>OY728151.1:994670061-997070061 GCA_963277665.1 Viscum album
ATCTAAAGATAGAGTTACTTTATTCACATTAATAATTTACTTAATAGTTTCCAAAAATGTTATTCCTGATATTAATGGCCCATGTGAACTAATACACCATCCTCTATATCCAAAACATAAAAATAAGTAGGTAAAACCAAATTTTTTAATCTTTCCATCACATGCTCAATGAATCCAGCTAGCTTAGTTAAAATTCTATTAGCTAGCTAGATTACTATTCTAGATTACGTGAGATATCCAACATGTATAGATGAAATCACAGAATAAGGCATAACATTTACGGAGGATCTTAAATCTACCATAGGATCTTTAAATTGGTGATTTATAATTACACAAGTAATAAAAAATATACCTGGATCCTTGCATTAAATAAGAAGGGAATGATGAATCATGGAAGAAACATTTCTTCCCAAATTGACTTTCTCACCTCCCTTGATCTTCTTTTTGTGGGTGCACATTTTCTTATGAAATTTAGCATATCTAGGGATCTGTTTCATTGTATCTTATAAAGGGATATTAACAAGGGCTTTCCTAAATGTTTCAAGCCCTTCTTTTTCCATTTCAGTTTCAAAATTGTTCTTGACTGGAGGAATACCCATAGTGTAAGGTTGTGTTTCCCTATAAATTTTCAAGTCATCATTAACTTTATGCTTCCCTTTGTAAGTGACCATTAAATTTATAAAATACCAATAAGTTCTTTCAAGTCTGATTTCTTCCTTTTTTATTCTTATTTTCATGTTCTACAGGTTGGTGGAAAAGAGGTTCATGTAAAAAATAAATAGGCTCAACAACATGTTCAATAAGTATTTTTTCATTTGTTTCAAATGTAGAAATGTCTTCTTTTAGGTTCTTTCTCATAGAATTCAACTTGGGTGGTTTTAATTTTAGTTTAACTTCTCATAATTATTTCGTTAGCATTATATATTCCTTATGAGTTCACTTAAGATTGTGATGAAATATTATCACTTAGTTGATTTTTCAAAAAAATAATATCAGTTGTCATTTGACCCATTTGAGATTCCATGTTTGTAACAACACTTTTTTTTGTTGAGAAATTTCTTGATTCTTTTTAACTATCTCCTCAAGGTGTGAATCATTTCTTTGGTTATTTTGTTGTTTTTGATTTGCATGATTCAAAAAAGTTAAGAAATTCTCATCAGATTGGTTTCCAAATTAATCATGACCATACCTACATTGTTTATTAATCTTTTTGGATTGGGATTCTACTGATCATTAAGAATAAACCTATTATTTATTGGTAATTATAGACTTTTTTAAAATTATGATTGGATTGAAAAGGACAAGAATGATTGATCTGGTTGGGAAATTGACTATTCAGGTTATTATGGAAAGGCTTCCCAAGGAATATCCCATTACAAGATTCATGTGCTTCTTGTAATTGAGGACATTAATCATTAAAATAATCAGAAGCTAATAAAATGTCACAATGAATCTAGATGGGAAAAATGTTTCTAGTTGAATTTTTGAAGGGATGGAGTTAGATAACATCTATCTCATTATGTTGGTGAGATAACTTAACTGACTTTCCATCTTCCCACTTTCAAAATTGGATGTAGATACTTTTATAGCAATTTTGATATGGATTATTCCCCCAAGATGTTATAAATTCTGGTCCATGTTTGATATAATATTTCTCGCATCAAGAGAAGTCCTATCCAATAATGCACCTCCAAAAGCAACATCTATTATACTCATATCCATCAACACAAATCAATCATAGAAATATTAAATTAAAAGATAATATAAAATTTGATGGTGAGGAAATCTAGAAAAGAGTTTCTTAAACCTCACTCAATACACATGCAGAGTCTCCCATTGCAACGGCCTAATGCTACATATGTCTTTCCTAAAGGAGGTAGTCCAAGAGGCTGAGAAAAACAATTATATGATGATCTTCTTTACCTAGTGCCAACTCCCTATTTATGTGGATTGGGAGTAAAAGTGTAACACCCCCAAATGATAAAGGGTTAAATGACTAGATGATATGACTCATGTTAATAAGGTGCATCTTCCTTTTCAGGAGCCTACCTGATTAGAACTCCACATTTAAGCGTGTTTGTCCTAGAGTAGTGATCAGGATGGGTGACCTTCTGAGAAGTTTCACAGGGTGTGTGTGGGTGAGGAGAAAACACACTGGAAAGGACATGTGTTGGCCTATGGGGATAACCATTAGTCATATTACCTGTACAGGCATCTGGGTCGGCCCTAGGGTGGGGACCACGTGTCTGCAGGGTAACTGGTGGTACCTGGTGGGCCAGGACCCAACAGCCATGTAAAGGTGGGGTGTCTCAGCTATCACAAGGGCCCGTTGTTACGTTTGGTATCAGAGGTGGTACCCAGCCTTAAGTGTGGTGCACCGCCTGGGTTGATATGTAGGGCCCACAATGAGGACGTTGTGCTCTAAAGGGGGGGGGTGATTGTAACACACCAAATGATAAAGGGTTAAATGACTAAATTATATAACTCATGTCAACGAGGTGCACCTTCCTTTTCGGGAGCCTACCTAATTAGATCTCCACAGTTATGTGTGCTTGTCCTAGAGTAGTGGTCAAAATGAGTGACATTCTAGGATGTTTCTCAGGGTGTGAGCGAGGGAGGAGAAACTGCACACTGGAAAGGAAATGTGTTGGCCTGTGGGGATAGTCATTAGTCATATACATGTACATGCATGTGTTGACCTGTGGGGATAAGCATTAGTCATATTACCTGTACAGGAATGTGGGTGGGCCCCAGGGCGGGGACCACATGTCTGCGGGGTAACTGGTGGTACCTGGTGGGATAGACCCGACGACCATGTTAAGGTAGGGTTCCTGAGCTGTCACGAGGGCTCAGTTGTTACAATTGGTATCAGAGGAGTTGGTTCTACCGAAGAACTATGACTCTAATCTTTTCAGTGTATCAACAGTGTTAAGTGTTATGAGTGTGGTTTTCAGTTTGGGGACTCCAGGTTTGGTGCGAGTGAGGAGAAAGCACAATAAAAAGGACATTTGTTGGCCTGTGGGGATAGTCATTAGTCATATTACCTATACAGACATGTGGGTGGGCCCCAGGGTGGGGACCATGTGTCTGGGGGGGTAACTAGTGTTACCTGGTGGGCCAGGACCCGATGACCATGTTAAGATGGGGTGTATGAGATGTCCCCAGGGCCCAGTTGTTACATTTGGTATCATAGGTTGTGCCCAACCTTAAGTGCGGTGCACTGCCTGGGTTGATATGCATAGCCCACAACGAGGATATTGTGCTCTAAAGGGGTGATTGTAACACCCTCAAATGATAAAGGGTTAAATAACTAAATGATATGTCTCATGTCAAGCCTGTGGGGATAGTCATTAGTCATATTACTTGGTTAAGGCGGGGTGACTGAGCTGTCACTAGGGCCCAGTTGTTACATTTGGTATCAGAGGAGTCAGTTCTACTGAAGAACTAGGAATCTGATCTTTTCAGTGTAGCAATAGTGTTAAGTGTTATGAGTGTGGTTTTCAGATCAAGGATTCCAATGTTGGTGCGAGTGAGGAGAAATCACACTATAAAGGACATGTGTTGGCCTATGGGGATGGTCATTAGTCATATTACCTGGACAAGCATGTGGGTGGGCCCCAGGGTAGGGGCCACGTGTCTGTGGGGTAACTGGTGGTACCTGGTGGGCCAGGACCTGACGACCATGTTAAGGCGGGGTGTTTGAGCTATCCACAGGGCCTAGTTGTTACGTTTGGTATTTGAGATGGTACCCAACCTTAAGTGCGGTGTACTGTCTGGGTTTATATGTAGGGCCCACAACGAGGACGTTGTGCTCTAAAGGGGGGGGTGATTGTAACACCCCCAACTGATAAAGGGTTAAATGACTAAATGATATGACTAATTTCAAGCCTGTGGGGATAGTCATTAGTCATATTACCTGTACAGGCATGTGGGTGGGCCCCAGGATGGGGACCACGTGTCTGCGGGGTAATTGGTGGTACCTGGTGGGCCATGACCTGACGACCATGCTAAGGCGGGGTGTCTGAGCTGTCCTCAGGGGCTAGTTTTTACATTTGGTATCAGAGGCAGTACCTAGCCTTAAGTGCAGTGCACTGCCTGGGTTGATATGTAGGGCCCACTACGAGGACATTGTGCTCTAAAGGGGGGTGATTGTAATACCCCCAAATGATAAAGGGTTAAATGACTAAATGATATGACTCATTTCAATAAGGCGCACCTTCCTTTTTGGAAGCCTAACTGATTAGAACTCCATAGATAAGTGTTTGAAGTAGTGATCAAGATGGGTGACATTCTGGGAAGTTTTCCAGGGTGTGTGCGAGTGAGGAGAAATCACACTAGAAAGGACATGTGTTGGCTTGTGGGGATAGTCATTAGTCATATTACCTGTACAGGCATGTGGGTGGGCCCCAGTGCAGGGACAACGTGTCTGCGGGGTCACTGGTGGTACCTGGTAGGCTAGGTTTTGATAGCCATGTTAAGGCGGGGTATCTGAGCTGTCACCAAGGCCCAGTTGTTATGTTTGGTATCAGAGGAGTTGGTTCTACCAAATAACTAGGACTCTGATCTTTTCAGTGTATCAATAGAGTTATGTTTTATGAGTGTGGTTTTCAGTTCAGGGAGTCCAGTGTTGGTGTGGCAGCTGACATATCCATACACCAGGACCCTGAATTCTGGTTTCCGACCCAGTGCACGAAAACACTGATTGCGTGTGTTTTGAAATTTTTTTCTTATGGTTTCATTGAGTCACATCACCAAGTATAACTTAATGATTATGGCACACCTGTTCCTTATCAGGAAGTTGCTGCATAGACAGCCAGTTAGGATTCCCAAGAGTGTACACGATGATGGACCACCGAGTGATGAGCCTCCGGTGCAGGGCCCTCTAACTGTGTTGGCACCTTCGGGTGGTGTACCAGCAGCAGCACCACCCATTGGAAAGCAGTTACCACCTGCCGTACATATGGACGGTGCATGCCGACTGAGCGCATTGGATGAGTTCCAGCGGCAGAGGCCTATGAGGTTTCGAGGCGAGAAAGATTCACAGGCAGTTGAGGACTGGATGGAGGTTGTGTCTAGAGTTTTTCTCCTAGTTGGGACACCAGCAGATCATATGGTGATCCTAGCTTCTAGTCTTCATCAGTGAGTGACCATGAGAATGATCCGAATAGTTATGAGGCTTTGGAACGTGGACTGTTGCCCGATATGGTACCTTGGGATAGTGTGCCAGCTGTATCATTGCTCGTTGGTCAGCAGTTACAACCAGCAGTACCGGTAGAGAACACGTGTAGGCTTAGTGACTCACACGTGTGTCGATCAAATGGAGGTCCTAGTAGAGAGCCTTCTACATAGCTCAGCAGGACGATGACATGATTTAGATTGCCCTGAACTTGTAAAGAGGTGAATTTTTCTGTGACAAGCTTGAGAACCTTCCTCATAATAGTGGGTATCTTTCCATAAAGGGCTAAGGGATGAGTGTTGCCTAGAGCTTCTATAGCTTCGGCGGGATGACATGTCGGTATTTGGGTATTCATCGAGGCGTACCGACCATTCCAAGTACTCTATGAATACATTATGACCAGTGCTTCAGGGCTCGGACCTCCAAGAGAGGTGTGTTTAGGGACATCTGAGCCATCACTATTCCTCTATGCATTCCTACTTATGTTAGGGTGCTAGAGAGAACATTTGTGGTTGAATTTTCTTTGGGTGAGCAGATGCAGCTAGTGATTGTTAACAACAGGAAAGTAGGAAACTAACACCAGTCTCAGAGACTTGGGTGTGTAAAATTTTTTGGGAAGAGGAAGTAATAGGGACAGATGAATCTGCAGGGCAGCAGATGTGGAAGTGGAGCTCGGAGATTAGCATGAGGTGGTATACATTTTGATATGTTACAACCACCACCTCAATGTGGTCCCCACGAGGCTTAGGGAGCTGGAGGGTAGGGGAAGGGAGTTGCTTCTTGCAGTCAATGAGTGTGACCCAAGGGCTCCAGGAATGATTCGAGGTACGGTATGTGTCTACTAATAGTTGTAGTATTAATAGACATATGTACGAACCATTCCTTCATTCCATAAATCTTGTTCAAGACCTAGAGTTTTTGGTTAAACCATTGACTTGACCCTTACGTCTGGAGATACATTTGGGAGGAGACTCAAAAATCACACTTATGCTGATGGTGTGATCTGACCCTTGAGGCAAGAGTTTCGATTGGAAACTCTTAGTGGTAGCATTGAGGACTTACGACGTTAGTTTGGGTATGGACTGGACATCCACAGTTCATACTCAGATTGACTATATTATGCAAAAAGGTTGTGGTTTATCTACAATGTTGGAATGGGTTTTTCCTTGGTCGGCGAAAAAGGAAACACAGGTGGCATAGGATAAACTCATGCATGGGAGGGTGCAACCGATCACTCTTGAGTCGTCCAACCTTACCCTCGTGGCAACATGATTTTTGAGTTTTGAGTGCCCAACAGGAGTGGTAGATTTTGGGGACATCTTTTCAAAATATGTTTCCTGAATTACCTCCTTGAAGGGAGAGGGACTTCTACTTTGGCAGGGTACTACCAGAGTTTTGAACCAGACTTCTCCAAGGTAGTGGCACCCTTTTCAGCTTTGACGAAGAAGGGGGAGCCTTTACTGTAGGCAGAGAAGTGTTAGAAGATCTTTAGGGAGATTAAACAGCGATGATGGCTAGAGTTCATCCAGGGCTATGACCATGAGATAGTCTATACTCCTGAGAAGGTGAACGTGGTAGCAGACACACCCAGCAGGAAGTCTAGTCTACAGCTGCTGAGTGAGGCGTTAGAGTAGCTAGTTGTGCTGCGGATATCCTTCGTGGATAAAAATGGAGCAGCATACCTTCAGACTATGACTGTCACTTCCCCAATTCATCACCAAATTCAGGGGGCACATGTCACACCCCAACCTATCTTTTATTTTATTTTATGATTTTCTTTGACTTTTAAAATTTTGTTGGGGTTCGGTTTGAGTCCCGGATGAAAAAATCTTGAGTAATGTTAAAAAGAGCATGTTTTGAGTTGACTTTTCTGAGCGCCCGGGCAGAGTGCGTTTTGGATACCTTGCGCGGCACCGCTTAGACATCAGCACAATCCACCTACCTTCAGATAATTTAGATGGGTAAAGTTTTGATTTATTGTAATATTTAAAAAAAATTATTGTTGGTAATAATTTTATAATTATTATTAAATATGAAATGATAAATATTATTATTATTATTATTATTATTATCACTATTATTATTATTTTTATTAAGGAATTTTCATTTTTTAAAAGAATTTTTTTATCATTATTATATTTTATTAGAGTTATTATTATTATTGCTAGCAATATTATCATGTTTATTATTATAATTTTTATTATAACTTCTAATGTAATTATTATTATGAAAATAATTTGACTTAACTTGTTTTTCTTTTTTTTTAAATGGAGAAGGGCTTAGGGTTCGTCACAGCAGGCCACATCCACCGTTTATTTTCTTCTTTCTATAACCCTACGCACCGCCCCCTGTTTCCCTTTCCCTATAGCATTGGAGAACCCCCCCCCCCCTGGAGTCCTCCTTCTCCATTCAGTGCGCCACCACACTGCCCTCCAGCCGCCCAGCCTGTCGGTTCCCTCTCCATGTTCTCCTTCTTCTCGCGCCCAGCAGCGCCTCATGCACCCCGCCTCCCTTTCCCCTCCGGCGTTTCATCCATCCCGTCGCCCCTCCGACCTTCGATGCACACCTCCAGTCAGCAGCCCCTACTCCGTCTGGTCGGTGACACCCCTTGTTCCCCTTCCTTGAACCATCGTCCAGCACTCCCTCCGCCTGCCTGTTCGGTCACCGTCGCACAACCGACCAGACCCGCTCGCCTCTTGTGCGCATCGCCCCTTTTCCCAAACCCCTGGACATCCAACCCACAACCCTGCCCCCCCTCGTGGTAGTATTTCATTATTTTGGGTGTTAATATCATTAGGGTTTATTATTTAGGGGTTAATCTTATTTTAGTCGGTTCGATTTTAATTGCGTATGGTGGTTTTCGCTTCCCGCAGGTGCGGTTGCAGTGCGAACAAGGTTTCACACCATTTTTGGGTGGTCCATCAATGTCCGAGGTAGGTGTTTCCACGTATAACTTTTGTTTGATGAATTAATTTGTGAGTTTAATTATTTTATCATGTTTATTTATTAGTTTTCATGTTGTGAATCTGGTTTTGTTTGATATTTAATATACATTTGATTTGTTAGTATCATGTTTATGTGTTATGTGTGAAATTTCCTGTGAAAACCCTTATTGAGCTTTTTATTAGTGTTTTATAAACCGTGTAGATAGTTTGTTAGAACGTGCAATGGGTGCATTTTGTGTTTTTGGATGTGTTCCATATGCAAACTCTTGTTGTTCCACTTAAGATTATTTTATAAGTTGTGCAGTTGGTTTATTAAATTATATAGAGGTTGTGAATCATGTTTTAATATGGTGATTGTGTATGGTTTTTTTAAAGAGGATTTTGGGTGCATTTGTGGTGTAAAAGCCTTATGGAACTTCTTGAATTTGTTTTATAAATTATTTTAATGGTTTATTAAAATGTTTATGAAATGAGAAACATGTTTGGGGTTGGTTTTTGTGTGTGTTTGGTTTAAAAATATGATTTGAGTGTTTTGGTATAACACCTTGTGGTATTTCATGTAATTGTTTTTTAAAATTTTAAATGATTTATTAAATAACATGGATACTCTGAATTTGGTTTTGAAAATGTGTTTAGGTGCACGTGCTTTTAAATGTTAATTTCATCGTGCCCTGCAATTTTGTCTGGTTTTTCACTCTAGTGTTTTCGTGAAATGGTCTGGTGGCTCTTTAAAATAATTAGTGAGTTATTTTGGTGTTGTGTGGTTTTTGTAGATACTTTGTGGTTTTTAAAGGGGTTTAGTATATGGTGTTGATGGGGCGAGTTGTGTCAAGGTCGTGTTCACGCTGTTTTTTTATTTGAATTGTTTTAAGTCCGTGTTTATGTATTTTATTTATGTTTGTAGCTGCAGCGCATTGAAAAGGTTTTTCCACGGTCCTGCATTCGTCATCTTGTGTGTGCTTGCGTGTCCGTGGAAGGTGTGTCACGTCGTTGTGACTAGTCTGCGAGTCGAGGTAGTTCCCCCACTGCACTTTCCTTTTAAATTTATAATTTATTAATTGTTTTATATTTTATAAATTTTAATAAATAAGAAATAGTATTAGATGATAAATTTTTAAATGATTACTCGATGTAAAAAGACCCATTTATTTTATACACGACACTTGAAATGTTTTCTTGATGAGCGGACACCCAGTAGTGAAAGAATGTATGTTTGGACTTTAAACATAATTCACGGAATTTTAAATGTAGATTTGGTTTATTGATAAATGATTTATTTTGATGCACAAACAAGTGTTTTAGTTCACTCGAGAAATAAGGATTTTCCTTAAAATTAGTGAAGGCCCGTTTGGAACTTTAATAAAATGAATTATTTTGGAAAACTCTTTTTTGGGTGACTCTGATGTGATATTTGGTGTACATTGACTGCATGATTTGTGTGTGATGTTTGTACTGCTTGATTGAATTTGTTGACTCGCCCCTTTCCTGTTTATTATATGTGTTGACATGGGAACCTAGCATAGTAAGTGAATCTTCTGAGAACGATTGATGCACTAGTTTAGATTACACACTGGCTAGTGGCCCTTAGTATGGATGACACTCTGATAGGGGATTAGACCCCTCGGTTAGGCCATGTTGGGCAACACCAGGCATTAGGGAATTATGACGTCATCGAGAGTATGCATGCCTTCTGGATGAGTCACATGTATAGTACGTTCTGGATTGTTCACGTGCTCCTAGGTTCGACCCATGTTTTTATTAAGTGTTTATTTGTATGTGGTGGACGGTTTAGAGGTATAGTTCGGTTTCTGGCCCATGTGTGCCACTTTTGCCATTTCCCTTAGTGTGTGTTGTATGTTTTGTGTAGTTTTCCTTTTGACTAACAACTAAAATTCCGATTTCTAAATTGTTCGCAAAAATGTTTTAAAATGCAATGCACCTTTTTCTTTAAAACACTAAACTTGTTTTTATATTAAAAGGGGAAATAGACTATTACTTGTTTTTGAAATGAAAGTGTGTGTGGAAATGAATATTTTATATAAATTAGTTCAAACATGGATTTGATAAATTCATTATTTAATGGTATGTGCATTGGGAATAGAATTAGTCGGCCTACCTGCTGAGTTTCAATACTCACACCTATAGTGTTTTCCTATTTTTAGTTTCTGTTATTGGTTGAATCGAGCTTTCTCATCATGGGAAATAGTTGGTTGTGGTTTGGTGAGTGACTCTCGAGGGCGCGAGTAGTTTTGGTTGTGGTCAGGTTAGTTTGTTGTTGGTCGTTCTTTCTCTTCGCGTTGTTTATTTACTTTGTGTTGTTCTATTTTCTTTCCACTACTTTGTTTATTTTCATTAGACGAAATCATTCCCTCTTTCTCTCTTTTGATGCCCTGGTGCTTTTCGCTAGCCTGGGAGGATCGGGAATGCCTTTCGGGCCATGTCGCGGACCGGCTTGGTTGACCGGTTCAGGGTCGACTCGGGTTGGTTCATGACAAAATGCTATCAGAGGAGGTCGAATCTTGACCGGACCTTGTTTTTCAGAGATCCCATTGTTATTTTGGGGTTTTCATGGTAAAAGGAGTAGAATTGTCAGGACTCGAGGTGTACGGATGAGAAGGACGTCATGAACCCATGCTCGTTCTAAACCTTGGGTTACAGTGGGATGTTCGGGTTGTTGGTGTCTTTTGGTTCTTTTGAATTGTTTTATGTTGGAAAATGAAATGGAAGCCAGGAATGTGGCCTTCGTCAGCTCGCATGGTATGTAAAGCCATGTGGAGTCGGAGACATTACCCTAGAGTGCTCCTTGTGATGGTGGCATGACTAGAGTATGGTCGCCAACCATATGTCTGAGTCACCCATCATCACTAGTTTTCTCCTAGTGAATCGTTTGAGTTTTCCTTCATTCTGAAAATTGTTTTGTAAAGTTTTATTTTGGAAATTGTGAAATGTTGAATTTGAAATGGAAGTTACCATGTTTTGATTATGTTCTTTGTTTCCTTGTTACTTAGTGTTCACCCCCATGATGGTTTGATTGATGCCCAAGGTGCGGCTTCGGGTGGTGCGCCCCCTAGATAATCCTCTGGTTGATCAGCCCATAGACTGTTCTGGAGTTCTGGAAGTTGAACCCCCTCTCTTTTATGAACAAGAAAAGATTCTTGAGGTAGAGGAGTGGTTGCAGAAGATTGAGATGAAATTCAATTTCATTGGGCTGCTTGAGTCGTTAAAGGTGATGTTGGCTGCCTTTATGCTTGAAGGCCCAACCTGGAAATGGTGGAAGTTCGTGTCTCGGAATAAGCCTCAGGAAGATCTAACATGGGAGTTATTCAAGTCGTCATTCATCCAACAATACTTCTCTGAGTTGACGAATCTGAGGAAGAGGATGGAATTGTGTTTCTTCAGCAGGGCATTGAATCGGTATTGAAATTATATCGACATTTCATAGACCTAGTTCCGTACGACCAATGGTTTGTTGCAAATGATCCCGGGAAGGACCGAAAATTTGATTCTGGACTCCGACCTAAGCTGCAATCGAAAGTGGAAGAGCTCAACCTACCCACCTTCTCGGATGTTGTGGGGCAAACCTTTTTGGCTGAAGTTGGGTTAGCAGGAGGACTTGAGGTGGAAAATCCTCCATCTTTGGGAAGCAGTTTAGAGGATGGTGATAAAAAGAATGAGAAGCGACCTGATGCTGGTGGTGCTGGTAGAGGAATCAAGAGGCCTTCAGACCTTCAGTCAACTTCTTCACAGCGCAATGTGGTGATCTGTCACCAGTGTGGTAGAAAGGGTCACAAGAGGCTGACATGCCCGAGTTCCCCAAGACCCTGCCACAGCTATGGACGTTGGGTTCACTTACAGCGATTCTGCCATGGTGTTTCCAAGAAGTGAACTGAAGCTAGACCTAGCTCATCGAAGGTCACCTCAGCCCGTCACCAGGAGTAGGGCAATGTTTGGGGACCAGTTTTGGGACCAGTTTTAGGTTTTGTTTCTTGGATTTGGTAATCATCTCTTGTATCGTTTTGTGTTGTTTCTTTTCTTTTAGTTGCAAAAATGGTTGTGGTTGAACCTATTTGAAACTTTTATTTTATTGAAAGTGAGTTTGGTGAAAATTTTGGTTAATGTGTTATGCTTGGGAATTTTTGAGAACCTGACTGCGAGGCAGGAGATGCTTCAATCATCGGCGCTCCAACCATAGGTCCCGGAGTGAAGCCGAAGCGTATTCAGGAGAACCCCAATGATGAAAAAGGGCATTGGTTTAACCTTTGTCCTTAATGTGGCATGATTTGTGTTCTTCCGAGGGTGCGACGTAGTTTATGGGGAGACGCCGATAGTTTTTATGCTCTATCGTTTGGGCCCTTCCTCTCCCTCCCCTGCCCTTGTGGTGGGGTTTTTGGTCTGTGCGGAAAGTTTTCAAGTTAGGTTAATCTCGTCAGTTCTTATGGTGGGGAGACCCACAACGAGTCTCACAAGGTTACACCTGAAGTATTTTAGAGTTAGTTCAATCCTTATGGTGGGGAGTCCGTTCAGGCCTCCCTGTGTCAGTATCAGAGTTTCTTTTCATGTGTCGTTGGGTGGTAGGTGGTCTTGTGCGGAACCACCTAATCTTTTGTTCGTCTTCTCGAGTAAACGTTGAGATTGGAGTACACCCAATAGTTTTGTTATAGGAAGATTATAGGGATAAGTCTCGAAGGTGATTTAAGTTTGTTCGTTCCTTGGTTGAAACAGATGGTTTGGGTTCTGCTTGGTGACGATTAATGTGATCTTGTTTTAAGGATGAGTTGTGTGTCAGGGGTTTTCAGTGTCTGTTTGGATCGATCAACTGGAGGCGCTTAAACTTTTGGGGGTGAGTGACATTTAAGGAGTTTCATCTTTGGGTCTTGATCTTGTTTTTGCTTTCTAAGGGCGGAAAGCATTATGGTGGGGAGAATTGTCACACTCCGACCTATCTTTTATTTTATTTTATAATCTTCTTTGACATTTAATTTTTTTGGGGGGTTCGGGTTGAGTCCTGGATGAAAAACATTTGAGTTATGTTAAAAAGAGCATGTTTTTATTTGGCGTTGTTGAGCGCCCGGGCAGAGCGCGTTTTGGATACCTCGCGTGGCACTGCTTAGACATCGGCACGTTCCACCTGCCTTTGGAAAATTTAGATGGGTAAAGTTGTGATTAATTGTGTTATTTAAAATTTTTTATTATTGGTAATAATTTTATAATTATTATTAAATATGAAATGATAAATATTATTATTATTATTATTATTATCACTATTATTATTAATTTTATTAAGGAATTTTTATTTTTTAAAAGAACTTTTTTATAATTATTATATTTTATTAGAGTAATTCTTATTATTACAATTAATAGTATCATTTGTATTATTATAATTATTATTATAACTTCTAATATAATTATTATTATGAAAATAATTTGACTTAACTTGTTTTTCTTTTTTTTAATGGAGAAGGGATTAGGGTTTGGTGCAGCAAGTCCCCTCCCCCTTTTTTTTCTTCTTTCTGTAACCCTGTCTGCCACCCCTGTTGCCCTTTCCCCGCAGCGCTGGAGTGCCCCCCCCCCCCAGATTCCTCCTTCTCTATTCAGCGCGCCAGCACACCGCCCTCTAACTGCCCAGCCCGTCTGTTCCCTCTCCCTGTTCTCCCTCTTCTCGTGCCCAGTAGCGTCTCACGCACCCCACCTCCCTTTCCCCTCCGGCGTTCCAGCCGTCCCGTTACACCTCCGGCCTTCGACCCGCACCTCCAGCCGACAACCCCTGCTCCATCCAGCCGGTGACACCCCTTGTTTTCCTTACTCGAACCGCCGGCCCACACACCCTCCTTCTGCCTGTCCGGCCATCGTTGCACTCCCGACCAGGCCCGCTCGCCTCTTGCGCGCGTCGCCCCTTTTCCCAAACCCCTAGACAACCAACCCGAAACCCCCCTGTGGTAGTATTTCATTATTTTGGGTGTTAATATCGTTAGGGTTTATTATTTAGGGGTTAATCATATTTTATTTGGTACGATTTTAATTGCGTATGGTGGTTTTGTATTCCCACTGGTGCGGTTGAAGTGCGAATGAGGTTTCACACCATTTTCGGGTGGTCCGGCAACATCCAAGGTAGGTGTTTCCACGTATAAAATTTGTTTGATGAATTAATTTGTGAGTTTAATTATTTTAGCATATTTATTTATTAGTTTGCGTGCTTCGAATCTGGTTTTGTTTGATATTTAATATAAATTTTATTTTTTAGTAGCATGCTTATGAGTTAAGCGTGCAATTTCCTGTGAAGGCTTTTGTTGAGCTTTTTATTAGTGTTTTATAAACCGTGTAGATAGTTTGTTAGAACGTGCAAAGGGTGAAATTTGTGTTTCTGGATGTCTTCCATATGAAAACTCTTGTTGTGCCACTTAAGATTATTTTATAAGTTGTGAAGTTGGTTTATTAAATTATATAGAGGTTACGAATCATGTTTTAATATGGTGTTTGTGTATGGTTGGTTTTAAAAGAGGATTTTGGGTGCGTTTTTGGTGTAAAAGCCTTGTGTAACTTCTTGAATTTGATTTATAAATTATTTTAATGGTTTATTAAATTGTGTATGAAATGAAAAACATGTTTGGGGTAGGTTTTTGTGTGTGTTTGGTTTAAACAGATGATTTTAGTGTTTTGGTATAACACCTTGTGGTATTTCATGGAATTGTTTTATAAAATTTTAAATGATTTATTAAATAACATGGATACTGTGAATTTGGTTTTGAAAACGTGTTTAGGCGCACGTTCTTTTAAATGTTAATTTCATTATGTTGTATGATTTTGTCTGGTTGTGCACTCTAGTGTTTTCTTGAAATGGATTGATAGCTCTTTAAAATAATTAGTGAGTTATTTTGGCGTTGTGTGGTTTTTGTAAACACATTGTGGTTTTTAAAGGGGTTTAGTAAATGGTGTCGATGGTGTGAGTTCTGTCGAGGTCGTGCTCGCGTTGTTTGTTTATTTGAGTTGTTTTAAATCCGTGTTCATGTATTTTATTTATCTTTTTGGTTGCAGCGCGTTGACAAGGTTTTTCCACAGTCCTGCGATCATCATCTTGTGTGTGCTTGCGCACCCGGGCAAGGCATGTCGCGTCATCGTGACTTGTCTGTGAGTCGAGGTAGGTCCCCCACTGCACTTTCCTTTAAATTTAGAATTTATTTATTGTTTTATATTTTATAAATTTTAATAAATAAAAAATAGTGTTAGATGATAAATTTTTAAATGATCACTCGATGTAAAAAGAGATGTTTATTTTATACACGACACTTGAAATGTTTTCTTGATGAGCGGACACCCAGTAGTGAAAGAATGCACGTTTGGACTTTAAAAATAATTTACAGAATTTTAAATGTTGTTTTGGTTTATTGATAAATGATTTATTTTAAAGTGCAAACAAATGTTTTGGTTCACTCGATAAATGAGGATTTTCCATAAAATTGATGAAGGCCCGTTTGGCACTTTAATAAAATGAATTATTTTGGAAAACTCAATTTGGGGTGTCCCAGATGTGATATTTGGTGTACGTTGACTGCATGATTTGTGTGTGATGTTTTTACTGCTTGAATGACTTTGTTGACTCACCCCTTTCCTATTTATTATATGTGATGACATGGGAACCTAGCATAGTAAGTGAATCTTCTGAGAACGATTGCTGCACTAGTTTAGATTATGCACTGAATAGTGGCCCCTAGTATAGATGACACTCTCCTAGGGGATTGGGCCCCTCTGTTAGGCCATGTAGGGCAACACTGGGCGTTAGGGCGTTATGACGTCATCGAGAGTATGCATTCCTTCGGGATGAGTGACATGTATAGTATGTTCTGGATTGTTCACGAGCTCCTAGGATCGACCCGTGTTTTTATTGACTGTTTATTTGTATGTGGCGGACGGTTGAGAGGTATAGTTCAGTTGCTGGCCCATGTGTGCCACTTTTTCCATTACTCTTAGTGTGTTTTGTGTGTATTTTTCCTTTTGTCAAACAACTAAAATTTGTATTTCTAAATTATTCGAAAAAATGTTTTAAAATGAAATGCACATGTTTCTTTCAAACACTAAACTTGTTTTTATATTAAAAAGGGCAATGGACTATTACTTGTTTTAGAAATGAAAGTGTGTGTGTAAACCAGTATTTTATATAATTTAGTTCAAACCTGGAATTGATAAATTCTTTATTTAATGGTATGTCCAAGGGGAATAGAAATAGTCGGGCCAACCTACTGAGTTTTAATAATCATGCCTATAGTGTTTTCCTGTTTTTAGTTTCTATTGCATGTTGATTCGTGTTTGCTCATCATGGGCGAGAGTTGGTTGTGGTTTGGTGAGTGACTCTCGTGGTCGTGAGGATTTTGGTTCGTGGTCAGGTTAGTTTGTTGTTTTTGGTCATTCTTTCTTTTTGTGTTGTTTATTTAATGTGTGTTGTTATATTTTCTTTCCACTGCTTTATTTATTTTCATTTGGAGAAATCGTTCCCTCTTGCTCTATTTTGATGCCCTAGTGCTTGTAGCCAGCCCGAGAGGATCGGGAACGCCTTTCGGGCCACGCCACGGACATGCATGGGTGACCGGTTCAGGGTCGACCCGGGTTGGTTCGTGACAGCACAGCTTGAGTCATTGATTGCGAGGCCCGACGTGCTCAGATATCCTCAGGATGGTCTCTTGAAGAATTTTCTGAAGGTAGGGAGCAAGTCATCCTCTTCAGAGGACGCACCACGGTACCTCTGACGCTTCGAGATGAGTTGTTGGGGGAGATCCATACGTCCCCTCGGGTGGTACATCCTGGTGTGGCAGAGATGTACCAGGACCTCTGGCGTCAGCACTAGTGGCCCAGGAAGAAGAAAACAGTGGCAGAGTTTGTTTCTTGACGCCTCACTTGTCAGCAAGTGAAGGTCGAGCTTCAGGTTCCAGCAGGCTTAGCACAACTACTAGAGATGCCGGAGTTGAAGTGGGATGTAATCTCCATGGACATTGTGATAGGGCTTCCATGTATGTCCAGGGGACATGACTCCATCTGGGTGACCGTTGACCGACTCACCAAGTCATCCCACTTCCTACCTATCCGAGAGTAGGGATCAGTAGAGGTCTTGGGATGCCTCTATGTGCAGGAGATTATGCAACTCCATGGGGTGCCATAAATGATCATCTCTAGACGTGACACATGTTTTACATCCCGGTTATGGAATGGATTATAGGAGGCGTTCGGTACTCAGCTACGTTTGAGTACCGCCTTTCATCCTCAGACAAATGGTCAGATGGAGCAGACTATACAAACACTGGAGGACATGCTAAATTCAAGCGTCCTAGATTTTGGTCACAATTGGGAGGATCACTTACCCTTGGTGGAGTTCTAATATAACAACATTTATCACTCCACCATCGGTATGGTGCCATTTGAGACCCTATACGGTCGACCATGCATATCACCTCTATGCTGGAAAAACCCAGGGGAGTCAGCACTTATTGGTCCAGAGTTGGTACGAGCTACCATTGAGAAGGTGCAGGTTATCCAGGAGCAGATGAAGACTGCACAGAGGAGACAAAAGTCTTATGTTGATAAGAGACGAAGACCCTTAGGAGTCTAAGGAGGGAGACCATGTCTTCTTACGAGTCTCACCCCGACGAGGATTACAAAGGTTTGACCGAGGTGGCAAACTTTCATCGAGGTTCATCAGAACTTTTCAGATTCTCACCAGAGTGGGTGAGGTGGCATACTGTCTATCTCTTTCCCCACAGATGCACAAGGTGCATAATGTTTTCCATGTCTCGCAGTTGAGAAAATGTGTCCATGATCCACTGCACGTTATCGATTAGGGCGAGTTGAACTTTGACGATTGGGTGACTTTTACGGAGTTCCCGCTAGAGATAGAGGATCGATAGGAGAGAGTCCTTCATGGACGGTTGATCCCTCTGGTGCAAGTTTTGTGGCAGCACAAGGACCTCTAGGAGAGCTCATGGGAGCGGGAGGCTCAGATTCGTGATCAGTACCATCATTTGTTTGTTTTTCCTTTTTTTTGGGTTTTGAGAACGTAAAGCCCTAAGGTGAGGAGAATGTAATGACCCGGAATTTCTGTATAATTTTTTTTAATTATATGAAATTATTTCAAAACTGTGAAATTTGACGGCTCGTGATTCTGAGGCCTGAAGTTCCCAGAATGATTCGTCGAAGTTTTGTTAAGCTTTAATTAGCGTGCGTAGGAAGTTTTCCTGAAAAGTGTATTAACTCTTAAACGGTTGCCCGAATCAGAAATCTGAAGGCACCGTTGCATTCAGGATGATGGTTTTACCCTAGACAAGATATAAGTATAGAAGGCGCATGCCTCTAGTGGGAAAAACCCTAAAATGGTATAACCGTAAATAAAATTATTAAATAAAATTATTTTATTTTTCAAATGCATATAACTCATGAATGATAACTCGGATTGAAAATCTGAGACCACCATTGAACTCATGAGGGTATGTTTTCCTTAGGATGATAATAACATTGGCCGGAACAAGCCACTAGTGAAAGTTAGTTTTTGACCATAAATAAAATAATTAAGTGACAATTATTTTATTGTAAAATCCATAACTTCTAAATGGTAACTCGGATTGAAGATCCGTGGGTACCTTTGAGTCCGTTGGGGCATGTTCTCCTTAAGCGGAGCCTAACTTCAAATGATGCGGGTCAAGAGTGAACGTAATTAATTCTTTTGGACTTTTTTTAAGGTGTATTCAGTAAACGTGTGAGCCGAATTTTCTAACTTTTGAACCGTTGCTCGGATTAAAAATCTGAGGGCACCGTTGAATCTACAGTGCCAAGCTTTGCTTAAGGGAGACATTACTTTGACCGCAGTAGGTCTAGAGAAAAATTTAAGTTTTGCGACTATTTAAAAGAAATAAAATAAAATAACCTTATTATTTTATTTTCTTTCATATCCTCCAACGGACAAGCAGAGTGTGAGAATCGCGACGTGTTAAGCCAATAAATGGTTTGACCTGTCAATATTAAGTAACGACGTCATAGGGGAATTAGAAAAGTTCCTAATTAATGATCCCCGGTTAATTCCTCATGTCGTTACTTACTCTCCCCCTCTCTTATTTATATGGAGCTTGGGGAGGGGTATCGACACGGATTCACCAAGAAGCAATGTGCTGGTAAAGGGCCGAGACGCTGAACCCTTAGAGGATGGAGCTGATCCCAGTGGGAGGTGACGGGTGACACCGAACCACGAACTGAAGATCGAAGTACGGGTGGCGCCGTTGGAAGATCGTTGTGGAGGATGGAAAACACCGACCCGCTTCCACAAATGTGCACTCACCATTGTTCTTAAGGTATGGGGTTTATTCGTTTATGCATTGTAAATGATTTCTTCTTCCCCGTTCTTGAATAATACGAAGAACGCTAACCAACCGACTAATGGGTTGATCCGCGATTCATTCGTTTTTGTGGAAGGTTGTTGCAGGGTATCTTTGTAGGGGTTTTAAATTCTTGTTTATTTCAAATGAATTCTTAAATCCTTAATCCCCATTATGTATACGAGCTAACATGGAGGGTGCGTGTATAACGAACCCGGGCCGATCCCTCCGTTATCTTGCTATCCTTGCACCTCCATGGAAGACCGTCAGCGCAGAGACACCGACCGGCTACGTTAGGGATAGCGCGTCGACGCTTGTCGCAAGAGGAGGTCGCGGCACGAAGCCACGGCGGTCATCGGAGCAGCTGGCACCAGCCGGCCATAGAGGAGGTGTGGCGTGCTACCAGTGTGCAAGGGGTCGCGGCCCGTCAGCTGCGGCAGTCAGAGAAAGCGGTTGGCTCATCGGTCAGCCGCAGAAGGGAAGGGAAGCGAGTCGTCACGCGCTGCCGGGGAGTAGGAGACCGCGACGGAGGAGGTCGAACCTGCGCCTCTGGCAGGTTCCACGGCAATCAGGCGACACCCACGTGGCGCCGCCGTTTCACGAAATCGAACAGCCTTCGGGCCGTTCAGGATACTGGGGGGGGACTCCCCCTTGCCAACTCGGGAAAACCACGGCCAGACCGCGTGATACATGGACGAACCGCCCTTTGCGGGCTGCACTTCCCGCTGCCGGCCGCCCTTTTTCGGGTCACCGCTTTGCAAGCCACCCTTTTTTCGGGTCGGGTCGGACCGGACCCGGGTCCAACCGGGACCAAAATCACTTAGCGGGCCGTATATTGAGAACCGGACATCCGTTTGACGAACCGTATATGGTGTTGGGATCCTTGGATCGAGACAGTCCTTTTGATATACTTATCTTAAGTTTTTCAGATATTTGGAGTTCGATCGAGTTGGATCGAACCCGAATCCAACCGGGCCCCCAGAACTAAAACGCTTATAACTCACAGATCGGGCATCCTATTGACGCATCGTATGTCGCGTTGGAACCCTTACGACATGGCGGTCCATTGGGTTACTCCTTTGTGGGGCTTAGTGATGGTCGAGGTACAACCGATATCTTGAGGGCAGATTCTACAGAACTCGAACGCATCAGGTGCGAGGAATCCAGTGGCTGGAAATGATGTGCAGGTTCGAGATAGATCATATGAAGTTCCGCGCTCAACGATCCTATGTGGGTCAAAGCATACCGATCCTATGTGGGTCAATTCCTATGTGGGTCAGTGCTTAGCAATCCTGTGTGGGTCAGCGCTCAACGATCCTGTGTGGGTCAGCACATACCGATCCCGTGTGGGTCAGATCCTGTGTGGGTCAGCGGGGGTTAGTGACCTATCGACTCTGGGCGGGTCGGATCTTGTGTGGATCATTGCGGGGGTTAGTACCTATTCATACTGTGTGGGTCAAACTCCGTATGGTTAGAAGCAGTGTCTCTTGACATAATAAGATGATCTAGCTTCACGACTAATCATCTGCACTTCTATACTTCACTGAAAACCTTGTTTGAGTTGAGACTTTTTTTGAGCTGTGTATGTTTCTTTGTGATTTGTGAGTGACATCATGATTTGTGGTTTTTTCTTTTTGTAATTCTGAGACCTTCGGGGGTCTCAGGGTCCCTATTGGGTATTTTTATACTCACCTCGGCACGGGCCTCACCCACACCTTGTTGTATCTTGTACAGACGATGAGCAGCTGGGCTGAGGTTTGAGGGAGCTAGGACCAGGAGGTATGCGGAGGAGACATGAAGACATGGAGTGATGAGGAGTCGATCTGTACTTACCTTTTAGGTAGGATCCTCGTAGGACGTCCTAGTAGCTGTTTTTCCTTTTTCAGTTGTATTGTTTCTTTCAGTTTTACATTCATATTTACAGTTGGTCTTGTATTCCACCCCCTTTACTTTCAGTATATTTTTACTACAGCAGTTTAATTCACAATTGTTTCTTGTTGTGTTCTCGGACCGTGTGTTTTTACAGGTTTAAAGGTAATGGCTTCCCGTTATAGGTATATGTCTTTCCGGTGTTAGTCATCAACCCCTGGCCTATGGAAAGCAGGTTTGGGATAGTCACGGCACGGGCTCCGGGGGACGGGTCGTGACAAAAAGAACCCTTCCTTAGCCACCCCATTAAGATAAATGGGGAAGACTCTTATCTTAATTTGATCCTCACTGACTCTTTGAGGTTTCATAGTTATTTACACCATATGGAATTCCTATAATTGTTTGTGTGGGTCCTCACCCTGCATCCCATGGAATTTAGGAAAATGATATATCAATCCCGATCTAAGCTCAAAACCCAGGGCTATCCTGGTTCTCGGATGATAATATTGTCTAATTTTTTATTTTCAAAGTTACTATTTGACATTTAACAGAATTTTGATTATTTGATTTTTTAACAACTTTTTAAGCAGATTATGATTTTTTTTTGAACTCTTAGGAAGCCTCCCTGACACCAATTGAAGACTCGGTTTTATAGTCACTTTTAAATCTAACTTAAAGCTATTATATCCTCTAAATTTTGTAGTAAAAAAGAATCCTGAGTAGTCTCCTGGGAGGTTTCCATTAAGGATATTTCTTGTCACGTTTTTTATAAAATTATCTATGTTTTTTGGGGGAATTTTTACTCTAAAATAGAAGTGTTCTATTTTCTAAGAAACCAAGGAAGGGATTAAACAACATAATAGAAACAATGGTTCAAGAGAAGAGACAGAGCAGTGGAGTTAACGGAAAGAAATCAGTGTCCTATTCTAGCAATTCTCATGGATCGTGCTCTCATCAATGTTTATAAGGTTTTCACACTAATAATTCTCATAAAACATGATTCATGATCACAAACCATGTATCTCGTCTAGTTCAAAAAGGTGAAATCAATAACTATGATCTCAAAATTTGACTTCCTTTTAGTAAGAGTCTATCAATGAACTCAACAATCATCGAGCATAATGGTAAAACTAATCACTCACTGTACTCACAATCCTCAATTGAGGATTGATAAATTTAAACAGAAAGAATTACCATCACACTACTACTCTTCCTAAATTAATAAGTCTCACTCTATGATCAACACATTCCGATCGGAGCTATATTGGTCACAGAATGAAAAATGATGATTAATTGGAAAACAAACTGAACGAACATAAAAAATAAATTGAAATTCAAAGATCATTCTTTCAATGAAAATTATAGTGAAATTGAAGAAATAAAACTCAGAAAGAATTCACCATGAAAGTACACTATTTTGGGCCGCAAAAGAACTTAGCCGAACATGAATGCAGTGCAGGTTTAATCTTCACACTAGATCTTTATTGAAGTAGCAGTGATAATCTCCACCTCAAGCTCTCCAGAAAATCTGCTACAGTTGTGCTCCCATTTTTCCACTCCAAAAATCTGTTCTGTGTTCTAGAATGCATCCCCCTCTTCAATCATCCATCTCCTAAAATATACTTCTAAATAAAATATCCATAAATCACCAACTCACATCTGTTCCATGTTCGAGAATGCATCCCCCTCTTTGAACATCTGCTCTGTTTCTTACAACAGACACATGACAGTACTTCTCCCCGTCTAACATGATAGATGCACATAACTTTCTTTAGCTTCATGCATTGTACCTGAATTTTCTTTTAGGCTCAAATGATTTTTTAGAAGATACTGGAAAATTCTAAAAGTTTCACCTCGAAACCTGCTTCGATCTCTATCAACTTCTATGAGATCGCTCTGATTTTTCTTCAATCTGTGAATTTAAGGCACTGCACAATTGAGTTGTCTTTGTGACACCTTTACGTTGCTTTCATCCATGCATAGCCCCATTGAAACACTGAGTACCCTCACATGAGTGTTGTTGAGCTTTTGAGGTAGTGGTGTTTACACAACAGATGACCCATACACAGCCTGGATGATGACCTTTACGCATCTCACTGACCCTTGAGCAAGCCATCCACTCAGAACCCTTACGCGACCTCCACTGCACCCCCATGACACCCTTACATGAGTTACTTAAACATTTATGTGGCCTCTCATCTTCTATTTCAAGGTTTCCACAACCTAAAATGATTAAGGAATTATGTCGAGCACACTCTGTGATTTCTTTTAGGATCGTAAATGACGGATCCTTTGATACAATGATAATTGCGAGATTAAAAATAAAGTGCAAAAGTGCGGAATTAAAGTGAAAACCAGATGTAACGTGGAAAAACCCCCAAATGAAAGTGGTAAAAAACCACGGGAAAATAGAAGGATTTCACTATGGTAAAATGTGGGTACATATTCTCTCTCAATTACAAGGAGAAAACACTCAAGAAATTATCTCTTTTAAAATATTGAAAAATGCCTCACAAAATACTGCACTCCGGGATTAAGATGTGTTGCTTCTGAATTCGATGATGAAAAGTCCAGGAGGAGATCCCTTTTTGTAGCCTTCCTTCACACCCTTTGGTCTTCCCTCAATTAAATAACTTTTACCAAATTAATTGGGGAAATAATTGTTGGGTGTCAAATTAATTAAATGTAATGAATTCGGTTACAATCATTAATCTCTTTTCGCGTCTTCCAACATATCTCCCACTTGGAGATTTGATTAAGTGTCAATCACATCTCCACACATTCTTTCTATCTTCCCAATATGCTGCTCATGTAACTACAAGGCCACTTGAAGATCTACACCATCTGAACTTTTAATAATTAATCACCTTTGTTAGGAAATCTACCATATTTTCTTTAGTGTGAATTTTCATCATGTCCACACTTCCTTCCTCCACCACATCTCGAAAAAAAATGGTACTGTATGACAATGTGATTTGTCCTGGAATGAAAAGACGGATTCCTTGCAATGTGAAAGGCACTCTGACTGTCACAAAATATTGTAATATGATAATGTTTGTGCCCGAGCTCCTCCAATAACCTTCTCAACCAAATCGCCTCTTTGCATGCTTGTGTAGCTGCCATGTACTCCGCTTCTGTCGTGGATAAAGACACAACTGAATATAGATTTGAGATCCAGCTCACAACTCCTCCTGCAAGAGTAAACACATAACCCATAGTGGATTTCCTCCGGTCAGAATCACCGGAAAAATCTGAGTCAACATATCCATTGATAGTAAATTTTGATCCTCCAAAACATAATGCAACATATGAGGTTTCCTTGATGTATCTCATGATCCTCTTCACCATGCTCCAATGCTCTCTTCCTGGATTCGCCATGTACCGACTAACTGCTCCCACTGCATGTGCAATGTCTGGTCTAGTACAAACCATAGCGAACATTAAACTCCCCACTACTGATGCATACAACACTCGAGACATTTCCATCCTCTCTGCTTCACTACTAGGACTCATTGTAGAGGATAACTTGGAATTAATGGGAAGAGGGGTAGAAATTGGATTACAGTTTTTCATATTGAAGAATTTCAAGACTTTCCTCAAATAATTCTTTTGTGATAGCCAAATATTTCCATTATTCATGTCTCGGTAAATCTGCATCCCAAGAATCTTGTTTGCAGGTCACAATTACTTCATATCAAACTACCTAGCCAACTGTGCCTTTGTCTCCTGGATTTGATCATTGTTGGGGCTTGCAACCAACATGTCATCCACATACAATAGAAAAATGATAAAATAATTACCATTTAAAACCTTGAAATATGCACAAGGATCTGAATTAAGTCTCTTGTATCTAAGGCTCATGATATAGGAATCAAATCTCTTGTAACAAAACCTCGGCGCCTATTTGAGACCGTACAGAGATTTTTTCAACCTGCAAACCAAGTTCTCTTTACCTTTTTCGGTAAAACCTTCTGGTTGGAGCATATATATTTCTTCATCAAGATCACCATGGAGAAAAGCTGTTTTCACATCTAGCTGCTCCAGATGTAGAGTGTATGTAGCACACATAGCCAAAACTACCCTAATAGTCATTAGTCTAACAACAGGAGAAAATATTTCATTGAAATCAATACCTTCCTTATGAGCATATCCTTTGACCACCAGTCATGCAAGATATCTTTCCACCTGGTCTGTTTCATCCCTCTTGATCTTGTAGACCCATTTATTCCCAAAGGCCTTCCTTTCGTGAGGTAATGGAACAAGATCCCAAGTCTTGTTCTTATGCAGGGATTCGAGTTCCTCCGGAATCGCCGCCATCCATGAAGATACATCCGGACTCTAGGTCACTTACAAAAGAGATGATGGCTCTCCATCCTCTTTCAGTAAGCAATATGCAACATTGCTCTCAGTGACATAATCTGAGTTCCATATCGGCGCTCTTTTCTCTCGATTTAACCGTCGTAGTCCAGGATCTTCTGGTGCTTGATCATCATGCTCTGGTAATGCCTCATAGGAAACTGGTTCTTCCTTTGTTTCTTCCTTCACCTTGACTGTTGTAGTTTCTATACTTTATTTCTCTGTGTCCTTCTCAATCATCATTTTCAACTTTTCTTCTGCAAAAATGAAATCCTTGATGATGATAAATTTGTGGGCAGTGGGATCGCACAAACGATACCCCTTCACACCATCAGCGTATCCCAAGATGACACATTCTCTGGATTTTGAGTCCAACATTGATCTTTCCTGGTCATGAAGCAGTGCATATACAGGACTTCCAAAAGCATGAAAACTAGAATAATCAGTGGGTTTACCAGTCCACATTTCCATCGGTGTCTTGAGATCAATTTCCACCGAAGGGGATAGATTGATCACAAATTAGGCGATATTTACTGCTTCTGCCCAAAATGTCTTGTTGACTCCTGCAGTCTTCAGCATTGCCCTTGTTCTGTCCAACAGGGTTCTATTCATCAGCTCTGCCACTCCATTATGCTAAGGAGTGTACGCCATAGTGAACTGTCTCTTGATTCTTTCCTGTTGAAAAAAAGAATCAAACTCCTCACTTGTATATTCTCCACCATTGTCAGTCCTCAGACACTTGATCTTATTTTCCGATTCAAGCGCCTTTCGCGCATTGAATGTTTTGAAGACTTCAAAAACATCTGATTTCCTTTTGATTGGAAACACCCAACATCTCCTGGAATAATCATCAATGAAAGATACAAAGTACCTTGCTCCTCCTAGGGATATAACTGGTGGTTGCCAAACATCGGAATGGATCAACTCCAAGATCTCCTGACTTCTTGTTGTTGACGTCCCGAACTTTAACCTGTGTTTCTTGCTCAAAACACAATGCTCACAAAATGGTAAGGATACCTTTTTCATCCCAGGAAGCATCTTCTGATCCACAAGAATCTTCAGGCCTCGTTCTGACATATGGCCAAGCTTCCGATGCCATAACGTCGTCAACGCTTCCGTCGAGTTAGTTGATGCAACAACTATATCTTCCTCTTTGTACATTTAACCCATAAGCACGTACAGGTTCTTTGAGATCTTCTCTAACTTCATTACCAAAAGATATCCCTTCATAATTCTCATCACTCCATTCTCGGTGTGAGTCTTGCATCCGATGTCATCAAATTGTCCCAAATACAATATGTTCTTCTTCAGGCCCTCCACATGACGTACTCCTTGGATGGTCCGAATAATACCATCATGCATCTTCAGTTTGTTGGTACCGACTCCAAAGATCTTTAGAGTGTGATCGTTCCCCATGTACACAAGTCCTTCCGAGATGGTTTCATATTGGTCAAACCATTCCTGTCGAGACTTCATGTGCCATGTTTCTCCTGAGTCGATAAGCCATGCATCATCGAGGGGATGTCTTCCTTCAATATTCATCACCACATCGCTGACTAGTACGTCTCCATTTCCCGATGTACTCTCCACATTTCCTTGAGAGTTCCTCTCACCACTCTTCTTATTCCAGTAGTCTTTACTCACATGCCCCCTCTTACTGCAATTGTAGCATTTGACTATTTTCTTCTTGCTCCTTGATTTAGACCTTCCATGATTCTGGATCCCACCAGAACCTCTCTCCATCATTCTTCCTCTTTCCATCGATAGAGCTTCCACTTCGTGTGAAGTTTTTTGTTTATCTTCCTTGTTCTTGCGCCGACTTTCTTCTTCGAGAACTGCAGTTGAAACATCATTGAAGGAAAAAATATCCATCAGGATATTATTAGTGAGGTTGATGATGAGTTGGTCATATGAATCTGGAAAACTATGGAGAAGGATCTCCGCACATTCAGTATCCACAATTTTATATCCCAAAGTCGTAAGTTTAGAAAAAAGGATATTGAGGGTGTTGATGTGGTCAGTCACTGATGATGACTCCACCATTCGAAGAGTGTATAATCTTCTCTTCAAGAAAATTTTGTTGTGGAGCAATTTTTCCTCATACAGTTTTGTCAGAGTATCACAAATTTCTTTCGCCCTCTTTTTCTCTACAATGCTTAACAGGACCCCATCTGCTAAAGCCAAATGAAGGTTGGCAATATCATTCCCATCCATGTCACTCCATTTCTCTTCCGTCACACCTGTCGGTTTCTCTCCAATCGCCTGTAGGAAATTATCCTTCCGCAGCACTGCTTGCATCTTCATTTTCCACAATGAAAAATTATTTCCATTGAATTTTTCAATCTCGTATTTCACCGCTATTTGGACACGTCATTGGTCCAGAATTTTCTTGGGCCACGAACCTCCCCTCTGATACCACTTGTTAAGATCGTAAATGATGGGTCCCTTGATACAACAATAATTGCGAGATTAAAAATAAAGTGCAAAAGTGCGGAATTAAAGTGAACACCAGATGTAACGTGGATAAAACCCCAAATGAAAGGGGTAAAAAACCACGGGCAAATAGAATGATTTCACTATGGTAAAATGTGGGTACAAATTCTCTCTCAATTACAAGGAGAAAACACTCAATAAATTCTCTCTTGTAAAATATGGAAAAACGTCTCACAAAATACTGCACTCCGGGATGAAGATGTGTTGCTTCTGAATCCGGCGATGAAAATTCCAGGAGGAGATCCCTTTTTATAGCCTTCCTTCACACCCTTTGGTCATCCCTCAATTGAATGACTTTTACCAAATTAATTGGGGAAATAATTGTAGGGTGTAAAATTCATTAAATGTAATGAATGCGGTGACCATCATTAATCTCTCTCCATGTCTTCTAACACTTTATAACCTGCAATTATGGCCATAGTGTTGGAGAACATGGAGGCTCCCACCGTCTTCACTCTTGTGAACAAATAGAAAAACAGGAATACATAATATCAATACATCAATATTGGATTTCCAACTCGTGCATAATTCTTTAACAACGTCTGAATATCTCATTGCCGCATACTCCTGTTCACGAGCCAAGTAATCTTCCCCATGTTCAGATTCAGATCACCCTAGTTCGTTGGAATTCTGACATCAACCAGCATTCGAACAAAACTTCATCTTCAGTTCGGTCTCTCCGTTTCATCAATTTGAGCGCGGTTCTTCGTACATTTCTTCAGCGAAGAAATCCAAAAAATCATAAAACTCGTATTCTACCCATCCAAAATGAACCTTACCTGGCGAATTTCATCTTATTTAAATCATAGAACACCCATGGTTCATGTTCTTTTTCTTTCACGCTTGGAAACTTCGACTTTCTAGATCGACTGAAATTCAAGTTGAAGCCCTCCTATGGTTTTTAGGGACCATGAAAAATCGAGGTTTAAATCTCAGAATTCGATTGGGACAGTCTTCGGAAATCTTTGGCTTCGGCTCACTCTAGGGAAGGGTCGAAAATTCTTCGAAGGCTCTTGCGGTCACTTGAATGACAAATTAAACATAAAAATAAAAAAAAATAAAAAAATAAAAACCCGAATAAATTAAAATTAAAACATGAAAAATTAATTATTTACTAAAAATATAGAAATGAATGAATAAATTTATTAAACATTCAAAAAAATTAAAAACCTTTAAAAGTATCATTTTGACAAGAAATTAAAAATGAAATAAATTTAAACAAAGTATGATTGATTAAAATTCAAACATAAAAACAAGAATAAAAATGACTTTTGACAATATTTACTCATTAAACTATAAATTTACCATAAAACTGAAATTAACCAATAATATAAATATTTTAAAATAAAAATAAGTGCTTAATAACTTAACACCAAATAAATTACAATTTCAAATTATTCAGTTAGAGACATAATTTTGACAATAAAGACACAATTAAATACAACAAATGATGTGGAAAAATATAAAAATTAAAGGTCACATCTGAAAGTTAGAACTGAGATTTGTTGGGTCATTCATGATTTTCGAGTGTATTGACACAATGGCTTCCATCTAGACCTTCTTCCTTTCAACGTTCTCTAGGAATGAGTGGAAAAGAAAGAACTGATCTCTAATATGCTCTCCCGCAAGGAACCCATGATCCTTGTGGAAATCCCACAATGGAGCCACCATCAAACACCAATAAAAAAACATAAATAAAACTAAAAGGAACCAACTACTATAGTATGGAGAGAGAGAGAGGGAGTAGAATCAATTGTAGAAGTAGAAACTCACCTTGGATCACCATCAAATGATCCCTTGCAGTCATGGGATAAATCCTGGAAAGAGGGGATCAAATTTTAATAAAAGTGGCCTAGGCAACCCTTGTTTTGAAGGATGAAGGAGGAAATATAAAGATATTGAATGTACTTAAGAATTTAAACTGATGCTATAATTTAATAGCACCACGGTGACACCTCCTTGGCCACATTGTAACCCCTAGAAGCTTTCACCAAAATTATGGTACAACAAGGAAGACCACATCGTAATGGTTAAAATTGGAAACAACCATCTAGAATCTACAACATAATCCAGATGTATCTCAACTTGATCATACAGACTTGAGTAACACCATGGCACAACCATGACCCCATGCCGTATCGACCCTTGAAAAGGTAAAGAGAAAAAAACCCAATACCCAGGGCTCCATGATATAGCCTAAGCACCACACCAAAACCACCCCTCAGCAGGAAAAGTGAAGATCCTAGCCCATCAAGCTCTATAATGTAGCATATTCCCATTCCATAGCTATCTTTAGATAAAAAGAGACACAAAAATCCATCATATTGAGCCTCCACACCATAAAAATTTTAGCCACATTGCAAGAGACTATCTTAAAAATGCACCACACCATTTCCTAAAAGCTCACGCTGCAAGCCTCCTCTACCTTCTATCTTTTAGCATAAAGTCTACTTCTACTCTTCCACCCTTCTCCCAAACACCTTCGATTACCCCGAAACACCACGGAAGGGATCAGGAAAAACCGAGTGCTTGCAAATATGGATATTGGCCCACTAGTGAATAAGATTGATATTAAAAGAGTTTCACCATTTTAGTGGGAGAATATTTAATTAAGGATCTTATTAAATAAATATAAAACATTATATTTTTTTAATAAAATCTTTTATTATTGTAACATCTAGTCCCGACATCCACTTAAATAGGGCCCCGAGATGGTGGGTCACATGGCCTCAAGGGTGCCTCCCCGTATTCCAGAGGCTTTCGACTATCAACAAGAGTGTAAAGGTGGTATAGTGGGGATACTATATCCTCATATCAAAGTGATACATCAGTTATAATACTAATTAGAAAACAATGGAAGCATATGTAAATAGACATAATAAATAAGCAACATAAGAATGAATAACTGAACCACTGAATAATAATATCAAGACCACTAGGTAGTGTCATATACATGAATTCATGGAATACAAATGTACAAAAAGGAACAGGGGACGACATATACAATCATGTTATAAAAAAAAGACTAAAAGAACAAAAGGCTCATCCACAAGAATCTCAAGCATATGATCAATCTTATGCTCTTATGATCCATCTATAAGTAATGCATATAAAATAGTTGTAGCAGGACAGTTTTTATTATCCATACCTATAGATAAATAATCTACGCAGGCGCCAAAGGCGGCCTGAGTAGGGTGTGAGATAAAATTCCAGTAGGCCACCACCAACGGTGTCTAGAAGTAATCCAAGCATTGAACATAGATAAATAGTGTGCAAATATAAATGAAATAATAGAAAAAGATGAATAAATAAATAATCAATTTGCTCAGGTTTTTTAAAGACACCTGACAGTTCTACCTTCTTCGTCTCATGGCTAGAATAACTCTCTAATAAGAAACAACACATATAGATTAATAATAATATATATATATATAGTTTAGTTATATATTTCATCCACCTATATGGACCAAGTGCGTGCAGACGTAAGTGACCATATACCTAGAATTGTAGGTGCTGGCTGGATCGAGGCGTAACTCAGACATCCATAACCAGTCTAAACGAGCCTATAAGCTCAAGAAAAAAGGTATATACCCTAAATCTCATAATGAGTGGGATACGTCATGATCATCACTCGAGATGGTGGGTGTTTCGTATTGCCAACACCCTAACATGGGATGTGGTGCTTCAAGCCAACCATTCAAATATTGTCAATGGTGTGAGACATCATGCTCAACACCTGATGTAAGGGAGAACGAATCCCCATTCCCAACAGAACTCTTACCATCGTTCCACAACCTATATCAAAGGCATAAATCATATTTATAATAATGGCCATGAGACATTACCTCTGATGCATCTTATTATTCCTGACCAAATACAAATAAGGGAATTACAATTCATATAAGAAAGTTCATTATTATAACAGATTGGGTGTGGCCTTTCCACCCAATTAAATTTAATTTGTTTAAGCATAGAAACCCATATAGAAGCTAGGTAGTTCAATATAAACAAGCCATTTAATTAAGTAATGCATGGAAATTCCATTCCATGGTTCAAAGAAGCACTTAGAAGGTTCCTTAATCACTTTGAAAATAACCTATAAGGGAAATTTCATTTATAATTCAGTCCAAACACTTAGTAGGTGCCATGGGTTCAATTAAACATTTATATAATAAAGGGAATTTAGTTTATAATTTAAGTTGAACACTTAGAAGGCGTTCTGAGATTTTAACCAATTGACTATAAAGGGGAAATATAAGCTGGAACACTAAATGGGTGTGCATAACTGAGGTCAACACCCTCTAATATACTAAATCATGATTCTCAAGAGTAAATCAAGGTGCGTATATCAATTTTGAATCAAGAAATTTATTTTAGGATGACGTGAAGTAAAGGCCAGTGTGCAGCACAACTATGTGGCTATAAAAAAGTAAAACTTTTGGGGAAAATTATGAGACCACCAACCTTAGGTCCATTCATGACTCCTCATCTAATGGAGGCCTCGGATTCAAATAATGCTAGAAGAAATCGAAGAAACGGTCCAACACCCTGAAAATAGGGCAAAAAAGCTTGCAGCAAAATATCATAATGGATATGAAGATAAATTGAAATAGGTAGGGAGATGAGGGTAGAGAATGCCCACCCTGACCCATCCCAGAGGGGCCTGTGTCAGGGCTCCCCAATCCCACCTCCAATAGTCTAGTGGTTGTCCACTAACGCTGAGTAGGCATATTACTGACATGGGAGGCCTTAGCCTAAGTACATGTACACACACACACATATCCAAGACTATATAATGATGAAATTTAAAAACAATTGAACAACCATTCATGCGTACATATAAATCCCATAACTAGAGTACAAAAGGAATTAAAGGAAACTAAACAGGGAGAAATACAATTCCACCACAGAGTCTGAAACACAAGTCCAACCTGAAAGTAATTACTGGTGACTGCTGTAAAAAAAGCCACTAGAATACACCCCAGTCTGTTTAGTCTCACTAAGCTCTGTCAAGTTTTAGTCCATTTAGGACTCTATAAAAAATCCTATCATGTGAACAATACATGACATGTCTGGGTAAAACCCGTGCAGGGGTGAGTATAACAATACTCAGTAGGACACTCTGAAACAACAAAGCATACAACAAAGGAAAATACTATAATCTCTATATAAGTATTTGTCTTCAATAATTATAAAAATATCCATATATACTGAACAAAGACACACAGTTAAAAGATAATTCACAACAGTAGTATTCCATCTTATGATTCCAGCTCAAATATTCCGCAAATCACTCGTATGAGAAAACAAACTTCTGAGTTTGATGGAACTGATGACACATGTATGAGAGGTAATGCTCGTCAGGTCTCTCCATTAGAAGTACACACTAAATGTTAGAAGAGATACGATACATAGATGAGGTTCACACCCAAGGACATGGGGGGATACCAACAACTCAATCTAGATTAACCTATTAGGTAGAGGATTGGTGCTCGCGTTATGTTGGTCATAATGATACCAAGAACTCCACCTAGGGAACAAAGTTGAATAGATGACCTCACTCTCAGCCTCACATAGGGATTCCAATGACTTTATCTAAGAAGTCCTATTGAAGGAATTATAGTCCTAGTATTAGGAGCTGATTCCATATGAACCCTTAGGTAAAGGATAAGGGGAATTCACCCTAATGAAAATTGTCCAAGATATGGAGAAAAAGGGCTCCAAGACATGTATAATAAAGTACACAACGTATAGTAGGGGTCACACACTGTGTCCCTTGACCTCAGGTCCTATCTTTGTAAACGAACCGCATCTCTTGCTCGTGTCCATGTAGAAGTACATGATGTGTCATTCTCCCATATACTCAACCTGTGTGCCAGTATATAGCTTAGTCTGTATACTTATTCTAGGTTGTGTCCCTTTAGGGAAGTACATAGTGTGCTCCAAACTGTGTCTACGTACCCTCTGAAGTACACACCGAGTCTCCAGGGAGAGACTGCACGTCGTGTGATAGGGTCACATTCCATGTGATACTTAAGTATCTCCCAAAACCCTAGCCGTCACACAGGGTGTCCCACACAATGTTTATATCCATCTTACATGCCGTGTAGCGTGGGATTTCCCAGAATCCTAGATCTGGAATCTGTGCATATTCTCCTTCATCCAATGTTTGATTTGATGACCTCCTTTCCATAAAATCATGAATCAAGGCCTGATGAAACTTTTCATCATTGAACAACAAGTTTTATCTCTTTGATCTTCTTGAAAAATAGATTTATACATCATACTTCATTTCATGATGAAGAACACAAAATCAAGTATCTACATAATCTGATTCGTTGTCGCTCCCACCATCGCACATCCATCATGTTGTGTCAGTATCAGATCTATGATTTTAGATCATTACTCCAAGAAACTGGTGTTCAATGATCTATTTATAGGGATATGTTGAACTGCATGCCAAACGAAGAACGCCCACAATGAACGGAAAATAGGGTGAGAAAAGCACAAGAACAATCAAGATAAATGAGCCTTGATCATTTTTTTGTGTCCATATTGATTCATTTTTATTATAAAAACAATTAAACAATCAACAATAAAAAATAATTATCTTGATAAATCTCCTGTCAAAAACCCATCCTGAAATACACGCAATCCACAAATCAATCTTTTAGTCGACTGGTTCTTTTTCATCATAAAAAATCAAGAACATGGAAGAAATATAAATAAAAATATTCCCTAGCTTGATTCAAATCAATAACTGATGAATAAATGAGTCACACTGTGATTGTTAGGGAGATACATTGCATCCTTTGTGTGTCGATCATCGATCCATGATCCGTTCACTTTTCATATGAGAGAAGTCCTCCAATGTTCTCTATAATGGCTCTCAAATAGTTCCAGGGTTATGAGGCTAACCCTAGGATTCTAACACAATAATCTATTTAAAGAATCTCTAATCACTGCATCAAAAAAAATTAATTAAAATTATTAATTAAATTATTTTATTCATTTATGCGCCCATGATGAATTTTCTACAAATGATCTATGCCAACCAAGGTTAAGTCATTCCTAGGGTAAAAATTGAATTCTAAATTCAACAATGCCCTCATATTTCTGATCCGGGTACCCATCTAGATGTTTTTCCAATTTTTCATGAAAACTACATGCTCGTGTTATTTAATATATTTAATACATTTCAAATATTTATTATGGGTACAATGGGCCTCATAATCATATGTTGTGTCAGTGCCTGGTCTAAAAAATAATCCATAAAATATCAAAAATCAATACATTGAAAAAACCGAGTCATTACATTCTCCCCAACTTAGGGACTTATTTCCCAAAAAACCAGAATAAGGAATATATAAAGTGATATGGGTACTGAGCATGAATCTGAGTCTCAAAATCCCATGTTCTCTCCTGAAGATTCCCATAATTCCATCAGACACACACTAAAGGTATCGCTTTCCCTTGAAGGAACTTCTCCTTCTGATAGCTGATTTCCACTGGGTAATTAGGAAAGGTAGCTCCATCCTCAATATCCATCTCACTCTAGTCGATAACGTGCAATGGGTCATGAATTTACCTCCTTAGTTGTGACATGTGGAAGTCATCATGTACTAGGTCTAACTACAGAGGTGGAGCTAAGTGGCATGACACCTCGCCAAATTTACCTAGAAATCAGAAAAGGACAATGAATCTTGAAGATAACTTTCCACCCCATCCAAATATCCATAATCCACATTGAGGTGAAACCTATAGGAACACATGGTATCCTTAATATAATTCCAAATGCCTTCATTGCTTGTCATCATAAGACTTCTGATAGTTCTTTATAGTCTTCATCTGACCTGGAATGATCTACATCTTCTTAGTAGTTTCTCGCACCAATTTTGGGCCCATGAGTACTGACTGTCCTAAGTCAGTCCAAAAAAGTGGTAACTACGAGGTCTCTCATAAAAATCCTCGAATGGGTCCATATAGATAGTAGAATGGTAGATATTGTTTTACACAAACTCTACTAATGGTAGGTGATCCTCCTAACTATAGACATAGTCCAATGAGCAAGCTCTCAGCATGTCTTCTAGAACGTGAATGGTCTGCTCAATCTATCCAGTAGTTTAGGGGTGGAATGCCATGATCAAGCATAATTGAGTCCTAAATGACTTATATAATCCTTCCCACAACTAGGATGTGAAGTGAGAATCATGATCAGAAATGATCATCGATGGAACTCCCTGCAGTCAGACTATCTTCTGCATGTAGAGGCAGTCAATCCCTCTACTGAACTCTACTTCCAAATTACTAGGAAGTGGTCCGACTTGGTGATTCGGTCTACTATAACCCAGATGGAATCATTTCCCCTATATGTATGTGGTAATATCATCATAAGGACCATGGATATACCATACCACTTCCATTTTGGCACCTCAAGGGGTTGAGCTAAACCCACTGGAACTTGGTTATCATCTTTCACTTGTTGACATGTAAGACATCGAGGGACAAACTCCGCAACTCCTTTCTTCATACTTAACCATCAAAAGTGATGTCAGGGGTCCTAGTATATCTTTTACACACTTGGATGTACCGCCAAAGGAGGCATATGAAACACTCTCAGAACCTCCTTCCACAATATCAATATTTCCATCGTGCATCTTCTAAAAAGAACTATATTCTCCCCACCTTTAGAAAATCCATTAGTATCATGTCTAGTGGATATATGATTATGTTGGGTATCATAGTCGAAATCCCCTATATGCACCTCCCTGAATCACTGTAAGAGAGGAGGGGTGAAAACCATTGACTAGAGGTAAGTTTCTCAATCTACATCCACAAAGGATAATGGTAATGAGGCCAAATTCTTTGACACCCTGTTGAATAAATTTAAACAAGATCTCCTATTAAGAGCATCTAATACCACGTTCCCCTTCCCAATAGTATAGAAAATTTCAAAATCATAATCTTATAGGAACTCTAGTCATCACCTCTCTCTCAAGTTAAGATCTTTCTGAGTGAAGATATTATTGAAACTCTTGTGATTAGAATAGATGATAAACTCTTCACCCATTACGTAGTGTCACCACATCTTTAGTGTGAAGAATACCACTACTAACTCAAGATCGTGTGTTGCGTAGTTCTACACCTTGGGTCTCAACTGGAATGAACCATAGGAAATCACTACCTACATCTACATCAGAACACAACCAAGCTTAGTTCTTGATGCATTACAGAACACTATATTCTTAGATGATGGCATCTCACTCACCCAATGATTCTTACCATCTCCTCTAGGGTTTCCCTTGACTTCCTCTATGATGGTATTTCATCTAATCATGTATTAATTTCTTGGTTTGACCTTAGTGTTTTGATCATCATCGGTGGGGTATTAGAGAATGAATCAACTACATATCATGGAGCTTCACTGTAGAATCTAAAGTATCACGCTTTAGTCTAGGACTGTTCTTTTATGGTCATGTAGCTTCACCTCCCTCACCTCTTATTCTACTTCGGGTCTCACCTCCTCTAATATTACGATGACGATGGTTATGATGGTGCTAGATTCATGGTTTCAACTGAATAGTGTTGGTGGGATTTTGATCCACTGCAAATTAGATATGGATCTTTTTAGATCTGATCATCTCCATCGCTTATCTCATTATTGTGATCTTAGGGGTGGTGGGCTCTTGGTGGACTATATAGGTTTGAGGAAATGTGAGATCTAAGGTTTGGGGATGGAATTGGTCGGCATATTGAGGGTTTCTCTGGTATGACTTCAGTTGGTATTATTGGATGCATGGAGTGGATTTGACTCTAATTTAGCAGATAGGGATGACGACACACTGGAGGTTCTGTATGTTGTTTGTCTCAGTTGTGCTTGTAGTGCGTTTTCTTCTTCTGTTTTTTTGGTTTTTCACTACTCAGGAGTGATTCCTGGGAATTTATTCATGTTCTTCATTGGTCTTTTTGGTTCTCCATATTCTTGGAATGAATATTTCTTTCAGGGTACTAGTTTTTTTGTTGTGATTTCATGAAACACAACATTTTGTAGGCGTCATTGGGTGGGCGGCCTCAAGAAAAGGGTGGGTGTGATGAAATCCATCATTCATCCATGTATCATCACTTTTATGAAAAAATGAGCACCTTTCCATGACATTTTCTCAATGTTTCTCAGTTTAATATTGCAATGTATCCGATTGAAATTACTGACAGTTCATTTCTTGATTTGTCGGGTGGGGGATCAAAAGAGAGAAGGGTGTACTGACACCTTTCATCTTGTTCTCCTTCATATTTATATGTTGGTTGGAGAGGTTCTCTGCTACATTGTGCCACCGGTGCGGTGAAACTTCTTGGAAGAGGGTATGGCAACTGCCATCGGGACCACGCACTGTGAAACTTTATACGGGGCAATGCTAGCAGATTAGCAATGCAGGTGGGGAGCTAAAGGCAATCAATGATGCAGAAGATGGGGAGGGGCAGTTCTAGTGGGTTGGGCCTACGAGTCATGTATTGGGCATGGTATGCCTCTGGGCCTTTAGGTCATGATTTACAGGTCATGTCGGGCCTTGTGTCTTGGGCCTACGGGTCATGTACGGGTTCCCCTTCAACCCTTAAAAGGGGGATTATCTATAATAAAATAAAAAATAAGGCCTTTCGGCCATTAGAACTAGAGAGGGGGGTGATGAGGCTTTCTGGTGCATGCTTGGATGTTTGTTTCTTTTAGACTTATAGGATCATTTTGACCTTTGTTTATTTTGTTTTATTAAGGTGTTTTCATTTCTTGTAATGGATTCCCTATTTAGGAATTCGAAAATAGGTTCTATCTTTATTATGTTCAATAATGGGTGCTTGACCCTCATCCAATTCAAAAAAATAGAACACGATGTACTTGAAACCCTCCTGTGGAAATCTAAAGATGGGAGCACTTGTAAAACTGTGTCTCAAAAAATGAAAAGCCAGCTAGAACCTCTTTGTCCACATGAAAGGATACCCCTTTTGGGTCAAATTTGTCACGGGTGTTGATATTCTAGAGAAATTAGGTATGAATATCTAGAAAATATCCTACCAACCCAAGGAAGATATGCACCTCCATCACGCTCTTGGGTGGATTCCAAGCTAACATTATCTCAAACTTGGTTGGGTCCACTACCACTCCATCTGATGAGATAACTTGTCCCACAAATTGGATTGTATGAATCTATAATTAGAACTTCTAGAGCTTCCCATAAATCTATTGCTTTCAGAGTATATCCAAAATTATCCTCAAGTGTCTCACATGATCCTCCTCAGATGCCAAGTACACATGGATATCATCGATAAAGACTACCATGAACTAGTCTAAGAAATGCTAAAAGATCTTGTTTGTGATCCCCATGAACATTGTTGGGTCTTTTATTATGACAAAGGGAATCACCAAGTACTCATAGGGATCGCAACAACATATGATGTTGTATTCGGTATATCCTCATCTAGTACTCACAACTGGTGATAGCTTGACCTAAGGTTAACCTTCAAGAACCATTAATCCCATATCAACTGATCAAAGTGGTCATCAATCCTCAGTAGTGGATACTTGTTCTTCATGGTTACATGGTTCAAGCACCAATAGTCCACACAAAATCGCAAGGTCTCGTTCTTCTTCTTAGAAAACAACACTGGGACTGCCCAAGGTGAAACACTGGGTCTAATAAATCCATTTATCTACAAGTCCTCCAACTGCACCCTCTGCTCACAAAGCTCTATGGGAGCCATCCGATATGCTATCAAAGATATCGGTGTTGTCTTGGGGTGTATATCAATACATAATTCTATCTCTTGGTAGGGAGGTAAACCTGAAACATCCTCAAGAAATGCTTCCTCGTACTATGCCGCTATTACAGGAAACTGGGAACTCATAAAATCCACTACACTAAGGGTTAATCTATCTAACTAATGGGTAATCTGCTACACCATCCTATGCATGGCACTTCCTGGGTTTCCTTTTCACTAAAAAAGGAGAACATGGTCCTATCACTACAGACACATGACATCCTTGACCAGAAATAGTTAATGTGGGCTTGAACTATGGATAACCATTCCATACATAGGATGATATTGCAAGGCATCATAACTGCTATAAAGAGATTCCAACTAAAACTCTTGATTCCAAGTCTCAGGTCACACCATCGGTACAAGTGTGTGACCATTGAGTCTTATCCAATAAGAGTATCCAAGAACAAGGGTCGAGCCAAGGGCTCAATCAGAATATCTAAGTCCCATGCAAGGTAGGTAGAAAGAATGTAATGACTAGAAACTATGTCTATCAGTACTAAAGAAAAGGTAGAAAAGACACAGATCATACCTTGAATCATTATTAGAGCCTCTGGGTCATACACTTCGACCGCCTATAGTTTTCCTTGACCCTATCCTCTAGCTCCCTGAGCCTGGTGTGGACCACCTAGGGGTGGTGGTCACAAGTCTAAGTGTTGACCACCTCCCGCTGCTCGACCAACTCCTCTTTCCATGTCTTACACACTACAAATCTGCTTTCTCCTTCCACTATCTCTATCTTGGTGGCCCATCCATGGTCTCTCCATCAGTTTTATGGTGGGTCATAAAATGTCTTGAAAGATGTACTCTGTCATCACATGACTAGCACTGCCTCTCTCTGGGATGAATAGACCCCCTCTATGATCCCTGAACCACAAATACTATATCCTCATACCTCCTCCTGAAATGTATCGAATGTTCAAGTCCCTAAAACTAACATCGACTCTCTATTTTCAATGTCTCTGCTCCTAATTTCCCACTACCAGCAACCACTCTCTATATCTACTCATCTAAGAAACTCTCAACCACCAAAACTCTCTCTAGCACCCTGACATTGGTAGGAATTCATCGAGGGATAATACTATCCTGAATGTCTCTATATAGACCTCACTCAAAATTATGAGCCTTGAAGAACTAGTTACGAACCATATCCATTGAGTACCTTGAGAGGTTGGTAAACCTTGTTGAATACTCAGCTATTATCATGTTGCCTCTCTAGAGCTGTAGAAGATCCTGGACATGTATATACCTCAGCATAGCTAGTGATAACTCCTCTCTGAAAAGGTGATCAAAATTTATCCACACAAGAGTCTCCTCATCATAAGACTTGGTCACCAAACCCCACCATCTCCCTACTGAGCCATGAATAAGGTTCATCTCTAGGACCATCATCTCGTCTGCTAGTATCCTGGCCAGATGGAAAACTCAAGTCACTACCTCAAGACAGTCCTCATCCGCCTATGATTCGGGCTCACCTCAGAACCTGAGGGGTCTCTATCACTGAAACTCATGAATCACACTCAGCCTGGACACCTCCTCTACTAGTACTATGGGTAATGCATGTAGATCTATGGGTGGTGGTACAACTAGAGAACCACCTGCTGGTAACATCTTGGGAATTGGTCCCTGTATCGATGCCTCATCATTGAGGGGATCATCATCATGATCATGATACTAAGTCCTAGATGGCATACATCATGGAGGCATACTAAAATAAAAATTATGTGCCATAGTCAATGAGTATATCTAGAGAACTGACTCAAGAAGGATATAGAAACCACAACCCATTCCTATATGATGCATGTACCATTGTTTTTCTTAAAACCAGTGTTCGCTTGTACTGAGTCAAAAAGTAGGTGATTAGAGTCTTGGTGTTTGGATACATCAGCCACTGCACCAACACTAGAGTCCCTGACATGAAATGTGAACTCAAAACACTTAACACAATTTCTCCAAACTAATCTCACAGACTCTGGTCCTAAGAAAGAATAGACTGCCTCTGATACCACTCTATCACAACCCATCCTAGAGGGGACCGTTCCATGACTCCCCAATCCCACCTCCAATAGTCCAAGGGATGATGGTTAGCACCATGTAGGCATATCACTAACATGGTAGGCCTTATCATAAGCACCTGCGCACACACACACACACGTCTCCAAGCCTATACAATGATGATATATTAACAATTGAACAACCATGCATGCATACATCTAAATCCCACAACTAGAGTATGATAAAAAGTAAAGGAAAGTAAAAAGGGACAAATACAAGCCCTCGGTCATGACCCTTCCCAGAGGGTTCCTTGCCATGACTCTCTAATACCACCTTCAATAAGCTAGGGGATGGTGTGTAACGACCCAAACTCTTATCAATGGAATTTATCCCTTATTATAATTATGTTATATAGTATAAACCAAATATAATCACATAGAGAACACAATAAAAACATTATTAATGAATAATGAATGAAATAACTGATATTTAAAGAAATTAAGGAACCAATACAAAAGTAATAATAACATTCCCTTTGGAATAGTAACAAGATCCTTAGGAATAATAATTCATCCAACATAATAGTAACTTCAACTTTGAAAGTATAAATAAAATTTAGGCATCTTATAAATGATAATATGATATAATTATATCATGGTATAAGTAAATAAATATTTTAAAAATTATTAATTAAGTGTTGGTTTTTTATAAAACACAAATATTTATTTATAATTTTATAATTAATATAATTATTTAGAATAAACTTTATTTTCAAAAAATATATTCATAAATTAATGTTTTGTTTTCTTATGATTGTAATATAATTTTATGAGACCTTAGTTATTTTTTGAAAGTGTCATAAAATCAGTTATAATTATAAAAATGGTATTTTTTGAATAAATGATGATTTTAAATAAAAAATAAATTTCTCATATTTTGAAAATTATTTTCATAAAATGGAGTTAATTTTTTAATTCTAAATATTGAAAAAAAATTAGTCTTATTTTTTTGTATTTTTATAAAATACTTAAATTTTTGGTGAATAATGGAATTTGATAATTTTTAATATAATCTAAATACATGAATTATTGAGTCATAAATGATTTATGGATGATGTAATCCAATAATATTGAACCCTTATTCATTATTTTAATATATTTAGTGATATTGGTCAAACTATTTGTAGTCTTGAGCCAAAATAATAAACTAATGAATAAAATAATGGGAAAACACCCCTCTCCTCCCCTATAAATACCACCCTCACCACCTCTTCTCCTCACACCTTCCAAGCTTTGAGTATTGTCCAAATTTACCCAAAAAATATTCCAAATTACCTCCCCCACTTCGAATATCTCTTGGTCTCATCAAAATACCAAATCCTTTTCCTAAAGGAGGTTCTCAAGGAGGAGAAATTCAAGAGGTAAAATCCTCTTCCTTTTCCTTTTAATTTCTTCTAATTTCATTTTATTTTCTTATTCTATCCTCAACTCCTCTATCCAAATGTTCATGATAACTCTAGTATATTTTATATAATTTTATTTTATTATGTTAATGTAATATCCATCATCAAACTCCTTTATTTCTCTCTCTTTTATTCTAAAAATAAAATCATCGCCCGCGTTGTGTCAATTTACCGACTTTAATTTAACACATTAAAGGATGTTTATAAAACCACTATAATGGTTTTTAAATACTATAAAATTTAGATAATAAACCCTTTTATGTTCTGGAACTGTCTTATCTACACAATAATAAATAATAAAACAAAACTAGTTTGTGATGTTCGAAAAACTGCCAAAAAATCTAAATGATTATCACTAACCTTTCATCTAATGATTCATCCTCATACCATTTAACCAAATTATATATATAAAAATTTAAACCTTTTTATTTTCAAAAATAATATATAATTTTAATTTTTTAGAATTATATCCATTTTACACAAACATTCATACTTATATTCAAGTGAACCGATCATGAAAACCAAGAAAATGAACACTCCCGAATGATGGAATTGAACTCTATAACTATTATAAAAGGCTATAAATGAACTTAATACAGCTATAATAAATCAAATAAATGTATAATAGGTTCTTTATTTTTTAATTAATTTATTTAATTTGAAAATATAGGATATTAAAGTGAAGAAATCACTCAGACATAAGGTAAGGGGATTCCCGAACCCAACTCTTTTCCTTTGGGGTTTCCCTCTTTCACTCCATTTTCAGTATGTATGTTCCATTAATGTTTCTTAAATATCATTTATGTATCCCTCCATTTTATTTTCTAGATATACATGTTTCCAATCTGATTTTTTAACAAATTCAAATATTTGTTTTTCAAAAGAACTCTTCTTTACAAAAATATATCTTTTACTTATCATGAGATTGTTTCTTCTTCACTCAATATTGATGATTCTTATAATAAGTATGATATTCCCTCTTTTATTTGGGAACCCAAAAGTTTATTCATGAATTCATTCTCTATGAAATGAAACTCATTCCTATCCATGAGATATTTTATTACCAATATTGATATATGTTCTATTTGGAAAGCATGATAGTGTAAATGTTATGATGTGATGGGTGAACCCGGAATTATATAGTGCATGCAAATGTTATGATGTGATGGGTTTGACCAGAATTAAATAGTGATCAAATTAATTGGGTAATGTGATGTATCTTTTGAGATAATGTGAAATATGTGTGTAAATAATGCTACCTTTGTTCAGAACTATGTGTGGTAGTTGACCACTAAGACACAATGTTTCATTTTTATGAATTTCCACATTCCATGAATTTATCTGATGATTCCTATAATGATTATGATGATGATACCATGATTATGTTATAATGATGATTATTCTCAACCCATGTTATATTGATCCATGTTCTTATCTATTGTCTTACATGGATTTTAGCTCACCCATTTCTTTGATGTATATCCTCAGGTGATTACTTATACTAAGAAGAACACAAAGACGACTAAGAAGCCAAAGAATAAGGAATTAAATAAATATTTATGTTTTATTTTTTACATGTTATGTATTGTCCTAATTTTACCAAGACACTAAATCTTTGGATCCTGTTTGTGTAATAATTTTAGATTTTTTATCTTTAAAATGGTGTAATAATCCTATAATAAAAATTAGGGTTGCTATATGGCGACTAGCACCAAGTTGGAATATCACTATAATGGGAGGCCTTACGCCATGTACCTATACACACACATAAATATACAAGCCTATACAATGTTGAAATATAAAAACAACCAAACAACCATGCATGTGTAAATCTAAATCCCACCACTAGAGTAGGAAAGAAAGTAAAGGAAAGTAAACAGGTCCAAATATAATCCCACAATACAGAGTTTGAAACAAAAGTCAAACATGAAAGTAAGTACTAAGGACTGTTGTTAAAAATGCACAGGAACACACCTCGGTCTATCCGATCTCACTAAGCACCATCTGGTCCTAGTCTATCTAGGACCCTATCAAAAGGACGATAGTCTACACAAGACACGACACGTGTGGGAAAATCCCGTGTGGTGGTGAGTATAATAATACTCAATAAGACACCATGAAACCAAAAAGCATACAAAAAATGAAAATACAGTCATCTCTACATAGGTATATGTCTATAGCACATATAACAAAAATATCCAGATATGATCAACAATGACACACAATCAAAAGGTAAGTCATAATCGTAGTATACCAGCCTCAAATTCCAGCTCCAAGATTCCACAAAACACTCATCCGATAGAACACACTCTTGAGTTTGATGGCATTGATGACGTTTGTCTGAGAGGTAATGCACATCGCGTCTCTCCATTAGAAGTGCACGTTTAAGGTATGGGGAGATATGATACACAAATAAGGATCACACTCAAGGCCATGGGGTGATACCAATAACATAATATGGATTAACCCTATAAGTACAGGATCAACATCTATATATTGTTGGTCATGATGATACCAAGAACTCCACTTAGGGCATGAAGATGAATAGAGGATCTCACTCTAGGCCTCGTGAAGGGATTCCAATGACTCTATCCAATAAGTTTTGTTGAAGGGATCATATTTTTATGAGTAGGAGACAATTCCATATGAAACATTAGAAAAAGGATAAGGGGAACACACTCTAATGAAGCTTTCCCAAGATATGTAGGAAAAGGGATCCAAGCCATATATAATAAATTACATGGTATGTAGTGGGGGTCACATGTCATGTCCCTTAACCCCAGGTCTTGCCTATGTAAGCGGCATGTGTCTCTTGATCGTGTCTTTGTAGAAGTACATGACATGTCATATGTCCATGAACTCTACTCGTGTTCCAATACACAAAGTATCCCATGTATATGATTTAGGTCATTTCTATGTAAGGGAGTACATGGCGTGCTCCAAATTTTGTACTCCAACTCGTGTCTGTGTACCCTATGAGGTACACATTGAGTCTATGGGGACATACCACATGTCGTGTGATAGGTTCACATGCCATGTGATACTTAAATATCTCCTAAAACCCTAGCTGCCACACAGGGGAGGCACATGATGTGTATATCCAACTTACACGCTGTGTAGTGCGAGATTTCCCAGAATCCCATATCTGTAATTCGCACATCTTATCCTTCATCCAATGTTTGATATAGTGAAACAATTTTAGGGAAATCATGAATCAAGGACCAAAAAATATTAACACCACTGAAAAATAATATTTTTCCCTTAGATCCTATCATAAAATGGATTTATTCTTTTTTCATCATTGCACATAGAATAACATGAAATATGGTATCTATGTTGTTCAATCTGTTGTCATGACCCCCATCACAACTCCATCGTTTCATGTCGATACTGGATCTATGATTTCATATCATTGTTCCAAGAAACAGGTGCACAATAATTGTTTCCATTAAAATGACAATCAAAGAATCAATAATCACAATTAATTATCTTGATAAAATCCCTATAAAAAACCATCCCACAATATGCATGATCTGTGAATAAATCCATTAGTCGATTGGTTTATGTTCATTTTAAAAATCAATAATTGCGAAGAAATCCAAATAAAAGAAATATCCCACCTCAATTCGGATCGATCATTGATGAAGAACGGAGTTGCGTCATAATCATTGGTGAGATCCTTTGATTTGTTGCGCATCAATCATTGATCTATGATCAGGTTGTCGTTTGTCTGAGAGAAATACTATAGTGTTCTTTCCAGTGGTTTTCCAAAAGTTCTAGAGTTATGTGGCTAACCCTAGGATTCTAACATAATAGTCTATTTAAAGACTCTCCAATAGCTATGCTGATGAAAATAATTAAAATAATTTATTTAATTATTTAATTAATTTCAATGCCAACGATGAATTTTCCACAAATGCCCTATACTGACCAAGGTTAAGTCATGCCTAGGGTAAAACTAACATTTTGAAATCAACAGTTCCGTCATATTTCTGATCTAATAACCTTTCTAAAAGATATTCAACTTTTTCAGGAAAACTGTGTGCACATGCTATTTAATATATTTAATACATTTCAAACATTTATTATAGGCACACCGGGTCTCGGAATCGCACACCTTCTTAGCGCTTGGTCTCAAAAATAATTCATACAATATCTAAAAATAATACATGGAAAATTTGAGCCATTTTAATACCTCTAGCTATCCAACGCCTTTGATGGGTCTTGATTTAGTCTTCGGATCAAAGAGATATCAAAGAATGTAGATTGAAGAAGGTGGGAGCTCATGGGAACATGAAACATGCTATAACCACTAAAAAAGAGAGGATAAGGAATAAAAAGGTTTAAAATAATCATTAATGGAAAATTAGACTTTTCACCCACATGATAGTGGGCACATGGTTTGGCTGCATAGTTTGGCCAAACTGTGCGCAAACTGTACTCCCCTTATTGTCCAAGGGAAATCCCCACATGATTAAGGCTCACAGTTTTCCTAACCATGTGCCAAATGTGAAAAAATACACTATAAAAATTTGAAATTGGATAGCATGACTATGTGCCATGGGCTGCATGGTTGCAGACAAACCATGCACCCCCTACTGCTCCTCCATCTCATCCCCGTACATTTATTAAAGACCGTGCGGGCTAGGTAGCACAATTTCTAGTAACTGTTAAACCCAATTTATTTTCCAAATTTCTAAGGTTTTGGGATTTGAACAAGCCCCAGACACCCTCATGACCTCCATGACTCCATTGGGTAACATTAAAAGTACTTTTAAAATGAATTTAAACTAAAAACAAATGAGTTATACCTTTGTGAAAATACGGGTCATTACAACATCCCCTCCTTAAAGTAACTCATCCCTGAGTTGGCCTTCTAAGGGTAAATATGTATCATCATTAAATATTTTCATCCACTGATCTCGTATATTTGATTCTCACTCCTAGGTCTCATATTGTACATAGTCATGTTTCCATAACAATTTTACCAAAGGAATTGATCTTCCTCAGAGTGTCTTCATGATCCGATCAACAATATGAACTGGGTACTCCTCAGAGGAAGTATCCACATCCCACTCAGCCTCATGAGGATCAAAGACATGTGATGGGTATGGATAATACTGATGAAGCCGAGATACATGAAATACATTGTGAAAATATTGGTATCTCCAAGGAAGTTTTATCTTGTAAGAAACATATTTGATCAATTTCACAACCTTGAAGGCTATAATGAACCTAGGTGAGAGCTTACCCTACCTCCAAATACTTCTATGGAACAACATGGGTGAGAATCACTAGAAAACCCAGTCTCTGACCTTGAACTCAAGAGGTTTTCAGCTTCTATTGGAATACGACTACTGTCTGGATTGAGCTATCATCATGTGATTTCTGATCAACTAGGCCTTCTCTGTAGTCTCTTAAAAAAGACATGGTCCAAGAAAAGCTACCTACCTTACCTCAAGCCAGCATAGAGGTGATCAAAATGTCCTACCATATAATGTTTCATAAGGATCAATCTTAATGGTATCCTAAAATATGTTATGATAAGTGAACTCAACAAGGGGAATGTGTTTCTCCTAGAAACCCCCATAGTCAAGGGCACTTGTACGAAGCATGTCCTCTAGCACCTAAATCATACACTCTATTGTTTCATCAGTCTAAGGGTGATAGGTCGTGCTCATAAGTACTTATGTACCCAAGGCCTTCTACAACCCCTTCCAGAACTATGATGTAAAGCAATCTTCATTGTTAGAATTGATAGAACAAAGAGATCCATGAATATGTACAACCTCCCTAATGTACATCCTCCCAAGATCATCTACTATGAAGGTCTATCACATAGATAAGAAGTTTGATACATTAATAAAATTATCAATGAAAACACACATTGTATTTTTACCAAGAGGTGATTTGGGAAAACCAATCACAAAATCCATAGAAACCTCATCCCATTTCCACTCGGGAATGGAAAACAGTTGTAAAATCCCTACAAGATGCTGGTGTTCTGCCTTCACCTTCTGATAGGTAGAACACCAAGTGATGAAGCTAAAAATCTTACATTTCATACCAGTCCACCAATATCTTAATACATCTTGATGAAACTGGGGTAAAATGCCCATATTGAGGCATGAAATTCCCACATCAGCTCCTCTCTGATGTATGATGGGACCCATACATGCCCACGGAATAGTAAAGTATCATCCCCATCCATGGTCCAACCTAAATATGTATCATCACTAGAAATGATTTCCCATAGGAAAAGTCCTTCGGGATCAGATAGTTTCCTCATTCTTATACGTTTCAAAAGAGTATAGGTCATTGCTAAGGCTGTGAGGATAGTTTGACTGTAACACCCCGAGATTTTATGAAAAATATTCTTTTTAATTTCATTAATGTCTTGTGTTTTACGCTACACTAAAAGGAGCTTTCACAACATGCATCCTTGACTTTCCTTTCATTAAACGCAATCATGACCTTCCTCGATAGCGTGTGTAGTACGCAATAACGAGTTTCACTAAACAACAATATGCTATTAAAATATTATTAAAACTAGCCGTTATGAATAGTAATAACAACTTATTAAAATTTTGTAAATTTTATTTTTCAAAATGGACTTCATTTTTGGATTCATAATATCGAAATTAGCTTAGGGTGAAATTTTGGTAATTTTCGGATAACTTTCATATTTTTATGAATAGTGAAAATTACTAAATTTTAATTAAAAACAACTTTTTCAATCGAAATAATTAATAGTGATAAATTATTAATTTCAGTGGTTCTAAAGTATATTTAGAATATATTTTTACAATTTAATACAATGTTTTTCATTGGATGTAATTTCACATTTAAACCAGACATAAACAAGTGTCAATCTTTTGATAGTTATTATCTCTTAAGAACACGCTATTTGTTTTGACGACGGGAATTAATTTTTAAATTAATTAATGCAACTAATATATTTTCAATTTGGTAAAATAGACATCATTTTTGAGTTCATAATATCAAATATAGCTTAGGCCTAATTTCTGGTATTTTTCTGGAAACTTTCATTTTTTTGATGAATAGTGAAACCACTAAGTGGTAGTTAAAAAAAATTCATAAAACTTAATTTTACCGCTTCTGTGAGTGGAATTTCAAAAATCCGAGAGACACGGTTGATGCCAGTAAGTAAAATGTGGTCCAATGAGATGAAAATAATTTTTGGTGAATAGTAACTTTTTACTTTTATTTACCACGGTTAAAAGTAAATAGGGTAATTAAGGGTAAAAATGATATTATTATTACCCTAACACATGTCCTAATTATATTGGACAAGTTTAATTCGACCAAAAACCACCTTAGGAATACAATATGACCATTTAGGCCCACTTGGATTAGATTAGGACATTTATTATTAATTTATTTAAAGAAGGGTTAAAATAGTTAAAATCAAAGTTTAATAAGTATATCATTTTTAATATAGGGTTATACATAAGATAAATTAGAATATAAATATTCATTAGAAAGATATAAAGATTTCCTACATAATGATATTTTATTTGTAATTTTTAGACATTATATAATTTAATTTATTTATGACACAAATATGATGAAGTAATTATCTTATTAATGAAACATTGACATAATTGATGTTATAAATACCCAAATAAATATAATTTGAGACTTTTTATGAATTACACTAATTTTATAGGTTCATATGACATGTTAGTATTGTTTTAAGTAACGTTTTTGAACTAATAATTCTGTTATGATTTTCAAAAAAAATCAATTGCTAAATAGTGTCAAAATTGACATAAAATAGTTTTTAAAACAAATGTTTTATTATTAATTGTTATTTATTCATAAAAATCTAAGGTTCAGCCAAATGACTTAGATAAGGTTATATATATTAATAATAAACAACTTTGGGTTCGTTTGGCTTGTTATAGTATGTTTATTAACCTTATAGTATAAGAACATAAGAAGACATGGTAAAAGTAAAATTATTTAACTTAATGTTAAATCTAAATGATAAGGATAAAATAGGAACCTAAACTTGTCTAAATTCTATTGGATGAGATTATTGAGACTCATCCCCACCTTATCTTTGAAATAAATCAATTTGGAGCTATTTAAAACCGAATTTGGCTTTATAATAAAATAATAGTTTTTGTTTTCCAAAGGTGCCCCTCTCCTCCCTTATAAAAGGGCACCACCTCCCCCTCTTCCTCACACCACTTTGAGCCCTCATTCTCGGCCAAACCCTGCCAAATTCTCCTATCCACTTCCCTAGAAACATCCTAGAGGTTATGGTCTTCCTCAAAGACCAATTTTAGTTCCCTAAAAGGAGAACTCAAAGAGGCGCTTCAAAGAAGAGGTAATGTCCGTTACCGATTCTTTCAACTTTATTTCTTCTTCCACTTCTTCTTCATAGGTTGTTTCATTATGAAGTAATAACATCAGTATCACTAATATACTTATATGTTATTATAAGTATGAAACAACCCTATTTCACTATCTATCCATCCTAAGGAAAATGAAATCACCGCGCGTGTGTACGTACCGAATACCATCTCCACGCCATGGTGTAATCTATTTTCCACCACCACCTTACTTGGATGGGTATAACGGTGTACATAATAACTATTTATGATTATTTTAAAGTGATATTGATTTTGAAATAGTATACACAGACTCCAATAAAATTCCATGATCATGAGAATGATATCATCGCTTGTGCGTACGTACGGACTACCGTCTCCAAGACACGATGAGATTCATTCTCCATGTTAACCATTCATGAATGATTATAAAGTATATATAATAAGTAATCATGAAATATATGACATAATAATTATACTGGATTTATGTGTATATATATGTATGTCATCTACTTAATTCCATTCAACTCAATAAGGAAATGAAAATAGCATTCATGCGTACGTACGACCTACCGTCTCCATGAACGGTGTATTTCATTCCATTTACTGATCTATTATATATATGTATATTCTGAATATATATTATATATAAATCATGTTTTATATTCTGGAATTATGTAATCATGATCTAAGTAATCATATGAATAATTACAAGTCAAAACATGGACGACAAATAAAACGATTTTACCCAAAATGCTCTTTAACATGCAGTTTACAAAAGAACGGGTAAAATAAAGTCATAAGTGAACCATGTATGATATCATAACAATGATTATGATTCTGTAATAAGTCAATGACATTATTTAAATCATTATACAGGAGGTTTGGACACTTACGATGCAAATCGGACCTAAGGTAAGGGAAAATATCACAATCTCATTTTTATCCGAGATTGTTTATACTTTGGTATTTACTAGGGTGTATTTTATCATCCACATCCATGTTTCCTCAATATTTAATATTTATATCCTTATACAATAGTTTATATCCAATTTTACCCTTCAGTGAGTTTTTATTAAAAGATATGAAAGGAATCTTTTGTCGTTTTTCGTACGAGGTACTTTTTGACTTTTCCGACAAAAGTATGAGAAGAATGTTTTTTTAACTTATACGGAATGAATGGATTTTTAAAACAAAATTTCCAAGAATCTTCCTTTACAAGTTTTCAAGTTTATTTTTAATCAACTTCTTTTTGTTTAAAATTGTATGACATGTTAAGAAAGGAAAAGTGTTTTTGAAGTAGAAAGATATTTTCCTCAAGAATGGAGTTCAAGTGTTTTATCAAAATTATTTTCCATCTAAGATAATATAGGGTTCTATTTCTATCCCTATTATTACATTTATTTGATTATGTTGTGATGAAAATATTTTTTTGAATTCATTTATCTTATATGAATTGTTTTATGATGTCATGATGTTTATGATTCCCATTTTTATTACATGTGTTGGGCTATGATGTATGGTTTATGATTTTGTGGCACACATAAGAATGGTATCATTATGAGATGGGTGGGACCTATATATCCCTCCAATTCATTGGGTAAATATTTTATATCTCATTAGATAGACATGGTTGGAACGGAAGGTTAAATCAGTTCAGTGAAATAGGACTAAAACAAGGAGTGAACTCGGTTCAGAAATGGACTTTGTCCACTAAGATAGTCTTGGCAATGAGTCTTGACTAACAAGAATTGATTGTATATGATTATGTGTGTACGCCACAATGTTTTATGTTTTATGTTGTGACTATTGGGATTACATTTCACTACTATGATTTATCCCATGTTATGATATTATGATCTCTTTTGCAGGTTATGATTTCCAAAATGTTATGTTCTTATGAATATGATGTGATTGATATTTCTTTTGTTTACCCTTACTGAGCATTTGAGCTCACCCTTTTTTGTTTTCTTTTCCCCAGGATATAAATAAAGGTTTTAGGTAAAAAAAAGAAGATCTTTATGGGAGATTTTGAAGATCTTTCACCACGATTAGAAGATTATATTCCGAGTTTCCAAAGACACTAAACTATTATGGTCCTTGTGTGTGTGCTTTTGTTATATACTAAGTATTCCGCAAAAGTAATGTAATGCCCATGTACGTTAAGCTTCAGCTCTCTACATTGACCACGATCCTCACAGACCTCAATGTGCATCTTTGATAATAATCCCATGATCTTCCATTCTCCATTGGCCTCATGAACTACTTGTGTCTGAGTATTTCAGCTCAAAACATCGGCTACAACATTTTTGTCACCAGGCATGGAAGCTAGCTCCAAATAAAATGACTATAGGTACTCAACACACACTTGCTGCCTATGATTGATATCACACTACATAAAGATTTACTTGAGGATTTTATGATTAGGGAATACCAAAAAACTCTCTCCAAGTAGATAGTGTCTCCAAAAACATAGAGCATAAACTATAGCAGCTAGCTCGAGGTTGTGTGTTAGGTAATTCTGCTTGTGAGTCCTCAAATGATGAGACATGTACATGATGAATCGCTTATCCTTTATCATAAAATACCCAATCTCGATACTTGATGCATAAAAACATACAATATAACTCCTGCCCAACTCCAGTAGAATCTGTATCAGTGCTAAAGTCAAATGGCCTTTCCACTCCTGAAAATCTACTTCACAATATTCTGACCATATGAATTTCACACCCTTCTTAGCCAATCCCATAAGTGGAACTACAGAACATGATAAATCCAAGATGAAGTGTATATAATATATGGTTATCCCCAACAAACTATATATGTCAAAGATGTTCTTGGGATGCGCATAAGAAACTAGAACTCTCAATTTATCTAGATCTACTAAAACTCCTGACTCTGAGATAATGTGATACAGTAAGTGGACTTTTTTGATCCAAAAGTGGAATTTAATGAGATTAGTATAGATCTGATGCTCTCAGAATGTATTCAAAATGATCTCAAAATTATTGAAATAGTTGTGTCTGGTACAAAAATACACTAATATGTTTTCAACAAAGACCACCATAAATGAATCCAGATATGGGTGGAAAAAACAATTCATAAGATCCATAAAAACTATAGGTATGTTCGTGAGAATGAATGGTATGAGCAGATACTCGTATAGACCATACTTTCACCTAAATGTTATGTGAGGTATGTCTGATGAGCTAAAACACACCTGATGATAGACCAAACTCAGATCTATCATTGAAAACACTCTTTCTCTTCATATCTAATCAAATGTTCACCTATTATAGAAAATGGATACTGATTCTTTACCATGATCTGGTTCAAATGATGATAATCCATGCAAAGCATGAGGGTACCATCCACCTTCTTGGAAAAAAGGACTGGTGAACTCCACGGAGAATTTATGGGGTGTATGAAACCTTTTTCCTCCATATCCTCCAACTATTTCTTGCTCTTCAGAGGTTCTATAGGTTCCATCCTATAAGGAAGAATGGTCACTAGTACTGCTCCTAGCACAAGATAAATGATAAATTCTACCTCTCGCACTAGAGGTAGATTGGATAATTAATCTGGAAATACATCCCTAAAAATCTCTAATACAAGATGAAAAATAGTGGGTCATAACCCCTAATTATCTATGAAAATACTAGAAAAATAAGCTATCAAACTACCCATCCTCTGCTACTCAATCCCAACTCTAGTCACAATGACATCCCATTCTCCCTTATGAATGTTCATAATGTGCTCAAGTGATGTAAACGTCACCCTTTCATGATAGTAGTCAATGTGAGATCAATAGATAACTAATTCTATCCCGATGATTACATTAAATCCCATCATGTCAAGGAGAAAAAAAATTCCATACAAAGAGATATCCTCCTATCTCAATGGGACAATCCTTACAATAGAGAACACCCTTTGATCAGACACCTAATAGGGTATCAAGCATCACAAAGCCATTGAAGTTTTTGATCTCGAGGCCCATAATTACCATAATAGTCTCAAATATAAAAGAGTGAAACACTCCTATGTCAAATAAAGTAGAAACTAAAGTGGAGGATACTAGAATAGTACCTTAAACTATAGGAGGTTCATCACTCTGATCCTTCGGAATAGGCTGGAATGTATATAACTGGAATATACCGCAACCCTGAGTCACAACCTGACTGCCCTGAGCAAGACCACTCTACTAGCGATGAAAATCATGAATATGACTACCTATACCTTGACCACCACATCAGTTTTAGAGGTAAGTGGTATTCTAGATGCATGCCTGACGTGATCCTACTGACCCCACTCCATAATGTGGGGTAGGAGTCGAACCCACTTGCTAGGTGATGATGGAAAGGTCATACAAAAGTGGTGCACATGTCTCATCCTACCATAGCCTCTACATTCCACTGGATCCTGTAAACATTTGGTTATTTATGTCTCATCTTCCTGCACTGGTGAAATATCAGATAACCATCATCATGAGGAGATTGACTACTTTTACCTAAATGAGTAGCCTCAAAATGTCTCTTTCTCCCATAAGAAGAAACAATGATATATATAGGTGTCAAACCTCCCTAACTCACACCATCATCTTCCGTAAAAAATTTCTATATAATAAGGTATTGGTTGACTATCTCTGAGATGGTCATCAACTGAATGATATTTTCCTGCAACCAGATGTCATATACCATCCAATCCTCGAATATCCTGGTCGTCATAAGATTATCACCCGCTAGAGTAGGTGTGAACTTCTGTAGTTCAGTAATTTGATATGAGTATTCCATCACAGAAATACCTCTCTGCTATAGGTTCATGATATATCTACCACTGTTATCCCTCAGAGTTTGGGGAAATAAGTAGTCATAGAAGATAGTATGAAAAAATTCCCAAACAATATCTCTCTGCTGATATGCTTGGGTAATAACATCCCACCACCACTTGGATGAATCACAAAGAATATAAGCTAAAAAATTTAACCTACTATTTAGATGAGTTTCTATATTCTCAAATATAGAAATAATAGCTTCGAGCCAAGACTTAGCAGCATGAGGTTCTCCATCCTCCGAGAAGGTGGAATGCTGCTACTGCTGGAAATCCTATGTCAACTCTTGCATACTCAGGTGAGGTTAAACAACACATTTCATAGACTGTAGAATACGTAAGAAGAATTCTTTGAATCTGGATTTCAATGCCTATATCAGGAACATGAAGAGGTTCCATAGGTGGCTCTATAGAAGGAATCACTGGTATCTCAAGGCCCTCCACATCAGGTGCATTATCATCATCACCTTCAGGGCATACGACTAAAGGATGTCTTGGTGACATGATACTAAAATTACAAAAAAATACTCAGAATAGAATTTAACATTTGAAAATATTGAAAATAGAAAACTAGGACTGGTTAATAACCTTTTTATAGACATATCATACCATGTTTCCTACTTCTAAAGTTAGGACTGGGTAAAAAGAAAGACCATAGCATGCCAAAAGAGAGTAGGAGACATACCAACTATCCACTACTAAGTCTGGGTTCAGGTCCAAGTCTCTTTTTTACATATATAAGATGGTCATTTTCAATTTAAAAGTAATGTTCATTTTAAATTTATGCTTTTTAAAATATTTAAATCTCTTTATATGGTTGAATTTGATGGATCACCATTTTTTTATTCATAATGGTCTATACTCCTCATGAACCAAAATAAGGTGTCCACTTAACCCATACCATAACACGTTCCATCCCATGCAACTGATGGTCCATGGATCAATGTGCCATAATTAATTGCTTAAGGTGTATGCTTTAACCAATGCAGGAAAACACTGTTAGGTTAAGGTAGACAGTTTAAGTGTCAATTATGTTTTCCAAACCCTGTAAGAAATATCATCACATTTCAATACATAATCACAGCACTTATAATATGAAATAGGAAAATTCACGCTAAAAAATAGACGTGAAATGTAAAATTTCATGGAATATTAGTCTTATTATACCTATCATGATGCATTTAATGCAACACCCTCATTTCATCAGGCATAGGTAAAATAAATCATCATTCCAATAATTCTAATATTAATAACATCACAAGACATGTGTGTCACCAAATAGTGAAGTCATATCAACTATAATAGGCATAATTAATAATATCAATTTCCCATCCCATGTAATTTAGGTTTCCCCTATACATGAGTTAGCTATGTCTAGGCACAGGGTCATTTCCAAATTTATTTAACTTCTAGTCTCATGTCTAATACCCAAATAGTAATACAAAGGAAAAAAATAAGCTCTGATGCCACTTTTTAATGTCCCGACCTGTCTTCCACTTAACTGGTGCCCCAATCCAGTGGGTCACATGTCCTCAGGCACGCCTCCCTATATTCCATAGGTTGCTGACTAGTAGTGATGGTGTAAAGATAGTACGATGGGGAGACTATACCGTCACATCAAATTGTCACATTAGTTATTATAATAATCATACAACATCCAAAGAATATGTAAACATACATGATAAATAAGTAGAGGAATAATGGATAACTAAACCACTGAATAATAATATCAAATCCACTAGGCAGTTTCATATACATGAATGTATGGCAGGCTTATGTATAAAAAGGGAACAAGGGATGACATATACAATCATGCTATACAAAAAGTCAAAAAGAATAAAAGGATGCTCCACTAGAATCTTGAGCATATGCTCAATCCTCTGCTCTTATTCTCCATTTATAATTAAAGAATATGAAATATTTATAGTAGGTTTCTTGACCTTATCCATACCTACAAAAAATATAATCTACTCAGGTACCGAAGGAATCTCGAGTCGGGTGTGAGCTAAAATCCTAGTAGGCCACTAGAAACGGTGTCTATAAGTATTAAAAGAAGTGCTCATAGTTAAATAGTGTGCAAGTAAAAATAAAATAGTATAAAAATATGAATAAAAATTTATCTAGCCTAATAACATTCCTCAAGGACACCCGATGGTTTTAACTACTTCGGTTCATGGCTAGAATGAGGGTCTGATCCATAACTATACATATATACTAATATATATATATTGTTTAGTAATATATTTCATCCACCCATATAGACCAAGTGTGTGTGAATGTAAGTGACCATATAACTAGAATACTAGTTTCTTGTTAGACTGGGGCGTAAATTAGACAACAATAACCAGTCTAAATGAGACTATAAGCTCAAGAAAAAGGGTACATTCCCCAAATCTCATTATGAGTGAAAAAAACCATGCTCGTCACTTGATATGGTGGGTGTGTCATCTTTCCAACACCCTAACAGGGGATGTGGTACTCCATTCCCACCGTCCAAATAGAGTCAATGGTGCGAGACATCATGCTCAACACCTAATGTATGGGATCATGAATCATCATGACCAATAGAACCCTTACCATTTTTCCACAACCTATATCAAAGGTGTAATCATATTTATAATAATAACCATGAGTCATTACCTCTCATACATCTTATTAGTCAATCCCAAATACAAACTAGGGATTTATAATTCATATAAGAATGTTCATTATTATAATATATGAGTCATGGCCTTGAAACCTAATTACATTTAATCCTTTTAAGCATAGAAAACCATATATAAGCTAAGAAATTCAATACAAACAATTCATTTAATTATAAAAATCATGGAAATTCCATTCTATGGTTCAAAGAATCACATAGAAGGTTCCTTAATCACTTTGGAAATTACCTACAAGGGAAATTCCATTTATAAGTCTGGAGAAAAACTTAGGAGGTTCCACATGTTTAATTAAACATTTATATAACAAAGAAAAATTATTTTATAATTCACGTCACTACTAAAAATAAGACAATTAGCGACCGCCAATGGCGGTCGCTAAAGGTCTTTAGCGGCCGCGCAGCGACCGCCATTGGCGGTCGCTGTTGCCTCGTCGCTAGAGGCCTTTAGCGACCGCCAATGGCGGTCGCTATTGAAGGCCGTCAGATCGGCCTTCAGCGACCGCCAGGCGGTCGCTGAAGGCCCCCTGCCGGGCACCCTATAGCGACCGCCATTGGCGGTCGCTATAGTGGGCCGGCATGCCACCCTATAGCGACCGCCTCTGGCGGTCGCTATTCAAAAAAAAAAAAAATTTTAAAAAATTTTTTATTGAATTCAATATAAATATATATATATATTTATGTAAAAATATTCATATATATACTATTAAATACAATATTTTAAATATATATATATATATATATATATAATATATTTTAAATGTTTTAATATATATTTAATACATATATAATATCAAATCATTGTGTTATAATAATTTAAATATTCTATATATAATATATTTTAAATATTATATATATATAATATACTTCAGGTCGTTCGGAGCACGTTTGCTCCGAATCGGACCGCCGCACGCCATTTTGGTGTTTAATGGCGCCGGAAACGCGTTTCCGGCCGCCGCGGTCACACGGCACCTCCGAATGAGGTGCCGTCTGGCCGACCATTTCACAATTCACGCCCCGGATGTTGTCGTACGGTTTCGTGGCATTCGGAGGTCGTTCTGGTGGTTTTAACCCCCCAAGGCGCCATTTCAGCGCGCGCCGCGCTGCTGAAAACGGCACAATCGGACGTGCGGCCTCCTCCTGCATCTCAGGAATAATATTTCTATCGTTCCCGTGCGGTTTCAGGTCGTTCGGAGCACGTTTGCTCCGAATCGGACCGCCGCACGCCGTTTTGGTGTTTAATGGCGCCGGAAACGCGTTTCCGGCCGCCGCGGTCACACGGCACCTCCGAATGAGGTGCCGTCTGGCCGACCATTTCACAATTCACGCCCCGGATGTTGTCGTACGGTTTCGTGGCATTCGGAGGTCGTTCGGGTGGTTTTGACCCCCCAATGCGCCATTTCAGCGCGCGCCGCGCTGCTGAAAACGGCACAATCGGACGTGCCGCGCGAACCGCACGTCCGATGGACGTGCGGCCTCCTCCTGCATCTCAGGAATAATATTTCTATCGTTCCCGTGCGGTTTCAGGTCGTTCGGAGCACGTTTGCTCCTAATCGGACCGCCGCACGCCGTTTTGGTGTTTAATGGCGCCGGAAACGCGTTTCCGGCCGCCGCGGTCACAAGGCACCTCCGAATGAGGTGCCGTCTGGCCGACCATTTCACAATTCACGCCCCGGATGTTGTCGTACGGTTTCGTGGCATTCGGAGGTCGTTCTGGTGGTTTTGACCCCCCAAGGCGTCATTTCAGCGCGCGCCGCGCTGCTGAAAACGGCACAATCGGACGTGCCGCGCGAACCGCACGTCCGATGGACGTGCGGCCTCCTCCTTCATCTCAGGAATAATATTTCTATCGTTCCCGTGCGGTTTCAGGTCGTTCGGAGCACGTTTGCTCCGAATCGGACCGCCGCACGCCGTTTTGGTGTTTAATGGCGCCGGAAACGCGTTTCCGGCCGCCGCGGTCACACGGCACCTCCGAATGAGGTACCGTCTGGCCAACCATTTCACAATTCACGCCCCGGATGTTGTCGTACGGTTTCGTGGCATTCGGAGGTCGGTCGGGTGGTTTTGACCCCCCAACGCGCCATTTCAGCGCGCGCCGCGCTGCTGAAAACGACACAATCGGACGTGCCGCGCGAACCGCACGTCCGATGGACGTGCGGCCTCCTCCTGCATCTCAGTAATAATATTTCTATCGTTCCCGTGCGGTTTCAGGTCGTTCGGAGCACGTTTGCTCCGAATCGGACCGCCGCACGCCGTTTTGGTGTTTAATGGCGCCGGAAACGCGTTTCCGGCCGCCGCGGTCACACGGCACCTCCGAATGAGGTGCCGTCTGGCCGACCATTTTACAATTCACGCCCCGGATGTTGTCGTACGGTTTCGTGGCATTCGGAGGTTGTTCGGGTGGTTTTGACCCCCCAACGCGCCATTTCAGCGCGCGCCGCGCTGCTGAAAACGGCACAATCGGACGTGCCGCGCGAACCGCACGTCCGATGGACGTGCGGCCTCCTCCTGCATCTCAGGAATAATATTTCTATCGTTCCCGTGCGGTTTCAGGTCGTTCGGAGCACGTTTGCTCCGAATCGGACCGCCGCACGCCGTTTTGGTGTTTAATGGCGCCGGAAACGCGTTTCCGGCCGCCGCGGTCACACGGCACCTCCGAATGAGGTGCCGTCTGGCCGACCATTTCACAATTCACGCCCCGGATGTTGTCGTACGGTTTCGTGGCATTCGGAGGTCGTTCGGGTGGTTTTGACCCCCCAATGCGCCATTTCAGCGCGCGCCGCGCTGCTGAAAACGGCACAATCGGACGTGCCGCGCGAACCGCACGTCCGATGGACGTGCGGCCTCCTCCTGCATCTCAGGAATAATATTTCTATCGTTCCCGTGCGGTTTCAGGTCGTTCGGAGCACGTTTGCTCCGAATCGGACCGCCGCACGCCGTTTTGGTGTTTAATGGCGCCGGAAACGCGTTTCCGGCCGCCGCGGTCACACGGCACCTCCGAATGAGGTGCCGTCTGGCCGACCATTTTACAATTCACGCCCCGGATGTTGTCGTACGGTTTCGTGGCATTCGGAGGTCGTTCAGGTGGTTTTGACCCCCCAACGCGCCATTTCAGCGCGCGCCGCGCTGCTGAAAACGGCACAATCGGACGTGCCGCGCGAACCGCACGTCCGATGGACGTGCGGCCTCCTCCTGCATCTCAGGAATAATATTTCTATCGTTCCCGTGCGGTTTCAGGTCGTTCGGAGCACGTTTGCTCCGAATCGGACCGCCGCACGCCGTTTTGGTGTTTAATGGCGCCGGAAACGCGTTTCCGGCCGCCGCGGTCACACGGCACCTCCGAATGAGGTGCCGTCTGGCCGACCATTTTACAATTCACGCCCCGGATGTTGTCGTACGGTTTCGTGGCATTCGGAGGTCGTTCGGGTGGTTTTGACCCCCCAACGCGCCATTTCAGCGCGCGCCGCGCTGCTGAAAACGGCACAATCGGACGTGCCGCGCGAACCGCACGTCCGATGGACGTGCGGCCTCCTCCTGCATCTCAGGAATAATATTTCTATCGTTCCCGTGCGGTTTCAGGTCGTTCGGAGCACGTTTGCTCCGAACGGGACCGCCGCACGCCGTTTTGGTGTTTAATGGCGCCGGAAACGCGTTTCCGGCCGCCGCGGTCACACGGCACATCCGAATGAGGTTCCTTCTGGCCGACCATTTGACAATTCACGCCCCGGATGTTGTCGTACGGTTTCGTGGCATTCGGAGGTCGTTCGGGTGGTTTTGACCCCCCAACGCGCCATTTCAGCGCGCGCCGCGCTGCTGAAAACGGCACAATCGGACGTGCCGCGCGAACCGCACGTCCGATGGACATGCGGCCTCCTCCTGCATCTCAGGAATAATATTTCTATCGTTCCCGTGCGGTTTCAGGTCGTTCGGAGCACGTTTGCTCCGAATCGGACCGCCGCACGCCGTTTTGGTGTTTAATGGCGCCGGAAACGCGTTTCCGGCCGCCGCGGTCACACGGCACCTCCGAATGAGGTGCCGTCTGGCCGACCATTTCACAATTCACGCCCCGGATGTTGTCGTACGGTTTCGTGGCATTCGGAGGTCGTTCGGGTGGTTTTGACCCCCCAACGCGCCATTTCAGCGCGCGCCGCGCTGCTGAAAACGGCACAATCGGACGTGCCGCGCGAACCGCACGTCCGATGGACGTGCGGCCTCCTCCTGCATCTCAGGAATAATATTTCTATCGTTCCCGTGCGGTTTCAGGTCGTTCGGAGCACGTTTGCTCCGAATCGGACCGCCGCACGCCGTTTTGGTGTTTAATGGCGCCGGAAACGCGTTTCCGGCCGCCGCGGTCACACGGAAACTCCGAATGAGGTGCCGTCTGGCCGACCATTTCATAATTCACGCCCCGGATGTTGTCGTACGGTTTCGTGGCATTCGGAGGTCGTTCGGGTGGTTTTGACCCCCCAATGCGCCATTTCAGCGCGCGCCGCGCTGCTGAAAACGGCACAATCGGACGTGCCGCGCGAATCGCACGTCCGATGGACGTGCGGCCTCCTCCTGCATCTCAGGAATAATATTTCTATCATTCCCGTGCGGTTTCAGGTCGTTCGGAGCACGTTTGCTCCGAATCGGACCGCCGCACGCCGTTTTGGTGTTTAATGGCGCCGGAAACGCGTTTCCGGCCGCCGCGGTCACACGGCACCTCCGAATGAGGTGCCGTCTGGCCGACCATTTCACAATTCACGCACCGGATGTTGTCGTACGGTTTCGTGGCATTCGGAGGTCGTTCGGGTGGTTTTGACCCCCCAACGCGCCATTTCAGCGCGCGCCGCGCTGCTGAAAACGGCACAATCGGACGTGCCGCGCGAACCGCACGTCCGATGGACGTGCGGCCTCCTCCTGCATCTCAGGAATAATATTTCTATCGTTCCCGTGCGGTTTCAGGTCGTTCGGAGCACGTTTGCTCCGAATCGGACCGCCGCACGCCGTTTTGGTGTTTAATGGCGCCGGAAACGCGTTTCCGGCCGCCGCGGTCACACGGCACCTCCGAATGAGGTGCCGTCTGGCCGACCATTTCACAATTCACGCACCGGATGTTGTCGTACGGTTTCGTGGCATTCGGAGGTCGTTCGGGTGGTTTTGACCCCCCAACGCGCCATTTCAGCGCGCGCCGCGCTGCTGAAAACGGCACAATCAGACGTGCCGCGCGAACCGCACGTCCGATGGACGTGCGGCCTCCTCCTGCATCTCAGGAATAATATTTCTATCGTTCCCGTGCGGTTTCAGGTCGTTCGGAGCACGTTTGCTCCGAACGGGACCGCCGCACGCCGTTTTGGTGTTTAATGGCGCCGGAAACGCGTTTCCGGCCGCCGCGGTCACACGGCACCTCCGAATGAGGTGCCGTCTGGCCGACCATTTCACAATTCACGCACCGGATGTTGTCGTACGGTTTCGTGGCATTCGGAGGTCGTTCGGGTGGTTTTGACCCCCCAACGCGCCATTTCAGCGCGCGCCGCGCTGCTGAAAACGGCACAATCGGACGTGCCGCGCGAACCGCACGTCCGATGGACGTGCGGCCTCCTCCTGCATCTCAGGAATAATATTTCTATCGTTCCCGTGCGGTTTCAGGTCGTTCGGAGCACGTTTGCTCCGAATCGGACCGCCGCACGCCGTTTTGGTGTTTAATGGCGCCGGAAACGCGTTTCCGGCCGCCGCGGTCACACGGCACCTCCGAATGAGGTGCCGTCTGGCCGACCATTTCACAATTCACGGGGGTGCGGGGGGCTGTACGGGGGTGGCGGGGGGCTGTACGGGGGTGGCGGGGGGCTGTACGGGGGTGGCGGGGGGCTGTACGGGGGTGGCGGGGGGCTGTACGGGGGTGGCGGGGGGCTGTACGGGGGTGCGGGGGGCTGTACGGGGGTGCGGGGGGCTGTACGGGTGTGCGGGGGGCTGTACGGGGGTGGCGGGGGGCTGTACGGGGGTGGCGGGGGGCTGTACGGGGGTGGCGGGGGGCTGTACGGGGGTGGCGGGGGGCTGTACGGGGGTGGCGGGGGGCTGTACGGGGGTGCGGGGGGCTGTACGGGGGTGCGGGGGGCTGTACGGGGGTGCGGGGGGCTGTACGGGGGTGGCGGGGGGCTGTACGGGGGTGGCGGGGGGCTGTACGGGGGTGGCGGGGGGCTGTACGGGGGTGGCGGGGGGCTGTACGGGGGTGCGGGGGGCTGTACGGGGGTGCGGGGGGCTGTACGGGGGTGCGGGGGGCTGTACGGGGGTGCGGGGGGTTGTACGGGGGTGGCGGGGGGCTGTACGGGGGTGGCGGGGGGCTGTACGGGGGTGGCGGGGGGCTGTACGGGGGTGGCGGGGGGCTGTACGGGGGTGGCGGGGGGCTGTACGGGGGTGGCGGGGGGCTGTACGGGGGTGCGGGGGGTTCTCCGGGGGTGCAAAGGCCATCCCATTGATTACAAAAGTGAAAAATAAAAGTGATAAATATCTAATTAATACATATTTCTTTTATCGATACCATACAAAAATTTATAAAAAATATATTAATAATACATAATCTATAATATCAGATTTATTGATCTGTTGGAATTAGTTCGACTTTTTCAAATGTAGAATCATTCAAGATTATCTGATCAAAAACTCAATGTGTATAAAATATTTAAAAGACCACCATGGATGGTAATAATGCATTACTTAAATGAATAAATACAGTACATCAATGTCAACCCTACCAGTGAAAACAAAAAACATATCTCGTGAATATATGGTGCGTCACGTGTTGCCATCACTGCTACCTCCTTCTGGTGGGCCAGGTGCCTACAACAAATAAACATTATAAATATTTTAATAACAAAAATAATTTAAATTAAATAAATAAATACAGTATATACCTGCGTCGTATGATCCCCTGTACCATCAGCTCGACGCACATATTCCCGCAGTGCTCTAACCTCAGCTGTCAATTGCGCATTTGTCTCCTCGGAAGCGCGCAGCCGTGCCTCAAAATCTGACATCTGCTGTGTCATATGAGAAACAGCAGGACCGACAACCGCAGCGCGTGACACTACAGAACGAGGAATCCCTGCTCCATAGGTCAAACTATAGCCATGCCCGTCCCGACCAATAATGCGATGAAAGATCTCATCCCGTCGCATGGGAAGCTGTCGCTGGTCCTCTGGCAGATGTTCTAACTCAGCTTCAAATTGATCATGTGAAATATTTAAATATATATATGTTAATATATAGATTTATGTAATTATTGGTAAGTACAGACACTTACTATCAATGCTGCAACCTCTGGATCATTGCGATCACGAGTCCTTATCCACACCGACATTTTATCAGTTGCTGCACCTTGCCCTCGCAACTGTATATTAAAAGAATATAAACACAAAACCATATTAATTAATAAATTAAAAAATGAATAATATATACCTCATGTCGGATCTGAGACACGTGACGAGTCCCGAGCCTGTGAGCTGGTCCCTGCAACGCTCGATTCTCCGAATGGCGTGTTGACACCTCCTACATTCAATTCATTCAAATTTCAAACAAATCACATATTCTTGAAAATATATATACAGAAAAATAATTAATATACTAACCGCAACACCCTCAGTAGACCAATATGCAACCAAGTCACGCCACTGAGCTGGGAGGACACCTCTCGGGACCTTTTCCAAAATGTCAAGGGCACCCACATTTGGTATCCAGTGGTCCCTCTTCACTTTGCCTTTATAATCTTTCCACAGCTTACGGCATTTGCTCATACACACCGGCCGAAACTCTTCAGGGCATACTTTCAAATTTTGCTATAATGAAAATAATCAAACATATTAGTATTATTTATAAATAGAAAATAAAGTAAAATTATTTTCTTACCTGAACCTCCCTCCATAGACGATCTAATGTGTCCTGAGGGATAGAAGCCCAATCACGCGTGGTCAATGGAAATCGATGTGGGTCACGTATGATATGACCCAGCTGACGAATAAATGCCGGGGCATTCGGTCCCACGGGATGAAATACCTCATCAAATGAAACATCTATCGTCGTGTCGGAATTCCATGATAATATGCCACGACCAGGGCCTCTCCTGCGAGAGGAAGAAGCAGCCGAGTCTGATCCTGTTGAAAACAATTTTATATATAAATTGACAAATGTTATATATATATATATATATATATGTCAATTACATAAAAAATATAGACAATGACATTCAAACATACCTCGACCCTGAGACGTAGATGCCTCAGATGGATGATGTGGATTTTCTGCCTCTTCCCCTGACATGTCTGCAGTCATACAAAATATCAGTAATGAACCATTGATAAAATAATAATGTAACTGAAAGCTCATGTTACCTGATTGAGCTACAAACCTGAAAGGGAGGGGAGCCGAAGGCTGTGCTGCGAGGGAGAGGAGGCAGCGAAGGGGAGCCGGAGCCAAAGGCGGTGCGGCAAGGGAGGGGACGGGCGGCGGCGGCGGCGGGGAGCTGGAGGAGAGGAGGCGGTGAGGGGACGGGGGACGCGCAGCGAGGGGGGGGGTGTCCGGGGTCGGGGGGGGGGCCTTCCGAGGTGCGGGGAGGGGTGTCGGGGGTGTCGGGGGCCTGTCAGGGGTGCGGGCAGGGGTGTTCGGGGTGCGGGGGTGTCCGGGGTGCGGGGGAGGGGGGGCTGTCTGGGGTGCAGGGGGGCTGTCGGGGGTGCGGGGTGGGGTGTCCGGGGTGCAGGGGACCTGTCCGGGGTGCGGGGGGGCTGTCCGGGTTCGGAGGGGGGGTGTCCGAGTGCGGGGGGGGGGGGCTGTCCGGGGTGCGGGGGGGCTGTCCGGGTTCGGAGGGGGGTGTCCGAGTGCAGGGGGGGGGGGCTGTCCGGGGTGCGGGGAGGCGTCCGGGGTGCGGGGGGCGGTCCGGAGTGCGCGGGGGGGTGCTGTCCGGGGTGCGGGGAGGCGTCCGGGGTGCGGGGGGCGGTCCGGAGTGCGCGCCGGGGGCTGTCCGGGGTGCGGGTGCCGTCCGGGGTGGGGGGGAGGGCCGAGAGGCCGGAGGGCGGCGGCCGGAGGCCGGAGGGCGGCGGCCGGAGGACCGAGGGCGGCGGCCGGAGGCCCGAGGGCGGAGGGCGGCGGCCGGAGGGCGGATGGCAGGCGGCGGGGGAGGCCGGGCGGCCGGGGAGGGCGGGCGGCGGGGGAGGGCGGGCGGCGGGGGAGGCCGGGCGGCGGGGGAGGCCGGGCGGCGGGGGAGGCCGGGCGGCGGGGGAGGCCGGGCGGCGGGGGAGGCCGGGAGGCGGGGGAGGCCGGGCGGCGGGGGAGGTCGGGCGGCGGGGGAGGGGAGGGCGGCGCGAGGGAGGGCGGCGAGGGAGGGTTAGGGCGAGGGATCGAGGGAGAGAGTGCGCGGGGGGGGGGCGCAGAAACCCCCCGAAATTTTTTAGGCAGCTTAGCGACCGCCAATGGCGGTCGCCCGAGTCTGGGGGGCTCCAATGCCCCCTTTTCTAGTAGTGCGTTGAATTCTTAGAAGGTGTTTCATGCATTTAACAAATTAACTATAAAGGGGAAACATAAGACGGAACACCCAAGGGGTGTCCATAACTCAGTTCAACATCCTCTAATATACTAAATCATGATCCTCAGGAGTAAATCGAGCTATTTTTATCAATTTGGAATCAAGAAATCCATTTTAGGGTGATGTGCTGTAAAGGCTAGCGTATGGCACAATGACGTGGCTATGAAAACACTAAAACTTGTGGGTAAAATTAAGAGACAACTTAACTTAGGGTCATTGAAGAATCCTCATTTGATGGAATCCTTAGATTCAAAGTAGGTCAGAAGAAATAGAATAAATGATCCAACACCCTAAAAATATGGAAATAGAGATTGCACCTAAATAGCGAAACAGATCCGAAGATAAATTGAAATAGAAATGGAGAGGAAGGTAGATAATACCTATAGCTATCCAATTACTTTGAATGATCTCGATTTGGAATTTGGATAAGAGACATATCAAAGAACCTAGATTGAAGAAGGTGCGAGCTCATGAGGGGAGGAAACATAATACAACTACTGGAAAAGAAGGAGAAGGAAGAAAAATGTTTATAAGAATAATTAAATGAAAATTACACTTTTCAGCATAAAAATAGGGGCTGCATGGTTTGACCACAAGGTTTGGCCAAACTGTACACAAACCATGCTCCCCATAATGTCCAAGGTAAATCCCCACATGGTTAAGGCACATTATTTCCCTAACTCTATGTTGACCATGAAAAAATCCATTTTCAAAAACTATAGTTCGCTAATATGATCGTACTCCTTGGGTTAAATGGTTGTATAAAAACCATATGGACCCTACTGATCCATTATCTCACCCCTCACGGTTATTAGAGACCGTGCGAGCTGGGTTTCACGGTTTCTACTAACCATGAGACCCATTTTATTTTCCAAATTTTTGGGGTTTCAGGATCCGAAAAATCCCTAGACACCCTTATGGCCCTCATGACTCTCTTGGGTAACATTAAATGGACCATTTAAATGAATTCAAATTGAAAAACAATTAGTCATACATTTTTGAAAATATGGTTTATTATAATTATAGATATAATAGAATCATCATCATCAGAAATGGATTTGAGATAAACATTATGAAAAAGGGATCTTAATGACTATAACTTCATAGACTGGTATTGTAAGGGCCTAGATTTTTTAAACCCTTCCTTTTTTATTTCATGGGTTTTGAGGTATTTTAGGGAATTTTAGTGATATATTTTCATGTCAGGGACAAAGTTTGGATGGTTTTTTGGAAACTACATCATGAAGGATGTGTTTCATCATGATTGTAGGTGTTGTGACATGGGGATATGTCCCAACTTGGGTTGTAAGCTGTGAGTGTTAGGAGTCACGCTGTTTCAATTTGTAAGTTTGGTTACATGTGATTGGATTTGGTCATAAAATTATGGGTTGTGAAGGGATGTTGTAAAAGTTAAATACCTTTTTTCCTTGGGAAAACCTTACATATTTATTTATTACTCTTATATATCACCTTTTCAATTTTATGGACATGGTGTGAAGTATATTTTTCATGGAGTGATGAAATGAAGGTTTAGTTCCCTAGTTTTTCATTTTAAATATCATTGTACTGCAGAGTATAGGCCATTATGTGATCTTGGTATAGGGTTGGTTAGGATGAGATGGAAGGATAGGGATTCATATTTTGATTTTGGGGGTTTTATCATTGTGGCATGACTCCCTTATCTAGGTTGTGAACCTTATTTTTATCATCGTAGAAAAGGTCATCGACTATGAGAGAAAGTGGGATCCCCATGGGGGGATAATGCTATAATCTTTATATCTAGGTGGATGTGGGAGAATTTTGAAACAACATAAGACTATGTGATTGATCCTTAAGGCATTTCTTTTTATAGCAAATACCTTCAATCAAAGGTATCTATTTTCCTCTCTTCTCTTCTTTGATAGACTCTCATTTCTTATTTCCCATTATTATTAGTTTTATCTTATTGATTTAGTGGGTTTATTATTTATGATTGAGTTAGGATTCATAATGGGAAGATATCTCTAGGGTTCTTGAATTTTTCATAGTGATTCATGTTGGAGTTCTTCTCCCATTATCCCATTCTAGTTCAGTGATCATCAGTGATTCAAGGAATGGTAGAGTATTGGATACTTTTTCTATTATTTATGTGTAAATTTGTGATTATTATTCATTATTTTACAATAGTTAAATGCATGGGGTTGATCTAAAGAATATAATAATATGAAAATAATGGATTGAAAGAGATGACATGGCTATGCATGTGAATACTATTTATTTATGTTATTTCTTCATGATATTTTTTAGATTGTGTGATAACACATTGAGATGATTATAAATGATTTAATTTTATATTCTACATGCATATGTTTTATTAAAAAACATAATTATGGAAAGGAAAAGAGGTTAATTGATGATTTATTCGTTTAATCTATCATTCTTCCATAGAATTTCTTAACATCGTGAAGATCATATTTGAGAATTTTATTTTGATTATTGTTTTATCTATTAGTTTTTGATTATGTGAGGTTTCATTTCTTTCTATCACCTTATCATAATTAATTAGTTAATTAATACAGTAAGGAAAGCTGGTGATTACTAGAATTAATAATAATGGCTCACTATATTTTGACCTTATTTGATATAATATTACATGCATTGGTTTAAGTATTAATGATTAATAAACTATTAGATTATCTAAATAGAGGCAACTAGTTCTCAAAATTTTATTTTTTGTTTGGGGAACATTAAATACAATTAAAGGAAGAAGATATAATAAATACCCCCATCAGGTGTCATTATGGGCACTACGAGCTTATAGTAATTCTCTTTAGTGTTACCAATGTAGTTGGAAGGTTCATGGGACTAATAAATTTTGTGTTTGGTGAGTTTCATGACCGATGGTGTTCATTAATGAAATTATTTTTTATTTAAAGTCTTAGTAAAACATTCATAACACCTTCAATCCATTTTATAGTTTCGTTGATGCCATCAACTATTTGGGAAATTTTCTAATGGTATATTATGGTCTTAAGTGGACCATTTCATTGGCCATTTCATGTCTCTGTGAGGAGTAGTTATTGATCCTTCAATAATCAATGCATATATTTCCTAAATATATAATGTTATATAAGTTATTTTTTTAAATCTTGTGGGATAATATAGAAGTTTTCTGAAACACCCCAAGAAAAGTGAGACTTAAACGCTAAATGTTACTACCCATGTCCGGTACACATTTCTATTTAGTATCCTACCTGATTAAAACACCATAGTTAAGTGTGCTTGGCCAGGATGTGTCAATATGGGTGATCTCCTATGAAGTTTCACATAGTGTGTGTGAGTGAGGAAAATACACACTAAAAGAACATGTGTTTTCCTATGGGGAGATTTATTAGTTTGATAAGTGACCCCAGTGGGTAATACCTATGGTTTTCTTGGAAGGTTACTAAGTTAATACAAAAGAACCATGGGGTTTGATAAATGGGTTCATGCTATGTGGAGGCTGAGTCGCGAAATATTTTATTAGAGTTAATACCCATCCTGAAGTGTAGAGGCATTTCCTAGGCTGTGTCTAAGTGAGGAAAAAACACACTGAAATAACATGTGTTGGCCTGTGGGGATAGTCACTAGTATGTTAAGTTACTCAGTGTGTAAAATATTGTGGTGTGCTAGGAGGGAAACCAAATTATTACAGAAGATCCATGGGGTCAGAAGACTTCGTTCATGGCCTGGGGAGGCCAATTCATGATATTTTGTGCCATGTATTTCTCGAATTGTGACTCAACTAGAAACCTTAACTAGGATGGATTAGGATTTGGTGTAGAATGACCAATGTTATGTTGTTTTTAAGAATTTTAAGGAGAAGTTATTCAGTGAACATGTTCTTTGTTTTATAAGAAAATAAGTTATATATGAGGTTTTCTACAATGCTTCATGCCTCAATTTGTGTTATTTTCTGATGCCATAAAGAACAATAATCTTGTATGGGTCTCAATAGTTATTACCCCCATAAACATAAAAATACTACCCTTTAACTTGATATTTCTATGGTCCTATTTTCCATAATTTTATGGTGAAAATGTCTTATCAGTAAGCATTCACTACAAAAAAATGACCCAATTAGAGGGGTTATAACCCCTTTTAAACAAATTAGTGATGGTTACGAGGAACCACCGCTAATGTGTCTTCCTATTATTGTTAGAGGTGGTATTGAAGAACCGTTGGTAAAGTAAAGAATAATTTTGGTGATGGTTTAATTAGAGGAAGTTAAAACCCCCTCTAATTTCACCACAAAATGTCAATTTATAAGGGGTTTTAACCCCCTCTAAATTATAGTTCAAATTAGCCATAGTTTCTAACCACCGCTATTTGCGGTGTATGAGAAATATTTTGAGGCAATTCTGAATTGCCTCTAGTTAATACCATATTAGAGGGGGTTTTAACCCCCTCTAATTGAACCATATTAGAGGTGGTTTCAAAACTACCTCTAAATAATTTATATGGTTTTTAAAATACTTCAGTGAGTCACTAGAGGCCCCTCCCCTCTAGTTGAAGACACCCCCTTACCCCCTCCTATCCCAGGCCCTCCTGTTCGAGTGTGGTCACTCTTGTCCCTCCCATTCGAGTGTCACACCTGCGCATCCCATCCTCTGTTTCCTCTAGTTCCTAGGCCCTTACTCCCTATCCCAATCCCTCCCATTCGAGTACGACCACTCTCATCCCTCATGTTCGAGTGTCACGCCTGCGCAATCCATCTCCCCTTCCCGCTAGTTTCCACAAACACACACCACCGATAATTCCACAACCCTTTTAAAATTTTACCCCGGTAGGTTTTGAAGCTCATACCCCCACCATATACCTTGAATTCCTATACCACTATGACATTTAAATTTTAGTATTATTTTTACACATTATTGTATTTATATATATTTTGAAACTAATTCAAATTAATATTATTTCAATTAATATTTAAATACATATAAATATATAACCAACATATATTTTTTTATAAATTAATATATACATTTTTATATTATATATTTGTGTATTTATATTATAATACATTTATATAAACTACATATTGTATATGTGTACTTACATAAATTTGAGTATATATTTTATAATTCTATTTATGTTATGTATATACACATATATTTATATATTTGTAAATATATTTATGTAAATTATTTATATACATAAATTCATATTTATATATTATTTACATGTTTATTTATATAATATATATAAGAATTTATTTAATATATTTATATAATGTAATTTAAAATATATTTATATAATGCATTTCAATACATATATTTATTATTTTGTAAAATAATATATATTTATTTGTATAAATTGTATAATATTACATATAATTAGTATTATATAAATACATATATATAAAATAAAATTTCTACAAATATTTATATTATATATAATTAATATTACAAGAAATACAATTTATACAAATATTATATATGGAATTTAATTTATACAAATATTTATATAATGTTATATGAAATACATTTTAGATAAATATTTATATAATGTATTTCAATAGATATATTTATTATTATGCACGTTAATATATATGTATTTTAATAAATCTAACTATAAAATATTATGTACATTAATATATATGTATTTCAATAAATATAGTTGTATAATATTGTGTACATTAATATATATTTATTTTAATAAATTGTATATCATATAATATTAATTATATATAATATAAAAACATAAACATATTATTTAAACATATATTTATTATTATTATAATATAAAGTATAAAAACTACAAGCTTGGGTGTTTATATGATATATTATTTAAATAAATTATATTTATGTATATATTTATATAATATGTTTATGCTTTTATGTTATATATAATTAATATTATATGAAATACAATTTATAAAAATAAATATATATATATAAATGTACATAAAATTATAAAATTATATTTATGTATACATATAAATATAATTAAATACAATTAAATACAATAATATAATTAGAAATATATAATATAATTAAATGATATATATATATATACTACATTAATTTATAATTAATATGGTATACTGAAATATATATAAAATAATTATTTAATATGTATAAATTTATATATAATAAAATATTTATAATATATATATATATTTAAATTTTTCTATATTATATTTATTGGTATACATAATATAATATAAATGCATTTATACATAAATATACAATAAAAATGTATTTAATATAATATATGTATAATATAAATTATAATATAAAGCTATAGTATTTATAAAACCATATATAAGTTTTATATATTTGAATAAATATATATACAATTACATTTATATTATGTATACCAACACTTATATATATAAATATATACATATTTTTGTTTATATATATAAGTATTTATTTAAATTATTTATAAAGTGTCTTTATACATAGGTTTATAATGCATTTAAATACATTTATATAATGTTTTTATGTAATACACACACACACACACACACACATATATTATAAAATTTTAATTTATATGAGATTTATTTTATAAATAAATAAAAATTAAAAGGGGTTAAAAACCCATACAATAAAAGGGATTAGGGGAAGTTCATGAACCCCCTCTAATTTAAGAGATTAGAGAGGGTTGTGAACCCCCACCATTTCCTTTAAAAAACAATAATCATGTTATATATATATATATCCTTTAATATATATCCAAATGAATATTATATATATATAGCACCTCTAAAATCTAACTAAACATATAGGGCCACTAATTATTAAATTAGTGGTGGTTTTGACACAACTACCTCTAAAATCCAACAAAATATTACAAAGAAAAAATGATAAAAAAATTATAGGAGTTGTGAACCCCCTCTAAATTCGATTATTGGAGGGGGTTGTGTAGAACCCCATATAAAATGAATTTATAGGGGTTTGTGCATAACCCCCTCTAAAAAATAGCCGCTAATCTACTGTTTTTTTGTAGTGATTATGTGGTCCTCATTAATCACCTGAGTTTGAGATATATCTTTTCTAAGAGTGATTTAAACTTGTGATAGTGATGGTGGATGGAATTATTACAAGATTATGCATTTGATATTTCTTATACATTTGGGAAAGGGAATGTTGTTTCTAATGTGTTTAGTGGTAAAAGTGTAGTGAAGCTATTTATGAGTTTATTGATGCTTGGACAGTTATAAAGTAGATTGTAGTGATGTATCCTAATAAGGAAGAAGTTGATGGTATAGGGCGTCTCCAATAAATCATAGTGTAATAATACTTAATACAATGAGTGGAAGAATCTCAGTTGGTTGATTCTGAGGTGAGTGTTTGGTGGGATCATGTTGTTTTTGGGGATGCTCCTAAGGTATGGTCTGCAGATGATCAAAATTAGGTGTTGTTTTAGGGGAGCCTTTTCATTCCCTTATTGACATGAGAGACAGTTCTTCATGAGTTTCATAGTTCACCATTGACATTGTATCTATCCATGGCTAGGATTTATTTTTCCTTTAAGGGTAGAATTTATTTTTTTGGGATAAAGAGAGTAGTCATAGAGATCGTATATTAGTGTTTAATCTACTAGAAAGTAAAATATGAGAATCATGTTTTTTGTGTGTTTCTTTAGATACTAGATATCCCTCAATGGAAATCATAAGACATTTCATTCGATTTCTTGATCGGTTTCCTTGAGATTAGGGAGGATAAAATTTTATCGGGTGATAAATAATTTTTTGAAAAATTTATCAAACTTATTAGTGATAAAGATGTCATGAATGATGGATTAACCATAGAGGAAGTAATAGGAGGAGATAATGAGGATCTATGGGGTTCCAAGGATGGTTATCTTGAATCATGATCCACTTTTTACCTTATGAGTATGAAAATGTATATATTACAATTTTGGATATCATTTATTCCTTATCACAACTTTTTTATCTGTAAATATATAGGTATATGGAGTGGACTATCCTGATCATGAAATACATTTTGAAAACATTCATTTTTTATTTTACAGGTTCTTGTGTGAAACACCTACACATGGATGATTTTTCTTATAATAAAAGTTATAAATGGACCTTTGGAATGGATATGTTCAATTTTCAATATGGATAACCTTGTGGATCTCTATTTCGATGGACTGAGGATGGGGAGTTAGTGATTTTAGGACCCAAATGTAGCGACTTGGGTTTTGGCCCTGTCAGACTTTGGAATATTCCTATGAATAATTCCAGAGCTAGCACTACAAAATATTTAGCTTTTTCCAACAGAGACATATCAGTTGGTAAAAGTAAATTTTTTGTTGGTAAAACATTTTACCAACATATATTCCTTAGTCACTAAACTGTTGGTAGAAACTCTATCACTAAATGTTGTTGCAACCGATAAAATAGTTCTGTTGCAATTTTAATAATACCAACAGATAATATATATGTTGGTTAAATTGTTTAGAAACAAATTAATACAAATTTTTCTGTTGGTAATAATATTACAAAGATATAATATCTATTTATAAATTACATTTAAATAAAAATATAAATAAAATCTAGTAAAATTTCATGTTATATTTATTAATTTATTATATATAATACACCTGTATTAATTATCAAACTTAAAACACTTTTCACACATGATCAAACTTGGAAAAAAGATTAATTATATTTGATACAAAATGAATCAATACATAGTTGAAATTTCATGATATGTAAAAAAATCATAAAAAAACAAAATCCAAGATCCATCTATCTCGCCTCCCCTAACCCTACATGAGAAAAGGGCATGTCGTCACTTCATTGCAACCCCCCCCCCCAATGGAAAAAGGGTATGTCTTCTTGACTCCTTCAGCTCCCACCATGGTAGAAGAAGAGTTACTCCCGCCAAAGATCTTTCATCACCCCTCAAGTAGGCCACTAGAAAAAAAACACATAAACTCAAGTCACTGCTATGAGACATCAACTCAAGTCTCTACTATGCCACATCATTCAGCTCCAAGATCTACACCACACAACCAAAGAGCATATCCACAAATCAATGGAAATATACACCTGAATTGAAACAAAAATAAAAATAAATGAAAGAGTAAAAAATGATTTGCATAAAATTAGCATTTTTCATCATCCTTCTTGACAACTCAAGAAATGGCAGTGCAAATGAATTCCATGCCCTTCAACTCCAAGGTTGACACCACAATCCCAAAATAAAACAATAATTACAAATTTCACTATTAGTTAGGTTTGACCCCAGGTCCCTGTTGGTGGTTTAGTGTAAGATAACACAATATCAATACTTTACAGTAAAAAAGAAAAAAAGTGCAATGTCTTCATAACAAATGCATGATAGCAGCTAATTAAAACCATGCAGTACTTGTACTTATAGATGAGGTTAAACTTGGTGATACTGGTGTTATACCCATTAATCAATAGGTTCCTCACAGCTTCACCCATGCTCCAGCCCTAGATCCAATTGTTCTCATTTGACCCTGCTGAATATTTGGAGGGAATATTTCATGTCCATGGTGTCGGACATGTTCCCAACACCTATGGAAATGAGCATTGTCCATCCAAATTCTCGCACACTCTACACTCCATTATGATATCCATGCCCTACTTTTGGCAGGGGCCTTATGATATCATTTGGAAAGTTCATTTTATCATAAACCAACAAGATATAATGCAATGACACTTCATAATATGCTGCAAGGGGGCCAACTATGTCCCCACTGTAGCTCATGTAACCCTGAGTTTTTGCCAATAAAATCAGCACCACGCCAATGGAATCAATAGAAATCAATGACTTCAACTATATTTTTTTCAAAACAATGTCTTCCTTTTGAGAAATGCAGTCAATCATCTCAAAACCAACATTATGCCTGGTTTTGTGATTACTTGTCCCCCGGATTTCCCAAACCAACTATCATCCAAGGGGTATACTCCAATTTAGGCCTCGTCGAATTAGAGGTTGAAGCATTGACGGATAGAGTCTAAGGAGATGGATCCAAGTTCTTCCGATGAAAAAGTGGGATCATAGGGTAGGGTAAACATGTTTAGGGGCATAAATTGTATACAACCAAAGAGTACACCCACAATTTAGTGAAAAAAGATGCATGATTTGAAACAAAAATAAAAATAAATGAAAGTGTAAAAAAATGCATGTAACAAGTTTCAAAATAGTCACCCAACATCTTAAAACAGAGTACAAGTGTGGAAATAAAGAAAACATACCATAATTTTACCCCTCGTCCCGCCTGGTTTTAATGAATCAACAACCTAATGCCTGATATCTGATGGCAAGCCTCTATCAGATCCAATATCATCTCTAGCCACTGTAGGGTGAGAAGATGCTGAATACTGGCTAGTCTGAAACCCCTGGTATGCCCCTAAACCTTTTAATGAAGCTTAAGAAACATAGTTACCAGTAATGCTAGGACCGAAATGCTTAATCCTCATTAGTGACCTAAATCCTACACTTAATCCAATAGGATTACTGACACCCCTGCTAACATGTTGTGACATTCTTCCTAGAAGAGATGGTGACATCCATGAGGCAGAAACCCACCCATACCCATCATTGGACTCAGAACATTCAGCCCAAGATTCTGATTAACCAGAACCGCACCTTGGTTTGGATTTTGCCTAATTAACCCCTGGTTCAAACCCAAGGGATATGTTGGCAGCACAATATTACGTGGGGCAAATGTTGTAACCATATTTTAATAGAATTATCATTTCTCGTCATTCTTGTTGACATCTCAATAATGGGTAGTCCAACTGAATGAAACCTAGGAATCAGTGAAGAACCTCAAGTCTCACACCCTTCAACTCCAAGATCTACAACACACAACCAAAAGAGAAAACCCACAAATAATCACAAAATATATACATGAATTGAACCCAAAATAGAAATAAATGAATGTGTAAAAAAATGATCTGTAAAGAATGAGAATTTTTTAACATCCTTGTTGAAATCTCAAGGATTGGATGTCCACTGAAATCTAGGCATCGTTTCCCCAAAAATATTCCAAGATCCCAAACACTAAATTGTCTCAAAATATCATTTCCACCTTGACTAAGTAGTGATGGAATTGATTATAAAAATTTATACTTCATATATCATTAATCAATGAGTCAAAATTTAAAAAACTTCCCATTGAATAAAATCCATTCTCATCTATACTGGTCAGATGTGTATGGGCCTTAGAACAATCATACCATCTCCACAATAGCATTCTATCTTGTCCAGGTTCAGAAGGAAAACAAGCAAGACAAAGAACATGAGTGAGCCCAATAACAAAAAATCATGTATACTAATGCATGAAACATGTGTAAAAAGAAAATAATGATTCCCTAAAAAATAATAAAACAACAAATTATGGGTAAAAAACAAACCAACATGCCTATTAATCCACCTCATTGAGGAAAACAACAACCCAACATGCCAATTTCAGCTTAACATGCCCATTAATCCACCATAACCACAGTACCATTAACCCAAATTAATCACATTCCAATTTTATCTTAACATTAAACACACCTAACACTACATTTTTAACCAAACAACCTCTTCTGTGTAGTTTTCAGAAATTTCGTCACTTACAGCACTTATTACAACAAATTATTTGTTTATAATAGTTTTAAATTAAATATGGTCATAAATAAAACTTTACGAAGGCTTTGAACAACTCTATCATAATATTTAAACACATATGAATGTTTAAATACATAGTAGATTTCATGTTTTTCATAACAGGAAACATGTTACTTTCAAAAACAAATAACCACCCATTCTGAGTAGTTTTTAGATATTCTAGCACTTATTACAACGAATTATTTGTTTAAAATTGTTTAAGATTCAATATGATCATGAAGAAAATATTACCCAAGGCTTTCAACAAATCTACCATAGTATTTAAACACATATGAAAGTTCAAATACATAGCAGTTTTCATGTTTTTCATAACAGGAATCATGTTATTTTCAGTAACAAATAACTATCCCTTCTAACTAGTTTTTAGAAATTCCAACACTTATTACAACCAATTATTTGTTTAAAATAGTTTAAAATTCAGTATGAACGTCATGAAAACATTATCGAGGCTTTGAACAAAGTCTACTATAGTATTTAAACACGTATCAATGTTTCAATACAAAACAGTTTTCAAGTTTTTCATTAAAGGAATCATGTGAATTTCAATAATAAATAACCACCTACATGGAGACAAAAAGATAATGATTCAATGTAAATACATCAGAATTGCAACCCCAAAATTCAAATGTAATCCCTGATGGGGACACTGCTATTACTAAATTGACTATACAATGAAATTCTTCACATGCATCTCTATTGTAAATGAATAATTGATCTGCTAAATAGACATACATTTCTTGTTTTTGGTGTCATCTGGAGGATACTGTAGGTAGAGTGGGAGCTGTTGGAACTGAGATATCAGTTGATAGAGTTAGGTCATGACAGTTTTATAATTTGGCAGCTTATGATGGGTTTCTTTGAGTTATATAGGTTGGGGGCTAGATGGTGTTGGAATGGGGGTTTATTGATGACGAAATACAATTTTATTGGGTGTGTGATAGTGCATGGGGTTCAAAGTGAGTATTTTGCAAAAGGGATACTCATACATCTTGTTTATAACCAATAAATAAATAATATTTAAACACTTTTTTCTTCCATTACTTATTTAATAGTTATGGAATGAATGGTTTTGATTGTGGTATATAAGTGGATGCAAGAAATATGTATGTTTTCCAGTATTTGGAAGCCAAAGTGGTTGGTTTGGTTAATGGGGAAAAGGTTACCTAGGGAGTTTTGGTGCATTTTCACAAATTTTCTTTGCTGCGTGGTCAGGGATGACGTTCCATGGAGACCTGATTTGAGAGACTAGATTCTATCCACCTATATGTTATCACACTGTCATAATTTGGTTGTGAAAAGTTCCTTTCTTCTATATTCTAATTATTTTTATTTCTTTTTTTGTCACAATACAACTATGGCCATCACAACATGATCCCTGGGTGGTCTTCTCTAGGAGATCACAACATTCATTTTATGGTCATCTTATTGTACTCTATCTAACACAATGAACATTTAAGAACTTGTTTTAAAAGAGGATCCAAGAGCACTCACTTCTTTATTTATATAAAGTATTTATGTTTTGTTCCTACATTTTCATTTGAAAAATGTTGAGGGTCAAAATGTTATGAATAGTTTGAATGTAATCTTCATATTGTTTTAAATAATACACAAAGATTGAATAAAAAACACTTTAAACTAACAGTACTACAATGCATTAAAAGTACATGTACCAACAAGATTATATAATTAAGGGAGTCTATGTAAATGTGATTTTAATATAATGAAAAACATATAGGATATAAATTGTTACATACCATTGGCTGTGAAAATAACATTGTTGTAGAGCTTGATACAGTTCAACGAGAGGTTGCATCATAAGGCACAACTTGTATAGAAATGAACAGTAAAGAATTCTGATTGATAAATAATTGTATATGTTATATGAAAGAGGTATCATGGACGTACCTAGAATTCATTTGTATATTTATCAAAATCTATGAATTGTTCCTCATTATCAGTTATAAAGAAAACTTTGGAAGAATTATGTTATAATGGTGAGTTGGCCTTGTGCTCATGTGCACTAATGGAATGTGAAATCTATGCTGCCTCCCTTCATCACAAGATCAAAACTCAGGTATCCCTCAAGTAGTAAATCTCCCTTGCTTGAATATATGGTTATTGAACCCAGGACAATATCTCAAAAATAGAACTGGGAAGTAATCTGGCCACAAAAATAGACGTACTTACAAGAAAGTAGTGTCGTGGACCACTTCAACTGCAATGAACTAACCTGGTTTGTATTGATCCCCTTGGCAGCCTCAACTAGCCTCCTTGGAATTGCAGATAACCAATGTGATGAACCAAAGAAACACCAATCTAAATCCATCAACTCTGAAGGAATTTGTAGTGAATAGAAGATCCATACAGTAATGAAAATCAAGGATCCCTTTCAATCTATAACACCACAACCCAACTTTGAATAGCCCTGATTAGGACCAACCATGGTAGTAGCGTGACCCTCAGTGATCTCCCACCATCATGCAGTCCAGAACCTTTGGTTTCAGACAACATTTCATCACCAGTATCAATGGTACCCTGGAACTCCATAAAAAAGCACCCAATCCACAAGGTAGTAGTGGGGACCAAACCTTAGTAGCCCTGCAGTGTGAACAATAGTGCCCATGTTACAGCATCTCCTTGTAATTTCAGTAGCAAACAGGAACCTATCAGAATCAAGAAGTAACACCCAACTGGACCTTCTTTGAGAAAAAGGTCTCCTAAACATGCAACTTAGACCTGAAATTGCATCGACCCAGTATAGCGGTGTCTCGACACCTTCCAGGTTGCAGCGGACAACACCTAAATCCACTGGTACTTGTTACAATGATTCCTAACTCCCACAGTACTGGTACATATTTAGGCATCCTCCAAGTATAAGAAATATCTCCTCTGTGATCCATCCACCTACAGGCCCGCACGGACCCTCAATTCCATAATCCACGGACCACCAAGCTGTGATTGGCCCACCTCCTCACATGAGGATGCCGGACGGGGACAAGGAGGGGGTGGGGGGTTCGTACGATGATTTCGAAGGTGGATGCTGGCCAGGATAGAGAGGAGGTTCGTGAGATGATTTCAGAGGTGGGAGACGGCCGAGAATGGGGAGGGTCCGTTGAGGAACAGGGTGGTAGGGTGTGGGGATCAGGGTCATGGGGAACGGGGGTGGGTTTGGGGGAGGGGGTCTGAAGGAACGCGTGGGGTGGTTAGGGGTGAATGTTTGGATTTTTCTTGCACATTGTAAAGACCCGTAAATTTCAAGGGAAATTTTTTCTTAATTTTCTTTGAGATTTTACAAGAACGCAGTTTCTGATGGCACCTGATTCCGAGGCCCGGTGTGCCCGGAATCATTTTCAGAAGTTTGGCTCGGGTACATTCAGTGAACGAACGAGCGGGTTTTTCTAACTTTTGAACCGTTGCTCGGAATAAAATTCTGAGAGCACCGAGGAAACTGCAGCGCTGGTAATTGCTTAGGAACGTCTATTCTGGAGTTGCATTTACACGAGGGGAGTTGATAAAAATTGTGGATGTTAAAAATAAAAATTTAACAACAATTTTATTTTCCACTTGGTAGTTTTATCCTAAGGGAGATGGGGGTGGGACCCACATGTGTTAACCAGCCTTAAGAGGATAAGGTGGGGTGGGACCCACATGAGCCCAACCCCTCACTTTCCTAACTCCTCAAAACCCCCCATTTAATTTGGCCAACATATCTCCTCATTAATTTTTAACAAGTTTTGTTTAATTAAATGAGTGGACTTAATTTTGAATGTTCAAAATTTAAAGTGTTTGGAAAAGGAAATAAAAGAAGGTTAAGGCCTTATTTTATTTTGGTTGCATCTTTGTGTTGAAGGGGGGGGGGGGGTACGTTCTTCTTTTCTTTTGGAAGAACTTCATCTTCCGGGCGAAGAACTTTTCTACCATGATGAAGAACGATGTCACGTCTTTCTTCCGAAGTACGACGATGTGCCATCCCTCGTTCTTCTTCCCATGTCAAAGGAAGGGAGATGTTGTTCCACCTTGGACAATCTCCGTCTTCGTCTATGAATCCTCTTTCTGTGACACCGACCCGTGATGCGACGTATTTTTCTCCGCGATGAAAACCTCGTTCAAGCCACGCTCGAGGTAGGGGTTTATTTAATTATTTTTCGTTCGTGAATTCTACTTTGTCGTCCTTCGTGAATTTACGACCAGTTTTTATTGATTAACGAGAGGGGGCTGGACCACACAAACACGGCCGACCCTCCTCCAATTTGAATGTTGTTTCTAATATGGTTGGGATGGAATGACGTGGTGTCGTCGCACCACGCGGAATCGTACGACAAGTAATGCGCGGCGTCGTCGCGCCGCACCGTGAAGTTGAACAAGGACGCGACGCCGTCACGCCGTGTCGAAGAAAACCGAAGACCCCGCGGCCGGAGTGGTGCCATGGCGGAGGGGCGTGGTACCGTCGCACCACGCTGGACGAACCAGGCCGTGGCCGGTTCCGGGCCGCAGTGGAGCAGGGTGACTGGCGGCCGGTTCTGGGCCGCCGGTGTCGGTGAAGGAGGAAGGACCGGCCGTTGCCGGTCCTTGTTGGTAGAACCGGTCGGCCGGTGTGGGCCAGCCAAACAAAGGGAAAACCGGGGGAATCAATTCCCCCAGCCGGCCAAGCAAGAGGCCCCATTAATGGGGCCGTGGTTACAAGGAAACCGGGGGGGCAGATTCCCCCCACCCCACCCCCCCCCCCCCCCCCGCGAGCCGGAACGGCTCGGCCGTTTGGTCGAGCCAGTAGGCGCCGCGCACCAGCGCGCCAGGTTACCAGCCGGGCCGAGCCGTGCCGGGACGGGCTGACCCGAACCCAGGTCGGGTCGTCCCGGTTCGGGCCGACCGGGGGGGGGGGTCTCAGGCTAGGTCGGTTCGGGCCCGAAACCCCCATTTTCAGACCATCTTCGGCCTTTTCCCATATCTTGAGCTGTAGACCTCCGATCGACGCACAGTCAGCAGCGATGCGATCCTTGGATCGAGACAGTCGTTTCGGTATATCGCACTCAAGGTTTCGTAATACTTTGGGTTCGGCCGGGTTGGTTCGGATACGAAACCAACCAGGCCCTCGGAGCAGAAACACTTATATATTGAGATCTGGATGTCCGATTGACGTGCCGTCGACTTTGATGGATTACTCTAAGTGAGACAGATCTTTTGGCTTACTCCGCTTGAGGTTTGGATGTCGTCGGAGTGCGTTCGGGTTGGTTCGCTCACGAAACCAACCGGACCCCTGGAACGAAAAATCCAATAACTCAGACCAAGCGTCCGATTGACGCACCGTCTGTCTCGTTGATTTCATCTTGTTGAGACAGAACTTTTGGTATACTTCAACTGAGTTTTGGTTTCAGTTGTATAGTGGCCGGGTTGGATTGCACCCGAAATCCAACAGGGCCCCTGGGACGAAAAGGCTAATAACTCACAGACCATAAGTTCGATTGACGCACCGTCTGTTGCGTTGAGACCCCTATGATGAGGCAGTCCTTTGAGATACTTCTTCGTGGGACTTTGAGATACTTGGAGTATCAACCTGTAGCTCATGGAGCGGACCCTCTCAGAGACGAGTGTGCGGAGTACGGAGACCGTGTAGACGACTGAGACCTGACGACTGAGCCCTGACGACTGCTTGACCGACTCGACTTGGAGTGAGTCGACTAGCCCAGTGGACGGAGCGCCTGGTATTTGGCGGTAGAACCACGGCGGACAGAGCGCCTGGTAGTTGGCAGCAGACCCGCGGTACTCGACCGGAGGAGTACCTCTGTAGGCTATTAGGGGGAGCGCCCGGTATTTGGTAGCAGACCCACAGCAGACGGAGCGCCCAGTATTTGGCTGCAGACCCGTGGTACTCGACAGGAGGAGTACCTCAGAGACTTGGATTAGTGAGCAGTACCTTGGAGTCGTGACAGGACCACTGTACACTCCAATGATGGGGCTCTTCAGCAGTTACGGTTTCGATAATGAAAATCCTGGTTTGAGCTGAGTCTATGACCTTGTGTTTGCCTCATGATTGAGATGGGTCACATGATAACTTAGGTATATGTATGAGCATATACCTGGGTAGTGGTTATCCGATGATTTCATAATCTTTTTGTTTCCTCATGATTGATATGGGTTACTTGATAACTTAGGTATATGTGTGGGCATATACCTAAGTAGAGGTTATCTGTTGAGATCTTCTTTATGGTTATCCTTGTTGGTTTTAGTCGGACCTTGAGGATCTCGGTGTCCCTACTGAGTATCGTTATACTCACCCCTGCACGGGCTATGCCTGCACCTCGTTGTGTTGGTTGCAGACGACGGACAGTGCTGACAGAGGCCAAGTGTTCGAGGACTGGATGGTACCCGAAGGTGGACTACACGACGAGTCAGTATCCGGAGGTGGACTTCACAGTGAGACGACACTCGGAGGAGGTTGACGGGAAAGAGCGTTGTGGAGGCTATCTGTACCTACCATTAAGGTAGGATCCGTGGTGGAAGATCCAGGAACTGCGCCATCTGTACCTACCCTTCAGGTAGGATCCGAGGAGGACGTCCTAGGAGCCACATCCGTTCTTCCAGCTGTTGTACTTTTGTTCAGTTGTAGTTGTACTTTCAGTTGAGTTTGTATTCTGGCCCATTTACCTTTCATCACTTCTCTTTGTACTTATTGTTTCACTTCTTCTTGTACTCTGTGGTGTTTTGTTTACTTTTATAAAGGAAATTCCATCCCAGTAATTGGGATTTACGCCTTTGGTGCTAGTCGCTAGCCCCTGGTCTAAGGAAGGCGGGCTTGGGGTAGTCACGGCACGGGCCCGAGGACGGGTCGTGACAAATTGGTATCAGAGGAGGTTTTACCTCATAACTTATAACTCTGATATTTTCTTTCTGTGAAGCAATAGTGTTAAGAGTACCGAGTGTGGTTTTTAGTTCAGGGATTCCAGTGTTGGTGCGGGCGGCCGACGTATCCATACACCCAGACCCTGACAACCGATTTCTGACTTTGTGCACGAAAACACTGATTGCGTGTGTGTTTCCAGAAGTTTTTAAATATCAGCTCAAACCAGGTCAGCTCACCAGGTATAAATCTTTTGACCATGTCATGTTTGTTTCTTTCTGGATGCCTCCCCGCGGATGACCAGCTAGAGCCCCGAGAGTTGTTCGTACTGACAGCCCGCTGAGCGATGTGGCCTCAGTATAGGGCCCTATCCCAGTTGAGGCACCAGTAGGCGCACCAACGGTACTACTAACTGTTGGGCCACTGATGCCACCAGCCCCAACAGCAGAGGGTGCACATCGCTTGAGCGCACTGCACGAGTTCCAGCACCAGAGGCCACCCAGGTTCCAGGGAGAGACGGACCCGCAGGCGGCTGAGGATTGGATAGAGGCTGTGGTGAGAGTTTTCAGGCTAGTGGGGACACCGACAGACTTCATAGTGATCCTTTATGCCAGCCTTCTTCAGACAGCAGCAGGCAGATGGTGGAGCCTGATGCTCCAGATGCATGACGAGGTGACACTGCTTTGGGCAGACTTCGAGAGCCTGTTTCGGGCAGAGTTTGTACCAGACACCCTTCGAGCAGTGCGTATACAGGAGCTACTTCAGCTGCGGAAAGGCAGCATGACAGTGGTATAGTATTCAGCGAGGTTCACAGACCTCTCGCACTACTCCACAGATATGGTACGGGACCCGTTCTTCCGGGCCCAAAACTTTGAGCAGGGGCTCAGGCGGGAGATTAGATCTTCTGTTGTTTCTCACAGCATTCCGACCCAGACAGGGGTGTTGGAGAGAGCCCTCTTAGTGGAGAGTTTCCTTGCTGAGCAATCTCCAGCAGCACGCCCCACCACTATAAGGCTTGCGGCAGAGTCTTCTGAAGCAGACAGTAGACAGAGGACGCAGAGGTCCAAGAGGACCAGACCTACCAGTGGCCGACTGCACGACTCAGGTTCAGTTGTGCGGGGGAACTGGGGTGGAGTCAGAGCTAGTCGTGCCGAGAGTGGACAGTGTTACTCCTGCGGCGGGATTGGTCACATAGCCCATGACTGTCCGACCTGCCATGCAGATGACCAGCAGTTAAATGAAGAACCTCCCAGGTAGAGGCAGAGGTTCGATCAGGGCAGACCGCAAAGAGCATGCGGCCATGGAAGAGGAGCTGGCCGTGCAGCTGGAGGTGGACGATGTTTCAGGGTGTTGCCACCACCACCACCAGGAGGCCCACCCCGACCGCAGGGGAAATGAGGACATGGGAGAGCTCAACATCAGTCAGCTGAGGCCTATGGTCATGAAGCTCTGGAAGCAGATGAACAGGAGCGGGACTAGCTCTAGACCTGGAGGTTATTGATCATGTTGCTTCTAGTTTTGTTGTTGTTACATTTGTGTCTTTGTACTATGAGCTGCAATAATGAAAAGACACTTATCCTTGTAAATTTTTCTTTCCTATACTTTTTTTTGGTTGATACTGAGTGGTCCCGGTTAAGACTGTTGACTTGACCCTCACTTTCTAGATTTCTACTGGAGGAGACCTAGTGACCTCACATTGATGCCGACAGTGTGACTCGACCCTTGGAGGTGAGAGTGACAGTTGGATCTCTTGGTAGTTACGTCGAGGCCTTACGACATCATCCATGGCATGAAAGCATCATTCATGTCAGGATTGACTGTATTAGTCAATGAATGTGGTTCATCCAGGGGATGAGACCAGATTTCTCTTATCGGCAAAGAAGAAATCATGGTAGCTCTTGTGAGAATAGAGAAGGTCCAGGTCATCCATGAGCGGATGAGGACAGCACAGGGCCGACAGAAGCCTTATGCTGACAGGATTTAGAGGCCTCTAGAGTTCGAGGATGATGATCACGTCCTTATACGGATTTCACCTCGATGAGGATTACAGAGATGTGGCCAAGGCGACAAGTTATACCAGAGGTTCAGTGGACCTTCTTAGGTCCTCAGCTGGGTAGGCGAAGTGGTTTACTGCTTGACACATCCACCTCAGTTGCACCAGGTGCACGATGACTTCCATGTATCTCAACTGAGGAGATACATGCTCGACCCTTAGCATATCATCGACCATGGGGAGATGGACTTTGGCGATGGGGTGACTTTCACGGAGGTTCCAGTGGGAATCGAGGATCGACAATAGCAAATCCTATGAGGATAGATGATTCCATGGGTGCGCATTCACTGGCAGTATGGGAACCTCCAGGTGAGCACATGAGAGCAGGAGGCTCAGATGCGTGCTCAGTACCGCTTTTGTATCCCTAGTTTGTGTTGTAGCTTTACGGGGACGTAAAGCCCTAAGGTGTGAGTAATTTAAAGACCCGTAAAATTCAAGGGAAATTTTTTCTTACTTTTCTTTGGGATTTTACAAGAACGCAGTTTCTGATGGCACCTGATTCCGAGGCCCGGTGTGCCCGGAATCATTTTCCGAAGTTTGGATCGGGTAAGTTTAGGGAATGAACGAGAGGGTTTTTCTAACTTTTGAACCGTTGCTCGGAATCAAATTCTGAGAGTACCGATGAAACCACAACGCTGATAATTGCTTAGGAACGCCTATTCTGGAGTTGCGTTTACACGAGGGGATTTGATAAAAATTGTGGAAGTTAAAAATAAAAATTTAACAACAATTTTTATTTTCCACTTGGTAGTTTTATCCTAAGTAAGGGAGTTGGGGGTGGGACCCACATGTGTTAACCAACCTTGAGAGGATAAAGTGGGGTGGGACCCACACGAGCACAACCCCTCACTTTACTAACTCCTCAAAACCCCCCATTTAATTTTGCCAACATATCTCCTCATTAATTTTTAACAAGTTTTGTTTAATTAAATGAGTGGACTTAATTTTGAATGTTCAAAATTTAAAGTGTTTGGAAAAGGAAATAAAAGAAGGTTAAAGCCTTATTTTATTTTGGTTGCATCTTGGTGTTGAAGGGGGGGGGGCGTTCTTCTTTTCTTTTGGAAGAACTTCATCTTCCGGGCGAAGAACTTTTCTACCACGATGAAGAACGCCGTAACATCTTTCTTCTGAAGAATGACAATGCGCCATCCCTCGTTCTTCTTCCCACGTCAAAGGAAGGGAGACGTCGTTCCACCTCGGACAATCTCCGTCTTCGTCTACAAATCCTCTTTGCGCAACACCGACCCACGACGCGACGTCTTTTTCTCCGCGACGAAAACCTCGTTCAAGTCACGCTCGAGGTAGGGGTTTATTTAATTATTTTTTGTTCGTGAAATCTACTTTGTCGTCCTTTGTGATTTTACGACCAGTTTCTATTGATTAATGAGAGGGGGCTGGACCGCACAAACAGGGCCGACCCTCCTCCAATTTGAATGTTGTTTCTAATATGGTTGGGACGGAATGTCGTGGTGTCGTCGCACCACGCGGAATCGTACGTAAAGTAATGTGCGGTGCCATCGCGCTGCGCCATGAAGTTGAACAAGGACGTGAATCCGTCGCGCCGCATCGAAGAAAACTGAAGACACTGCGGCCGGAGTAGGGCCGCGGTGGAGAAGGGTGACCGGCGGCCGGTTCCGGGCCGTCGGTGTCAGCGTAGGAGGAACGACAGGCCGTCGCTAGTCCTTGTTGGCAGAACCGGCCGGCCGGTGCGGGCCGGCGGGACGAAGGGAAATCTAGGGGAATTAATTCCCCCAGTCGGCCAAGGAAGAGGCCCCATTAATGTGGCCGCGGTTACAGGGAAACCAGGGGGAATGTCCCCCCCGCGAGCCGGAACGGCTCGGCCGTTTGGCCGAGCCAGCCGGTGCCGCGCGCAAGCGCACCGGGTCGCCGGCCAGGCCGGGCCCTTCCGGGCCGGGCCGACCCAGACCCAGGTCGGGTCGACCCGGTTTGGGCCGACCGGGGGGGTCTCGGGCCGGGTCGTTCCGGGCCCGGAACCCCCATTTTCGGACCATCTTCGGTCTTTTGCCCATATATTGAGCTGTAGACCTCTGATCGACACACAACCAGTGGCGATGTGATACTTGGATCGATACGGTTGTTTCAATATATCGCACTCAAGGTTTCGAAATAGTTTGGGTTTAGCCGGGTTGGTTCGGATACGAAACCAACCGGGCCCTCGGAGCGGAAACACTTATATCATGAGCTCCGGACGTCTGATTGGCGTGCCGTCAACTTTGATGGATTCTTCTAAGTGAGACGGATCTTTTGGATTACTCTGCTCGAGGTTTGTATGACGTCGGAGTGCGGTCGGGTTGGTTCGCTCACGAAACCAACCGGGTCCCTGGAATGAAAAAGCCAATAACTCACAGACCAGGCGTCCGATTGACGCGCCGTCTGTCTCGTTGATTTCCTCTTGTTGAGACGAAACTTTTGGCATACTTTGCCCGAGTTTTGGTTGCAGTTGGATAGTGGATGAGTTGGATGACACCCGAAATCCAACTGGGCCCCTAGGACGAAAAGGCTAATAACTCACAGACCGGGCGTCCGATTGACGCGCTGTCTATTGCGTTGAGACCCCTATGACGAGGCGGTAATTTGAGATACTTTTTTCATGGGACTTTGAGATAATTGGAGTATCGACCTGTAGCTCGTGGATCAGACCCTCCCAGGGACGAGCGTGCGGAGTACGGAGACCGTGTAGACGACTGAGACCTGACGACTGTTTGACCGACTCGACTTGGAGTGAGTCGACTAGCCCAGTGGACGGAGCGCCTGGTATTTGGCAGAAGACCCACGGCGGACGGAGCGCCTGGTAGTTGGAAGCAGACCTGCGGTACTCGACCGGAGGAGTACCTCTGTAGGCTATTAGGGGGAGCGCCCGGTATTTGGCAGCAGACCCACAACGGACGGAGCGCCCAGTATTTAGCTGCAGACCCGCGGAACTCGACAGGAGGAGTACCTCAGAGACTTGGATTAGTGAGCACTACCTCAGAGTCGTGACAGGACCACTGTACACTCCAGAGACGGGGCTCTTCAGCAGTTACAGTTTCGATAATGAAAATCATGGTTTGAGCTGAGTCTATGACATTGTGTTTGCCTCATGATTGAGATGGGTCACTTGATAACTTAGGTATATGTATGGGCATATACCTGGGTAGTGGTTATCTGATGATTTCATAATCATTGTGTTTCCTCATGATTGAGATGGGTTACTTGATAACATAGGTATATGTATGGGCATATACCTAAGTAGAGGTTATCTATTGAGATCTTCTTTGTGGTTATCCTTGTTGGTTTTAGTGAGACCTTGAGGATCTCGGGGTCCCTACTGAGTATCGTTATACTCACCCCTGCACGGGCTATGCCCGCACCTCGTTGTGTTGGTTGCAGACGAAGGGCAGTACTGACGGAGGCCGAGTGTTCGGGGACTGGACGGTACCCGGAGGTGGACTACACGACGAGTCAGTATCCGGAGGTGGACTTCACGGTGAGACGACACTCAAAGGAGGTTGACGGGCGAGAGCGTTGTGGAGGCTACCTGTACCTACCCTTCAGGTAGGATCCGTGGTGGACGATCTAGGAGCTGCGCCATCTGTACCTACCCTTCAGGTAGGATCCGAGGAGGACGTCCCAGGAGCCGCTTCCGTTCTTCCAACTGTTGTACTTTTGTTCAGTTGTAGTTGTACTTTCAGTTGGGTTTGTCTTCTAGGCCATTTATCATTCAGCACTTCTCTTTGTACTAAGTGTTTCGCTTCCGCTTGTACTCTGTGGTGTTTTGTTTACTTTTATAAAGGCAATGCATTCCTAGTTATCGGGATTTATGCCTTTGGTTCTAGTCGCCAGCCCCTGACCTATGGAAGGCGGGCTTGGGGTAGTCACGACACGGGCCCGAGGACGGATCGTGACACGCATATATATAAATTTATGAATTTATATAAAAAATATATTGTATAATGATTATGTTTATATATATATATATATATTATCAATAAATATTAATAAATTATGAATATTTTAATTATGCATATATAATATATCAATTTCTGGTAAAATAATTGATATTATTTAATAATTTATTACTAACGGGTTTTTATAATGGTTAAATGTTTTTTTGATAATAATAATTAATAACATATTCATTTATCAGTAAATGAATTATTGGTATTATTATGATAAGGCGATAAATTTAAATGTTAGTAAAAAAATTGTTAGCATTAAACTACAAATATAAACAAACATATCTGTTGGTAAAAATAATTGTTGGTACCTATAGTTAATATCAATAGAATTTAATATCTATTGGAATTAATCATCTTTACAAATATATATATTATATGTCGATAATTTTTTGTTGGTAAAGGTCACTTTTTTCTAGTGTAGGCATGAAGACGGAGTGCGATTCCGAGGCCCAGAGTGCCCGGAATTAATTTTATAAAAATAATAAGTATTTTTATACTATGAACGTGGCATGGGTGTGTTAGCTCATAAACGGTAGCTCGGATTGGGAATATATGAGCACTGTTGCGTCCGAAGTGTGTCGTTTACCCTAGGTGGGGTGTAAACATTGTGGGCGCGGGCCTGTTGTGAGAAAATCCACCAGTGGCGTTTTCATAAATAAATGAAAAATTTTATTTATGAGTGTTGGATCAAATAAATGTTGAATGGAGTCTCAGATCGAAAATCTGAGTCTGCCGTTGCGTTCATAATTCCATGTTTACCCTAGGCGCGACATAGTTTTAGTTGGTGCCGGGTGCCGGGTTGGAGGCGTGTTAGCGGGGAGTTAAGATGAAGTTTTTAATTAAAAATAATAATAATAACTAAATCAATAATCTTCCCCAACTTCTCTCTACGCATGGTGAACCCCTCCCTCCCCTACCTCCGTTCTTCGCCAAATCAAGCTGCGGACGACCGTTTTCAGCAATGATCGTCAGCGGATCGAGCTTCAGCGCGTCGCAGGCGTCGTTTTGCACCCGAAGCTTCGGCGATCTGCCAATAGGCAGGCGTTTTGACTTTTAAAATCTCAGATCCCGATTTGGTTGGTTTTTCTCTGTTTTGAGCCTACAGATGCATAGATCCGGTCCCGGGGGCGCGAAGATGCCTTCAGATGCGCGTTTGGACCCCTGGGGTGCCCCCAGCGGCGGCCCGCGGCTATGGGCCGCGGGAATCAACCGGAACCACCGCACCGCGGTGGTCCGAAGTCAATCACCAATGAACCCCACAGTGGGAATCTGCTAGATGCGCGCGCTTGGCACTGCACCGCGGAAGCGAGGTCCGCCGGCCGGGTCGGCCGGCGCGGGCCTGCCCAGGCCGGTCCGACCCTCTCTTGGTACACGGGGGTTTTAAACCCCCGTATCTTGCTCCCTGAAGATCTGATTCATGTGCCTTCTACGAAGGCGAGACCCTGGCGATGATTCAAACCTCTTGGTGTGGGTTTGGGGGTTTCAATGTTTGGGATTATGGCCCGGGTTCTAGAAACGTCAAATAAAATAATGATATTTTATTATTATTCGACTTCGGCCCGTTGTATCTTCTACCTGGAGCATCTGATTGACGTGTCGTCAGTGGAGTTGAGGCCTTGATGGTACGATGGACTTTTCTTGTTGGTTTTTGGGTGGTGGAACTGAGTTTGTGGTGTGGGCCCCACTCAGGCAGGCTTCAGTGAATAGTACCTTCACAACAAAAAAGTGACCTTTACTAACAGAAAATTATCGACAAATAATATATCTATTGGTAAATATGATTAATTCCAACAGATATTAAATTATATTGATATTAACTATAGGTACCAACAATTATTTTGACCAATAGATATGTTTGTTTATCGTAGTAGTTTAATACTAACAATTTTTTTACTAACATTTAAATCTGTAACCTTATCATAATAATACCAATAATTGATTTACTGATAAATGAATATGTTATTAATTATTATTATCAAAAAAATCTTTTACCATTATAAAAATCCGTTAGTAATAAATTATTAAATAATATCAATTATTTTACCAGAAATTTATATATTATATATGCATAATTAAAATATCCATAATTTATTAATATTTATTGATAATATATATATATATATAAACATAATCATTATACAATATATTTTTTATATAAATTCATAAATTTATATATATGCGCAATAAAAATCCAAACGTTCGCCCCTAACCACCCCACGCGTTCCTTGTGACCCCCTCCCTCAAACCCTACCCCCATTCCCCACGACCCCGCTCCCCACACCCTACCACCCTGTTCCTCACCAGACCCTCCCCATTCCCAGCCATCTCCCACCTCCGAAATCATCTCACGAACCTCCTCCATGTTCTCGGCCAGTATCCACCTTCAAAATCATCGTACGAACCCCCCACCCCGTCCCTGTCCCCGTACGGAATCCTCGCGCGATGAGGTGGGCCAATCACAGCTGGGTGGTTCGTGGATTATGGATTTGAGGGTCTGTGTGGGTCTTTAGGTGGTTGGATCATAGAGGATATCTTTCTTATACTTGGAGGATTCCTAAATATGTACCACTAATGTGGGAGTTAGGCATCACTGTAACATGTACCAGTGGGTTTTGGTGTTGTCCACTACAACCTGGAAGGTGTCGAGACACCGCTATGTTGGGTCGATGCAATTTTAGGTCTAAGTTGCATGTTTAGGAGACCTTTTTCATGAAGCAGGTCCAGTTGGGTGTTAATTCTTGATTCTCATATGTTTCTATTTGCTGCTGAAATTACAAGGATATGATGGAACATGGGCACTATTGGTCTCACTATAGGGTTACCAAGGTTTGGTCCCCACTACTGCCTTGTGGATTGGGTGCTTTTTTTTTGTAGGTCTAGGGTACCATTGATGCTGGTGATGAAATTTTGTCTGAAACAAATGGTTCTTGACTGCATGATGGTGGGAGATCACTGAGGGTCACACTACTACCATGGCTGGTCCAGATTAGGGCTATTCAAAGTCAGGTTGTGGTGTTATAGATTGAAAGGGATCCTCTATTTTCCTTACTGTATGGATATTCTATTCACTACAGATTACTTAAAAGTTGATGGAATTAGATTGGTGTTTCTTTGGTTCATCACATTGGTTATCTACAATTCCAAGGAGGCTAGTTGAGGCTTCCAAGGGGATCAATGCAAACCAGGTTAGTTCATTGCAGTTGAAGTGGTCCATGGCACTACTGTCTTGTAAGTAGGTCTGTTTTTGTGGACAGATTACTTCCCAGTTCTATTGTTGAGATGTTTTCTGGGGTTCAATGACCATCTATTCAAGTAAGGGAGATGTACTACATGAGGGATACCTTAGGATTGATCTTGTGATGAAGGGAGACAACATAGATTTCACATGCCATTAGTGCACATGAGCACTAGGCCAACTCACCATTATAACATAATTCTTTCAAAGTTGTCTTTATAACTAATAATACAGAACAATTCATAGATTTTGATTACTCTTCAAATGAATTCGAGGTACGTCCTTGATACCTCTTTCATATAACATATATAATTATTTATCAATCAGAATTCTTTACTGTTCATTTCCATGCAGGTTGTGCCTTATGATGCAACCTCTCATCGAACTGTAACAAGTTCTACAACAATGTAATTCTCACAGCCAACGGTATGTAACAATTCATTTCTTGTATGTTGTTCTTTATATTAAAAAAACATTTACATAGACTCCCTTAATTATATAATTATGTTGTTATATGTACTTTCAATGCATTGTAGTACTGTTAGTTTAAACTATTTTTTATTCAATCTGTGTATATTATTTAAAACAATATGAAGATTACATTCAAACTATTCATAACATTTTGACCCTCAACATTTTTCGAATGAAAATGTAGGAACAAAACATAAATACTTTATATAAATAAATAAGGGAGTGCTCTTGGATCCTCTTTTAAAAAAAGTTCTTCAATGTTCATTATGTTAGATAGAGTATAAAAATATGGCCATAAAACTAATCTTGTGATCTCCTAGAGAAGGCCACCCAGGGCTCATGTTTGATGGCCATAGATGTATTGTGACCAAAAAGCAATAAAAATAATTAGAATATAGAAGAGAGGAACTTTTCACAACCAAATTATGATAGTGTGATAACATATAGGTGGATATAATCTAGAATCTCAACTCAGGTCTCCATGGAATGTCATCCCTGACCATGCAGCGAAGAAAATTTGAGAAAATACACTAAAATTCCCTAGGTAACCCTTTCCCCATGAACCAACCCCAACACTTTGGCTTCCAAATACTGTAAAATATACATATTTCTTTCAGCTGCTTATATACCACAATCAAAACCCTTCATTCCATAACCATTAAATCAGTAATGGAAGAAAAAAGTGTTTAAATATTATTTATTTATGGGTTATAAACAAGAAGTATGAGTATCTATTTTCCAAAATACCGACTTTGAACCCCACGCACTATGACACGCCCAATAACATTGTGTTTCCTCATCAATACACCACCATTCCAATACTAGCCAGCCCCCAACCAATATAACTCAAAGAAACCCATAATGAACTTCCAAATTATAGAATTGTCATGACCTAACACTATCAACTGATATCCCAGTTCCAACAGATCCTAATCTACCTACAGTATCCTCCAGATTACACCAAAAATAAGAAATGTAATTCTATTTAGTAGATCAATTATTTAGTTATAATATGGGTTCATGTGAAGCATTTCGTTATACAATCAATTTAGTAATAGCAGTGTCCCCATCAGGGATTACATTTGAATTTTGGGGATTCAATTCAGATGTATTTACATTGAAGCATTATCTTTTTGTCTCCATGTAGGTGATTTTTTATTATTTAAATTCACATGATTCCTGTAATGAAAAACTTGAAAACTGTTTTGTATTGAAACATTGATACGCGTTTAAATACTATGTTAGACTTCGTTCAAAGCCTCGATAATGTTTTCATGATGTTCATACTGAATTTTAAACTATTTTAAAAAAATAATTGGTTGTAATGAGTATTGGAATTTCTAAAAACTAGTTATAATTGATAGTTATTTGTTACCGAAAATAACATGATTCCCGTTATGCAAAACATGAAAACTGATATGTATTTGAACTTTGATATGTGTTTAAATACTATGTTAGATTTTTTCAAAGCCTTGGGTAATGTTTTCTTCATGATCATGTTGAATCTTAAATGATTTTATACAAATAATTCGTTGTAATAAGTTCTGGAATATCTAAAAACTACTCAGAATGGGTGGTTATTTGTTTTTGAAAGTAACATGCTTCCTGTTATGAAAAACATGAAAACTACTATGTATTTAAACTTTCATATGTGTTTAAATATTATGATAGAGTTTTTCAAAGTCTTCGTAAAGTTTTATTGATGACCATATTGAATTTAAAACTATTATGGACAAATAATTGGTAGTAATAAGTGCTGGAATTTCTAAAAACTACACAGAAGGGGTCATTTGGGTAAACAATTAGAGTGTTTGGTTTGTTACATGTTAAGATGAAATGGGAATGTGTTTAAGGTGGATTGATGGGAATGTGTTTAAGGTGGATAAATGGGAATTTTAAGCTGAAATTGGAATTTTGGGTTGCTATTTTCCTCACTATAGTGGATTAAGTGACGAAATTTCTGAAAACTACTCAAAAGAGGTTGTTTGGTTAAAAATGTAGTTGTAGGTGTGTTTAATGTTAAGATGAAATTGGAATGTGATTAAGGTGGGTTAATGGTACTATGTTTAAGGTGTATTAATGGGCATGTTAAGCTGAAATTGGCATGTTGGGTTATTGTTTTGATCATTGAGTTGGATTAATGGGCATGTTGGTTGTTGTTTACCCATAATTCGTTGTTTATATATTTTCTGGGGAATCATTATTTTCTTTTTACACATGTTTCATGCATTAGTATACATGATTTTTTTGTTATTGGGCTCACTCATGTTCTTTGTCTTTCTTGTTGTCCCTCTGAACCTGGAGAATATAGAATGCTATTGTGGAGATGGTAGGATTTTTCTAAGGCCCATACACATCTGAGCAGTATAGATGAGAATGGATTTTATTCTATGGGAATTTTATTAAATTTTGACTCTTTGGTTAATGATATATTAAGTATAACTTTTTATAATAAATTCCATCACTACTTAGTCATGGTGGAAATAATATTTTGAGACAATTTAGTGCTTGGGATCTTGGCATATTTTTGGAGAAAAAATTCCTAGATTTCAGTGGACTTCCAATCCTTGAGATGTCAATAAGGATGTTGAAAAATGATCATTCTATACAAATCATTTTTTACACATTCATTTATTTCTATTTTGGTTTCAATTCATGTAGATATTTTGCGATGATTTGTGGGTATGCTCTTTTGGTTGTGTGTTGTAGATCTTGGAGTTGATGGGTGTGAGATTTGAGGTTCTTCACTGATTCCTAGGTTTCATTCAGTTGGACTACCCATCATTGAGATTCCAACAAGAATGATGAAAAATTATAATTCTATTCAAATGTGGTTACAACATTTTCCCAAAGTAATATTGTGCTTCCAACATATCCCTTGGGTTTGAACCAGGGGTTGATTAGGGAAAATACAAACCAAGGTGTGATTCTAGTTAATCAGAATCTTGAGCTGAATGTTCTGAGTCCAATGATGGGTATGGGTGGGTTGCTACCTCAGCGATGTCACGATCACTTCTAGGAGGAATTTCACAACATGTTAGAAGGGGTATCAGTAATCCTATTGGCTTAAGTGCAGGATCTAGTGCACTAATTAGGATTAAGAATTTTGGTCCTAGAATTATTGGTAACTATGTTTCTTTTGCTGCTTTACAAGGTTTAGGGGCATACCAGGGGTTTCAGACTAGCCAGTCTTCTGCATCTTTTCACCCTACAGCGGCCAGAGATGGTATTGGATCTGTTGGAGGCATGCCATCAGATATCATGCATTATGTTGTTGATTCATCAAAACCGGGCAGGATGAGGGAGGTAAAATTATGGTATGTTTTCTTTATTTGCACACTTGTACTCTATTTTAAGATGTTGGGTGACTATTTTGAAACTTGTTACGTGTATTTTTTTACACTTTCATTTATTTATTTTTTCAAATCATGCAGCTTTTTTTCACTAAATTGTGGGTGTACTCTTTGGTTTTATATAATTTATGCCCCTAAAAAATGTTTACCGTACCCTAGGATCACACTTTTTCATTGGAAGAACTTAGATCCATCCCCTAAGACTCTATCCTTCAACTCTTCGGCCTCTAATTCAACGGGGCCTAAATTGGAGTATACCCCTGGGATGATTGTTTGTTTGGGAAATCCAGGGAACAATTAATCGCAGAACCAGGCATAATGTTGGTTTTGAGATGATTGACTGCATTTCCCAAAAGGAAGACATTGTTTTGAAAACAATACAGTCGAAGATATTGATTTCCATTGATTCCATTGGCATGGGGCTGATTTTGTTTGCAAAACCTCAGGGTTATATGAGCTACAGTGGAGACACAGTTGGCCCCCTTGCAGCATATTATGAAGTGTCATTGCATTATATCTTGTTGGTTTATGATGAAATGAACTTTCCAAATGCTATCATAAGGCCCCATCCAAAAGGAGGGCATGACTATCATAATGGAGTGTAGAGTTTGAGAGCATTTGGATGGACGATGCTCATTTCCATAGGTGTTGGGAACCTATCTGACACCATGGACATGATATATTTCCTCCAAAGATTCAGCAGGGTCGAATGAGAACAATTGGATCTGGGGCTGGAGCATGGGTGAAGCTATGAGGAACCTGTTAATTAATGGGTTTAATACCAGTATCACCGGGTTTAACCTCATCTATAAGTACAAGTACCACATGGTTTGAATTGGCTGTTGTCTTGCATTTATTACGAAGTCATTGCTCTTTTTTTCTTTTTTATTGTAAAGTATTGATATTGTGTTTTCTTACACTAGACCACCCACATGGACCTAGGTTCAAACCTAACTAATAGTGAAATTTGTAATTATTGTTTTATTTTGGGTGTGTGGGGTCGACCTTGGAGCTGAAGGGTGGGTCATTCATTTGCACTACCATTTCTTGAGTTGTCAAGAAGGATGATGAAAAATGCTAATTTTATGCAAATCATTTTTAACCGTTTCATTTATTTCTATTTTTGTTTCAATTCAGGTGTATATTTTTCATTGATTTGTGGATATGCTCTTTGGTTGTGTGGTGTAGATCTTGGAGTTGAATGATTTGGCATAGTAGAGACTTGAGTTGATGTCGCATTACAGTGACTTGAGTTGATATAGTGTCTTTCTTATAGTGGCCTACTTGAGGGGTGATGAAAGATCTTTGGCAGGAGTAACTCTTCTTCTACCATGGTGGGTGCTGAAGGAGCGGAGAAGACATAACCTTTTTTCATTGGGGGTTGTAGTCAAGTGACAGCATGACCTTTTCTCATGTGGGGTTAGGGGAGGAGAGATCGATGGATCATGGATTTCGTGTTTTTATTATTATTTTACATATCAAGAAATTTCAACTATGTATTGATTCATTTTGTATCAAATATAATTAATCTTTTTCCAAGTTTGAGCATGTGTGAAAAGTGTTTTCATTTTGATAATTAATAGAGGTGTATTATATATACTAAATTAATAAATATAACATAAAATTTTACTATATTTTCTTTATATTTTTATTTAAATGTAATTTATAAATAGATATTGTATCATTGTAATATTATTACCAATAGAAAATGTTGTATTAATTTGTTTCTAAACAATTTACCAACATATATATTATCTCTTGGTATAATTATAATTGCAACAGAACTATTTTATCTGTCGCAACAACATTTAGTGACAGAGTTTTTACCAACAGTTTAGTGATAGGGACATATATGTTGGTAAAATGTTTTACCGACAAAAAATTGACTTTTACCAACAAATATGTCCATGTTGGAAAAAGCTAAATATTTTGTAGTGCTTTTTCACCGGGTGTCCATTTGGGACGATCGAGTAGTCGATCCCGCAGGTTTTTCTGTGGGGATCGTAGTGGTATTATTCGATTGATGAGTTTGGAGATCGTAATGTGGGCCCCACACTTGCTAGCTATGGACAATAGTTTCTTTTTCACCGGATGTCCGTTTGGGGCAAGTAAATAGCCTATCATGCATGTTTTTTCGCATGGATCGCGATGGTGGACTAATTATCGGCCTTGGAGGTGTTTGGTGTGGAGTTGTGGTGGGTCACTCGGGTTAGCGACGTTTGGACCCGTAGTGGTTGAGGGTACCCCCTTGGTTCGTTCCTACGAGGGTTCACGTGACATCAAAAGCTTAGTATAGGTTTGTGATCCTCTCGATGAGATTTTTAATCTATTAGAGTCGTGGAATCCCCCCGGTGGGCCCAGAGCGGGATCCTCTAGCATCGTTTCCCTAGATCAGGTTCTTGGTATCACTGTGGATACTTATCCACGGGTGGTGATCCCCTATCTAGAAGGTTAACCCCATAGGGTTTGTGGCATCATCAGGCATATGATCCCCTACTTAGTGGGCCGTGATCAGTATGGTTGTGGAATCATTGGTTATACGATCCCCTACTCAGCATGTGGTTTATAGTAGGGTCACAATATCGTTGGTTATACGATCCCCTACTCAGCGCGCGATTTTGGTAGGGTTTGTGCATTGTCGATTCGATCCCCTACATCGCGAGTTATACTAGATAGGGTTCTGTTATCGTTGTGACCACCCTTACACGGGCGACGATCCTCTATCTGAGTGACGTGTTTTTGTCAAGCGCCAGATCGGGTTGTGGTATGCCCCAACGAACCCTGGGAGTGATCCCCTATCTATGAGATCTTCGTATACCAGTGTGGGTTTTGGTATCCCCTAGAGGACCCTAAGAGTGATCCCCTATTCAAGGAGTTTGTTGTTATTACTGTTTGAATGTGGTTTTCTCATTGACGTTATCCGACGAGCGTGATCTCTCGGGTGAGAATCTGAGGTGTTTGTGTGGGACCTGATAGAGTGTATCTATCAGATGAGTGTCATCTGGGATGATAGTGATCATGGAGTGTGATCTCATGTTTGTGAACTGTTGCTGGGGATGAGGTCGTTACCTCATATGGTTTGGTGCATGAGCTGAGTATATCTGGATGTTCAAGGTGTATATATGGACATAAACCTGGTTTGAGCTGACTAGTTGCGCTTAGCCAAGGATGGTCATGAGATGGATTTTCTCTCTCATTTTGGTTCCATCTGGCTGGGATGAGAAGACTGTTGCCTTTCCGTTTCTCTCTTTTGTTTAGGGTTTTTGGGGTGCCTACGGTGTATTGTTATACTCACCCCTGTACGGGATTTCCCCGCACATGTTTGTGTCTTGTGCAGACCACAAGCCTTTCGACGGAGTCCCTGGAGGACTCAGAGCAGGCAGAGCTGAGTGAGCAGGTGACCATGGAGTCTTCCTGGAGCTATGCTGAGGAGCTTTCTGGTGGTGCTTTTGACAGCTTACCCCTTCTTCCGAGCAGGTTGGATGCTTTTGTGGTTTTCCTTTGGTGGGCCATATTTTGCCCTTTTGTACTTCTGTTGCACTCTGGTTTGGGATAGTTGTATGCATAAATTTACATTACAGTTTTATATATCTCTCCACTGTTTCATGGAGGTGTATGTGGGTGCATGTGTAGAGGTACCTTAGGCTAATACCTCCCCTGTGTGTGATAGCCTACTCGACATTAGTCGCCAACCCCTGTCCTATTGGAGGTGGGCTTGGGGAGTCACAAATCGAGCCCCGTTGGGTCGGGTCATGACAGAGTGGTATTATAGGAGGTTCCACCTTTGGGATCTCAGAGCATAGATGGTCTATCTGTGAGCTTGGTTTGGGTTTCATTGCAATAGTGTCAAGATGTTTCAAGTTCGGATTTTAGGCCAGAGACTCCAGTTTTGGTACGGTGGCCGACATATTTATTCACCATGACTCTGATAACCTACCTTTTTACTTGGGACGTTTGGACACTAGTCACAGGGACATAACGATACATGCATCATATAGGACTGGGTTTTTGGGTTTCCCTTGTTCATCTTGAGTCAGCTCTCCAGATATAATCTTTGAATATGGTGCGTCTTGATTGTATTTCAGGATTCCTCCATGACGGTATCCAGCGAGGGTTCCACAGTGGGATTGTGGTGATGATCCGCCCCATGTAGAGGCTGTAGACTAGGGCGCAGGTTCTGAGGCTGCACCTCCAGGTGGTCCACCGGTTGAGCCACCACCTGTCGAGCAGCTGGTTGTGCCAGTAGTGCAGGATGAGGTTTCATGCAGGATGAGTGCGTTGCACAAGTTCTAGAGGCAGTGACCTCTAAGGATTTGGGGTGATCCAGACCCTCAGATAGCTGATGACTGGCTCGAAGCAGTCACAAGAGTTTTCCGCCTATTGAGGACGCCCCCATATCTGATGGTGGTCCTAGCGGAGAGACTTCTACACGGTTCGGTCGGGCGATGGTGGGGTTTAGTGACACAGTCTAATGATGAGGAGATTCTCATGTGGACAGAGTTTCAGTGACTCTTCCGAGAAGAGTTTTATCTAGTGACACTGAGGTCAGTACAGATCCCAAAGCTTCTGCAGCTTCGATAGGTGGTCATGACCATGTCTGAGTACTCAGTGAGGTTTAAAGACCTGTCATGCTACACCCTAGATATGGTTCAGGACTCGTTATTTAGGGATCGGACCTTCGAGTAGGGTCTATGCAGAGACATCCGGGCAGGTGTGGTTTCCTTGTGTATTCCCACCTATGCTGGAGTGCTGGAGCGAAGCTTAGTGGTGGAGAGATTTCTGGATAAGCAGATTCATCCATTCAGTGTTGGGTGCGTGGAAACTGAGATGTCAGAAACTGCTAGCCGGCGACAGGCGCAAGGGTCTGGACATGGATGGAATTTCAAAAGTCGACCCTAGGATGGAGGATCTGAGGCTCAGGCCTCACAGGGCCCGCATGCCAGTTTTGGTCAGCTCCCGAAGAGGCAGTGTTATGCTTGCGACGGTCGGGGACATATTGCTAGAATTTTTTCAACCCTTCGTGCTGCTGAGAGGGAGTCAGTCGATATATCGCCTTAGTAGAGGCAGCGTCTCGAGCAAGGAGGTCCGTAGGGCGTAGGATGTGGTTACAAAGCTGGTGCAACAGCAGGAGGTGGTATCAGTTGCCAAAACTCCCACCCCAAGGTGGTCCACGCCATGCTTAGGGAGATGGAGAGAGAGGGAGGGGATAACTTCATACCCTAGAGGCTATTGACCCAGAGGCTCCGCGGATGGATAGAGGTACGCCTTGTGTCTTTTCTACTTTCTTCAGTAGTTTTGATAGATACTGTTTAGCGGTACTCTTCCCTTTCTGTTGCTTGCTCATGTTTTGTTCAGGGAGTTGGTATGACCCTGTGTGGGTGTTGTTCGACATGCTTCGAATGCGTGAGGAAGAGGGATCCTTCCCCCACTGAGACGCATTTCTGTGACGCGGTCAAAACCATGCGGGTGATTCAGTTCCGCCTAAAGCGGATAGTGTTGAGGTGTGGTGGATGAGTCCCTCTGACTTATGTGTTCGGGTAGGGGTGTTTTTTGGTGAACTCACGGGCATGGGAGACCCAGTTAAGAGTCTAGTTGATTTCCTTGTGCTTATGGATTTTCTGGGATGAAAATTTCTAAGGTGAAGAGGATGTAGCGACTCGAGTTTTGGCCCTGTCATACTTTGGAATATTCCTATGAATAATTCCAGAGCTAGTTGTGAAGACGGCGTGTGATTCCGAGGCCCAGAGTACCTGGAATTAATTTTATAAAAATAATAAGTATTTTTATACTATGCACATGTCAGGGGTGTGTTATCTCCTAAAAGGTAGCTCAGAATGGGAATATGAGGGCACAGTTGCATCCGGAGCGTGCCGATTACCCTAGGCGGGATGTAAACATTGCAGGCGCGAGCCTGTTGTGAGAAAAGCCACCGGGGGCTTTTTCATAAATAAATAGAAAAGTTTATTTATGAGTGTTGGATCGAATAACTTATGAATGACATCTTAGATCAAAAATATGAGTCCGCTGTTGCGTTCTGAACACTTTTTTTACTCTAGGCGCGATATAGTTTTAGTCAGCGCTGGGTGCCGGGTTGGAGGCCTGTTGGCGGGGAGTTAAGATGATGTTTATATTTTAAAAAAATAACAAAAACTAAATCAATAATCTCCCCCCAACTCCTCTTTGTGGATGGAGAACCCCCCCTCCCCTACCTTTGTTCTTCAACGAATCGAGCCATGAACGACTGTTTTCAGCGCCGATCGTCAGCGGATCGAGCTCCAGCGCGTTGCAGGCGTCGTTTTGCACCCGAAGCTTCGACGATCTGCCAACGGGTAGGCGTTTTGAGTTTTAAAATACCAGATCCCAATTTGGTTGGTTTTTCTCTGTTTTGAACTTGTATATGCATAGATCTGGTCCCGTGGGTGGTTCACAAATGCCTTCATATGCACGTTTTGACCCCCGGGGAGCGCTCGACAGCCCTCGGAAGGTTCACCAACGCGACACTGGCGGCGGCGGGCCATAGGAATCAACCGGGACCGCCGCACCGTGGTGGTCTGATGTCAATCAACGATGAGCTCTGTGGTAAGGGTCATCCATCCATGTATGTGCACGATGCACTGCACCACGGCAGCGAGGTCCGCCGGCCGGAACGACCGGTGGCGACGGCGGCCGGGTCGACCGGTACAGGCCGGTCAGGCCCTCTCTTGGTACACGTGGGTTTTAAACCCCCGTATCTTGCTCCCTAGAGATCCGAATCATGTGCCATCTACGGAAACATGACCCTGGCAATGAGGCGAACCCCTCGGTGTGGGTTCGAGGGTTTCAAAGTTCAAGAATATGGTCCGAGTGCTAGAAACGTCGCATAAAATAATGATATTTTATTATTATTCGACTTCTGGCCGTTATATCTTCTACTCGGGGCGTCTGATTGATGTTCCGTCAGTGGAGTTGAGGCCGTGATGGTATATTGGACTTTTCATGTTGGTTTTCAGGTGTTGGGACCGAGTTTGCAGTGTGGGCCCCACCCGGGATGGCTTTAGTGAATAATACCTTTTTCACCGGTTGTCCATTTGGGACGATCGAGTAGTCGATCCCTCATGTTTTTTCGGGGGGATTGTAGTGGTATGATCCTCTTGATGAGTTTCGGGATCGTAGTATGGGCACCACATGGGATGGCTACGGTGAATAGTGCCTTTTTCACTGGATATTCGTTTTGGCGAGTAAACAAGCCTATCCTGTGTGTTTTTCCACGTGGATCGTGATGGTGGCCTCAGTATCGGCCTTGGAGGTGTGTGGTGTGGCATTGTGGCGGGTCGCTCGGGTTAGCAACATTTGGACCAGCAGTGGTTGATGGTACTCCCTTGGTTCATTCCTATGAGGGTTTGCGCGACATCACAACCTTAGTATAGGTTTGTGATCCTCTTGATGGGATGTTTAATCTGTTGGAGTTGTGGCATCTCTCCGGTGGGCCCGAAGCGGGATCCTCTAGCATCGTTTCCCTAGATTGGGTTCTTGGTATCGCTGTGACCGCTTATCCACGGGTGACAATCCCCTATCTAGTAGGTTAACCCCGTATGGTTTTTGGCATCATCAGGCATATGATCCTTTACGTAGTGGGCTGTGCTCAGTATGATTGTGGCATCGTTGGTTATACGACCCCCTACTCAGCATGTGGTTTATAGTAGGGTTGCAGTATCGTTCGTTATACGATCCCCTACTAAGCGTGTGGTTTCAGTAGGGTTGGTGCATCATTGGTTAGATCCCCTACATCACGAGTTATACCCGATAGGGTTCCGGTATTTTCGTGACCACCTTTACATGGGAGACGATCCTCTATCTGAGTGACGTGTTTCTGTAGAGCGCCAAATCGAGTTGTGGTATCCCCCAGCGGACCCTGGGAGAGATCCCCTATCTTTGAGATCTTTTTATACTGGTGTGGGTTTTGGTATCCCCTATCAGACCGTAGGAGTGATCCCTTATTTGAGGAGTTTTTTGTTCTTTCTGTTTCAGCATTGTTTTCTCATCGACGTTATCCGACGAGTGTGATCTCTCGGGTGAGCGTCTGAGGTGTTTGTGTGGGACCCGATGGAGTGTATCTCTCAGATGAGTGTCATCTAGGATGACAGTGATCGTGGAGTGTGCTCTCCTGGTTGTGAACTGTTGTTGGTGATGAGGTCGTTACCTCATGTGGCTTGGTGCGTGAGCTGAGTATATCTGGATGTTCAAGGTGTATGTATGGGCATACAACTAGTTTAAGATGACAAGTTGTGTTTAGCCGAGGATGATTATGAGATGGAGTTTCTCTCTCATCTGGGTTCCCTCTAGCTAGGATGATCAGACTGTTTCCTTTTAGTTGCTCTCTTTTGTTTTGGGTTTTTGGGGTGCCTACTGAGTATTGTTATACTCACCCCTACACGGGCTTTTCCCGCACATGTTTGTGTCTTGTGCATTCCACATGCCTTTCGACGGAGTCCCAGGAGGACCCAAAGCAGGCGAAGCTGATTGAGTGGGTGACCATGGTGTCTTCTCGGAGTTGTGCCGAGTAGCTTTCCGGTGGTGCTTTTGACAGCGTACCCCTTCTTCCGAGCAGGTTGGAAGCTTTTGTGGTTTTCCTTTGGTGGGACCTATTTTTCCCTTTTGTACTTCTATTGCACTCTGGTTTGGGATAGTTGTATGCATGCATTTACTTTACAGTTTTATATATATCTACACTATTGCATAGAGGTTTATGTGGGTGTGTGTGTGTATAGGTACCTTAGGCTAATTCCTCCCTTGTGTGTGATAGCCTACTCGGCGCTAGTCTCCAACCCCTAGCCTATTGGAGGCGGGCTTGGGGAGTCACGACTCGAGCCCCGTTGGGTCGTGTTACGACAGAAAATTATTACAGAGCATGATAGAAAAGGTGTTGGTTTATTTATAAGCAGATGTAGGTATATCATTATCATCAAAAGTCCTATATAGATCATGGGGGGAAGGGATTTGGAGTTTTACATTGGTGATCATTCATTCAAGAAGGTATATTATTTTTATGGGAAGTGAAATTCCAGTCACAAGAGTAATATTTCTTCTAGATTTATTAGGCCTTTCATGGTATTGGAGAGTGTGAGTAAAGTTACATACCAGTTAGTGATCCCTCTATAAAAAGGGAAAATATATAATTTTTTTAACATGTTACAGTTTCATTGGTATCTTTATGATGACTACCATATAATTAATTGGGGTGAGTTAGATGTTTAGAATGATAGTAAATTCATGGAGTTGCCCAATAATATTCACAACCATCAGATGGAGGTGTTGTTTGGACATTATATTCCTTCGATACATGTCCTTTAGTTACACAGTGGCTACAAAGAATGTACTTGGGAACACAAATTTCAGATGCATGCTCAATATCCTATGTGTTTTATGAATAATTTTTTTTGAGATGATATGTATGAACTTGGATTGATTGAAGAGATATTGATGATTTTGCATTATTTTAGTTCATTCCCTTATGTTGAGTTGATAATGAAATAATTAAAGTGAGATATCATTTTTAGAGGTATCACATGAGGTGTTTGTTTTATTACCCATTTTTGATGTCCATTATTGATTTGTTTCTCATTCTGGAGGATTATAATCATTTTAAAGGTATTTGATGTAAGGACCTAGGTTTTTACAAACCCTTCATTTGTCGTTTCTTGAGATCTAAGGGAGTATGAGTATGTTTTTAGGCTATTTTATAGTTTATGGAATAAGTTTGGATGGATTTTTGGGAATCACACTAGGAAGTGTGTGTTGTGGTGTAATGGTATTGTTGGAGTTGGTTCCCTACAACTAACTAACATTGTACATTCAGTTACATAAATATTCAAATACCTAAATATTAATAAATATCTTATCACATGATGATTTTTCTTCAACATAACATAAATGTGATAATTTCATAAAATTATTTGTCACATCTAAATGTTATAACAATTCATCACTATAATGAGAACCTTGACGTGTGATAATTGTATTCTTAAACATATTTTATATGGTCAGATGTCATCAATATGATAGGACACAAATAATGTTTAACCTTTTGGTGTTGGAGGCTCATAAGACATTGATATTTCTTCTCATGAAGTTTTAATTTGGTAATCTCAAAGAGAGGAGTTTATAAAAACATACCCAACAATAAGAATTACACATGTTCTATGTGTCATTAGATATTCTTATCTATGGACATGTTTATTGGTTCTTATACTTGATATTATTGTTAATGTATATCATGAATTACATACTTTGATGTCTAAATGAAAATAATGACAACATATGCTCACAATGTGGTAGAATAAATTTGGTGCGTCGTGAGTGATATGTTACAACCCGAACCAATAGGGCTTGAGACATGACTCCCCAAGCCCGCCTCCATGGGCCAGGGGATGGCATCCAATGCCAAGTAGGCTATCACACAATAGGAGGCCTTAGCCTAAAGTACCTGTACGCATGCACCCAAATACACCTCCATGTAATAGTGCATAGATATATACACAACAACTGGAAACTAAAATGCATGCATTCATCTATCCCAAACCAAAGTACAACAGAAGTAAAAAAAGGAAAAATACAAGGCCCACCAAAAGAAAACTAAAAAAGAATCAAACCTAATATGAAGGAGGTTATCACTATCAAACACCCACAGGTAATCTTCACAGTAAAGCTCTAGTAGAAACCCTAGTCAGTCTAGCTACTACGCTCTGCCTACTCCAGGTCCAATTGGGATTCTGTCAAAGGGAATGCGGTCTGCACAAGACACAAGAAACGTGTAAGAAAAGCCCATATAGGGGTGAGTATAGGAATACTCAGTAGGCACCCTAAAAACCCCAAACCAAAAAGGTAGTAAATGATAGGAATCAGTTAACTCGACCTAGCCTGAGAGAACCCAAATGAGATAGAATCTCTATCTTAACACCATCCTCGGCAATAATCAACTAGTCAGCTCGACATCCCTAACTTATCAACTAAACGACACATGCCATGGATATTCCCAACACATACCCAGATATACTCAACTCTATCACCAAGTCTCATGGTCCCGACCATAGACTGGCCACGATAAAAAAATTTAGGTTCCAATGCAACACTCACAATGGTCTCATGAGGTACCGACCTCATAGAAAACATCAAGAGCCAAGACATCCCCGATATCCCATGAAACAAAAGGGGAAAGAATAAAAAAATCAAAGTTGATGATCCAACCACACCATCCCAGATGTAACTCAACCGAGTGATGACACTAATGATAACCTACTCCATGCTAAGGGTCAAAAGAATTGCGGAGAGTCCCACTCTTCACCACTAACCTATAGTCAAGAGAGTACAAGCTCCTAAACCAACACGTGAAACCTGTATCACTCTTGTCTTGAGGGGACCACACCTCAGAACATTGAGGGAGCACTAAATCCTAACCAGTAATCATGTGTAGCATGTGGAGGTCCTCGCTCCCCACTACAATCCGAGAATAGTGGAGCACTACTCAGTAGACATGAACTTACACCCTGGTATAATAGGCGAGTACCACTCCATAAAACATGATCCCACACTCTAACATGATAGGGGAGAACCACTCTGTAAAATGTGAACCCGTGCCCTGGTATGACAGGGGAGTACCACCCTATGAAACATGAGTCTGCACCCTAACACGGTAGGGGAGAACCACTCCGTAAAACATGAGCCTACACCCATGGTGGGGGAGCACCACTGTGAGAGACGTAAGCCCATATCCTTGGTAGGGGAGCACCACACTAAGGAACATGAGCCCACACCCACATTAGGGGAGCACTATTGCAATTAACATGATCCCACACCCACATTAGGGGAGCACCACACTGACGCTAGAGTACCCACACCCTCGTATGACAGAGGAGTACTGACTCTACTATCAAATGAGATTTGAGGGCCCACGCCCTATCATGGTAGGGGAGCAATCCAACTGTATGAACTTCATGGGGCATCTTGCACCCTATTCCACCGGGGGAGTAACAAACCTGGAGGAAACTACACAAAGGTAATGAACCCGCACGCATGATGCGGGGAGACCCGTATCTACCCAAGAAGAGAGGTAAGGGAAACCCACTCCCTGGTACCACATGGGAGTACCTGACCCAACATCTCTCTTCACGAACCACTGATGTCCAACATCGACCTAGCACTGCTCTGCAATCATCTTTCTATATTTAATCCACCTTGTATCTTAAAATCTATAAAAGAGTCCTCCATTGTGCTCTACATGAAAAAACATGCAGGATAGGCTATTTACTCTCCACAATCGAGCAGCCAGTGAAAAGAGTGCATTTCAGCACAAGATGCATGAAAGGAATCTCATGGGGCCCATGAATCAATCCTAGAACACATCCAATGGATTACACTATTGCTATCCCCATGAAAAAACACACAGGATAGACTACTTGTTCATCTAAAACAGACATCTGGTAAAAAAGCCACATTTCACCTCAAAATGCCCAAACCGGGCCTTATTGGGCCCACCCCTCATTTTTGGTTTTAGCACCCAAAATAGGTCTTAAAATATCCAAATTAATTCCAATGTCTCAACACCACTAGATGTGCATCAAATAGACATCGGACGCAGAAGATATATTCGATCCAAGGTTCACAAATATTAATAAATATATTATTATTATAATTGGATGTTTTGTGCCATCACATATCGATCCCACAACAAAAGGTCCTCAAAGAATCCACATAAGTTCCTCCTCAAATCAAGGGCCACATCACCGTATATGACACACAAAATGGACCCCTGGTTTGCGAGTAACAAAGGTTTAAACACCCCTAGACCACTGGCTAGACCAGCCCACCGACCCTCTTCCACGCTGCCACCGCCAGAAACTTCCGTGCCGCCTTCGCCTATGCCACGCCTCACCGAAAATCACTGCTGGTGCTTCCGTGGACCATCGAGAATACCCAAGTGGTCGAAAAAATGTTATGAAACCTGTTTCGGAAACCTCAGGATGCGATCTTCATCTCTACGGTGATGATTCACACAAAAATAATGCATAAATGGGGATTGTGATTTAAAAATCAAAAGAACCTACCTCGTGGAAAATCATTTAAGCTTTGAGGATAGATCTGTGCTACTCTGTTTCCGCTGCTCGATCCAGGAGTGATCGTCATCGAGATCAGAGTCTGACGTCACCTCATTTGCTTGATTTGGACGATTTTTCGCTAAGAGGGGGGGGGGGGGGGGGTTGCTACTTCCTTCCTGCATGCACACGAGGGGAGAAGGGAGGGGAAGAGATTTAACTTTTTAATTAAATCCCCCCTCCGTTAAATGTCCTGGCTCTGCCTCACCTCAACACATGGCACCAATAGAGTTTATGACGTGCCTAGGGTAAAAACAACATTCTGAACCCAACCACAGTCTTTGAAATTCAATCCGAGACCTTTTTTAGAAGTTGTTCAAGCCGACACCCAAAATACATTATTTTAATTTATTTTCAGAAATGACCCCAATAACTTTTTCTACAGCAGACCTAATGACAAAAATTATACCCCACCTAGGGTAAACGACATGCTCCAGACGCAACTATTCTCTTAGACTTCTGATACGAGCTGCCGTTTGAGAGATAACCTATTTTCTCCATGTGAAAAGTATAAAAATACTTAATATTTTTATAAAATTTATTCCATGAACACTAGGACACAGAATTGCACTCCGTCTTTACACCTATCTATGGAATTATTCATAGGAATATTTCAAAGTCTCACCGGGCAAAACCTGATTCACTAAAACCTCCCCACCTTTAGTCTTTTCAACCCCAAAAAGAAAAATCCTAGGAACAATGTAAAGAACCTGAACTCTCCACTGTTACTCCCACGCTAGTGAGCTCACCACAGGTTCTTGGGCTGTTACAAACTTGCACAAAGAAGAACCACCACACCAGCAATGAAAGAGAGGGTTTACAAACCCCAGAGGTAGCCTGACGCCCCAACTAACACTTTGAACCCTAAAAAAGATCCATCCAAACATAAGACCTCATCACCGAACACCCAGGGCTACCCTCTTCAGTCTACAACCACCCCAAAAAATCCCCAAAAGACCTCAACTAGATCCGAATGGTCTTTTCCAACACCAACACGACACTAAGGAAAAGGACACCTCTACACCATGTCTTTCCACATGACTAGTGCCAACAAAAAACCTTAGAAGATTGATGTGCTCCCCACATTAATGAAATCCATTCCCATTGGATAAACAGTCACATGAGACCTTGAAACAAAACCTAAACACCTCAAGGAAAACATCTCTACCACAAAGAGAAAAAATAGGGTTTCCCAATCATACAAACTGGGTCTTACAAGCCCTTACGAAACCACCGCCAACACACAAAACTAACCTCAAACTCACAGGTTGAAGGAAATCATCCACCGCACCTCGAAAGTATCCACTTTTGGTGGTACTGACTCTCCCAAATGGTTTTGGATCACACCTCAAGGAAACATATTAGTGGGGGAAGTTTTTATCTTTCTTGAAAATTCGAATCCATGACGTACCACCAAACAAACTCCTCGAGCATCCTGCGTACAAGCTGATGCTGAGAACATGGGGGAACCAACAGAAAAAAAATGTCTACCTACACACTCACACTAGGTCTTACCAGGATGTAGAATACCAACACCTTGCCAAGACTCATGTATACAAGTCAATGGGACTCAACCACCACACCTCGATACTGTCTTCTTTGGGAATCCTTGACTCGCCCACAAGGTTTTTCATCATGTCACTAAAACGTGACTCACTGGGGGAATAATCCCTCTTACTCATGTATTCAAAGCTACATAGAACAACACCAACACAAATAGATCCATACATGACTCGGTTTGATAGGTTGCATCCACCTGAACCCTCTACGGTGGGTCTACGCGCTACTCAACAGGTGGTGGCTCCACCAACTGTACAGCTGGAAGGGAACCTGCCTCATGACAAGGCCCCTACAAGGCGACCTCATCACTAATAGGGTCATATACCAAACCCATATGTGGAACCCTAAAAGTGTACCATCATATAAAGATCTTGAAAAAATCCAAGAAGCGCCATTTCAAAGAGTATATATGGAGAGTTGACTCAAGAAGGATAGTAAAACCCACAACTAGTCCTTTATGATGCATGTACCATTATTCCCCTATGACCAGTGTCCTAATGCACCGAGTCAGAAGGAAGGTTATCAGAGTCCTAGCGTATGGATACATCGGCCACCAGTACTAACAATAGAGACCCTGGCCAGAAATCCAACCTCAAAACATCCTAACACTGATGCTATACAACCCAAACCAAGCTCATAGCTAGACCAACTATGCTCTAAGGTCCCAAAGGTGGAACCTCCTCTAATACCACACTGTCACAACCTGAACCAACAAGGCTCAAGCCTCGAATCCCTAAGCCCTCCTCTATAGACTAGGGGCTGGTGTCCAATGCCAATTATGCTATCACACACTAGGAGGCCATATCCTAAAGTACATGTGCACATGCACCCACATACACCTCCACAAAACAATGTAAAGATATATACACAACAACTGAAAACTAAAATCCATTCATACATCTATCCTAAACCAAAGTACAGTAGAAGTAAAAAAAGGTAAAATACAGGGCCCACCAAAAGAAAACTAGAAAAGCATCCAACCTTCTCTGAAGGAGGGGATCACTGTCAAACATCTTCCAGTAAGCTCCACAGACAAGTTTTGGTGGAAACCCTAATCAGTCCAACAACCATGCTTTGCCTGCTCTAGGTCCAATTGGGACTCTGTTGAAGGGCCTATGGTCTACGCAAGACACAAGACATGTGCGGGCAAAGACCATATAGGGGTGAGTATAAGAATACTCAGTAGGCACCCCAAAAACCCCAAACAAAAAAGGGAGTAACTGACAGGCATCCGTTAACTCGACCTAGCCTGAGGGAACCCAAATGAGAGAGAAGATCCATCTTGAGACCATCCTCGAAAATGATCGACTAGTCAGCTCGATGTCCCCAAGTTGTCAAATAAACGACACATGACACATAGACACCCAGAACATACCAAGATATAATCATCTCCATCACTAAGTCTCATGGTCCAGACCATAGACTGCCCATGGTGAAAAACTTGAGGTTCTAATGAAAAACTCACAATGATATCATAAGGTACTGACCTCATAGACAACGTCAAGATTCAAGGCATCCCTGATATCCCCAAAAAAGGTTCAATAATAGAAAAATCGAATTCGATGAGCCAACCACATGATCCCAGATAAAAATCAACTGAGTGATGCCACCAATGCTGACCTGCACCCTATGTAGGGTCAAAAGAACTACAGAGAGTCCCGATTCTCACCACTACCCTGTAGTTGACGTAGTAATAGCTCATAAACCAACCAACGGAACCTCAATATCTTATTTTTGAAGGGGAAGACACCTCAGAACATCTAGGGAGCACTAAATCCTAACCATGAATCATGCATAACAACTAGAGGGACTTACTCTTCTCTGTAACCCAAGAAAAGTGGAGCACTGCTCCGTTGATGTGAACCCGCACCCATGGTACGACAGGGGAGTACCACTCTGTGAAACATGATCTTGTGCCCTAACATGGTATGGGAGCACCACTCTATATAACATGAACCGGTGACCGGGTACAATAGGAGAGTACCACCCAGTGAAACATGATCCCACACCCTAACATGGTAGTGGAGCACCAATTTAGAAAATGTGATCTCGTACCCATGGTGGGGGAGAACCACTACGAGAGACGTGAGCCCACACCCATGGTAGGGGAGCACTGCACTAAGGAACTTGAGCCTGCACCCACATTAGTGGAGAACCACTACATGTAACGTGAGCTGATGCCCACATTAGTGGAGCACCATACTGAGGCTAGACGACCCACACCCCAGTACGATCAGGGAGTATCAACTCCACCATCTAATGAGATTGGAGAGCTCGCGACCTGTCATGGTATGGGAGCATTCCAACTGTACGAATGTCACGAGGGAACCCGCACCCTAATCTATAATGGGAGTAAAAACCCCAAAGGAAACTACCCAAAAGTAATGAACCCGCACTAACAATGTTGGGAGTCTCATCTCTACCCAAGCAGTGAGGTAAGGGAAACCCACACCATGGTACCATAGGAGTGTACCTGAACCAACGTCTCTCTTCACGAAATACCAATCTACAACATCGTCCTAGCACCAATATGAAATAATATTTCTCTATTTAATCAACCTCGTATCCCAAAAGCCGTAACAGAGGCCACCATTGCATTCTATGTGGAAAAAACACAGGATAGACTATTTACTCGCCACAATCGGACAACCGGTGAAAATGGCACTTTTCACTGCAACACACCCAAAAGGGACCTCATGGGGCCCACAAATCAATATCAAAACTATAACACCCCATGATTTCATAGTACACATATCTTTAAAGTAATTCAATAGCTTGCAATATACGCAATACTGAGTTCGAACGCACCACGACTTGACAAACTAGACGTTCAAAAAGCATTTATGAATAGTATTAACTGCATATTGAATTTTATATAATACATATAATTTTAACATCCATATTATGCGTTTCTTATACATAATATAAGAACAAATTCAAATTTTCAGATAAAATAAGTATTTTTCAAAAAATATAATTTTACCACCTTTTAATAGAGAACCCTTTTTAAATTCAATATTTGACACTTTAATAGATTCAATTTTACAAAATAAACTTATTCTTTAGAAGCAGGACATAAAAATTTAGTTTGGATAACTTTTTTGTGTTTTTTTGATAACTTTCATATTTTGATGAATAATGAAAGATACTAAATTTTAATCGAAAACAACGTTTTTAATCAAAATAATTTATAGTATTAAATTATATATTTGAATGGTTTTTAAGTATAATTAAATTATATTTATATCATTTAAACCAATATTGGTCATTGGAAATAATTTCATATTTAAATTGGATATAAATACATATCAATCTTTTGATAGTTTTTACTTCTCAAAAACCCCCTATCTGGTTTTGACAACAGGAATTAATTTTAAATTAATTAATTCAACTCCTATGTTTTTAATTTGGTAAAATAGACTTAATTTTTTAATTTTTAATATCAAAATTAGCTTCGGATGAATTTTTGGTATTTTTCAAAAAACATTTAATTTTTGATGAAAAGTGAAAAAACTACATTGTAGATAAAAACCAAATTTTTCATTTAAATAATTATTTTTAAATAAAAATTTAGCTTAAAGTCAAAAATAGATACATAATGCATATATTAGTCTAATTTAATTCATTAGAGACATTTTATAATAATATTAGACATATAAAATTTTATTGAACTTTTTAACGTCTTTTACCCACTTTATAGGCACATTTGCAAATTTTCATAAAATGTAATTTTACCACTTCTGTGAATTGAATTTAAAAAATTTGAGAGAAAAGATTGACATCAATAAGTAAAATTTGGTTTAATAAGTTGAAAAATATTTCTTGTGAATTGTAACTTTGGAATTTTATTTAACATGGTTAAAAGTAAATAGGGTAATTAAAGGTAAAAATGATATTATAATTACCCAAAAACTTGTCCTAATTATATTGGAAAATTGTTTTTAGACCAAAATAAACCTTAGGAATAAAATACTATCCTCTTTTATCCACTTGTATTAGATTAGGACATTTATTATTTTTTTATTTAAAGAAGAGTTAAAAGTGTTAAATTCAAATTTTGATAACTCAATCATTTTTAATTTAGGGTTATACATAAGATAAATTCGACTATAAATATTAATTAGAAAGATAAAAATATTTCATACATCATGATATTTTATTTATAAATTTTATATATTAAATAATTAAATTTATTTATGACACAACGATGTTGCAGTAATTACCTTATTAACGAAATATTAAAATAATTGATATTATAAATATTAATATAAATGTAAATTTAGACTTTTGATGAATTCGACGAATTTTCTAGGTTAATATGACATTTTAGGGTTGATTAAATAATTTTGTTTTTCAAATTAATCATGTTTTTTGACTTTCAAAAAAACCAAATACTAAATAGTATCAAAATTGACATAAATGAGTTTTTAAAACAAATTCTATATTAATAAATGATATAATATTCATAAAAATATAAGGTTCATCCGGAGGACCTATATAATGCTATATATTTTATTAATGAACCAATTTAGGTTCTCTTGGCATTTTATAGTAAGTTTATTAACCATGTAATATAAAAATACAAGAAGACATTGTTGAAGTTAAACAATTTAACTAATAGTTAAATATAAAAGATAAGGTTAATATGGTAACCTAAACCTGTCTAAAACCTATTGTTTGAGAGGTTTTTAACCCATAACGACCTTATCCTTTAAATAAATTCATTTTTAGGCATTATAAACCAAAAATGATTTTATAATAAATTAATATTTCAAGCTTTTCCTAAAGTGACCCTCACCTCTCTTATAAACGTGTACTTCCCCTTCTCTTAATTTCACACCTCCAAAGCCATTTGGCTCAGTAAAAACCTGATAAAATATATTCCCAACTATGCTAAATTAAACCTATAGTCCTTACATTGATCATAAATCCAACCTAATGAGCCCTTTTGATCAAATCAAAAAGAAAGAACCTGAAGAAGAGGTAATAATTTCATCACCTCTTTCAAAGTTCTTTTCTTATTCCACATCCTCTTTATTTGTTGTTTCCATAACAAAATAATCATTCCAATAAATTATACCTACTATGATGTTATTATAAATATGGTACAATCATATTCTTTATTCTATCCATCCTATGAATGACCAAGTCACCATACGTGCGTATGTACGACTTACTGTCTCCACGTCATGGTGTACTTTGTTATTTAACACTTTATTATTCAGATGGGTATAATAATGAGTATAATTGATGTAAATAATAAATATAACATGTTAATAATTTTGTATATGTAATATACCATCCAATTACATATGATTTAACCATCAATAGAATGAGATTTTCACTCGTGCATACGTACAGATTACCGTCTCCATGAACGCGATGAGATTCATTCCCTATCGTAACCATTCAAGAATAATTTTCATTTTATGATTAAAAATAATGTTTAAGAATTCATTTCATTTTGGGAGTGAATAAAATACATACTATCCATTACAAAAATTACTTATGTAACAAAATATATAAAGGAAAACGAATCAGTTAACACCCAAAACAATGATACTACTGAAATATTATTAACAAAGCAGTATTAGAAGATCATATATGATATAATATTTATGTATATGGTTATTTTATAATTTAATAACAATGATTTAAATATTATATAAGAGGTTAACATACCCTTGACTAAGGAAAATTATAAGGTAAGGGTTAATTTTACAATCTATTTATTATCTGAGGTTGTTTTTATGAAAGTATCTATTGTGACTTCTTTATCATCCACATCCGTGTTTCGTAAAAATATATTTCAATTTTTTCTTTAAATTTACTATAATTTGGGTTAAATTCATTTATACCATTTTTTTACTTTTTATAAAATGTTTTTAATGTAATATTTCCGCTGTTTTCTGAAAAAAAATCCCTTTATGACGTTTTCAACGAATTAAGGTAAGAATGTTTTTTTAACTTATACGTAGGGTGCGACTATTTTCTTCCGTTATAACACCTTTAAAGCTTACCTTATAAGCTTATAAGAATATTTTAAAAATAAATGTTTTATTTTATAATTACATTACTTTTAAATTATTTCATATTTGAAAGAGTTATTTCCCTCAAATAGTTTTGATTTCATCTATGTCAACATCCTTTGATGGATTTTACACTTGTTTGAAGTTGATTTATTATGATAAAATATTCCATATTATATTGAAAGATTTTTGATATTTTTGACTATGGATGTATTATTTTTATACCATTCATGGTTTATGGTTAAAGTATTAACATTTTGTATACTATTTTTAATACGAATGTATTTGTTATGTTTCAACCTTTTCATATGAGGAATGCAATGGAATTAGTAAGTGACGTGTGGAGCCCAATATAGCTCCTCGATGCATCGATTGGTCTCATGAGACAAACTAGTGTCTTGGAACAAGGAATTGAAAAAATCTTATGTTTAGTCTTGGAAAGAGGCCTTGAATATGTGGTTATGATGTCCGACATTATGCATTCCATCATTATAAAATTAGTTATAGTCATTACATGTGATTATTCAACCAGTAGAATATCCATGTAAATAAGTAAATGGAATTATTTGATTTATCTTTTCCATATTATACTGAATTTTATGTTTAAAAGTATTTTGTTTTAGTCTTATACATTGCCTTAAATTTTTATAATTATTTATGATAGTTTCTGCTATATTGTTATCCTTACTGAGCATCTGAGCTCACACCTTTCTTATGTTTTCTTTTTCCCAGGATGTGAAGAAGTATATTATTATTAACCTAGAGGGATAAGACAAAGGATATGAGTGTGTTCAAATGGGACACAATGTTATTTTTATATTTTATGATTTAATGTAAAACTTATGTATGTATCTAGTACATCAAGTCTGTTAAACTAATTGGCCTTTTGAAACATGATATATTGTTATCATGCCACTGTTATGTAATAATACATTGACTCCGAGTAACTAGGGTTGGGCGTTATATTCGGTATTAGAGGAAGTTTAGTACAAACCATGGAAACTAGATTTAGATAAACTATGATTAGAGAACGTTACCCAAAGATAGACTTTGAAGATTAGTATTGAAGAACATCCAAAATTTTTGGTAGTGTAAATATTATGTGGGTTTTCCAAGAAAATACATCCCTATCAGGATACAAACAGATAGAGGTGGCTCTAACATAGATATACCTAGGATTGAAAAATTTAACAAGGAGTTTTGGTCTTGAATCAGGGTATCCTGGTACACAACAACATGCCTTGTTGCACTCTTGGTGTTGACACTCCCATGGGATATGCTTTGGATAATTAAAATTTTCATTACAAACCATTATGAAGGATTTATGAGTAAATAATTTCAATTTTTTTTATGATTATGGATTATATGCATAAACATTTTAATTTACATTAGTTATTTTATAATTTTGGAATTATGAATTTTGATTCATAAACTAGCATAGTGTATTCCATTATTTAGAAATGGTTCCCATTAGAAGGAAAGAGAACTCCAACAATACGCATGATCCAAATAGTAAGAAGGATCATATCTTTCATGGTCTCAAGCCAAAATTTAAAAGGTAAATAGTCTCCCATGTATTCTCATCATATGAAGAAATATTATCATGTGTATTAAGATAAGCAAATAATTCTCTAAGTCCCATGGATTTTAAGGGAAGCCAGAGAAGAAAAGGATGGTAGAGAGAAAGAAGGATAAAGGGAAGAAGGAAAAGAAGGATTTTCTCATATGTGATAACTATGGAAAGAATCACCATGGTAAATTCTTGAAGGGAATATGAGTTTGTTATAACTATGGAGAAAAAGGACACCATGTATGTGATTGAAAGGGTAAGAAAAAGGTTTCACATGTACAATGCTTCATCTGAAAGGAGTTGGGACACTACGAGAATCAAAGTCGCAATCATCAAAGTATACCCCAAATGATTCTATTTGATAATAATAAAGTTATGATACTACCATAGATGAAGAAGAATAATTAGTGTTATTTTTTAATTAATGAATTATGTCATTTTAGTGTTTTATCAATGGTGTACTAGTTATATTAATTATGTAAATAAATAAGGATCGTACTGCAGTACTATTTCATTGAGGATTTGAGATTATATGGTACTAAGAAAAGTTAATCAACATAAAGTTAATTTTTTTAGAAAATACATGGTTGAAGGAAAGATAAACCATAATATGGTACTGATACTGAGGTAGTTATTTTGTAATAAGAGATGGTTGATTTGGATAAATTATATTGGATATTCATGACTACCATGGAACTGATTAATGGTTTGTTTATTCCATCATTGTTGGAGTATTAAAAAATTTTGGATATAAGGAATATATCTTCTATTATATAAGGAATAAGGGTGCATGAATGTAATAAATATGGTTTAATAGTAATTCAGGGTGTTACAGTGTTTTAATAGAATACATGATGAAGGTACTCACATGTTGTTATGTGGAAAAAAGATATCTTCATTATGTTATGTTGACCTTCATTAAAAATATTTGGACTATGAGTTTGGACACTAGTATTTTGGATAATTATAAAGGTTACAATGGATTAATTTGGACATTGGATACTATGGTCTATGGTTAAAACATTTCTTAAAATTATTTTTTGATTTTTTATAAAAAGGACAACCCAAAGGTCGAGCGAAAACCCGTCGCGTATGGCAAGATCGTGAGACTTGAACCCGCAACCGAAGGGAGAAAAGGGTGCATCATCTACCACTGGCCTACGTGATGTCCTGGTTTGTTTAATATAGTTTTTTAAATGTCACGACCCGACCCAACGGGGCTCGAGCCGCGACTCCCCAAGCCCGCCTCCAATAGGCCAGGGGCTGGCGACTAGCGCCGAGTAGGCTATCACACACATGAGAGGCATTAGCCTATGGTACCTGTACACACGCACCCACAAACACCTCCATGCAACAGTGCAGAGATATAGAAACTGAAAAGTAAATGCATGCATACAATCTATCCCAAACCAGAGTGCAACAACAAAAGTACAAGGGCAAAACAGGGCCCACCAAAAGAAAACTACAAAGCGCATCCAACCTGCTCCGAAGAAGGGGAATGCTGCCACAAAAACCCGCCGGAAAGCTCCCTCGGCACAGCTCCGGTAAACACCCCGGTCAACTCGCTCACTAAGCTCCGCCTCCTCCGGGTCCTCCTGGGACTCCGTCAAAAGGGATGTGGTCTGCACAAGACACAAACATGTGCGGCCAAAGCCCGTGCAGGGGTGAGTATAAACATACTCAGTAGGCACCCCAAAAACCCAAAACCCAAGGGAGCAACTGAAAAGAAACAGACCGCTCAACCCAGCCAGAGGGAACCCAGACGAGAGAGAAACTCCATCTCGTGACCATCTTAGGCTAAACACATCAAGTCAGCTCAGCTCAGCTCAGGTGTATGCCCATACATACACCTTGAACAATCCAGATATACATAGCTCACGCCACAAAGCCACAAGAGGTACCGACCTCATCACCAGCAACTGTCCACAACCAGGAGAGTACACCACGAACACTGTCATACCAGATGACACTCATCCGAGAGATACACTCCATCGGGTTACTCGCAAACATCACAAACGCTCACCCGAGAGACCACGCTCATCGGATAACATCACTGAGGAAACATCGCTGAAACAACATAACCACCAACTCCTCAGATAGGGGATCGCCGCTAGGGTCCGCTAGGGGATACCAAGACCCACTCCGGTATACGTAGCTCACAGATAGGGGATCACTCCCAGGGTCCGCTGGGGGATACCACGACCCGATCTGGCATACGTAGTTCTCACAGATGGGGGATCACACCCAGGATCCGCTGGGGGATACCACAACCCGATCTGCACTCGACAGAAGCTTCACACTCAGATAGAGGATCATCGTCCATATAAAGATGGTCACGACGATACCGGAACCCTATCTGGTATAACTCGCGATGTAGGGGATCGAACTGACGATGCCGCAACCCTACTGAAACCACGCGCTGAGTAGGGGATCGCATAACCAATGATACCGCAACCCTACCGACACCAAGCGCTGAGTAGGGGATCGTATAACCAACGATGCCGCAACCCTACTATAAACATCATGCTGAGTAGGGGATCGTAAACCCGACGATGCCACAACCCTACTATGCACTACCCACCGCGTAGGGGATCATATTCCCGATGATGCCACAAACCCTACGGGGTTAACCTGCTAGATAGGGGATCACTGCCCGTGAATAAGTGGTCACAGTGATACCAAGAACCCGATCTAGGGTAAAGATGCTAGAGGATCCACTCCGGGCCCACCGGAGGGATACCACAACTCTAACAGTTTAAACATCCCATCGAGAGGATCACAAACCCATACGAAGGTTGTGATACCACACGAACCCTCGTAGGAACGAACCAAGGGAGAACCCTCAACCACTGTTGGTCCAAACATCGCTAACCCGAGCGACTCGCCCCAAAGCCACACTGCGCACTTCCGAAGCCAAAAACGAGGCCATCATCGCGTTCCACGCGGAAAAACACACAGGATAGGCTGTTTACTCACCCGAAACGGAGCACCGGTGAAAAAGGCACTATTCACCGTAGCTATCTCGCGCGGGGCCCATGCTACGATCCCGAAACCCATTGAGCGGATCGCACCACGGCGATCCCCTCGGAAAAACAAGCGGAATCGACTACTTGTTCGCCCAAAACGGACTCCCGGTGAAAAAGGTACTATTCACCGAAGGCCGGCTCGGGTGGGGCCCACGCCTGGATTCCGAAACTCGTCGAACGGATCGCGCCATTGCGATCCTCTCGGAAAAACACACAGGATCAACTATTCATCCGCCAAAATCGGACTCCTGGTGTAAAAGCGGCGTTTCCCCGCAAACGCCAAAACCCGGCCTCGTGGGGCCCGCACCCCGTTCGCAGTCCCAACACCCGGAAACCATCTCAAAAATTCCGTCACACCATCAGGGTCCCAACGCCACTGACGGCACGTCAAACGGACGCTCCGGGTAGAAGTTACAACGGCCCGAAATCGTAAAATAATAAAATAATATTATTTTATACGACGTTTCTAGCTCCCGGGCCACGATCCCGAACCTTTAAACCCTCGAACCCACACCGGAGGGTTCGCCTCGTCGTCAGGGTCACGTCGCCGCAAACGGCGCGCGAATCCGACTCCCGGAGTGCAAGATACGGGGGTTTAAAGACCCCCGTATGCGAAGAGTGGCCGGACCGGCCCCGACCGGCCGGTCCGGCCGGCCTGGACCAGCCGCCGCCGCCGGCCCGCCCTGGCCGGCGGCGCTCCGCCGCGCTGGGCCGCCGGCAGCCGGAATCCGCCGGCGCCGGTGCCGCACCGGCGGATCTTCCGCGGACCGCCGGGGGCACCCCGGTGGTCCGTTTTGCGATCCGGAGGCGTCTACGCGACCCTCGGGACCCGATATACACTGCTACGACTTCAATTTGCAGAAAAACGCAGAAAAAACGGGATCGGGGGTTAAAACTCAAAACCGCCTACCTCGCGGGCGAAACGCCGACGTTCTGCCTCAGATCCGTGCTCCCGAGCTTCCGTTGCGCGCTCCTGGAACGTCCGCCGTCGAATTCTGAGCTCGTGGGCGCTCCGTTGGCTCGATTCGGCAGAGTGGCGGCGAAGAACGGCGAAGAACGACGAAGAACGATAAAAGGGGGGGGGGGGGGGGCGCTGATATTTATATCAGCGGCCCGCCGACGCCAAACCCGCCTCGGACCCGACGCCCGATGCAAACAAAAGTAAGGTCACCCCTAGGGTAAACGCGTCGTTCTGAACGCAACGGCGGTCTCAGATTTTCCATCCGAGACTCCGTTCAGAAGTTATTTGAGCCGACGCTCGCACACAAACTTGCCACTTATTTACGGAAACACCCCTGGTGGCGTTTCTCACCGCAGGCCCGCGCCCGCAAAGATGACACCCCGCCTAGGGTAAACGGCACGTTCCGGACGCAACCGTGCCCTCAGATTCCCGTTCTGAGCTACCGTTTAGGAGATATCACACCCCCGCCACGTGCATAGTATAAAAATACTTAATATTTTTATAAAATTAATTCTGGGCACACCGGGCCTCGAAATCGCATGCCGTCTTCGCGCCTAGCTCTGGAATTATTCGTAGAAATATTCCAAAGTCTGACAGGGCCAAAAACCCGAGTCGCTACATCCTCCCCCCCTTAGAACTTTTCGTCCCCGAAAAGCCCTAAGCACAAGGAAAGCGACTAGACCCTCAACTGGGTCTCACACACCAGTGAGCTCACCAACAAACACCCACACAGGGTCTTACCAACGCCCTGAGAAAAACTCGAGCAAGCAACAAAAGGAAAGAGTACCGCTAAACAGTGTCTGACAAACTACTGCAGTAAGTAGAAAGGACACAAGGCGTACCTCTATCCATCCGCGGTGCCTCTGGGTCAACAGCCTCTAGGGCATGCAGCTGTCCTCGCCCTCGACCACCAGCTCCCTGAGCTTGGCGTGGACCACCTGGGGGTGGGGGTGGTGGCAACTGGTACTGCCTACCACCGCCTCCCGCTGCACCAGCTCCGCCGCCACGTCCGCCGCCCTGCGGACCTCCTTGCTCGAGACGCTGACTCTGCCAAGGCGGTCCATCGACCGGCTCCCTCTCAGCAGCACGTCGGGTCGGACAATCTCTAGCAAGATGTCCCCGACCATCGCAAGCGTAACACCGCCTCTCCTGCGGCTGACCAAAACTGGCCTGCGAGCCCTGTGAGCCCTGAGGCTCAGATCCTCCATCCTGGGGTCGCCTCCTGAAACGTCGGCCACGTCCAGACCTCTGAGTCTGACGTCGGCTACCAGATGCCGATCCGACCGACGAAGTCTCCGCTCTCGAGTGCCCAGCACTAACAGGCAAGATCTGCTCGGCCAGAAAGCTCTCCACCACCAGCGCTCGCTCCAGCACTCCAGCATAGGTGGGCAGGCACAAGGAAACCACACCTGCTCGGATATCCCTGCGTAAGCCCTGCTCGAAGGTCCGAGCCCTAAAGAACGGGTCTCGAACCATATCCAGGGAGTAGCGCGACAGGTCTGTAAACTGCGCTGAGTACGCCGACACAGTCATGCTCTCCTGTCGAAGCTGCAGAAGCTCCTGGATCCGAACTGACCTCAGCATCACCGGATAGAACTCCTCCCTGAAGAGCCGCTCAAACTCTGCCCACGTGAGCGTCTCCTCGTCATGGGACTGCGTCACCAAACTCCACCATCGCCCGGCAGAACCATGCAGAAGGCTCGCCGCTAGGACCACCATCTGATCTGGAGGTGTCCTCACTAGGCGGAAAACTCGAGTAACTGCCTCGAGCCAGTCGTCAGCTGCCTGGGGGTCTGGATCACCCCGAAACCTCAGAGGTCGCTGCCTCTGGAACTCGTGCAGCGCACTCAACCTGCGTGCAACCTCGTCCTGCACCGCCGGCACAACCAGCTGCTCGACAGGTGGTGGCTCAACTGGCAGACCACCTGGAGGTGCAACCTCAGAACCTGCGCCCTGCTCCGCGGCCACTACACGGGGCGGGTCATCAGCACAATCCTGCTGCGGAACCCTCGCTGGCTGTCGTCGTGGAGGCATCCTGAAATACATTCAAGACACACCACAGTCAAAGAGTATATCTGGAGAGATGACTCAAGAAGGACAAGGAAAAACCAAAAACCCAGTCCTATATGATGCATGTACCATTATGTCCCCGTGACCAGTGTACAAATGTACCGAGTCGAAAGGCAGGTTATCAGAGTCCTGGTGTATGGATACGTCGGCCGCCGCACCAACACTGGAGTCCCTGGCCTGAAAGCCGAGCTCGAAACACCCTAACACTGCCGCTATGCAACCCAAACCAAGCTCACAGCTAGACCAACTACGCTCTGAGATCCCAAAGGTGGAACCTCCTCTGATACCACTCTGTCATGACCCGACCCAACGGGGCTCGAGCCGCGACTCCCCAAGCCCGCCTCCAATAGGCCAGGGGCTGGCGACTAGCGCCGAGTAGGCTATCACACACATGGGAGGCATTAGCCTATGGTACCTGTACACACGCACCCACAAACACCTCCATGCAACAGTGCAGAGATATAGAAACTGAAAAGTAAATGCATGCATACAATCTATCCCAAACCAGAGTGCAACAACAAAAGTACAAGGGCAAAACAAGGCCCACCAAAAGAAAACTACAAAGCGCGTCCAACCTGCTCTGAAGAAGGGGAACGCTGCCACAAACACCCGCCGGAAAGCTCCCTCGGCACAGCTCCGGTAAACACCCCGGTCAACTCGCTCACTAAGCTCCGCCTGCTCCGGGTCCTCCTGGGACTCTGTCAAAAGGGATGTGGTCTGCACAAGACACAAACATGTGCGGACAAAGCCCGTGCAGGGGTGAGTATAAACATACTCAGTAGGCACCCCAAAAACCCAAAACCCAAGGGAGCAACTGAAAAGCAACAGACCGCTCAACCCAGCCAGAGGGAACCCAGACGAGAGAGAAACTCCATCTCGTGACCATCCTCGGCTAAACACATCAAGTCAGCTCAGCTCATCTCAGGTGTATGCCCATACATACACCTTGAACAATCCAGATATACACAGCTCACGCCACAAAGCCACAAGAGGTACCGACCTCATCACCAGCAACTGTCCACAACCAGGAGAGTACACCACGAACACTGTCATACCAGATGACACTCATCCGAGAGATACACTCCATCGGGTTACTCGCAAACATCACAGACACTCACCCGAGAGACCACGCTCATCAGATAGCATCACTGAGGAAACATCGCTGAAACAACATAACCACCAACTCCTCAGATAGGGGATCGCCGCTAGGGTCCGCTAGGGGATACCAAGACCCACTCTGGTATACGTAGCTCACAGATAGGGGATCACTCCCAGGGTCCACTGGGGGATACCACGACCCGATCTGGCATACGTAGTTCTCACAGATGGGTGATCACACCCAGGATCCGCTGGGGGATACCACAACCCGATCTGCACTCGACAGAAGCTTCACACTCAGATAGAGGATCATCGTCCATATAAAGATGGTCACGACGATACCGGAACCCTATCTGGTATAACTCGCGATGTAGGGGATCGAACTGACGATGCCGCAACCCTACCGAAACCACGCGCTGAGTAGGGGATCACATAACCAACGATACCGCAACCCTACCGACACCAAGCGCTGAGTAGGGGATCGTATAACCAACGATGCCGCAACCCTACTATAAACATCATGCTGAGTAGGGGATCGTAAACCCGACGATGCCACAACCCTACTATGCATGACCCACCGCGTAGGGGATCATATTCCCGATGATGCCACAAACCCTACGGGGTTAACCTGCTAGATAGGGGATCACTGCCCGTGAATAAGTGGTCACAGCGATACCAAGAACCCGATCTAGGGTAAAGATGCTAGAGGATCCACTCCGGGCCCACCGGAGGGATACCACAACTCTAACAGTTTAAACATCCCATCGAGAGGATCACAAACCCATACGAAGGTTGTGATACCACACGAACCCTCGTAGGAACGAACCAAGGGAGAACCCTCAACCACTGCTGGTCCAAACGTCGCTAACCCGAGCGACTCGCCCCAAAGCCACACTGCGCACCTCCGAAGCCAAAACCGAGGCCATTATCGCGTTCCACGCGGAAAAACACGCAGGATAGGCTGTTTACTCGCCCGAAACGGAGCACCGGTGAAAAATGCACTATTCACTGTAGCTAGCTCGCGCGGGGCCCACGCTACGATCCCGAAACCCATCGAGCAGATCTCACCATGGCGATCCCCTCGGAAAACAAGCAGAATCGACTACTTGTTCGCCCAAAACGGACTCCCGGTGAAAAAGGTACTATTCACCGAAGGCCGGCTCGGGTGGGGCCCACGCCTGGATTCCGAAACTCGTTGAACGGATCGCGCCATTGCGATCCTCTCGGAAAAACACACAGGATCGACTATTCATCCGCCAAAATCGGACTCCTGGTGTAAAAGCGGCGTTTTTCCCCGCAAACGCCAAAACCCGGCCTCGTGGGGCCCGCACCCCGTTCGCAGTCCCAACACCCGGAAACCATCTCAAAAAGTCCGTCACACCATCAGGGTCCCAACGCCACTGACGGCACGTCAAACGGACGCTCCGGGTAGAAGTTACAACGGCCCGAAGTCGTAAAATAATAAAATAATATTATTTTATACGACGTTTCTAGCTCCCGGGCCATGATCCCGAACCTTTAAACCCTCAAACCCACACCGGAGGGTTCGCCTCGTCGTCAGGGTCACGTCGCCGCAAACGGCGCGCGAATCCGACTCCCGGAGTGCAAGATACGGGGGTTTAAAGACCCCCGTATGCGAAGAGTGGCCGGTCCGGCCGGCCTGGACCGGCCGCCGCCGCCGGCCCGCCCTGGCCGGCGGCGCTCCGCCGCGCGCCACCGCGGCTCCGCCGCGGGCCGCCGCGGGCCGCCGGAATCCGCCGGCGCCGGCGGATCTTCCGCGGACCGCCGGGGGCACCCCGGTGGTCTGTTTTGCGATCCGGAGGCGTCTACGCGACCCTCGGGACCCGATCTACACTGCTACGGCTTCAATTTGCAGAAAAACGCAGCAAAAACGGGATCGGGGGTTAAAAATCAAAACCGCCTACCTCGCGGGCGAAACGCCAACGTTCTGCCTCAGATCCGCGCTCCCGAGCTTCCGTTGCGCGCTCCTGGAACGTCCGCCGTCGAATTCTGAGCTTGTGGGCGCTCCGTTGGCTCGATTCGGCAGAGTGGCGGCGAAGAACGGCGAAGAACGACGAAGAACGATAAAAGGGGGGGGGGGGGGGGGGGCGCTGATATTTATATCAGCGGCCCGCCGGCGCCAAACCCGCCTCGGACCCGACGCCCGATGCGAACAAAAGTAAGGTCACCCCTAGGGTAAACGCGTCGTTCTGAACGCAATGGCGGTCTCAGATTTTCCATCCAAGACTTCGTTCAGAAGTTATTTGAGCCGACGCTCGCACACAAACTTGCCACTTATTTACGGAAACGCCCCTGGTGGCGTTTCTCACCGCAGGCCCGCGCCCGCAAAGATGACACCCCGCCTAGGGTAAACGACACGTTCCGGACGCAACCGTGCCCTCAGATTCCCGTTCTGAGCTACCGTTTAGGAGATATCACACCCCCGCCACGTGCATAGTATAAAAATACTTAATATTTTTATAAAATGAATTCTGGGCACACCGGGCCTCAAAATCGCACGCCGTCTTCGCGCCTAGCTCTGGAATTATTCGTAGAAATATTCCAAAGTCTGACAGGGCCAAAAACCCGAGTCGCTACATTAAATGATTTGATAGATGAATTATAGATTCATTTTTTTGAAACCCTATACGATTAGGATAAATAGAAGATTTTTGAGGTCTATTATCTTTTGGATTGAAAGATGAGTTTATTATAGAAATTAGTTAAAGGATAAAACTCTACATTTCAAGTTTTTTTTATTATTCTATGGAGAAATTAATTCTTAAACTTTAGGTAAATGATCTTAAAACCATAAATGTGTTATCCTAATACCTTATGTTTTGATGAACCAATAATATTTTAAGTCATCATATATTTATGGCTTTGAGGCCCTCAATTTTCTATTTATTGTTCACTTGTTTGTGATTGATGACCTCAATCACTCCCTATAAATATTTATGTTTTTCCTCCAATTATATGTCTCAAATTTTCACCAATGTTCTCCTATTTGAAATCCTAATTTGGTGGTGACCTTTTCATTTCCCTTTCCCTCTTATTAATACTAAATATTGTAATCCCTATTTCCGATGTGGGCTTTCCACAATGGTATTTTCTATTTTTAACATTTTATTTTTAAAGAACAAATTCAAATAATGAGGATGCAATTTATTTATGTAGGGGAGAATTTAACACCCCTGGATTTCATAGTACGTTATATCTTTAATGTAATTCAATAGCGCGCGCTACACGCAACACCGAGTTCGAACGTACCATGACATACCAAACTAGCCGTTTAAAAAGAAGTTATGAATAATATTAATTAAATTTTGAATTTTATATACTCCATATAATTTTAACATCCATATTATGTGTTTTTTAGACATAATATAAGAACAAATTCAATTTTTTAGATAAAATAAGTATTTTTCAAAAAAATGAAATTTTACCACCTTTTAATGGAGAACCCTTTTTAAATCCAATATTTGATACTTTTATACATTAAATTTGACAAAATAAACTTTTTACTTAGAAGTGGGACATGAAAATTTAGTTTGGATAATTTTTTTGTGTTTTTCTGATAACTTCCATATTTTGATGAATAGTGAAAGATACTAAATTTTAATTGAAAACAACTTTTTTAATCAAAATAATTAATAGTGCTAAATTATACATTTGAATGGGTTTGAAGTATAATTATAATATATTTTTATAATTTAACCCAATATTGGTCATTGAAAGTAATTTTATATTTAAATTTGATATAAATACATATCAATCTTTTGATAGTTTTTACTTCTCAAAAACCCACTTTTGGTTTTGACAACGAGAATTATCTTTAAATTAACTAATGAAAATCCTATGCTTTTAATTTGGTAAAATATATATAATTTTTGAATTTTAAATATCAAAATTATCTTTGGGTGATTTTTTGGTATTTTTCTAAAAACATTAAATTTTTTGATGAATAGTGAAAAACACTACGTTGTAGATAAAAACCTACTTTTTCATTTAAATAATTATTTTTAAATAAAAATCTATCTTAATGTGAAAATAGATACATAATATATATATTAGTCCAATGTAATTCATTAGAGACATTTTATAATAAGATTATTCATATAAAAGTTTGTTGAACTTTTTAACGTCTTTTACCCATCTTCTTGGCACATTTGCAAATTTGCATAAAACGTAATTTTACCACTTCTGTGAATTGAATTTCAAAAATTTGAGAGAAAATATTGACATAAATAATTAAAATTTGGTTTAATAAGATGAAAAGGAATTTTGGTGAATAATAACTTTAGAATTTTATTTACCACAGTTAAAAGTAAACAGGGTAATTAAAGGTAATAATGATTTTATAATTACCCTAACACATGTCCTAATTCTTTTGGATAAGTGTTTTTAGACCAAAATAAAACTTATGAACAAAATATGATCCTTTTTTATCCACTTGGATTAGGTTAGGACATTTATTTTTATTTTATTTAAAGAAGAATTAAAAGTGTTAAATTCAAATTTTAATAACTAAAACATTTTTAATATGGATTATACATAATATAAATTAAACTATAAATATTAATTATAAATTTAAAAAAATTTAATACATCATGGTATTTTATTTATAATTTTTAGACATTAAATAATTAAATTTATTTATGACACAATGATGATGCAGTAATTACCTTATTAATGAAAGATTAAAATAATTGATATTATAGATATTAATATATATGTAAATTGAGACTTTTGAATTATTCCAAGAATTTTCTTGGTTAATATGACATGTTAGGGTTGATTAAATAATTTCTTTCGAAGTAATCATGTTTTTTTTGACTTTCACAAAAACCAAATACTAAATAGTGTCAAAATTAACATAAATGAGTTTTTAAAACAAATACTATATTATTAAATGATATAATATTCCTAAAAATATACGGTTTGGGAAATGGAATTATATTAAAATAGATATATTATTAATTAACCACTTGAGGTTATCTTGTAATTTTATTGTATGTTTATTATCCATGTAATGTAGAAATACAAGAAGATATTGTAAAAGTTAAACTATTTAACTAAGATTTAAATCTCATAAATAAGGTTAATATAGTGACCTAAACCAATATAAAACCTACTGGTTGAGAGGTTTTCGACCCATAACCACCTTATCCTCAAAATTAATCCATTTGGAGGCATTATAAACCGAAAATTATTTTATAATAAAATAATATTTCAATATTTTTCTAAAGTGACCCTCACCACTTTTATAAAAGGGTACTGCCCTTCTATTAATTTCACACCTCCAAAGCCATTTTGATCAGCCAAAACCTACTCAAATATCTTCCCAACTACCCTCACTTTAACCTAGAGGCATTACTTTGTTCATAAATCCAACCTAAGGAGCCTTTTTTATCAAATAAAAAGGAAGCTCCTGAAGAAGAGGTAATAATTTCATCACCTCTTTCAAAGTTCTTTTCTTCTTCCACTTCCGATTTCTTTGTTGTTTCCATACCAAAATAATAACTCCATTAACTTATACAAACTATGATTTTATTATAAATATGGTATAACCATATTCAAGATTCTATCCATCCTATGAATAAAAAAGTCACCATACGTGTATACGTACGACTTGTCGTCTCCACGTTATGGTATAGTTTGTTATTCAACAATTTATTATTTGGATGGGTATAATAATGAGTATAATTGATTTAAATAACAAATATAACATGTTAATTCTTTTTTATATGTAATATACCATCCAATTACATATAATCACACCATCAGTAGAATGATATTGTCACTCGTGCGTACGTACAGATTACCATCTCCACGAGCGCGATGTGATTTATTCCCCATCATAACCATTCAAGAATAATTTTCATTTTATGATTAAAAATAATGTTTAATAACTTAATATAATTTTGGATATGAATCAAATACAACATATTCATAACAAACATTACTTACATAACAAAACATATAAAGGAAAACGAATCAGTTAACACCCAAAACAATGATACTTTTGAAATATTATTAACAAAGCAATATTAGAAGATCATATATGATATCATATTTATGTATGTGGTTATTTTATAATTTAATAAAAATTATTTAACTATTATACAGTAGGTTAATATACCTTCTACCAAGTCAAAGTACAAGGTAAGAGTTAATTTTACTATCTCTTTATTATCCGAGGTTGTTTTTACAAAAGTATCTACTGGGACTTCTTTATCATCTACATCCGTGTTTCTTAAAAATGTATTTCAATTTTTTTTACTATTTCCTATAATACGAGTTAAATTCATTTATACCCTTGTTTTACTTTTTATAAAATGTTTTGAATGGAATCTTTCCATCATTTTCCAAACAAGGTGCTTTATGACGTTTTCAACGAATTAAGGTAATAATGTTTTTTAACTTATACGGTGGGTGCGGCTATTTTAAACCATTATAACACCTTAAAAGCTTCACTTACAAGCTTATAAGAATATTTTAAAAATAAATGTTTTTTTATAATTACTTTAATTTTAAATTATTTCAATATAGAAAGATATATTACTCTCAAATAGTTTTGATTTCATCTATGTCAACATCCTTTCATGGATTTTACACTTGTTTGAAGTTGATTTATTATGATACAATCTTCCATATTATATTGATGTTTTTGTGATATATTTGACTGTGGATGTGTTATTTTTATACCATTCATGGATTATGGTTAATGTATTAACATTTTGTATGCTAGTTTTAATACAAATGTTTATGTTATGTTTCAACCTTTTTTTATGAGGAATGCATTAGACTTAGTAAGTGATGGGTGGAGCCTACTATAACTCCTTGATGCATCGGTAGGTCTCATGAGACAAACTAGAGTCTTGGCACAAGGCCTTGAAAAAATATTATTTGTTGTCTTGGCATGTGGCCATGACTATGTGGTTATGATGTCTGGGATCATGCATTCCATCATTATAAAATTAGATATTGTTATTACATGTGATTATTTGACTAGTAGAATATCCATGTGAATAATTAAATGGAATTATTTAATTTATCTTTTCCATATTATGCTGAAGTTTAATTTTAAAATGATTTTGTTTTGTTCTTATAAATTACCTTAATTGTATATGCTTATTTATGATAGTTTCCACTATATTGTTAATTTTACTGAGCATTTGAGCTCACCCCTTTATTATGTTTTCTTTTTCCTAGAATGTGAAGAAATATATTATGATTAATTTGTAGGGATAGGCCAAAGGATATGAGTTTGTACAAAGGGGACACAATGTTTTTTTATTTCATGATTTAATGTAAAACTTATGTATGTATCTAGTACATCCAATGATACTAAACTAATCAGTCTTTAGAGAATTTATCTCCGGTGATCATGTCACTATTATGTAATAATGCAACGAATCTAGGTAAATAGGTTTCAAATGTTACAGGAAAACATCCGATATATTTCACCATTGCTATCCTCACAGAAAAACACACAGGATTGACTACTTATTCATCCAAAACGGACACCCGGTGAAAAAGTCACATTTCACCGCAAACGCCCAAACCAAGACTTGTGGTGCCCACCCCTAGATTTTTATTTCAGCACCTAAAATTGGTCTGAAAACATCCACATTAATTCTAGGGTCTCAACACCACCGACGACATTTGAAATGGACATCGAATGTAGGAGATGCGTCTGATCCAAGGTTCGCCAAATAATAATATATATATTATTATTGTAAATGGATGTTTCATGCCACCAAATATCGAGACCACAAAAAAGTTCCTCAGACCAGCCTCAAAAGTTATACCTCAAATCAAGGGTAGTGTCTCTATAGATGACACACAAAACGGACCTCTGGTTTGTGAGTTACGGTGGTTTAAACACACCCGGACCAATGGCTGGACTGACCCGCCGACCCGCCGACCCTCCACCACAACACCCTGCACACACCACCACACCTCTACCGCTGGAAACCTCCACTCCACCTTTACCTAAGCTGTTCCTTGCCAAAAATCACTGTGCCACACTAGAAATCTCTGTTGGAGCTTCAACGGACCATCGTGAACACCCCAGTGGTCGAAAAAACGATCTGAAACCTATTTCGGAAACCTCAAGAAGCAATATTCACCAATACGGTGAGGAATCACACAAAAACAATACATAAATGGGTATTGGGGTTTAGAACTCAAAAATTTCCAACCTCATGGCGGATCACCAAAGCTTTGAGGATGGATCTGCGCTCCGCTACTTCCGCTGCTTGATCCAGGAGCGATTTCCGTCATGATCGGAGTCCGATGGCACCTCGTTTTCTTGATTTAGTTGGTTCATCGTGAACAGGATGAGGAGAAGGGGGAGGGGGGTGTTACATTCTTTATATATGCTCACAAGGGGAGAAGTGAGGTTAAGAGATTTAATTTTTTAATTAAATCCCCCCTTCGCTAAATGTCTCGGTTCCGCCTCACCTCAACACCTGGTGCCCACATAGTTTATGATGTACCTAGGGTAAACACAGTGTTCTAAACCCAACCGCAGTCACATAAACTCAATCTGAGACCTGTTTCAGAAGTTATTCAAGCTGACATCCAAAATCAATTATTTTAATTTATTTACAAAAATTTCCTCTATAACATTTTCTATAGCTGGCCAATGCCAACAAAACTTATACCTCGCATAGGATAAATGACATGCTATGGATGCAACTATTCCCAAAGATTTTGATCTAAGATAATATTTGAGCAATAACTTATTTATACCACATGAATAGTATAAAAATACTTAATATTTTTATAAAACTTATTCTAGGCACACTAGGTCATGAGATCGCACTCCATCTCAGCAACTAGATCTGGAATTATTCATAGGAATATTACAAATTATGTCAATGAAAAACCCAAGGTTCTACATGATATGAAATTAATGATTAAGTAAATCCATGACTATAGTGATTCATTTATGATTTACTTTTAGGAAGTCAAAGAATGATTTATCAAGTATATAGGTTGATGGAACAATTATGTCACCTGCATGATGAGATATGAAGGAAAAGTTATTTTATTAAATAGGGAGCATTCATATGAGGTTGTTGTCATTGCTGTATTAAATTATTTCACTAAAGGTACCTTGATGTGTTAATAAAGGATAATCTTGGAATTTAGGTTTTCTTTTCTAATTCCATAGAGAAATAGGAATTGAGGACTACACAATACTGTATCTAGAATTTCAATAAAATACTATTTGAATTTAACAGTTAGAATAAATATTATTATTCAGATCAAGGAATAAGAATTATTCAGGCTTTATTGATCGTATAGATTCAATCAAAAAATATTCTAAAATATATATATAATTTTAATATTAAATGTTATTTGTTATATCAATTATATAGTATTTATTTATCACTAGTTTATTAACGAGGTAACAAATAATTATTTATATTCTTACATGAATACTATAATAAAAAATATTTTTATGTTAATGAATATGATATTTATTTATCTATTTATTAAATTAATAACAAGATTTTATTTATTTATTTACATAAATATATATTATTCAAGGTTTGATAAATTCCAAGGAGGATTGATAGGTTGAGTTACAGGCCTTGATGAAATTATATTTATATATTTTCGAGTTAGCACGTGTCATGGAATAAAATAATAATAATAATATTATTATTATTAGACATAGAGTTTATTTATAGTTCACTATTAGATATTGTAACACCCCAAAATTTTATGAAAAATATTCTTTTAATTTCATTGATGTGTTTTATTATACAGCACACCAAGTTTATCTTGTACTATATGCAACACCGTATTAGCTTGCAGTATACGCAATGCTATTCTTGGATCATGTTACACACAATTTCATGTTCATTTTATAATAGTAATTCTATGCAACATTGAGTGTGTATATATATATATATTCAATATATAAATGAAATATGGTTGGATTCTGTTATACAATACAATGAAGGATTCGTGCACAACAGGCAACCCTGACTTGGCTTGCATTACATGCAATCACGACCTTCCTCGATAGCATGTGTTATACGCAATACTGGGTTTTACTAAACAACGATATATTATTTTAATATTATTATGAACTAGCCGTTATGAATAGTAATAACTAAATTTTGAATTTTATAACATTATTATTAATCTTACACATTTTCTAGAACATGGTATAGGAACAAAATAAATTTTTTGGGTAAAATAAGTATTTTTAAAAAAATGCAGTTTTGCCGCCTTTTGATGGCGCACCCACTTTAAATCTAGTTTTTGACATGTGTATAAGTTCAATTTTACAAAATAAAATTATTATTTGGAATCAGGATATAAAATTTTACCTTGGATAAAATTTTCATGTTATTCTGACAACTTTCAAATTTTAATGAATAGTAAAAACACGCTATATTTTAATTAAAAACAACTCTTTTCATCGTAATAAATTATGTGATTAAATAAGAATATTTAATTGTTTTAAAGTATAAATATAATATATTTTTACCATTTAATATAATGTATGTCATTAGCCTTGATTTTACATTGAATTCATTGGTTAAATAAATTCAATCTTTGACAATGTTTTAACTTTTAAAACCCGTTTGCTTAACAACGGGATTAATTTTAAATTAATTACTGAAACTTCTGTGTTTTGAATTTTGAAAAATGGATTCCATATTTGGAATCATTGGGTCCAAATTATGTTAATAGGTTAATTTTTTTTTGTTATTATGAATAGTAACTTTGGTATTTTTTATTTACTACGGTTAAAGGTAAATAGGGTAATTGAAGGTTAAAAGAATTTTATAATAATTCAAAATTACCTTGACACTTGTACTAACCTTATTTGATTAGTAGTGGCTGACCATGGGCACCCTTGGGTCGATTTTTTGACCCCCTGGAGCCACTTATGAAAGACAATGACACATTAGATTAATTAATATAATGTAATGACAAAATTGGAATTAACAAAAATCGTTTAGTAATTAATTTTATAAGGGGATATATAAATTATATATTAGACTATGAATATTAATTGGAAAGCTAAAAATATTTCCTACATTTTTGTATTTGTTTTATAATTTTTAGACATCAGATAAATTAAATTATTTATGACACAATAATGATGCAGTATTTACCTCATTAATAAATGATTTAAATAAATAAGATTAAAATGATTAAAATATCTTCCAAAACCTGTCCAATTCCTATTGGATGATTTTATTTTGAATATAAGTCATCGTATCTTCTACATTAATGTGTTTTGGACCTCTTGAAACCAAAGATAAGTTTATAATAAAATAATGTTTTGACACTTTCCTAAAGAGCCACTCCACTCCCTTATAAAAGGAGACCACTTCTATGCAATTCCTCAAACCTCTCATGCCTTTTGGCTCGTGAAAACTCTGCCCAAAAAAGCTCCCTACATCCCTCTCCTACCCGTTGATGCCTTAAATTAGGCAGAAGACTCTCCAAGAAGACCTTTTGGTTCAAACCAAAGGAAGTTACCAAAATTAAAGGTAACCGTTTCTCTCAAGTTGTTTTCTTTTATTCTACTTCTCCAACCCCTAAAATCTTTTTAATCCTTTCTTTTGTGACAACACCAGTATCCTCAAAATACTAGGATGTTGTTATGAGAACTATTCGATCTACACTTACACACACCTCCATCTAATGGATGAAGAACATAATGTTCCTGTGATGGCACACTAACGCCTCACGAAACGATGATTGTTCAATTTTCTCCTACCACCTCTCATGGTGGCCATTATGATGGCACTGTATTTATATATAATATATATTATGTTTATTATTTCCTTATTCTTCTTTAATTTCCAATTATATCAAGCCTTTACAGTTTCCATATTCAGTAAATATGATAATCTCATTTGAGGAAGTGTGGACAATCGCCCCCTCAAAGTGATGTGATTCGTTAACACCTTATGTGAGATGTATAAAGGATGTGGTTAATGATATTATATATGATATTATACTGGAAATATAACATACCTATGTATAATTATGTTTTAATTCCATTAAAATAATAAATAGAAATGAAAGTAGCGTTCATGCGTACGTACGACTTACCGTCTCCATGAACGGTGCGTTTCATTTCTTACCTCCATATGTTATGTACTATTATAAATTTTTGTATATTTTGGATATATAATGAATGTATATGATATATAAATCATGATTTAAATTTTTTAAGTAAGTAAATCATGATATAATTAATAATAACATCAATAACAACAAGTCCAAACACCTACAACAAATAAGATGATTTTACCCAAAACGCTACTTTAACATTAATTTACAAAAGAATGAGTAATATAAAGTCATAAGTGAACCATATATGATATAATAACAATGAATGTGATTCTGTAATAAGTAAATGACATTATTTAAATCATTATAGAGAAGGTTCGGATACGTACGAAGCATATCAGACCTAAGGTAAGGGATAATTATTCCAATCTCATTTTTATCCGAGATTGTTTACTCGTAAGTATTTACTGGGGGTTATGTTTATTATCGATGTCCATATTCTCTCAAAATGTTTTCATAAAATGTTTACTTTCCTTCCATGTATGTTTAAATTTTTTTTACCCTTTTCTTACTTTTACCACATCGTATGGAAGGAATCTTTATTTTGTTTACCATACGAGGTACTTTTTGACTTTTCCGGAAAAAGTACAAGAAGAATGTTTTTTTAACTTATATGGCACGAACAGATTTTTATGTTTTTATAAAGACTTATTTTCATGAATCTTCTTCCAAAATATTTCATGACTGTTTTTAACAAAATCCTTTTCTTTTAAAATTGCATGATGTTTTGGGAAAAGAAATTGATTTTGAAGAAGAAAGGATATTTTCCTCAAGAATTCATTTGAAGTGTTTTATCAAAACCATTTTCTATCTAAGATGAAATTATTTCATATGTGTATGTTTCAAGTATAACGTCTCTATGATTTACATGGTTTCAATTTTCTTATGATGAAATATCCAGTTGTTTTATATGGATTATGTGATGATGGGATGATGTTTATGAAACCCATTTTATTCTTTGGGTTATGATGAATGTTTTAAGTTTATTTTGTGGCACAAGTAAGAATGATTTCATTATGAGATGGGTGGGACCTATATCTCCCTCCAATGCATTGGGTAAATATTTATATCTCATGAGATAGACATGGATGGAACAGAAAGTTAAACGGGTTCAGTAATACAGGACTGGAACGAGGAGTGAACTCGATTCAGAAAGGGACTTTTTCCACTAAGATGGTCTTGGCAGCAATGCCTTGGCTACTATAGAAATCATATCATGTGCTTAATGGTTGCCATAATTACATGTTTTATTCCCATGATATTTTATCATTCTTAATGTTTCTTTATGATCTATTCCTTACGTACTTCCATGTTTTATGACATTGCTCAAGCTTTTGATGTTTAAAAATTATGTTCATGTTTTTAAGTTCAAATGTATATGGGATTTTTATTTTATCCACGCCTACCCTTATTGAGCATTTGAGCTCACCCTTTTTATTTTTTCTTTTCCCCAGGATATAAAGAAATGTTTTAGGTAAGAAAACAAAAAAATGGAAGATCTTAATGGGAGATGTTCAAGATCTTTCACCACGATTAGATGATTATGTTCCAAGTTTCCAAAGACACTAAACTATTACAATACTTGTGTGTCTGTTTTTGTTATGTAATAAGTATTCTGCAAAAGTAATGTAATGTTCATGTACTTCAAGCTTCAGGTCTCTACTGTTGGTATCAGAGGAAAGGTTTAGTCAACCTTTGGAAACTAGGATGCAAGAACTTTAGTGAGAACCCTAGAGATATTTCTAAGGTATGTCTAGGGATGTCCCTAAGGTTAAGAATAAGTATAGGTTATTGTCCTAGAATTACGATAATGATATTAGAATTAAACCTAAGATGTTAGATGTTGAAGGTACTCCCCATTTATTATGTTATTTTCCTTGTATGATTTTTGCCTCTCACGGAAATCTTTTTGTGTTTTAGTCAATGGAGGGAACTAGAAGGAATTCGGTTAACATTGAATACAATGGAAAAATTGGTGACTATGAGCATCAAAATTGTGTAATGCCTAGAGTGAAAGATATTGTGATTATGCCGAATCAGTCATCAAGATATATGGTTAACATGTTGAAATTTAGTGGTATGCCTAATTCATCAAATAAGAGGAAGATAGACTTTTATGCATGTTCGCATGTTGAGGAGAATAAAGAAAGGAATATTGAGATTTCAAAAGAAGGGAAGATGAACCTTGAGGAATACCTCAAATGGAGGGACATATTTTATCTGTGTGGAGAAAAGGGTCATAGAATGACAAACTGTTGTGGAGTTCAATGTGTTATTTTTGGAGAACATGGGCATTACCCAACTCAATTCCCTGACCTAAAATGATTCATTGGGGAATTATGTCAACCACACTCAGTGCTTTCAAACCTGTAATTATGGTCATAACGTTGGAGAGCATAGAGGCTCCCACCTTCTTCAGTCTTGTGAACAAGCAAAAAAACAAGAATACATAATATCAATATTTGATTTCCAAATCATTCACAAATATTGAATAGAATTTGAATATCTCATTACCTCAAACTCCTATTAACGAACCAAATCATCTTCCCCAAGTTCAAATCACCCTAGTTTGGTGGAATTTTTGTTGTAAATTCCCAATAGATCTCCATAAAAACACAAGTGAAAAAACATAGAAGGATGAAGGAAAATTCTTGAAAACAAAGGATGTTTGTGAATCTCCAAAATTGGGATACTTTTTTGGAGAGGTTTCCATTGCTTTATATACACAAAAAAAGACTTATTTTCAACATAATTAAAACCACACGGTAGACTTAATGAGCTCAAACTATGTTGACCTATCAATGAGGGGGAGGGAATATAATGGTGAAATAAATCCCATTAATTAAATTAGTCCACAATCACCACCCTAATTTATATCTCGTTTACTGTATCTCAAAAATTCTAATATTCACACGTAGCTCCAGAAACTTGATGTGCCAAAGTGACTTTGTGATAATGTCCTCAAGATGATCCTAAGTATGAGTGTGATTGAGAATGATTTTTCCTCCATCAACTCACTCCTGAATAAAATGGAATCGAGTTTCAATTTTCTTTCTCCTGTCACGGAATACAGAGTTCTTACTTAATGCAATGCTGGACTTGTTGTCCACTTTGAGCACTGATGCACTGAGGTCTGAGCATAGATATGCTCCTAACAGTCGAGCCAACCAGATGCCCTAAAATTCCGCAGTTGTCACAACAATGTACTATGATTCGCATGAAGACAACTCCACCACATTTTTCTTATGTGATTGATAAGTGAAAGGCTTGTCTATAAGGGAGAAAAACACCCAAATGGAACTCTTTCAGTTATCAACATCACCGGCCATGTTGCTATTGCTAAAGCCAAAAAGGATTGACCAACTATTTTCCTTCCTTGCGTAGTGTACACTATAGTTGCATGTCTCAACGATGTAGTGCAATAGGTTCTTGAATGCGGCCAAGTGATCTTCATGTGGATCCTCCATGAACCGACTTATGTAACCTATCATGTATGTAATGTCATACTATGTTTTCACTAGGTACCGAAGGCTGCTGCTGATGCTCTAGTACTGAGTGACATCGACCAATGGGTAGGTGCCAGACTTACTCAGCTTCAAGAGGACCTCCATCAGCACTTGACATGGGTTTAAATATCATATTCCTCTCTTATCCAACAAATTAGTTACATAGGAATATTGAAATAGGGGAATTTTACTGGGCCCTTATTTCACTTTGATTCCCATGTAGTAGGAGATAAATCCCAAGTCAGTCATCCAAAAGTTCTTCTTCATCTCAGCCTTGAACAAGATGATGTTGGTGACATCAGTTTTGGTGATGATCAAGTTTTCTACATACACCCAAATGATCAAATGAGAAATTTAATTTCCATGATTGTAAAATGAATTCATAGAGTTTCTCTTGTGAAACCCAAGCATCAAAATTCTAGTGTTGGGCTTGGTGTTCCATGCTCTTAGGGCTTTGTGGAGGCCATAGAGCACTTTCTAGAGCCGAAGCACATTGTTCTCATGGTTGTCAATGATGGATTCAGGTGGTTGATCAATGTATACCTCCTCTTGGAGGTTTCCATTCATGAATTCCAATTTTACATCCATGTGAAGAACCTACCACCCTTCTTATACCGCCACCACGATGAAGTGCCTCACCAATTCCAAGCGTATGATAGGGGAAAATACCTCCTCGAATTTAATCCCCTACTGCTGGATGTATCGTTTTGCAATGAGCCTCACCTTGTTCTTTTCTACCACACCATGATCATTGTGCTTCACCTTAAAAAACCACTTGATCCCAATTGGACAATGGATAATGGGGAGATCGACGAGCTCCCATGTGTCATTTTCATCGATCAAATTCATCACATTAAGCATCGCCTTGCACCAACACTGGTGTTGTTTTTATTCTCTAAAGGAGTTTGGCTCATCAGTTGTAGTAAAATGTAGCTCACCAGATATGAGATCACATAATTAAAACCCAGGCGGCGTTGTGGCCCTAATGATGTTGTCAATAGTGTAGAATTGAAGTGGGGATTCATCATTCTCAATATCTAGTACTTCCACCATGTTTGATAGCAGTGATATGAAATCCACTACAGATGATGGCATAAGAATCACCTTGAACACATCTAGTGTCTCATCGTCTGAAGAGTGTGCGCTAGTGGGTGTGAGTGACGTTCTATTTTATCCGACAGTGTTTTCGGTCTCCACCGTCCCTAATATACATTCTATTGTGTGTTCAACGGTGAATGATTTCTCACTACTCAACAAACATTGTTCATCATGAGCACTCCATTCCCACTCCTCCAACTTTTCGAATATGAAATTTCATGTTATATGCACATGATTTATAAAAGAATCATTAACCTGGTATGCCTTGGATACTCAATCATACCTGACAATGATCATCAGCATACTCTGGTCATCCAGCTTCTTCAGGCGAGGCTTCACATTCTCTAAATGTGCAGTGAAGCCAAAGGTCCACAAAAAATATACCGCTGGTCATTTTCCAAGACAGGACTTGTATGGAATCATCCCATCAAGGATACGTGTCAGTGCCCAGTTGAGGATGAAGATGGCGGTGGATACAGACTCACCCTAGAACATCCCAGGAAGTCCCTTTATCTTTAGTATGCTTCGAGCCATGGAGACCACTGTCTGGTTGCGCTTTTCAATGAACCAATTATGCTATGGTGAATAGGGGTCTATGATTTGTTGTTGTATACCATGATCAGTACAATATTCACTGAATTCCACTGTAGTGAACTCACCACCATGGTCTGTGCAGAGAACCATTAGCATGAGCCCTGTATCTACCTCCACTATTTCTTTAAAGTATTTGATTATCTTCAAAGCTTGGTCCTTACTTCTGAGTAGATTAATCCACATTTAGCAGATCATTTCATCTATGAGAATTAGAAAGTAGCAGTTCCCACTTGGCTTCATCAGCATGATCAATCCTCAGAGGTCACCATGGACAAGGTCTAGGACTTACTCTGCACAATGCTTTGCTTGTTCAGGGAAATACACTTGTCGCTACTTCCCAATGAGGCAGTTGTTGCAGACCTGATCCATCTAATCAATCTGGGGAAGCCCTCGCACCATATTGCCATAAGAAAGCTTATGAAAAGCCTGGAAATTCAGGTGGTTGTACCTCACATGCCCGCACCATGACTTCTCAGAGCCCCTCGTATAAAAGCATACTAAATGTTCAATGTAGAGTTTGAGATTGTACATTCATCTGGGGAAGCACTTCACCTTTCCCAGAAGGCACTGCTGCTGGTTGTGGATCCTCAAGATTCCCTCTTAGATTAGAATATAGAAACCATTTTAATTAAGTTTTCCGATGCTAATGATGTTTTTGGTGAATCTCGGGATGAAGTACACCCTCATGAGAATGCGATCCTTGCCGGTTTTTTAGGTGAGCAATATAGTCCCACACCCCGCGATGTTGATGACAGATCCATATCCAAGATTCATGGTACCGTGGATCCCAAATTCAAACTCAGAGTAGACAGTTCGGGACCCAGTCATATGGTTTGTGGCACTGGTGTCGAGGTACCAGAATCCGTAATCATGTACCTCCTCCTGATCTAGTTGTGTGAAGACATTCACCTCAACTATCTATAGAGGTATGCATTGTGGTTATAGAATATTGGTGGTGGTGGATTGTGGTGTTGGTGGTGGTGGGCGGGGGGGAATCGGGAACTGTAGTGCACGACCTTTCCATAAGAAGCGCAGGCTCATCCTCATCACCATAGGTTATAAGGGCCTCATAACTTTTAAGCCTTCTATGACAATCTTTGGCCCAATGGCCCATTTTTCCTCAGTTTCAGTATTATTCCCTTGAGATTTCACGGCCACCACCATATCTCGATCCACCCTTTCCATTTTCACTGTAACCAGCACCAGTATTTTGTCGTGGTCCTTGGAGATGCCAGTTGCCGAAATTATAGTTTTTGAAGGATTCTTCCCATGTCTACTGCTCCTTCATCTGTGCAACCCACTCCTCCTCAATGAGTAGGATATTCTCTCTAATTTTGGTGGTGGGTGATGGCTCAAAACGGCCCTCCACTGCTTTGAGTCTCCATATTATCTCCTCTATAGAGGGAATTGAGATATCAAGAATCATCTCAATTGAAAGAGAAATTTGAGGAAAGCCTGGAGCGGATGACGCATAGGTATTTCTCAATGGCCTTTTCTTGAGGCTTTGAATCACTGAGGATCATATGTTGGTTGACCACCCCGGTGAGCCATATTGTGAAGTCATCCACTAATTCTCTATTGTGAAAAGCAATGCCTTCGTACTCCTTGTGGGGTTTCTGAGAATTGGACTTCCGAACATGATCAATGCCGATGCACAAGGTCTTAACAGTGTACCATGCATCCTTAGAAGTTACCTTGATAGTGAGTGTGGACATCATCTTCAGTGGGACTATGTGGAGAATGACCTCTAGTGCCATCCGATATTCCAGGAGTTTGATATCACCGATATCGACGACATACCAAAGTACGCATGCTTGGAGCATAACCTTCATCATCAAATACCAGTCAATGTATTTAGTCTTCATGAGGATCATGTATGTTGTCGATCCCCCGATCTCCTTCACCACCCAATGTATCACTAGATGGCTACTGTTGACATCGATGAGGGCTCTGAGATGTGCTAATGATGTTTGGGAGAGTCTGGGTGATGATGTCTCAGAGTGTGACATTACTGATCAATTCAACCTCCTCTGATAAAAAATGTTAGAAATTCCCGACCGATCTCCACGAAAACACAAAAAAAACTTAGAAGTATGACGAAAAATTCTTGAAACCAAAGGATGTTTATGTACCACCAAAATTGGGCTGATTTTTTGAAGAGTTTTTCATTGCTTTATATAAAAAAAGATGTATTTACAATGTAATTAAAACCATACGACAGCCTTAATGAGCACAAATAGAATTGAACCATCAATGAGGGGGAGGGAATATAATAGTGAAATAAATCCCTTTAATGAAATTATTCTACAATTTTAGAATCAACTAGTGTTTGAAAAAACCTTCATATCTAGTTTAGGATCATTGTTTCATCAATTTGAGATCTATTATTCTTACATTTCTTCAATGAAGAAATCCAAAAAATCATCAAACTCAGATTCTAAAATGAACCTTACCTGGAAAAGTTCAGATTCTTTAAATATAAGAACACCCCATGTTAATGTTCTTCTACTTTCATTCTAGGCTCAAATGTCATCTTAAAATGTTCGATTGGGTTAGCTTCAGCCCCAGATACAACAAATTTAATCATCGAGTGAGTTGAATTTGACAAGCTCATAAGAACTTCCTCAATCTAGGTCATTGATTAGACTTGAGTTTGGAGACTTGGATTTTTTAGATCCACTTAACTTCAAGTTCAAGACCTCCTATGATTTTTAGTGACCATGAAAAATATAGGTTTCAATATCAGTATTCTATCTGGACAAGCATCATAAAGCTTTAGCTTCAGTTCACTCTAGGGAATGGTCGAACATTGACGCTTCATTGTCGAAGGATCTTGTTGTAACTTGAATGAAAAATTAAAGATAAAAAAATATTAAATAAAAAAAATTAAATTAAAATAAAAAAAAGATAAATTAATTATTTACCAAAAATATATATAAATGAACGAATAAATTTATTAATCATTCAAAAAAATTAAACAAATTTGAAAGTGTCATTTTTTTAGAATCAATTAAAAATGAAATAAATATAAACAAATAATGATAAATGAAAATTAAAACATAAGAAAAAGAATAACATTTTTTGGTTTACAATATTTACTCATTAAAATATAAATTAGCCACAAAACTAAAATTAACCAATTATATAAATATTTTAAAATAAAAATAAGAGTTTAATAATTTAACACCCAATTAATTGAAACTGTAAATTATTTAATTAGAAATAAAATTTTAATTATAAAAAAAATTGAATACATTAAATTATGTGGAAAATTATAAGAATTAAAGGCCACATTTTAAATCTTGCACTAAGATTTTTTGGGTTATTCGATATTTACAAGTGTATCGTTGTCGTGGTTTACCATCTAGACCTTCATCCTTTCAACATTATTTGAGAATGATTGGATAAGAAGAAAATGATCTCTAATTTTATCTCTTATAAGAAACCCTTGATCCCTATGGAAAAACCACATTGGAGACACCATCAAGCAATAAAAACATAAATAAAACTGAAAGGAACTAACTACAATGGTATGGAGGGAGATAACAAGAGGGAGTAGAATCAATAGTAGAAGTATAAACTCACCTTGAATCACCATCAAATAGTCCCTTAGAGTCAAGGGATAAATCCAAGAAAAAGGGTATTAGATTTAAATAGAAGGGGCCTTTAGGTCACCAATGTTTCGAAGGATAAAGGAGGAAATATAAATATTTTGGAGGTACTTAAGAATTTGTACCCAGGATAAATTTTAATAGCACAACAGTGAAACCTTCTTGACCACATTACAACCCCTAAGAGTTAAACCAAAATTACTGTGTTGTAAGGAAGACCACACTATAAAGGTTAAAATCAAAAAAAACCATCTAGAATCTGAAAAATAATTTGGATGTATCTCACCTAGATTATACAAACCCAGGTAACACCATAGAGAAACCAAGACACTACGCTACATTAACCCTTAATAAGGTAAAGTCACTACTGCAAAAAAGGGCATTAACAGCGCTAAAAACGGGCCTTAACAGTGCTAAAAAAGAGCTATAAAGCTCGTCTCTGATAAAGGGGGTACCCATTTATCAGCTCTAAACAAGCGATTCTTCAGTGCTGATAAATGATTGTTTTATCAAAGCTTCTTTAGCGTTGATAAACTTATCTTTTATCAGTTCTTCTTTAGCGCTGATAAAGGTGTAGTTTATTAGCTCTTTTTTAGCACTGATAAAAGCACGATTTATCAGCACTAAAAGAGCGCTGATAAATGCCCTCTCTACTGCTACGATAAATCTACAGCAGCACACTCGAACACCTGCAAAAAAAAAACAGCATCTCAATAAGCCAATTAAAGCAAGTATACCCATACAAAATTAACTCATAAATCATAAGCAAATTAGACCATGTATACCCATACAACAATTATACCCGTACACAATTAACACATAATTTATAAGTTAATCAAGTACTTAAAGAAATAAATTCAAAATTCAGGGGGTTTGGGGGCTGTTCAAGGGTTTGGGGTGGCTGTCCAAGGGGGGTATGGGGTGTCCGGGGGGCTTTCCAGTTTAATCCTAAGGCTCCACATGGGTGTGTTTTATCAATACATAAATCTTTGGACTTTTCTCTATCCACTATGCATCATGTTCTCAACCTCAAAGAAGTTATAAGGTTTGTACACACACTGAGGTGCACATACTTGGGGGGGATGGATCTCATTAATAAAACCCCAATATTAAACCTGCAATAGGATATTGTAAGTGCATGATCAGGAAATATGCACAACCTAGTTGAGAAGGAACTGGAATAAAACTATTAAAAAAAATCATATTTGATCCTCAAATCCATGACCATGATTAAACCCAAATTAATTTTCCAGGTGCTGAACATTTACCAATCATTTTACAAGGATCGTGTCGACATTATAAAAATATATTTTGACCAAGTCCTACCCCATCTACATCAATATACATTGATTCCCAATTATTAATTCTTGATCAACCATACCTACTTCATCCAATGTTAGGGTTTCTCTGAGCACATCATAGGAACCACACAAAACATATAATATACCATGGTCTCCCCACTATATACATAATTATCATTGACCTCCAATATGTGAGTTTTATTTATACTCCATCATTGAAATCCACTTATGGGAGTTTTCGCATCCAGGGAATACCCTCAACAGTATCTCAGACCACCTATATGTGTTCTTCCAATTTCGAGGCATAAGACCTATAAAGATATCATACCTATATTATGGGAGTACACTTATTTAGGGAATAATACTAATAAGCATATATTCTTTACCATATGGGAGTATTATCATCCAAATAATAATCCCTAGAAGCATATCAACCCTCCAATATGGGTGTATTCTCATTTGTGGTATAATCTATATAATCATCTCAGCCCTCCCCTATGGGATTATTTTCATTTAGTGAATATTCCCGATAAGAATATCATCCCACTCCTATGGTTGCATTCTCATTTGGGGAATAATACCTATATACATATCATACCTCCCCTATGAGAGTATTCTTATTTAAGGAATAAGACCCATAAGCATATCCACCCTCCCAAATGGAGGTATTTTCATCCAGATATTAGCCCATAAGTATCATAGACCCAAACACACGATCACCCTCGTATACCAGGCCAACCATGAATTGATATTATGAGGCCCCTGATAGATCACATTCCATGACCCCCCATTTAAGAGATCAATGCAATCCAAATGCGTTTGGTCAGATTTCCATAGGTCAGTTGTGGTTTTCACTTAAAATCTGGTCCATTTTAAACAAAATAGAGACCCATTGAGTGCTAGCGGCCACACCGTGCCTCGGATTGAGGCGGAGTTGACTCGTACACGTCACCAAGGATCCTTGGATCGTTCTTAAAAAATATCAATCCAATCCGAATGCGTTTGGTCAGATTTCTGTAGGTCAGTTGTTGTTTTCACTTAAAATCATGTCCATTTTAAACAAAATAGAGACCCTTTGAGTGCTAGCAGCCACACCGTGCCTTGGATTGAGGTGGGGTTGACTCGTACACGTCACCAAGGACCCTCAAATCATTCTTATAAAAGTTCAATGCAATCCAAATGCGTTTGGTTGGATTTCCGTAGGTCAGTTGTTGTTTTCACTTAAAATCTTGTCCATTTTAAACAAAATAGAGGCCCTTTGAGTGCTAGAGGCCACACCGTGCCTCGGATTAAGGCAGTGTTGACTCTTACAAGTCACGAAGGACCCTTGGATCGTTCTTATAAAATATCAATGCAATCCGAATGCGTTTGGTTGGATTTCCATAGGTCAGTTGTTGTTTTCACTTAAAATGTTGTCCATTTTAAACAAAATAGAGACCCTTTGAGTGCTAGAGGCCACACCGTGCCTTGGATTGAGGCGGGGTTGACTCGTACATGTCTCCAAGGACCCTTGTATCATTCTTATAAAATATCAATGCAATCTGAATGCGTTTGGTCAGATTTGTGTATGTTAGTTGTTGTTTTCAATTAAAATTGTGTCCACTTTTAACATAATAGAGACCCTTTGAGTGATAGCGGCCACACCGTGCCTCGGATTGAGGCAGGGTTGACTCATACACGTCACTAAGGACCCTTGGATCATAATTATAAAATATCAATGCAATTGGAATGCGTTTGGTCAGATATACGTAGGTCAGTTGTTGTTTTCACTTAAAATCTTGTCCATTTTAATCAAAATAGAGACCCTTTGAGTTCTAGCGGCCACACCGTTCCTCGGATTGAGGAGGGGTTGACTCGTACACATCAACAATGACCATTGTATTATTATTATAAAAGATCAATGCAATCAGAATGCGCTTGTTCAGATTTCCGTAGGTCAGTTGTTGTTTTCACTTAAAATCTTGTCCATTTTAAACAAAATAGAGACCCTATGAGTGATAGAGGCCACACTGTGCCTCGGATTGAGGCGGGGTTGACTCTTACACATCCCCAAGGACATTTTGATCATTCTTATAAATGATCAATGCAATCTGAATGTGTTTAGTCATATTTCCGTAGGTCAGTTGTTGTTTTCAATTAAAATCATGTCCACTTTGAACAAAATAGAGACCCTTTGAGTGCTAGCGGCCACACCGTGCCTCAGAGTGAGGCAGGGTTGACTTCTAAACATAACTAAGGACACTTGGATCGTTCTTATAAAAGATCAATGCAATCCGAATGTGTTTTGGTTGGATTTACGTTGGTTAGTTGTTGTTTTCACTTAAAATCTTGTCCATTTTAAACAAAATAGAGACCATTTGAGTGCTAGAAGCCACACTATGCCTTGAATTGAGGCGGGGTTGACTCATACATTTCACCAAGGACCCCAGGATAGTTATTATAAAAGATCAATGCAATCCGAATGCGTTTCGTCAGATTTCCGTAGGTCAGTTGATGTTTTCACTTAAAATCTTGTCCATTTTAAATAAAATAGAGACCCTTTGAGTTCTAGCAGCCACACCGTGCCTCAGATTGAGGCAAGGTTGACTCTTACACGTTACCAAGGACCCTTTTATCATTCTTATAAAAACTCAATGCAATACGAATGCGTTTGGTCGGATTTTCGAAGGTCAGTTGTTGTTTTCACTTAAAATCTTGTCAATTTAAAAAAAAATTAGACCCTTTGAGTGATAGCGGCCACACCGTGCCTCAGATTGAGGCGGGGTTGACTCGTACACGTCACTAAGGACCCTTGGATCGTTCTTATAAAATATAAATTCTATCTGAATGCATTTGGTCAGATTTCCGTGGGTCAGTTGTTGTTTTCAATTAAAATCATGTCCACTATAAACAAAATAGAGACCCTTTGAGTGATAGCGGCCACAATGTGCCTCATATTGAGGCGGGGTTGACTCTTAAACATCACCAAGTACCCTTTTATCATTATTATAAAATATCAATGCAATACGTATGCGTTTGGTTGGATTTACGTAGGTCAGTTGTTGTTTTCACTTAAAATCTTGTCCATTTTAAACAAAATAGAGACCCTTTGAGTGCTAGCGGCCACACCGTGACTTGGATTGAGGCGGAGTTGACTCGTACACATCACCAAGGACCCTTGGATCGTTCTTATAAAAGATAAATGAAATCCTAAGGTGTTTGTTTGTATTTCCATAGGTCAGTTGTTGTTTTCACTTAAAATCTTGTCAATTTTAAACAAAATAGAGACCCCTTGAGTGATAGCGGCCACACCGTGCCTCAGATTGAGGCGGGGTTGACTCATACACGTCACCAAGGACCCTTGGATCATTCTTATAAAAGATCAATGCAATCCTAATGTGTTTGGTCAGATTTCCGTAGGTCAGTTGTTGTTTTCACTTAAAATCTTGTCCATTTTAAACAAAATAGAGACCCTTTGAGTGATAGCGGCCACACCGTGCCTCAGATTGAGGCGGGGATGACTCATATACGTCACCAAGGACCCTTGGATCATTCTTTTAAAATATAAATGCAATTCGAATGTGATCTACAGATTATTCATTATGCAAAACATAAAGGTACCATTAAATACTTACATTGCCCCAAACACCCATAACACAACCCAACCACAACCTTCATCTCAATGTACTCAACCGATCTAAACACCAAGATGGATTTTACCCAAGACTATCTAATTCAAAACACCGATCATGTCATCAACCGACCACTTAATTTCTATGGTTCTCCCCACTATACGCTTTATCTCAAAAACACCACCATCTGATGTTTAACACCTCCCTCATCGAGAAATAACCACTAGAACCCCAACTAAAACTCCACAACATACCCAACATGTTTTCTAACTTACCATGCTTAGACATCCATGAGAACACCAACCAATGTTATCATCCATCATTTCCATCAAAACAACTTGGAATGGATGTGAATCCATCATCCATACATGAATCAAGGAAAATTCAACATTTCCTCAAAGATTGCACCCACTTTCAAAACATAATTAACATTTCAAAACATCAAATAGATGTGGATTACAACTCACCACATTTGTTCCTTTTTTCAGGTGGAATTTGAAACATTCAACACATAGGTTGTAAAAATAGTAGATGATAGATCTGTTTGATCAAACAAATCCATGAATCAAAGTTTATCCTTTAGGAAACTGATGAGTGATGTTTGTGAATGCTTTTTGGAACTAGGAACTGACTCGCTTGATGAAACATAGGAAATATCTTTAAATGTAGCCTCAATTGCTGAATCATTGGAACAATTTCCTGTATTGGATGATATTAATGCCAGATTTAGCATCCAATCTTTTTCATCAAATGTATTAGTCAACTTCCAATCTATTATGGAGGCTGCTACACCACCTTTACATGCAACTAATGATCAGAGGCAACTTGATTAGAAAAAAAATCCTGAGGGCACTGGACATGAAAGATCATGCGGTGCCATAGTTGCTCAGCAACCTCAATTTACCCCACATGATATAAGGCTATTGCATGATGTCCAAGACATAGCGAGAGTAGAAGATAAGGTGAAAGTCTCATAGATGAACAACATCAACAATGAACATCCACCACCCTTTCACTATATACATCAAAATCATATCTGTAAGAACGTCCATGTGAATTTCTATCTTACTTCCATCAAGGATGATGCATGTTGGTCAGCTTGTTTTAGAAATTGTTTATCTTCATCCATGCCTTGTACTTGCACCCATGAATTTGAAGGTGAGTATGCATACACGATAGTTGAACTTCTTAGAGAAGAGTTTCTGGAAGAGTATAAGAGGCATGAAGCAATGAAGATCATTAGAGTGTTGGAGATAATGTGGTTGCTACGAACAATGTGGAAATCAGCTTGTGCAACGCAGCCAAAGTTACAACTTCCAGGTATTGTACTTTATTTTTTCTGGAGGGTTTCAGTGTAAATGAATTTTGGAATGATCATTGCTATTCATTGTCTTTTAGGTTTTTTTGACAGCTGAGGGGAAAGGGTGGGGTCTGCAGAACTTGGAGGATATGTTGAAGGGTGACTTTATGGGAAATTACTTCCTATATTTTTGAAACATTACCACAGTATCTAACATCTAAAAAAATGGCCTATTTTCCCTTCAAACTCCCTGAAACCCGATGGTGAATGGGGTTCGGGGATATTTAAGGGAAAAGAAGCCATTTCTCCAACATATTCACACACAAAATCAACCTTTGACATATCCTCCAATGTCTGCAGACCCCACTCTTTCCACTCAGCTGTCAAAAAAACCTAAAAGAAAATGAATAGAAATGATCATTCCAAAATGCATTTACACTAAAACCCTCCAGAAAAAAATAACGTACAATACATGCAAGTTGTAACTTAGGTCGTTTTGCACAAGACGATTGACAAATTATTTGTAGCAACCAAATTTGCTCCAACACTCTAATGATCTTCATTGATTCATGCCTCTTATACTCTTCCATAAACTCTTCTCTTAGAAGGTCAACTATCGTACACGTCACCAAGGACCCTTGGATCATTCTTATAAAAGATTAATACAATCCAAATGCGTTTGGTCAGATTTCCGTAGGTCAGTTGTTGTTTTCACTTAAAATCTTGTCCACTTTAAACAAAATAGAGACCCTTTGAGTGCTAATGGCCACACCGTGCCTTGGATTGAGGCGGGGTTGACTCATTCATGTCACCAAGGACCCTTGGATCATTCTTATAAAATATCAATCTAATATGAATATGTTTGGTCAGATTTCCGTAGGTCAGTTGTTGTTTTCACTTAAAATCTTGTCCATTTTAAACAAAATAGAGACCCTTTGAGTGTTAGCGGCCATACTGTGCTTCGGATTGAGGTGGGGTTGACTCGTACACATAACCAAGGACCGTTGTATCGTTCTTATAAAATATCAATGCGATCCGAATGCGTTTGGTCAGATTTCCGTAGGTCAGTTGTTGTTTTCACTTAAAATCTTGTCCATTTTAAACAAAATAGAGACCCTTTGAGTGATAGCGGCCACATTGTGCCTCGGATTGAGGTGAGGTTGACTTATACACCTCACCAAGGACCCTTGGATCGTTCTTATAAAATATCAATTCAATCCGAATGCGTTTGGTCGGATTTCCGTAGGTCAGTTGTTGTTTTCACTTAAAATCTTGTCCATTTTAAACAAAATAGAGACCCTTTGAGAGATAGAGGCCACACCGTGCCTTAGATTGATACGGGGTTGACTTTTACTCGTCACTAAGGACCCTTGGATGATTCTTATAAAATATCAAGGCAATCCGAATGCGTTTGGTAAGATTTCTGTAGGTCAGTTAATGTTTTCACTTAAAATCTTGTCCACTTTAAACAAAATAGAGACCCTTTGAGTGCTAGCGGCCACACCGTGCCTCAGATTGAAGCGGAGTTGACTCATACACATCACCAAGGACCCTTGGATCGTTATTATAAAAGATCAATGCAATCTGAATGCTTTTGGTCAGATTTCCGTAGGTCAGTTGTTGTTTTCACTTAAAATCTTGTCCATCTTAAACAAAATAGAGACCCTTTGAGTGGTTTAGCATTCTTTCATGTTGCTGTGCATATCATCTGTTAAAATGGGAAAATTACTCATTGGATAAAGGATATTTTATTTAATAACAATTAAAATTTTCCTACGAACATTTACATACAACAATGTTTCATCTTTTTATCCCCTTAACCCTTCTAAAAAATGACCACAAATTGTACATATCCCCAAGTCAGATCTTAATTTTATTTGTCTAAAATCATCCATCAGGTATGCGACCCAATCATTTATGAACACATCTATATTTTATTGTGAGTATGATCCTTTTCGGCATTCATAGTAGTACTGCAAAATAAAAAAAATAAAGAATTAATAAATAACATAAATGAACTAGTAGTTGTTTTTAAAAATACCTCTTTAGGGATGCTAGTTTGCTGATGAAAAACGATCTCTTTCATAAATTTACAAACATAATAACCACAATCATTATCATTTTTTTTTGTTTTGGACACTGAAAAAAATTGATCATTAGGAGAATAAGTAACTTGTGTTGAGATGTGTTTGGATAGTGAAATTTTATTATATAAACCCTGATATTTGTCCAGACGTAGTAATTGCTTGCCTCCTTATGCTTAGCCCCTGGCCTCATTCCTTTTTTTAGACGATAATGATACACCGCCCTATTAGGAAAAGATAATATAAATTATATTACAAGATTTTTAGACCTAAAACGTAAGATGTAGTGTCTTACATATTCAAAAACTCTATCATGTGTGGTCGGTTTGATGGATATCCTTACGTTGAATCCAGAAAATAAATCTTTCGGAGTATCCAAGTTCACCGCAATTAGCAACCAATGTCTCCTAAAAACAAAAAAAGGAATAAGTAATAAAATAAGTGAAAATATAATTGATATGCTTTAATCGTAGAGTGTTACCCCTACATGGTTGGTATTAGGAAAAGTCTGTCATCTGTAGTCTTGCGTTCAAATGTTTTCAACAAACCGTTCACTTTTTCATCCCTTTTTGATGACTCTATTTTCGTTAGGTGTGTTGATGTGATATGAGGACTAACCAGTCCAAATCTTGGCTCATGGGAAAATTCCTTCAATTTTTTTTCATAAATGCGTCTGTCAACAATATAAAATGCATTTATTCATAATTTTCATGCTAGATCAGCTTTTGGAAAATCAATTCATGGAAACATACCTCATATATACATTTACAACTGTGACACCTAGCCAACCATTTTCAAGGATTTCATTTACATTTTTAGTAGCAACGAATTCTTTACTTTCCAATCTGTATATATTCTCTTCGAAAACCACTATATGACTATTACTATCTTTTAGCTTCGTATCCACATGAGTCTTCAATGCTAGTAAATGTGGAAAGAGAACATGTGGTGTTATTGTGCTTTCAGTAGCTCCTTGGGATCGGTTGGTCGATCCTTTAGATGGTTTTGAGCCGACGTTTGTCACTCCCTTCCCTTTCTCCATCTATAACAACAATCATTGGTTCAAACCATTTTTCATTAATTGTTAAGGGTTTAGCTTGAAATGAAAAGGAAATAAATACCTCTTTGTCGGCATGTACTCTAACAAGTTGTGCCGGCCATGCAATGAATGTACCAATAGCATTTCCGACCGTATGAATATCATCGGCATGAAGTGGAATAGGTAACTCTACCTTTGGCTCATGAGCTACAGTATTCATCACTTTCAGATGATCTTTCAGAAGTGGTCTATTATGTAGTGTGCCATCTGGGATATTTAACACTGTAGCCCTCGCTACAAGGTGATAGGTGGGTGTTAACAGATATAAATCACAATCATTATCACCCTGTATAATATGAGTAAAGAAAAATTATCAGTGTTTTTCTGATTCATATTTCATGGGAACAATTATTAGAATATTGATTACCATGGATAAGATAGTTCTTTGAGGTGAATGGATCACCTCAAAGCTGGTGGGGGGTGGGGCGGGATGTTCATGTGGTAGTTGTTCTTGAGTTGTGGCCTCCATTTGCTTCCCACCCATAAAAGTTACTAGAAACTCTCCCTACCATTGCAATTGTTCTTCAAGGTTTTCTATTTTTTCGCTCATTTGTTCCAATTTTTCATCTGTATCATCCATTTTTTCTTCTTCTCAAAATATACTTGGGGTGTCACCCCAAACCCTACACCTCTGCCACGACCGTATTTTTCTGGCTGCTTCAAAGCCGTCGATAAGAGGTCTGTATCAGCTACAGGAGTAGCTGATTCCTCTGACTTTCGGATATAGGAAAATAACTAATTATTTTTATGTAATGGCAATTTTAAACAAATTATTTTATCTTCATGTCATACTTACACATATTTCCCACACTTTCTATGTGTTCTCATCTACTAACTTCCCATCTTTGTTCACACGTGCCTCCTTCCATAGAACATGACGTGGGATAGAAGTGCATTTGGTTTTAGACTCATCAATCTACATATAAACATAGAAAAATAATTATGATGTTGTTTATTGGAACCTAACAATATTATTGTAAATTTGAAATACGTACCATTTTCTTTTCTAATGAAGCGTACCCCATCCTTTCTTTATGATAGGGGTATGTTGGTTTTAAAGCACGTTCCTTATTTTCAGTACATAGTTTCTGTTTCATAAATGAAGTATTGACAATCAAAGAGATGAATACAAGTATCCTCAAACAACGTATTATCACTCACAATGTACCTGAAACTTCTCATCCCCATGACAGACAATAAATGCATCCCATGCTTCTTGGGATATCAGGTGAGCGTAGACAATGGGTGGGTGCGGGTTTATTTTACCTTTAGAATCTTTGAGGTGACATCTTGTTAAAATAGTGCAAAAACCTCTATTAATCTTTCCTGCAAGCCTTAGTACATAATCCTTGTTTGAATCGTCTACTATAAACTTACTCTGCAAGAGATTGAGAAGAGTAGTACATTGTTTCATTATTTTATTTGCTAGTAAATTAAAGAAATAAATTCATAATGTTACCGTAATTTCTTCCCAGATCACAGCCTTCAGCCCAGACACAACATGGTGCCATGAATCTATATCAATCGGCACACGTTTTCGAGTGACAACTCCAATGTATCTGCTAAACATATCCTTTTTGGGATTCACATGTTGGCCTCATGCATTCCATCCGACTTCAAATTTGATGCCTTTGCTTTTCGCCTTAAGAATTTTGGATAACACCGTCAAACTACGATGAACCTGTGATTTCTGCGATGCTGGTCCTTAATTCCCAACCATTTCATTGATATCAACATCTTCAATATGTTCATCTATAATGGTATCAACGACATGTGTTGATGGTTGTTGGAACTCAACACTAAGAGCAGCAGGAGCCGCAGCAGTAAGAGAAACATGAGGAGTAGCAGGAGGAGCATCAGCGGTAGGAGCCGCAGCAGGAGGAGCATTAGGAGCAACCGGAGCCGCAACAGGAGCAACAACAGCAGCAGCATGAGCTGCAGGAGCAGCAACAGGAGCAACAGCAGCAGCAGCATGAGCTGCAGGAGCAGCAGCAGCCGCAACAGCAGCTGCATGAGAGACATGTTCACCCTTAAGGTTAGGAGCATCAGAATGTGCAGAAGTCATTATCTGCAAAAGTGGTGGAACAATTAATTCAGATTACATAAATTCAGTAATGATAAGATAATAACATGAGATAACAAGATCTACATTACAAACAAAATATAACCTGTTTACTGAACTCTCTATCTTTTTTTAAAAGGTTTAAGGGATTTTACACCTCTATCGACTATCCAAATTCCTTAATTTTGGTCTTCTCTAACATAGAAAACATCATTTGCATTGGGACCACTCCGAAATGATTGCGACATACCACTAAAAGGATCGTCCTCAACTGAATTTTCATCAGAACCTTCAGTAGTTTTGGACGATAACAGAGAAATCGAACACTTTCGGTTTTCGGGATCTGGAACATAAAAAACTTGTACCGCTTGTGATTCCATTATAAACTGTTCGTCTTTGTACCCTTCTTTACTAAAATCAACTTTCACAAATCCCCATTCATCTATTTTAACACCACTGTTGTTATCAATCCATTTTCATTGAAAAATTGGCAATTGTAATGTCGTATAATCCAACTCCAATATTAGTTTGATAATGCCAAAGTATGACATATTTTCATAAATTGGATTTCTGTCCTTACTACCAGAAACATGCATCACTTCAGCCACTAGTGTAACTCCACTATTTGGCATGGTACTATCTTCATCATGTTAATCTGTATAGAATGTATAACCAATAATTACATGACCACTATAGGACAATACATACACACTTGGTCCAGTGGCTAGCCATTGAAGACATTCTGAAATTGAATTCAGATTTTCATCTAGCTGCTTAAAAATATAGTCTTAAAACCATCCTATAAACTGGTGATTATGTGTATCTGATAACCATTTTTCAGCCCTCGATGGATTCAACTGCCTAAGAATTTCATTGTGAGTTTTAATATATGGAGCAACCTCCCAACTGTTATGCAAAACATAACAATGATCCTGCTCCCAATCTGTAATACGGATTGTCACAACTTCTCTTCCAGAAATTCCCTCACCCTCAATGCGTCCCGTGTGATGAGATTTTGGGAGACCAATTATTTCCACATCAGATAGGTATTCAGTAAAAAATTCAATGGCTTCCTCAACAATATATCGCCCCACTATACAACCCTCTGGACGACTTCGATTTTTGACATACCCTTTCAAAATCTTCATATACCGTTCAACATGATACATCCATCTATAGTGCATAGGACCACAAAGTCGAATCTCTCTCACCAAGTGAATCATCAAATGAACCATCATATCAAAGAATGTTGGCGGGAAGAACATTTATAATTTACATAATATGATGAAAATTTCTTTTTCCATAGCTGGCAATTTTCTCAGGTCTAAATTTTTTTTACATATAGCTTTGAAAAAGAAACAAAGTTTGGTTAACGTATGACGAACATTCTTGGACAAAATGCAACTTAAAGCTACAGGAATTAGATCTTTCATCAAAACATGGAAATAATGTGATTTCAAACCTTTTAAATTCAAATCATTCATTGACACAATGTTCTTGATATTTGATGAGTACCCCTCTAGAACCTTTACATCATTAAAGAAGTTGCAAAACTGATAGCTCTCTGCCCTAGAAAGAGTATAAGCATCTATAGGAAGAAACATTATATTTTCACCCTTCACAGGAGTCGACTCTTCTCATATTCCCATGTCAACCATGACCAACCTTGCCTTAATTCTATCTTTTGTTTTGCCAGGGGTATTTAGCAACGTTCCGGTAACACTGTCACATACATTTTTTTTTCACATGCATCACATCAAGAAAATTTCTGACGTACAAACAATTCCAGTATGGTAATTCAAAAAAAAACTGATCTCTTTTTCCAACCGATTTTCGTATGGTTTTTCGAAAATGGTTTACCAAAAATAGTGTTCAGATCTTTTAATTTCTCAAACAGCTGATCACTTGTTAGTGGAGACAGTGTTTCACATTTTTCGGAACTTCCATTGAATGATGTCGTCCAAGATCAGTACTTATGCCGACGAGGTAGAAATTTATGATGTCCTAGAAACACAGATTTCGATGAATGTTTCAACATAATTTATTCTGTATCTTCTTCACCCATGGGCCACCCTTGAGTTCCTTTAATTCTATAGCCTGAAAAATTTCCATAAGTAGGGAAATCACTTATTGTCCCATACAACATCGCTCTCAACGTGAAGTATTAACTTTTATAAGAATCATACCAAATTACACCTGATTCCCACAATAACTTCAATTCCTCGATCAAAGGAGCCAGATAGACATCAATATCGTTACCTGGTTGTTTTGGTCCTAATATAAGCATAGATAACCTGATGAATTTCCGCTTCATGCATAACCAGGGTGGCAAGTTATAATTTACCAACATAACAGGCCATGTACTATGAGTGCTGGTTTGAAAACCAAAAGGATTCACTCCATCTGTGGATAACGTAAGACGATGGTTTCTCGGCTCTTTTACAAATTCAGGATACTCATGATAAATTTTCATCTACTGAGGTGAGTCGGCCAGATGATGTAATAACCCATCTTTATTTCTTTTATATGCATGCCACGACAATTGTCTTGCAGTTTATTCACTTCCATATAGATGCCTAAACATTGGAATGATTGGAGAGTACCATAAAAATTTCATAGGATCGGTTTTATCATTCTTGTATCGAGAAGAACCACACTTTGGGCATTCTGTAAGTGATTTTTTCTCTTTGAGAAACAATATACAGTCTTTTGGGCAGGCATGTATTCTTTCAGAAATCATTCCCATCGAGCGTAGCATTCGTCTAGCTTCATATGTCCGGCTTGGGAGCTCATTATCTTCTGGGATCATGTAATTCAAGAGAGCAAGTACTTCCGTAAAACTGACATCACTCCATCCATTGCCTTCTTTCAATTTATACAACTTCAGTACAACTGACAATGTTGTATACCTAGTGCAAGCATCATACAATGGTGTCTTTTCACAACTCTTTAACTTCTCAAACAATTTTGGGCAATCATAGAGTTCATCTTGAATTGTCTTTGTCATTTCCTCAATACGATCTTCATCACCATTGACATCTGAAATCACATCCTCCATACGGTCTTCTTCATTATCCATATTTGTATTCATATCTGACGATCCATAAAATGCAGTTTTATCCCAGCCAGTAGCTACATTCGCTTTTTCTCCATGTTTATTCCAACATTTATAACTCCGATCTATTCCGTGACATATCAAATGTTCTTATAACTCCTATGGAGTAAGTATTCTATAATAACATCAATGTAAACACAGAAAAAGGATTTGAGAGGGATCCTTTGCATGATCCTTTGCAAACTTGATGAACTCTTTCTCTCCGTTCTCATACTCTATTGTTAAACAATTAGCATCCATCCAATATTTATTCATCTCCATCCTATTTGAATCTCAAATATTAGTATTTATGGTTCAAGTACACAAAACAAGAATTCTAAACACAGTAGAATAGAACCACTTCCTTATAAAAATGGAGATTAATAGAGCCTAACCATTAGTATTTATTCATCATGCCTAAATACACACTGCTGGTGGAAGTGAAACCGTTCCTGATGATCATGCCAAGAAGAAATGGAATCCAAAAGGGGGGAGTGAATCAAAATACCCCAAACAAGAGGAAAAAACATGGTATTTGTGAATAGGTTAGTGGATTTCATGTTGGCTAGAAGGAAACCTAATTTATTTCAATGAAAAAGGTTAATTCACAACAAGATACCATCCATTCCATATATTATTTTCATTAATAGGGTTATTTTGTTCTTCAAAATGATCAAAACATGTCTGACCAACTTCAAATGGATAAAATATGAATTCATGAAACACATGAATCCCAAAAAGAAGATACAGTATAGAAACACCCACTTGGAATCTGAATGAGTCTGCTCAAATGAAGAATATCATACATCTCCAACTACATCGATGCTTTCTCATATACAACAACACCACTAGCTAGACAGTGGCCCTCACAAAGAACATCATACATCTCCAAATAAGAGACTACAACCACTAACCAGGAAGACCATCATAAGATGGAAATATACTAAGAACACATCCCTTCACCCAAATAAGAGACTACAACCACTAACCATGAAGAACCACTAAGAGCATAATTTGAAACCTAAGGAAAGGTACACCCAAAACATACTAATGAATTCAAATGAAATACTTTCTAAACCAAACCATTGAAATCCTCAAATGTTCCTAACATCAAACCCCATCATATCTCCTAATAAAATTCTTTGATAACACTATTTCATGGCCTATACCCATTTAGACCCCTCTATTGGTTAGTAGATTATAGTCTAGTGACCCCCTAAAACCATCCTCCAACATGTCATGGGTTAGTGAATGCACCGAGGGTATTTATCACAACCATGTGCAATGTACTTATAATAATAAATAATTGATATAGTTTAACATCAAGTTGTATAGATGATTTTTCGAATGATACAATGTGAAAGTTAGTATGGTAAACATGCGTGATAAGACATTTTTTGTCTAACTAAAAGGGGATATAGCCTAATGAGTGTATTTTGGATTCACAAAAAATATGACTCTATGTGGTATAGGGTTTTTTCAACTAGTAGGAGTATGGAAAACTAAGTGAATATGGTCCTCTATGTGTGGGAATGTTTTCATTTAGAGTATGGCCTAATATGTGTGGTTCCCATAGAATAAGGCCCATTTTAATTGGATATTTGGGCTCATTACACAAGGTGGATCACATTTTTCATGTGAGGAATCTACACCAATTTGGTTCATAAAATATATCACATCACATAAGTATTTCTGTATTCATCAACTAATGAATCATGTTCTTATCACACCAGGTAAGAACAAAAGATCATCTACTAAGGGAAGTGTTTAGAGATCGTATGCTCATCACATAGGGGATTCTTTGGCACATCGCCTAAGGAATCTCATGCTCCTCATGTGAGATATAATCCTAGGATCATTACCTAGGAGATGAATAAGAGATATTATGATCATCACTTAGGGGATTCTTAGGCATATCCTCTAATGAATCTATTTATATTCTCATGAGGTATAATCAAGGGAAAATTATTTGGGAGATAAAGAAGATCCCATATTCCCATAACATATGGACTTTATATTCTCATCACCTAAGGAAACCTAGGATTATCACCTAGAGTTGGATGTTTCCTGAATTAAGAGTGTTCATAGGTTTATATCTCAGTAAAGGAACTCACATATTTGAATATTAGAAGAGGTAACCACCCGATACACTCATCGCGTAGGGGGTGAGCATAGTTTTATAGCCACCATTTCATTTTTATCCATGAATTTATTCAATTCCCACCAAACCCTTTTCAATTTCATCATTAACAACTATATTATATGTCGCTGGGAAACTAAAAGGAAAACCCATATCAACTATCGATGTCATCTCCCACAATAACCCACTCATTACATCCTTTTAACAATGGAAAGGTTGATGCTTCCCCACTGCACGATTTACCACCTCAACCATCTCACATTTTCCCCCAATGGAATCTATCACAACCAAACTAATAAAAAACTTCTTAAAAAACCCCACCAAAAACAATGATGATTTTCAACAATAAAATTAAACAAGCACCATGTTCTTGAGAAATATAATGAAAATTAGTAAACATATGTGAATCATCCCCTTTACGTCATTTTCCATCAAGTATGATCCATTTTCTTCAATAGGTCAATCCATAATACTCACCCATAGAATAAAAAAGCATGTTAAAAAAATGATATACAAATGGGAGAGGAGAACAATATTGAAACAATATTTGGAAAAAATTCCTTAAAAGAGGTCCTGCAAACCGATGCTTGAAAGAATTACGGGCAGTGGAGGTCCGACAATTAGAAGTGAGGGCGGAGGAGGTCCGACAACGTGTTCTTAGCGGGCGGAAGAGGGGATTCACAGGGTTCCAGTACCGCGAGAGATTTAGGTCATGATAAAACGAGGGCACTGTCTGACCGAATTTATAAAATAATGAACTAAGGTTTTATCAGCGCTAGCATTTTAGCGCTGATAATGATGTCCTTTATCAAAGCTTTTTTAGCGCTGATAATAGTACCCTTTATCAGCGCTACAAAAGCGCTGATAAATCCTTACTGTATCAGCGCTAAAATTTTACCACTGATACATGGAGTCTTTATCAGCGCTTTTCTAGCGCTGATAAAGGGTCTTTTTATCAGCGCTAGTTTAGCGCGGATAAAGTTTGCCCTGTATCAGTGCTGATAAAGGATTTCTTTATCAGCGCTTTTCTAGCAATGATATATGGCCTCTTTATCAGCGCTAGAAAAGTGCTGATAAAGACTCCCTTTATTAGCACTACAATTGTAGTGCTGATACAAGGTTTCTTTATCAGCACTTTTCAAGCACTGATAAAGAGGCCATATATCAGGGCTAGAAAAGCGCTGATAAAGAACTCCTTTATCAGTGCTAAAATTTTAGCACTGATACAGGGTAACCTTTATCAGCAGTTTTGCTTAGCACTGATATAAGGGGGCGCTTCCCTTGCCCGTTTTTGTAGTAGTGAGGGAAGAAAACCCAATACCCAGAGCTCCACTATATAGCCTAAGCACCACACCACAACCACCCCTCAGTAGGAAGAGCAAAGATCCTAGACCATAGAGCTCTATAGTGTATCATATTCCAATTATATAGCTATATTTAGATAAAAAAACATAAATCCATCATATTGAACCTCCACACTGTAATCATTTTAGCCACACCATAAGAGACTATCGTCAGGCTGCACATCACCATTTCCTAAATGCTAATGATTTAAGACCCCTACCTTCTATATTTTAGATTAAATTCAACTTCCACACTTCCACCCTTCTCCCAAACACCATAGATTACCCCAAAACACCAAGGAAGGGATCAATAAAAACCAGGCACTTGAAAATATGGAAATTGTCCCACTAATGAATAATATTGATATTAAAAGTGTTTCACAATTTTATTGGGAGAATATTTAATTAATTTCCTTATTAAATAAATGTAAAAATTTATATTTATTTAATGAAATATTTTATTATAGATATAATGGAATCTTCATCATTAGAAATGGTTTTGAGATAAACATTATGAAAAAATGTATCTTAATGACTATAACTTTATAGACTGGTATTGTAAGGACCCATGTTTTTTTTGAACCCTTCCTTTGTTATTTCATGAGTGTTTAGGGATTTTAGGGTTTTTTAGTTATATTTTTTTTTGTCAGGAAAATTTTTTGGATCGTTTTGGGGAATTTACATCAAGAATGATGTGTTGCAGCATGATGGTTGGTGTCGTGACATGGGGATATTTCAAAACTTGGGGCATAAGTTGTGAGTGTTAGGAGTCATGCTATTTCATGTTAGAATTTTGGTTACATGTGATTAGATTTGGTCATGACATGAAGGGTCGTGAAGGGAAGTTGGAAAAGTGAAAGAACTTTTCTTTCCTATGGAAAACCATACATTTGGATTTTTGCCTCTTATATATTTCCTTTTCAATTTTTATGGGAATGGTGTGAAGTATATCTATCATTGGGTGATGTCCTGAAGTTTGAGTTCCTTGGTTTTTCATTTATAGATGTCATTGTACTGTGGGGAGAAGGCCATGTTGTGAGTTTTTTCTATGATTTTTTAAGATGACGTGGAAGGCTAGGGATTCATATTTTGATTTTGGAGGTTTGAGCATTGTGGGATGACTCCCTTAGACGGGCTTTGAATGTGATTTTACTCATTAAAGAAAAGGCCATCGACTATGATAGAAATTGGGATCTACATGAGGAGATCACACTATGAACTTTAGATTTAGGTGTATGTGGGATAATTTTGAATCAACATAGGACTTATGTGATTGATCATTAATACATTTATTTTTCCAACAACTACCTTCAATATAGGGTATCTATTTTCCTCTATTATCTTCTTTGACACTCTCTTATAGTTTATTTCCCATTATTAGTACTTTTATCCTCTTGATTTAGTGGGTTTCTTATTGATTATTGAATTAGGATTCATGATGGGAAGATGTCTCTAAGGTTTGGAAATTTTTCATAATGATTCATGTTGGAGTTCTTCACCCATCATCCCATTCTAGTTCAGTTATAATAGGAGCTTCATGTCATGGTATATTATTAGATACTTATGCTATTATTCACGTGTAAATTTGTGATAATCATGATTTGGTTTCCAATAGGTAAACTTATGGGATTTTTCTAAAGAATAGAATAATATTGATATAATGGATTGAAAGAGATGGTCTGGCTACACATGTGAATATGATTTATTTATGTCATTACCTCATGATATTTTTTAGATTGTGTGATATCCTATTATTGTGAATATCAATGATTTACTTTTATATTATACATGCATAAAACTAATAAAACAACATAAATATGGAAAGAAAAGGAGGTTAATGAATGGGTTATTCATTGAATATATCATTATACAATATAATTTCTCATCCTCATGAATCTCATCCTTGAGAGTTTTATTTGGATGATTATATTATCTATTAGTTGCTGATTATGGTAGGTTTCATTTCTTCCTAAAACCTTATCATAATGAATTAGTTAAATAAAATGGTAATGAAAGATGTTGATTGTTGGAATTGATAATAATGACTCACTATGTTCTAACCTTATTTGATATAAGATTGAATGCATTGGTCTAAATATTAATGGTTAATTATCTATTCAATCAGCTAAATGTAGGTAACCAGTTTTTGAAATTTTATTTTTATAGGGTAACATTAAAAACAATTGAAGGATGAAGATGGACTAAAGGCCCCCATCAGGTGTCATTATGGGCACTATGATCTTACAATAATTCTCTTTAGTATTACAAATGTAGTAGAAAGGTTCATAGGACTAATAAACTTTGTGTTCAGTGAGTTTCAGGACCGGTTTATGGTGGAATACATTATTGAAATTATTTTGTATTTAAAGTCTAATGAAAAACATTCATAACACCTGAAAGCCATTTTATAGGTTCTTAAATGCCATAAACTATTCGGGAAACTGTCTAATAGTATCTTATTGTCTTAAGTGGACCATTAATTAGGTCATGTAATGTCTCAGTGAGGAGTATTTATTGAACCTTTAAAGATCAAGGCATCTATTTCCAAAGTAGAATTTAAGAATTTTATAGATTTTTAATGTTTTTAATCCTTCATGATAATATAGATGTTTTGTGTAACAACCTAAGAAAAGTGAGACTTAAAAGATAAATGTTATTACCCATGTCAGGTGCACTTTTCTATATGGAATACAACCTGATTAGAACTCCACAGTTAAGTGTTCATGGATAGTAGTAGTGTCAAGATGAGTGATCTCCTTGGATGTTTCCTAGAGGGCATGTGAGTGAGGAAAATACACAATAAAAGAACATGTGTTTTCCTATGGGGAAAATTAATAGCCTGATAAGTGACCCTAGTGGGTAATAGGTTACGGTGTTCTTGGAAGGTAACTAAGTTATTACAGAAGACCCATGGGGTCATATGACTAGGTTCATGGTCTGAGGAGGTTGGGTCCTGAAAAATTATATTAGAGTTAATAGCCAGCCTAAAGTGAAGAGGCATTTCCTTGGTTTATGGTTTGGGGTATATAATTAGAGCATTATGCTTTAAAGGGGGAGAGATTGTAACACCCCAAGAAAAGGGAGTATTAGAAGGATAAATGTTAATACCCATGTCAACAAGGTGCACCTTTATTTTTGGAATCTTTCCTGATTAGAACTCCACCATTAAGTGTACTTGTCCAAGAGTAGTATTAGGATGTGAGACCTATTGGGAAGTTTCCCAAGGGGTGTCTGAGTGATGGAAACATACATATAAAGAACATGTTTTGGACTTTGGGTATATTCATTATTATAATAAGTGACTTAACAGGTAATATCTTATGGAATTCTAGGAAGGAAACCAAGTTATTATATAAGACCTATGGGATCAAATGACTTGGTTCATGGCTAGAGGAGGTTTGTTCAGAACATTTTGTGCCAAATGTTTCTTGGATTGTGACTCCAATATCAACCTTGATTAGTAAGGGTCATGATTTTGTGTAGAATGACCAATTCTATTTTCGTTTTGATAATTTTAAGGAGAATTTATTCAGTGACCATGTTTTTTGTTTTCTAAGTGAAGAAGTTATATATATGAGGTTTTCTTCAATTATTTATGCCTTAACTTGTGTTATTTTATGATGTAGCATAGAAAAATCATCTCATATGGTTCTCAATAGTTATGACCCCATAATCATAACTATAATACCCTTGAACCTGATATTTCTATAGTTCTATTTTCCATAATGTTGTGGTGAAAATTTCTCATCAGTGAAAATTGTGTGTTCTTCATGAATCACAAGATTTTTACATATATATTCTCTGATATTTATTTGAACTTGTTATAGTGATGGTGTATGGAACTATTACAATATTATGCCTTTGATATTTCTTATACATTGGGGAAATAGAATGTTGTTTCTAATGCGTTGAGTAGGAATTAACATAGTGAATCTATTTATGAGTATGTGGATGCTTGGATATTTATGTAGAAAATTGTAGTGATGTATCCTAATATAGATGAAGTTAATGTTATATGGTGGATCTAAGAAATTATAGTGTAATCATACTTAATACAATGAGTGCAAGAATCTCAGTTGGGTGATTTTGAGGTGGATGTTTGATGGGATCATTTTGTTTTTGGGGATTCTTATAAGGTATGGTCTGGGGATAATCAACATTGGGTGTTTCTTTAGGGGATCTTCTTCATTCCCTTACTAACATGGGAGGTGGTTCTTCATGAGTTTCATAGCTCACCATTGATAGTGCATCCTTTTGTGGTTAGAATCTATTTTTCCTTGAAGGGGAAAATTGAATTGATAGGGATAAATAAAATAGTCATAGAGATTGTATCTTAGTGTTTAATCTACCAGAAATTCAAAGATTAGCATCATGTTGCTGGTGTGTTTTTTTAGACATTAGATATCCCTCAATGTAATTCAGAGTACATTTCATAGGATTTCATGAACGATTTTCCTTAAGCTTAGGGAGGGTATTACTTTATCGAGTGATCAATTATTGTTTGAAAAATTTATCACAATTATTAGTTATTAAGGATTAAATTATGGTGGATTCCCTATCTAGGAAGTATTAGGAGGAGATTTTGAGGTTCTATGGGGTTTTTAGGACGACCATATTGAATTGGGATCTACTTTTTACCTCTAAAATATGGAATGGTATCTATTATGATTTTGGGTCTTTTCTATGCCTTATCAAAACTTTTTATCTAACAATACATAGTTAGATAGAGTGGACTATCCACATCATGAAAGACATGTTTAAAACGTTCATTTTGGATTTTATAGGTTGTTGGGTGAAACACCTACCCTTGGATGACTTTTCTTATAATAAAATCCATGACTCCACCTTTGGTATAGATATGTTTAATGTTAAATATATATGACCTTGTGGATCATTTATGTGATGGACTAAGGATGGTTAGTTTGGAATTCTATGACCTAAATTAATGAAAATGATGATATACAAGGTGTTGGTGGATTTTTGAGTGTATAAAGGTATCCCATGATCATCAAAATCCTATTCAGGTCATAAATAGAGGATTTGGTATAACGAACCATACTTTACATACGTTGTTATTACTTCAGAATTGAAGCACACTTATTACAACATATAACAAAACCAGGAAAGGACCGTATAGGTATAGAGTCTTTAGAAACTGGGAAACATAAACAACTGGTTCATAAAGCATCTACTATGCCTCCCACTTATTTCATTATATCTAGAGTCCGTTTTGGGCATATCCTACTTAATAACCTTCTTCCTGACCTGGGGAAATAAAACATACAAAAAGGTGAGCTCAAATTCTCAGTAAGGGTAAACAAAAGAAAAATCAATCACATCATGAACATAACATTTTGGAAATCTTAACCTGCAAAAGAAATAATAATTTCATACCATGGGATAAATCATAGAAGTGAAATGTAATCCCAATAATCATAACATAAAACATGGAACGTTGTGTCAAATACACATAATCATAGAGAATCATTTCTTATTAGTCAATACTCATTGCCAAGACTATCTTAGTGGACAAAGTCCATTTCTGAACAGAGTTCACTCCTCGTTTCAGTCCTGTTTCACTGAACCGGTTTAACCTGACGTTCCAGCCATCTCTATCTCATGAGATATAAAATCTTTACCCAATTCATTGGAGGGAGATATAAATCCCACCCATCTCATAATTATACCATTCTTATTTGTGTCACAAAATCAGAAAACTATACATCATAGCATAACCCATGTAATAAAAATGGGAATCTTAAACATCATGACATCATAAAACAATTCATATAAGATAAAGGAATTCATAAAAATATAATTCCATCACAATCAAGGTTGAATTCAGGAACATTTCTCACCTTCTTTTGTAAATCTACATCTTATTTCTGTGCCTCTTTAATCTTCACATGTGTAGATGGTTGAACATTCATTTGAGAAAGATACGATTTTTCCCCTTTCATTATAATTCCAAGATCCATCCTTTGTAAATCCATAAATATTGGATATTTTGTGATCCACATCATGGATAAACTAGCATGGTCTTGTCGACTTAATGCATCTGCCACCTTGTTTGCTTTCCCAGGGTGGTAATGAATTGAGGAGTCGTAATCCTTAATCAGCTCAAACCATCTTCTTTGGCGCATATTCAGCTCCTTTTGTGTGAAAATATACTTTAAACTTTTATGATTAGTATAAATATCACACCTCTCACCATAAAGGTAATGCCTCCAAATCTTTAATGCAAAGATTACCGCAGCTAACTCCAAATCGTGAGTTGGGTAATTTTTCTCATGTATTTTCAACTGTCGTGAGGTATAAGATATCACCATATCATTTTTCATAAGAACACACCCCAAACCCTTCTTAGATGCATCACTGTAGATCAAAAACCTTTCTCCACTATAAGGAAGTGTGAGCACAGGTGCACTGGATAACCTTCTTTTCAACTCCTTGAAATTTTCTTCACATTCCTCTGTCCAAACAAACTTAACTCCTTTCCGAGTCAACTTGGTGAGTGGATTAGATAATCATGAAAAATCTTTCACAAAACGTCGATAATATCCATCCAAACCAAGAAAAATTCGGATCTCAGTTACTGTTGTTGGTCTCGACCATCTTTCGATAACCTCTGTTTTTGCTGGATCCACAAATATCCCCTCTTTTGGGATTATGTGACCCAAAAATGAAACTTTTTGAAGCCAAAATTCACTCTTGGTAAATTTGGCATAAAGCTTCTCCTTTCTCAGGGTCTTCAATATAATTCTCAAGTGATCTTAATGTTCTTCCTTGCTCTTAGAATAGACAAGAATATCATCTATAAAGACTAACAAAAATTGATCAAGATAGTATCTAAAGACTCTATTCATTAGATCCATGAAGATAGCAGGGGCATTAGTAAGACCAAATGGCATCACTATAAATTCATAGTGTCCATACCTTGTACGGAAAGCCATCTTTGGTATATCCTCCCTTTTGACCCTTAATTGATGATACCCTGAACGAAGATCAATCATGGAAAAGTATTGAGCTCTGCGTAGTTGGTCAAATAGGTCATCAATGCACGAGAGAGAGGATATTTGTTCTTGATAGTGATCTTGTTAAGTTCTCTATAATCAATGCAGAGTCTCATTGATTCATCTTTCTTCTTAACAAACAGAACAGGTGCCCCCTAAGGTGACGCACTAGGGCGTATGAACCCCTTATCAAGATTCTCTTGGAGTTTCTTCTTCAATTCCTGCAACTCAATTGGGGCCATTCTATAAGGTGTCTTTGAAATAGGCAAAACATCCGGTACGAGTTCTATTGAAAACTCAACTTCACGATTCGGTGGAAGACCCGGTAATTCCTCCGGAAAGACATCATCAAACTCCCGTACAATGGGCATATTCTTAATCGTGAGTTTCTCACCAACCATTTGAGATAAATAACCTTCATTTAGTGGAATCAATACCAATAAAATGGAAGAAATTTCCACTGTAAGGTTATGTTCATCCTTGCATCGATAGACGATCATAGATTGATCTAGAATATGAAATGTGACTTACCTTCTTTGGCAATTGATATAAGCTCCATGTAGAGAAAGTTGTGTGAGCATGGCTACATGATTTTTCATTCCGGATCCTATAACGTTTGGTTGCTCCGGGGGACAATCATTTCATTGCCCGTCGCATTCCGCATTAACACGGTTCCTTCGGGTTCCAGCCATTGACTAAAACCAAGAAGAATAGTGTGAGCAACACTAATTATAATAGGAAAACCACACAATCAAGAATAAAATTTCAAACTTAAGGTCTTATCCTAGGTTATTCATGGTCATTTCTAAAACACTATGATTGTGTTCTATTCTTAGACTTATCCTTAGGGTTCTTACTAAGGCTTTCACATCCTAGTTTCCAAAGGTTGACTATACCTTTCCTCTGATTCCAACTATAACGACCCATACTTTACATACATTGTTATTACTTCAGAATTGAAGCACAGTTATTACAACATATAACAAAACCAGGAAAGGACCATATTGGTATAGAGTCTTTAGAAACTGGGAAACATAAACAACTGGTTCATAAAGCATCTACTTTGCCTCCCACTTATTTCATCATATCTAGAGTCCCTTTTTGACATATCCTACTTAATAACCTTCTTCCTGACCTGGGGAAATAAAACTTACAAAAAGGTGAGCTCAAATACTCAGTAAGGGTAAACAAAAGAAAAATCAATCACATCATGAACATAACATTTTGGAAATCTTAACCTGCAAAAGAAATCATAATTTCATACCATGGGATAAATCATAGATGTGAAATGTAATCCCAATAATCATAACATAAAACACGGAACATTGTGGCATACACACATAATCATATAGAATCATTTCTTATTAGTCAAGACTCATTGCCAAGACTATCTTAGAGTACAAAGTCCATCTCTGAACTGAGTTCACTCCTCGTTTCAGTCCTGTTTCACTGAACCTGTTTAACCTGACGTTCCAGCCATCTCTATCTCATGAGATATAAAATCTTTACCCAATTAATTGGAGGGAGATATAAATCCCACCCATCTCATAATTATACCATTCTTATTTGTGTCACAAAATCAGAAAACCATACATCATAGCATAACCCATGTAATAAAAATGGGAATCTTAAACATCGTGACATCATAAAACAATTCATATAAGATAAAGGAATTCATAAAAATATAATTCCATCACAACATAATAAAATCAATGTAATAATAGGGATACAAACAGAACCCTTTATTATCTTAGATAGAAAATAATTTTGATAAAACACTTGAACTCCATTCTTGAGGAAAATATCCTTTCTGCTTCAAAAACACTTTTCCTTTCTTAACTTGTCATACAATTATAAACTAAAAGAAGTTGATTAAAAATAAACATGAAAACATGTAAAGGAAGCTTCTTGGAAATAATGTTTTAAAAATCCATTCATGCCGTATAAGTTAAAAAAAACATTCTTCGTACTTTTGTCGGAAAAGTCAAAAAGTACCTCATACGAAAAACGACAAAAGATTCCTTTCATATCCTTTACTAAAAACTCACCGAAGGGTAAAATTGGATTTAAAAAATTGTATGTGGATGGAAATAATATTACATATTGAGGAAATATGGATGTGGATGATAAAATACACCCCAGTAAATTCCAAAGTAAAAACAATCTCAGATAAAAACGAGATTGTGATATTTCCCTTACCTTACGTCCGATTTGCCTCGTAAGTATCCAAACCTCCTGTATAATGATTTAAATAATGTTATTAACTTATTACAGAATCATTATTATTGTTATGATATCATATATGGTCATATTCGTAGCTTCTTATTTGTAATATTTCATTACAACTTGTTATTCGAGTGTTTATTACTTTTTGTTCTTATACGTGTTTTGTCGAATAAATTCTTATTCTTATCTTTAGGTTATAGATACCTCATTTCCAAAATTTTATTAGTTTAATATATATCATATTCATTCATTCAATTAATTTATATAATCATTATGCAATGAATATCATGTAGAACGAGTCGCATCACATCGTGGAGACGGTATTCCGTATGTACGCACGAGCGATGATATCATTCCCATGATCATGGAATTGTATTGAAGTGTATGTATACTATTTAAGAATCAATATCACTTTACAATAATCATATATAGTCATTATTTACAGCATTATACCCATCCATGTAAGGTGGTGGTGGAAAGTAGATTACACCACGGCGTGGAGACGGTATTCCGTACGTACGCACGCGCGGTGATTTAATTTTCCGTAGGACGGATAGATGGTGAAATAGGGTTGTTTCATACTTATAATAAAATATCAGTATATGAGTGATACTGATGTTATTACTTCATAATGAAACAACTAAAGAAGAATAAGTGGAAGAAGAAATAAAGATGAAAGAATCGGTAACGGACATTAACTCTTCTTTGAAGTGCTTCTTTGAGACCTCCTTTTACGGCACTAAAATTGGTCTTTGAAGAAGACCAGGACCTCTAGGATGTCCCTAGGAAAGTGTATAGGAGAAAGTGTCAGGGGTTGTCCGATCTTGAATGCTCAAAGTTGTGTGAGGAAGAGAGGGAGGAGGTTCCCTTTTATAAGGGAGGAGAGGGGCACCTTTGGAAGAACAAAAAATATTATATTATTATAAAGCCAAATTCGGTTTTAAATAGCTCCAAATTGATTTATTTCGAAGATAAGGTGGGTATGGGTCGAAATACTCTCATCCAATAGAATTTAGACAATTTTAGGTTCCTATTTTGACCTTATCATTTAGATTTAACATTAAGTTAAATAATTTTACTTTTACCGTGTCTTCTTGTGTTCTTACACTATAAGGTTAATAAACTTACTATAACAATCCAAACAAACCCCAAGTTGTTTAATATTAATACATATAACCTTATATAATTCATTTTTCCGATCCTTAGATTTTTAGGAATAAAATAACAATTAATAATATAATATTTGTTTTAAAAACTATTTTATGTCAATTTTGACACTATTTAGTAATTGATTTTTGTGAAAATCATAATAGAATGATTAGTTCGAAAAACGTTAATTAAATCAATAATAACATTTCATATTAACCTATAAAATTAGTTTAATTCATAAAAAGTCTCTAATTACATTTATTTGGGTATTTATAACATCAATTATGTCAGTATTTCATTAATAAGCTAATTACTGCATCATCTTTGTGTCATAAATAAATTAAAGTATTTATTGTCTAAAAATTACAAATAAAATACCATTATGTAGGAAATATTTTTAGATTTCTAATTAATATTTATAGTCGAATTTATCTTATATATAACCTTAAATTAAAAATTATTTACTTATTAAACTTTGATTTTAACTATTTTAACCCTTGTTTAAATAAATTAATAATAAATGTCCTAATCTAATCCAAGTGGGCCTAAATGGTAATAGTTTATTCCTAAGTTTGTTTTTGGTCGAATTACACTTATTCAATAGAATTAGGACATGTGTTAGGGTAATAATAATATCATTTTTACCCTTAATTACCCTATTTACTTTTAACCGTGGTAAATAAAAGTAAAAAGTTACTATTTACCAAAAATTATTTTCATCTCATTGAACCACATTTTACTTGATGACATCAACCGTGTCTCTCGGATTTTTGAAATTCCACTCACAGAAGCGGTAAAATTAAGTTTTATGAAAAATTCAGTTTTTTAACTACCACTTAGTGGTTTCACTATTCATCAAAAATTGAAAGTTTTCAGAAAAATACCAAAATTTCACCCTAGGATAATTTCGATATTCCGAATCCAAAAAAGAAGTACCTTTTGAAAAATAAAATTTATAAAATTTAAAAAAGTGGTTATTACTATTCATAACGGTTAGTTTTAATAATATTTTATTAGCATATCATTGTTTAGTGAAACTCGGTATTGCATATGACACAAGCTATCGAGGAAGGTCGCGATTTCGTGTAAAGAAATACAAGCAAGTGTTGTGTGTAGAAAAATATTCATTTGATGATTTATATAACATAAAAGTCTCGGGTGTTACATTCTACCCCCCTTAAAATGAATTTCGCCCTCGAAATTCATCACTTTGTAACAAACAGATGAGGATACCTCTCCCTCATCATATCATCAAGCTCCCATGTAGCTTCTTCTAATTGGTGGTTCCTCCATAAAACTTTCACCAATCGAGTGGTCTTGTTTCGTAGGAATTTTTTGCTATGATCCAGAATCTCTATCGGCTGTTCTTCATAAGAAAGATCCTGCTCCAGCGGTACAACTTCTGAGCTGAGTACATGTGAAGGATCAGGTATGTACTTTCTCAGGAGAGATACATGGAACACATTTTGAACATGAGAGAGATTCAGTGGAAGCGCCAATCGGTAAGCTACCTTTCCAACATGATCCAGTATTTCGAAAGGACCGATATATCTAGGGCTCAACTTCCCCTTCTTTCCAAATCTCATGACCCTCTTCTAGGGAGATATTCGTAAGAACACATTATCACCTACTTCAAACTCTAGGTATTTTCTTCGGTTGTCGGCATAACTTTTCTATCGACTCTGAGCTTCTCTTATGTGTTGTGGAATAGATCTGACCTTTTCTGCCATTTCATCAACGAGATCGGGTCCTAATAGCTTTCTTTCCCCAACTTCATCCCAGCAAGTTGGAGTCCTGCATTTCATTCCATAGAGAGCTTCATAAGGAGCCATCTGAATACCGGAGTGAAAGATATTATTATAAGAAATTTCAACCAAAGGTAGGTGTTGATCCCAACCACCTTTGAAATCCATAGAGAAAGCTCTCAACATATCTTCCAGAGTTTGAATTGTTCTCTAAGACTGAACGTCTGTCTGAGGATGATAAGCAGTGCTGAAACTCAACTCTGTATCCAGAGTATGCTGAAGACTTCTCCAGAACTTCGAGGTAAATCTCGGATCCCGATCAGATATAATAGAAATTGGTACTCCATGCAATCTTACCACTTCCTTTACATATACCCTGGCAAGCTGATCTAGAGAGAAATCCTCTCTAATAGCAATAAAGTGTGCAGACTTTGTAAGACGATCCACTATGACCCAAATAGCATTATTGCCTTTGGACGTTTTAGGAAGTCCTGTGACAAAGTCCATAGTGATGTTTTCCCATTTCCATTCGGGTATAGGTAATGGTTGTAACATCCCCTTAGACTTCTGCCTCTCAGCTTTAACTTGTTGACAAACCAAGCATCGAGAGACATATTCAGCAACATCTCTTTTCATGCCATCCCACCAGAAGTACTCTTTTAGGTCCCTATACATCTTCGTGCTTCCAGGATGAATAGAGAATGAAGAACTATGAGCCTCATCCAGCAGCTCCTTCTTTAATTCGGGGATGGTAGGAACACAAACCCGATTCCTGAACTTTATTATCCCATCACAATCAAGGTTGAATTCAGGAACATTTCTCACCTTCTTTTGTAACTCTACATCTTATTTCTGTGCCTCTTTAATCTTCACATGTGTAGATGGTTGAACATTCATTTGAGAAAGATACGATTTTTCCCCTTTCATTATAATTCCAAGATCCATCCTTTGTAAATCCATAAATATTGGATCTTTTGTGATCCTCATCATGGATAAACTAGCATGGTCTTGTCGACTTAATGCATCTGCCACCTTGTTTGCTTTCCCAGGGTGGTAATGAATTGAGGAGTCGTAATCCTTAATCAGCTCCAACCATCTTCTTTGGCGCATATTCAGCTCCTTTTGTGTGAAAATATACTTTAAACTTTTATGATCAGTATAAATATCACACCTCTCACCAAAAAGGTAATACCTCCAAATCTTTAATGCAAAGATTACCGCAGCTAACTCCAAATCGTGAGTTGGGTAATTTTTCTCATGTATTTTCAACTGTCGTGAGGCATAAGCTATCACCATATCATTTTTCATAAGAACACACCCCAAAACCTTCTTAGATGCATCACTGTAGATCAAAAACCTTTCTCCACTATAAGGAAGTGTGAGCACAGGTGCACTGGATAACCTTCTTTTCAACTCCTTGAAATTTTCTTCACATTCCTCTGTCCAAACAAACTTAACTCCTTTCCAAGTCAACTTGGTGAGTGGATTAGATAATCGTGAAAAATATTTCACAAAACGTCGATAATATCCAGCCAAACCAAGAAAAATTTGGATCTCAGTTACTGTTGTTGGTCTCGACCATCTTTCGATAACCTCTGTTTTTGCTGGATCCACAAATATCCCCTATTTTGGGATTATGTGACCCAAAAATGAAACTTTTTGAAGCCAAAATTCACTCTTGGTAAATTTGGCATAAAGCTTCTCCTTTCTCAGGGTCTTCAATATAATTCTCAAGTGATCTTCATGTTCTTCCTTGCTCTTAGAATAGACAAGAATATCATCTATAAAGACTAACACAAATTGATCAAGATAGTATCTAAAGACTCTATTCATTAGATCCATGAAGATAGAAGGGGCATTAGTAAGACCAAATGGCATCACTATAAATTCATAGTGTCCATACCTTGTACAGAAAGCCGTCTTTGGTATATCCTCCCTTTTGACCCTTAATTGATGATACCCTGAACGAAGATCAATCATGGAAAAGTATTGAGCTCTACGTAGTTGGTCAAATAGGTCATCAATGCACTGGAGAGGATATTTGTTCTTGATAGTGATCTTGTTAAGTTCTCGATAATCAATGCAGAGTCTCATTGATCCATCTTTCTTCTTAAAAAACAGAACAGGTGCCCCCCAAGGTGACGCACTAGGGCGTATGAACCCCTTATCAAGATTCTCTTGGAGTTGCTTCTTCAATTCTTGCAACTCAATTGGGGCCATTCTATAAGGTGTCTTTGAAATAGGAAAAGCATCCAGTACGAGTTCTATTGAAAACTCAACTTCATGATTCGGTGGAAAACCCGGTAATTCCTCCGGAAAGACATCATCAAACTCCCGTACAATGGGCATATTCTTAATCGTGAGTTTCTCACCAACCATTTGAGATAAATAACCTTCATTTAGTGGAATCAATACCAATAAAATGGAAGAAATTTCCACTGTAAGGTTATGTTCATCCTCGCATCGATAGATGATCATAGATTGATCTAGAATATGAAATGTGACTTACCTTCTTTGGCAGTTGATATAAGCTCCATGTAGAGAAATCCAATACATTCTAAGAAACACATCAAATTCCACTATAGGAAGGATCACAAGATTTGCAGGAATCACTTTCCCACAAACTTCAATCGGATAAGAATTATAAACTTTTGATGCAACTATTGTGCCATTAGCGGTTGTCATAGCTAACTCAACATCTAACTGTTGAGGTAATACAGTGATATCCTTAGAAAATTATTCAGAAATAAAGGAGTGGGTGGATCCAAAATCAAATAAAACATTTTCTACATTAGAGTGGATGGTAATTGTACCTTTTACCACATCATTATCGTACTCCACATCACTGATAGAAATTTCATGTGACTTTCCTTTGTCTTTAGCCTTAAGAGTTTGTTAACGTCAACCATCATCATCAACCCTTGGATTTGGGCATTGATTGGCATAATGCCCCATCTCCTTGCACTTGAAACATTGAAGTGTAGTAGGGTCATTCTGTGTATCCCTTCCTTTGTTTTCATCATTAGACATCTTCTTCCCATCATTGCGGCATTCAAATGCCCGATGACCTTCCTTTCCACATTTGAAACATTTACTTGTCCCTTTAAGACAACTCCTTCCATGTTTCTTTCCACACTTTGAGCATAAGGGAAAGCTCATTTTCTTTTTCAGTGTGCTCTTTATATTTTCCTTTGAATTCCATTTTCCTCTTCTTATCAAACCCATTTGACTGATGGGTTACTCCAATCTCCATCTCTACTTTGAGAGCACATCGAACGATTTTCTCGTAGCTATTGAAGTCTCTTATGGCTAACTCCCTTCGAAGACTTGGTTTTAAGCCACTAAAGAATCGATCGACCTTACTCTCAGGTTGGATAATAATACCAGAAGCGTACCTTGCATGTCTTGTAAAATTTGCTTCATAGGTACCAACAGATTCCTTATCCTTTTGCTTTAGTTCAATAAACTCCTTCTCTATATTTGTTCGGAGAATACGAGGGAAGTACTTATTGAAATATATGTTCTTGAACTCGTCCCATTACATGGACTCAATTTCATCCCTTTGCCTCGTATTCTTAATAAGATTCCACCATTGATCAGCATCTCCATCCGAACGATACACTGCTAGGATGACTTTATCATGTTCAGCACATTGAAGAACTGAAAATATCTTATCAGTAGTACTAATACATTGTTCAGCAACTAATGGATCTTTAGACCCACTGAAAGAAGGTGGACGCAACCTCATGAAGGATTCAACAGAATGTTGCTCCTTCCTTTTCTCATTTGGAAGTCCTGTACGATTCATAGCTTGAGAAAGTTGTGTGAGCATGGCTACATGATTTTTCATTCCGGATCCTATAACGTTTGGTTGCTCCGGGGGACAATCATTTCATTGCCCGTCGCATTCCGCATTAACACGGTTCCTTCGGGTTCCAGCCATTGACTAAAACCAAGAAGAATAGTGTGAGCAACACTAATTATAATAGGAAAACCACACAATCAAGAATAAAATTTCAAACTTAAGGTCTTATCCTAGGTTATTCATGGTCATTTCTAAAACACTATGATTGTGTTCTATTCTTAGACTTATCCTTAGGGTTCTTACTAAGGCTTTCACATCCTAGTTTCCAAAGGTTGACTATACCTTTCCTCTGATACCAACTATAACGACCCATACTTTACATACATTGTTATTACTTCAGAATTGAAGCACAGTTATTACAACATATAACAAAACCAGGAAAGGACCATATTGGTATAGAGTCTTTAGAAACTGGGAAACATAAACAACTGGTTCATAAAGCATCTACTTTGCCTCCCACTTATTTCATCATATCTAGAGTCCCTTTTTGACATATCCTACTTAATAACCTTCTTCCTGACCTGGGGAAATAAAACTTACAAAAAGGTGAGCTCAAATACTCAGTAAGGGTAAACAAAAGAAAAATCAATCACATCATGAACATAACATTTTGGAAATCTTAACCTGCAAAAGAAATCATAATTTCATACCATGGGATAAATCATAGATGTGAAATGTAATCCCAATAATCATAACATAAAACACGGAACATTGTGGCATACACACATAATCATATAGAATCATTTCTTATTAGTCAAGACTCATTGCCAAGACTATCTTAGAGTACAGAGTCCATCTCTGAACTGAGTTCACTCCTCGTTTCAGTCCTGTTTCACTGAACCTGTTTAACCTGACGTTCCAGCCATCTCTATCTCATGAGATATAAAATCTTTACCCAATTAATTGGAGGGAGATATAAATCCCACCCATCTCATAATTATACTATTCTTATTTGTGTCACAAAATCAGAAAACCATACATCATAGCATAACCCATGTAATAAAAATGGGAATCTTAAACATCGTGACATCATAAAACAATTCATATAAGATAAAGGAATTCATAAAAATATAATTCCATCACAACATAATAAAATCAATGTAATAATAGGGATACAAACAGAACCCTCTATTATCTTAGATAGAAAATAATTTTGATAAAACACTTGAACTCCATTCTTGAGGAAAATATCCTTTCTGCTTCAAAAACACTTTTCCTTTCTTAACTTGTCATACAATTATAAACTAAAAGAAGTTGATTAAAAATAAACATGAAAACATGTAAAGGAAGCTTCTTTGAAATAATGTTTTAAAAATCCATTCATGCCGTATAAGTTAAAAAAAACATTCTTCGTACTTTTGTCGGAAAAGTCAAAAAGTACCTCATACGAAAAACGACAAAAGATTCCTTTCATATCCTTTACTAAAAACTCACCGAAGTGTAAAATTGGATTTAAAAAATTGTATGTGGATGGAAATAATATTACATATTGAGGAAACATGGATGTGGATGATAAAATACACCCCAGTAAATTCCAAAGTAAAAACAATCTCAGATAAAAACGAGATTGTGATATTTCCCTTACCTTACGTCCGATTTGCCTCGTAAGTATCCAAACCTCCTGTATAATGATTTAAATAATGTTATTAACTTATTACAGAATCATTATTATTGTTATGATATCATATATGGTCATATTCGTAGCTTCTTATTTGTAATATTTCATTACAACTTGTTATTCGAGTGTTTATTACTTTTTGTTCTTATACGTGTTTTGTCGAATAAATTCTTATTCTTATCTTTAGGTTATAGATACCTCATTTCCAAAATTTTATTAGTTTAATATATATCATATTCATTCATTCAATTAATTTATATAATCATTATGCAATGAATATCATGTAGAACGAGTCGCATCACATCGTGGAGACGGTATTCCGTATGTACGCACGAGCGATGATATCATTCCCATGATCATGGAATTGTATTGAAGTGTATGTATACTATTTCAGAATCAATATCACTTTACAATAATCATATATAGTCATTATTTACACAATTATACCCATCCATGTAAGGTGGTGGTGGAAAGTAGATTACACCACGGCGTGGAGACGGTATTCCGTACGTACGCACGCGCGGTGATTTAATTTTCCGTAGGACGGATAGATGGTGAAATAGGGTTGTTTCATACTTATAATAAAATATCAGTATATGAGTGATACTGATGTTATTACTTCATAATGAAACAACTAAAGAAGAATAAGTGGAAGAAGAAATAAAGATGAAAGAATCGGTAACGGACATTAACTCTTCTTTGAAGTGCTTCTTTGAGACCTCCTTTTACGGCACTAAAATTGGTCTTTGAAGAAGACCAGGACCTCTAGGATGTCCCTAGGAAAGTGTATAGGAGAAAGTGTCAGGGGTTGTCCGATCTTGAATGCTCAAAGTTGTGTGAGGAAGAGAGGGAGGAGGTTCCCTTTTATAAGGGAGGAGAGGGGCACCTTTGGAAGAACAAAAAATATTATATTATTATAAAGCCAAATTCGGTTTTAAATAGCTCCAAATTGATTTGTTTCGAAGATAAGGTGGGGATGGGTCGAAATAATCTCATCCAATAGAATTTAGACAAGTTTAGGTTCCTATTTTGACCTTATCATTTAGATTTAACATTAAGTTAAATAATTTTACTTTTACCGTGTCTTCTTGTGTTCTTACACTATAAGGTTAATAAACTTACTATAACAATCCAAAAAAACCCAAAGTTGTTTAATATTAATATATATAACCTTATATAAGTCATTTTTCCGATCCTTAGATTTTTAGGAATAAAATAACAATTAATAATATAATATTTGTTTTAAAAACTATTTTATGTCAATTTTGACACTATTTAGTAATTGATTTTTGTGAAAATCATAATAGAATTATTAGTTCGAAAAACGTTAATTAAATCAATAATAACATTTCATATTAACCTATAAAATTAGTTTAATTCATAAAAAGTCTCTAATTACATTTATTTGGGTATTTATAACATCAATTATGTTAGTATTTCATTAATAAGCTAATTACTGCATCATCTTTGTGTCATAAATAAATTAAATTATTTATTGTCTAAAAATTACAAATAAAATACCATTATGTAGGAAATATTTTTATATTTCTAATTAATATTTATAGTCGAATTTATCTTATATATAACCTTAAATTAAAAATTATTTACTTATTAAACTTTGATTTTAACTATTTTAACCCTTGTTTAAATAAATTAATAATAAATGTCCTAATCTAATCCAAGTGGGCCTAAATGGTAATATTTTATTCCTAAGTTTGTTTTTGGTCTAATTACACTTATTCAATAGAATTAGGACATGTGTTAGGGTAATAATAATATCATTTTTACCCTTAATTACCCTATTTACTTTTAACCATGGTAAATAAAAGTAAAAAGTTACTATTTACCAAAAATTATTTTCATCTCATTGAACCACATTTTACTTGATGACATAAACCGTGTCTCTTGGATTTTTGAAATTCCACTCACAGAAGCGGTAAAATTAAGTTTTATGAAAAATTCAGTTTTTTAACTACCACTTAGTGGTTTCACTATTCATCAAAAATTGAAAGTTTTCAGAAAAATACCAAAATTTCACCCTAGGATAATTTCGATATTCCGAATCCAAAAAAGAAGTCCCTTTTGAAAAATAAAATTTATAAAATTTCAAAAAGTGGTTATTACTATTCATAACGGTTAGTTTTAATAATATTTTATTAGCATATCATTGTTTAGTGAAACTCGGTATTGCGTATGACACAAGCTATCGAGGAAGGTCGCGATTTCGTGTAAAGAAATACAAGCAAGTGTTGTGTGTAGAAAAATATTCCTTTGATGATTTATATAACATAAAAGTCTCGGGTGTTACATTCTACCCCCCTTAAAATGAATTTTGCCCTCGAAATTCGTCACTTTGTAACAAACAGATGAGGATACCTCTCCCTCATCATATCATCAAGCTCCCATGTAACTTCTTCTAATTGGTGGTTCCTCCATAAAACTTTCACCAATCGAGTGGTCTTGTTTCCTTGGAATTTTTTGCTATGATCCAGAATCTCTATCGGCTGTTCTTCATAAGAAAGATCCTGCTCCAGCGGTACAACTTCTGAGCTGAGTACATGTGAAGGATGAGGTATGTACTTTCTCAGGAGAGATACATGGAACACATTGTGAACATGAGAGAGATTCGGTGGAAGCGCCAATCGGTAAGCTACCTTCCCAACATGATCCAGTATTTCGAAAGGACCGATATATCTAGGGCTCAACTTCCCCTTCTTTCCAAATCTCACGACCCTCTTCTAGGGAGATATTCGTAAGAACACATTATCACCTACTTCAAACTCTAGGTATTTTCTTCGGTTGTCAGCATAACTTTTCTATCGACTCTGAGCTTCTCTTATGTGTTGTTGAATAGATCTGACCTTTTCTTCCATTTCATCAACGAGATCAGGTCCTAATAGCTTTATTTCCCCAACTTCATCCCAGCAAGTTGGAGTCCTGCATTTCGTTCCATAGAGAGCTTCATAAGGAGCCATTTGAATACCGGAGTGAAAGATATTATTATAAGAAATTTCAACCAAAGGTAGGTGTTGATCCCAACCACCTTTGAAATCCATAGAGAAAGCTCTCAACATATCTTCTAGAGTTTGAATTGTACTCTCAGACTGACCGTCTGTCTGAGGATGATAAGCAGTGCTGAAACTCAACTCTGTATCCAGAGTATGCTGAAGACTTCTCCAGAACTTCGAGGTAAATCTCGGATCCCGATCAGATATAATAGAAAGTGGTACTCCATTCAATATTACCACTTCCTTTACATATACCCTGGCAAGCTGATCTAGAGAGAAATCCTCTCTAATAGCAATAAAGTGTGCAGACTTTGTAAGACGATCCACTATGACCCAAATAGCATTATTGCCTTTGGACGTTTTAGGAAGTCCTGTGACAAAGTCCATAGTGATGTTTTCCCATTTCCATTCGGGTATGGGTAATGGTTGTAACATCCCCTTAGACTTCTGCCTCTCAGCTTTAACTTGTTGACAAACCAAGCATCGAGAGACATATTCAACAACATCTCTTTTCATTCCATCCCACCAGAAGTACTCTTTTAGGTCCCTATACATCTTTGTGCTTCCAGGATGAATAGAGGATGAAGAACTATGAGCCTCATCCAGCAGCTCCTTCTTTAATTCGGGGATGGTAGGAACACAAACCCGATTCCTGAACTTTATTATCCCATCACAATCAAGGTTGAATTCAGGAACATTTCTCACCTTCTTTTGTAACTCTACATCTTATTTCTGTGCCTCTTTAATCTTCACATGTGTAGATGGTTGAACATTCATTTGAGAAAGATACGATTTTTCCCCTTTCATTATAATTCCAAGATCCATCCTTTGTAAATCCATAAATATTGGATCTTTTGTGATCCTCATCATGGATAAACTAGCATGGTCTTGTCGACTTAATGCATCTGCCACCTTGTTTGCTTTCCTAGGGTGGTAATGAATTGAGGAGTCGTAATCCTTAATCAGCTCCAACCATCTTCTTTGGCGCATATTCAGCTCCTTTTGTGTGAAAATATACTTTAAACTTTTATGATCAGTATAAATATCACACCTCTCACCATAAAGGTAATGCCTCCAAATCTTTAATGCAAAGATTACCGCAGCTAACTCCAAATCGTGAGTTGGGTAATTTTTCTCATGTATTTTCAACTGTCGTGAGGCATAAGCTATCACCATATCATTTTGCATAAGAACACACCCCAAACCCTTCTTAGATGCATCACTGTAGATCAAAAACCTTTCTCCACTATAAGGAAGTGTGAGCACAGGTGCACTGGATAACCTTCTTTTCAACTCCTTGAAATTTTCTTCACATTCCTCTGTCCAAACAAACTTAACTCCTTTCCGAGTCAACTTGGTGAGTGGATTAGATAATCGTGAAAAATCTTTCACAAAACGTCGATAATATCCAGCCAAACCAAGAAAAATTCGGATCTCAGTTACTGTTGTTGGTCTCGACCATCTTTCGATAACCTCTGTTTTTTCTGGATCCACAAATATCCCCTCTTTTGGGATTAAGTGACCCAAAAATGAAACTTTTTGAAGCCAAAATTCACTCTTGGTAAATTTGGCGTAAAGCTTCTCCTTTCTCAGGGTCTTCAATATAATTCTCAAGTGATCTTCATGTTCTTCCTTGCTCTTAGAATAGACAAGAATATCATCTAAAAAAGACTAACACAAATTGATCAAGATAGTATCTAAAGACTCTATTCATTAGATCCATGAAGATAGCAGGGGCATTAGTAAGACCAAATGGCATCACTATAAATTCATAGTGTCCATACCTTGTACGGAAATCCGTCTTTGGTATATCCTCCCTTTTGACCCTTAATTGATGATACCCTGAACGAAGATCAATCATGGAAAAGTATTGAGCTCTGCGTAGTTGGTCAAATAGGTCATCAATGCACGGGAGAGGATATTTGTTCTTGATAGTGATCTTGTTAAGTTCTCGATAATCAATGCAGAGTCTCATTGATCCATCTTTCTTCTTAACAAACAGAATAGGTGCCCCCCAAGGTGACGCACTAGGGCGTATGAACCCCTTATCAAGATTCTCTTGGAGTTGCTTCTTTAATTCCTGCAACTCAATTGGGGCCATTCTATAAGGTGTCTTTGAAATAGGCAAAGCATCCGGTACGAGTTCTATTGAAAACTCAACTTCACAATTCGGTGGAAGACCCGGTAATTCCTCCAGAAAGACATCATCAAACTCCCGTACAATGGGAATATTCTTAATTGTGAGTTTCTCACCAACCATTTGAGATAAATAACCTTCATTTAGTGGAATCAATACCAATAAAATGGAAGAAATTTCCACTGTAAGGTTATGTTCATCTTTGCATCGATAGACGGTCATAGATTGATCTAGAATATGAAATGTGACTTACCTTCTTTCGCAATTGATATAACCTCCATGTAGAGAAATCCAATACATTCTAAGAAACACATCAAATCCCACTATAGGAAGGATCACAAGATTTGCAGGAATCACTTTCCCACAAACTTCAATCGGATAAGAATTATAAACTTTTGATGCGACTATTGTGCCATTAGCGGTTGTCATAGCTAACTCAACATCTAACTGTTGAGGTAATACAGTGATATCCTTAGAAAATTATTCAGAAATAAAGGAGTGGGTGGATCCAAAATCAAATAAAACATTTTCTACATTAGAGTGGATGGTAATTGTACCTTTCACCACATCGTTATCGTACTCCACATCACTGATAGAAATTTCATGTGACTTTCCTTTGTCTTTAGCCTTAAGAGTTTGTTAACGTCAACCATCATCATCAACCCTTGGATTTGGGCATTGATTGGCATAATGCCCCATCTCCTTGCACTTGAAACATTGAAGTGTAGTAGGGTCATTCTGTGTATCCCTTCCTTTGTTTTCATCATTAGACATCTTCTTCCCATCATTGCGGCATTCAAATGCCCGATGACCTTCCTTTCCACATTTGAAACATTTACTTGTCCCTTTAAGACAACTCCTTCCATGTTTCTTTCCACACTTTGAGCATAAGGGAAATCTCATTTTCTTTTTCAGTGTGCTCTTTATATTTTCCTTTGAATTCCATTTTCCTCTTCTTATCAAACCCATATGACTGATGGGTTACTCCAATCTCCATCTCTACTTTGAGAGCACATCGAACGATTTTCTCGTAGCTATTGAAGTCCCTTATGGCTAACACCCTTCGAAGACTTGGTTTTAAGCCACTAAAGAATCAATCGACCTTACTCTCAGGTTGGATAATAATACCAGAAGCGTACCTTGCAAGTCTTGTAAAATTTGCTTCATAGGTACCAACAGATTCATTATCCTTTTGCTTTAGTTCAATAAACTCCTTCTCTATCTTTGTTCGGAGAATAAAAGGGAAGTACTTATTGAAATATAAGTTCTTGAACTCGTCCCATTACATGGAATCAATTTCATCCCTTTGCCTCGTATTCTTAATAAGATTCCACCATTGATCAGCATCTCCATCCAAACGATACACTGCTAGGATGAATTTATCATGTTCAGCACATTGAAGAACTGAAAATATCTTATCAGTAGTACTAATACATTGTTCAGCAACTAATGGATCTTTAGACCCACTGAAAGAATGTGGACGCAGCCTCATGAAGGATTCAACAGAATGTTGCTCCTTCCTTTTCTCATTTGGAAGTCCTGTACGATTCATAGCTTGAGAAAGTTGTGTGAGCATGGCTACATGATTTTTCATTCCGGATCCTATAACGTTTGGTTGCTCCGGGGGACAATCATTTCATTGCCCGTCGCATTCTGCATTAACACGGTTCCTTCGGGTTCCAGCCATTGACTAAAACCAAGAAGAATAGTGTGAGCAACACTAATTATAATAGGAAAACCACACAATCAAGAATAAAATTTCAAACTTAAGGTCTTATCCTAGGTTATTCATGGTCATTTCTAATACACTATGATTGTGTTCTATTCTTAGACTTATCCTTAGGGTTCTTACTAAGGCTTTCACATCCTAGTTTCCAAAGGTTGACTATACCTTTCCTCTGATACCAACTATAACGACCCATACTTTACATACATTGTTATTACTTCAGAATTGAAGCATAGTTATTACAACATATAACAAAACCAGGAAAGGACCGTATTGGTATAGTGTCTTTAGAAACTGGGAAACATAAACAACTGGTTCATAAAGCATCTACTTTGCCTCCCACTTATTTCATCATATCTAGAGTCCCTTTTTGGCATATCCTACTTAATAACCTTCTTCCTGACCTGGGGAAATAAAACTTACAAAAAGGTGAGCTCAAATACTCAGTAAGGGTAAACAAAAGAAAAATCAATCACATCATGAACATAACATTTTGGAAATCTTAACCTGCAAAAGAAATCATAATTTCATACCATGGGATAAATCATAGATGTGAAATGTAATCCCAATAATCATAACATAAAACACGGAACACTGTGGCATACACACATAATCATATAGAATCATTTCTTATTAGTCAAGACTCATTGCCAAGACTATCTTAGAGGACAAAGTCCATCTCTGAACTGAGTTCACTCCTCGTTTCAGTCCTATTTCACTGAACCGGTTTAACCTGACGTTCCATCCATCTCTATCTCATGAGATATAAAATATTTACCCAATTCATTGGAGGGAGATATAAATCCCACCCATATCATAATTATACCATTCTTATTTGTGCCACAAAATCAGAAAACCATACATCATAGCATAACCCATGTAATAAAAATGGGAATCTTAAACATCGTGACATCATAAAACAATTCATATAAGATAAAGGAATTCATAAAAATATAATTCCATCACAACATAATCAAATCAATGTAATAATAGGGATAAAAACATAACCATTTATTATCTTAGATGGAAAATAATTTTGATAAAACCCTTGAACTCCATTCTTGAGGAAAATATCCTTTCTGCTTCAAAAACACTTTTCCTTTCTTAACATGTCGTACAATTATAATATAAAATAAGTTGATTAAAAATAAACTTGAAAACTTGTAAAGGAAGATTCTTGTAAATAATGTTGTAAAAATCCATTCATTCCGTATAAGTTAAAAAAAACATTCTTCGTACTTTTCTCGGAAAAGTCAAAAAGTACCTTGTACGAAAAATGACAAAAGATTCCTTTCATATCCTTTACTAAAAACTCACCGAAGGGTAAAATTGGATTTAAAAAATTGTAGGTTGATGGAAGTAATATTACATATTGAGGAAACATGGATGTGGATGATAAAATACACCCCAGTAAATGCCAAAGTATTAACAATCTCGGATAAAAATGAGATTGTGATATTTCCCTTACCTTAGGTCGGATTTGCCTCGTAAGTGTCCGAACCTCCTGTATAATGATTTAAATAATGTTATTGACTTATTACCGAATCATAATTATTGTTATGATATCATATATGGTCATATTATTAGCTTCTTATTTGTAATATTTCATTACAACTTGTTATTCAGGTGTTTATTACTTTTTGTTCTTATGCGTGTTTTGTCAAATAAATTCTTATTATTCTCTTTAGGTTATAGATACCTCATTTCCAGAATGTTATTAGTGTAATATATATCATATTAATTCATTAAATTCATTTATATAATCATTATGCAATGAAGATCATGTTGAACGACTCGCATCACATCGTGGAGACGGTATTCTGTATGTACGCACGAGCGATGATATCGTTCCCATGATCATGGAATTGTATTGGAGTGTATGTATACTATTTAATAATCAATATCACATTAAAATAATCATATATAGTCATTATTTACACCATTATATCCATCCAAGTAAGGTGGTGGTGGAAAGTAGATTACACCACAGCGTGGAGACGGTATTCCGTACGTACGCACACACGGTGATTTCATTTTCCGTAGGATGGATAGATGGTGAAATAGGGTTGTTTCATACTTATAATAAAATATCCATATATGAGTGATACTGATGTTATTACTTAATAATGAAACAACTAAAGAAGAAGAAGTGGAAGAAGAAATAAAGATGAAAGAATCGGTAACGGACATTACCTCTTCCCTGAAGTGCTTCTTTGAGACCTCCTTTTAGGGCACTAAAATTAGTCTTTTAAGAATACCAGGACTCTAGGATGTCTCTAGGGAAGTGGATAAGAGCAAGTGTAAGTGGTTGGAAGAGCTTGAAGGCTCCAAGTTGTGTGAGGAAGAGAGGGAGGAGGTGCCCTTTTTTAAGGGAGGAGAGGGGCACCTTTGGAATAACTAAAAATATTATTTTATTATAAAGCCAAATTCGGTTTTAAATAGATCCAAATTGATTTATTTCGAAGCTAAGGTGGGGATGGGTCGACATACTTTCATAAAAAAGAATTTAGACAAGTTTAGGTTCCTATTTTGACCTTATAATTTAGATTTAACATTAAGTTAAATAATTTTACTTTTACCGTGTCTTCTTGTGTTCTTACACTATAAGGTTAATAAACTTACTATAACAATCCAAACGAACCCCAAGTTGTTTATTATTAATATATATAACCTTATATAAGTCATTTGGCCGAACCGTAGATTTTTAGGAATAAAATAACAATTAATAATATAATATTTGTTTTTAAAACTATTTTATGTCAATTTTGACACTATTTAATAATTGATTTTTTTAGAAGTCATAACAGAATGATTAGTTCTAAAAAATTTCATTAAATCAATAATAACAAGTCATATTAACCTATAAAATTAGTGTAATTCATAAAAAGTCTCAAATTACATTTATTTGGGTATTTATAACATCAATTATGTCAATATTTCATTAATAAGGTAATTAATGCATCATCTTTGTGTCATAAATAAATTAAATTATTTAATGTCAAAAAATTACAAATAAAATACCATTATGTAGGAAATCGTTTTAGCATTCTAATGAATATTTATATTCGAATTTATCGTATATATATCCTTATATTAAAAATTATTTACTTATTAAACATTGATTTTAACTATTTTAACCCTTCTTTAAATAAATTAATAATAAATGTCCTAATCTAATCCAAGTGGGGCTAAATGGTCATATTTTATTCCTAAGTTTGTTTTTGATCGAATTAAACTTATCCAATAGAATTAGAACATGTGTTAGGGTAATAATAATATCATTTTTACCCTTAATTACCCAATTTACTTTTAACCGAGGTAAATAAACGTAAAAAGTTACTATTCACCAAAAATTATTTTCATCTCATTGAACCACATTTTACTTACTGACATCGACCGTGTCTCTCGGATTTTTGAAATTCCACTCACAGAAGCGGTAAAATTAAGTTTTATCAAAAATTCATTTTTTTAACTACCACTTAGTGGTTTCACTATTCATCAAAAATTGAAAGTTTTCAGAAAAATACCAAAATTTCACCCAAGGATATTTTCAATATTCTGAATCCAAAAATGAAGTCTATTTTGGAAATTAAAATTTATAAAATTTTAAAAAGTGGTTATTACTATTCATAACGGCTAGTTTTAATAATATTTTATTATCATATCATTGTTTAGTGAAACTCGGTATTACGTACGACGCAAGCTATCAAGGACGGTCACGATTTCGTGTAAAGCAAGCCAAGCAAGAGTTGTGTGTAGAAAAATATTCCATTGATGATTTATATAACATAAAAGTCTCGAGTGTAACATTTGGAGTTAGACATTAGTGATCATGTATTCAATAAGGTATCTTATTTTAATGGGAAGTGAAATTCTAGTCATGGTAGTAAGATTACTCCTAGATTTATTTTTAATTTCATGGTGTTGGAGAGTGTGAGTAATGTTACATACCAGTTGGTGATCCCTATATAAATAGAAAAAATCCATGATGTTTTCAACATGTTACAGATTCATTGGTATATTTATGATGACTCCCATAACATTTAATGGGGTGAGTTAGAGGTTGTTAATGATATAATATTCTTGGAATGGCCCATTGATATTCATGACCATCATATTAAGGTGTTGTTTGGGAATACTATTCATTTGGTATATGTACTTTGGTGACATAGTGGATGCAAAGAGTGTACTTGGGAATATGAGTTTCAAATGAATGCTCAATCTCCTATATTTTTTGTTGATTAATTTTTTTGAGACTACATGGATAAAATTGCATTGATTGAATAGATATTGACGATTCTGTATGATTTTAGTTCATTTTCTTATGTTGAGTTGATAGTGTTGTTATTATAGTGAGATATCAGTTTGAGAGGTATCACATGAGGTGTTTGTTTTATTACCCCCCTTTTATATCCATTATGGGACTGTTTCCTATTCAAGAGGATGAGAATCATTTAAAAGGCATCTGATGTAAGGACCTAGGTTTTTACAAACCCTTAATTGTTTGTTTCTTGAGATCTATGGGAGTTTGAGTATGCTTGTAGGATATTTTATAGGTTATGGAAGAAGTTTGGATAGATTTTGGGGAATCACACCGTGAAGTGTTTGTAATGGAATAATATTATTGTTGGATTTGGTTCCATACAACCAACTAACATTATACTTTCAGTAACATAAATATTCAAATACCTGAATATTAATAAATATCTTGTCACATGATGAATTTTATTCCACATAACATAAATGTTATAATTTACTAAGATTATTTATCTCATCAAAAGGTTATAACAATTCACCACTAAAATGAGAACCTTGGGGTGAAATGGTAGTATTATTAAACATATGTTATATGGTCTAATGAAATCTATCTGATAAACAAAAATAATGTTTAACCATTAGTTGTTGGAGGCTCATAAGACATTGAGACTTATTCTCATGAAGTTTTCACTTGGTAATATCTAAGAGAGGAGGTTATATGAACATACCCACCAATAATAATTACACTTGTTCTATGTGTAATTAGATATTTCTATCTATAGATGCGTGTATTAGTTATTATACTTGATATTATTTTTAATATATATCAGTAAAATAATTTTATGTATTAATGAAAATCATGATAAAATATGCTCACATAGAGGTAGGATATATTGGGTGTGTCATAAGTTATAGAATATTTATGAATAAGTAAATCCATGTCTATAGTGATTCATTCATGAGTTCATTTTAGGAAGTCAATGAATGATATATCAATAATATAGGTTTATGGAACAATTTTGTAACCTGAATGGTGAGATATCAAGACAAAGTGATTATATTTCATAGTGAGCATTCATATGAGGTTGTTGTCATTGTTCTATTAAATTATTTCTCTAGAGGTACGTTGATGTGTTAATAGAGGCCAATCTTAGACTTTAGGTTATATTGTATAATTACATAGAGAAAGATGTGTTGAGGGTCACACATTATGTGTATATGAAATTTCATTAAAATCCTATTTGAATTTAATATTAGAATAATTATTATTCTTTAGACCATGGAATAATAATTATTCAGGATTTATTGATTGTATAGATTCAATCAATTTTTTTTCTAAAATATATATATATGAGTTGAATATTAAATATGATTTTCTTGATATCAAATATATTGTATTTATTTATCACTTGTTATTTCATAAGGTAACAAATTAATATTTATTTTCTTACATGAATACTATAATAAAAAAATACTCCCAAGTTAATGAATATGATACTTATTTATTTATTAAATTAATAAAATAATTATATCTATTTATTTACATAAATATATTTTATTCAAGGTTTGATAAATTCCAAGGAGGATTGACAGGTTGAGTTATGGGCCCTATAATATTTTTATATCCATGAGTTAGTGCATGTTGTGGAATAAAATAATAATAATTATATTATTATTTTTAGAATTGAGATTTATTTAGACTTAACTATTAGATATAGACCAATACTCATTTATTAGTAGTTTAAACCTAAGTAAATTTTCCCAATTATATCTTCTATATTAGATATAGAGTGGTTTTCCACAAGAATTGTCATAAGAGAATTATCACTAGACTAAGGAGAACTCTCTCAAAAAGTATCTCAAGAATGAGAGGTGTCCTTCCTCCTCCCTTTCAAGTATATGAGAACACGATAAATAATATTTCATTAACAAAGGGATTTTTTTTGTGATCAATATTGAACAATTAAAGATGATTAATACTTTGATACTGACACTCAATGATCTATCAGTGATGTTCAGATATTCATGGTGCATGTTTTGATACCACTATAGGAATTATTTTATTTTGTATTGTTCGCCACAATTATGAGACATTTATTTTGGAAATAAATTCACAAAAAAAGATATAATACACAAGATAAGGTAATTATTCTATTAAATTTATTACAAATTATATCATAATATTCTAGGGTTTCTTCATCTAGTTTTGACGATTTTATCGGAATAAATTGATGAAAAACATTATTGTGCTTGAGCCGAAACACTCTTGTTTCACCCCAAAAACTTCAACTGGTATCAAATAGGTCAAATATTAATTTATAATTAATTATTATTTTTTAATCAATTACAAATTTTATGGTTAGTTATTATTATCATTTTTTTAGTTATTTACTCTAAAACTTGAGATATTATGATCATTTAATTTCATATAGAAAAGAATAGATAAATAATGCTCGAAGATCCCATCTAGAGGTGCTAAGAATTTTTGTTGGGTAACATGAATACATGGAATTTAACATAAATGTACATGTTGTATACCCATGATCAACCAAACCAGGATGATACATGTAAATCACAACACATCATGGGGGGGGGAACCATATATCATTTCATTACATTCCATGTATTGACTGCCAGTTCAAAGAAGGTTTGACAAGGTGTACATGGTGTGTAGTTGGTGTACACATCATGTAACCCCACATGGTTTTGACCCCATGGGAATCATGAATTCCATGTGGTCAAAGTATGTGAGATATAATTAATTCATTCTGTGTGTTGACTTTCAGACAAGAAACACATCAATATTGGAATTATAGTCTTTGTAACAAGTTGTACACATCATTTAAGGCACATATATCCTGAAAAGACACCCATATATCCATGTAAATCACATAAAAATGGGGTGAATCATTCATTTAAATTTATTTTCTTTTTTCCTTCTAAAAAAACCTCTCCACTAGTTAAAGTGAATATTGATCATTTCCAAACACACAAACACTGATGTGTGCATGATATTTATATGTTTTAACTTTCAAAATGAATGTATACACCTTAACATGATTCATATTTCACTGAGACCATATGAACCACTAGTATCAACATGTTGGTACAACGAGTAAGGAATATTCTTGTATTCATGTAAAAAAAGTCTATTGACTATGTTTGAGTGCATTAAAAACATTTATAATGACAAATGATTTGGTTTTTTAGAAACATGAATGTATCAGACTGGACATGAATTACATTCAATTTATTCTAGTACTTCTTCTTACTCGTCTTCTTTAACATTTATAGTTGATGGTTTCTTATCCTCTCTATGAAATATATGAAACAACATATTCATATTCTTCACTCTCTTGAGTATTATCCTTGATAATTATATCTATATCACTCAAGATAGTTCACATACATATCTCATTATTCTTCTAACTTGAACGGTATAATATTTTTATTATTATTTATTTTATCACACATAAGCAGTGAAATATATCTTTTGAATTATAATTTCAAATTCAATTTCAATAAAGTATCTTCATTCAACCATTTACAAACCTCTTATTATTCTTCCCACTTATTCTTATCCTTAAAAAACCTTTTTGCAGGTCATTGTAGAGTTACAAAACCTGTTACAGTGAGACTAAGCAGTTACAACATCAACGACTTCTTTTTCGTTTAAAATAACTCATTATTCATAATGTAAAAATTATTATTCCTTTTCTTCAATCACATATCCATTTATTTGATGTTAAAAACATGATTTAACAAAATTGGAATTATATTAAATAATATTATTGTTCAAAATAAATATTTTGTAAATTCTATTTTTCATTCAATAGAAAACTTAAAATTATATAAATTACTGAGCCATATGATCTTAGCTAGAAGCTTATGAGGATATATTTACAACCTTTTTTGGAACCTTATCGAACCTTATGATGTTATATATCAACCTTACAATGAAATATCTAAACATCATGAGGACATGTCCCAACCTTACACCCAGGTTTTCCCAACCTTACAAGAGCTTGTATGAACCTTATGACAAGCTATTCTAGACTATCCCAATCTTATGAGAGATTTAACCAACCTTAAAACAAACTATATGAACATTATGAGGTGTAATATTTAAATTTATGATATAAAATACTAACCTATGAAAGAATATAGGACATTTTTCAAATAACAACTCTAAATTCTATATTTTTTTCGAAAGGACTCAGACCCTTTTCCAATAATTTGACTAATTCTTCATCACATATTATATATATAAATTATATGTGTTTGAATATGAGTTATGAATTGAAATTAAATTTAAACACAATAAACATATTAAAAAAATTCTTTCTTCATGCCTTCTATTTCCAAATATGGCATGATAATGAGAACTTCTTTAACAATAAACATCATGGGATCTCAAAAACCTTCCCATGAACTCAAAAACTTCCAAATATCTCTTAGGATAAACAATACCCTAGTTTTGATTTTATTAGAAACCAAGGAACATAAATCACTATCAATATTAAAATACTTAATAATGAATCACCATTCAATAATTCTAATCCTACTTAATTGAAATAAGTATAGGAAATAATAAAATTAAATAATAATGTCATGATTTCCATAAAAATAGTGATTTATATTCAACTTCTAGAAACCTAATCCTATTTTCTCAACTTCATGAAATGATACCACATGAAAATTGATCTAAAAAAAGATCACTTCATATTCAATAAATACTTTATAATCATATATAATTAAACCAAAACATAAAAAACCTATTCATGGAATCTATAATACTCAGATTTATACATGCAATACAAAAAAATGTTATAACATTTCACACATTCATAATACCAAATTAACAAATTACCACATTTAATAACTCTCTATAAATATATTCCCATAAAATAAAATATCTCCCCCTTTAACTAAATAAATTTCAATAGATTCACTTTAAAAATAGTTCACTGCCCTATTTTAAATACAATTTTTAAACACATAAAGGAATAAATAAATTTATTTTTCTTTCTTCCCCCCATTTAAAATATGAATCTAATGAACAAGAAGATACAGGGTATTGAATTAATATAACTTATTCTTGATATGGGTGAGTTTGAACACCCAACATTAATCTCATGTTATTAAATTCATCTTTAGGAAATGGATTAGGGAAAAGATCAACCACTTTCTATTTTTTAGAAGAAAATTATACCATTAACTCATTTTTTAAATAAGTTCTTTGATGAATTTATACATTATATCAATGTGATTTGAACTTGATTATTCTACCTAATATATTTAATGATTAGTAACACTTTTATTATCACATCCAATGAGAATTAGTAGATTTACCTCCACTTTATGATTTTCCTACCGAGTCATCATCTACATAAGTTGAGTTGTATCTTGATTAGAATCCACTATAAGGCTTAGGTTTTTGATAAAGATTTGTGTTTTGAAGGATTTTTAGATATTTAATTTAGTGGATGGGTTGGATTTTCAGTTGGCACTCAATTTTAAATTCCAAGAGATAGAACCTATAAAAATACATATTTTGGACTTATAAAGAGGTTCATAAGGTAGATCAAGGGTTTAAGAGAGCATTAGTTGGTGGCTAGGGCCAGTTGGGATACTTTAAAAAAAACATGATGACTAGTGGCCTTGGTAGATTCCATAAATAACTATTGGTATCAACATCTATCCAGTGGACTATTATCATCTAGATAATGATCTTTTGGGTGTTTTTAATCAAGGAAAAATGGAATTTTTTCCCTTTATCACTTAAATCCCTTAATCAGGAATTTAGGACCCAAATAGCCAGTAACCCCATATGCAATGACCTTTTCTCCCTTTCTTAATCCATGGGAAGTCCCCCTTAATTATTAGTCAATGGATTTTCTAATTGGTTTGATCAGGATACTAAGTTAATTTTATGAGTCCTCTTGTATTCCTTCTTTAGTTATTTCAGCAGATAGTTCTCTCTCATCATTTTAGTCTAATATTTCCTATTTTTACCATGTTTTTCTGGTTTCTTGATTTCTATAAATTCATCCCAAACCAGCAGTTTATATTGGGTGAGTGAACTATTATATAATTCAGGTGAATTTTACCTGATATTTGAAACATATTCTTATTTATTTCTAAGTGTAGTCATTGTGAGGTCATGCAGGATATGTCGTGATTGACCTTAGATTAATGAATTATTTTAAATTGAGAGTTCACTTAGTTAATAAACCATATTTTTGATGTAATGAAACTTATAATGAGAACCCTAGTGAACTTATTATGTAATGAGTTGACCTTGTAATTATCTATTTAATTGAACTTTTTTGTTTATAAAAAGTAATTGGAATATGTAAAGAGAATTTTTTGTTTAAAAAAGTAAAAAGGGAATTGTGAATTAGCTCGTTGGTTGTGAAATGAGATTTCACAATCATAGATGTTGTAAAGAGAATTTGGGTCTTTTTTATGAAATGATAAATGGTTTTTTAAAATGGAATGACCTATGGTAGTGATTTTGTAATTTTTTGGAAAAGTAAATGCTAAAATAATTTTGAAGTGAATCGGGGTTTATTGCATGGCATGTTTTCTTATTGGTAATCAATAGCATGATCCATGTATAGTACCATGTTATTTTAATTTTGATTAATTAATTTCCTTGTTATAAAGTAATTACTGATAAATCTGAAATTATTAAATTAATTCCACATGATGTGATGTGTAATTAAATGACTTTGGAGGATTCCTTGAAGTCTGCATGGACCTAGACATGTGTGGGATTCCATGATAAATCCTTGGACTCCACTAGGTGACTCATATAAAGGCCATGGTTCACTGAAACACATGGATTAATAGAGGTCCAATGCTATGGAATGAATCTAGCGAGGCTTTGGATTTTGATAGATTTATTATTTTGAATTCTCTAGGGTGGATACCGCTTAGATTCATGTAATTTCTATATTATCAAATGACATTGATTAATGTTATGGATTCTTTTGAGGTAACTTGATGAATGCTATGGGACGCGATTCTTGGATTCAGATTGGTTATATTTAGTGGAGTGCCTCTGGTGTAAGTCAAGGATTCCTATTAGGCCAAGCTTATAAATCTCTAGGATGGTTCCTCGAGTCTAGACAGGTATTTTAGATTACGAAAATGCCAAGGGTCACCCGTACCTTTGATTCCCTATGGGATTTTTTGATAGGGAATGCCTGAGGGGCCACATGGGTTTCCTCTAGTTATAAGAACATGATTTCCTTGGTGTCTTACATTGGAGATAGTCATGTTACAATGTATATCATGATTAGAGACTCACCAAAAATAACTGTAGTAAGTATACATCGATATCAGGTGTCATCATGGAGCCTGAGAATCCGTGGTTGTTTCACAATTCTTTTTTATTTAAATTATTAAACTGTACAATTTTTAATATTATAAATGGTTAATATTTTATCATATCACTATTTCATGAACTTGTTTATGGACTCGTTATTTTAGGGATACTGTTGGAGGTATCCTTTTGAGTTTTACTCACAACCAACTCAGTCCACCATTACACTTGGGTACCTGAGAATATGTCTATCTTTTTGTAGGGAAAGATTTAGTGAAAGGATTTATATTTTTGTGCTACTATTTATTGGAGTAGAATGTGGATGACCGTACAGAGCAGAACCTAGGATTAGTTTGGGGATGAGTTGAATTTTATTTTTTTATTCTATTTTATTCTTATATGTGATCTGCCCATGGGGGGTCAATATGGAATATAAGGAATTATTAATTTTTCTAAAATTTAGTATTGTAATTATTTTTTCATTTTCCCTAGTTTATTTGTGAATTTATTTTTTGGTTTATGGTTTTGTTATTTTCACTACTACAACTACCCTGATAGGAGGGAATAGTCTCCCCATGGTAACAACACATGACCTCACCACTAGATGGTAAACATGGGTTTAAATAGAGGTGCATATGATACCATGTCGTGCACCAATCAAGATCACTAATTTAGAGGCTCCCAAGGTGCATCATTACAAAGTGGTAGCAAAGATATTTTATTTTGTCTTACAATTTGATAATGGTAGACATGAGACTAGGATTGTGTCCTATTTTGGTATCGAGCTCATTCCTAGGAGTGATAAACCCACTCATGAGTGAAAACCCATGTTTCCAGGTATGTGACATGTTGTTTTTATAATTCACTGTTACAATTGAATTTTTTTTTTCACGTTGAGTGAGACATGTGGTGTGTGATGTTATTTCTTGATTAGATTTATACTCTTGAACTGATATAGTAAGAGGTTGTGGTAGTGTACATACATCATTTCAGGCACTAAGGGATTCAAATGATATTTATCATGGAAGGGAAATGGGGTTTAGATGTCAATTACATGCTTATTTTGAATTATATTCACCTACAACTATACATTCCTTGTTGTTTTTGTCTGATTATGTCTGCCTATGGTCTATCTTTTACTGCTAATAAATAAGTTGGTATTTAACGTGCTAATAATATTATATATGGTGGTTTCTATAAATGACTATGGTGGAATATTTCATGACCAATTTCTCATATGATATTTTGATTCATTAGTATATATAAATGGCTTGATGATGGTTTTGATTAAATAAGGAATTAGTAAGAATCTTATAATGCATTTTCACTCATAGTATGTGAATAAAACTTATTTAGTCAAGCCTTAGAATACTGAAAATATTGATAGATACTAGATAAAATCAAAGTGTGACTTCTGGAAAATGAAAATTAACTGTTAAATGATGGTGTTGGTTAAAAAGAGTGATAGTAAACAAACTATAAACTATATTCCTCTATATCTTGCGAATGGAACCCTATTTTATCATAACATGGTATTATTGTAATTTGTATAAACATCAGTTCTAATAGTATGTAAAAACGGTAAGAATATAAACTTTATGGCTTCTGGTAATGTAAAATCCTTAGAAATGTGACTTTTGAGGGAATGATGGTTGGGTTAAATAAAATTCTAGTAATAAACATATAAAGTGTATTCCTATATATCATGTGAATGGAATTTTATTTAACTAACACTGTTTCAGTAACCCTATGATAAGATAAAAAAATAATATTATAAACTTAGAAAATAATGAATGTCAATTGGATGAGGTGACTTAGATGACTTATTTGTTTATCTAAAACTTGGTAAAGGTAGAAGGGGATAAAGATATATCTCTATTTTTAGGAACCCTAAGTTAGGTGTTTAGCATGTCAGATGCAGTGATAAATTGAGACAAGGACCAATGTTATCCTGTGATCCATGATTTTTATGAGTCTAGTTTAGGGGATAGGTAGAGGACTTAGTGACCTTTAGTTTATTGCTGAGGAGTAGTGAGTCAATATCTTGTAACCATTGAGGGTAACCCGTAATGGAGGTTAACCCATTTTGTGGATGCCTCTATTAATATGAGGCATGGGTAAATACCTTTATTATGTGTTTGGTTCATGTTTAGTGATTTCAAGTGGAAGAATAGTCCTTGTGGAGTAGTCAGGGTGATATGGTCTCATTTCTATTTTTGGTTTTATGGGAATGATCTTTCAAATATCAGATCCAAGCTATAACAACCCAAGATTTTGGATCCTTTAAATTAATACTATTTTCAACAGTTTGTGTCACATATAACACCATGTTAATGTAACAACCAATCTAAACAAACCATGACATATTAAAATTACATGAATAGAATAATAATTAGTAAATAAAAGGATAATAACTAATAATAAGCTTATATAGTAATATTTTTCATTAATTAATATTTTCAATGAAATAATACTTTTTGAAGAACCATTTAAAAGGTCATTGTATTGTACCTTAATTGTAATTCCCTGACCCTAGTTACCTAGAGTCGGTGCATTATTACATAACATTGTAATGATACAAGGAATCATGTACCGAAAGACCGATCATTTTAGTAGCCTTGGAAGTACTAGATACATTCATAAGTTTTACATTACATCATGAAATAAAAACATCTAAAAACATTTGTCCCATTTTGAACACACTTATATCCTTAGCCTATCCCTACAAGTCAACCATAAAATACTTCTTCACATCATGGGAAAAATAAAACAAAGAAATGTGTGATATCAGATGCTCAGTAAGGTTAACAATATAGCGGAAACTTCTATAAATAAGCATAAATAATTAAGGCAATGTATAAGAATAAAAAAAGTCTCTTAAACTTATGATTAAGCATAATAGGAAAAAGATAAAATCAAATAATTCCATTTACTTATTCACATGGATATTCTACTAGTCTAATAATCACACGCAATATCAATAGCCATTTTCATAATGATGGAATGCATAATGCCAGACTTCATAACCACATAGTCAAGGCCTTATGCCAAGACTAAAAATAATATTTTGTTAAGGCCTTGTTCCAAGACACTGGTTTGTATCATGATACCTACCGATGCATCGAGTATCTATAGCAGGCTCCACCCGTCACTTACTAAGTCCAATGCATTTCTCATATGAAAAGGTTTAAACATAACATAAACATTCGTATTAAAACTATCATATAAAATTTTAATACTTTAACCATAAACCATGAATGGTATAAAAATAAAAAATTCATAGTCAATCATATCACAAAACCATCAATATAATATGAAATATTTATATCATAATAAATCAACTTCAAAAAGAGTTTAAAATCCATCAAAGGATATTGACAAAGATGAAATGAGAACCATTTGAAATAAATACCTCTTTCTATTTTGAAAATCATTTAAAAGTCACATATTTGTAAAAGAAAACATTTATTTGAAAAATATTCTTATAATATTTTATGGTAAACTTCGCCGATGTTATAACGGTGGAAAATATCCGCACTCGCAGTATAAGTTAAAAACATTCTTACCTTAATTTTGTCGAAAAGTTCATAATGTACCTTGTTTGGAAAATGATGAAAAGATTCCTTTAAAAACATATATGGTCAAATAAGGGTATAAATTACTTTAACCCATAGTCTAGTAAATATTAAAATTTTTTTGAATTATATTTTTAAGGAAATGCGGATGTTGATGATAAAGAGGTCCCAGTAGATACTTACGTATTAATAACCTCAGATAAGTAAAGAGATTGTAGAATTAACCCTTACCTTGTAATTTTTCTTAGTCAATGGTATGTTAAGATATTGTATAATAGTTAAAAAATTGTTATTAAATTATAAAATAATCATATACATAAATATGATATCATATATGATCTTATAATATTTCTTTGTTAAAAATATTTTAGTAGTATCATCGTTTCAGGTGTTAACTGATTCGTTTTCCTTTATATACTTGGTTATATAAGCCATGTTTGTTATGTATAGGATGTATTTTATTCATATAAAAATTATATTATGTTCATAAACAATATTTTTAATCATAAACTGAAAATTATTCTTGAATTATTACAATGAAGAATGTATCTTATCGCGTTCGTGGAGATGGTAATCCGTACGTACGCACGAGCGAAAATATCATTATATTGATGGTTAAATAGTATGTAATTGGATGTTATATCATATATAAATAATCATTAACATGTTATATTTATTATTTAAATTAGTTATATTCATTATTATACCCATTCAAATAATGAAGTGTTTGAATAACAAACTACACCACGACGTGGAGACGGTAAGCCGTGCGTACGCACGTATGGTGACTTTGTCATTCATATGATGGATAGAATAATGAATATGGTTGTACTATTTTTATAATAACATAAAATTATATATAATATACTGGAGTAATTATTTTATAATATAAACAACAAAGAAAGTGTAAGTGGGAGAAGAAAAGAACTTGAAAGAGGTGATGAAATATTTACCTCAGGTTCTTCTTTTTGATTGATCAAAAGGGTTTCTTAGGTTGTATTTATGATCAAAGTAAGGACTCTAAGATGAAGGTAGGAATGTTGGGAGGATATTTGTGTTGGGTTTGGCTGAGCCAAATGGCTTTTGAGGTGTGAAATGAAGAGAAGTGGAAGTACCCTTTTATAAGAGAGGTGATGGTCACTTTAGGAAAAGCTTGAAATACTATTTTATAATAAAAATCATTATCAGTTTCTAATGGATCAAAAATAATTTATTTCTAGGATAAGGTGGGTATGGTTCTAAAACCTCTCAACCAATAGGTTTTAGATAGGTTTAGGTCACCATATTAAACTTATCATTTAGATTTAACTCTTAGTTAAATAGTTTGACATTTACCATTCTCTTTGTATTTTTATATTATATGGTTAATAAACTTACTATAACAAGACAAGAAAACCCAAAGTGGTTCATTATTAATATATATAACCTTATCTATGTCCTTTTTCTGAATATTATATTTTTATCAATATTATATCAATTACTAATATAGTATTTTTTTTTAAAAAATCAATTATGTCAATTTTGACACTATTTAGTATTTTTTTTGAAAATAATAACACCATGATTATTTAAAAAAAATTATTTAATAAACCCTAACATGTCATATTAACCTATAAAATTAGTGGAATTCATCTAAAGTTTCAAATTACATTTATTTGGATATTTATAATATCTATTATTTTAATCATTCATTAATAAGGTAATTACTTAATCATCATTGTGTCATAAATAAATTTAATTATTTAATGTCTAAAAATTATAAATAAAATACCATAATGTATTAAATATTTTTATCTTTATAATGAATATTTATAGTCAAATTTATGTTGTGTGTAACCCAATATTAAAAATGGATTAGTTATTAAACTTTGAATTTAACTCTTTTAACTCTTCTTTAAATAAAATAATAATAAATGTACTAATCTTATCTAAGTGGACCGAAAGTATCATATTTTATTTATAAGGTTGTTTTTGGTCGAATTAAACTTATCCAATAGAATTATAACATGTGTTAGGGTAATTATGATATCATTTTTACCCTTAATTACCCTATTTTCTTTTAACTGTGGTAAATAAAAGTCAAAAGTTACTATTCACCAAAAATTATTTTCATATTATTGAACCAAATTTGACTTACTGATATCAACCGTGTCTCTCGAATTTTTGAAATTCAAATCATAGAAGTGGTAAAATTAAGTTTTATGCAAATTTTCAAATGCTCCTAGAAGGTGGGTAAAAGACGGTAAAAAGTTCAATAAAATTTTATATATCTAAACGTATTATAAAATGAATACAATGAATTAAATTTAACATATATAAGTATTATATATCTATTTTGACCTAAAATAAATTAAAATAAAATAACTAATTACCTAAATAAAAAGTCAGTTTTAAACAATAACGTAGTGTTTTTCACTATTCATATAAAATTGAAAGTTTTCAGAAAAATACCAAAAATTCACCCTAAGCTAATTTTGATATTCAAAATCCCAAAATGAAGACCATTTTGAAAAATAAAATTTATAAAATTTCACAAAGTGGGTATTACTATTCGTAACGGCTAGTTTGATTGGTCGTGGTGTGTTAAAACTCCAAGTTGCGTATAACACAAGCTACTGGATTATTCAAAAGGAAATGTACTGTGGGAGCTTGGGGTGTTACATTCTACCCTCATTAAAATAATTTCATCCTCCAAATTTCTAGAACATTTCTACATAAAAAGATTCAGGTGGTTCTTCATCATATGTTCCTCGGGTTCCCACGTTGCCTCTTCCATCTTATGGTTTCTCCATAGAACTTTTACCAGATGGGTAGTCTGGTTTCTCAACACATGTTCTCTGGTATCAAGAATTTTTAAAATCTCTTCATAATAAGACAGATCGGGTTCCAGTTCAATTTTCTCATAAGTGAGTACATGCGTTGGGTCAGGGATGTATTTTCTCAACAGTGATACGTGGAACACATCCTGAACTTTGGAGAGACTTGGAGGCATTTCTAAACAATAAGATACCACTCCAATTTGTTCTAGAATTTTGAATGGTCCGATGTACCAAGGAATCAATTTACCCTTCTTACAGAAATTCATAACACCCTTTCATGAAGATACCTTCAAGAAAACATGATCTCCTACTTGAAATTCCAAATCTTTCCTCCGATTATTAGTATATATTTTTTCCTACTTTGGGCTTCTTTGATGTGGGTTTGGATAACCTTCACCTTTTCCATTATTTCCTCAACAAGTTCTGGGAATATAAGTTTTATTTCACCAACATCATCCCAACAAGTTGGTGTGCGACATCTCTTTCTGTATAACGCTTCATATGGTGACATTTGAATACTTGACTGGAAGCTATTATTATAAGAAAATTATACCAGCGATAAATATTGATCCCATATAACTTGAAAGTCATGTGAGCAAGATCTCAACATGTCTTTTAAGGTTTGAATAGTCCATTCTGATTGTCCATCGGTTTGAGGGTGGTAGGCAGTGCTCAAATGAAGTTCAGTATCCAAGGCCTTCTGAAGACTTTTCCAAAACCTTGATGTAAAATAGGGATCACGATCAGAAACAATTGATAGGGGTAATCCATGAAGTCTTACAACTTCATTAATATATAGTCTTTCCATATGTTCAAGTGGTAAATATTCTCTTATAGTAATAAAATGTGCTGACTTAGTAAGATGATCAACAATGACCCATATTTCATCATTCCTTCTAGGAGTCTTTGGTAGCCCCATGACAAATTCCATCATAATATTATCCCATTTCCACTCAGGTATGAGAAGAGGTTGCATGACTCATCTAGGCTATTTCCTTATAGCTTTCACTTATTGAAAAACCATACATCTTGACACATAATCAGAAATATATCTCTTCATGTTGTATCACCAAAAACGTTTCTTCAAATATAAAAACATCTTGGTGCTTCTAAGGTGTATAGAGAAATTGGAGCTATGGGAATTATCCAACAATTCCCTTTTTAGATCAGGTATGTTAGGAACACAAAGTCTCTTCCCAAATTTCAAAATTCTATCTTCATATATGAAGTCACTCAATATCTCATCATTCACAGCTTTAATATTCTTTTGAAACTCCTCATCATCATTATGAGAACTATTTATCCTTTATAGTAAATATGGTTTGGAAACCATTTGAAAAAGTATTGATGTTTCACCTTCCATGTTTATTCCCATATCAATATTTACTAGATTCATGAAAACAGGATCCCTTTCAACTCTCATCTTGTTCAAAACACCATGATCCTTTCAACTCAAATCATCTGCCACCTTATTTGCCTTCCCTGGGTGGTAGTGTATAGTGAAATCATAATCATTGAGTAGTTCAAACCATCATATTTTCCTCATGTTGAGTTATTTCTTTGATAAAATATACTTAAAACTCTTTTGATCAGTATAAATCTCACATTTTTCACCATAGAGATAGTGCCTCCATATCTTTAGAGAAAAGATTATAGCTTCTAACTCAAGATCATGAGTAGGATAGTTTTTCTCATGAATTTTTAGCTGTTGTGATGCATAGGTAATAACTCTATCATTTTTTATAATGACACAACCAATTCCTTTCTTTGAAGCATCACTATAAATAACAAATCCATCGTTCCCTGGTGGTAGAGTCAAGATAAGAGCATTGACTAATATTCACTTAAGTTCTTCAAAAAATTCTTCACACTCTTTTGTACAAACAAATTTAACCCCTTTACATGTGAGATTGGTTAATGGGTAATCCAATCAAGCAAAATTCTTGACAAAACACCGATAATAACCTGATAAATCAATAAAACTGCGTACCTTAGTTATACTCGTCGGTGCTAGCCATTCATGGATTGCCTTGGTATTTGAAGGATAAATAGAGATTCCATCCTTAGAGACAATATGGCCAAGAAAATAAATCTTCAGAAACCAGAATTCACACTTGCTAAATTTCCAATATAATTAATTTCTTCTAAGTGTACTTAGGATAACGCGCAAGTGATTTTTATGATCTTCGTAGCTTTTTGATTATACCAAAATATCATCAATAAATACCACTACAAAGTCATCAAGATATTATTTGAAAAATATATTCATTAGATCCATGAAGATAGAGGGTGCATTAGTCAATCCAAAAATCATTACTTTAAACTCATAATGCCCGTACCTGTTTCAAAATGTTGTTTTAGGAATTTCTTCCTTCTTCACACACAACTGATGATATCCATATCGAATGTCAATCATTGTAAAATATTGAGCTCCATGAATTTGGTTGAATAAATCATCAATGCGAGGTAGGGTATACTTGTTCTTTATTGTTACAGCATTGATCTCCCTATAGTCAATGCACAACCTTATAGATCCATCTTTCTTCTTAACAAAAATGACAGGGGCTCACTATGGAGAAACACTAGGGAGAATAAATCCCTTATTACTCAATTCCTCTTGTTTTTTCTTTAGTTACACTAATTAATTAGTGTCCATTCTATAAGGGGTCTTCGATATGGTCCTTGAACCAAGAATTAAATCAATAGAAAACTCAATTTCTCGTTCTGGAGGATATTCAGGTAAATCCTATGGAAACACATCATCATATTCTTGCACAATAGGTATGTACTCTATTCAAACATTCTTTTCCTCACCCATAGTTATTTCATTCTCTTCCTCCCAAATAATTGAATTTAGTAGATCTACTGGGGGTGGATCTAGATAAGAATCAGGTGGTGACATTTCTGATCCAATGATAAGGTACTCTTTATCAACATAAAAAATTGTAACCTCCTTATTCTTAAAATAATTTTTCACATCATGGTCCAAAAGCCAATACATTCTGAGGATTATATCAAATTCAATCATGGGTATGATGATTATATCAACAAATAATGAACATTTATATGCCCTAATGGGAACTCATTCACAAAACATTGTTTCGATGATACTTCTTTTAGGTGTTTTGAATGACAACTCCCTTGTTAATTAAATTTGAAAATATCTAATTTTCTTATCAAACTAGGAAGATATGAAATAATGTGATCATCCAGAATCAAATAAAGCATTGTATAAAATTGATGAAACCATTAAATTACCTGCTACCACGTCTTTCATAGCGTCAACCTCAGTAGTAGTAATTTCATAAGCTTGGCCTTTCTCCCTTGGCCTTTTCTGAGGTAAGTTCCCTTGGTGCTAAGGACATTCATTTTCATAATGCCCCTTTTATCTACAATTGTAGCATTCAACATTAATAGCCTCTTTTTTCCCCTTGTAATCACGAGCTTAGTGGCCTTTTTCGGCACAGTTGTAATAGACTTCCATTCCATTCAGGAAAGTACCAGGGTGTTTATTCCCACAGTTACCATAGGATCTATATTAATCTTTTCCCTTATTCCCCTTATTTCCATTTATAGAGTGTTCAGTAGATCTATTTTTCTCATTCTTTGCTTTAAAGTCATATGACTTAGAGAATTAATTTTCTGTATTAATAGCGTATGAGACAATATCTTTGTGTGATGAGAAGGATTGTGAGACTAATGCTTGACATAGAAATGGTTATAACCAATAAAATAATTGACCAATATTACTCATTGAATTAAATATATAATCTTCTACATGCCTTGCTAACCTTGTAATGTTAGCCTCATACTTTGCGACATTCTCATCATCCTTTTTCCTCAGACTCAGAAATTATATTTCCATATCTGATCGATGGTCACGAGCAATGTATTTTTCTAAGAAAATATCTTTAAACTCCCTCCATTCCATGATTGATACTTCTTCATCTTTCTTTTTGTTTTGGATTAATGACCACCATTGATCTGCATCTCCCGTGAGGAGATAAACTGCCATGTAAAAATTTTATTTTTCACTGAAATTTTTGGTCAAAAATACACCTCATGTTTAGGTAGTCATTTTTCAATAAGATAATTTTTCATCATATTTTCAATTTTTATTTAAATTACTAATTAAATAAATTCTATAATTTTAATTTTATAAAAATAATATCATTTTTGATGTTAATTATCCAATGGTTATTTTTTTGATTTTTCTAAAAATATTGCTTTTAGGTGAATAGTGAAAAATATAATTTTTACAAATAACATAACTTTTATGAAATTATTAGTAGATAAGTTTGAATTATAAATTATGGAAATATTTTTATAAGACCATATATTTATTTTATAAGTGAATTTATAATTTTAAAAATGTTGTCTTTAATTTACAAATCCATATTTGACATTTTAGAATCTAAGTTATATTTTTTTAATTTTTTTTAATACATTAGACATTTATTAGTTTAAAATATTTGTTTATAAATTTTTGAAATTTAATATTATTAAATGGATTTATAATTTAGAATAATTAGGTCCAAATTTTATAATAAGTACCATTTTTTGGTCATAAAGTATAAATCACCTAGGTACAAACTAGTTACCATTGTGAAATCTAATATTGTAAAAATGGGTGTCCTTAGAGGTCAAGGGATAAACATGTTCAAAAAAGTTTCTAATTTAATTTTGGAGGTATTTATAAACCTTATACCCTCTAAAATTCATTATTTATAAATTTTGGAGTCACTTCCCTTGAGAACGACTTCCCATTATTGAAAAATTTTAGGGATTTACAAAAATGCCATCCCTTATCAATTTAAAAAGGGGCTATCCTATCCTCACTTACCGTCACATCCCAAGTCGATTTTTTCTGCCCAAAATCTACCCAATAATATAATACAAACTCTTATCCACAATAATGAGGTTATTTTTCTTCTCAAAACACCATCCCTCAAAGTATTAAGTCCATTTTCAAAGGAGATAATCCAAGAAGAGTGGTATAAGTTCCTAACCACTTTATTTTTCTATTTCTTTATGTTCATTTCTTCTTCATAAAATTTCTTTTCATAATATTATAATGATAAAATTATTATAATTATTATACTAATATGTTTATATAATGATGTTACAACCATCATCCATTCTCCCATTTTACATTAAGAAAAATGAAAGCGTGAATCATGCGCTGTGCTGACTACCGCCTCCATGACACAACATGTTTCATTTTCCTTCACCTACTTAAAAGTATAGTAATAAAATGGAATTTAATATATAATTATGATATTTATTAGAAACTTTATATTCATAAATCATAAACAATATTAATCATTTTCACGTTCTATGGAAAACGAAATCACCATCCATGTTTACATGTGTACTACTGCCTCTAGGGAACGATCAATTTCGGTTTTTATTTCATATCCACATTACATGTATGGTGATTATAATGGTTTTAAATAATAAATATTACTTTTTTGATATAATTAAGGTTCTTTTATAACAAATTTTATAACCCATTAATTATATGAACAAAAAACAATTATCATTAACTCAATCATTAAAAACAGACGTACAAAGAGAAAATCATTAATTCAAATTATGCAATATTTTTATACCCATTACTTATTCTTATAATTAATTTATAATTATTATATATCACACTAATAAACACTAAATTACATATTTATTTTACCAGTTTAATGAAATTTCAACTAAATATCTTCATAAATATCCATTAATCATGGTATGTTCAGGTTTGAGTCAGGTTGTCCACTAACTTGAAGAATAATATGAAATAATATCATGGATGATAAATAAAAATTAATTAATTATATAATATTATATAAATAGTTTAACAATTTTTATCTTGTTTTTTAAATGATACATCAATATTTTCCCCTTAATTAAGAAAAAACAATTCTTATGTTGAAAATCAACAAAAACCGTTCTTTGTCGATTTCGTCTTCTTAGATAAAGATTAAAGTACTAAATAATGGAAATTTAAACTTCATAAATAATTATAGGTCATTATTTACATAAATATTAGTTAATTATTAATTATAAACTTTATGGTAAGAATTAATAACAACATCTCACTTATAAAACTAGTTCAAAATGACCAAGATCACCCACACCCAACATCAAAAATTGTTAACAACTAAAATATGTAAATGTATATAATAATTATAAATAATGTTTATAACAGATTATGTTTATGAAAAATGTCATTAAATAAGTGATTATGATATTTATGTTTTATATAAAGGATCTTTGAGTGAAATCGACTAAGCGTGGAAAGAAGGTAAGTCTTTCTTTGTCTCAATTTGAATCCCTTGAGATATGTTTATGCTATACAACATGACTCATTTTAAATTTTGTAAATAATTACATATTTTATTTTTTTTATAATTATTATATTATATTTTATGATATTAAATTTTCTATTTAATGTTATACCTCCCATGGGGCCTTGATTTTAAAGTTATGATGTTTTTAGGTATTTTTGTGAATCAAATCTTTTATTTGGGTAATAATCAGCATTCCTTTAAAATTATTTTTCAAAATTGATATATTACAACCTATGGTGATGTTATATTTTATTTACATCTTATTTTATTGGTTAAATAATGTTTCACACCTAATTATTCCTCCTTGATGATTCTATAGTTTCGTTAAAATAATTTTTTTAAGAATAATTACTATTTTTAATGGATTTTTCTTCCATATCTATATTTTTACTTCCTTCAAATATTATGCTCATTTTTTGAGAATAAATTATTAATTATTTTCTATTATTTTCATAATTATCTCTATACCTTTTAAAAAGTAAAATTTAATACTATTTTTTAACAATGTTATTTTTCAAACAAAGGCATTTCAAAATTTTAAATAAAAAGGGTTTTCCATAATTTCCAAATAAAAAGTTTTATTCTACCCCAAATTTATATTTATAATATTTATCTTCATTAAATTATCAAATAATGAAGTTTCCATTTTTAAAAGTAAATATTTTCAATGTTTTCAATTCATAATATTTGAAAATGAATTTTTAAAGTGACATGTAACTGCATCATTTTACGATAATGATAAAATATTTATAAAATATATTTTTTAGTTTTTTTCTATATTTTTATTCTATATTAAACTTAATCTCTATATGTTTTCTAAAATAATTTATTTTTGTTTCATTTTTATAAACAAAAATCTTTCAAAATATATTCAAATAATAAAAAATATTTCTTATTTTCAATATGGTTTTATTAAACTTTTAAAAGTTTTTTTTAATCAAAGTAATTTACATTTGATATATATTATTCTTGATCAAGGATATTATTCAAATGATACCATATAAATTTTTTGTTCAGATAACTTAAAAAATGTTCTTTTCTATCATGGAAATGAAACATCACTACCTTTGTCTTGCCTAGTCATTGAATGTTTATAAACCTAATTTTTCTACCAATATCTTCCATCTATGAATACCCTATTTTATATTCTTTTTATTTATGGGAGTTAACAAATATTCCATGAATTGATTGATTGGAAAAATTGTTTTCTTAAGAATATTTCCTTTATCTATATGTTGTAAATAAGATATTATTTATTATATTGATTGAATTATACATAATTTAAAGGTTACTTGATATCATTGAATAACCATTTATTTTAATTGGGTTTATAATGTTATGATTATTCATGGAATTATGAACGTTTTCCTTACATAATTCTATTTGAAAATGATATGAAAACCATTATCTTCCATGGGTTATTATGATGTGTTGAATGAAATCCCTTTCCTTTCCTTAGGTTTTTTAAGATGTGATAAGTGAATGATTTTCAAGTGGCACTCATAAGTATTAAAGATAATAGGTGGGGTCCTATATCACCCTACAATACATTAATTATGAATATATATGTAATGAGACATGTATTCATGTGTATGTTTTGGTATCTCATAATCATGGGAACTAATGGTGTGGATCATGAAAGTTATTTTTCCTATACTAATGTATAGTCGACATTTGAATGATGTTTCATAGTTTTATGATTATTCTCAAGAATATGTTATGCTCTCATGGATCATATTTGTTGGAACAATTTTTTTATTATTATCTTATTTTATATTAACCTTTATAACACGATATATGACCTAAAAATTGTTGTGTAAGATTTTCTTATGTATCTTGATTATAACCATATGCTCATGTTATTATCACTTATGATTTATGATTACTACCACTTATCTTAACCATTGTTGAGAATCTGATCTCACCCATTATTATGTTTTAATTTCCCTAGGTTATGAAGATAAGAAAAGTATAAAATGTATTGAAGAATATAATATGTTCAGAATTAGTGGGTGATATTTAAGAATTGTTATGGATTAAAGAATTTCTTTTAGTGGAAAAAATGTCCATTAGTTGAAAATGATATAATATTTTTTAGTTAATGTTTTGTTATAATTATCTAAAACCATAAAACTAAAAAGTATTAGTAATGTATTGTAAAGAAACATTAAATTTAATACTTGTAATTACCATAAAATTAGGTCTAGGCCATCATAGTTAATGTTAGAGAAGGGTTTAGATAACTTCAGAGATTAAGTTGGTATCTATTAAGGATAAATTTGTAATTAGAAATGGAATTAGAGGTTAATAACATAATTTTGATTATAATTTAAAAGGTATAGGTAACCCTTAAATTTAGTTAAGGTAATATTTTAGAGATTAGCATAATAGAACCTTATTTAAAACCCTAAGAAAAATTATAATGGACACGTCTAAGTATAGGATATCATTTCAATGTTTTGATAAGGTAGAGATTAAATATTTCTTCTAGAAATTACATCCCTACATAGATAATACAAGTTTATGCTTACTATAGTATAGATTCACCTAGGGTTAATAACCCAAAAAAGGTAAGATTAGGTATTTACATTATTAAATCTTGGTTTATGAAAAATATTCCCAACATCACACTTGGTTTGACACTCCTTAGAGATATGCTTTAGTCAATAAATTTCTCATTATAAACCATTATGAAGTATTTATTGCATAATTACATTAAGGGATATGGATAATAAGTATGAGAGAAAACAATATAAAATTACCCTAGGTAGTTCCATGAGAGTAATAGGATTAACCAAGTATGACATGTTCTAAATAAAAGGAAGGTTTCATTAGAAAAAACATATTAGAATTGAGACTTCATATTCATATACTCTAATTGATTGGGATATTATCATAACCATTTTGGTTTTAGTATTTGGTTAAAATAGGACCATGAGGATGAATTTAAGAAAGGTATGTATCCAAAAACCACTATATCTTATTAAGGGAGAATACTTAAATGGTCAGGAATCTTAGTATATTCCTATTATGATTAAAAATGAGTGTTTCTTAGCCTTACCTAAGGTGGTTATGTTGATAAAAAAAATATATTAATTATATCTATTTTATTGGAGATTGATATTTATAAATTTTATTCTAGTATATTCTAAAATTTATGAGGGTTATGTAAAAACTATTAGGATTTTTCTTCAGTGGTGTTACTTTAAATGTATGGAAACATATATTAAATGTTATCAATAACCTTGAAAAGAGATTTTATAAAAAGGTTATAAATGTGTGTATAACTATCAAAGAACACATGATTGAGGTTTTAAAAACTCTTAGGTTTAATTTATGTGATATGATAAAGTAATAAAGAGTTGATTTATTTTGAAAAAAGTATGTTAGATAGTATCAGTAACCTTGGGGTTGATAATTGATACCTGATATTTTTGGTGAAGTTTATCTAATATTTGGGATTTTAATGACTAGTGTGTAATTTTATGAAATAGTGATTTAATATAAGAGTTAATTTTGGAAGAATATATAATTTCCCTATGGTTTAATTTCTTGTATATTCAAATGGTTTCGAGAAAGGTATACCATCAAGAATATATGATTAGGGTATAAAAAATAAATGTTGTTTGAGGAAATATAACTATACTAATCTAGCTTAATAAATTAAGGTATATTCCAAATTTGAATTTATATCTATAATTATAAACATTTTTTAATTTTCCGCTCATACTTTCATGAGTGGCTAATAATTAAAATTTTGATGATATAATTTATTAAATGGGTTAAAATGTAACAACAAGGTTTTTTGTGTAACGAACCTGACCCCAGAATCCTTGATCATGTGCCTCACTTTATTACATTGGAATAAATATAATAAAATCACATCCCAAAGGATAAAAATGTGTATAAATCTTGGAAACCATATAAATTCATGATACCCATTTTACATTGGGAATAAAAAATGAAACATATTACATAACAAATTAAAATACTCAAAATCCTTGAAAAATTATTCCAAGAATTCATATTCATATCCTATGGAAAGAAAAAAAATAAGGGTGAGCTAAAATGTTCAATAATGGTAAGGTACAATAGAATAAATAATGAATCAATGGGATTAATCAATATGGAACGGTAAATAAACAAACACACATTACATTAAAATAATAGATTGAAAATGAAATGCATTCATAGATTTTGTCATAATGAAAATCATCTGGATAATAATAAATGAATAATGAATGAAGGAAATGATTAAATATTGGATGTCAAGTCTAAGGAACATGTAAACCTATATCGTCAATACCTTTCACAAGATGGTTTAAAACTACTGGTAAAAACATATTTAATTTTGACAACTAATTTGTCTCATGAGAACCTATCGATGAATCAAGAGACTATATAAAGTATGGGCCCCACCCATCACTTCATTTCCAAATAATTCCTCATATATCGAATAACCATTTAATTAATGAACAAAGTGCCTTATCAAATATCAATATCGAGTAAAGTATACATATTTATCAATGTTTTTCTGGATAATCAAATATCTGTCAAAGTAAATATCGTATGAAAAAATGGTATATGGTTTAGGAAATGAACATATCCATGATAATGATATGTATATTTAAGATAAATTTAATTTCCAGTGAATAATTATTATAGTAAAGTTATTTTTTCAAGATAAAGTTAACAGTCACAAAAGAATGTGAACTTTTGCAATGACTAATATCACTTGGTAATTTTAAAATAAAATCCCAATGGATGAGATAATTCGAATTTAAACTTAAAATACCATTAATAATAGTTTTTTCATGATATTAAATTTAAAATGGAAATTATATACACCACATAAAATTGAATTGGTTCATAATAACATATAAGTATCAATGGAATGTAAATTGAGATGAAATCCCTTATCTTACACTCCCTTTTGGTTGAATTCCATTTAACCTCCTATATAATGGTTTAAATATTTTTATTAACTTATAAAAAAACCATATTAATATTTATTATATCATATATACTACTTTTATAACATATTATAACCGGTTCATTAATAATATTTTATTATTTTCTTCGTTTCTGGTGTTAATTGCCTTATTTTTTGAGTATGTTTTGACTTATAATTTTTTTGTTCCTATAACTTAGATCATGATTTATTAAAATATATAATGTAAAAAATTATTTAAATATTATATATATTCATTATATATGTATTTATAGTAATCCATAAAATTTGGAGATAGGAAATGAAATACACCGTTCATAGAGACGGTAGGCCATACATATGCATGAATGAAATTTCCATTTTCTTTTCATTTTAGAATAATTAAAAGTAAATGATATATATATATATATTATAATTAAATTATAATATTTATGTCAAATATTACACATATTTTTATTAAACCCATCATTATTACATTTCATGTAAATCATGAATGAATCATATCACTTTGAGTAGGCAGTAGTCCATACATCCACAAACGATGTTATCGTATTCCAAAAAAATTGAAAGCATGAAGGTATGTTTTATAAAATAATCACAGAAGAAAAAATAAATTATTAATATCATATTCATCTTATATAAATTATAAATCCATAAATATTAACAACCTCGAAAGGTGGTAATGGAAGAACGAACAACATCAGTTCATAATGTGGTAGCCTACCATACACACAAATAATGATTGCATATCCCATTTGATGGAAGTGGGTATGAGTGTAGGTAATATCGTTGAAATAAAAAAATCATAGAATATTTAAGATACTAAGGTCATTATATAATTTTTATATAAAAATAATTTAAGTATTATAGAATGAAATAAAACAAAAGTGCTCATTGAAGAACACTACCTATTCCTTGGGTAACTCCATTTGGTTTATACCCAAAGTCTTCCTAGGTTTGATTTGTAACCAAACTTAAGATTCTAGGATAAGGTGGGGTATTTTGGGATATTATTTGGGCATGGTATTAATGATATAAAAGTCTTGATAGGTGTAAATATGTCAGTGGGGTGAGTGCCCATTTATAGTGGCCGAATGCCCTTTTATAGTGGATGAGTGGCAAACCTGTAAATATAAAAAGGTAAACACAATTGAGAGGTCTACCTTACATAATATGCCTCCAATAATGTCCCATTTTATATAAAACGTAGTATATTGTAAAAATATTTCCATAAAATGTATTTTTGACAAGATAATAGGTCATTTGGACCCTTAAGGTTAAAGTTTAACCACTAAGTAAACACATTTTCACCATAATCACTATAATTATTTTTAATTAATTTCACTGATATTTTTGGTCAAAAATTAAGTTGAACATAACAGAAGTTATAAATTATTATGTTTCAGAATATGGAATCTATTTTTATAAATTCCAATTACATAAGTAGTAGAAATAAATTTAAAATCAATCCTCTAGATGGGACGAGAAAACGTGTTTTAAAGTGAAAATGTTCAAAAGTTTGAAATGTTTTATATCCAAATTCAATATAAATTTTTTCACAATGACATAAATTGTATTAATAGATATAAAATTTATATAATTAAATTTTTAAATCAATTTAAAATATAATTTATCCTTATAAATTATTTAGATGAAAACTCATTTTCAATTAAAATTCAGTATTTTTCACCATTCATCAAAAAAAGAAACTTCATAGAAAACTACAAAAAATTTATCCTAAAATAATTTTTGATGTTATGATTTAAAAAATAAAGTTTATTTTTACATATTAAATTTATTAAATTTCAAAAATTTAGTTTTAAAATAGTCGCACCCCTAAAAAGAGGGAAAACTGCTATTTAGAAAAATACAACTTTTTATGCTTAAAATTAGATTTGTTATTATCGTTATGACTATCTAACCAATTAGATGAATGTAAAAAATAATTTATTAAATATATAATATATATTTTAATAATATAATTTAATAATATAAATTAATTTATTTTTTAAGGAAAAACCCCTCTGGGTACATAAAATAGTTTTCTTATAAAATCTTTTTCTTTATATTCAATTGGATTATATATTCATTTCAAACACAAAATAATTATATTAAGATATGTAAAAAAATATTTTAAAATTTTAGTTAATGATTTTATAAATTTAATTAAAATGGATATTTGATAAGTATTATAGTAAATAATAATATTAATAGTATGTTGTAGTTTGGTAATGCTCAGTATTGCGTGTAACACAAGTTATAAAAGGAACTGAGTATTGTGTTTAACACAAGAAAACATAGGGTTGTGTGTACCAAAATATAGTATCAATGTTGTGTGTATCATAATATTAACATGGTGTTGATTATAAATAAATTATTCAAAAAAATTAAATTTATTCTAAAATGAAAATATTGTAATGTCTTGGGGTGTTACATTTTGGATCCTTTTAATTAATACTATCTTCGATAGCTTGCGTCACACAAAAAACCTAACATAAAAAGAATGACTAAAAAAACCAAAAACTATTAAAATTAAATTAATAAAATAATCATTATTAAATAAAAGGATAATAACTAATTCAACTAATTACAAAATATATTATTTGTTTTTGATTAATATTTTAAATTTAAGAATTCTTTTCAAAGAACCATTAAAAAATCATATTGTATTTTACCTTAAAAAATTAAAATTGATCATAGGTAATAGTTTATTATAATAGGTAATATTTATAATTATAAACTAATATATCAATATTAAATTATTTATAAATATATATATAATAATAATAAAGTCACTTGAATTTTTAGAATTCGTTTTTTAATAACAATAGTTTTTCTTCACACTTTTATTTTTATATAAATAAATTAATAGATAAATTTTATAATTTTAATTTTATAAAAATGAATTAATTTTTCAATTTATCATTTCAAAATTGGATTGGGGTTAATTCTTAGTAATTTTTAAAAAAGAATGATTTTATGTGAATGTTAAAAAATATCGGTTTTAAAAATAACATAACTTTTATGACATTATTAATATATTAGTATGAATTAGAAAGTAAGGAAATATTTTTATAAGACCTAATATTTATTTTATATAATAATTTATAATTTAAAAAATGTTTTTTTAATTTAAAAATCTATATTTGAAATTTTAGAATTTAAGTTATATTTTTTAGAAAGTTGTCTTTAATACATTATAGGTTTATTATTTTGAAATTAAATATTGAAACTTTTTAAAATATAGTCTTATAAAATGTATTTCAATTTTTGAATCATTAGGTTCAAATTTTATAATAATAACCATTTTTTTTCAGGTAATAAATGATAATTTACCTTAGTAAAAAATAGTTACTGCGGTGAAAACTAAAATTGTAAAAATGAGTAACCTTATATGTAATGGGACTAAATTTTTTAAAACATGTTTATAAATAGGAGTTGGTGGTGTGGATCGACCTTATCTTATATACACTCCCTTATTTATCAATTTTGGAGGATCTTTCCTTGAGAGTGACTTCCCATTATTCAAAACTTTTGGGTATTTACAAAAATGTCACCCCTTTTCACTTATAAAGTGGTTCTCCTCTCCTCACTTACCCCCACACCAAAAACACATTATTTTTCACAAAAATATGACCAATAATATCTTATAAAATAATATACACTTTAATAATGTTTTGGTATTCTCAATAGGCCATCCCTCAAAGGCTTAACCCCCTTTGAAAAGGACCCAATCCAAGAAGTGAGGTGTAAGTTCCTAACCTATCTTTCTTTTTTCTCTTTATTTATGTGCCTTTATTATTCATAAAATTTATTCTCACCAAAATATAATGATAAAATAATTATAATAATTATAATTTTATGTTATTATAATGATTTTAAAGCATTTACCACCCTCCCCTTTACCATTTATAAAAACAAAAACATAAATGTTGCGATGTGCAGACTACATCCTCCATGACGCAACATGTTTTATTATCATTAACCACATTAAAATTATAGAAATAATAGTGAATTTAATATATAATTATTATTTTTATTACATATTTTATATTCATAAATGATAAACCATATTACATCTTTTTCTATTCTATGAAAAACAAAATGGTCATCCATGTGTATGTGTAGACTACCACCTCCATGGAACTATGTATTTCCACTTTTCATTTAATCTCCCCATTACAATGAAGATCATGAGAATGGGTTAAAATGATAAATGTGATTTTTATTATGTCATTAAGGTTCTGGTATAACAAATTTAACAACCCATTAATGATATGACCAATAAATGATTATCATTAATTCTGTTGTTTAAAAGAAGCACAATGAGAGAAAAATATTTAATTCAAATTATGTAATATTTTAATATAAATTAATTATTATTCTATATCATTTATAATTATGATTTATTATAGAAAAATAACTAAATTATATTATTATGCTTTGGGTGTAAAGATATTTCAAATAAATCATATCATAAACATTCATTAATCATGGCATGTTCATGTTTGGGTCCATTGGACAACCTACTTGAAGAATGTTAGAAAATTATATAATGGATGATTATGAAAAATTAATTAATATTATAATATGATATAAATATATAAATAAATTTTTTATTATGAAAATGATACATCAATATTTGACTCATTAGTTAATAAAACGCCCTTTATATGTTGTAAAATCAACGAAAAATGTTCATTATAGATTTAATCTTCTATGGTAGACTAAAGTACTAATGAATGGAAATTTAAAAATCATAAATAATTATAATTCATCCATTAAATAAACTTTAATTAACACTTAATGATGAAATTTTTGAGGAGAATGAATAATAAATCCATTATTAAGAAAATAGTTCAATAATGATCAAGATTACCCACACCCAACATCGAAAATAGGTAAGGAATAACTAATATAAATTTAGAGAATAATTATAAATTAAGTGTATAAAAGGTTATATATATGAATAAGCTTATTAATACATTTATTTTTTCTATATAGAAGCTTAGAGTGCAATCCACTAAGCAGGTAAACAAGGTAAGAGTTTCTTTGTCTCAAATTTGAATCCCTTGAGACATGTTAATGCTATAAACCATGATTCTTTTTTAATTGTGTAAATACTAACATATTTTTATTTTCTATTATTATTCTATTATATTCATGATATTCAATGTTATTCTGAAATTTATAACTTCCATGGGATTTTGATTCAAAAGTTATAAAGGTAGAAAGAGGTTTTCATGACTCAAATATTTTCCTTAGGCCATAGTCATTATCATTAGACTATTAAACTTAAATATTGATCTATTATAACCTATAATAATTTTATTTTTAATTTCCACCATATATTATATGTAAAATCATGTTTCAAGATGAATTATTCTTGTTTGGGAATTGTACTATTTCATTAAAATGCATTGTTGTTAAGAATGATTCCCATTTATTTTAAGGGATTTATCGTCATTTCCATATTTTTACTTCTCTATAATTTTATACTATATTTTTGGAAAATATAATATTTATTATTTTTAATAATCATTATAATTATTATTAAACCTTTTTAAAATGATAATTTTATGTACTTCGTAATGATGTGTGTTTTCAAAGAAAGTCATTTCAAAATGTTAAAGAAAAAGGTTTTTATATCCTTCCAATATAAAATGTTTTATATTTCACTAAATATTTATTTTTATAACCTTTATATCCTTTAGAGGATCCCTTATTGATTTATTTACTTTTTTAGAAGTAAATATTTTTATTGTTTTCAATTCACCCTTTTTTAAAATAATTTTTTGAATGTGACCCATAACTCCACGCTTTTAAGATAATGTTAAATTTTTTTTATAAAATATATTTTTAAGTTTTATTCTATATTTTTATTCTCTATAAAAATTCCTATCTATATTTTTTATATACTAAATTATTTTTCTCTTAGTTTTAAAAAAAATTTCCTTTAAAAATAATACAAAAGATCAAAAATATTTCTTATTTACAATTTGGTTTTATTAAATTTTTAAAAGTGTTTTTCATATAAGTCACTGTCCTTTGACACATATTATTCTAGAAAAAGGATATATCCAAATTATACCATCCATCTTCATTATCCAAATTAATTAAAAAAATTATTTTATATCATTATAATGATAAATTACTTCATTTTTCTTGCCTAGTTAATGAAGGTTTATAAATCTAATTTCTATACCAATGCCTTCTCTCTTTGAATAACCAAATTTTGATTTTTTCCATTAATAGGTGTTATCCTATATATCCTACATTAATTGTTTCAAGACATATTTTTCAACTATATACCAATTATCTATATGTTCTAAATACTACATTCATTATCTATTTATGGCTTCAAAAATATTATGGACGAATATTGTAAATGGAGCAGATGGATCATCAATCAGGATAAGATAAATTTATATAATTTGAGATGTTGTGTAGAGATATGCTCAAAGATGCTGAGGAATTGGTTGGGAATTCATATGGGTACTTCCCCATGGAATATCTAGGAACTCCATTATCCTTAATCAATCTATGAATTGATAAATTTTATGTAATGGTTTATCGGATCACTAACTTGATAAATAATTGGACGAATCGATTCATTTCCTTTGGTGGTAGAATAACCTTGGTTAACTGCATTCTTATGTCAATTACCAAGAATTTTCTTTCAACCCTCATGGTTATGAATACAATGGTATAATGAATTTATAATTATTTTCATTTTTTATTTGGGATTCCTAAGATAATGGGATATGTTTTAGGGATTCTTGGGAATGCATGGCCAGACCAGTTGGTGAAGGGGGGATTGTCCTGAGAAACTTGTTAGCCACCATGAATAGTCTCCAAGTCAAGGTTTTATGGGATGTCATCAAAGGTAATTCAATATATTATATGATAATTTTTAATTAATATGTAAGTTAACAATATTATATAAAGGGTAGAGTCTTCATATTATGTCAGATGGTTTGTTTTCATGTTCTATTGTTGCTCGACCACTTGCGAGAGATAATCAAAATAGGCGATATAATTTTTTGAACCCATAATTGGGTTGGTATGAATCTCAGATTCCATGGGTGACCAACTCTTACTTTATTTTTTGTGTAGGTCTGTGATCACCATGGTTTTATTCTTTACATTTTGATAAAAATCAATAGGGATTATTTTGTAGTATCATATTGATAAGTGATCATGATAGGTTCATATTCACCAGTTTCTTGTTAGGTGTTTTTTTCAGACAATAATTATTCACATGTGCTCTAGGTGAGCCAAGTTGTGTTTTCATGTATGGGGGATCTATTTGGTGTAGTGACATCCTATCAAAAATAAAATTTTCTCATGTGATACTTGTGGAACCATGCCATTCCCCCAGATGAATAGATTCAAAATAAAGGCATTAACCTTGCCTCCAAGTGCTATTGCAGTCATAACCCCAATGGTGAATTGGCCATGTATATTTTCTTTGAAGGTGAGTAGGATTGAGATGTATGGAATTCAATTTGTTAATTTGAAGGTATTTACACCCATATTATTAATATCAATAACTTCATGCATATGTGGTTTCAAGGAGTGGGTAGAAATAATCACGAGAGTAAATCTAGATGTATCCTCTTGGCAGCTAGTTGTTGCTATATTTCGAGTACAAGGAACATGTTTAGACTCGATGGTTTCTCTAGATAAAGAGTGGCAGAGGTGGTCAGATAATGTAACATGACAACATAGTTGGCATCCTTGATGAAGAACTAGTAGTTTCCTAAGTCGATCATGGATAGTCAAATAATCCCCACATCTATTCAGAACCCCTATTTATTTAACTACTGGATATACTGGATCCCCCTATCACAGGGATCAAAATTTATGTTTATGGTTAATAAAACCAAGGTATAATTGTGTGTGTGTGTGGGGGGGGGGGTCATTTGTAATCTATAAGGAACAATCATTTTGGCGTTCAATGCATCATATGGTAATGGAAAATCTCTCATTGTGGATGCTAAATCCATGAAAACCATTCTAGAATTCTGTCACTCCAAAGGTATTAATTTTTTGTCGATGGAAACTAATTCCTACACCATATAAAATTCTCTCCTTAATATCTCCTCTACTCCATGGTCTATCATTTACTACGATCATAAATGTAAATAAATAATGGATTACCAAACTTTTCTTCTCCACACTTTGTGTGAAGGGAACATGGTCATAGACTATTTAGCATCTCGAGTCTCATCTAGTATCTCCATTATTTACTTCACTAGTATCAAGTCCATACTCTATGAGTGTGTTGATATTATAAGGATTTACTAACTTAGGTTTCATTACTTTAGAACCACATTATCTCTTGTGTTTTGGTTTTTGATACCTAATGGAAAGTTTTATTATTATTGTTATTGTTACATTAATATCATATCCTTTTCATGGTTTCCTTATGATGTTATTGGATAATTATTTCCAAGTTGCACTCATAAGTATGTATAATGATGGGTGGGTTCCTAAATCTCCAACCAATGGATTGGTTAATATTTTATATCTCATGAGATAGTTACTCATGAGTACATTTTATTTTATCATAAGAAAGGGATTTGATGGTATATCTCATTGAAGTTATGTTCCATATATTAATGTATGTTACACATTTTAATGATGTTTCATAGTTTTATGCTTATACTTATGACTATGTTATACTCTCATGGATCATGTTTATTGACTCACTCTTTTGATTCATTTATTATTTTATATCAATATTTATTCCATGATTTATAATCTAAGATTTATTGGGTATGATTTTCCTATGTATCTTGATTATAACCATATTATTATCTTATGATCACTTGGTATTTTTGATTGTTTCTACTTATGTTTACCCTTACATAGAATATGATCTCACCCATTCTTATATTTCAAGTTCCCTAGGTTATAAATATAAGAAAATTATGAAATCTAGAATAATATCTTATCTAGAGAATTAGCAGAATATGATGAAGAATTGTTATGAATTAAGATGTTTCTTATAGTGGAAAATGTCTATTAGTTGAAAAATTCATGGGTTTTGTTAGTTAATTATTTATCATAATTATCTAAAATTCTAAACCAAAAGGTATTGAAAATGTATTGTAATGGAATATTTTCTTTAATACATGTAATTAATAAATAAATAGGTATGGGCCGTCATAATAGCAGTGGTGTACATGATATGAGTATGTGGTTCCTTAGTAGGTATGTGGTTTGGATTTTGAAAACAACAAATGGGATTACAGGTGGTCATGCATTTGTCCTTGATATGGCCTATTAGAGTTGGATTACTATAGAAAACTTCTATGTAGTTTATGATAACTTGTATTTTTATTTTTTGAATATCAATAAAACTTTTATCACATACTGATTGTTCTTATAAATGACATATTATATGATAATAACCTAAGAATAACCCGCACACTAAAATGTCATAGTAGTTCCCCTCAGTGATGATAACCCAATAGTTAAATGATAAAATTCTTAAATATATTTTCCATATCTAGATGATATCATTTGATAGAAACTAAATGATAAATTATATTAGGGATGGTGACTCATAGGACTTTGATACAACTTCTCCTGGTGTACACCCTTGGTAATTTATAGTGTCAGAGATTATGAGAACATGAACTGCTAGTAGTAAATCCAAACTTATATGTGTCATTTGATGTTCCTATCTGCAGAAAAGTGAATTGATCCTTAGAATTTAATATAATTATTATTGTATATTATTAATCTCATACTTTTATTTATTCATGAAAACCATGATGAAACATATTTATGGTGTGGTATGATATGTTAGGTACATTATAGAGTCCTGTGTTTTTGAACTGGATAAAATTCCAATAGAATTTTAATTTTAATAGATGGTGGATGTGTTGTTATTTAAACTAAGTCTTGGAATGTAAATATAAGTTTTTATAACAATTAGAAGTATTTTTTTAAACTTGGATAAAGGCCCAAGATGTGGCTCAGGTGTTCTTTTGAGTTTCAGGATGATCGATCTTTAAAACATCAAAATTGGGAAGAACTTTTTAGGGCACATGATTTCTCTGAAACCACGTACCCCTAGGTAAAACTATGGATCTATGTTAGTAGATATGAAGATCTCACATTTTTTTGTCTAACTGTACGAGATTATCTATATGGAAGTGCACCATTTTTAGGTCCCTTGAAAGTGGGGAGATGCATAGGTTGCACACAGTTTCCTAAATTGTGCACATGAACCCTGCAACCCCCCCCTTCTTGGGTAGTGTAACATGCATGGTTGGAGCATGGTTTGGAAAACCATGTTTCCAAACTATGCACCTTATTTAAAGGGGTTAAATGCCCAAAATTTCCCATACTTATTTTATTTTTCCTCTCTCGTTTCTACACCTCTACATTCATAGCTCTCCCCTTCGCTCGAGCTCCCCTTTGGAATCCTCATAGGCTAGGAAATATATCCTCTATTCAGTGTTGGAATCATGAGCCTTTGGTTTCATTGGATGCATATCAAAAAACTCTTAGTTCCTCGATATCCTTTCATAGTATCTCTTCTCCTCATATGTGTTATATTTGTGTAAACTATCTCACCAAATTTTCAGGGAGTTTGTTTGTTTCTTCATTTTTTCATGAACTGGTTTGAATCAAGCCTTGATATTGGACATTTGGGTCTTCCAAATCACAAGGTATGCGTTAGAAATATTTTCTTGAAAAGACTCGTTGAATTATAGAGTGAACCATTGTTCCACATTCTGATATTTCTGTACAACACCTCCTAATTATGAAATTAATTATGTAGAGACCAAAACCACGATTTATGTTACCTTTATACTTTAAATGAAATTGTTAGAGGTATTGAACACAAATATAACAACCCCTTTGAGTGAGGTCACTTGATTACTCATAGATAATTATATGTATCTACCAATTTCTTAGATCACCCTTTGAGAGTGTTAATTTAAAACACTTGAATTATAATGTTAGACCCTATATTAAACTCCTTTAGGGAAGGTTAAACTAATTAGGTTGGAAGTGATTCTTATATTTTGTTAAATGAATTGGTTGTTGAAAATTTCATGTTTTCTAATAAAACCCCTCATTGAGGTGAACCTAATTATAAACTAAAAAGTAAATAAATACTATTTTATATCTTGCTTGGTTCTAATCCACGAGTGACTTCTATGACCCTAATTGATGTTGGGAGAGAAATTGGTATGTTTAAGAACATGGATCTTCTATTCGAATCTTGGAATATTAAATGGGTAGGGATTTATTTTTGTACCCTTTATTTACATCATGGATTTATTAGGCGGCTGAATTTACTTCTAGTTATAATGGGGTTTTTATAAATAACATTCTTGAATGATTTGCCTCTTTTATTTTATAATCAAAATGACAAGTTATGGACGCGGCCCTCTCTTAGTGTCCTTATTATGTGTAATGTATTGATTATGAACATTGATGATTTTAGAATTGAAAATTGATTTAATGAATTGTGAACACCTTGAGAGACACTCAGGTTACTCTTTATGGACTTACTTAGAAGGGTTCATAAGTAGTTGAGATTATATGTACCTTAGGCGATACTTTGGTATCCTTTTATGGAATACCAATAATGGTATCATAGGTTTCTTTTTTCTATTATACATCGGGAGTGATACTTTTTATTCCTTTAATGGGATCACCATGTGTTTTTTACCTCCTTGAGTGATACTATTTCCCTAGGGGAGAACCATGGATAAGATCAGTGTCAAGATGGTTACACCATTCCACAAGCGATACTCAAATACCTATTTGAGATAACTAGGATAGAATCAGAGGTTCAAGAATTTACACTTTACTGAGAGTGATACTAGGGATTCTGTTTATGGATTAGCTTTGATGGACTCTGGAGGTGATGGGTATTTATAATTCTCATGGATAGATAATTGGGATTCCATTATAGGACACCTCAGATGGGCTCATGGTCCCTTTTACTAAATTCTAATGATGGAATAATATTAAGGACTAAGACTAAATAGCTATTATATAGGGATGCATCTTCCAAGAAAAATCACATGCCTCAGATCATTTATTTCTTGCTACATAGTTATGATGAACTATTTTTGAAACACATCACATTTTTATAGGATGAACCTAGTTCTAAGACATTCTATCTTAGGCTGAAGTTGTTAGTGTTGGTTGGAAATCCAATAAGGAACCTAGAATGATGAATTTAATTATTTATCACCTTGAACTTATTATATTCTTTTAAATGGTTGTACTTTATATTCATAGAATGGATCACGATTTAAAAACTTTTTGTAGCATTGAGTATAGATCACACCCTACTCAGGCCTCCATTGAACTGGGGGGTACCTGATCATACCTCATTGGTTGTAGGATTAGGATTTTTAGTTGATTGGATTACATTGTTATTGTACCTAGGATCTAAGAGCACATGAATGAGCTGAAGCTTAGGATTCTCATGGAGTAAATGCAAGGGATTTTTTATTTTGTTTACCCTATTTTATAGCATTTTTTTGTTTGATGTATTGATTACTTTTTTTTAATTTTTAGAAATACAATAACATGCATGAATTGATGAACATTGGCATTGGCCACATTTATTCAGTAGTTATAATTATCTTTTGATCATATATCTTTTATTACTACTAATTCTAATTTTGTATATGATTATCTATATCGGATATACCCCTATGATACTCTGGTAAAAATAGGGTATATTCTTCCCACATTACCACCATCAGACTCTCTCTTCTAGTCAGTAGCCCCTGATATGCGGGGAGGCACACTTGATCCCATGTGGTGACCAATCAAGCTAATGAATTCATATTCATTCAGGCTGGGATTTTACAAAGAGGTATCATAGACTTCTTTTACGTTGCCTTACTCTTTTAGATCGGTTGATTGAAGACTAGGATTGTGTCAATGCTTGGTAAATAGTCATGGCCAGGAGTGATCCGCCCATTTTGGGGGAAAAGTAAAAGTGGAATGGGGTGGGATTATTATTCGTACTATTTCTTATTACAGTTGATTATGGTTTCACTTGGAGTGATTGGAGTAATTTTCACTACTTTCTTATTTATGAGATTTATATCATTTTATCCTTGGCTAGGTATGACAAGGAAGTATCATTACATGAATCATTATAGGCACATAAGGATTCATATTCTAGGCATATGACATTCCATGTAGATATAATTTCTAGGTTGTTTGAAATTTTTTGATGTGACTTATGTGTTTTATTAACATGAGTTTTGTATTCCATGTTATGAAATTTAATAACATGCATAGTTTTATACTTTCTTAGGTATTTTTTTCAACATGTTTACATTATTTAGGTGTTATGATTAGTATTTTTATTAATGTTTACTTGATTATGTAGTATGATTCTCTATTTAGGTTCCATGCATTTTGATTTTTTAGCATGTTTTTTTACTTACCATGTTGTGGCGATTAATTATTATGCTTTGCCTATATTCCATGATTCTGTGTTTATTTCCATGGTTTTTGTCATGTTTTATTCTTATTTAACATTTTTATCTATTTTTTCTTTGTTTACTGTGTGTAGTTATGTATTTAATATAAAATTTATTATTGAAGTGCCATAATCAACATAAATGGTGTTTTCCCACATAGATTGATGGTGTAACCTTAACTAAACAATTCAGAGATGTTTGAGCCATGATCCGTTGACCACATGAGATGAAACAATATTGGTCTTGATTAAATGGGAGCTAATTTTCAATTCATAAAGAGTATGTGTGATTTATAAATTGGGAGTTGGTGACCCACATAATTGAATCTTTATATATAAATTTAAAATACCATGAAGATGCTATAAATATAAATGATAATTAAATTTTTAATTAAAAGGAATTAGTTTCTTTTATAAAGTCTTGTAATTCTATTACATCAGCATGATGACCATCTGAATAAATACCAAAATGCACAATTGTATCCAATTAAGTCAGCTGAGGCATGTTTTTTATGATATATATTTGACTTTACCCTTGTAGGTTGGTCACATTTCTTTGTTATTATGAGATAAACCCATTAATCATGTTTTAAAAATTTTAATGTTTTGAATAAAAATGGGATTTCATTTAGTTGAACCCAAAATGGATTAATGGGACCATCATAGGTCAAATTTTCTTTTGATATTCCATAGTGGTTAACCCCATGGGGGTATGCTTATTCTATGTAGTAATGGTCATTTAAAGAGTCCACAACCATTTATATGGTTTTACATATAAGAACATAGGAGACACTTACTTGTCCAGTCCACTCCTTAATTAAAAAACTTTTATCTGATTTTGAGCTATACTCAAATGAGGAATTAGTTGACTAAGATTCCAATTACAACCTAAAAAATATTTTCCACTATAGATTGCAATTGAAATTTTCTTTAACTTAGTCAATTATGAAAACTTATAAATAAATAAATTATGTTTAAAAATGGAGTTTTTGAAATAATTTCCGGATTATGATGATATTTAAATTAAATAATCAATGTTTAAAATTAAGTTTAATATAACTATCCTATATTATTTATAGCCTTTCCTAAATAAAGTACCTAATACTGCTTTATTATGACTGGGATTATATATTATTTGAAACTAAACTTTGAAATTTTATGGAATTAAATTAGATTTGGTTTAATGACTTAAAATGGGACTTTAAAAGGTGTTCTTAGTCTAACCCTCGAGTAAGGGTTGTTTGAATATTTCTTGAGTGCTGCCTTGAAATGGAAATGTGAACATTACCCATTGGCCCTTCCTTATACTTCGAACATAAATGATAGATCCTTAAGCCTTGTGATCATTTCATCTATTATCTCTTGGTTGAATCAATTATTTATTCTTCGGTAAGGGGATAGATTGAGGTTGGTAGTACCCTTATAACGTTGAAATACTTCCTCAATTCTTGTGAATATTTTTAGGTGGGTGGTATTGTTCGGGTTCCATAGTCCCATATAGGACTCTTAGTTTCTAAAATGAAACCTAGTTTGATGGGTGGTCATGTGCTATTTTGACTCTTGTTATGGGAGAATGCATCATGTAATGATCATTTTTAGTGGGTTAGACATGCCTCATGCATGTTCAGCCACTTGGTATGTCATGTGAACCTTCTTCCTATTTCCCTCTAGTATTGAATGACTCAGGGGTTGTTAGTGTAGAACCCAGAACACCATGAAAGGAAAGGGGTGAATTAGGGCGTCAAATTTTTATTCTAAAGTGATGGATATTATTACCACATTGGTAGGAACATTTTAAACATATCTAATGGTAATGTTTAGTAACTTATACATTCACATGGAAAGAGACAACACAAAAATTTTACTTCGTTCACCACTAAGGTCTAGTCCAAGGAGCATACATCGAAAGTGTGTTGACTATACCTAAATTCACTAATCTTTACTAGTTTTAGAATATAGAAGTTTAAACATAGTCACTCTATTATAAGAACACTACATTAACAAGATTTTAGGGACATCACGCTATTTACCTCCGAAGCACTTCTATTGACTCCCCCTATCTCACTTCCTTAGGTGAAGTCTTACTCAGTTTATCAACATGAAGGTCACTTCAATAGATTTTCATTAAATTATTTTTCCATGACTAGTATGAGACTCTGATTTCACTGTATACTTGTGTTGATTCACTTTGAAAGCACTGTTCACTGAAACATGATATTTAGAACAACTTTTAATGGAGCTCCTTCGCAAAGCTCACATCCTTCGTGAAGCTAACTGCCTTCGCGGAAAAAACTGCCATCGCAAAGCTCACTAAGTCATCATCATCACAAAGCTCCCATTACTTATAAGAATTTGAATCAATAAAGACTTAACTATTCTTTTCATGATGCTCAATATCACATAGAAAACCAAATTCGTGAAGCTCCCCAACCTTCATGAAATTAGAGCGATTTCGAATTTTCTCCAATTATTTTCATGTGTAAAAAGAAGTGGGTATAACCTCATAAATATAGGCTTATCCATTCAATATTATCCACATTATTTACTATATTTTTTGGATATTTCAAAAACATCTTCATGAAACTCCTCCATTCATGAATATCTAGTGAAATTTTTCATAGTCATAGAGATCACCATCAACTCATCATGCATTCATGATGCTCTACTTCTCATAGTCGTGAAGAACACCATCAACCCATCAAGAACTCACAAAACTATCTATTGAAAAAACTAGTCATCATGAAACCCATTCCTTTACTATATTTTTGAAGAGTTGATTCTAGAAAACAACATTTCTCAATGCTTGCCTCATCTGATTTTGAGCCCAAAAATTTTCCAAATACTGGAAAATGACCCCACCTTCAACACCATTGTGGGCCTATAATGAAAAATCAATTGTCTTGAAAACTCCTTAATAAAAATGATGTGGATTTAAAATAAACACAAAAAAACTTCATTTGTATAAAATAACAACCATGATTCCAACAATCTCCCCATTTGGGATTATTGGAAATATTTGTATAAATTCAATAAAGCACCAGCCATTATCAAAACATGATAGGCAAGAAAAAACTCATCCAACACTCTAAGTATACATGATCAATTATCGGTGTAGAAAACCAGTGGGGAATCTTGAATTGTGTTCTCATATTTTAGAATGCTTAAAGATTCCAAAGATAAGCTCTGTCTTTTTCCTCATAACACCAAATTATAATATCTGATTATTTCCAAATAATACCGAATTATCATCCCTAACATTGAATTTATCCATTCCCACACTTTGGAAATAAATCCAACTAATCTTTTTTTTACTTATAGATCTCAAAACACACTCCCCCTAGATCATATCTCCCCCATAAACCTGCATAACTTCGACAAATAGATTAAAATAGTACAAAAAATCGGGAGAGGAGAACCATCGTAACCTCCTCATGCACTAGGAGGTGACTGAACACCAAAGTTCAATTGATGTTTCTCAAACTCATGTGCTTCAAATTGATTAGTCATAATGTTAGTCACTTCCTCATTAGTTCTAACATACTCTATTTTAATCACACCCTGATAAACATTCTCCTTGATGAAGTGATATTTGATTTCAATATGTTTGTATGAGAATGATAAACATGATTATTTGAAAGATCTATCGTGATATTGTTATCATATTGAATCACAATTTGTTATTTCACTTCATCACCAATATCAGTCAGTTTTTTCCTCATCCACAATAGCTGAGTGTAAGACTTTGTAGTAGAGATATACTATTCTTCAGCAGTACTAAGAGAATTTATTTCCCATTTCTTACTCAACCAAACCACACATTTCTTTCCAATAAAAAATGATACACAACTTGTGGAATTTCTACCCACCACATATGCAACCCATTCAGTAATAGAGAATGTTGAAAGTTCATTATCTCTTATCATAGTAAAGAATACTTCATAATTGTGAGTGCCTTGAATGTACCTCATGATTATTTTTCCTACCATCAAATGTTCTTCCTTTAGATTACTATGAAAATGAACCAATAATAATGTTTCAAAGAAAATATTTAGACATGTCACAATCAAGTATAATAGGATTCTAATGATTCTTTTGTACATGGTGGGATCTACAAAAGTTCCATCATTATGCTTTCTAAGTATTTTCATAACCGCAATTGGAGTCGACATTGGTTTGGAGTCTTGCATATTGAATTTATTCAGAAGATCTCTTGCATATTTATCCTGATAAATCAAAGTGAAATACTTCTTTTGAATCACCTTTATCCCCAAGAAGTATGTGAGTTCACCAATCATAAAAATTTCAAATTCATATTTCATGTGATTGAAAAATTATTCCACTGATTTTTGTCTGCTTCTGCCAAATATAATGTCATACACATATATCACCACCATAAATTTATATTCCTTTGAATTATTCACATATAGATTATAGTCTATACATCATATTTTTAATTCTAGGTTCTTTAGATAATAATATAGACAAGAATACCATGCTCTTGGTGCCTACTTTAGACCATAGAGTGCCTTTTTCAATCAACAAACCTTCATTTCATTATTACCAATTAGAAAAACCACTTGTCGTTCAATATAGACTTATTATTCAAGAACAACATTTAAGAATACTATTTTTACATCCATCTAATAATCTTTATATCCTCTTTGAATTTCTATAGCAAGTAAAAGCCTGATCAAATCCATTATCGCCCCTAGAGAAAATGTTTCTTCGACACAAATTCCTTCAATTTGTGCATAACCTTTAGACACTAGACATTCCTTATTTATGATCAATTTTCATGGTCATTGAATTCATTTTTAAAAATACACTTCATTCCAATCACATTGTGAGTTTGGGGTCTCTTAACAAGATCCCATGTCTGGTTCTTTTCAATATGATCCCAATATTCATTCATGGATTTAACCCATGATTCATCCTTTGTAGATTTTTTAAATGAGGATGGATACACAATTGATAGGAAGAAAGAATTTGAATCAATCATCATTCTTCTTATCTTTGTGGAACCTGTCTAATCCCCAATGATATTGGATTGATTAATTTAATCTCTTCTATTTCTCTTATGAGGTTCATAAAAAGTTTCTTTATCCATGGTTTACTCTTACGATTCTTCTTCTAACTCATCACCATTTTATGATCCTTGAATATTTTTCATGACTTCCTCTACTTATGAATTTGCATCTCTTATATGTCTAATTTATTCCTCGTCTTCTATAATATCAGTATAATAATTCCTATAGGTATTTGTAAGAACTCGGATCTTATTTTTAGGTATGTTTTTCTTTTCTGGTCGTTTTTGAGAAAAATGAGGTTTTTTCTAGAAATTTCTAAAGTACACGCCATGTAAATTATAAGTACACAACATGTACTCGTTCCCACAGGTAGCTAGGTGCTGGATGTGTCACGTCCATGCACACGACTATGTTTAGTGACCTGGAGACCACCTAACGTGGGGTCCATTAAGGGTAAGTACACACCATGTACTTTCAAAGTACATGTCGTGTACTTTTTTTTCAATAAAAATACTAGGGTCATGTATGATTGAAAAAAACGTCTCTTTCTAGGTCTGGTTTGACCGAGAGAGACCGTACGACTACAAAACTTCTCTGATCCCCTCACCGAGCATCGGTTCTCTGATTCGACCATCGTCGATTGCATTGGGATCATCTCGGTAATATCTTCCTTCTTTTAGAGCTTCGTTTCTTGATTATTCCTCTTTATAAAATTATCTTCTATTGAGAATTTTTAGATTTTTGTAGATCTATAGTGTTATTAGGTGATTAAAGGCTTGAGATTCATGTAGAACGATCCACAACACCGTGGTAGGTGGTTTGTGCCTTTCCATAGATATTCTTTTCATTTTATGTGAAAACGTTCCCAATACCCATTAACAGGGTATTGTGTGTTTATGGTTTTAGCCCTAATGTTTTCCTACTATGCCTTGGTTGACTGGATAGAGGTTATATGTTGTAAATATGGTTTATCTTTCCATGCTACAGAGGTTTTTCCTGTTAGGATGCTGCTTTATTTTCCATACCTAGTATTGTAGGATAAAGTGATTGTTTATCTATCTTGCTCTTATACTATAGACTAGTTAGACAAGTAGTTATTGAGGTTTACTTTGGCCCCTTTTCATTTCTATTATTGTTTGACTTACACAGGGCCGTGAGAATCTGGTGTAGTGGACCATAGGGAAAATAGACGTAATGGATTCTCCAGAGTGTCCGTTATTTTTGTTATGATACGAGACCATAGAGGGAATTGACGTAAGTGCTTCCTCAGAGTGTATATTGTTCCTTGACATGAGACATAGGGGGAATGTGACGTATTGTAACACCCCGGGATTTCATAGTGTGTTATTTCTTAAAAATAATTCAATAACTTGCACTACACGCAATACAGAGTTCAATCACACCATGACGTACAAAAAAAAAGAGCCATTAAAAGAGTTCATGAATAGTATTAACAACATTTTGAACTTTATATAATCCTTATAATTTTAGAATCCCTATTATGAGTTTCTTAGTCATAATGCAAGAACAGATTCATTTTCAGTATTGCACTTTTATCAACTTTAATAGTGAAAACTTTTTAAATAAAATATTTTAAACTATCTGAATAAATTGGGACATCAAAAATTTTTTTTTAAATGAAACATCCCAAGCTTCCACGGTAGGCTTTCCTTTGAATAAAATAGTAGCGTGTGTTGTACGCAACCTTGAGTTTTAACACACGCCACAACCAATCAAACTAGACGTTATGAATAGTAATACCTAAATTTTGAAATTATATATATTTTATATTTTAAAATGGACTTCATTTTTGGATTCGGAATATCGAATTTAGCCTAAGGTGAAATTTTGGTACTTTTCGGATAACTTTCATATTTTGATGAATAGTGAAAATTACTAAATTTTAATTAAAAACAACTTTTTTAATCAAAATAATTAATAGTGATAAATTATGAATTTTAGTAGTTTTAAAGTATATTTAGAATATATTTTTACCATTTAATATAATGTTGGTCATTGGACATAATTTTACAATTAAACCGAACATAAACAAGTGTCAATCTTTTGATAGTTATTATCTCTTAAAAACACGCTTTTTGTTTTGACAGCGGATATTAATTTTAAATTAATTTCTGCCACTTCTGTGTTTTGAATTTAGAAAAATGGATTCCATATTTGGAATCAGGATGTCCAAATTGTGTAAATAGGTAACTTTTATTTTTAGACATTTTGAATAATTACTGTGGTAAATATTTTATTTACCATGGTTAAGGGTAAATCCGGTAAATAAGGGTTAAAAAATAATATTATAATAATACAAAATTACCCTAAAACGTGTCCTAACCTTATTGGTGGACACATAACCGACCATGAGCATCCTTGGGTCAATTTGGGGACCCCTTGGAGCCACTTGTATGTGGTAGGGACACTTTATATTAATAAAGTTAAAATAAAAATAAAAATGGCATAAGCTTACATCTTTTAGAAGAACAATTTTTACATAGGGTTATACATGTTGGATTTTCTATTATAAATATTCATTAGAAATCTAAAAAGATTTCCTACATAATGATATTTTATTTATAATTTTTAGACATCAAATAGGTTAAATTATTAATGACACAATAGTGATGCAATGTTTACCTCATTAATAAATCATTTAAATAAATAAGATTATAATGATTAAAATATTATCTAAAACCTGTCCAATTCCTATTGGTTGATGTTATTTAGAATATGAGTCATCTTATCTTCGACCTCAATGATTTTTGGACCATTATAAACCGAATATAATTATATTATAAAGTAATACTTTCACTCTTTCCTAAAGAGCCCCTCCTCTCCCTTATAAAAGGAGACCACTTCTACTCATTCCTCACACCTCTCAAGCCACTTGGCTCGTCCAAACTCTGCCCAAATAAGCTCCCCACATCCCTCTCCTCCTCCTTGAAGCTTCCCCTTAGGAAGAAAGCATTTCAAGAAGTCCTTTGGTTCCAACCAAAGTGAGTTACCTAAATTAAAGGTAACGATTTCTCTTAAATTATTTTCATTTATTCTGCTTCTCCAACCCCCAAACTCTTTTTATTTCCTTTCTTTTGTAACAACACCAGTATCCTCAATATACTAGGATGTTTTTATAATATGTATTCAAACTATACATACACACAACTCTATCTAATGGATTATGAACATAATGTTTCTATGGATGGCAAACTAACGCCTCACGAAACGATGATTGTTCAAGTACATCTTACCGCCTCTCATGGTGGCCATTATGATGGCACTGTAATTAAATATGATATTAATGATATATATTTTATATATAAGCTTCTGTAATTCCATTTTATTTCATACCATTATTCGTTTCATGTTGTATATACATACGATAATTTCATTTGAGGAAGTGCGGACTACCGCCCCCTTAAAATGATATGACTCGTTCATACCACACATGGAACGTATAAAGGATGGTGTTAATGAACTTAAGTAACATATATAAAATATTATATTATACTGTAATAGTAATATACCTAAGTATCATTTGGATTCAATTCCTTTAAAATAAAAATTAAATGGAAGTTGCGTTCGTGCGTACGTACGGACTTCCGTCTCCACGAACGCGATGAGATTCATCCTCCATCGTATCCATTCAAGTATAATTATCATTTGATGATTTAAAAATGATTTTTAAGGACTTTATACCATTCTGGATTTGAATAATATACAACCTATCCTTTACAAACATGTCTTACGTAACAAAACATACAAAAGAAAACAAGTAAGTTAACACCCGAAACAACGATAATACTAAGATATTATTATCAAATCAATATTAAAAGATCATATATGATATCATATTAATATATATGATTCTTGTATAATTTAATAACAATTATTTCACCATTATACAGGAGGTTAACCTACCCCAACCAAGGAAAAGTACAAGGTAAGGGATTTTCTTATCTCACTTTCAATTCCGTGAGATTTCCATTGTTCGCCACTAAATTATTGAAAGTGGTGTATTGTGTACTGCCATTTGATATATATTATCATGATTCTATTTATATTCATGTTATTCTGTAAATCATTTGGTGGTTATTAACTTTTGGCCATACGACTCAGTTGATTAACGTGGTAAGGGGTTTTCATCTCACTCCTTATTCTCATGAGATTCATGCCATATTGCCACCATTACCTTTTGTGTGGTGTATGTACTGCCCATAATTATATTCTTTGTGTAATACACTCTAATTTATGTGTACTTATATATTCATTGTATGATACCTCTTTCATGGGTTGTATGTTTCATAAGTTACCAAACTGGTAAGGGTTATTTCACAATCTCTTCATTATCCGAGGTTGTTTATACGTAATAATCTACTGGGATCTCGTTATCATCCACATCCATGTTTCTTCAAAATGTATTTCAAAACATTTTTAATATTTAAAATAATATGGGTTAAAGTCATTTATACCCTTGTTTGACTTTTTATAAGAGGTTTATAAGGGAATCTTTCCGTCGTTTTCCAAACAAGGTGCTTTTTAACCTTTTCGACAGAATTAAGATAAGAATGTTTTTTTAACTTATACGGCGGGTGCGGTTATTTTCCGCCGTTATAAAATCATCAAAGCTTCCCTTAAAAGCTTATAAGATTATTTTCAAAGAAAATTTTTGATTTTATATGGATCTTAAATGATTTCAAAATAAAAGGAGATATTTCTTTAAAAAGAATTTTGATTTCATCTATGTCAACATCCTTTGATGGGTTTTAAGATTATTTGAAGTTGATTTATTATGATACAAAACTTCTATATTGTTTTGAAGGTTTTGTGATATGTTTGACTGTGGATGTGCTATTTTTATACCATTCATAGTTTATGGTGAAAGTATTGACATTTCGTATGCTAGTTCCAATAAGAATGTTTATGTTATATTTCAATCTTTACTTCATATGAATGTGTTGGACAAGTATGTTCCAGGTTGGGGACTGGTTAAAGTAAGCCCTCCAGGTTGGGGACTGGTAAAAGTAAGCCCTCCAGGTTGGGGACTGGTAAAAGTAAGCCCTCCAGGTTAGGGACTGGTAAAAGTAAGCCCTCCGGGTTGGTGTCCGGTTATTAGAGGCACTCCGGGTTGGTGTCCGGTTATTAGAGGCACTCCGGGTTGGTGTCCGGTTATTATCGTCGTTACAGACGGACAATCAGAACGGACTATTCAAACCTTAGAAGACATGTTGAGATCTTGCTCACTTGATTTTCAGGGTATGTGGGATCAATATTTACCACTGGTAGAATTTTCCTATAACAATAGCTTCCATTCAAGTATTCAGATGGCACCATATGAAGCGTTATATGGAAAGAGATGTCGTACACCAACCTGTTGGGATGACGTTGGTGAAAGAAAACTTGTAGGCCCAGAACTGGTGGAGGAAACGGTGGAAAAGGTGAAAGTAATCCAAAATCACATCAAAGCAGCTCAAAGTAGGCAGAAGAGCTATGCCGATAATCGAAGGAAGGATTTGGAATTTCAAGTCGGTGATCATGTTTTCCTGAAGGTATCTCCGTGGAAGGGAGTCATACGTTTTGGTAAGAAAGGTAAATTGAGTCCCAGGTACATCGGACCTTTCGAAATTCTAGAACGAATTGGGGCTGTAGCTTACCGATTGGCAATGCCGCCGAGTCTCTCCAAAGTTCACGATGTGTTCCACGTATCTCTGTTGAGAAAATACATGCCTGACCCAACACATGTACTCACCTATGAGGAATTAGAACTGGAACCTGATCTGTCTTATTGCGAAGAGCCCGTCAGGATTCTTGATACAAGAGAACAAGTACTGAGAAACCGGACGACGCGTCTGGTAAAAGTTTTGTGGAGAAACCATAAGATGGAAGAGGCAACGTGGGAACCCGAGGAACTTATGATGAAGAACCACCCGAGTCTTTTTATGCAGTAATACCCTAGAAATTGCGAGGACGCAATTATTTTAAGGAGGGGAGAATGTAACACCCCAAGCTTCTATGGTACGTTTCCCTTCGAATAATGCGATAGCGTGTGTTGTACGCAACCTCGAGTTCTAACACACACCACAACTAATTAAACTAGCCGTTGTGAATAGTAATACCTACTTTTTGAAATCATATATATTCAATATTTCAAAATGGAATTCATTTTTAGATTCGGAATATCAAAATTAGCCTAGGGTGAAATTTTGGTACATTTCGGATAACTTTCATATTTTGATGAATAGTGAAAATTTCTAAATTTTAATTAAAAACAACTTTTTTAATCAAAATAATTAATAGTGATAAATTGTGATTTTGAGTGGTTTTAAAGTATATTTAGAATATATTTTTACCATTTAATATAATGTTGGTCATTGGACATAATTTTACAATTAAACCGAACATAAACAAGTGTGAATCTTTTGATAGTTATTACCTCTTAAAAACACGCTTTTTGTTTTGATAGCGGGAATTAATTTTAAATTAATTTCTGCCACTTCTGTGTTTTGAATTTAGGAAAATGGATTCCATATTTGGAATCAGGATTTACAAATTATGTAAATAGGTAACTTTTATTTTTACACATTTTGAATAATTACTACGGTAAATATTTTATTTACCATGGTTAAAGGGTAAATCCGGTAAATAAGGGTTAAAAAAATAATATTATAATAATACAAAGTTACCCTAAAACGTGTCCTAACCTTATTGGTGGACACATACCCGACCATGAGCATCCTTGGGTCAATTTGGGGACCCCTTGGAGCCACTTGTATGTGGTAGGGACACATTATATTAATAAAGTTAAAATAAAAATAAAAATGGCATAAGCTTACATATTTTAGAAGAACAATTTTTACATAGGGTTATACATGTTGGATTTTCGATTATAAATATTCATTAGAAAGATAAAAAGATTTCCTACATAATGATATTTTATTTATAATTTTTAGACATCAAATAATTTAAATTATTAATGACACAATAATGATGCAATGTTTACCTCATTAATAAATCATTTAAATAAATAAGATTATAATGATTAAAATATTATCTAAAACCTGTCCAATTCTTATTGGTTGATGTTATTTAGAATATTAGTCATCTTATCTTCGACCTCAATGATTTTTGGACCATTATAAACCGAATATAATTATATTATAAAGTAATACTTTCACTCTTTCCTAAAGAGCCCCTCTTCTCCCTTATAAAAGGAGACCACTTCTACTCATTCCTCACACCTCTCAAGCCACTTGGCTCGTCCAAAATCTGCCCAAATAAGCTCCCCACATCCCTATCCTCCTCCTTGAAGCTTCCCCTGAGGCAGAAATCATTTCAAGAAGTCCTTTGGTTCCAACCAAAGTGAGTTACCTAAATTAAAGGTAACGATTTCTCTTAAATTATTTTCCTTTATTTTGCTTCTCCAACCCCCAAACTCTTTTTATTTCCTTTCTTTTGTAACAAAACCAGTATCCTCAATATACTAGGATGTTGTTATAAGAAGGATTCAAACTACACATACACACAACTCCATCTAATGGATGATGAACATAATGTTTCTGTGGATGACAAACTAACGCCTCACGAAACGATGATTGTTCAAATACATCTTACCGCCTCTCATGGTGGCCATTATGATGGCACTGTAATTAAATAATGTTGTTTTTTTTAAATATCTGGTAGATGAATTATAAATTCATTTATTTTGGAACCCTGTACGAATAGTATAAATAAAAAAAATTACATTCTATTATCTTTTAGAGTGAAAGATGAGTTTGTGGTAGAAATTTATTAATGGATAAAACTCTAATTATAAAGTAAGTATATCTCCTTATGATCTTAGCCAATCTCATAAATATATTCCTCAACATTAATAAAAGGAACTTAGAACAAAAATTTTGTCCTAGATGGTACCTTAAATCATCACTAATTCATGGCTTTGGGATTGTTGGCCTTTTCATAGCCATGTTCTCTACCACTCTCCATCAAATAATTGATGGTTAGATTTCTCTTCCATATCCATATTTTCCTACATGGAACCCTAGTATGTGTTATTTTCGGTAATCTTCATAATTTCCACTCTTTATTTTAAATAGAGGCCTCATTAAATCATTTTTCGATGTGGGATTTCAACTAAGATATTTTGAAATGTCAAAAATGTGTTATCCTAATACCCTATGTTTTGTTGAACCGATGGTATTTCAAATCATCATAGATTGATGAATTTAAGGACCTCAATTATACACTTGTTTGTGATTGATGATCTCAATCACTACCTATAAATATTTACGTTTTTCCTCCAATTATATGTCTCTAATTTCCACCAATGTTCTCCTAATCGAGATCATAATTTGGTGGTGACTCTTTCATTTCTCTTTTCCTCATATTAAGACTAAATTTTAGTAACCTAATTTCCGATGTGGGTTTTACCACAAAGATATTTTCTATTTTCAACCTTTTATTTTCGAAGAACAATTTCAAATTGTGAGGACACAATTTATTGAAGGAGGGGAGAATGTAACACCCCAGGATTTCATAGTGTGTTATTTCTTAAAAATAATTCAATAACTTGCACTACACGCAACACCGAGTTCAATCACACCATGACGTACAAAAAAAAAGAGCCATTAAAAGAGTTCATGAATAGTATTAACAACATTTTGAACTTTATATAATCCTTATAATTTTAGAATCCCTATTATGAGTTTCTTAGTCATAATGCAAGAACAGATTCATTTTCAGTATTGCACTTTTATCAACTTTAATAGTGAAACCTTTTTAAATAAAATATTTTAAACTATCTGAATAAATTGGGACATCAAATTTTTTTTTTTAAATGAAACATCCCAAGCTTCCACGGTACGCTTTCCTTTGAATAAAATAGTAGCGTGTGTTGTACGCAACCTTGAGTTTTAACACACGCCACAACCAATCAAACTAGCCGTTATGAATAGTAATACCTAAATTTTGAAATTATATATATTTTATATTTTAAAATGGACTTCATTTTTGGATTCGGAATATCGAATTTAGCCTAAGGTGAAATTTTGGTACTTTTCGGATAACTTTCATATTTTGATGAATAGTGAAAATTACTAAATTTTAATTAAAAACAACTTTTTTAATCAAAATAATTAATAGTGATAAATTATGAATTTTAGTAGTTTTAAAGTATATTTAGAATATATTTTTACCATTTAATATAATGTTGGTCATTGGACATAATTTTACAATTAAACCGAACATAAACAAGTGTCAATCTTTTGATAGTTATTATCTCTTAAAAACACGCTTTTTGTTTTGACAGCGGGAATTAATTTTAAATTAATTTCTGCCACTTCTGTGTTTTGAATTTAGAAAAATGGATTCCATATTTGGAATCAGGATTTCAAAATTGTGTAAATAGGTAACTTTTATTTTTAGACATTTTGAATAATTACTGTGGTAAATATTTTATTTACCATGGTTAAGGGTAAATCCGGTAAATAAGGGTTAAAAAACAATATTATAATAATACAAAATTACCCTAAAACGTGTCCTAACCTTATTGGTGGACACATACCCGACCATGAGCATCCTTGGGTCAATTTGGGGACCCCTTGGAGCCACTTGTATGTGGTAGGGACACTTTATATTAATAAAGTTAAAATAAAAATAAAAATGGCATAAGCTTACATCTTTTAGAAGAACAATTTTTACATAGGGTTATACATGTTGGATTTTCGATTATAAATATTCATTAGAAATCTAAAAATATTTCCTACATAATGATATTTTATTTATAATTTTTAGACATCAGATAGGTTAAATTATTAATGACACAATAGTGATGCAATGTTTACCTCATTAATAAATCATTTAAATAAATAAGATTATAATGATTAAAATATTATCTAAAACCTGTCCAATTCCTATTGGTTGATGTTATTTAGAATATGAGTCATCTTATCTTCGACCTAAATGATTTTTGGACCATTATAAACCGAATATAATTATATTATAAAGTAATACTTTCACTCTTTCCTAAAGAGCCCCTCCTCTCCCTTATAAAAGGAGACCACTTCTACTCATTCCTCACACCTCTCAAGCCACTTGGCTCGTCCAAACTCTGCCCAACTAAGCTCCCCACATCCCTATCCTCCTTCTTGAAGCTTCCCCTTAGGCAGAAAGCATTTCAAGAAGTCCTTTGGTTCCAACCAAAGTGAGTTACCTAAATTAAAGGTAACGATTTCTCTTAAATTATTTTCATTTATTTTGCTTCTCCAACCCCCAAACTCTTTTTATTTCCTTTCTTTTGTAACAAAACCAGTATCCTCAATATACTAGGATGTTTTTATAAGATGTATTCAAACTACACATACACACAACTCTATCTAATGGATTATGAACATAATGTTTCTGTGGATGGCAAACTAACGCCTCACGAAACGATGATTGTTCAAATACATCTTACCGCCTATCATGGTGGCCATTATGATGGAACTGTAATTAAATATGATATTAATGATATATATTTTATATATAAGCTTCTGTAATTCCATTTTATTTCATACCATTATTCGTTTCATGTTGTATATACATACGATAATTTCATTTGAGGAAGTGCGGACTACCGCCCCCTTAAAATGATATGACTCGTTCATACCACACATGGAACGTATAAAGGATGGTGTTAATGAACTTAAGTAAAATATATAAAATATTATATTATACTGTAATAGTAATATACCTAAGTATCATTTGGATTCAATTCCTTTAAAATAAAAATTAAATGGAAGTTGCGTTCGTGCGTACGTACGGACTACCGTCTCCACGAACGCGATGAGATTCATCCTCCATCGTATCCATTCAAGTATAATTATCATTTTATGATTTAAAAATGATTTTTAAGGACTTTATACCATTCTGGATTTGAATAATATACAACCTATCCTTTACAAACATGTCTTACGTAACAAAACATACAAAAGAAAACAAGTAAGTTAACACCCGAAACAACGATAATACTAAGATATTATTATCAAATCAATATTAAAAGATCATATATGATATCATATTAATATATATGATTATTGTATAATTTAATAACAATTATTTCACCATTATACAGGAGGTTAACCTACCCCAACCAAGGAAAAGTACAAGGTAAGGGATTTTCTTATCTCACTTTCAATTCCGTGAGATTTCCATTGTTCGCCACTAAATTATTGAAAGTGGTGTATTTTGTACTACCATTTGATATATATTATCATGATTCTATTTATATTCATGTTATTCTGTAAATAATTTGGTGGTTATTAACTTTTGGCCATACGACTCAGTTGATTAACGTGGTAAGGGGTTTTCATCTCACTCCTTATTCTCATGAGATTCATGCCATATTGCCACCATTACCTTTTGTGTGGTGTATGTACTGCCCATAATTATATTATTTGTGTAATACACTCTAATTTATGTGTACTTACATATTCATTGTATGATACCTCTTTCATGGGTTGTATGTTTCATAAGTTACCAAACTGGTAAGAGTTATTTCACAATCTCTTCATTATCCGAGGTTGTTTATACGTAATAATCTACTGGGATCTCGTTATCATCCACATCCATGTTTCTTCAAAATGTATTTCAAAACATTTTTAATATTTAAAATAATATGGGTTAAAGTCATTTATACCCTTGTTTTACTTTTTATAAGAGGTTTATAAGGGAATCTTTCCGTCGTTTTCCAAACAAGGTGCTTTTTAACCTTTTCGACAGAATTAAGATAAGAATGTTTTTTTAACTTATACGGAGGGTGCGGTTATTTTCCGCCGTTATAAAATCGTCAAAGCTTCCCTTAAAATCTTATAAGATTATTTTCAAAGAAAATGTTTGATTTTATATGGATCTTAAATGATTTCAAAATAAAAGGAGATATTTCTTTAAAAAGAATTTTGATTTCATCTATGTCAACATCCTTTGATGGGTTTTAAGATTATTTGAAGTTGATTTATTATGATACAAAACTTCTATATTGTTTTTAAGGTTTTGTGATATGTTTGACTGTGGATGTTCTATTTTTATACCATTCATAGTTTATGGTGAAAGTATTGACATTTCGTATGCTAGTTCCAATAAGAATGTTTATGTTATATTTGAATCTTTACTTCATATGAATGTGTTGGACAAGTATGTTCCAGGTTGGGGACTGGTTAAATTAAGCCCTCCAGGTTGGGGACTGGTAAAAGTAAGCCCTCCAGGTTGGGGACTGGTAAAAGTAAGCCCTCCAGGTTAGGGACTGGTAAAAGTAAGCCCTCCGGGTTGGTGTCCGGTTATTAGAGGCACTCCGGGTTGGTGTCCGGTTATTAGAGGCACTCCGGGTTGGTGTCCGGTTATTAGAGGCACTCCGGGTTGGGTTCCGGTTACCGTTATCCCCAAGGTCTTGGGACGAGGCCTTGAAAAGTAATTAAAGTTTAGCATTATGCATTCCAACATTATGAAAGTGGTTATTGATTTTGCATGTGATTATTCGATTAGTAGAATATCCATGTGAACAAGTAAATGGCATTATTTCATTTTACTTTTGCCATACTATGTTGAAGTTCAAGTTTAAAAGGCTTTTGTTTTAGTAATTCATTGCCTTAAATGTTTATGCTTATTTTTGAATGTTCCGCTATATTTTTATCCTTACTGGGCATTTGAGCTCACCCCTTTTCTATGTTTTATTTTTCCCAGGATGTGAAGATGTAAGTTATGAATGACCTGCAGGGATATTATGAGGGGATTATAGTGTGGACTGTGGAAACATTATGTTGTTGTAGTAGTTTTTCATTTTATGATATAATGTAAAACTTATGAATATATCTAGTGTTTCCAAGGCTACTAAACCAATCGGTCTTTCGAGATTTGATCTTTCTTGTGATCATGCTAATGTTATGTAATAATGCACCGACTCTGGGTAACTGGGGTCGGGGCGTTACACATATGTTCTTCCCTAGAGTTCCTTTTAGCTATAGATAAGACACTATAGGGGGAATTGATACCGGGTGCTTCCCTAGAGAGTTTATACTAAAGATGAACCAGAGGGGTTAGACAGTGTGTACATACTAGAAGGTTTCTTGTGTTTTCTAGGTTGTACTAGAAGGAATTCAGCTATGAGTACATCTCAGAGGGTTACCTATTTGTGATTATCTATTTACTTGCTATGTGGAACTGAATGACTTGAAATTGTAGAATTTTTTACTGTTGAGTACTTCCTTGTTTACTAATTCCTTTTTTATTGCCTGCCATATATATATTCATTGACTGTTAGGCATAGATCTCTTGGTGGCCGCCTAGTGAGATTTAGTCTCACACCCTGTTTGGGCCATGATTTTGGTCCCAAACAGATTATATTGTTACAGGTATAGATAAGGGAAATTTCCCTTCTACTTCAGGTACTTGACTGCGTTGGAGCTGGAGAGCATGGGACCAAGCATAGGCTTGCGATGCTGCGGAGCTTTATATTTCTTTCCTTTGTACTTTGCTTTAGTACTATATTTCAACATTGTGACTTGTTTTTATGATTTTATAGACATATGTACCATGCATCATTTATATATATATATGTGCTCTAGTGGTTATTTCTTCAGTATTCCACTGTTTCTTTTTGTATGGTAATATTACTACTTCCGCTGTTGCTATCTGTTTCTCTTCTACTATGTTACGCTTCCAATGAGGGAATTGTTTTACCACTATCATACCCAAGGCCCTCACTGCTAGCTGGTAGCCTCTGAGGTTAGGGGAAATTTTCTTGAGGCCATGTGACCAACCGGGAACGAGGTGCTTCTGGGAGGCTTTCGGAACCGGGACGTTACAAAGTGGTATCAGATGAATTGTTTTTTTTCTTGACTTACTGTTTAGAGCCTCTAATCTGGGATAGGATAGAAATATGTACTTGTTAATAAGCTATTCATGGGAGTAGCTAACTCGTGTATAGGGAAAATCCAATTTACCTTGTTTATTGCAATTTTCTGGTTTTTCAATTTTACAGTTGATTTGATTTCACCATTGGGTGATTGACATGTTTTGTGCTTTTATTATTGATGTTATTGAGGTTCTATTTCTGTTGCAACCCGATGAGATGAGGGTATACCATCTCATGCATCATAGAGTAACTTTCTAGGAATCACATGTCATGCATTCTTGACATGCTATTTAGGGTGCATTAGCGATTGCATGTTGTTGTGATAGATGTTGTGCTAGATATGAATGATGTTTTGATAGATGCCTTGATAAAGTAAATAATATTTTATAGGGTATTGATTTCTGTAGGGTTTTGTTTGAATAAACACCAAACTTTGGTTCTTGAGGTGTTATGGGCCCTCATGGATCAAAATTTGGTGGATCATTGCCTTGATTTTATTTTATATGACTTGTAAGAGATTCGAAGCTTTGATTTGCGGGGAGTATGGGACCTCACGAATCAGAATTTGGCACTTTAATGTTTGTTTCATTGTTTTATGGGATTTTGGAGTAGTTATTGAGGCTTACTGTCTAGAAAAACCCAGAGTACACGTCGTGTAGTTTTGAATACACACCATGTGTTCTTCTATTCGGGAAGAAACTGTTTTTCTTAAGTACATGTTGTGTACTCTATATACATGCAATGTAGTCTCTAACCATGTTGACGGTCGTGTGGGCATAGACATGGGTTTAGGAGAATTATTGGTGGGACACACCATGTACCGAATGTACGCACTGTGTGTTTATACCATGTGTCTGCCAGTGTGACTAATGACACAGATGGATAAAAACTTAAGCAATACACACTGTGTTAGTCTTGAACACGCCGTGTAGTGTAATCCATGGAATCTGGCCATGTTAATAACAACACGGGTCAGTAGAAATCCTTTAGTGCACATCATGTTTGTCTGGAACACGCCGTGTAGTGTGAGCCGTGTATCTGACTGTGCCACTTACAACACAGGTCTGTGAAGCTCATCTAGTACCCGCTATATCTGGCACTAACACGCCATGTAGTCTTATTCTAAGAGAACTTTGTATCTTAGTTGTGTAGAAGGACTCATGCAGGGGAATAGGATTCAAGTACACACCATTTCTTAGGAAAATACGCCATGTGTTTGGGGTGTTACACAAAAAGTTTTTTCAGAAATACATGCCCATGTTAAAGGCTTAAGGGAACATGCCATGTAGTTATGTATACATGTCGTGTATCCATGTTTTGTAAAACTTGAATGCTTTATTTCTCCTATTACTTTTTTACCCTTCCATTTTTCAGTCCTTGATAATCTTGATTAAAGGTGTACGTTTTATCTTGCAGAGTCATGCCACCGAGACGTCCTATGGTTGTACGCCAATTTCAAGGTAGTGATCAGACACCGAACATGGCTGATAAGGGACTTCCAGCAGATCCTCCAGTTGTGCCAGTCTTTGAACCATCCATCTTTATGGACACTGGTGTTGATGCATAGTTTTGAGAGGGCGTTATGAGTTTCATATAGACCTTCTAAGGAGTACCACATCCTGTCCCTTCTATGGCAGAGTTAGCGCATGTCTTTTAGTAGAAACATCCTCCCACATCCATAGGGTAAGGAGAAACTTAGGCTACAGAGTCACAATTAGAATCCATGCTTATATTTGATCATCTATAGATGCCTCCCGAGAGGAGGGTGAATCTCTCTACCTACATGCTTCAAGATTCTACCTAGAGATGGTGGGATGTGATCTCACAAGCAGGACGCCAGCAGGTTATGGCATGGAACGAGTTCCACCATGCCTTTTATGACTACTTCTACCCAGAGACTTTGAGGGCTGATTGATTCTGAGAGTTCATGACTCTGGAGCAGGGTAATCTTTATGTTATGGAGTATTCTTCACACTTCACAGATCTGTAGCGCTTTACACCCATTCCAGGAGGTGATGAGTTATTCCTAGCAAGGAAGATTGTGGATGGTCTGAGGCACAACATCCAATCTCTAGTGAATATCTTCAGGTTTACATCTATCATTTTTATCATCAACCAGGTGCTGATCACAGAGCGTAATATGATGGATTCTGGAGTTGTGAGCTAGAGAGCCTCGACATCCAGAGTTAGTGTCCCTTCTATTGATAGTAGGAAGCACCGTAGTGAGCCTTCACATAGAGATCCAAGGAGGTGAGACACTTCCTTTGGTAGCCAGGTGGTGTGATATCAGTGCGAGAATAGAGGGAATACGAGGCCACATTTCCCAAGAGACCCAGTGGAGTGAAGATATTGTGGAAATATGGGACATCTTCCACATTTCTCTAATATTTTCTTACCAGCAGCTAGTGACATGGGTTCTTCTATGACTCCTCATTCAGGAGCAGCACTAATAGTTTCTCATCAGTCTGGGAACTGGAGTTCTTCCGGTCATTTAGGACGAGGTGGAGTTCACAGCCATGGTAGTCAGTCACCAAGATTTCTGCGACAACAGGGTGGATCAGCTCAGAGTGGTTATGCAGGGTCATAGGGCCGCGGTGCAGGTCCGTCTTTTGCAGTGGAGAAGACCCAGCAGGAGCAGGATCCCGCACCCTCTACAATTCGAGGTACGATTCCAGTTTCCCCAGTTTTAGCTTCTGCTCTTTCCGATATAGGGGCTTCCCATTGATTTATATCTGTAGCTGTTGTGGAGAGCCTTGGGATCTGTGTCTTTTCTTCTGATGATATATTGACATTGAACACTCCATTGTGGAAAATAACAGCTAGTGTACAATAGTGCAAGGAGTACCCCATTGAGGTTGCTGGGTGTCACTTATTTTGGAACCTTTATGTCATAGAGATGAAAATCTATGATTTCATTCTTAGAATAGATTATTTAGTTCCCTTCCAGGTTGTTGTTGATATCTATTGTTGTATAGTGAGTTTCACATCACCAAAAGGTGGCTCGTTTCTTCATAAGGGTGAATGGGATGTCTAGGAGAGCAGAGCAGGACCCGAGCATCTTGGGTTGGGAGGAGTTATATCCTAGATTGCTAGTCTATATCTAGATGACCAAGGTACTTCATAGTTATAATTTCCTCTAGCGGTGGATCATTTCAGTGATGTCTTTCTAGAGGACTTTTTAGGTTTGCCTCCAGAGCGAGAGGTAGACTTTTCTATAGAGCTCGTGCCAGGAGAGGCTCCGGTGTCTATTCCTCCTTATAGGATGGCTACACCAGAGTTACAGGAGCTCAAGAAGTACTTGGAGGAGTTGAAGGAAAAGGATTTCATCTGACCCAGTACTTCTCCTTGGGATTATCCTATCCTGTTTGTGAAGAAGGCAGACGTTACCATCTGTCTTTGTGTGGATTATCAAAAGTTGAACCAGTTGATAGTCAAGAACCGATATCCCTTTCAAAGGATTGATGATATATTTGATCAACTTTGAGGATCCCGAGTGTTCTCGAAGATTTAATTGAGATCCATTTATCATCAGTTATGCGTTATACCATCAGATGTACCTCTTACAGCCTTTCGAAGTAGGTATGGTCTATACGAGTATGTATTCATGCTGTTCGGTCTCACGAACACACCTGCAGTTTTCATGGAACTGATGAACCGAGCGTTCCATTCGTACTTGGATTTTTTGATGGTGGTTTTCATGGATGATATCTTGGTTTACTCTCACACTCTACATGACCATGCCACCCATCTTGAGATCATTTTGAGTACACTGAGAAAAAAATCAGTTATTTGCTAAGCTCTCAAAATTCCACTTTTGGATAGACCAGATTCACTTCTAGGGTCATGTTATCTCAGAGACAGGAGTATCAGTAGTCCCATAGAAAGTAAGAGCAGTAGTTTTCTATGATCACCAGAAGAATGTATTTGAGGTATGGAGTTTTATAGGGCTGGATAGATACTAAATACGTTTCATATAGGAATTCTCATGCTTAGCAGCACCACTGAAGGGCCAGACTAAGAACGAGGGAAAGTTCTTGTGGTCAGATTCTTGTGGGTCAGCCTTTAAGGAGTTGAAAGGGAGGTTGAATTCATCACTGGTACTAGTATCTCTAGATTCAAATAAGACCTATACTATGTATTGTGATTATTTAGGTATTGGGCTAGGAGTAGTGCTTATGCAGGGAGAAGGAGTCGTTGCATACAGGTCTTAGCAGTTGAGGCCACATGAGAGGAATTACCTGATTCACGATCTTGAGTTTGCAGCAGTTGTTCATGACTTACTCTATTGGAGATATTATCTTCTAGGAGAGAATTTTTTGGTTTTCACCAATAAAAAAAGTCTCAAGTACATCCTCACTCAGCGTGACCAGAATTTGAGACAACGAAGGTGGGTTGAGTACCTTCAGTCTTTTGACTTCGAGATTGCCTATATTCCTAGGAGAGGCAATGTTGTGGATGATGTGTTGAGCAGAAGAATATAGATATAGGTAGTTTAGGAGGACAACAGTTAGTGGAAGCTTATGACTTTGTTCTCTGAGATGCATTTGGAGGTGCATGACAGACATGGGTAGACGTTTCTTTATTCTATAGATGTTACCTATACTCTTCTTGACCGAGTGAGAATGAGGTGTCTATCGGATTCTAAAGGCCTAGTCCTTCTGGAAAGTGTGTCAGGATAGAACCCTATTATTGTATAGACCATAGGAGAGGATGAGATCTTGCGTTTCCAAGGGCGCATGTGGGTGTCATAAGACATACGTGAGGAGTTGATGCGGTACTTCCATTCCCAGGTTTGGACTGTTTATCTTGGTGTCACCAAGATGTATTGTGATCTACACCATCAGTATTGGTGGCCAGGTATGAAGAGAGATGTTTCTGGTTTTTTCAGGAGGTGTTCCACCTATCAGCAGTTGAAGAAAGAACATCAACGACTAGTAGGTCTTTTGCAGCAGTTACCCATTCCCGAGTTGAAGTGGAATGATGTCATGATGGATTTCATGACAGGTTTACCAAGGTTTCCTCAATGGAATGATATTGTATGGATTTTCATTTAAAGACTCACAAAGTTTGATCATTTATTTCCGATCAAGGAGACTTTCAGTGTTGATGAGCTGAGATAGTGGTTTATCCATGAGATAGTGCATCTACATGGGGTTCCACACTCCATTGTTTCAAAAAGGGACACACGTTTTACTTCTCGAGTCTGGTAGGGACTTCAGAAGGCTTTGGGAACATAGGACCTTTGAGTACATCTTACCATCCCCAGATAGATGGCCAGTTCGAGCATACATGTTGTGAGAATGCATCCTTGATTATGGAGGTTCTTGGGAGAATCACATACCTCTTGTGGAGTTTTCGTACAATAATAGTTTTCAAGAAACTATTCACATGGAACTTTATGAGGATTTGTATGGTAGGTCATGCCGATCACCCTTAGGTTGGCTGGAGATAGGAGAGGCAGCTATGATGGTATCTCTTCTTATCCAGGACACCACGGAGTTGATAGATTTGATTTGGAAAAGGATGGCTACTGCAGAGTCTCCATAGAAGTCTTATACTGATCTTCGGAGATGACCTCTAGAGTTCGAGGTCAGAGATCAAGTTTTCCTGCATGTCACACCGAGGTTGGGACACAAGAGGATTAAGATACATGTTAAGCTTTTACTGAGGTATTTCAGTCCGTTTGAGGTGTTGGAGAGAGTTGGGTTGGTTTCCTATCAGTTGCAGTTACCTCAGAGGTACCGGGCTAAGCATGACGTATTCCACGTTATCAGCTTCGACGTTACTTCTTAGACACATCTCATGTTTTTCAACCCGAGGAGGTTGAGTTAGAGGTGGATGCCTCATTTGAGGATCATCCTATCTGAATTGTTGATCGCATTATGAAGGTTCTCCATGGATGGTCTATTTCTTTGGTATGAGTGCTATGGCAGAACAAGTGATTATAGGACGAGACTTGGGAGAGGGAGACTGATGTACGATCATAGTGGCCAGAGATATTTGAGGATTCTTCTTTTACACAACCTTGCTAGGGAAATTCATGGACAAATTACTTTAAGGGGGGATGTTTGTAAGAACTCAAATCTTATTTTTAGGTATGTTTATATTTTCTGGTCGTTTTTGAGAAAAACAGGTTTTTTTGGAAATTTCTTAAGTACACGCCATGTCACAACCCTGTGCATGGCCGTGTGTGGTGACCTGGAGACCACCTAATGGGAGGGCAGATAAGGTAAAGTACATGTTTTGTACTTCTAAAGAAAACACAGTGTACTTTCAATTATTCATTAAACATACAGGGGTCGCGTCTGATGAACATAACCATCTCCTTCTAGGTCTGGTTTGATCGAGAGAGACCATACGACCACATAACTTCTCTGAGCCCCCGACCGAGCATCCGTTCACCGATTAAACCATCTTCAATTGTGTTGGGATCACCTCGGTAAGCTCTTACTTATTCTAGAGCATCTTTTCCTAATTCTTCCTCTTTCTCAATTTATCTTAGGTTGATATTATTTAGCGTTTTTGTAGACCTACGGTTTTCTTAGGAGATTCAAGAATTTATGTTCACATAAAATGATCCTATAACACCGAGGTAGGTAGTTTGTGCATTTCCCTAGATAGTCTTTGAGTTTTATGTGCAAAAGTGACCAATAACCATGAACGGGGTATTGTGTGTTTATGGTTTTAGACCTAATGTTTTCTTGCTATGCATTGGTTGATTGGATAGAGGTTATATGTTGTGAATAGGGTTTATTTTTCCATGCTCTGGAGGTTTTTCCCATGTTTTCTTGTTTTAAATGTTGGGTCTAGTTTTTCCTGTTAGGATGCTGATTTGTTTTCTATGCCTAGTATTGTAGGATGAAGTGATTGTTTATCTGTCTTGCTATTATATTGTAGACTGGTTATCCAAGTAGTTCTTGAGGTTTACTTTGTCTTCTTTTCATTGCTATGCTTGTTTGACTTACTTAAGGTCGTGAGAACCTGGTGTAGTGGAAAATTGGGAGAATGGATGTAAGGGCTTCTCTAGAGTGTCCATTAATTTTGTTACGATGTGAGACCACAAGAGGAATTGATGTAAGTGCTTCCTCAGAGTGTTTGTAGTTCCTCGACACAAGCCATAGGGGGAATGTGATGTAAGTGCTTCCCCAGAGTGCCTTTTAGTTACCGATACAAGACTATAGGGGGAATTGATGGTGATTGATTCCCCATAGAGTCTATACTAAACCTGATCCAGAGGTGTTAGACAGTGTGTACTTCCCATAGGGTTGCTTGTGTTTTGTAGGTAGGACCAAAGGGGATTAGGCTATGAGTAAATCCAAGAGGGTTACCTGTTTATGATTATCTGTTTACTTGCTATGTGGAAATGAATTCTTTGAAACTGTGGAATTTTTTACTATTGAGTACTTTCTTGTTTACTGCTTCATTGTTTATTTCCTGCCATATATATATTCACTGACTGTTAGGCACAGATCTTTTGGTGGTTGCCTACTGAGATTTATTCTCACACCCTATTTGGGCCATTCTTTTGGGCCCAAACAGATTATATTGTTGCAAGTAAAGATAAGAGAAAGTGCCCTTCTACTTCAGGTACTTAACTGCGTTGGAGCTGGAGTGAATGGGGCCAAGCTTAGGCTTGCGATGCTATGGAGCTGTTTATTTATTTACTTTGTACTTTGGTTGAGTACTATATTTCAGCATTGTGACTTGTTTGGATGCTTTCCTAGACATATTTATCATGCATCATTTATATATATATGTGCTCCAGTGGTTATTTATTCAGTCTTCCGCTGTTTATTTTTGTATGGTGATATTACTTCTTTTGCTGTTGTTATTTGTTTCTCTTCCACTGTGTTACTCTGCCAACAAGGGAATAGTTTCCCCACTATCACACCCAAGGCCCTCGCTACTAGTTGGCAGCCTCTGGTGTTAGGGGAAATGTGCTTGAGGCCATGTGACCAACCGATTATGGGTTGCTTCTGGGTAGCTTCCGGAACCGGGATGTTACAAAATTTTTTGTTCCATATTAAATGATATCAAAATTACTACATTTCAAAATTATTCTAAGAGGAAGATTGAAAAAATTTTAGGCTTTATTCTCCATTGAATATCCAAATAATATTCCCTTGTCAACATCATCACCAAACATACCTTTATTTTCTTCTTTGTTTTGGATGGAAAATTTACTTCAAAAAACAAAAAAAAAATACTTTAGAGGGATTCATTAAATTCCAAAACACATATAGAGTCTTGTTTTATCCCATATAAAGTTATCTTTTATTTTGAGTATAAACTACTTCCTAAAAAACCTATTTATATTAATGATGAGAGATACGACTCTCAATCAGCATAGTTCTAGACATATTGTTCACCTGTCGATTTTTATGCTAAAAAACTCTATTTTTATGTGGAGTTCTCACTAAAACCACTTCATGATTTATTCCATGTTTCACTAATATATTTTAACATTTAATGGATGTATATTCCGCTCCATTATCAAATCATAGAACTTTTGATATGTTACCAATATCATTATCAGAAATTTTATGTTAACTTTTAATGAAATCAAACACTTATTGTTTCCTATGTATAATAATAACAAAAAAAATCTTCTATAATCATAAATAAAAACAATTAAGTAACTTTATCCATATTTCCGAGTCACATTCATTAGACCAAATACGTTTGTGTGAATGAGATGAAGAATATTTGATTCCATTTTCTTCTTTGGCTAATATAAACTGCATACCAACATTCCTCTTATGAAAGAATCATAATTATTTTCCCATTCATGATTTATATTTGGGATATCCATGAATATCTTCTACTTAGATATATTTTCCATGTCATATTGATTAATGTATCCTAACCTCCTATGTTACAAGTTGTTTTCTTCTTCAACTATCATGTAGAAAGTGTTATCTCTATTGTAAACCTGATATAATTTTCCATTTATTCCACATACTTTCATGATATAATTCCATATCATTCATTTTATTATGAACCCCTTTTTAATAAATTTCACTATTAGTCCCGAGTCATAGAGTTGACTCACACTCCTAAGATTGTGATGAAGACCATCCACATAGAGAACTTTAGTTTTCTTTAGCTTGTCATTTTCTAGTTCTGTACTTTCACTACCTTTGATAATTAAATCTCCATCATTGCCGAACCTTATAGTTTCATCAACAATTTTATTAACATTCTTTAATAAATATATCTTTATCATCAAATGGGATGAGCATCCACTATCAAAAATCTAGGTGCTACTATTCTTTATATCTTTGAGTGCTATTTCTGTAATGTTGGATTTATCGATTTTATTTTTTTCCTTCTATGAAATATTTGATTGAGTAGAGGATAATTATGGTATTTATAATCTATTTTCCATGTGCATTGTTTCTTCATACTCATATTCTTATTCCAAGGAAGAATACCTATTTTTAAGAGCAACTCTATCTAGTTGGTGGGTATTGAATTTTCTATGAATTCTGTAGTTAATACTCCCAACTTTCATCTGCCTGCAATCAATAGATTTATGACCATAGTTAGAGTAGTAAAAACAATACCCATTAAATTATTTCTTCCATAAGATGTTGGATATGAATTTGTTCTCCTTTTTTTACTTGCTAGTTCTTCCCCATTCAAATAGATCTGTGTTTCTTCACAATATGACATGGTATAGCGTAGATAGACACACAATTGAAATTTCATAATAGGATATGTCTTCTAAGTTATATTCCACCTCATGTATCCTTCCTTAGAAAAAGCGTTTGACTGCTGATCATTTATGGATACTTGTGGATAGTTTTCCATTCTCCTTTCAGTTTTATTTGAGGCTTTATTTCTTATGACTTTAGGTTCCTTTGTGATATGTCCAACTTTAAGCTTCCCTTTATTTTGGTTCATCTTGTTTCCAGCCTTTTATATTTCAACATCACAAAGAATTTGACTTTTTTCCATGCATGTTGACATTTTATCATTCAAATACTTATCAACTCCATTATAACTACACTTAGATCTATCTAACAAATTAAAATATTAGAATCTTACAAATTGTGTTTTATTATTTGTTTCCTTAAAATTTCATTTACTTTATAGTTTACTTCTTATAGTAACAACTTATTCTTCCATACTCTCAATAGTATTGTACTTCTACTCCAATATGGATATAATTTCATTGATGACCTTTTCATGTTCTTAAATCTGGAGCTTTAGTTCTACTACATCTTATGAGATTTAAAAATTTATTGAATGTTCTTTTACTAATTATTCCAATTGATCAATTTTAGCTTCAAGCCGATCAAAATATTTTGATGAATCTTATAGAACAACTGTCAACTTCTTGTTTCTGTTTCTTTGATTCTCAAGTTTACCAAGAGCATTATCATGTTCCAACTTGAGATTATCATCACCAATAAAATTATTATCTAATGCTTTATCTTTTTATGGTTCTGATTTTTCAGTAATATCCATCATAGATGATTGGGCTTTAGATTTAATCTCTGGTTCTTCTTCTTCTTCAAAAAATTCATTATCATAATGTTATTCTTTACAGAAAAAAGTATTTCTCTATAATTTATTTCCAGATTTCAAGTCTCCCTTTTAGGTAAACCTTTTTTGAGGCTTATTCATGTTTCCATCTTCACTTTCTTCATCATCAAACTTCCTTGAGCATTGAGAGGTAATGTTCCTAACTCTACCACATCAAAAACAGGCCATTGGAATCTTTCATTCAAATCTACCTTTTCCTATATTGATCTTCTTGGAAAAAAGAGAAATAATTTCATATTATTTATTATATTCCTCAACCCTTTAAGGTTTTCCCTGACTTTTAATTACATTTACTTACTTAATCAAGTCATTTCATATTATGGTTTGACTCTCATTTTATATTCCACCAAACTTCTCAACAGATCATCCAAATAAATCTTAGATAGATCCATTTCCTCAAGGGTTGACACTTTTATATTTTAGAGAGGTGGAAGCATTATAAAGGTTTTCTTCACAATGTAAATGTATTTTATTTCTCCACTAAGTCCTCATATTGATCCAAAAACTTCATTAATTTAATTAAAAAGGGAATCTACATTTTCATTAGAATGTATTTTCAAATCATCAAATCTATTATAAAAAACATGGAGTTGAGCCTCTTTCACTTTGTTTTCACCTTCATATATATTTTAAAATTTTTCCCACATAGACATAAATAAATTTAAACTCTTTAAATTTAGATAGGTTTAATCAGAAAGCACTATATTAAGGGAATTCTATGATTTTTCATCTACATCAATAATTTTCTTAACTATTTTAGTCATAAATAGTCCGATTGCATCAGTGGCCTATATTACTTGTGCAATGGTAAAGGGAAATTCCATTATGAGAGATCTTAAATGTGATCTCATCATGTTATTCCAAATTTGTAATTTTATTCCATCAAAGAGAGGGACTCCTCTATTATTTACTGAATTCTCCATGATAATAAAAGTAGAGAGATTTAACTCCATCCACTTAGATCTGATAGCACTTGTAGGACTCAGAAACAACCTGAGAGGGGAGGGGTGAATCAAGGTGTCAAATTTTTATTCTAAAGTGATAGATATTGTTCCCATATTGGTAGGAACCTGTTAAAAATATCCATTGGTAATGTACATTAATTTAAACATTCATATAAAAATAGACAGCACAATGAATTTACTTGGTTCACCACTAAGGGATAGTCTAAGGAGCATACACTGAAAGTGTGTTGGTCATACCTAAATCCACTAATCTTCACTAGTTATGGAATTAAGAATTTCAAACATAGTCACTATATTTTAGTAACACTTCCTTTACAAATTTTTAGGGATATAAAACTACATCCCACAGAACACTTCCATTATCTCTCCCTAGCCCACTGCCTTGGGTGATGTCTTACTCATTTTATTGACTTGAATTTCACTTCAATAGAATTGCATTAAAGTATTTTTACCTAACGATAATGAGAATATTATTGCATAATAGACATTAATTGATGAACTTTGAAAGCCTTGTTCACTAAAACATGATATTCATAAAAACTGTTTGCAGAGCTCCTTCATAAAGCTCACAACCTTCATGAAGCTAACTGCCTTTTCAGAACAAACTACCTTAACAAAGCTCACTGAGTTATCATGGAATACCCCATCATTGATAATCTACAATTACTTATAATCATTAACATCAGTTAATACTTAACTAGTCTTTTTACAATGCTCAATATCATATAAAAATCCTGATTCAAGACTCTCCCTAGCCTTCATGAAATCCGAGCTATTCCAACTTTTCTCCTATTATTTTCATGTGTCAAAGTAAGTTGGGTAGACTCATATTTATAGTCTCATCCATTTGTGATTCCACACAACCTTTTATATATTTTTCAGATCATTAAAAAATATCTTGGTGAAACTCCTCCATTTGAAAATCTCAAGTGGGATTTCTCATAGTCATGGAGATCACCCTCAAATCATCACACATTCATGATGCTCCACTTCTGGTAGTAACAAAGAACACCGTCAACCCATCATGAACCTTCAAAAATCACCTTTTAGAAACCTATTCATCATGAAACCCATGACTTTACCATATTTATGAATATCTTATTCCAAAAAAAAACTTTTCGCGATGCTAGCCTATTCATCCATATTTGAGCCCAAAAATTTGGAAAACGCTAGGAAATGACACCACCTTCAACACTATTGTTAACCTATAATGAAAGATCACTTTTCTTGAAAAATACTTGATCAAACCAGTTTGTATTAAAAAAACACAAACCAAATTACATTTCTATCAAAGAACAACCATGGTTCCAAAATTTAGTTTGTTTTCAAGTTGTATATGATAATGCGAATTTGAGACAGATATTATACATTGTCCATCATATACTTGAATATATAGGGATGAGAAGACTATGGATAGTATTGATGATATTTTTTTTTGTTGAGAATCATTAGGTTAATATCCATTGATACATATAAAACTCATCGATTTGTTAAAATGGTACATCAAACTATTTGAGTTCAGTGTTAATCATTTAGTCTTAAGATATTAAGCTCTGATCACATTTCATCTTTGGAGTAGAGTTACCTAAGTGTTAAGGGGAATTAAACTTGTTCCAATTCTTGGGAAGAATTTTTAAGTCGATCAGGTGTTTGTAAATTCAAGTTTATCATTTTGGATTTTACACCTAATGCTAGGGTGCATGTGGACGTAACCTAGGAGGAGTGTCATGCGTACAAATATAGTAAATAAATTCAAAAATACTTCTAAGAAGTGGGGTTTTCTTTTAATTTTAGTTTAAAACTTTATAAATAGGGTTTTCCCCATCCATAATATTTTCTAATTGGTTAATAGAGTTTTTATTATAGAGCGAGTTTCTGCTTTTAGTTTGCAATTACTAGGACACTCGTATGGTGGGGGGGAAATATTGTCAATTATAGTAAAGTTTTTCCTTCCTAGTAGAAGGAAAAGAAACCAGGAGGACCATTTGTAAAAAGTTAGTGTTGTTTATAAATTCTCTTGGGGTAGGTGAGTTTTGAATCGTGTTAGTGCTTGCAAGCCAATACGATGATGTATGGTTGGATGTTTATACATCCTTTGAAAACAGATTGTTAGGTTGGAATTCACTGGTTATGCTTGAGTAATCATGGGATAATGAATTGGTGAGGGTATCATGATGAGTAAATGGTGATGTGTTGGAAAGTGAGGATAAGATTCCTCTAAAATAATTATCTATTAATGGTTTGACTACTCTTTCTTCCTGTAGTTGGATTGCGGTTAGTCAGGAACCATACCGAGCACTTCGTCTTGAGGTATCAAGAGTGTATCAGATCCTTTTTGGGGATCTATCAAATTCTATTAGTGTAATATTTCTTTATATATGAGCATGTCCCCTATATTTACATCATCTTGGGTACACTGAGAGAGCATTTGTTATATTCCACACTAAATTTTAAAATCCTTGGGATTTAAAAATGTTCTCATCAGAGTTGAATGTAGGAAACATGGTTATTATTGAGGCATTGTTAGTACTTAGTGATACTTAGGTTCCAAAGTAGGAACATATTGTACGAAATCAGGGATACCGACCAATCCTTTGACCTAACCTCCAGGAATATTCCTCTTGGCCCTCAGTCCATGTTGTTGATGCGTGGATGTTTCAGTTGTGTACTAATGTATCTCTTGTAAACGCTAGTGTATGGACTCCCTAAAATGAGCTCCTTGGACTCTAGTTGATGAATCCAAGGATACACCCCAAGCTTCTTTCAGGATTGAATTTTATATTTTATGTGTGATGACCCAAGTGTACTGGATTATCTTTGCACCCATGTTCGTGCTAAGGCACAATAACTTAAAATGAGAATTTAGGCTTGAGACGTCACTGTGAGCCTGTTGCAGGATTCAAAGAGCATGCTCATAGAAAATATTTAGGTGCCTTTTTCTAATAGCACTGGGTCTATATTTTGAAATCCACCGAATGTCTATTTTGATTGTTTTGAGGATAGTCGACTAGGGATAGTTTGACTTGATATCTCTCTCTAATGTCATATGCGGTTGGTGAGGAACCACTTTTGGAACATTTTCAGGTTGATATGAGTGAAGTGTGGTTTGAAAAAGGATTTTATGAAGATCCAGATTGACTAATCTAAATGAGGAAACTTAGGAATCAACCATATGTTCAAGATAAGAATTGTTTCATGGGAATTGATAGAATTTTGTAGGCATGCTTAAATAGACAATTTTGATGGTGCAGATACAGTGACACTAAGTTTCTCTTTCAAATGGTAAAACCTATAGAGGGAAGTTCCATAGGTTGTATGTTTGAAGATATGATGATTTGATCAGGTCTAGAGTTTGGTAGAAATGGGTAAGCACCATCTTGATGTTCATTTCGTAAAAATGAGCATTGGCTGAGTTTAATAGATTTTATACTGTATGATTAAAGAGCTGCTTGGAGTATGTTGGGCATTGGAAATGCAAAGAATCTTTATGGACACAAATTCATGACTCGATTAGGTTGAATGATGTTTAATTTTTCACCCCAAGGTTTCTTGGGGATAATAAATTTTAATGTGGGTAGATTGTAGCGTCCCGTGTTTTTGGACCAGATGAAATTCCATGGGAATTTGAATTTTAATGGTTAGTGGAAAAGATGTTCTTTAAACCAAGTATTAGAATGTAATTATTAGTTTTTGAACATATAAAAGTGTTTTTTAGACTTGTATAAATTCCAAAGAGGTTCCTTGGGTGTTCTATTGATTTTCGGGTGCATCGGGCTCCAAAACATCAAAACTGGGAAGAAATGGTTAGGGCACACAGTTTGTATGAAACTATACGACCCCTAGGTGAAACTGTGTTGATATTTCAATAGAGTTGGAGGTCTCACATGGTTTTTTATAACCATGAGAGATGAGATACATGACCATGCACCATTTTCAGGTCCCTTGATAGTGGGGAGGTTCATGAGTTGTGCACAGTTTCCCAAATTGTATGCATGAGCCGCGTAACCCCCTTATTGGGTAGTAGCACTTGCACGGTTGGTTCATGGTTTTGAAAAAAAATGTGGCAAAAACATATTCCTCATTTAAATGGGTAAAATCCATAAAATGAACATGCCTTATTTTATTATTCCTCCCTCATTTCTCTTCCTCCACGCGCATAGCTCCCCCCTCCACTCAAGCTCTCATTTGGCCTCCTCCTATTCAAGGAGATATCTCCTCTATTCAGTGTCATAATTGAGAAATGTTGGTCTCATTTAATTTGTATCAATAACTATTAATTATTATAGATCCTTTAATATTTTCTCTTCTCCACATATGCACTATATTTTTGAGACCTAACTCACCCCATTTTCAGGGTGTTTTTTTTTTCGTTTCTTTGATTTCTATCAAAATGGACCGATTCAAGCCTTAATATTAGTGGTGTGAGTTATCCTAAGCATGAGGTAGGTGGAAAAAATATTTTCCTATAAATTATTTGTAACACCCCAAGGTTTTGAAAATTAATATAGAATTAAATCTATCCATTAAACACAAATTTTCCTCTTCAATGTTTTGAATTTCGAAAAATGGTCATCTAGAGCTGTGTTCAGTAAGTCATTTGGAGTCTGATAGAAAAAACATGATTTTTGGTGAATAGTAACATACCCTTATGAATATAAATATGAATAGTAATATGACCCTTATGAATAGTAAATAATAATATCATTTTATTTCATTAAGGCAATAAGATAATGAGATATTAATTAGTTTTTCAATGAGAAATAAAACTAATTGCACTTTAAGATTGTTATTTTTCAAATTAACTATGACCTTATTTAAAAATTAAATTAATAATATTTAGAATTTTTTTTTTGAAAAATTTATTTCACATCTGAATTCTACATTTCAAAAAATGGTAGGGGTGAATTTTTGGGATTTTTCTAAAATACAAGATTTTTTCATGAATAGTAAAAATACAGTTTTGAGTATTCGGTAGTTTAATGACATCATAATGGTGTAATAATTAAATATAAAATTATGGTTGACTTGTGTATAGTAACTTATTAAATGAGGTGTCCCAAGTGGCTAAAACCATGGGCAAATACCATGGGGAAGCCCATGGTTTGGAAAAAAACCACTAATGAGGTGTCCCTTTGAAATTATAAAAAAATTACCTCTCTTTTTCTATAAATACCCACTCATCCATTCATTTTATTTCATTCAAAATACCTCATTCTAGAAGATCTGGTGGTTTTACCTCTATATGAGTCCTCCCAAGGTGTCCCTAAGCCCCCAAGGTCCCATCCTTCAAGATCTAGGAGTTATTCTACAAGGTAAGGGAATCCATCATTCTCTTCTTTAAGTCGACACTTCTTTTAGGTTATCTATTTGAAATTAATTTCTCATATGTTGAGGTTTTATTTTATTAATTATTTCTAATTTACTTTTTATTTAAATATTATGAGATACCCTATTTTTCTCATCATTTTATTTTATCGAATTTTAAGTGACGCCGGTAGGCTGCCGAATTTTCATATGGGATCTCTTAACTTTTCTTTTATTTTCAAGTTCACCTCTTTTATTTTTTTCTCTCCTCACCTCCTCTATAAAAATGATCATGATAACTCCATTATCATCTACATACTGGAATTATATCATTTTAATTGAAGAACCATCATAAATAGTCTTACTCCCTCCCTTTTATTTTTTATAAAAAAAATCAACGTCCATGAGGTTTTAATTTATAGCCTTCGTGGGTGATGAAGTTTTGTTCTTCAATTTATTCTTCATTACTGGTCATGAAACCATATTTATGGTTGAACCAGACTATAAAATATTTATTATAAAATAATTAATATTCAGGAACCATAATATGTACATATAATTAAGTCATATGACAAAACTATTTCATAATAATCCAAATACCGCCGAATAATCGAAGTGGTTGTCATCTAAGGAATGTTCCTCATTACATGTAACCAAATGATAGAAATTACCATTACCAATTATTTATGTTTATAAATAATATATAATTCCAATCCTATAGAGTAATAACCATTCCACATTAACTTAATTACTTAAAAACAAGTGAACCGAATATGAAAATAAAGGAAACGAAAACTCAAGAACAACGAAATTCAATACAATAACTTATCAATAAAGAAATAAATGAACTAACCATAATTATGGTAAAATAAATACATGTCTAATAGGTTCTAAAAATAAGTTATAACAAGTATAATTTCATATTCTAGGAACTTAAGTGCAAGAGCGGAACACGTTTGGAGTGAAGGTAAGGGGTTTTCCACCCGGATATCAACTTTCATTCGGGATACTTTCATTGTCTAATTACCTCAGTGTAATTCTTATGTATTGTTATGTACTCATTATATGTTCTGTGTGAGTATCATATATATGTCTAAAAACCATAATAATTTTTTATTTTATGGGTAGTTACATGTTTTTAAAAGGAACTTTAAAAAATTGTTTCAAAAATACAAGCCTGATTCAAGGGAATTTCTCAAATTCTTACCTATTTTCAAGGGCACTCTATAATCTGTTTTTGGAAACCATTATCTTTATAAAATCACTCGTTTTATTATGAAAATAATACCTTACTTCAATTCAGGTTTTATTCAAATATTTTTCCAAAAGAACTCTTCTTTTCAAAATAAAAGAGTATTTATCTCCAGAATTGCTTAATGATTTTATAAGAGTGTTGTCATCTAATTAAACACTCTTGTTGATTCCATGGTATTATTGGATTTAATAATTTATGAAGTCATATACCATATTTGATTTAATTGTTTATGAAAAACTCTATTGTGGATGATTTATCCTAAAACCATTTACCATATTTTTCCGAATGTTTAGTGTTCTATGTTTAATGATTGGGGAAAGATAGTTACATTTCATATGATAGTTTCAGTATGAATGTATTTGTTGTTTATATTTATCCCCTCTCATATGAGGAATGCATTGGACTTATTATGTGATGGGTGGGGCCCGCTATAGCCCCTCTATGTATCGGTAGGTCTCATGAGACTACTAGACGAGGAATTGGCCGAGGCCTTTCCCAATATGATATGGATTTTGGTCGAGGACTTAATCATTAGATTTCTTGGCCGAGGCCTTGAAAAAATGTTTTAGAATGTTCGACATTATGCATTCCATCATTATGAGTTCATCTATTGATATTTCATGTGGTTATTCGATTAGTATAATACCCATGATTATGTTTTATTATGGCATTATTTACTCAGCTCATATTCCTGCCATAATGTGTTAATGTTTATTATTAAAGGCTTGTGTTTTCAATTATACACCATGTATTATGTTTATATTATCTTCCACTGTATTGCTTACTCTTACTGAGCGTTTGAGCTCACCCCTTTATTATTTTTCACTTTCTCAGGGCAAGAAGAATTATATTATGAATGAAATGCTAAAATAACCTAGGAGTTATGGAAGTTGTCTAAGGAGTTTCTAGGTTGTTTTTCATTTCAAGTTGAATTAATGAACTTATGTATGTATCTTGTTTCCAATAATACTAAACTAATCGGTCCTTAGGGATTTGTATTCATTGTTTGTATGCCAATAAGGAACCGACTCCCGAGTGTTCAGAGGAAGAAACCTCCCTCTTGGCAGTTCTGGGGTCGGGTCCTTATAGTTGGTATCAGAGAAAGTTTAATAGAAACTTTGGACACTAGATCTAGAAAACATATAATTACGGAAGAGTCCATCAGTTTTTCATTGAAAAAATACATACAATAACATCCTGGTAATTTGTTAAGGAATAGATTATGTGGATCTTTCAAGAAATACATCCCTTTCTGGATACGAGCAGGTAGAGGCGCCTCTGGCACAGATGTATCTAGGGGTAAAACCTGAAAACACCGCTTTGAGCTAGACTCAAACGGGAACTGGTGCACAACAACGGGCCTTGCTGCACTCTTGGTTACGATACTCCTGGGGGATATGCTTAGGATAATTCACATTTTCTTTACAAGCAATTATGAAGGATTGAAATGTAAAATATTCCTTAAAGAAACCATATTTGTGAATATGGGATTATCTATTCGTAGGATCTCAATTTTTTTCTAAGTATTTTGTTAAGAAAAGATTATACATTATGAATCATAACCTAATCTAGTGTATTCCATTATCTATAGATGGCTCCAAGTAGATGGAATGGAAAACACATGAACACACATGTCCCTTGTAGGTATTTTCCTCCAATGTAAGATAATGATGTTGGCTCTGGTGCTATGACTGGTGCTGAGCAACTCATAACTATTCTGGGAAAACTTACTTAGGTTATAAATAATAAACATACCCGTATGGAGCATCTGGATCCACCATGTAGAGGGACTATGCAAGATCGTTTTATGCGACAACAACCTCTATCATTCAATGGGACTACAAACCCTTTTGTAGTAGATCAGTGGATTTGTTCCCTTGAGAAGATATTTATCACTTTGGGATGTAATGAAATAGAGAATGTTTTCATGGTAGTCTATCGTCTATCGGGAGATGTGGATCAATGGTGGTCCTTAATCCAAAACAAAAAGGAGGAGGAAGAGATAGAAGAGATGGAATGGAGGGATTTTAAAGAATTTTTCTTAGAAAAATATTTCCCTTGTGAGCAGTGAGCAGATATGGAGAGAAAATTATTGAATCTGAGGCAAAAGGAGGACGAAAATGTTACCATGTATGAAGCCAACATCACAAGGTTAGTAAGACATTATGTAGACTATATACGAAATCGAAGGAGAAAAATTGATCAATTATTTGATGGCCTAAAGCCATTCCTCCAGCGGGCACTGGTCTCCCAAAGTTTTTCATCATATAAGGATATAGTTTAATGTTCCATCAAGACAGAAAAATAATTCTCTAAGTCTTATGATTTTAAGGGAAATCAAGAAAAGAAGAGGGCTGCTGAAAACCCTGGGAAAGGAAATAAATAAATAGGGAAGAAGGGAAGAGTTTAATTTCCACCATGTGACAATTGTGGAAGGAAACACCCCAGTGCATGCTTAAAAGGAAAAAGAGCATGATACAAATGTGGTCATAAAGTCCATCTTGCTGGTGATTGCAAAGGAAAGAAGGAAGCCAATGATGTTCGATGCTATAATTTTTAAGATATGGGGAAATATGCTAATGATTGTCTAAAACGTCAAGGAAATATTCAATAGAAGAGGCCAAGGGAGCAAGGAAAAGCATATGTGATCACAACTGCAGAGGTGGAAGTTTCGCGTGACATGGTGGCAGGTACTTTGATCATTTCATCAAACTTATCCAATTATTTATTTGATTCAGGATCATCACATTATTTCATATCTTCCATGTTTTCTAAGAAAATTAGATATTTCCAATTTTATTTAACAAGGGAGTTTTCAGTTAAAACTCCTAAGGGAAGTATCATTGCTAAAAAGTTCTGTGAATCAGTTCCCATTAGGGCATATAAATGTTCTTTATCTGTGGATATCATTGTTATACCCATGATTGAGTTGATATAACCCTCTGTATGGATTGGATTTCAGACCATGATGCGAAAATTTATTGTAAGAAGAAGGAGGTTACAGTCTTCGATGATGATAAAGAGAACCTTATCTTTAGAGTAGAAACATCACCACCAGATTCTTATCTAGATCCACCCGCAGTAGCTAAACTAAATTCAATTATCAAGGAGGAACATAATTAAATAACTATGTGTGAGGAAAAGAATGTTCAAATAGAAGATGTACCTATTGTTCAAGAGTATACTGATGTATTTCCAGAGGATTTACCTGGACATCCTCCAGAGTGAGAAATTGAGTTTTCCATTGATTTAATTTCTGGTTCAAGACCCATATCGAATACCCCTTATAGAATGGCCCCTGTGGAATTAGTGGAACTAAAGAAACAACTAAAGGAATTCAGTAATAAGGGATTTATTCGCCCTAGTGTTTCTCTATGGGGAGCCCCTGTCTTTTTTGTTAAGAAGAAAGATGGATCCATGAGGCTGTGCATTGATTACAGGGAAATAAATTCTATTACAATAAAGAATAAGTATCCTCCTCCAATAATTGATGATTTATTAGATCAACTTCATGGAGCCCAATATTTTTCAAAGATTTATCTTCAATCTGGATACCATGAGTTACTTGTGAGGAAGGAAGACATTTCGAAAACAACATTTAGAACCAGGTACGGGCATTACGAGTTTACAATAATGCCTTTTGGACTAACTAATACACCATATGTTTTTATGGATATGATGAATAGAGTCTTCAAAAAATATCTTGATGAATTTGTGGTGGTGTTTATTGATGATATCCTGGTGTACTCTAGAAGCTATGAAGAACATGAAAATCACTTGCGCACTATTCTGAAAACTCTGAGAAGAAATGAATTATATGTGAATTTCAGCAAGTGTGAATTATGGCTCCAATCAGTTTCATTTATGGGACACATTGTTTCTAAGGGTGGAATATCTGTAGATCCTGCAAAGACAAAGGTTGTTCAAGAATGGCCTACTCTAATGAACGTAACTGAGGTAAGTAGTTTTATTTGTTGAGAAGGTTATTATCGGCGTTTCATTCAAAACTTTTCCCATTTATCCAACCCAATGACCAAGCTCACAAGGAAAGGGGTTAAGTTAGTATGGACCAAGGAATGTGAATAATGTTTTGAAGAACTGAAGAGAATATTAGTCAATGCTTCTATATTGACTCTACCATCAGGGAATGATGGGTTTGTTATTTATAGTGATGCTTCAAAGAATGGACTTGGTTGTGTCCTTATGCAAAATGATAGGGTTATTTCTTATGAATCACGACAGCTAAAAATTAATGATCAAAACTATCCTACTCATGATCTTGAGTTAGCTGCTATAATATTTGATTTAAATATATGAAGACATTATCTCTATGGTGAAAATGTGAGATTTATACTGATCACAAGAGTTTGGAGTATATTTTCTCACAGAAAGAACTCAATATGAGGCAAAGGAGATGGCTTGAACTACTCAAGGATTATGATTTCACGATACACTACCACCTGGGGAAGGAAAATAAGGTGGAAGATGCCTTGAGTAGAAAGGATCATGGAGTTTTGAACGAGATGAGAGTTGAATGGGGTCATATTTTCGTGGATCTAGTAAAGATGGATATGGGAATAACCATGGAAGGTGAAACATCAATGCTTTTTCAAATGGTTTCCAAACCATCTTTACTAGAAAGGATAAAAAGATCTCAGGCTAATGATGAGGAGTTTCAAAAGAAGATTAAATCTGTGAATGATGGAATATTGAGTGACTTCGTATATTAAGATGGAATTTTGAAATTTGGGAAGAGACTTTGTGTTCCTGATATACCTGGTCTAAAAAGGGAATTTTTAGATGATGCTCATAGTTACAATTTCTCTATACACCCTAGTAGCACTAAGATGTATAGATATTTTAAGGAACATTTTTTGTGGGACAACATGAAGAGGTAGATTTCTGATTTTCTATCAAGATGTATGGTTTGTCAACAAGTGAAAGTTGGAAGGCAACAACTTGGAGGAGTATTGAAACCTCTTCCCATACCTGATGGAAATGGAATAATATCACGATGGAATTTGTCATGGGACTAACAAAGACTCCAAGAAGGAACGATGCAATATGGGTCATTATTGATCGTCTTACCAAGTCAACACATTTTTTGCTATAAGAGAAGATCTTCCGCTTGAACGTCTAGAAAGACTATATATTAATGAGGTTGTGTAAAGACCCGTAAATTTCAAGGAAATTTTTTTCTTAATTTTCTTTGGAATTTTACAAGAGCACAGTTTCTGACGGCACCTGATTCCGAGGCCCAGTGTGCCCAGAATCATTTTCCAAAGTTTTGGCTCGGGTACGTTCAGTGAACGGACGAGTGGGTTTTTATAACTTTTGAACCGGTGCCCGGAATCAAATTATGAGGGCACCGATGAAATCACAGCGCCGATATTCTCTTAGAAATGCCTCTTCCGGAGTTGCGTTTGCTCGGGTGTGGTTTTTAATTTTCGGGCTTAAAGTTAAGAAATAAAATAATTTTGCGACAACTTTATTTTATTTCACTTAAGCCACTTGGAAGCCACTTGAAGCCACTTAATGATGGCTTGAACTGAGTTGAACCGGATAGGATGATATCTAGAAATATCCACCCCCTTGGTAGGATATTTTTAAGGTGGGGCCCGCACGAGCCCCACCGTTTCTTTCCGCTAAGAAACGCACCCGCGAAAACCCGTCTTTATGAAAGTCAACTGACGCGTTTCTTAAAATATTAACAGACCATTTAATTGGGCGGTTTATTTCATGAATTAAATGGGATGTTTCTTTCGTGAATTAAATGAGCTGTTTCTTTCGTTGAATTAATTCAATGAATTGATTGATTGTTTCTTAACCAGTTTTCAAATTCGTTGGCGTAATAATAAAATAAGGCCAACGCTCGACCTCTGGTTATTTGCGCGTTGAGAAGATTTGAGAGGAACCTTGCATCTTCTTCTCCCTTGCGAAGAACGCGAAGAACGCAAAGAACGTGAAGAACGCGAAGAATGCCAAACCCGGAAATCGACGACGCTTCCGTCCAAGACGTTCTTCCCCGCTCCGATCTCCGATCACCAACCATTTGAGGTGAGCGATTTCGGGTTTCCTCTAAAGGTTCTTTTTGGTTTTAAATGAAACACAGATTTAAATATTAATAATTTAAATCTGTTGTTCTTGGTTTGTTGAGCTCGCCGACTCAACGCCGGATTCTGCGACGACGCGACGCCTTCCCGCGACGACGCGACGACCCCCCTCTCCCGCGACGATCTTTTCCGTGAAGAACGCCCGTGCGCGATGACCAACGAGGTAGGGATTTATTATTGGGAATTACCCCTTTTTATTTTTATTCCCGTTTATGAAACAATTTTATTTCATTAAGAATTGTTTCGGGTAAGCGTTCATGTGTTGAACTTAATTTTCTCCCGTTTGTTTATCTCTAACGCGGAGGGTGCGGGCCAAACGAACACGGCCCGACGACCCTCCGTTGTTCTTCATTTTGTGTGGATTTGACGGGCGACGACGGAACGTGCCACAATGGATGTTTGACGATCCCGCAGTGAAGAACGAGCCCCAGGAAGAGCAATGGCACAGACGGGAAGAGAATCGGACCACCGGAACGATTCCGGTGGCCCGCGGAACTCGCCGGCGGCATGGGTCGCCGGCGCGGCGGCGCCGGCAGCCGGGAGCGGCGGCGCCCCAGCTGAAGCCGCGGTGGCGGCGGCACCCGCGGACCCGCAGCCGCGCGGGTCCGGTGCCCTCGGACGTGGCTGAAGCCGCGTCCACGACACAGCGCGGCCCCACGCGGGGGGCCACGACACCACCAGGCCGCGGGGGCGGCGCCCCGCGTGCCTCGGCCGTTCGGACGTTCGGCCGAACCGGACCAGGCCGGTCCGACTGGCTGGGCCGCGACCTAGACGGACCGGACCGGGTCGGACCGGGTCAGGTCGACCCGGTTCGGCCGACTCCCGGGGGGGGGGGGGGGGGGGGGTCGGGCCGGGTCGGCCCGGGCCCGTACCCCCCGTCTTCGGACGGTCTTTGTTAAAACGCCCTTAACTTGAGCTACGGGCATCCAAACGACTCACCGTCAGCGGAAACGCGATCCTTGGATCGAGACGGTCGTTTCGGTATATCGCACTAAAGGTTTCGGAGTACTTTGAGTTCGGCCGGGTTGGTTCGTACACGAAATCAACCGGGCCCTCGGAGCGGAAACACTCATATCTTGAGCCACGGACATCCGATTGACGTGCCGTCAGCTTTGTTGAATTCCTATAAGTGAGACGGATCTTTTGGCATACTCTTCCCGAGGTTTGGAAGCAGGTGGAGTGCGGTCGGGTTGGTTTTTCCTTAAAAACCAACCGGGCCCCTGGGACGAAAATGCCAATAACTCTCAGACCGGGCGTCCGATTGACGCGCCGTCTGCGACACTGAGTTCCTATTGACGATACGGAACTTTTGGATACATCAACTTCGTACTTTGTGTCAGTTGATGTATCGGCCTCTCGGCTCGTGGAGCGGACCCTCCCGAACGAGCTTGCTGTGTGCGGGAACCCTAGAGCTGGCTGCGACTGCTTCTTCGACAGCGACGACCGTGCATAGATCCTCAGTGGACTGCGGCGATGACTGTGCAGAGATCCTCCGTGGACTCCGACGACGACCGTGCAGAGATCCTCAGTGGACTGCGGCGACGACTGTGCAGAGATCCTCAGTGGACTGCGAGGACTACTGCACTCAGCGATCCTCCGTGGGTCAGTGCTACAGGTCCTGTGTGGGCCCGGTCCTGTGTGGGCCCGATCCTGTGTGGGTCCGATCCTGTGTGGGTCCGCGCTCAGCGGTTCTGTGTGATCCAGCGCCTACAGGTCTTGTGTGGGCCTGATCCTGTGTGGGTCATTGCGGGGGTTAGTTACCTATCGATCCTTCGTGGGTCTGACGACTTAGATGGATCAGTGATCATCTTTATCGTCATCCGAAGAAGTATACCTGTGTGAGCTGAATCTTGCTTTACTCTCCTTTGTGGATTGTGTTGAGCTATCCTGTGTGGATTTACTGTTTACTCTCCTTTGTGGATTGTGTTGAGCTATCCTATGTGGATTTACTGTTTACTCTCCTTTGTGGATTGTGTTGAGCTATCCTATGTGGATTTACTGTTTACTCTCCTTTGTGGATTGTGTTGAGCTATACTGTGTAGATTTACTATTTACTCTCCTTTGTGGATTGTGTTGAGCTATCCTATGTGGGTGTACGTTTTGCTTTCCTGTGTGGACTGGGTTATGCTTGGGCTCGGACGTTGGAGCTGAACGTGAATTGATGACTTAGGTATATGTATGGGCATATACCTAAGCCGTGTCAGATGTTACTTCGTGATTGTATCCTTCCTTTGTGGATTATCCTTTGTGGATTTCGGGAGATCTCGGGGGTCTCGGGGTCCCTACTGAGTAGCTTATACTCACCCCTGCACGGGCTATGCCCGCACTACGTTGTGTTGGTTGCAGATGACGGACAACGCTGACCGTGGTGGAGGCGGGCGGAGCAGGACAGTACCTGGAGGTGGACCACTGGGCGGGACGTACTCGGAGCGGTCAGGTGGACCGAGGAGCTGTGGAGGCTATCTGTACCCACCCATCAGGTGGGACTTCCAGAGGACGTCTCTACGCTGCAGTTTTCCCTTTTCAGTTTCTGTTTTTCCTTTCAGTTGTACTTTACAGTTGGGCTTGTATTTCCGGCCCATTTTTCTTTCAGCACAACTTGTACATTTTTTACTTAGTGTTTACTTTTCCGCTTGCTTACTCTGTGGTGGTTGTTTACTTTTCAAAGGCAATGTATTCCCTTTTTGTTGGGATTTACGCCTTGGTGCTAGTCGCCAGCCCCTGGCCTATGGAAGGCGGGCTTGGGGTAGTCACGGCACGGGCCCCGAGGGCGGGTCTTGACAAATTGGTATCAGAGGTGGTCGGTTCTACCGCATACTCTGATCTTTCTTCTATGTGAAGCAATAGTGTTTAGCGTATTGAGTGTGGTTATCAGTCCAGGGAGTCCAGTGTTGGTGCGGCGGCCGACGTATCCATACACCAGGACCCTGACTTCTGATTTCCGACTTAATGCACAAAAACATTGATTGCATGTGTGTTTCAAGTTTTCTCTGTGATTACTTGTGTCAGCTCACCAGGTATACTGTTCTGACCGTGGCATACTTGTTTCCTTTTCAGGATGGCACGACAACAGCTATCACTCCACCATTGGGATGACACCATACGAGGCGTTGTACGGCAGGCCTTGCAGATCTCCTTTGTGCTGGACATACCCTGGAGAGTCCGCACTTGTGGGACCAGAGATGGTCCGGGCCACGACAGAGAAGGTCTAGGTCATCCAGGAGCGGATGAGGACAACTCAGAGCCGGCAGAAGTCATATGCTGACAGGAGGCGGAGGCCACTAGAGTTCGAGGATGGCGACCACGTCTTCCTGCGTGTCTCACCTCGACGTGGTTTGCGGAGATTTGGCCGAGGCGGCAAGTTGTCTCCATGCTTTATCGGGCCTTTCCAGGTCCTCAGCAGGATTGGCGAGGTGGCTTATCGCCTGGCTCTGCCACCTCAGTTGCACCGGGTGCACGACGTCTTCCATGTATCCCAGCTGAGGAGATACGTGCACGACTCGACGCACATCCTTGGCTATGAGGAGCTAGACGTGGATGATGGGGCGACTTTTGCGGAGGTCCTAGTGGAGATAGAGGATCAACAGGAGCGGGTCCTATGTGGGCGATCGATTCCACTTGTGCGCATCAGATGACAGCACGGGAACCTCCAGGAGAGCACTTGGGAGCGGGAGGCTCAGATGCGTGCTCAGTACCCACATTTTTTTCCCTAGTTTTTGATGCATCTTTACGGGGACGTAAAGTCCTGAGGTGGGAGTAATGTAAAGACCCGTAAATTTCAAGGAATTTTTTTTCTTAATTTTCTTTCGAATTTTACAAGAGCACAGTTTCTGACGGCACCTGATTCCGAGGCCCGGTGTCCCCGAAATCATTTTCCGAAGTTTTGGCTTGGGTACGTTCAGTGAACGAACGAGCGAGTTTTTCTAACTTTTGAACCGGTGCCCGGAATCGAATTCTGAGGGCACCGATGAAATCGCAGCCCCGGTATTCGCTTAGAAACGCCTCTTCCGGAGTTTCTTTTTCTCGGGTGTGGTTTTAATTTTCGGGCTTAAAGTTATGAAATAAAATAATTTTGCGACAACTTTATTTTATTTCACTTAAGCCACTTGGAAGCCACTTGAAGCCACTTAATGATGGCTTGAACTGAGTTGAACCAGATAGGATGCTATCCAGAAATATCCTACCCCCTTGGTAGGATATTTTTAAGGTGGGGCCCGCACGAGCCCCACCGTTTCTTTCATCTAAGAAACGCACCCGCGAAAACCCGTCTTTATGAAAGTCAACTGACGCGTTTCTTAAAATATTAACAGACCATTTAATTGGGCGGTTTATTTCGGGAATTAAATGGGCTATTTATTTCGTGAATTAAATGATCTGTTTCTTTCGTTGAATTAATTCAACGAATTGATGGATCGTTTCTTAACTAGTTTTCAAATTCGTTGGCGTAATAATAAAATAAGGCCAACGCTTGACCTATGGTTATTTGCGCATTGAGAAGATTTGAGAGGAACCTTGCATCTTCTTCTCCCTTGCGAAGAACGCGAAGAACGCGAAGAACGCCGAACCCGGAAATCGACGACGCTTCCGTCCGAGACGTTCTTCCCCGCTCCGATCTCCGATCACCAACCATTTGATGTGAGCGATTTCGGGTTTCCTCTAAAGGTTCTTTTCGGTTTTAAACGAAACACAGATTTAAATATTAATAATTTAAATCTGTTGTTCTTGGTCCGTTGAGCTCGCCGACTCAACGCCGGATTCCGCGACGACGCGACGCCTTCCCGCGACGACGCGACGATCCCCCTCTTCCTCGACGAGCTTTTCCGCGAAGAACGCCCGCGCGCGACGACCAACGAGGTAGGGATTTATTATTCGGAATTACCCCTTTTTATTTTTATTCCCGTTTATGAAACAATTTTATTTCCTTAAGAATTGTTTCAGGTAAGCGTTCATGTGTTGAGCTTAATTTTCTCCCGTTTGTTTATCTCTAACGCGGAGGGTGCGGGCCAAACAAACACGGCCCGACGACCCTCCGTCGTTCTTCATTTTGTGCGGATTTGACGGGCGATGACGGAACGTGCCGCAATGGATGTTTGACGATCCCGCAGTGAAGAACGAGTCCCGGGAGGAGCAATGGCGTAGACGGGAAGAGAATCGGACCACCGAAACGATTCCGGTGTCCCGCGGAACTCGCCGGCGGCGCGGGTCGCCGGCGCGGCGGCGCCGACAGCCGGGAGCGGCGGCGCCGGCAGCCGGGTGCGGTGGCGCCGGCAGCCGGAGCGGCGGCGCCCCGGCGCGCCGCCGGACAGGATGCCGCGACTGAAGCCGCGGCGGCGGCGGCACCCGCGGACCCGCGGCCGCGCAGGTCCGGTTCCCTCGGATGCGGCTAAAGCCGCGTCCACGACACAGCGCGTCCCCACGCGGGGGGCCACAGCACCACCAGGCTGCGGGGGCGGCGCCCCGCGTGCCTCGGCCGTTCAGCCGTTCGGCCGAACCGGACTAGGCCGGTCCGACCGGTCGGGCCGCGCCCTGGCCGGACCGGACCGGGTCAGACCGGGTCTGGTCGACCCGGTTCGGGTCGACCCGGTTCGGCCGACTCCCGGGGGAGGGGGGGTCGGGCCGGGTCGGCCCGGGCCCTTACCCCCCGTCTTCGGACGGTCTTCGTTCAAACGCCCGTAACTTGAGCTACGGGCCTCCAAACGACTCGCCGTCAGCGGAAACACGATCCTTGGATCGAGACAGTCGTTTCGGTATATCGCACTCAAGGTTTCGGAGTACTTTGAGTTCGGCCGAGTTGGTTCGTACACGAAACAAACCGGGCCCTCGGAGCGGAAACACTCATATCTTGAGCCACAGACGTCCGATTGATGTGCCGTCAGCTTTGTGGAATTCCTCTAAGTGAGACGGATCTTTTGGCATACTTCGCCTGAGATTTGGATGCAGGTGGAGTGCGGTCGGGTTGGTTTTTCCTTAAAAACCAACCGGGCCCCTGGGACGAAAATGCCAATAACTCTCATACCGGGCGTCCGATTGACGCGCCGTCTGCGACACTGAGTTCCTGTTGAAGATACAGAACTTTTGGATACATCAACTTCGTACTTTGTGTCAGTTGATGTATCGGCCTCTCGGCTTGTGGAGCGGACCCTCCCGAACGAGCTTGCTGTGTGCGGGAACCCTAGAGCTGGCTGCGACTGCTTCTTCGACAGCGACGACCGTGCAGAGATCCTCAGTGGACTGCGGCGACGACTGTGCAGAGATCCTCCGTGGACTCCGACGACGACCGTGCAGAGATCCTCAGTGGACTGCGGTGACGACTGTGCAGAGATCCTCAGTGGACTGCGACGACTACTGCACTCAGCGATCCTCCGTGGATCAGTGCTACAGGTCCTGTGTGGGCCCGGTCCTGTGTGGGCCCGATCCTGTGTGGGCCCGATCCTGTGTGGGTCTGCGCTCAGCAGTTCTGTGTGAGCCAGCGCCTACAGGTCCTGTGTGGGCCCGATCCTGTGTGGGTCATTGCGGGGGTTAGTTACCTATCGATCCTTCGTGGGTCCGACGACTTAGATGGATCAGTGATCATCTTTATCGTCATCCGAAGAAGTATACCTGTGTGAGCTGAATCTTGCGTTACTCTCCTTTGTGGATTGTGTTGAGCTATCCTGTGTGGATTTACTGTTTACTCTCCTTTGTGGATTGTGTTGAGCTATCCTGTGTGGATTTACCGTTTACTCTCCTTTGTGGATTGTGTTGAGCTATCCTGTGTGGATTTACTGTTTACTCTCCTTTGTTGATTGTGTTGAGCTATCCTGTGTAGATTTACTGTTTACTCTCCTTTGTGGATTGTGTTGAGCTATCCTGTGTGGGTGTATGTTTTGTTTTCCTGTGTGGACTGGGTTGTGCTTGGGCTCGGACGTTGGAGTCGAACGGGAATTGATGACTTAGGTATATGTATGGGCATATACCTAAATCGTGTCAGATGTTACTTCGTGATTGTATCCTTCCTTTGTGGATTATCCTTTGTGGATTTCGGGAGACCTCGGGGGTCTCGGGGTCTCTAATGAGTAGCTTATACTCACCCGTGCACGGGCTATTCCCGCACTACATTGTGTTGGTTGCAGACGACGGACAACGCTGACCGTGGTGGAGGCGTGCGGAGCAGGACAGTACCTGGAGGTGGACCACTGGGCGGGACGTACTCAGAGCGGTCAGGTGGACCAAGGAGCTGTGGAGGCTATCTGTACCCACCCTTCAGGTGGGACTTCCAGAGGACGGCTCGACGCTGTAGTTTTCCCTTTTCAGTTGCTGTTTTTCCTTTCAGTTGTATTTTACAGTTGGGCTTGTATTTCCGGCCCCTTTTTCTTTCAGCACAGCTTGTACAGTTTTTACTTAGTGTTTACTTTTCCGCTTGCTTACTCTATGGTGCTTGTTTACTTTTCAAAGGCAATGCCTTCCCTTTTTGTTGGGATTTACGCCTTAGTGCTAGTCGCCAGCCCCTGGCCTATGGAAGGCGGGCTTGGGGTAGTCACGACACGGGCCCCGAGGGCGGGTCTTGACAGGTTGTGAGACTTCATGGAGTACCCCTATCGATTATTTCTGACCGTGATCCATGTTTTAAATCAGGATTATGGAAAAGTCTTCATAAGGCCCTAGATACTGATCTTCGTTTGAGCACTGCCTACCACCCACAAACCGATAAACAATTAGAACAGACTATTCAAACATTGGAAGACATGTTGAGGTCTTTTTCACTTGATTTTCAAGGCATGTGGGATCAGCATTTACCTCTCTTATAATTTTCCTAAAACAATATCTTCCATTCAAGTATTCATATGGCACCCTATGAAGAATTATATGGGAGGAGATGTCGTACACCAACTTGCTGGGATGATGTTGGTGAAAGAAAGCTCATGGGCCTAGAACTTGTTGAAGAAACAATGGAGAAAGTGAAGATTATCCAGAACCATATCAAAATAGCTCAAAGTAGGCAAAAGATCTAGGCAGATAAACGAAGGAAGGATTTGATGTTTCAAGAAGGTGATCATGTTTTCATAAAGGTATCTCCATGGAAGGGTATTATACTATTCAGTAAGAAGGGAAAATTACATCCCATGTACATCGGACCTTTTGAAATTCTAGACCTAATTGGAGCCGTAGCTTACTGTTTGGCAATGCTGCCAAGTCTCTCCAAGGTTCACAATGTGTTCCACATGTCAATGTTAAGAAAGTACATGCCAGACCCAACACATGTACTCACATATGAAGAAGTGGAACATGAACCCGATCTATCTTACTGTGAAGAGCCTATCAAAATTATTGATATTAGAGAACAAGTATTGAGAAATCGGACGACTCTTCTAGTAAAGGTTCTATGGAGGAACCATAAGATGGAGGAAGCAACATGGGAACCTAAGGAACTTATTTTAAAGACATAACCAAATCATTTTATGTAATATTCTGTGAATTTCGAGGATGAAATTTTTTTAAGGAGGGGAGAATGTAACACCCCAAGGTTTTGAAAGTAAATATATAATTCAATCTATCCATTAAACACAACTTTTCCTCTTCTATGTTTTGAATTTTGAAAAATGGTCATCCAGAGTTGTGTTCGGTAAGACATATAGAGTCTGATAGAACAAACTTGATTTTTTGGTGAATAGTAACATACCTTTATGAATAGTAATATGAATATTAATATGACCGTTATGAATAGTAAATAATAATATTATTTAATTTTTTAAGACAATAATATAATGAGATATTAATTAGTTTTTCAATGAAAAATAAAACTAATTGTACTTTAAAATTGTTATTTTTCCAATTTACTATAACCTTATTTAAAAATTAAATTAATAATATTTAGAAAATTATTTTTAAAAAATGGATTTCACTTTTGAATTCTACACGTCAAAAAATGGTAGGGGTGAATTTTTGGGATTTTTCAAAAATACATGAATTTTTCATGAATAGTAAAAATACAGTTTTGAGTATTCAGTAGTTTAATGACATCATAATGATGTAATAATTAAATATTAAAATATGGTAGAATTTTGTATAGTAACTTATGACATGAGGTGTACCAAGTGGCTAAAACCATGGGCAAGCCCATGGTTTGGCCAAAACCACTAATGAGGTGTCCCTTTGAAATTATTAAAAAATTACCTCTCTTTTTCTATAATTACCCACTCATCCATTCGTTTTATTTCATTAAAAATCCCTCATCCTCGAAGCTCTGGTGGGTTTACCTCTCTAGGAGTCCTCCCAAGGGGTACCTAAGTCCCCAAGGTCCGATCCTTCAAGATCTAGGAGTTATTCGACATGGTGAGGGAATCCTTCATTCTCTTCTTTATGTCGACACTTCTTTTAGGTTATCTATTTGAAATTATTTTCTCATATGTTGAGGTTTGATTTTATTCATTCTTATTAATGTAATTTTTATTTCAATATGATGAGATACCATTTTTTTCTCATCATTTTATTTTATGGAATTTTAAGTGACGTCGTTAGGCTGCTGAATTTTCATAAGGGATCTCTTAACTTTTCTTTTATTTTCTAGTTCATCACTTTTATTTTTTTTCTCTCCTCACCTCCTCTATCCAAATGATCATGATAACTCCAATATCATCTATATACGGAAATTATATAATGTTAATAGAATAACAATCATAAATATTCTTACTCCCTCCCTTTTATTTTTTATAAACGTAATCAACGTCCATGAGGTTCCAATTTATAGCCTTCATGGACGACAAAGTTTCGTTATTCAATTTCTTCTTCCATTCTAGTCATGAAACCATATTTATGGTTGAAACAAACTATAAAATATTTATTATAACATAATTAATATTCAGGAACCATAATAAGTACATATAATTAAGTTATATGACAATACTAGTTCATAATAGTCCAAATACTGCTGAATAATCGAAGTGGTTGTCATCTAAGGAATCTTCCTCATTACATGTAACCTAATGATAGAAATGACCATTACCAATTATTTATGGTTATAAATAATATATAATTCCAATTCTGGAGATTAATAACCATTCCACATGAACTTAATTACTTAAAAAAAAGTGAACTGAATATGAAAATAAAGGAAACGAACACTCGAGAACAACGAAATTCAATACAATAAATTACCAATAAATACATAAATGAACTAACCATAATTATGGTAAAATAAATAAATGTCTAATAGGTTCTGAAAAAAAGTTATTAACAAGTATAATTTCATATTCCAGGAACATAAGTGCTAGATCGGAACACGTTTGGAGTTAAGGTAATGGTTTTTCCACCCATACTTCTACTTTCATTCGGGATACTTTCATTGTCTAATTATCTCGATGTAATTATTATGTATTTTTATGTACTAATTATATGTTCTGTGTGAGTATCATATATATGTTTACAAACCATAATAATTCCTTATATTTTGGGTAGTTAAACATTTTTAAAATGAACTTTCAAAATTGCTTAAAAAATACAAGCCCGATTCAAGGGAATTTCTCAAATTCTTACCTATTTTCAATGACACTCTATAATTTGTTTTTCGAAAACATTATCTTTATAAAATCACTCATTTTATTATAAAAAATACTATCTTACTTCAATTTCAGTTTTATAAAAATATTTTTACAAAATAACTCTTCTTTTCAAAATAAAAGAGTATTTATCTCCATAATTTCTTAATGATTTTATAAGAGTGTTTTCATATAATTCAACACTCTTGTTGATTACATGGTATTATTGGGTTTAATAATTTATAAAGTCATCTACCATATTTTATTTAATGGTTTATGACAAACTCTATTTTAGATGATCTATCCTAAAACCATTCATCATATTATTCTGAATGGTTAGTGTTTTATGTATAATGATTGGGGAAAGATAGTTACATTTCATATGATAGTTTCAGTATAAATGTATTTTTTGTTTATGTTTATCCCTACTCATATGAGAAATGAATTGGACTTATTACGTGATGGGTGGGGCCCTCTATAGCCCCTTGATGCATCGGTAGGTCTCATGAGACAACTAGATGATGAATTGGTCGAGGCCTTTCCCAATGTGAAATGGATTTTGGTCGAGTCCTTAATCATTAGACGTTTGGTACGAGGCCTTGATAAAATGTTTCCGAATGTCCAGAATTATGCATTCCATCATTATGAGTTCATCTATTGATATTTCATGTGGTTATTCGATTAGTAGAATACCCATGATTATGTTTTATTATGGCACTATTTACTCATCTCATATTCCTGCCATAATGTGTTCTAGTTTATTATTAAAGGAACGTGTTTTCAATTATTCACCATGTCTAATGTTTATATTATCTTCCACTGTATTGCTTTCTCTTACTGAGCGTTTGAGCTCACCCCTTTTTTATGTTTCATTTTCTCAGGGCAAGAAGAATTCTTTTATGAATGACATGCTGAAATAACCTAGGAGTTATAGAAGTTGTCTAAGGAGTTTCTATATTGTTTTTCATTTCAAGTTGTAATGATGAACTTATGTATGTGTCTTGTTTCCATTAATACTAAGCTACTCGGTCCTTAGGGATTCATATTCCTTGTTTTTATGCCAATAAGGCACCGAATCCCAAGTGTTCGGAGGGAGAAACCTCCCTCTCTGCAGTTTTGGGGTTGGGTCCTTATATTATTGTTGAATTATAAAGGGCACCATTGTTCCATGTACCAGTACTTCCATGTGACACCTCCCAATTATGAAATTAATTATATAGATCACAAAACAATGATTTATGTTTCCTTTATGCTTTAAAATAAACTGTTAGAGGTAATTAACTACACTCAAACCAACCCTTTTCGTGAGTTCACTTAATTACCTATAGAGAATTATTTGTATCTTACCGTTTCTTAGACCACCCTTTGGGTGAGTTAATTTTAAATGCTGGAATTAGAATGTTGGCCCTTTACTGAACCAACTTTTGGGAGGATTAAACTAATATTCTTGGAAGTGATACTTAACTTGAGTTAAATGAATTGGTTTTTAACAATTTAATGCTTTCTAATAAAACCCCTCATTATGTTGTGTTGTATTATAAACTAAAAATGAAATAATTATTATTTTATATCTCTCTTGGTCTGAATCCATGGGTATCTTTTATGCCCCTTATGGATGTTGGTAGAGAAACTGGTATGTTTAAGAACATGTCCCTTCTATTCCATGATTGGAATGTTAAATGGGAAGGGACCTCTTTTAGTACCCTTACTTTACATCATGGCCTACTTAGGTGACTCACCTTCCTACCAATTATAAATAGTCTTGTATAAAAGACATTCTTGAATTATTTACCTATTTTGTTTTATAATCGAAATGAATGTTATAGATGTGGACCTCTCTTAGTTTCCTTGTTTTGAGTTATGGATTTATTATGAACACAATTTATTTTACAATTTAATATCTATTGAATGAATTGTGAATGCCTTGAGTGAAACTAATGTTTCTCTTTATGGAGAACACTATAAAAAATCATAAGAAGTTGAGATTATATGTAACTTAGGTGATACTTGGGTCCCCTTTCATGGAATACCCATAATGGGTTCATATGTTACTTTTTGCAGTGATACTCTATGAGAAATACATGGTTTTCCTTGAATGGGCTCAACGTGTGTTTTTATACCTCCTTTAGTGATACCAGTTCCCCAGGGGAGAACCCATGGATGGGCTTGGTGGCAAGATAGTTACACCACTACTACAAAATAGGCCTTTAAAATCAAAATAATAGGCCTTTATCAACGCTAAAAAAGAACTGACTACCACAACATAGTTCAAAGGCCTAGGTTCTAATCAATGCTTTAAAAGCACTGATAAAGTTGTTCTTTACCAATTCTAAAAAAGTAATGATAAAAAAAATTTTATCAATAAATTTATAATTACTCATAAAAGATACCATTTATTAGTGAATTAATTTAGCAGTGATAAATGGTTCCATTATCAACACTTCTACAAGTGCTGATAAAGGTAACCCTTATCAATAATAATAAATTCACTGATAAAGGATCCCTTTATCAGTGTTTCTAAAAGTGCTGCTAAAGGTCCCTTTATCAAAGAATGTAGTAGCACTAATAAAGGTTAATACTGTAGTGTGATGTTACAACAAACTAAAAAACTATAAACATGACATACTATAATGTACTATATCAACATATTGTAGTACCAAAAACAACACCAGAAATTATCAAAATCAGATACAAATATTGAATTTAAATGAAATAAAATTCCCCACATAAATACAAAAAAATACTATCAGAGAGAAAAATATTGCACCTATATAAAAGAATAGGCCACCCCTTCTTGAGGAAAATAACAAACCTATATAGGAAATAAATTCTTATTTTAGTAATAACATAAAGAAATAAATTAAATATAAAGAGTTAATTTTAAACTAAAATTCGATTCGTACAAGAAACATTGAGTATTGTATTGTGTTGTAGTTGGTTTTTTAATGTCAAATACCATTTATTATTCATCTTCAAAAATTATCTATGTGAAAATTAACTAAATACGTATAAGATAAAAATTATAAGGAAACTAATTTAGTAATATCAAATAAATTGATGATAAAATAATAGTCTCGTTTTCTCAATTTTGGTGATGTGATGCATGTTTCAAACTAAAATGACACCTATATATTGAAAAGATGAAATTGGAGTCATAACGGTCACACCATGAATCAGATTGAGGTGCAACGGATTCCTAAATATCCCAAATGACTTATGGATCATTTCCCTAATGTATAAAAACTATCCAAGTGTGTTTCCTCAATTTTGAGTATGTCACTTTCGTTTTTACTAAAATTTCATTATAAACTAGAAACACACATTTTGAGTCATATAGGTTTCATTTCCCGTGGGTTTGACATGACACTAAATCCTAAATGTGAAAAATAAATTATGAATTATTTTCCTAAATTTTCAAGAAAAATTTTGTATGTTTTCTTGAGTTTAAATGAGTGATTTTTTTGTATTAAAATGTCAATTTTAAAATGATAACAGACACTTTGAGTTATATCAGGTACATCGTGTATTAGGTTGAGGTGAGAGTGATTCATATATATCAAAAATGACTTATGGATCCTTTTTCAAATGTATAAAAACAATACAAATGCATATTTTGTTTAGTTTTGAGTATGTAAGTTGTCTTTTTTACTAAAATTAATGTTAATTTTGAATAAGAAGACATGCTTGGAGTCATACCGGTCACATAATGCATCAGATTGAGGTGAGTATGATTACTACATGTCTCAAATGACTTATGAATCATTTTCCTAAAGTATAAAAATAATCCAAATGCATTTCCTTGGTTTTGAGTACACCACATGTTTTTTACTAAAATGATATTTTAAACTAGAAACATCCACTTTGAGTCATATAGGTCACATAATTTATGGGTTTTACTTGAGACTAATTCCTTAATTCTAAAAAGGAATTATGAATTGTTTTCATAAATTATCAAGACAATCCAAGCATGTTTTATGGATTTTTAGAGAGTGAAACTTTTTTGTATTAAAATGTAAATTTTAAACTGATAATAGACACTTTTAGTTATAATTAAAACATAATGTATTAGATTGAGGTTAGGATGGTTCCTACATATCAAAAATTATTTATAGATCATTGTACTAAAGTACTAAAAAATATGAACGTTGTTTCTCAACTTTAAGTATGGCGTTAGTCTTTTTTACTAAAATTAATATTAATTTTGAATAAAAAGATGCACTTGGAGTCATAACGATCACATCATACATCATATTACTGTGCCACTAATTCATATATGCCCTAAATAACTTATGGAAAATTTTCCTAAATTATCAAAACAATATGAATGTTTTTAATCGGTTTTGAGTATGCCACTTGTGTTTTTTACTAAAATGTCATTTTAAACTAAAAACAAGAACATTGAGTCATATAGGTTACATCATGTGTGGTTTTTATGTGATACTAATTTATACATGTCACAAATTAATTATGAATATTTTTCCTAAATTATCATGAAAATTTGCGTACATTTGCTCGATTTTCATTTTGTGACACTTTTTTGTATTAAAACGTCAATTTTAAACCGATAACGGACACTTTTAGTCATAATGGGAACATCATATATCATATTGAGGTGTGGATGATTCCTACACATCAAAAAATACTTATTTTTTCATTTTTCTAAAGTAAAAAAAGAATCTGAATGCATTTTCTCAGTTTTGAGTATGTCAATTGTCCTTTTTACTAAAATAAATTCCAATTTAAAAACAATTAAAATGTGTTTTAGGGGTGATAATAAAATCTAACAAAATATCATAATTATTTTTTCATAAAAATTGGAATATCCCTATTCTTATGTATTTTTTATTTATAATGATGATGAGTTTTTTATTAATGAGCATGTGGACATGGATCATTTTATATAATGAATATGAACTTGAATAATGAATGTTACTTGTATAGACTTCACAAGAATTTGTGATATTATATCATGCATATAATTTATTATCTAATAGTCCATGTAATTATACCACCCACTAAATTAAAACCACTATATTTTTATTTTCTAAAAAATCATGATTTGGTTGATGGAATTTTTTATTTCTTTATTTTTTAGAGGTTTTTGATCAAGGTACTAGTTTATTTTCAAGGGGTTGTTTGTTTGTATTTTTGGTACTTTAGGGATTAATTTGAAGTGGGTATTTCATTTTTAGGGATTTCTTCATAAGTGAGTTTCTTTTAATTTGATGTCATGTTATCTTTGACACCATCCCTCCTTGATGGCCACGATCTATCAATACTAGTTTTCCTAAAATAGTTCTCTCATACACCTATTGGATTTGGTGGATGATTATACACATATTTATTCAAATATTTAAGTTGGATTATATAACTATTTGATGATTGGATTGGTGTCATATGACTCTTACGTGACTACTGTTTCCACTACTAAGACTCTTTTTTGCATTGTAGAGAAGTCATGGGAAAGAAACTGCATCTATTTTTTATTAGTGTTTAGTTTGTTCTTGGTGAGGGGTTGCTTTCACACATTATTAATATTTTATAGTACTTGTAATGTTCTAATAGAAATTGTATGCTATGATAATCAGTTTAAAAAATAAGTGGTGTTTTTTTGTTTATGAAAAAATTCATCCACTTAAATAATTCTATAAAACCAATTAATGGTGAAAAACATTTTTTCAATAAGACACCTAAAACACTTTCACAATGGATATTATCTTAGATGAATATGAACACTTTAAAAAAAAATTCTAATACAATCTTGGTATGATTCTAATTATACTCCTTTGTCCAACAATTTTATTGTTTTCAATACAGCGATTCATCTCCTCCTTTACCTTGGTCTCTGAATCGATATCTACCTCTGGCTCCTCCACGAAATCAGTCTCCAACTCTGACTCCACTTCTCCTTATGCCTCCACCTCTACATCTACCTCAACATCTACCATTTACCAACAGTTTTATTTTTTGTAGGTTAGTTCTTATAGATAAATTTATTTCCTCCATTATACTTCTCATTGAGAAAAAAATAAAAAATAATATGTAAGAATTCTGAATCTAATGTTTCACACCACAAATATATTTATATGGTCATAACGTATACTAGATCATAAAAATAGAAGGTAATCACCTAAACTTTTCATTGACATACATTATGACAACATATATGTTGTCTACTCATCTCTAAACAAATTTACTTCTTCTTTTGAGTAAGAAGGTTGTCGGTAATATTTATAGTAATGAGAAAATATAGACAAAATATTATTATGAAATATATTTAATGAAATTTTAATTACCTTTGAAAATTACCTATTGGGGGATGCTGTTCATTTCATGCTTTATGATCTCTCTCATAAATTTGTAAACTCAATATCCATAATTAATGTCATTATCTTGCTTCAGATACTATAGAAACATTGAAAAAAATAAGTAAATTATTTTTAAATGTTTGGATAGTTAAATATTTTTATATATATCATTATTTGTTTCCATTTTTATTAATCCCAAGGCTTTATATATTCAAACACCAACTTTATACCATGATTTAGCCTATATTTAGTGATAACTCTATCAGAAAAAAATTCTTGTTAAAACACAGACTAAAACATATAATTTGAAGTTTATCTATAAAATGTTGATTTTAGTATATTATAAATTCACAATACACATCATGTGGAGTCATTTGGTTGGATATACATGAATTAGATCCAAAAAATTAATATTTTGGGTATCTAGATTTACTTCAATCAACATCCAATGTTGGATAAAAAAATAATTATTGAAAAAATTAAAAATATAGTTTATGTGATTGGAGTGTAGAGTTTTACTTATATATTTCAGGATTTAAAAAGTGTTTATTGTATGATTTTTTATGATGAAAAACTTTGATTAACACATATATTTTATTCTCAATTTATTTTTTCCCAAATTTAGCTTTACTATAGAAATGATATAATGATTAATGAATCCAAATCACAATTCCAATTATTTCACTTTAAATTGTAGTAATATAAATTTATGTAGAAAATATAAATAGTTATTAATTTTAATAAACATATTATCTCACTATTAGGATAAAAGTATGATTAAAATAAACCTTATGTATGTATTTACAACTGAGATTCCCAATCATTCATGCTTTAGAATCTCATTAATATCCCAAAAATCAATTCCATATGTCATGGAAGCTTCATATATTTCTTATTAATATGGAATGTAAGAGATATTTTCATATATGAATGTGGTATCTACATTAAGTTTTAATGATAATAAATCTTGATCTAGAACCAGAAGGGAGAAGGTACTCTCAGAATGTCATTTTAATTTTTTGGTCGATTCACTCAATTTTTTGATCCGACCTTCCGTTTCCCCACTAATTTACCCATATATAATATCATACCTCAATTAAAAACCTTTTATAATCAATAATTATAGGTTTTTCATATGAAAAAATTTATTAAATACATATCTCATGTTTCTTTATAAAATTAGACTTCCATGATATGAAAGCTCCAATAGCATGATTGACCCTTGTAATATCTGGATCATCAAGTGGAATAGGAAACATAGTAGTCATATCATGATCTAACTCATTAACCACTATAATGTGATGTTTTGGGAGGCCTTTATGGTGTATATTCTCTCCCAAGATATTATACACTGTACCCATTACAACAAGGCAAGGCGTGGGGGCTGACAGATACAAATCACATACAATTGTAGCCTATTGATTTTTTGTAATATAATGTTATCAGAAGTCATTTGATTTACATTTAGTAGAAAGAGAAATGAAAAAACTAATTACCCTGGGTAAGGTATGAGGTTTAGTAGAATGACTATAGTCAAATATAGTGGGATCATTTGGTTCATGTGAAAATCATTGTTCCACCACTGGTTCACTTTGATCCTTTCTCATACATTGGTATGCCAAACCAGAACAAACAATAATATATTATAGTGAGTCTATTTGTGTCTCAAATAATCTCTACATATTATATACATCTTCATGTGTTTTTATCTTCTCGAAATATGTTCATGGAGAGACTCCAAAACCTAATCCTTTAATGTGACCATATTGTTCTGGCCGCTTCAAAGCTATTGAAAGTAGATTTTCTTGTGGTACGATATGCTATCGATTCTTATGTCTAAACCATATAAAATAATATGACCATAAATATATATTTTTATGTAATACATTTATAAATTATAATGAATTATAATTATTTCATACTTACACATGTTTCCCATAATGTTTTTGTGTTTTCATAAACTAGTTTACCCTCCTAATTCACACAATCCACCTTCCATAGCACATGATGTGGGATGTAAGAGGCTTTAGATTTTGATTCATGAATATGAATATAAAAAAACAAACATATGATATTTATTATAACATAATTAAATTTTTATTATTGATTTAAAATAAATACCAATTTATTCTATAATGAAGCATACCCTATCCTTGCTTTTTGATAGGGGTACATTGTTTTTATGAAAATTATTTATCTTCAGAACTCTTTTTTTTCTTTATAAATTAACAATTTGGAATCAATTTTAATAAAATAAATAATGTAAAATAATATATTATTTACTATAATTAACCTGAAATTATTTATCATTACAATGAATGATGAAAGTAGTCCATTTTTCTTGTATTATAATGTGTTCATAACTAACTGGTGGGTGGGTCTTTAGTTTCCCATCCATATCTATAAGATGTAACTTTGTAAGAAGAGTCTAGAATCCTTTATAGTCTCTTCCAGTATCCATTAAGATAAATTTGTTACAAAATATTCTAAAATAAATAACTATGCAGGTAATAATGAAAATTAAATCAACATTTCATTATATAATTTTTTTTTCGTAAAATAGAGAAAGTATATCATAAAATTACCTTTATATCATTCCAAAGGATTTCATTTATTATAGGTTGGATATGGAGCCATAATTCAATATCAATCGTCACATTTATCTTCATTGTGACCCCAAGATAACTAATTAACAATGAATTTTTGGGTTCAATAGTTTGGTAGCATTGATTCTAACCAACATCAAATATTATACCCCAACTTCATGCCTTTATAATTTTATTCAACACTATGATGTTGTGTCATTTTTGTTCTTTTCATCAACAAGATATTGATCTTCTAATAATTCTATAGTTTCATCATCAACAATATATTCTTCCTCATGATTAAGAACATCATCATGTGAAGAATACCTTATTTGAATGAGTAGTAAAACATTTATTTTTTCTAGAATAATTACCACATAAACACGAATTAAGGATTTGACAAGGGTTTCGTAGATTCTCTATTGAAAACATGATGAAATCTTTAACTCCATCTTGATACCATTTTTTCAAATGATTATCATGTAATGTCCTAGAAATTCCATGTATTTTTTTAATTATATGGAATTATTCTGAGACCTCACTCTTTGGAGACAGGTGATTCTAAGGACCGGTGAGCCCGTAACGAAATTTTGAACTTTTTTTAAGTAATATTAAGTAATTGTGCGAGTGGGGTTTTCTAACTTTTGAACCAGTGCTCGGATCAAAAGTCCAAGGGCACCATGGAATCTAGAACTCTGGGATTCGCCTAGAAAGGACTCAACTTCAGCTTAAAAGGGCTGAACAAAAAAGTTAATTTTCAGCCTTTTCGAAAAATAATAAAATAACTTTAAAAAAGTTATTTTATTTTCTTTTATCATCCGTTGAGTGTCGGATGAAGACAATGTGGTGTAGTGACGAGGTGCATTGATTAGGTTCTTTAATGACTCATTAACTTTTAGTGTAACATTACTTTAATGACGCATAACAACAAGACTGTTTCATAAATGAAACAGTGTAACGACGCAATGTCGCAGCTTAACAGAAACGATGGGGCATGTTTTCCTTTTATTTTGGTAGATGTGTTGGTGGAATGATGGAATTAAACTATGATGATTCTCTGAAAAAAATATGGAAAATTTCCTCTCCAATTATGAATGAAAAATGCTGATGAACATCAACCATCTTTGACGCACCTCAAAGAATAGAGCCGGAAGCAATGAATGACGTCAACGTCTTGAAACCCAGAGGATGTAACACTACGACAAAAAACGTTGAAGAGGAAGGGGTTTAACTTTTTCAAGTTCTCCCCCATTCTTATTCTAGAAACAAGGAATCCGTATCAATCCACAAATAGGTTAATCAGCAATTCATGCATTTATGTAGGAGTGTAACTTATTTTGGGGATTTTATTTAACCAGGGTTGAAATTATCATTTATTGATTTGATTGAAATCACTAGACCTCACATGATTATAAACTTTTAACGTGGATGGTGCGGGCCAAAACAAACAAGGCCTGAGCCCCTCCGCCGCATGTGTTCTTTATGGCCAAACATCCGAATCGATGGAAAGATGGGTTTGCTACCTTTATGGTAAAGAGAAAGTTCCCCAGAGATAGAAAGCACTGACAGAACAAAAAATAGACCACTGAAGCAACTCCGGTGGCCCCTAGCAACGACCACGGGGAGAGGACGGCGACATGCCTGTCGGCACGCCATGACAATAGGAGGCCACGACTAGATGACTGTGGTAGTAGCGGGGTAACACGATGCTAGAAAATCATCGCGTGGATGGGTTGCCCGTGTCTGGGCCTCCCAGATGAGATGATAGCCACAATTGTTTGACTGTGGTAGGAGGAAGGAATCACATCTACGGGGCTAGTAGAGAGGGGATGTGGCTAGCTACTGCGACCTAGTCGTGCACCACTGGCTTTTGATGTGGCCGGTATTTGCACTAGCGAGACATGCCCCCATCCAGCAGGCCACATTCCAAGCTATTGGGATAGGTCGATCCCACGCCTAGCGGGCTGAACTCGCGACCCAGTGGGTTAGACCCGTGCGTAGTAGGCCAGACCCACACTGGTAGGCCAGACCTACGCCCTTCAGTCCTGGTCCAATGAGGCTCATTGGGTTAGTCCCGCTATACAGGCCATAACAGACCAACCTAGACCAGAAACAGGTTATGGTCATGTCAGTCAGAACTAAATCAGGGTATGTGGGACCCCTGGGCTGGGTTGGTTGGGTCGATCTGACCGGGTCAGACCAGACCCAGATGCAACCGACCCCTGTTTACTAAAAAACTAATAACTTACAAACCAAATGTCTGAATGACGATCCATTTTTGAAGTTAGGACCCTCTCGACAAGTCGGATCGTTTGGCATCCCATGAGGAGGATTTAATGGAATTTGAGATGCTACAAATGGCTTGAGGATTGGTTCTCCAAGGTGTCCTATATACAGAACCCTGTAGTTGGCTGAGGCCTGAAGACTGCTAACTTTAAACTCTATGTGACACAATTGTGGCCCAGTGGGAAGCACATATGTGTGAATTTGTAGGCCCAGGGTGGGAATCACTTCTTTGTGAATTTTTAGACCCATGGTATGCGACGAGGAGGAGTACCTCAGTTGACCAAGATTATTGGGAAGCAATTATATGTGACTTTGCAGGCCCATGGTACACGATAAAGAGGTGTATCTATGTAGTACAAGGTTAGTGGGATGCACTTCTTTGTGACTTGGAAAACCCACTGTACTCGATAGAGGATGAGTTCTCCAGCATTTGAGGTGTTCAATTATGTTACTAATTATTATTCTATCACTACCCTAAATGTATACTTGGTATGAGATATCTTTTGCTTAATGCTTTACTTTGAGGATTGTTTCATGTTCTTTCCTTTTTTTTGGATCCCTACAGAGTATCATTTTACTCACCCCTACAAGGGCTCCACTCACTCGTGTCATGTTCTGTATAGGTGATCTGCTTTTCAACAAAGACTTTGGTGGACTGGGACCCAGAGTTTCTCAGGGAGATGGGATCGACGAATTCTACAATGGTGGAATTGGTGGCCTAGGACCGGGTAGAGCTCAATAGGACGATTGGAAATGATGTTCTATTTCGGCTACCAGTAGATACACTAATCTCATGATCAGGTGGGGTTTTATTTGGATTACCATCAGAGTTTCATTTTTGTACATTTCTATTTTTAGTTATTTTGTTGGGTTTGTATTCTGGCCCACTTGTATTAGTTGTACTTGTACTCATATCCGTTTTAGTGATACTTGTTTCCTATTTAGTGTGTGGGACTTGGTTGGACACGTGTGTGCATATAGGTAGTCAGGAAAATTCCTCCCACTTATAGGTTGATGCATTTGATGCTAGTTTCCAGGACCTGGCCTTCAGGAGGTAGGTTTAGGGTAGTCACGTCATGAGACCAGAGGGATAAGTCATGTCATAGCATGCATCCATTTTTAAGGAAATTTGTAATTGAATTTAATAAAATAATTACCCACTATGGTAGGTGTTATCCTTTATATTCATCCAAAGGTGAAAGTTATATAAAAATTTCATCCTCTCCAGTTTCATCTCTTGAATAGTTATTATTGCATTTTGTTACTTAATACTCATCCTCCATATCTTTTGAACATACACAAATATTTATTGAACAAATATATTCCAAATTAATATAATACTAGGTACTAGTGTTTATTTTGTATGAACACTACTCAGAGTACTTTAAACAATATAAAAGAGACAGGGGATGAGTCTCAAGCAACAAAATAAAATGATAACTATTTAGGAGATGAAGCTAGTGAGGATGGAAGTTCTATAATTTTTTTTAAATTTTTATATTAATTTAAAATTTCAAATATCATCTAAAATGATAAAATTTCACTAACACCACCATAAGAACATAAACTCATCCCCATTGAGCTGCAAAGACTCTAATATATGTTACAAGTCCTTTTCCCTCACCTTATCGAAAATATAAAGGCTCTATATCCACTAACGTTCACGTGTAGTGTGTGAGAATAAAAATAAACAAGTAAATACTAATAGGTCCCCTAAAATATACAACACATATATTTGAGTATATTTTCAAAGTAATAACACTCAAAATACACATTTAAGTCAAGTCATTATGTACTAACTAGAAAACCATGATAATAAAATTCACCGACTTCATTTCATATCAGGGAATTATACTAATCATACCATAATTTTACACCTTGATTGTTCCATAACATTCAAATCATTTCAATAATAAGAGGTTAACATTTGAATCATAGTAGGAGGAAAAATTATTTATCTCCCTATGGAAATAATCACATCACAGGTACCATGAGATTCGACCTCAGACCACTAGCATCCAAGAATATCCCTTAGGGATAACCATCACATGTACTTATTGAATCTAAATCATAAAATGGGTATAACATAGAAATTTTTCTTAGGAAGTTCATTTGAAATATGGGGACGTATAAACATAATTGGATTCCTTCAGAAAGAACCACCCAATGGGTGCCACAACACATTAGTTAATCCAAAATTCTAAAAAACCATAATGAAGAACAAATAAAAACAAAAATGTCACATCACCCTCACCCTAGACCTTGAAGAATCACTATAATTTCTATAGTAAATCAGATTCTAACATACCTTACCTATCCCTCACGTTAAACCAATCACTTATTATTTTTTAAAAATATGTTTATCCCATGTATACTCTAAACATACTCATATTAAAAAATAACCTAATTGCAATTTGAATTATGACATCTAACATGTTACATTTCAAAAATGAAGGAATGAACATTCAAATACAAATTGAAATAAATTATGATTCCCTTAATCTATAAAATTTTATATTCCCTAATCTATTAATGTTTCTAAATCACTATTCTTTCTCCCCAAACAGACCCTAAATTCTAAATTCAATTAGCCTTTCCGATAACCCTATTCACTGCAATTGGAATCTTTGGAGTAAAAGAAAGTTGATGAAAATGTATTCAACATATACTTTTCTCCAAATATTCTAATTATAGTGAAAAATTTCTTAAAGCATTCTAAAAAGGAAACACAATACACTGTTTCTTGAAAAACCACTATTTAAAAAATTCAAAGCCTTATAAAATAGTTCAAACATTTTATTTAAATATATAGTCATTTTTCAAGGATTGGTAAATTTAATTTTCATTACCTTATACCTTTTTTTGTTTTATATTACCCTTATATCTACTAAGTTTTATACTCCATTTTAAGTGTATTTGGCTTCATTTGGAAACATATATTCAAAACTACTTAAAGAAGTTAGGCTCCATTTGGAATCACATAATGAGACATTCTTATAACACCTATGAAAAGTGATTATTTTTAAGTGTTTTTAGATTTGTTATTTAAAAGTTCTTTAAGTCCATTTTTGATGAATTTATGTTGTTCAGGTCTTAGAGGATCTACAAAATTGTGGTGGTATTGGTGTGATGTGGATGAGAGAGCTTGAAAACTCGATATTTCTCCAAGATTCCATGAGAAATTATCCTGAAGATGATTCTAAACGTATAAATGGATATCTATTCTCATTGTGAGATGAATACCTTCAAGATTCTTACTGGTAACCTTTTAAATTTATCATGTTTAAAGGGGAAGAAAATCAAAAGGTACATTTGGCCAGTTTTTTTAACAAAAAATGTGAAACATGAGTATTTAATGAGGACACCAATTTTAGTATTATTCTCATCCTAGTATGCCTAACTATGGAGTTATAATTGGATCCAATGTTACTCCATAGGAATTAAACGTAATTTTTTATGAAGTGATGTCAAAATAACCGAGTGAGTTGCATAAGAAAATGCATATCAAGAAACCAAACAAATTAATTCATTATGTTTTGATTAATTTTTAGGTGTCGTTTTTAGTGTTCTAGGGAAGTAGTAAATGAGGAGGATGACATGATGAAGGAGTTGAATAATGGGTTGGGATATGTGGAATTCAAATTCATGGAAATTTCTTTGATGGAGATTAATGAATAAAATTCAAGAAGTAGGTATGTCATCAAGAAAATTTGGAACTATAATGATGAGATGAAGGCTAGTTTGAAAGAGGGAGTCTAATTCCTCATAAAGATATCAAAGGAAATAAAGTGTTTGAGGATGGATTAAATAAAGGTAGTGAGGGTTAGTTGTATAGGACTATTGAAGTATTGTATCTCTGTTCAAGGTTGTAATAATTTTTATGTAAGATGCATGAAGATGTGGAATTTTATGCATGAAGTGTACTGTATTGTATATCTATCTTACCAAAATGAATCCTTATTTACACAACCTTATTTGTGAAACCCATGGTCCTTTGTAGAATTAACAATGATTATGAATTCTTAATCCACAATCTTAATCAATGAACAATATCAAACAACAAATAATTATTACTCATGATGCAAAGACTGAATGAACTCCATCAAAAATATAATTTAATTTCCATCACAACATACCACCTACTATAATGTAATCCCAGAAAACACTTTTCCATTTAACCGGATTGAATTTATCAATTCATTTATGGTAAAAATTACTGCAATCATAAATATAATATAATAGTGTAAAATAGTATTAAATTTTCTAATATTTCACACAAGTTTAACTTAACACCTTTTATAATTATTTCATGCGGTATATAATCTTCTCATTATTCAATAATATATTTAACATGTGAAATTATATTCATATTTATATTGAAATTATGTATGACCAAAAAAAATAATCAAATGAAATAAAATATATAGGCACCAAAATAAAATTCAATCATTTTGTAACATAGAAAAAATCTTCATTTATTCATTCTACTACATCGCCTTTGCGATACTAACATCCAATATTAATTAAGTGAAAATATGAACCTACCAATATATGAAATTTTATGAAGATGATTTTCTCAATAGATACACATATATTCATAATTGTTCTTATTGTCTTAAACTTTTTTTCATCTTCATCTAAATACCATACTATGGAAACAAGATTGAAACAATAAAAATCTACACTATCTAAAATGTAATAAGAAATAATATAATGAAAACATCAATAAAATCACCATTAGTTGTAATAACGGATGGAGATGCAGTTCGCAGTGGTATCGTATGAAGTTGGAATGAGTTTATAGAGTAGGGGTGGTGTTGTGTAGGTATAGGTAAGTGAGAGGGAGAGTGATTATATGTAGGGTTCGTCATGGTTAAGAATAGAGAAAAAAAACTAAGGAACCCAAAAAATTATACAATGAGAGAGGAAAAAGAGAAAGTATCATACCTTGAATTCTCGCCTTGATTCATTTGAGAGAACATAGAGGAGTTGCGCTGACATTAGGGGAGTTCATGATATCTTGAGAATCATGACTGAATGAGTTACGGTTAGGGTTCTTTTAAATATTCCAGGGCCACTTTTATCAGTGCTTTCCAAAAAGCACTGATAAAGAGCCCTTTTATCAGTGCTAAATTGATAAGTGTTGATAAAAGGCATCTTTATCGGTGCGAAAAAAGTACTGATAAAATACATCTTTTTCAGTGCTAAAGTTTCAGCACTGATAAAGCTCGATCTTTATTAGTGCTAAAAATGCACAGGTAAAATGAAACTTTATCTTCACTAAAACTTTAGAGCGGTTAAAGTATTTATAATTATAATTATAAATAAATTTAAATTGAAAAAATATTTATATAATTATATATTTTTTATTATAATTTTATGATTATTTAAATATATAATTATTTATTTATAATTACATAATACTTTTTAAAAAAAATTATATTTTATATTTATAATTATAAATAAGTATTTTTATGAATATAGTTAATATACATTTATTAATATATTTATACTTATTTATTTATAATTTATAATTTTTAATTTTTAATTTATAAATATTTATTTATAATTATAAATATTTTTATATCATTATATATATTTAAATAATTTTATATATATTTAATATATAAATATAAATATAAATATAATAAATATATTCATTATTTATATATATTTATTATAATTTTATTATTATAAATATATTTATATCATTATATATATATATAATAAATAGATATATATATAAATATCTTCAATATTTAAATATATTTATTATAATTTGATAATTATATAAATATATAATTATTTATTTATAAATATAAGAATAATAATTTTATATATATATATATATATATATATATATATATATATATATATATATAACACCTAGGGAGCACTTCAGTGGTAGCTTCCCCTATGGGTCTCAGCGAGCTATCGAGTTTGAGTCTTGCTGAGTACATCCCTGCATTATATGTTTTCTTTTTTTTATTTGTAATGTAGCTCATTTTACTGAATAAATTGAGTGTTCAAACTCAAATTATATATATATATATATATATTATAACTATAATTATAAATATAAATATAGTATACTCATTATTTAAATAAATTTTTATAATTTTATAATTATTCAAATATATATAATTATTTATTTATAATTATATAAATACTTTTTCAAAAAATAATATTTATTTATTTATAATAATTATAAATATAATAAATATACATTTATAAATATATGTATTTGTAAATATTTATTTAAAAATTTATTTTTAACATTATTAATGAATATATAATCTTAAATACATGCATTTTAAAAATGAGTGAAATTGAATAATTAAATATATCATGTTATAATGAAAATGTTAAATATATTAATATTTTAATAAATTACATAAATATTAGAACTATGTTTCTATATAATATTTCATAAATTGTGTAAATATTTGTCTGTGTGTTGTATATAAAAATTCATTAATTACGTATATTCATGTGAAATCAATGTAACAAACACTTGATATATGTTAAATGGAAAAATCAAACAACATTAAAAATCAATAAGACATTAATATGTTTTTAATTATTACATTTTATTAATTATATATATATATATAATATTATTCATCAATATTTATAATTAATATATATGTATATATATTATACTTATTTATTTTTATTAATAATTGTTTAATTAATAAAATTTTAAATATTTTTTAATTTGTTCATTTTTATTTTTTTTGTTTAATTATTACAATTTATTCATTTTATATATCTATATTTAATATATACTATTTATTAATATTTATAATCTATATGTATGTGTATTAAATTTATTCATTTTTATCAATAAATATTTAATTAATAAAATGTTTAATATTTTTCTTAATTTACTCTTTTTTAATTTTTATCTGTTTATATCATTTTATTCATTTTACATATCTAAATACTTAATATATACTATTTATTAGTTTTATAATTTATATATATGTATACTCAATTTAGTCATTTTTATCAATAATTATTTAGTTAATAAATTTTTTTTACATTTTTTATTTTTTAATTATTTCATTTTATTATGGACCTTTAACAGTGTTAAAAAAGTGCTGAGAAACTCTACCCTTTATCAGTGCTAAAAATAAAGCACTGATAAATTGTACCTTTTAATAGTAGTATTTAACACTGATAATGGTATCCTTTATCGATGATTTTTCCTAGCTCTTCTAAAGGTCTCTTTTGTAGTAGTGCACCATGCCACGAATGATAGTTAGACCCCTATGTGAGATACATGGGACAAACATTGAGGTTTATGACTCTACACCATACTGAGAGTGATACTTGGTATTCCATTTATGGATCACCTTCGATGGACTCTGATGGTTATAGGTATTTATAGTGCCCCCAGAGTGATACTTGGGATTTAATTTATGGATCACCTTGGATGGGCTCAGGGTTCCTTTTACTAAATTTTAATGATGGTATAATATTAAGGACTATGACTACATAGTCGTTATCTAGGTATGTGTCCACTAGTCTAAATCACATGCATGGGCTAGGTCCTTTCTTGCAAATTAGTTATGATGACCTATTTTTGAAACACATCAGATTTGTATAGGATGACCCTAGTTCAAAGATATTTCATCTTAGGTAGATTCATGAAGTGTTGGTTGGGCATCACACAAGGAACCCAGACCGATGTATTTATTTATTTATCAACTTTCATTTATTACTTACCTACACACAGATGTAATTTGTATTCATAGACTGGATCATTCTTTAGACACCGTTGGTGGGGGCCTACTGAGTATATCACACACCATTATCAGGCTTCCATTTTACTCGGGTACCTAAGGATACCTCATCTTTTATAAGACCAGGATTCTTGGTTGATTTGATCGTGTTGTTGTTGTACCAAGGAGAGAGGAGTACATGACTAATCTGGATATTAGGATGCTCATGGAGTATCCCTTGGTTATTTTTTTCTTTTTTTTACCTAGTTTCAATGTATCAAGTTTTTTGATGTAATATTTCATATTTTGGTTTTTTAGTATCACATGAACATGCATGCATTGATGGATTTTGCAATTAGACACATTTAATTATCAGTTATATTTATCATCTAATCTTTTATATTTTATTACTACAACTTCCATTGTTGTATGTGATTATTTATATCTATTATACCACTATGATACTCTAGTAAAAAGAGGGTATAGTCTCCCCACCATACCACCATCAGGCCATCACGGATATTCGATAGCCTCTAGTGTATGGGGAGGTGTGCTTAAGTCCATATGGAGATTGGTCTAACTACTGATTTCATAGTCAGTTGGGTCGGGGTGTTACATGTGTCACGAGTAATATTACATTAATGAATAATTTGAGAAAATATTTATCCCTTTTAATATTTAATAGGATTTGATATAGTAGACCCTTTGATGGAAATAAAATAGATTAATTAAATCCTTGGTCATGGTTTTCTCATGGGAATGTTTATTTTTGAAAATTCTAAGAAAGTGACATCAATCACATAGAGTGATGACACCATCATGCAACCTTCTTGATTAGAGATATCATGATAAAAGGATTATACTATAAAATAAGAGTCTATGAGGTATTATATGTCATTTCAAGATTAACTTATTTCTTCATAGGTTCTTTAGCTTGTTTTCAGATGTTAACCTTAGACTTTGGGCTGCTTCGCCTAATTCGACTAAGAAAGTGGCATAGAGGGTCACACACAACGTGTATCTAGGACCTTATCTAAATATTAAATATCATTTGGAATAAATATTATTCCCCTATAATGTTTAATAATTATTCAGGTTATCTTGGTCATATATATTCCATCACTAGATATTTAATAGAATATTTTATTTTCAAAATTTCTAATAGTTATTTATTTTCTATTTTGTGAATACAAGATTTATTTATTTATTAGAGAACAACACATTGATATTTATTTACAAAAAATAGTTGTTATTCAAGGAAGAATAAATATTATAAAGTAATGATAGACTGAGTTTAATGGTTCGATGAGAAATATTATATAATAAATATTTTGAGAATATAATTTAAACAATTGATAAAAGAAATAATATTTAATTAATTTACTAGTTTTTCACATGTTATGAAATAATAATAACAATAATAATAATTGTATAGACATGTGGTTCTACATGGATTATGGAAATAATAAGGGTGCATGTGAAATTATTATTTTCCAACCCCTAGCACTATTTAAACCCAATTTTAATTTTTCCCAACCTCAACACTATCCTTTTTCATGTGTTGTACACAACAAAATTGGAGAATCCAATAAAGACCTAGAGAAAAACTCTCCAACAAAACTCTCAAGAGTAGAGATGGATATTCCTCCACCACCCCTCTCAATCATAACGATATCAAGTAGAATTCATCAAGGAATTGATTCTCATTGAAATCAAGGATGAATGACCCATGCATTAGGATCTACCAAGCTAGCACCTAGAGATTCCTACAACGATGCATAGGGGATCGTGGTACCTAACAAAATTACCTAAAGAGGCGATCTACACTTGCTTCCCATGAAAAAAAGATGACACTATGTAGAGATATTGTAAGATTCATCAACAAAGAAATAATTCAACAGAAGTTAATTCTTTAATTGCTTATATTAATTAAAAATTTATTATGTGATGATCCTGAATTTTGGTTCCAGAATTCACATGTCGATTAATATTTTATTCAGTTAGGTTGGTCATGATTTTATTCATTAATGTACATCTCAGATTAGTCATCAATTACAACAAAATTTTGAGTTAGTCATGCCCCACTGATGCTTATACCGCTCCATGAACCATGAAGTGGTATCAGATAGGTCACATAATTATTTATAAATGTTCAAATTGATATTGATTCATGGATCTATGTTTAACCTGTAACAAAGGAAATCCTTTGGAAATATATAACTATAATGTTACATTATGATTTATTTATTTTACCAAAAAATTATATAATGAAACTTTGATTTAATTTTCATTATTCCTTCAAGAGTTTGTTTATTTTAGAATACTTTTGAAATAAATTTGTCTTAATGGGCCATGGAAGAGACCATAGAGGTTTTTAGACTCTTCTTATGAAGTTAAATCTTAGGGATAATAAGGGGAAAGTAAATCCCCACCCACTAGTTATTTATACAGACATTATAAAGTAGGAAACATGAAATGTTTTCATCAATCGTTGTAATGAGAAATCATTTCAGTTGCGTTATAGTCAATAATATATTATTTTTAAAGACCCAGAACTCTATCAATGAAATTTTCTTTATTATTTTTATTTCATATCGTATATATCACATAAAATCACTTATGAAACACAATAAAAACATTATAAAAGAAGAATGAATGAAATAAGAGGTATTTCTAGAAGTTAAGAAACCTATACCGATGAAATAGTAACTTAACATTAGGAATAGTAATACGAACCTTATGAATAGTAAATTAGAAAAATGAATAGTAACATAACCTATTAAAGTATAAATAAAATTTAATAACCTTTCAAATGAAAGTATCATGTAATTATATCATATTATAAGTAAATAAATGTTTCAAAAATTGTTAAATTAAGTGTTGGTATTTTTGTAAGTCATAAATTTTTAATTACAATTTTATAATTAATAAAATAATTTAAAAGAAAATATATTCATATAAAATATATTTTTAAATTAATATTTTTTTCATATGATTTTAGGATAATTTTATGAGACCTTAGTTAATTTTTGAAAGTGTTATAAAATGAGTTATTGATTTAAAATCTGTATTTTTTGAGTAAATGGTAATTTTAATTAAAAATTAAATTCATCTTCAAAAGAAAATTATTTTCATAAAATAGAGTTCATTTTTTTATTATACACATTGAAAAATGGTTTGGGTTAATTTTTTGGATTTTTTTAAAATACTTGAATTTTTGGTGAATAGTAAAATACGATAATTTATGATAAATGATAAATATATGATTAATTGAGTCATAGGTGATGTTTGGATTATGAAATAACCCTTGGTTCAAAATCACATTCAATTATTACTATATTTTTTCACAAGAATCAATACTATATCTTGTCTTGAGAAAAATAATAGAATAATGAATAAAATAAGGAGAAATCACCCCTCTCCTCCACTATAAATACCACCCCTCACCACCCATTATTCTCACACCTATATGCCTTTAAACTTGTAAAAATTCTTCCTAAATACTTTTCTCTTGTCTATCCCCAATTCCAGGAGCTCTTTGTCTCTCCAAAAGAGCAAAACCCCTTCCCCTAAGGAGGTTCTCAAGGAGGATAATTCAAGAGCTAAACCCTCTTCCTTTATCATTTAATTTCATTTGAATTTATTTTATTTTCTAATCCTATCCCCACCTCCTCTATACAAATGAGAATTATAAATACAATATCATCTATATACTGGAATGATATCTTGGTAATGGAATATCCTTACTCAAACCCCCCTCTCTCTATCTTTTATTCTAATAACAAAATCATCACCCGAGAGGTGTCGATTTACAACCTTTGTGGATGAAAATTTTTGTTCTTCAAATTCTACTTCAATCCTGGTAATGAAACAATTTTTATTGTTAATATAGACTATAATATATGTATTATATCCATTATTATGTTCTTTAAGTAACATATTTTCATAATACTAAATGATAAAACAAAATGAGTTCTTTATGATCAATAACCGTCGTAATAATGTTAACGATTATCACTAAATGTATTATCTAATGATTCATATTCATTCCATTTAACCAAATGATACATATAACCATATAAACTTATATAATTTCATAAATATCATATAAATTAAATTCTGGATAATTATATCCATTCCCCACGAACTTCCATACTCATATATTAGTATACCAATCGTGAAAACCAAAGAAACGAACACTCCTGAGAAATATAATTGTATCTTATAACTCATTAAAAATGCTATAATTGAACTTAATAAAATTATAATAAATTAAATACACACACACACACACACATATATATATATATGTTTATGTATTAATTAATTAATGTATTTAATTTGATTAACTAGGACATTAAGGTCAAGTGCAGAACATATTCAGATATAAGGTAAGAGTTTTCTTCCCGAACCTCCATTTTCATTCATGTTATGATTTATCCCCCTATAAACTAATGAAATTATTCATTATATATTATAAAATTCTTATAAATTTTGTGTATACATTTAAAACACATGTTTATAGATCATTTCAACTCTCATTTATAAGAAATACATGTTTTTGAAGGTTCCCTTTTCCATTCTTCATGATGCGCAAGCCTGATTAAAGAGAACTTCTCGATTTGTTACCCATTTTCAAGTATGATACATAATCTATTTTAAGAAACCATTATTTTTCTAAAATCATAAATTTATTTTATGAAAAATTATAATTGTTCATTACTAGTTTTATATAAAAAATTATGACAAATAAAAATGATTTTTCAAAAAGAACTCTTATTTTCAAAGTAAAATAGGTATCTCTCAAGAATTCCTCAATGATTTTTTTAAAATATTGTCATATATTTTAACTAATCTATTAAAATTTATACTTTATTTATATTTATATATTATTATTTTCATCTAAAAAATGTTATTAAATGGTTTGTGATGGGTTTGACTATGGATGTACTATCTGGATACCATTCACCATGCTACTCAAATTGGTTAGTGATTATGATTACATATTGGGGAAAGATATTTACATTTCATATGTTCATATTGGTTATGTTTATCCCCATTAATATGAGGAATTAATTGGACTTAGAAATTGATAGGTGGGGACCTTTATATCCCCTCGATGCATCAGTAGGTCTCATGAGACAAAACAGAATTGGGTTTTGGCCAAGACCTAACCTTAGTATTTTCAGATGCCTTAGCTGAGGCCTTGACTATATATTTAAGATGTCCAAAACTATGAATTCCATCATTATGAAATTATGAATTTATCAAAAATGTGATATTTGACTAATAAAATATCTAGGACTAAGGCTAATTATCTTATGATCATTTATATGGTTTTATTTACTCAACTTTCATTCCTACCATATTATGCTCAAGTTTATTTTTAAAGGCATGTGTTTCACTATGTCAAATGTTTATGTTTATGATAACTTGCATTGTATTAATTTACACTTAATAAGCATCTGATCTCACCCGTTTCTTATGTTTTATTTTCCCTTAGGATGTTAAGATTAATAATATTATGAATGAATTGCAGGAATAATCTAATAGTTTATATGTGTTTCCAATGGAGTTGTAATGTTTTTTATTTCAAGTTTTAAAGTAAATATTATATTTATATATAATTTTAAGAAAATACTAAACTATTCAGTCCTTTGGGATGAAAAATCATTTTTGAAATACCAATGTATTAATATAAGGTACCGACTCCTAGATATCGGGGTCGGGGTCCTTACAGTTGGTATCAAATGAATTTTAGTAGAAACCTTGGAAAATAGATTTAGAAAACATAGATTAGGGAAAATAAACCTAAGATAAAATTTGAAGATAAGCATATAAGAAACATCCTAGAATTTTGGTAAGGTAGTTATTATGTGGATCTTCCTAGAAATACATCTATGTTTGGATACTACAAGTGAATGTGGTTCTGGAATAGATGTGCCTTAGAGTACCAACTCTAGCAAGGTGTCCTGGGCCTGACATGAGGTAACCTGGTACATGAAAACAGACCCTAATACACACCTAGTTTCACAATCTTAGGGGATATTATTATGATAATTAAAATTTTACTTATAAACCACTACGAAGGATTTAAAAGTAAATTATTCCTCAAAGAAACTATGTTTATAATTATGAGGTTAGTTATGCATAAAAATTAAATTTAAGTTAAGTGTTCTAATAGTTGGAGATTATCCATTATGATTAATAACCTAATATAGTGTATTCCATTATTTAGAAAAAGATACTAGTGGAAGGAATGGGAACCATATCATCACACATATCCTATTTAGGTATTTCCATCCTATACAAGATAATGATGTCAGTATCAGAGTTGTGACTGGTGCTGAGAAACTTATAACTATAATACAACATCTGAATCAAGTTATGAACAAAAAACTTAGCCATATAGAGCATCCTTATCCATAACATATAGGATCAATGTTAGATCTCTTTATGTGACAAGACATCCATCATTCAATGGGACTAGAAACCCATTTATGTCTGAGCAGTGGATAAGTTCCTTAGTAAAGATATTTCTCACTTTGGGAAGTAACGAAAGGGAGAAGGTTGTCATGGTGTTTTATTATCTATCATAAGATGTAGATTAGTGGTAGTCACAAATTTAAAACACAATTTTGGAGGATGAAATTAAAAATATATAATGGAACAATTTTAAAGGAAATTTTTCAAGAAAAATATTTTCCATTCGAATAATGAGAATACATGGAAAGAAAATTCTTGTATCTGAGGAAAAAGTAGAATGGAAATGTTTCCATGTATGAATCCAACTTTAAAAGGTTATCAAAGAATAATTTAGACTATATACATAATCCAAGGAGCAATATTGATTAGTTATTTGATAGTTTAAAACCATTCCTATGAATGGAACTTGTCTCCCAAAAATTTCTCCTCGTACGAAGATATAGTCTCATGTGCTATCATGATAGAAAATGAATTATCTAAAAATTATGAATTTATGGGAAATCAATAGAAGAATATGGTGTAATATAAAATAATAGACAAAGGGAATAATAAAAAAGGGAGTTTTCTAAAATGTGATACTTATGGAAGGAAACACCTCAGAGCCTTCTTAAAATGAAAAGGATTCTATTACTAGTGTCGAAAAAGGCCACCAAGACCATGATTTAAAGGGAAATAAATAAGATAATTTATTTAATTCTACAATTTTAGGGATATGGGACACTATTAAAATTATTTTCCTAAGTGTCAAAGAAAATTTCCTCAGAAAATACTAGGTGAGCAAGGAAAATATTATGTGATCACAACTACTGAGGATGAAGTTCTTAATGATGTGTTGGAAGGTACTTTAATCATTTCCTCAAAAATAGCCAATGCTTTATTTTATTCTATATCATATAATTCATTTATATCTTCTTATTTTTCATTAAAAATTATATATTTATAATTTTTCTTAATAAGGGAGTTGTTAGTCAAAAACCCTAATGGAAGTCTCATTACACTAAAGATGTATTGACAGTTCCCATTATGATATATAAACATGCTTTATCTGTTGATTTTATCATCATACCTATGGTTTAATTTGACATAATACTTGGCATGGACTAGATTTTAAAATATGATACTAAATTCTATTTCTAGAAGATGGAAATTACAATTTGTTAGGAAGGTGTAGAATTCATTATCTTTAGGGAAGTAACATAACTATCTGATTCTTATCTAGATCCACCCCCAGTAGATCTACTAAATGAAATTCTTTGTTAGGAATAGAAAAAACAATCTATGGATAAGGAAATAAATCTTCAAATTGAGGATGTAAATATTTTACATAGATACATTAAGGTATTTCCATGAATTTACCTAGAGATCCTCTAGAGAGGGAAGTTGATTTCTCTATTGATTTAATTCTTGGTTCAAGACCTATATCAAAGAAACCCAATAAAATAGCCATAGTGGAATTATTAGAACTTAAGAAACAAAAAATTGAATTGAGTGATAAAGGATTTATCCTCCCTAGTGTTTCTCTACGGGGAACATATGTTCTCTTTGTCAAGAAGAAAGATGGATCCATGAGGCTGTGCATTGACTATAGAGAAACCAATGCTATTATAATAAAAAAAATTATTCATTTCTTCATATTGATGATTTATTTTATCATTTTCATAGAGATAAATATTTCTCAATGATTGATCTTTGATATAGATATCATCAATTACATGTGAAGAAGGAAGATATTCCAAAGACAACAATTCAAACTAGGTATAGGCATTATGAGTTTATAGTAATACCTTTTGGACTAAATAATGAAACCTCTATTTTCATAGATCTAATGAATAATGTTTTCAAGGAATATCTTGAAATTTTTTTTTGGTATTTATTGATGACATCATGGTATAATAAAAAATCTATGAAGACAATAAGAATAATTTACTGATTGATCTCAAAAATATTAGAAGAAATTAATTACATTGGAAGTTTAGAAAGTGTGAATTTTGGATTTAATGATTTTATTTTTTTATCCATATTGTCTCAAAGGATGGAATATCAGTTGATCTTTCACATAAAAATGCATTTTAAGAATGGGATACACTAATGAATATAACTGAGGAATGTAGTTTTGTTGGTTTAGCAGGTTATTATCAGCGTTTTGTTTAGAACTTCACCTGATTAGTAAAACCAATAACCAAGATTACTCATAAATGTGTTATATTTATATGGACAAAAGAATATGAAGAGTGTTTTGAATAATTAAATAAGATATTAGTAAATGATTTGATCTTGACTTTATCATTGGGAAATGGTGGATTTGTGGTTTATAGTGATGCATTAAAGAAAAGAATCAGGTGTTTCCTTATATATAATGATATAGTTATTTCCTATGCATCATGGCAATTAAAAATTCATAAACAGAACTATCCAAATCATGATACTTAGTTAGCAGCTGTAATATTTTCTCTGAAAATATAAAGACACTATCTTAATGGTGAAATATGTGAGATATATATAGATCATAAGAGTTTTAAATGTATCTTATCCTAGAAATAACTCAACATGAGGAAAAGGTGGTGGATTAATATACTCAAGGATTATGATTGTTTAATACAATACCACCCTGGGAAGTTGAATAAGGTATAAGACTCATTGAGAAGAAAGGATCATGGAGTTCTAAACAAAATAAGGATTGAAAAATACCCTATATACATGGATCTAGAAAATATGGATATGGGAATTTTCAAGGAAGGTGAAACTTCATTACTTTTTTCAACTAGTTTCCCAACCATATTTATTATAAATAATTAAAATTTACTAGTGTGATGATGAGAATCTTAAAAATAAAATTAAAGATGTGATTGATGGAAAGTTTCCAAATATCGTGTGTGAAGATAGAAATTCTAAAATTTGGGAGGATCCTATATATTCCCTCTATATCTGAGCTAAAAAGGAAGTTATTTGATGATTTCCATAGCTTAAATTTCTCTATACACCATGGTAGTACTAATATGTATAGTGATCTGAAGGAACATTTATGGTTGGATAATATGAAACAGGAGATTGCCGATTATGTATCAATATGGTTATTCTGTCAGCAGGTGAAGGCTAAAATACAAGATCCTAGAGGTTTCATGAAACATGTACCTATTCTAACATGAAAATAGAGTGACATCACTATGGATTTTTTAACTGGATAACTGAAAAATACAAGAATGAATGATGCAATATTGATGATTGTTGATTGACTTACCAAACCTACACATTTCCTCACTATAAGAGAGGATTTTCCACTAGATCTCCTTGCAATAATATATATTAATGAAGTAATAATACTTCATAGAGAACCTATTTTTATTGCGTATGATCAGGATCTATTATTTACATCAAAATTATGGAAAATTATTCAAAAATCTTTGGATACAGAGCTTCATTTGACTACTTCTTATCACCGTCAAATTGACAGGCAGTCTGAAAGGACCATTTAAACATTATAATACATGTTGAGATCATAATACCTCAACTTTCAAGGCATATGGGATCAATATTTTCTATTAGTAGAGTTTTACTACAATAATAGTTTCCATTCATGTATTCAAATGGAACCATATGAAGTGCTGTATAGAATGAGATATCATACAGCAACATGTTGGGATGAAGTTTGTGAAAGGAATCTTGTAGGCCTAGTTCTTGTAGTGGAAACAATAATAAAGGTAAAGAATATTCAAACCCACATCAAATAATCTCAATTTAGTAAAGAGAGCTATACTGATAATTGAAGGAATAATTTCAAATTTTAAGTGGGAGATCATATTTTGTTGAAAGTATCTCTATAAAAGGGTGTTATGAGATTTGAGAAGAAATGGAAACTGGTCCCCAAGTACATTGGTATTTTTGAAATACAGGAGAGAATTAGAGTTATGGCCTATCGTTTGGAAATGGTGCCTATTCTTTCTAAGGTAAACAATTCATTACACATCTTATTATTAAGTAAGTACATGCCAAAACCAACTCATGTACTCACATATGAAGGAATTGAATTGAAAAAAGAATTATCTAATTGTGAATAGCCTATCTAGATTCTAGACACTAATGAACATTTATTGAGGAATCAGATGACTTGAATGGTAATGGTAATTTGAAAAAATCATAAAATTGAAGAGGTGACATGAGAACCTCATGAGGTTATAACAAATAATTGCCCAAATATTTTTATCGGGTGATAATTTAAAAACTTTGATGATGAAATTTTTGTATAAGTGGAGAATGTAATGACCCAGAACTCTATCAATGAAAATTTTCTTATTATGTTCATTTAAGATAGCATATATCATATAAAATCACTTATAGAACACAATACAGACATTATAAATGAAGAATGAATGAAATAAGAGGTACTTCTAGAAGTTAAGGAATCTATACCAACGAAATAATAACTTGAACTTATGAATAGTAATATGAACCTTATAAATAGTAAATCAGAGTAATGTATAGTAACATCACCCATGAAAGTATAAATAAACTTTAGTCACCTTATAACTGAAATTATCATGTAATTATATCATAGTATAAGTAAATAAATCATTAAAAAATTGTTAAATTAAGTGTTGGTATTTTTGTAATTCATAAATATTTAAATAAAATTTTATAATTAATAAAAAGATTTAAAAGAAAATATATTCATACAAAATAATTAACATTTTGTTTTCTTATGATTTAGGATAATATTATGTGACCTTAGTTAATTTTTTAAATTGTTATAAAATTAGTTATATATTTAAAATCTATATTTTTTTAGTAAATGATGATTTTAATTAAAAATTAAATTTCTCACATATAGAAAATTATTTTCATAAAATGGTGTTCATTTTTGAATTCTACAGATCAAAAAATGGTTAGGGTAATTTTTTGGGATTTTTCTAAAATACATGAATTTTTGGTGAAGTGTAAAATATGATAATTTACAATAAATTATAAATACATGATTTATTGAGTCATAGGTGCTATTTTTCTGATGTAATCACCCTTGGTTCGATCTCAAATTCACTTATTACTATATTGTTTCACAAGAATCAACAGTATTACTTTTATTTATAAAAATAATTAAACAATGAATAAAATGATGAGAAATCACCCCTCTCCTCCACTATAAATACCACCCCTCACCTCCAATTATCCTCACACTTATAAGCCTTGAAAATTATAAAATTATTCCCAAATCATCTTTCCTAGTATATCCCCACATATAAGAGCTCTTTTTCTTTCCAAAAGACCAAAACCCCTTCCCCTAAGGAGGTTTCCAAGGAGGATAATTCAATTGGTAAACCCTATTCCTTTTTATTTTTAATTTCATTAAAATTTATTATATTTATTATACTATACTAACATTCTCTATCCAAATGATAATGATAACTCTAGTGTCATATATATACTGGAATGATACCATGTTAATGAAATATCCTTTCTAAAACTCATTTCTCTCTGACTCTTTTATTTTAAAAATGAAATCATTGTCCGAGAGGTGTCGATTTACAACCTCCATGGATAACATATTTTTGTTCATCAAATTATCCTTAAAGTTTGGTAATGAAACCATTTTTATGGTTAAAAGTGAATATAATATTTGTATTATAACCTTTATTATGTTTTTAAGTAACATATTTACATAATACTAAATTATAAAACCAAATTAGTTCATTATGATCAATAACTGCTGTAATAATGTAAACGATTATCAATAAATATCTTATCAAATGATTCACCCTCATAACATATAAAAAAATGATATATATAACAATTTACACATCTATATGTTCATAAATATCATCTAAATTCAATTCCGGTGAATTATACCCATTCCACATGAACTTCCATACTCATATACAAGTATACCAATCCTGAAAACCACAGAAATGAACACTCCCGAGCAATAAAATTGTATCTTATAACTCATAAAATATTCCATAAATGAAATTAATAAAATTATAATAAATCAAATACATGTATACAGGTTTATTAATTAATTAATTAATTGATTTAATTTTATTATTCAGGACGTTAAGTTCAAGTGCAGAACATATTTGGACATGTAGTAAGAGTTTTCTCCCTAAACCTCTATTTTCATTTGGGATATGATTTTTCTCTATATACAGCAATGTAATTCTTAATTATTTTTATATAACTCTTATAAATTTTATGTATACATTCCAAACTCATGTTTTTAGATCAGTTCATCTTTCTTTTATAATAAATAAATGTTTTTCAAGGTTCCCTTTTTAATTCTTCACAATGCACAAGCTCGATTAAAGGGAACATCTTGATTTCTGACTGATTTTCAACTACCATCTATAATATATTTCAAGACACCATTATTTTTATAAAATAATTTATTTTTTCTTTAATTTTTTTTCTTTATTTCATGTTTTATAGAAATAATTATGACAAATAAAAAATTATTTTTCCAAAAGAACTATTCTTTTTAATGTAAAAGTTGTATTTACCTTATGAATTTCTTGATGATTTTATTAGAGTATTTTCATTTATTTCAATATCTATGTTGAATTTTATGATTTATTTAGATTTATATCTTTCTATTTTCATCTAACATATGTTATTAAATGGTTTATGACCAATATAAGTATGGCTGTAATATATTGATACCAATCACCATGGTACTCATATTGGTTAGTGATTATGATTATAGATTGGGGAAAGTTATTTAAATTTCATATGTTCATGTTTTTTATGTTTAACACCATCATATAAGAAATGAATTGAACTTAGAAAGTGATGGGTGGGGCCCCATATAGCCCCTTGATGCATCAGTAGATCTTATGAGACAAAACATAATTGGGTTTTGGCCTTACCCTTACCCTAGTATTTTAAGACGTCTTGGTTAAGGCCATGATGATATGTTTTAAATATCCATCATTATGAATTCCCACATTATGATATTATAAATTGATAAAACATGTGATATTTGACTATTATAATATCCATGAATAAGGGTCATTCTCTTATGATCAGTTATATGACTTTATTTACTTAGCTTTTATTCCTTCCATATTATGATGAAGTTTATTTTTAAAGGCATGTGTCTCACTATGCCTAATGTTTATGTTTATGATAACTTCCACTATATTTATTTACCCTTACTGAGCATATGATCTCACATCATTCTTATGTTTTATTTTTTCCTAGGATGTGAAGATGAATATTACTATGAATGACTTAAAGGAATAATATAAGAGTTTATGGGTGTTACCAGTGGAGTTTCAATGTTGTTTTTGCATTCATGTTTTAATGTAAATCTTATTTTTTAACTGTTTTTCCAAAACTACAAAACTTTTCAGTCCATTGGGATACAATATCCTTGTAAACATACCAATGTATTAATATAAGGCACCAATACTGGGCTACTGGGGTCGGGGTCCTTACATTATTTGATATTATTAATTTTAACTAACAAGATTCAAAAATTTTAATTTATGAATCAAAAAATGAGTTCTAAAAGTAAAGAATGTGTATAAATACCAATGTACCCCTATCAAGAAGCAAAGATGAGGTATGATTCATTATAGAAAAAATTGGTATGATTTCTAAATCAATAATAAAAGATTAATTATGTGATATGAAACATCATGTTGTCCTTTGTATATATTTAGATTGATGAATCAAAAACTGAAGCCACTTCCATCCCTCATCATGTTCTATAGAAGGAGGATCATGTAAATAAAGAGGGTAAACTAGTTAATGAAAAAATATGTATGAGAAAGATGTGGAAGTGTGACATAATTTTAATTCGTTATGATTGACAAAAATATTACATAAAAATATCTATTTATGTTCATATTTTTTATATGGTTTAGACATAAGAATCAGCTATGACTATACTAGAAGAAAATATACTTTCAGTAGCTTTGAAGAGGCCAAGACAATATGGTCACATTAGGGTATTAGGTTTTTTATTCTCTCCTAGAACATATTTAGAGAAGATAAACCACATGAAGATAGATATAATATGTGGAGATGATTTCAAACTAAAATAGACTAAATGTAAGATATTATTGTTCATTATGGTTTGAAATACCAATGTGTGAGAACGGATCAAAGAAAACCAAAAGTGGAACAAATATCCGCACCTGAACTGAATGATCCCACTAGCATTGAGTCTAGTCATTCCCCCCAAATTCATACCTTACCTAAGGTAATTAATTTTTTCATCACTCATTCTCCTAAATGAGAATAAAAAAACTTTTGATAACTTTATATTGCTAAAATTACACAGGGTATAATTGTATTCGATTTGTATCCATCAACAGCCACACACTGCCTTGTTATGATGGGTATAGTTTATAAAATCTTGGGAGAAAATATATAGCATAAATACCTCCCAAAAGATCACATGATATTTGGGATTGAGTTAGAGTAGATGCAACTGCTAAGTTTCATGTTCTAATTGATTATCTAAATATTACAACAGTCAATGATGCTATAGGATATCTCATAACATGGACATATAATCTTATAAATGTACATGAGGTATCTCTTTAACAATTTTTTCATATTAAAAACATATAACAGTTGAGGATAAAAGGTCTGAAGTGAGGTATAATATTAAAGACGGATAAAGAGGTAGTGAAACAGAAGGTCATATCAAGAAAATCTAGTTAATCGACCAAGAAATAAAAACAACATCATGAGATTAAATTCTCCCCACCAGTTCCAAAGAAACATTTATTATCATTATAACTTAATGTAGAGACTACCTTTATAGATTCAAATATATCATACATTCTATATGAAAAATAAATATATGGATCTTATATGATGAAATGAATTGGTATCGAGACTATAAATGAGATTATCATGCATGAATGGCTGGGCTTCTCAGTTATGAATACATACATAAGGTACATTTTTATAATATGTTTGTCTAAATAGAAATCTGATATGTTTATTAAAGTGAATAGCTATTCATATTTTCTATATGTGTTTATATTACTACTATATAGAGGGAAAATTTTTGGAATCATGATTTCAATTATTTAATCCCTGTATCTTTTCTACATAAAAATATGCTTTGAAAAAAAAATTTGATAAGAAAAGAGGTGATTTACTCATATAATTTGATTAAAAACATCATATGGAAGACACTTTTTTATGCTTAAAATGCATAAGTAAAAATCTACACTCTAATCACATAAAAAATATTTTTAATTTTTTTCATTTCTTATTGGTTATTTTATCTAGCACTAGATGTTGATCATAGTCAATATAGATACCACAAATATTTATTTTTTGGATCCAATTCTTGGATATCCAACTAACCAACAACACATGATGTGTATTTTGAATTTCTAAGGCACTGAAATCAATATTTTATAGAAAAACTTTTCATTATATTTTTCAGTCTCTGTTTTAATAAGAATTTAGTTATGAAAGTTCAGTCACTAAATATAGGCTAAATCATGCAATAAAGTCAGTGTCTAAAGAGATAAATATTGTGGATAACTAAAAAAGAAAAGAATAGGGTATATATAGAAATATTTAATTCTCAAAAAATTTAAAAATAATTTACTTATTTTGTTCAATGTTTCTATTGTTTTCAAAGTAAGATAATGACATCAATTATGGGTATTATGTTCTCAAATTTATGAGAGAGATCATAAAGAAAGAAAATACCAACATCCCCCAACAATATATTTTCAAACATAATTACAGTTTCATTAAATATATTTCATAATCATTTGTTTGTCAATATTTAATTAGTACTATCAAGATTTCGGATAACCTTCACACTCAAAACAAGAATTAAAATTTTTTAGATGTGAGTGGGCAGTGTACATGTTGTCAAAATATATGGTAATGAAAAATTTAGGTGATTACCGACTTATTTCACGATCTACTATGAGTTATGAACATATAAATATATTTTGGGTATGAAACATTAGTGTTATAATGCTTATATATTATTTCTAATTTGTTTTTAAATGAGAAGTATAATAGAGGAAATAAATTTGTTTAGAAACACTGACCTAAAAACAATGAAATTGTTGGGAAGTGGTAGAGGAAGAGTCAGAGTTGGAGTTGGAGACAAAGTTGGAGGAGGAGGCTGTGGCAATGACCGAGCCAGAGACCGAGGTGGAGAAGTAGAGGAAGCACTGGCTTGAAAACAAAAAAATATTGGTAAATGGATTAGAATTAGGATCATAACAAGATTGCGTTTGAGAAATTTTATTTAAAAGTGCACAAAAAACCATTCACTTAAGATAATATCCATTGTTAAAGTGTTTCTGGTGGATTATTGAATTTTTTTACCTTTATGTTATTTTATACAAGAATCTAAGTGGAAATTTTTTTTCAGAAACAAAAAAAAACACCAATTATTTTTTCATACTTATTATCATAGGCTACAATTTCTGTTATCACATTCTTTGTCCTATAAAATGTCACTGATGTGTGGAAGAAACCCCTCACCTGGAACAAACCAAACAAAAAAGGATTCAGTTGCTTTCCCATGACTTCTCTACACTAAAAATAGAGTCTTAGAAGTTGATCCAATAGTCACTATAGAGTTATACAACACTAATACGATCATAAAATTGATATACAATCCAACCTAAATGTTTGAATAAATATATTCATAATCAACCTCGGAAGCCAACATGTGTATGAGAGTAATATTGGAGGACAACCATAATTAAGAGATCATGGTCATTAAGGAGCGCTAGTGTCAAAGGAAATATGGCATCAAATGAAAGGAAACCTCCTTATAAATAAATACCTAAAAATTTAAAACCCAATTAAAATGAAATAATAACGTACCAAAAGTAAAAATAAACACCCCTTTGAAAAATATGCTAGTATCTTGATCCAAAACCTCTAAAAAATAATGTTATAAAAATTTTCATCAACTGAATCATGTATTTTTAGAAAATAAAAACACAATTGTTTCACTTTGGTGGGTGTTGTAATTATTTAGTCTATTTGATCATCAATTAGATGCATCATATAATATCATATATTCATGTAAAAATCCATATTAGTAACATTCATTATATATGTCCATATAAGTAACATTCATTATAAATGTGCACATGCATTATATAAAATGACCATGTTAAAAAGATCATTAATAAAAAGAAAATCATCATTATGAATAAAAAATAAATGAGAATAGGGTTATTCCCATTTTTATGAAAAAATAATTATGAGGTTATGTTAGAGTTTATCATCACCAAGAAAACACATTCAAATTGTTTTGCAATTGACATTAATTTTAGTAAACAAATGACATAATACAAACTAAAAAAACACATTTATAATTTATTGGAACTTTATTAAAAATATCCATATGTCATTTTTGATTTGTATAAACTAGCCACACCTCAATCCGATACACGATGTGCCCGATATGACTCAAAGTGTCCGTTATCAGTTTAAAATTGACATTTTAATACAAAAACGTAAAACTCACTGAAATATGATAATACATACTTGTATTATATTAATAATTTTTGAAAATTATTTATAATTTATTTTTGATATGTACGAATTAGTCTCACATCAAATCCACACATGATGAGACCTGTATGAATCAAAGTGTAAGTTTCTAGTTTAAAATGAAATTTTAGTAAAAAATAAATGTGGCATACTCAAAACTGAGTAAAAACATTTGGATTGTTTTGATACTATAGGAAAATGATCTATATGTCATCTGGGACATGTAGGAATCAGAAAAATCGAAATCCAATTCATGGTGTGATCAGTATGACTCAAAGTACATCTTTTTATTCAAAATTGAAATTAATTTTAGTAAAAAAGACAACTGACATACTCAAAACCAAGAAAACACATTATTATTGATTTTATACTTTAGAAAAATATTCAATAAGTCATTTTTTATGTGTAGTAATTAGACACACCTCAATATGATATACGATGTGACTAGTATGAATGAAAGTGTCAGTTACCAGTTTAAAATTGACATTTTAATACAAATAGTGTTGCTCACTGAAATCTAAGAAAACATGGTCAAATTTTCCTGATAATTTATGATAATTATTAATAATTAATTTTTTAAATACAATAATCAGTCTCATTTCAAATCCACTCATGATTAGTCTTGTATGACTCAATGGTTGTGTTTCCAATTTAAAATGGAAATTTAGTAAAAAACACATGTGGCATACTCAAAACTGAGGAAACACATTTGGATTATTTTTATAATTTATTAAAACAACCCACTAGTCATTTGGGACATGTATGAGTCATATTCACCTCAATCCTACACATGGTGTGACCAGTATGACTCAAAGTTCATATTTTTATTCAAAATTGACTTTAATTTTAGTAAAAAAGACAACTGACATAATCAAAACTAATAAACCATGTTCAGATTATTTTTATACTTTTAGAAAATGATACATAAGTCATTTTCGATATCTAGGAATCATAAAAACCTCAAACCTATACATGATTTTCCTAGTATGACTGAAAGTGTCCGTTATAAGTTTAAATTCGACATTTTAATATAAAAAAGTGCCACTCAGTAAAAACCCAGAAACTGAGCTCAGATTGTCTTAATAATTTAGTATAATCATTCTTAATTAATTTGTGACATTTATTAATTATTATAACATCATACACACTCACAATGTTCCTTGTATGACTCAAAGTGCATGTTTCTAGTTTAAAATGGCATTTTTGTAAAAACACAAGTGACACACTCAAAATTAAGGAAACAAATTAGAATTGTTTTGATAATTTAGGACAAAAATACAGAAGCCATTTGGGACATATATGTATCATCCACACCTCAATATGATGCACAGTGTGACTGGTATTACTCAAAGTCCTTCTTTTCAATATATATGTGTCATTTTAGTTTAAAACACACATCACATCACCAAAACTGAGAAAACGAACCTAGATTTTTGTACCATCATTTTCTATACTATTAATGAACTAATTTACTTATCATTTTTATCCTATACTTATTTATTTAATTTTCATAGAGATAATTCTTGCATATGAACAAAAAATTGCATGTGACGTGAAAAAATCAACCACCACGTAATACGATACACAATGTTCCTTGTATGAATTTTAGTTTAGTTGAAAATTTACACATTCAATTTATTTTATTTATTTATATAAATACTAACATAATAATTTTTTTATATATAGGTGTGTTCTTTTTCTCAAGTAGGGGTGAATTTTTATTTTATATAACAATGTTCTTTTTCTCTATAATAGTGTTTTTTTCTTATATTTATATTATAATTTTTATTTCATTCAAATTCTGTATTTGTATCTCATTTTTATTATTTATAGTGATGTTTTTGGTTCTTTTGTAAGCTATTATAGAACATTGTTGCATGAAATATTTTTGGTGTTGTAGTGTGATGTAACATAACACTACAATATTACCCTTTATTAGCACTACTAAATGCATTGATAAAGGTGCCCTTTATGAGCACTTGTAGAAGCACTGATAAAGGTCCCTCTATTAGAACTTTTAGAAGAAATGATATGGGTATCCTTTTTTATCATATTTATTAGTTCTAATAAAGTCTCAATATATGAGAAATAATTAATTATGATGATAAATGTTATCTTTTATCATCACTTCTAAATGCACTGATAAAAGGGTTCTTTATCAATGCATTTTTAGCACTGATAAAGCACCACTTTATCAATTCTTTTCTAATGCTGATAAAAACCTGGGCCTTTTATCTATGCTGTGCTAGTCAAATCTTTTTTAGTTCTCATAAAGTCCTATTATAGTGCTGTTAAAGGCCTCTTTTATAGTAGTGATACCTATAAAGCATGGAAAGTGGAAAAAGAGTTTAAACTGCTTTAAGGCATTGACTATGAAATAACCTTTCCCAAAACTTCCATGTTTAAATCCATCCAAATTCCACTTTCTATAACATCTTACTATAACTATGATGTTTGGAAGATGGATTTCAAAATAGATTTTTCAAATAGGAATATTTAGAAATATTTCTATATGAGAAAACCAAAAATGTTTATGAATCTGACTAATGAAAAAATAATTTCAAATTTTTAAAAATAAATTTATAGATTAAAGAAAGAATCCTGGTCATGGAAAATTCAGTTTTATGAAGCTATAAAATAATTTGGTTTCATTAATAATAAATGTGAGCCATGTTTTTACAAGAGGTTTAGTGGGTGTATAATCGTTATAATTTTTTTATATTTCAATGACATTTTACTTATTGAAAATTATGGACCAGTCTTATAGTCACTTAAGGACTGGTTGAACAAGTGATCCTCTATGAAGTATTTAGATGATGTAGCCTATATTCTAGGGATGAAAATCATTATTGATAGATCCAATTGGATATATAGACTAAGTGATGGAACAGACATTGACCAGATAGAGAAAAGATTCAATATGAAAAAATATAATATAGGATTGGATCTAGTGTCCCATGGTATGCATACTTCTTTGAAAATGTTTCCTTTGAAATAAATAGAGAAAGAGATAATCAGTAAAATATCATAAACTTATGAGACAAGATCAATCATGTATTCCATATTATGTACTAGTCTATATGTTGACTATGACTAGAGAATGATTGGTAGATATCATGATGATCCAGGTGAACATCATTGGGCTCTTATTAAGGAAATATTTATATAGCTGATAAGAACTAAGGATATGTTCTTAGTGAATAGAAAAAATGAAGATCTAGTCATCAATAGTTTTACTGATGCTAGTTTTCAAATAGATCAAAATGATTTAAAGTTACAATCAGGATATGTCTTCAATATCAATAGAGGATCTATGAGTAAGAATATTTAAAACTATCTAGTTGTCATTGATTATATAATACAGTTTTGAGTATATAATAGCATCTTATGAATCAAAATAATCCATTTGGATATAAAAATTTATCGATGATTTTATTGTAGTAACTAACAACAATGATCCTATTACATTATATTGTGATAATACTATAATAGTAGCTCTTGCAATGGATCCAATGTCACATATGCTGACGACCCTAGTATATATTGTTAGTGATTTAAGATATCATGATAAAGGAGTTATATATCAAAAAAAGAATTCACATGAGGTTTTATGTCATTGAAATATTAGAATCTTTCTATATGGATGCCTTATCATGTTACTAGATACTATTTTTGGACTTTTCACATCTTTTCCTAATGTAGTTATGAAAGAGTCCTAGAGGGTCACACAATAAGTGTATCCAAAACCTTAGTTAAATATTATTCCCATACATGGTTTGATAATTATTCATGTTGTTTTGATCACATATATTCCATCACTAGTTATTCGAGAGAATATTTTGTGATCATAATATTTAATAAATATTTATTTTCTATTTAGTGAATATAATATTTTTTATTGGTGAATAATGATGTTATCCCAATTAGGTAAAATACCCTAAGGGGGGGGGGGGTGAATTAGGGTATGATAGATTAAAATAACTACCCCTTCAAATCATATTTTAATGTTTAAAAAAACACACTTCTCTCTCTTTCCTATTCCAATATATGAAAAAAAATTAAATCATGCATGAGACACAACAATTTTACTTGGTTCCCCCTCAATGGGCTACATCCAAGGAGCATACAATGATGATGTGTAGATATACCAAATCCAATAAGGATCACTTCCAAATTATAGGGTTATGTATAGATCAATTATATGCCCGGGATCACTACCTTTACAAGGTATTGGGTTAGCTCATTGCTTTCCCAAGGGTCACTCCCTTTGTCTCTTTCTCTGTCTCACTATCAGTGGAAATGATCATCGTCTTCCTCTTCCTTTTCTCATTTCTCTTGGAAGGGATCCAATTACAGTTTATAGACTTTTAGGTCCCTTCATTTTCATGAATGCACACATCCTCAACTATAGATATATGCTTTATTGAAGTATAATTTTCACCCATATATGAAATCCACTTTTACGCATACTGTTAGTTTTCAAAAATTACTTTCTCAAACTATTATAGTCCCTTCGTGAACTTCCTTGATTCCTCCATGAACTACCTTACACCACTTGGTGAGAGTGCTTCATGTACCACCTCTTCTTCTATGGACCATTCCTACTTCATGGAATGATTCTTCTTCCATGAACCACGTCTCCATCATAGACAGATGATGCCCCACTGACTACTTCAACTCTACAGACCCTTTTCCTTTATGGGATACAATTCCCCAAAATACCCCTTCCATGGACTGTCTCTACAAAACTCTTCTCCTTTCATGGAATATACTTTTATGAACCTATTATACTTCATGGAATCCTCCCTTATAAACTAATTCTTGGTTCTTTTATTTCTACTCAGAGCGAAGATGTTTTGAAATGAAAATTTCTATTTAATTAATGATCTGATTATTAGTCATTATATAGGAAAATAGATCTGCAAAATCTGCTAATTTGTTTTACACAAACATTCTATGTGGTATAACCTTCACCATGGACTGTTTTATGTGGTTTTTATAGCGCTTTAATCCTCTATAGTGGCTTATCTCTTCTGAAAATGAAACCCTTTTCAACTTTATAAATCACCACCTCATTTATGAAAATGTCAATACATCCCATAAACTGAAAGTATTCTGTAGACTCTTTTACTCCTACAAAATATTTTTCAATCATGGTTCACATAGTTTGATTCATAATCCACATATCACTTCTATATATAAATTCACCCCTTTCCAATTTTACTTCTCCATTCTTTGCACCTCCTTTGGGGTCCACAGACTATGCTTCATGGTCCATGAACTATGTTTTTTTAGAAAAACATCCCTCTTCTAAAAACCAAAATCCTGATTTTGAGGTCCAATAATTTAGAAAATTCTAGGAAACTAAGCTACATTAAAAAAAACTACTTCATCCAACACCAACCATACTCATTTATGGTCATCTATCTCTTTCAGCTAACAAAATCACACCCAAAAACAATGAGATGAAACCATGAGGTATTTTTTCCCAATAATATCCCACTTTGGGTTTTTTGACATCTCTTCACATTTTTATACTCCATTAAAGCATAACATTTGTTTCTTGTGATTTAGATAGAAATCAAAAATTTACTCAACACACACACACTAAGCCCACATGAGCCATGATCAGCATGAGAAACAAGAGTATAAAGAAAAGTTCATCAATTAATCAATTCATTTCATTCCAAAACAACCCATATTCTTCCATAAAAACCTCAAATGTTGTGATATATAACCATTGATTGATCCCCTATTTCATCATCATATTTAATACTCCCTCTACGTCATTGCTCCCCCTTTTTTCTTCCACTTCTCCCCCTTTTATCTTCTCCCCTGTCTTGATTAAGGAATTTTATCCCATTTTATATCTACAATTTATCCCCCCTTTTCAACTAACCCAAATGAGATTTATTTTAGGTATGAAAGAGGGTAAAGAAAACATGTTATCACATTAGGGGTAAACACACCACAACTCAAGGATAGGGGATCCTACATCCACACTTTTCATGTGTGGGGAGTCGAGTAAACTCTTAGAGCTAGTCGATGCCTCTCAAATGCTACTTTGTGTAAGCCCTTTTCTAGAATGTCCAAAAACTATATGTATATATACACATATTCCAAATCCACGAGACCTTGATCCACCTTACCCTTAATAAAATGATACTTGATTTTAATGTGATTCATCCTTGAGTGATGGAGTATATTTTTTCTAGGATTTATAGCACTTGAATTATCACAATAGATTTTGATCAGAGACTTCACTTTAACTCCCATGTCATCAAGATGATACTTCATCCACAATAACAACATTTATACTTGAGTATCCAAAATATATTCAACTTCTACGGTGCTTAATGAAATGTAATCTTGTTTCTTTCTTTGCTATGAAATACAAAATCCTCCAAGATAGAATTCACCACCTGATGTTGATTTTTTATCATATGCTGAACCAGACCAATCTGCATCTATATATCCCAATAACTCTTTCTGAGATTTATCATTTTATAGAAATCCAAAATCCATCATGCCCTTGATGTACCGAAGTATCATTTTCACTGTAAGAATGTGGATTTTCTTGGGAATTATTTGATACCATGCTATGTGGAATGTGGAAAAAAATATTAGCTCTTGTCGCTACCAAGTACAATAGACTGCTAATGATTTTATTGTATTCCATGACATTAACTACATTTCCTTCATCATCTCGCGATAGTTTCATCGAGATAGTTACCACCAGATTTTTCATCTCCTTGGAATTATCCATTAAAAATATTCTCAAAACCTCCTTAGAATATTTAAATTGATAAATAAATGTGCCAATCTTTCCTTATGTCACCTGTAAACCAAGGAAAAATATCAGTTCACCAGTTATTGACATTTCAAATTCACTTTTCATGAATTCTATGAATTATGCGCACTTCACTTCATCTGATCCTCCAAATATTATGTCATCAAAAGATAACAACACCATCATTCTTTGATTACTATCATCATTGACGTACATATTTTAATCAAACCCACCATGCTGAAAATCGATCTTCTTCAAGAACTGATTGAGCCTTGAATACCATGATCTTGGTGCTTGTTTTAACCTGTGTAGATCCTTTGTTAGAAAAAAAACTATGTTCTCATCTTCCTAATTGAAGAAATCATCTGGCTTCTCAATGTGAACTTCTTCTTTCAGAACCCCCTTTAGAAATGGTGACTAGATATCCATCTAGAAAACTTTGAACATTCTTTTCACTACTTTGGACATGAATAATCTGATTGTATCTAGCCTTGGAATGGGTGAAAATGTTTCATTAACATTGATACCCTCTATCTAGGAGTAACCTTTTTATACTATTAATTATTTTTTTCACGTCACAACACCACCCCCATTTATCTTTTTGTGAAAGAACCATTTAGTTTAGATGAAATTATTATCTTTTGTACTTGAAACAATCTCCCATGTCTAATTTTAATCAATATAGTTTAGATCATAATTCATATCCCGCACTCAATTATCATCTCCAACTGATTCATAAAATATTTAGGCTCCACCTATGATAAGTATGATGATTTAGGTAAAGCCTTCATCCTCTTTGTCTACACTGGTTCTATCTAATCACCAATTATGTTCTATTTATCAAATTTAGATATTCTCTTCCATCTTTGTGCTGATACAGAATTGTGCTCATACTTTTCATCATCTGAATCTTCTTCTGAATCATCCTCTATAATTGGAACATCCCCTGGTATTCTTATATCTTCATCACTATCCTCCAAAGGAAAATCATGTATTTTCTGAAGATCTTACCCAGTATCAACTATGGTTATATCATTACATTCAACTTCCTTTCCTAGAAAACTATTTAAGAATTTATATTCTTTTCTTTTATTTGAGTATCCAAGAAATATACCTTTATCTCCATGGTATTAAAACTTCCTATGTTTATCCTTATTGAGACTGAAACACTTTCTTTAGAATACTCAAAAGTATATCAATGATTTATTCTTTCCATACCATATATCATATGGAGTGTTCTTATATTTTGTACATAATAATGCTCAATTTTAGGTATAGATTTATGTCATCACTTCTTCTTTCCAATTTTTTTTTCAGAATGGTCTTTCTCAATGAGAATTTTTCCATCCATGTTGTTAATAATTCAATTTCTTCTCTTAACTAATCCATTCTACTATGGATTTTATACCACTAAAACTAGAGGCCTTATCCCATGTTTCTTAAGATAATCCTGTACTTGGATATTTGTGAACTCCGTTCCATTATCAGTTCTGATCTTTCTGATTGTTTGACCCAGTATCTGCTCAAATTAACTTCGATAAGTTTTTTATGAAACTGAATACCTCATATTTGTGAGTGATGATTGAAACCCATGCCATCCTACGAAAATAATTAATGAAGAGAACATAATATCTTTTTCTATTAGTAGATCTTGGTGAAATTGGTCTGCACACATAAATATGCACCAACATAATAAAATTTAATAAACATTTCTCTTTTTCTATATATATCTTTAGAATGATACTTCCTTGTTGAAAAACACTGAACATATGAGTATGATCATGTGATAATATTAGGATGTCCCATGAAGCATCAAATCTCACTAGATATTCCAACGTTGTTTGGTTCAAATGAAAAAGGCATTTATTTCATAACTTGTTTTCTTCTTCCTTGCAAAAAAACACACATATTCTTCTCTAATTACAAGGTAGATATTTCTTTTTTTACGCTTTCTCTACAAAACAACAACACCCAAATTTTATTTAATGACATATAATTTATTATAAAAACTTATAGCATGTCATGAATCACATAATTGACTAACACTTAGTATGTTGAGACTGAGACCTTCAACAACTAATACATCTATATATCTCATGTCTTTTCCTCTAAACTTTGTTTTTATAGAGCCAATAGTTTTTAATCATTCATCATTACCAAATCTTACAATACCTTACTTATCATACATGATTCCTATCACCAAATCCATATTTCCTGTCATATGGAGGTTTAGCTACTATCAATGATCCATATTCTAGTAAGATCTGATTACTTAAAAGAAATCCCTTCCACCGCTTTATATTCACATATTTTCTTTTTGATCCATGTTTTTGACTTCATACTTGGTATAGATTGATAACCATGATATTCTTGAGGTATGATGGACCAACTTCATCTTGTAATATAGAAAACTGAATTTTTTTCTTAGGATTATTTGACGATAAATTTAATTGATTCTTAGAAACACATTCATTCAGTTTGAGTATATTTCTTTTCATTTTTGATGAGAATTATCTTTCCATGTGCCAAAATCTTATACACATAAAATAGTGACCATCAAATTATATTTTGGAAAATCAAGTTCTATATGGTTGCCTCTGTTGATCTTGTTCCCTTTAGTACCTCTTGGCTATGGAACATACATTTTGAGAGTTTCCCATTTTTACACAATAATAACATCTAATGTGAGATAAAACTTTTGTGGAAATACTACACTACTAGTTCTCCCTTGGGTTCTCTGAATATTATGATTCTAATTTGGACCCAAATCAATATTGGACCTTAAAGTGGGATTTATGGTCTAACATTCAACTAGTTATGATTTCTTTTGAGATCAAGCTCCATAATGGCTATATCACTTTGATCAATAATTTTCCTTTCCTGAAATTCCTTTTTATACTTCATTGGAACTCTGAATTCTAGTTTTCATTTTTATGTTTCCTATGTATCCTTATTTGCTGGAATCGAGAGTTTCTCCCGATCTTTAATTTTCCTTCACATACTGACAACTTCCTCTTCAATATCCTTAATATGTTTGATTTTATCTTTTCTAGAATTAGTCAAAATATCGATCTCACTTTTCTATTCTTCAAATTTGATTATGTACTGAACAAAATTTTCTAAGTTATTTGACATTGAAGTCCTCATTTTTTTCAATTTATTCATTCATCCCAGTCTTCTATTTTTCCTACTACTACATACAATGTTTGGAATCATGAAAAAATTTATTTTATTTATTTTATTTGGCTCTCCAAATGCCTTTCTATTTGAGTGAAACTTCTAATTCAACCTGAAGTTCAACTTTTCCTTCAACTTCTTCATCATTGCCACTTTCCTTCCTTCTTTTGGAATTTCCGACAACTTCCACCATAATGTGTGTTTCGTTATCCTTGCATTCCTTCAACTCTTATACCTCAGATTATTCTGAACTTTTATCTTCTTTTGAAAGGATATTGTTCTTTTTGAAGAAATTTTTCTTATCACTTCTCATACATTTCACATTGGATGAATACTTCTTTCGAGGAATTTCCTCAATGTCTTCATCTTCATCTTCTAACTTCTTAGTAAACTTTACAAAAAAATGTCCAATATTTTCAAATTGAAATCATGAAAGTGGAATTTTACCTTTGAACTTTCCGCTTCTTATTAGCATATTTGAGGATAGAAATGATATAAAATTATCCAAATTTTCTTCTTCATGAATATCTTTAACAAGTTTTTTCTTCATTCCCTTAAAAGAAACTTATTTATAATTCCTATTTTCTATAACATTGTTATCATTATTTATCATCCAGTGTTCAAAAAGTGTACTATGCAAGCTATATAATGTTAGCTCCTTTAGATCTTTATTTTCCAATATAGAAACGTTATTATTAAACCAAGGTAGAAGTTTTATAAAGATTCTATTAACAATGTTTATATCTTCAATAATTTCATTGAGACTATGCATGTATTCCACAACAACATTTACCCAGTCAAAGATTGTATCAACAGAATCATTTGGGTTCATTATGAGATCCTCATACTTATTACATATAACCTTTTTCTTTAATTATACCTATTTTGAGTCACCCTCATAAATATTCAACAACTCTTCCCAAATTGAATGCGATGACTTACATAACATCACCTTATTATATATGTAATTGGATAGGGGTCCCCCTAAATAATCAATTCCTTTTTCGTCTACATCAAATTCCCTTCAGTCAGCTTATGATAAATCACCACTATCTATGTTGGCCCAAATTCCATGCATTACTACTGTAAATACATACATTAATAATGATAAAAAGTAGTACTGTATCTGATGCTTCCATAATTAAAAATTTTCCCATCGAATATCAGAACCCCTTTGTGATTAAAAACCTATATTTATTTTATTGAGAGAGAACCAATGAAATTAAACCTTTATCTCTGATACCATTTATTAGTCCTATTAGGTTAAATACCCTAGGGGTGTGAATTAGGGTATGAAAGATTAAAATAACTGCCAATTTATATCTTGTTTCATTGTTAAAAAAACACCCTACTCTCTCTTTTCCATTGCAATGTATGAACAAAATTTAAATCATGCATGAGACACAATAATTTTAATTGGTTCACCGTCACTAGGAAAGGAGAATACAACGACGATGTACCTATGTACCATATCCACTAAGGCTCACTGCCAAATTACAAGGTTTGGGCTAGATCACTTATATGCTTAGGTTAACTACCTTTACAAGGTTTAGGGTTAGCTCAATACTTTCCCAAGGGTCACTCTCTTTATCTATTTCACTGTACCATTGCTCATGGAAAGGATCACCGTAATCCTCTTACTTGTCTCACTACTCTTGAAAGTGATCCACTATCAGTTTATGAACTTGTAGGTCCCTTTATTTTCATTAATTCGTGCATTCTCAACTACAGATAGATGTTAGGTTGAAGTCTCATTTTCACCCATAGATGAAATAAACTTTTATTTATACTATTAGTTTGCAAAAATTAATTTTTCAAACTATTTAAGTCCCTTAAATAACTTCCTTGCTTCCTCTATGAACAAACTACCTTGCACCGTGTGGCACGAGTGCTTTTCATACCACCTCTTCTTCCACAGACTATCCCTGCTTTGTAGATGAATTATTCTTCCGTGAACCACCTCTCCATCATAGATGGCTAATGCCCCATGGACCTCTTCAGCTCCACATACACTTCTCTTTTTCGGGTTATAGTTCCCATGAAAACCCCTTCCATGAGCTGTCTCTATGGAACTATTCTCCTTTAGAGGAATCATCCCTCGTGAACCACTTCTCCTTCACGAAATACTCCCTCATGAACTACTTCATAATACTCCAAATTATTCTCAAAGAGAATATGTTTTCTAATGAAAATTTATCTATACTTAATGATATTATTAGTGGTCTTTATATAATAAGATAGATCCACAAAATATTCTAATCCATTTTACCTAAAACTTTGATGTTGTACAACATTCACCACATACTATGCTATGCAACTCCCATAGTTCTTTGATCCTCTACCGTGACCAATATCTTCTGAGAATGAAACCCTTTATGATATCACAAATCACCACCTCATTTATATAAACATGAAGATATCCAATGATATTCAATCCTTCTATGGACTCCAAGACTCTTGTGAACTATTTTTTTCAGGGTCCACATAGCACACTTCACCGTCTGAATAACATTTTTATGCATAAATCCAACATTTGATTATTTTCCTTAATCATTCTATAATCCTCCTTTACAGTTTGCGAACTATGCTTCATGGTCCTCAAACTGTGTTCTGCGAAAAGATATCCTTTTCCCAAAAACCAAAATCTCGATTTTAAGGCCCACAAATTTGGCAAACACTGGGAAACTGCACAAACATAGAAACCTGCTTCAAAAAACACTAACCATAATCATTTTTGGTCATTTGGCTTTGTCAACAAACACAATCACACTCAAAAATACCGATATGAAACCTTGAGGAATTTTTTCTCTGACAAATGGAGTGATATTTATTTATAAATAAATATTCATTACTAATGACTTGATAAATATTGTGAAGGAATGAAAGACTAAGTTTAGTGGTCTGATGATAAATAATATTTAATTAATAATGCTTGAATAAATTTTAGAAAATTTATTCAATAAATAATATTTATTTAATTAATTATTTTTTTCACATTTCAAGAAATAATAATAATATTATTATTATTATAAACATGGGTTTTTAGGATTTATAAAATAATAAAGGTGCATGGGTAATTAGTTTTTTTTCTAATCCTAGATCTATTTAAAGCCATTTATATCATTTCCAACCAAAATTATATCATTCTGTGTGTGTTGTGTACAATGAATCTAGATAATACTATCAATCCTTAATAAGAACCTCTCTAATAATGCTCTCAAGAACGAATAGTGATATTTATCCACCACCCCACTCAATCCAAGAAACATAAAGTAGAATCATTCTTGATCGAATGGCCCATAGGCCTTTATTGTTTTGATAACCAACCTTTAAAGGGGTGAGGTGGAACCCTTACAAGGCCCGAAGTCTTAGAGACAATTACATGACTCGTAGGTCTTAGAGGGAATCACCCAGAAAAGACAACTTGGAACTGCTCCTCCCCAACACATGCCATGAAATTATCACTCCACCTTCACAGGGTTGGTCGACTAGCTATCCTATGAATATTTTCATAGTCCCAATAAAGATAGGAATGCCATACACTCTTATTATTCCAATTCCGGTTAGCTCTGCTCTGGTGAATTCGCCTACTCCAAATCCTCATCTGGAGCCTTGTTCCTTGTTGTCTGATCGGTACATCTACAAATTCGTGTGGCCTGAAGGCCTTGGGGTGGCCCGAAGGCCTTGAGGTGGCCTAGAGGCCTTGAGAGACAACTGGCCCGAAGGCCTTGAGTGGCTGGAAAGCCTTGTAGGACCTGGGGATGAAACCGATGGCCCATTGGCCAAGGTGGATGAATAGTTCCAGTTACTACAGTTCCGAACAGTGCCTACTACAGTACTACTAAAGTACCAAAAATATTTCTGCACTCAAATTTGATCTTGGGTCTCTTGGATTCAATTTTCGAGTCCTGAAAAACCAGGATGAGGCTCATGTTCTTCTTGGAAGTGATTATCATGGTGATAAAGGATAAACAATGCAAGCATTAGGATATACCATTCTATCACTAAGATATTATCATATAGATTCATGGAGTTTCATGGTACACATGTGGACCACTTATATAGGGAATATATAATTTATTCCTACAACATAGTGTATTTATTATATAGATACATTTTCAAACTCATCAATGAAGAATGAATTCACCACAAGGTTATACTTTAATTGCATAAATTAATTATAAATTTATTATTCCATGATCCTATGTTTTGGTTCTAGTATAGTAATGTTAATTAATCATTAATTCAATCCCATTAGAAATTATGTTCTTTATCAATTTCAATATCAGAATAATAAGAAATTATGAAAAAATGCTATGTTGGGCATGCCCCACATGTGTTTTTGCAGTGCCCAAAACCATCACATCAAGGGTTTTAGGCCTATTGTAAAAGTGAATCTAGATTGTATCTGATTTAATAGCTTACATTCTAAGAACATGGTTCATTTCATGGAAAGGTGTGTGAGCCTAAGATCAGTGATTCTTGACTCACAAGGTGATGATTTGGGTTTTGGTAATTGGTCATAGTAGAGTATGTGACCATTCGGTATCGATGATATCATATAGTACAAGAGATATCACCCATTGTATTAATGTAATTTAAATGGTGCTTGGATTTTTTATTAGTGCTCATGAGGTGTAACTAGGTGAGTGTAACTGGCCCAAAAATTCCATGGTTGGTTTTAATTGGAAAGCACCTGGGGTGTCGGTGCATGGTATCAATGTTGGGGGTATAATGTAGGAGTGGTAAAGTGGGTATCCATGTTAGGTTTTGAATACACCTCTATTAGCTTGGTGCGAGGGCGATGGATGCTTGCAGTCTTTGGATGACACCAACTAGAGGGTGTTCATGCGAAGAACATTAGAATAGTTGAAATGAAATATTTTGAAGAGGAGAGATGAGGGTAATCTTGGTTGAGTAAGGTTGAAATTCATATGAGAATGGTCATTGGTTTAGGCATGCAAGCTTAGGATATGAGTTATGGGAGGTGAGTCGGGCTATGTGGTCAATTAGTGTAGGAATGTGCACCTGTCTTGTTTTGAGGGATCAAAGTAATATGTGTTGGCATGAATAGTACCAACCATGTTTTGTATTGGCATGAATATATGTGGGAGATAAGGTTAAAGGACCTCAAGGAGATGTGGTGGGTAGAGATACCTGAGGATTGGAAAGGGTAAAATACCCTGGGTTGTGAGGGGAAATGTTGGATGGGAGCAATGTGATGTGGAATGATCAATCTGATAGGTCAATCCTAATAAGGTATTGGTAGGATAGTTAGCATGGCTTGGGATTATAAACACATGTGTGATAATTATATTAATTATTGGTATTGGTGCTTGGGTAGTAGTGTAAGGGAAAAAACATGGTGGGGAGACTACCATAAGTTATCAGAGGCGACAAACCTCTCTTCAAATGAGTTTTAGTGATAACTGAGGATGGTGTCCCATGATATGAAAGTGGTTAGTGTTCAATTGTTGGAATGGAATTTTAGTGCCATTTAAGACCATTATATTCAATTAAATATGGGATTTTAGTTATTAATATCATGTTTGAACCTTGGGTGAGAAGGTTTTTGGTGCGTAGGACTAGTATTGAGATTGTTGTGAATGCCCCAGATACAGGTTCACATGTTCTTTTGAAGTAATATGGATTCATTTAGGAATTATAAAGTTTTATTTTTATGGTAATTATCAGATTTTGAGTAGATTCTTTGGGATCCAGATGAATGATGTAATCTATGCATGGTTTGGTGTGGTGGAATGTTGGTGCTCAGGTGGGCGCACTGCGAATAGTGTGTGTAAATGGTTTTTCATTATAGAATCACATTGGGGGTTAGGTTAGACCTCACTATGTTTAAATGAGCATGGGAAACCTCCAGTGAGTAATCAACCATTATCTAGTGATATAAGGGGGTGTCGATGGAATAATTTGAGTGTTCTTGAGTTTGTTCGGACAAGGTTTTAATCAAAAATTAATATCATGATTTGATTTCAGACTATGATGCATATTCTTGGGTAGTTTTTTGGATCCTTCAGAGCTAGGAATCAAGATCAGAATATATGGTAACACATTGGGGAAAATAAATCCTTTTGTGTATCGATAGCTAGAGGATCCCCACCTCATGCTATGATGTGAAGATGGATTTAATGGGTTTGTATCCACATCAGGAACAAACTTGTGGATATAACCAACATTATGTGGGAGTTGGATGAATATTTTTAAAGAAGAGATGATGTATTTGAGTTTTTCTTGGATTGTGAAGGTACATAACTTTTGGTTTCGGATAATGAAAAATATTTGGGACTATATTTGATTAGATATATCTTGTGTGTGGAGTTACAGTGCATCGTGAACCATGTTTATATGGTTGATAGACCATTGGGATTGTGATGTGGAAGAAAAATTCTAATGGGGGAAATTTCTATGGTTCAAAATCAGTCTTATTATCTAAGTTCTATGGTGGGGAAACCATAGGATAGATAATCTCATAGACAATGAAACATGAGTGTATAAAGGTAGATGGAAGCTATGGATAATACTCTTGTTGTTCAATGAGATATGGGAAATGGAATGAGATTTGAAGGCCCTGCATCTTATTTTTGTACTTAAATTTTGGGAAGGTGTCAAGTGTTTGTGAATAAACCACGTTCATTAGCATCAAACTGAAAGCCATTATTGGTTGGGGAATACTATCAGGTGATCACCAAGACATATATAGGTTTTTAAGTTTTTGGGTGTGGAGTATGTAAGGCCCTATTATTTGTAAGAGCTTTCAATTCTGGAGGGGTTCTGGATTTTTCATTTAGAGGATGGGTCAATTTTTTGGATGGAACTCATATTTTAATTTTACAAGTTAAAACCCCTAAAAAACCCCCTTTTTACATGGAATAAGGTTAAAGAGGCCAAACGAGAGTTTAAGAGAGCACCGGATGAGGTTTTGGGATAACCAGGATCTTTTAGTAGCCACCAAGAGCGACTGACTCACCGATGGACTTGCAATAAGCTAGGTTTCACTACCAGGCTCATAGGCTTTCTAGTGGATTGGTACTATCTAGACACTAATATAGTGGGTTGTTTTTTTAATTATGGGGATATTCATTTCCATCTTTGTCCCTTAAATAACTTACTCCAGAATTTATGCCTCAAAGGGTTAGTAGCTCCCTCCCCATACCCTTTTCTCTCTCTCTCTCCCTTACTCTATATGATATCCCCCACAATTATGGGTGGATGAAGTTTCCAATTGGTGTGATCATGAGATAAAAGGTATGGCTATGAGTTTTATTTTATTACTTATTTGGTTATTTTAGCTTATAGTTCCCTCTAATTATTTTAGTATAATATTCATTATTTTCAAGGTATTTTTATGGACTCTCGATTTTTCCAAATTTAGGTCGAACTATTTGCTAATACTGGCCATGTGGACTCTTCTAGGCATAATGTTCATGGTAAATTACAATTAACAGATAATATCATTTATTACTAAGGGTAGGAATAAGGTAGTGAAGCTTGATATGTCTCACTTGACCTATGATTAATTAATTTTTTTAAATTGATGCATGGATTAGTTAAATGTACCTATTTGGCATGAAATGAACCTTAAAAATAGAACCCCTAGTAAAGTTCTTAGTTTATGAGTTGACCTTGTAAATGGTCTATTTATGGAACATTTTTATTTATAAAAATAAATATGAATATGTAAAGGGACTTTTGTGTTTGAAAAAGGAACAAAGGGAATTGTAAATTAGATCGATCGTTGTGAAATGGGATTCCATAACCATCAATGTTTTAAATAGAATTTAAGAGATTTTTATGAAACGAGAAATGGGTTTATAAAATAACATGAACTATGGTAGTGATTTTTTAATTTTAAAAAAATAGAAAGTGAAAATTTTATAATGAAATGAATTGGGTTTTATTACATGACTTGTTTTCTTATTGGTAATCAGTAACATAGTCCGTGAAGTGGACCTTGGGATTTTGATTTTGATTAATGATTTACCTATAGGGGAGTAATTATTGTTGAATATAGAATTATTAAATGAATTCATATTTATGTGATGTTCTGTAGAATTATTTTTTAGGATTCCTTGGAGTTTTAATGATTCTAGAAATGTGTGAGATTCCATGACAAAGCCTTAGATTCCACTGGGGGAATTGTATAAATTCCATGGTGTGATGACATCCCTAAATTCATATATGAACAATTCCATGGAATTCCATGAGTAATACATTTGATTCTGATAGATTCATTATCATGAATTACTTGGAGAGGCTCCGCCTTGGATTCCGGTATTATCTATATTATCGAATTCTACCGATTAATATTGTGGATTATTATGAGTTACCTTGGTGAATGTCTTGGAATAATATCTCAAAATTAAAACAGATTATATTTGTTATAATGCCTCAAGAATAATATGACGATTCCCATTAGTCCATGTTTTTGAATCTCAATGATGGTTCCTTGAGTTTAGAATGATATTTCAGATCAGTGTAATGCTAAGGGTCACCCCTTCCATGGATTACCTATGGAAGTTTTTGAAAGGGAATTGCTAGTGGAGCCATGTGAGTTTTGTCAATTTTTAAGACCATAATTTCCTTGGTTTTATACCTTGTAACTGGTTGTGTTATGATGTATATAATGATCAGAGACTAACTAGTGATAGGAGAAGTTAGTATAGGATGATGTCGAGTGTCACCGCGGAGCCCGAGCATCCATGGTTATTTCACTTCCCATGTCATTTAAATTATTAGACTATAATTTTTTTAATAAACCAATTAGTAAACTTTTAATCATAAAAATCATACATAAACTATATTATAAACTAGTTATTTTGGGGATTATATTGGTGTTGTATGACTTAGTTTACTCACACCTTACTTGGGATGTCGTGACACTTGTGTACCTTAGAATAAGACTATTGTTTTGTAGTTATATGTTTAGGGAAATGATCGATGTTGTTTTGTTCTTTCTTGGACTAGAGTGTGGATAACATGACCGAACAGGACATGGGACCAATTATAGTATAGTTTCTTTATATTTTATATGTTATGTTTTATTGTTATTTTTATCCTCCATTAAGAGATAGTTATGGAATATATTTCATTATTATTTTTTCAAGAATTTGATATTGTAGTTATTTTTGTGTTTTCCCTGACTTATCTGTGATGTTTATTTTTTGGTTTATATTTCCATCATTTATGCTGTTTTAGGTAATTTGAAACAATATAATAGTATCCTCATAGTAACCACATAAAACCTTGATGATATTTGGTAGCCTATAAAGTATGAGGATGCATTCTTGAGTCCATATGGTGCACTAGTCAGGAGAACTAGTTTCGTGGATCCTGGAACACGACATTACAACCACATACTCTACTTCATGAGTACTTAAAGACATCGAACATTACTTCTTTGTTTATTAATAAACACACATATATCATGAAATAAAAATCTACTGAATAAACACTACATATCATAAAAATTTCCTTCCCAATCAACGTCTAAAAATATAGAATGATTATGCTTAAATTAGACATCACATTTCTCCTCCAATGGCCCGAAGGCATTCATTTTTTATTGATTTTGATAATCCACCTTTTAAGTAGGCATAAGTATTACATGGCCCGTAGGCCTTAGAAGAATTCAATGCCTGTAGGCTTCAAACATTACATACAACCCAGACTAACTATTTAGAACTGCTCCTCCCAGCATCTTCATCATGAAATCAGCTCTCCACCTTTGCATGGCTATTCGACTAGGCTTTTCCCATGCTTGCACAATCTTGTCCCAATGGTAGGTGCCATACCCTCTCATTCTTGGAAACCTTTTAGTTTCTACTATGGTGAAACCTCCTTGCTCCCCCTCCATTGAAGTTTGTTCATTGTAGGTTTTTTAGTTTTCATCTGCACTTAAGGTGGCCCGAAGGCCTTGAGGTGGCCCGAAATCCTTACTTGACATGAAGGCCTTGGTGGCCCGAAGACCTTAAAGGACTTGAGGACCAAATCAGTGGCCCGAAGGCCCAAACGGGGGAATATTCCTGGCTGCTACTGTGCCAAACAGTTCCTGCTACAGTTCCCTCTACAGTACCTGCTATAGTTTTTCACAGTTCCTGCTACAGTACCTGTTACAGTACAACTACAGCTTCCGCTATAGTACTTCAATAGTACTGCTATAGTACTAGAAATTAGCATCCCCCTGGATTTGATCCCAGGTCTCGTGGATGCACTTAAGGAGTCCTCACCAACTGGGCTAAGGCTCATGTGCTATTATATATCAAATAGAAACATTTTTTTTACCTTTTATGTACAAAAAAAATACTTTTTCCAACCTTGAAATATACCTCTTTCGGTTCAATTTTATACATGATACAAAGTTTAATAACATAAACTATATCTAATTTTGAAGCTGGAAAGTAAAAAATACATCCAATCAAAAACTAGAATTCCCTTTTACACACTTAATTTCTTTCCAAAGCATTAGAAAACCTAGTTCACACTAAATGTTTATAGAAACTAGATTTTAATCCACTGTGATAAACATATTTATAATCTTCCGAGCATAATTATCTTGAGAAAAAAAGTTATATTCCTCTTTATAGAGTTGTAAACCTAGATAATATATCATCTCACCATGAAAGGGAATTTAAAATTACTTCCTTACCTATAAAAAAATTCTTCAAAAACTCTTTTATTTTCATTTTTGAAAATATAATTTTATCTACATAAAAAAACAATGAGGGAAACCTAGTTATGATATTTAATTTGAAGGGTATAGTTTAATATTACCTTTTTAAACTTCAACTTATTTAAGAATATATCTATCTTGGAATACCAAGATCTTAGTGATTATTTCAACCCATATAAATCATTATTTAACCTAATAACATAATTATATTCTTTTCCAAACAGGAATATATAGGTTTGTTAAATATAAAGTTCTTTATCCAAGATACCATTTAGGAAGGAAGTCTTGACATATATTTGTAATATATTATATAAACTTTGGTATATAATAAAAAGAAACATTATTACAATTTATATCCTTTACACTGGTGAAAATTTCTCATAAAAATAAATTCCTTTCACATGAGAATATCCTTTACCTATAAATCTTGCTTTTTTTATCAAAACACCATGATTTTAAATCACTGGAATAATAATTTTTTCCCATAATAATTTTATTTTCAATATTGGGTACCAAATCTCAAGTTTTTTAAATCTATATATGATCCAAATCATTATTTATAGCATCTAACCACTTTTTATTCTCTAAATATTATTTCACATCACTTGGTTTATCTTTAAAAACTAGTGTGGTATGTGATGTTTTCCACAAAGTTCCTCTTGTTTGATTTTATTTCCCTAATTATTGTACAATATTCTTTACCTAAACATATTTTCTTACCCTTGTATTAGATGAATGAAGTTATTCGTTATCACCAAAACAACTAAATAATAATTTTCTACTAGAACATATTCTAAAATTTCACTACTTTCCAAAATGACGCCTTGTAATTTTATGAAAAGTAATTGAATTCATCACTTCCAAAACAAGCTATTTTACATGTTCTTTATTTTTTTTTGTTTCATCACCTTCACATTAGAAGAATAAAAAATCCATTATATCTCTTTTTGTAATAATAATATCCTATTCTATTTGGAGGGTAACCAAGTAAGATATCTTCAACACCTTTTTTATCAAAATTATCATGTTTTTATCCTTTGAATTCAATCACACAAGGACTGAAAAATATACTTAAACACTTTAAACATGGATAGTTGTTTTAATAAATATAATAAAGTGATATATCTACATTTTTCCTATATATGTAATGATTTCAAATGTGAACCACTGTACTAGTTGGTTGTCCCTGAAAATATCAAGAGGTATCATCCTCTATAGAGTTTATTTCATCCATATCAACGAAAATTATATTATTATGTTAAATAATTTTTTTTATTCTATAGCACACTAATTTCTTGGTAAATACCATGATTTTCAATATAATTATGAAATATCCAAGTTTTTTTTCAACACTATTATCTATTTTAACATCTTCAAGGAAAACCATAATTATTTTTGACACTTATTTTAAAAATTTTAAACATTCTTTGACACTTTGATTTATTTTTGATAAACATAATAAATGTAATCTGAGTAAATTCATCAATAAGTTAAATGAAATAATTATCTCAATTTATTTATTTCTTCCTCATAGTCCCACAAATTTCAGAGTGGATATACTGTTACGGATGTGTTAATTGAATCTATACCTTCTTGTGTAGATAATTAAAAATATTTACCTCTTGCAATTTTGAGAAAACATACATCCCCTATATTTTCACCTTAGTCACATCAAATAAATTGTCTCTATAGGTAAAAGTTCTCATGTTATTTTGGATAATATGACCATGTATTCAATCCACTGATGATTTTCATCATTTGTACTAAAATAACATGAATTTATAGCATCACAAACCTAGAATAGATCAAATTGTTCATTGACCTATTATTAAAATGCAAACATTTTCTAAGATATTAAAATCAAATCATTATTTTGAAAGCTCACTTCATTTCCTTCATCACATAATTGATACACAAAAAGAAAATTGTGTTTTAGTCCTTTAAAAAATGACGTGATCTTGGATTTATGTTGATATTTCCCAATCAAAACCGATCCAACACATTTAATTTTGGGTGACCCATAATTCCAAACATTTACTGATCCTTCCTTTTACTATTCAACATCATTTATAAGATTTAAATCTCATTTCATATAAAAAATATCCACTATCCAGTGTCTATATATTATCCCCTTTTAATTATTTGATGTCTAATTCAATAACCAATTCATTCTCTTTACCTTTAATATTCATTTTCTATGTCTTTTGAGTATTTCCACTTATATTTTTTTTTGGGTTGGTAGAAGGATGATAAAATAATTTTTTTGGTGGATGAGCTGGTCACATCTTCCAATGACTTCTTCAAGTACTTCAAACATATTTTTTAAATATTATTAAGAATTTTTAGTCTATTCCTATACTTTCATCCTTTAATATATTTGAATACCCCTCAAATATTTCCTTCAAAAACTCCTAGTATCATAATAGTGTAGATAATTAAACCAACACATTTTTTAAAAGTTCCTTAATCCTGTATAGTTCAAATAATACCCATATAAAGCATACTTTCCTCTATAGATAGACTATTTTCAAGTTGTTATCACATGTCTTACTTAATTATTTAATTCACTATTTTCAATATTTTTTTGGAAAAAATTATTATAAACTCTTAAAATATTATTCTCAATATTAGTATTCTCCTCATCCTCTCTAGAGTCAAAAGTTGTAGTATTTTAAGTTCAATTTAATGTTCTCAAAATTCCTAGTTTTATCGAGGATCATTAGATTCTGCAACAAAATTTGTATTCTTGAAGTTTTTATTCATCTTATAATTCTCACTATCATTTTAATGATTATTTTCACTCTTATAGAGCGATTTTTCATAAGAATTATTAATTATTAAACATTCTACAACCACCTTGTAACACCATGTGTATTTCCTTTAGGTATGATATGACTTTTATTTGGATTTACCTTTTTGTTTTGGTGAATTACTGGATTTTCTATAATGGAGAGACTTTAATAAGGAAAAGGACCTAAAGTCCAGGGATATCTATTTTTTTTTGGATTAATGGAGTCTGAGTATAAATATGTAAATGGATTCAGAGGGTGATATATAGGTCTGAAGAGCCTTAATTTCCGGTTTAGAGGGTTTTTGATAAAAATTGGGATAATCACTACCTACTAGATACATTTACGTCATGAATAGATTTCACGATGTGAATCTATTTTAGGAAAGATTCCATGAGTCTCATATGGAGAATGAAATTTTTACAAGGAGTGAAACCATTACACAAGGTAAAAATGTTGATTGGGATTTAATTTAACTCAAGGTGACACCTTTTTCATCATATTTATAATTCATAAGATTTAACATTGTGAAAGGGATTCATGAAGTGAATTCATCAGGTCCAATAGTTTTAAACACATTTAACTCCTAATTATTTCTCCATTCGGTGTGCATGATTTCCTCTCAATCTCTATTTAGATTTTGGGCCATTTTGGGTGATCACCCTCCATTTGGATCACTCAATTTGGAATTTTACTCCTATGACGGTTCTGGTGCATATCATTGGTAAGTGATCCTTCCACTTATTTATTTCCATTTTTCACAGTAGTGGTGTTGAAAACATTTGTGATTCAAATTAATGATTGATTAATATTTCCTACTGACCCTTTATAGTTTCTTGACATTCCGTGTCTTTCAATGTCTAATACATGGTTTTTAAATCTCTATTTTTGAATGAGGATAGTTTTCCATTATTCTCTAGAGAGGTATATTTATGCAAGTATTTCTAATTTTTGAATTTATAATTTTTCTTGTATACCCCTATGTTTTTTTCATTAAAATGGATTTTATTTGATATAAAAAAGGTTTTTATTAAATGTGAGCATGGATTTGGAAATGTATTTGGATAAAATTAGCACATTGGGAAACTTGGGTGTGTTGGGAAATAGATATAGGTAACCTTAGTGCGTGTGACACCACTAGGTGTTAATTTTGTGATATAGAAGTACAATGGTTGGAATTTATATCAACTGAAAGAAACATAAGCCTCATTTAGGATTCTTTTATTTCTTGTATAAATTACCATAGGTTAGAACCCAAATTGAATTATTTGTCTTTCATACATGATTTATCGCATTATGGTTTATTTCATGGATAATTTCTAACAAGTTTAGTTTTTTTTATACCTGATAAGTATACATTTTTGGAAAACAAATGAATTTTTATATATGCTTTTATTTTTGAAAAATCTTTATAAAATGGATTTTTTAAAATATAGAACCTATGAATTCTTTATATTAGAACTTGTATAGATTCCTTGGTTGTATCATACTAGGCTCTATTATCACATCCAACTTTTCTTCCTTCAGGATATTGTAGATTTTTGTTTGGACATAGGGAACGGTATATGAATCATGTACTTTGATAGGTTTTATTATCTTATTTTAGCTTCATTGTGGGGTAGATTGGTGGTGATAGATGCTCATATAAAGACCTCTTCAGTCTGGTCTAGTTTATCTTTCTATTTTAGCTGGTGTGACTTGGATTTGTGTGTCTACTAAATTTGTATTACTTTATTTTGCAAGGTACATTGATGATTCTTTATTTTTACATGATTATTGTGGTTCTTATCTATATATTGCCATGTGATAGACCTTCTTCAGCAACTTTTCTAGTTAACCCAAGATGGTTCATTACAAATTAGTTTTAGAGGGAATACTCCAGATGAATTTTTGTTGATAATTCTTAGGTTTGGTTTGACATTTTGGTAGATAAGAGTTATGAACATAAAAATTTAGGTATTAAGTGAGGAAAAGGGGCTTGGATGGCTCAGTTTCATGTAAGAATCTACATTACCATGTGTGGTAATTTATTTTTTCTGAGCTCGAGACTTATTTATTGAGGTAATTTGAATGAACTAGATATGGAGTTTATTTAAATAGACCTATTATTTTTTAAGGTTTCATCATTGTTAAAATAATTAATAATTTCTTTAAATACTTATTGTTTTAAATCATTGATATCAATACTTGATGTTAGTCCTATGATTTTTTTATGTGCTCATGAATGATTAGTTTTTGACTTATGATTGTTAGAAAATAACTCCTAGAAAAGCTCTTCCAAATACAAGTGTTGAAGCTGTGAGGTAGGTTCCGAACAAAAATAATCCGGTGGAAACTTATTTTGTAGAAGATGTTGTCCACACCATTCATACTCTAGGTCAATCAGGTGTCAGAAACCCATGAAATGTTGTGGATCATGAATCGTAATTTAAAAAAAAGAATCCCCTATCTTAAGTGGTGACAAAGAAATCTAGGAATCTAAATAATGGACTAAATGTATTGAGAGGATATTAAACTTTCTGTAGACACTTTAGGACATGAAGTTGGATTTTTTCACATATATTCTTGATGTACCAGGATTGAGATGGTGAGACTCTATTTTCTGGGCTAAGCTACATGAGGATATAACCTATTCATATTTCAAGAAAATATTCAACTAGTAGTTTTATCCTTAGATATTACATGGGTAAAATAATTAATAATTTATTACTTATAATTGGGATATAATTTATTTTTGGTGTATTCCACCAATTTTGATGAGTCAGTGAACATGGTACGTGAGCTAGTCACCAATGATTACCCAATGGCTTGGAGGATTGAGTTGGGGTTTAGGACCAATATTTAGTTGATACAAATTTTCATGTGACTTATGAACTTTATTGAGTTATTTGATAAGTATTATTTGGTAGAGGCTGACATAGCTAGAAAAATAAGTTTTTGAGGATCTTTAGTTGGTATTTTTTTAGCCAGTGTGTATCTTCATTCTAGAGAATGAAGCATAAAGTTATCTAGTTTTCTTCAAGACTAGTTTTGATGGATTCATATAGAAATAAGTAGTTTTCTTGCTATTAGTGTGGGAAAATTGTTCATACCAAGACTAATTGTATGAATGATTTTAAGGCTTCTCATCATTATGGACAATCTATCTATCTGAGTTTTCTTTGAAAGGATGTCCAAAGGCTGTAAGGTTGGATCCACCTTCACCAAGGGATTGTAGGTTCATACCAATTCTTCCAAGGCTGGTGGGTATTATCCATTGGATAAGGGGTACATTCATATGGATAATAAAGACCATGGAGGATATGAGACTGGATGCCTTTATGCAGTAGAGTATACACTAGAGGAATCTAAAGTCGGTCGAGCCATAATTAAATGTATGGTGTTTATTTCATCTTCTATGGTGCTAGATTTATTTGATACAGGGGATAATCATTCTTTTATATCATCAAATCCTGTTTTAATGTTGGGTATGTGTTTTAAGATGATTTCATTCTTGTTGGATCATTCCATGACTTTGGTAAAGTGGTCTAAATAATGTTTCAAGTTCCCCACAAGTCAAGTGACAATAGAAGTCCATGACGTGGAGTGGGACTTCATGGTTCCTGATCATGAAATATTTGAATTTATTATCATTATGGATTAAATGATCATTGTTAAGATCCAAATAGACTGTTATCACCATTGGGTTTAGTTCTTATATATCGATTGGGCCACTCATGTCTTTCAGCGTGAGTGGGACTCTAGACTGGGAAGGGAAGGACATTTTGTTCCTTATAATGGCTTAATATTGTGTATGTTTTTAGATATGTATATTGATGATGTTGACCATTATTTGAGTACTCAGTTACCTATGGTGGTGTGTGCATACCCTTTGGTCTTTCAGGATGATTTTTATGGCTGAACATCCTAGGGTGAGGTTGAGTTTACTATATACTTTCTAACTGTAATGATGCCTATTTCTAAACCATCTTAGTGTATGGTGTTTACTGAGTTAATTGAACTTAATTTCTAAATTTAAAATATCAAGGATAAGGGATTTTGTCATCCTATCATTTCATTGTGGGATTGTCTTGTCATATTTTTTAAGAAAGAAGATGTAAGACTCTAACTTTGTATTGACTATAATAAGTTAAATGAGGTGACCATTAATAAAAAATATCCCTTTCCAGGGATTGATGATCTATTCAACCATCTTAGAGGGTCTCATTGGTTTTCAAATATTGACCCACGGTTAGGGTAACACCAGTTGAGAGTTTGAGAATAAGATATACCTAAGACAACATTTAGATCTAGTATGGGAATTTTTAGTTTTTTGTTAGGATATTAAGACTAACTAACAATCCTTTTGTGTTTATAAAATTGATGAACTAGATATTTCATCGGTTCATGGAATCTTTTGTTGTAGTATTCATGGATGATATTTTGATTTAATCTAAGTCATAGGAGGAGCACATGGACCATTTGGATGTAATTCATATAACTTTGAGGGAACATAATATGTATGGTAAAATTTCCAAATGTCAGTTTTAGATTCAAGAAGTAATGTTTTTGGGGAATGTTATATATGAGAGGGAAATCTCAATGTATCGTAAAGTGATACAGGAAGTTATTTCTTGGAGAATCCTAGAAATATTTTTAAGATCAGAAGCTTCTTGGGTTTGACTGGTTATTATAGGAAATATGTTCAGGACTTCTCCAAGATTGTATCTATGATGAAAACATTAACCTATAAGGGTGTAATGTTTGAGTAGAATGAAAAGTGTAAGAGATATTTTTGGGAAATAAAGGTGATATTGGATTTATCTCCAATTTTGATTCTTCCCAAACTACGTTTGAGTTATGATGTAATCTGTAATGATTCTATCATGGGGTTGGGGTGTGTCATGATGCAGAAGAGACATATAGGATCCTATGGTTCATTAAATTTATAACCTCATGAGAATAACTTCCATAACCATGATCTTGAGAAGGAAAAATTTATGCATGAAATAAAAATTTAGTTTCACTGCATCTTTAGAGAACAATTTATTGTATATTCTAATCATAAGATCTTTTTTTATATTTTCACTTAGAGGGATCTAAAATTTTGATAGAGATGCTGGGTGGAGTATCTACAGAATTTTTATTTTAATATTTCTTATACTCTTGGAAATTTGAATGTGGTCACTAATGAACTGAGTAGGAAATTACTAACACAATAAATGGATGAATTGTTATAAGTGTGGTCTTTGATGAGTTTTTTGTGTGGAGATTATCTTGAGATTGGTAAAAGTTAATGGGAAGGTATTTTTGGTTTCGATGAAGGATGAATCATCTTTTGATGAGTGGGATTGTATTGATCAGATAGATGAACCTGAGTTCCATATCTTTAATAAAATAATTTATAGTGGGGAGACCTTGGGTGAGTGGTCTAGGCCTCCCAGTGGTGATTCATGTTTTCAAACTAGGATGGATTTTCCTTTTTATCTGAGAGAGGAGTTTATGGATTGTGGACACCATTAATATTAGTCTATGCACCTTGTCACTACCAAGATGTGTCATTATTTGTAATGTCAGTATTGGTGACAATGGATGAGGTGGTTTATTACATATTTTGTATCATGGTGTCTTAATTGTCATAGAATTAAGGAGGAACACCGTTTAACTTTTGGTTTGTTACATCCCTAACCCATTCTGGTATTGAAATGGGATGAGATATTCATGGTCTTCATCATCATTTTTCCATATAATCTTAGTGGGAAAGATATGATATGAGTTATCATAGATCAACTAATGAAATCAGTGCATTTCATACCTATCTATGAGGTGGAAAAAGTAGATCAACTTGGGTACTTTTATATTATTTATATTATGAGACTTCATGGGGTTCCCATTGAGGTTGTTTATGATAAGGACCCAAGGTTCACATATAGGTTTTGGAAAGGTTTTCCAAAAGTTATGAGTTATATATTGAAATGGAGCATGAAATATTATCTGCAGATTAATGGATAGACAAAGAGAGCTATCCAAGTTCTTAAGGATATGCTTCTATCTTGTGTGTTTGATTTCAATGGTTCTTGGGATTTTTTACCTTTATTAGAGTTTCCTATGACATTTGTTATCATGCCTTGATCAAAATGATTCTCTTTGAGGATTTTTATGGGTGGCTATGTAGATATCCCTTATGATGGGTAGAGTTGGGAGAGTGGTCCTTTTTTGGATGATTCTTGTTCAAGATATGATGGAGAGGGAATAGATGATTCAGAAGAGATTAATCATTGAACTAATTCATTATAAATATTATGAGGACCATTGTTTCCAGCCACTGGAGTTTGATGTTGGTGATCAATACATTATTTTAGTTTCACCTCTCTTAGGAAATCATTATTTGGGTAAATAGGTTATGTTTTCACCAAGGTTTGTGGGACCCTTTGAGATCATTGGACAATTGATAAAGGTGACCTATCAGTTATACTTACTATAACATTTGACTTCCATCCATGACATGTTTCATGCTTCTCGGTTGAGGAGGAATCTACTTGATACTACCTATGTGATTGAATGGTAGGATGTTGACCTTGTTCCTGAAATCATTGTGTTTGAGAAACCATTTCATATTATAGAACATTTAGATTAGGTGTTTCATGGTAAAATTATTCCTTTGGACCATTTAGTATGGTAGTGCAGACAGGATAACCATGAGATGTGGGAGCAAGAATTGTTGATGAGGTAATAATGTACTTCACTTTTTTGTGAGTCCATTGTCACGACCCGTCCTTGGGGTCCGTGCTGTGACTACCCCAAGCCCGCCTTCCATAGGCCAGGGGCTGGCGACTAGCACCAAGGCGTAAATCCCGGTAAAAAGGGAAGGCATTGCCTTGGAAAAGTAAACAAGAACTACAGAGTAAGCAAGCGGAAAATTAAACACTAAGTAAAAACAGAGTCCAACTAAAGTGCGGAAAAGTAAATGGGCCAGTATACAAACCCAAACTGAAAGTAAAGTACAACTCGAAAGGGAAAACAGCAACTCTAAAGTAAAAGCTGCTACACCGAGCTGTCCACTGGAAATCCCACCTGAAGGGTGGGTACAGATAGCTCCACTGCTCCTCGGGTCCCGCCGTCCGCTCCGAGCACGACCCGCCTAGTGGTCCACCTCCAGGTACTGTCTTGCTCTGCAAGCCTCAACCACAATCAACGATGTCCGTCGTCTGCAACCAACACAACGTAGTGCGGGCATAGCCCGTGCAGGGGTGAGTATAAGCTACTCAGTAGGGACCCCGAGACCCCCGAAGGTCTCCCAAAATCCACAGAGGATAAACCACAAAAGAAAGATACAATCACGAAATAACAACCAACACTGCTTAGGTATATGCCCATACATATACCTAAGTCATCAATTCCAATACGCTCAAACCTTCGAGCCCAAGTACAACTCAGTCCACACAGGAAAGTATTCGTATTCCACATAGGAAAGCAAAACGAAATCCACATAGGAAAGCAACAGGATTCAGCTCACACAGGTATACATCATCGATAAGGTGAAAGAGATGATCAGACATAGATACTGAATCATCTAAGCTGGGACCCACATAGGATACAAGACCAGTACAGCTAGGACCCCCATAGGATACAAGACCAGCTGTCTTCATTGATTCATCTATACTGGGACCCACATAGGATACAAGACCAGTATTGAATCATCTAAGCTGGGACCCACATAGGATACAAGACCAACACAGCTAGGACCCACATAGGATACAAGACCAGCTGTCTTCATTGATTCATCTATACTGGGACCCACATAGGATACAAGACCAGTATTGAATCATCTAAGCTGGGACCCACATAGGATACAATACCAGCTGTCTTCATTGATTCATCTATACTGGGACCCACATAGGATAAGAGACCAGTATTGAATCATCTAATCTGGGACCCACATAGGATACAAGACCAGCACAACTAGGACCAACATGGGATACAAGACCAGCTGTCTTCATTGTCGCAGTCCACTGAGGATCCATGCACAATCTTCGTCGTCACAGTAGCAGTCGCAGCCAACACTAGGGTTCCCGCACACACCAAGCTCGTTCGGGAGGGTCCGCTCCACGAGCCGAGAGGCTGATACATCAACTGTCACAAATTCCAGAGTTGATGTATCCAAAAGTTCCGTATCGCCAACAGGAACTCAACGCAACAGACGGCGCGTCGTTCGGACGCCCGGTCTGAGAGTTATTGGCTTTTTCGTCCCAGGGGCCCGGTTGGTTTTTAAGGTAAAACCAAACCGACCGTACTCCACCTGCATCCAAACCTCGGGCAGAGTATTCCAAAAGATCCGTCTCACTAAGAGGAACTCAACAAAGCTGACGGCACGTCAATCGGATGTCCATAGCTCAAGATATGAGCGTTTCTGCTCCGAGGGCCCGGTTGGTTTCGTGTACGAACCAACCCGGCCGAACTCAAAGTATTCCAAAACCTTGAGTGCGATATACTGAAACGACCGTCTCGATCCAAGGATCGCATCTCCGCTGACGGTTCGTCAATCGGAGGTCCGTAGCTCAAGTTATGGGCAAAAGACCAAAGTCGATTAGAAAATGGGGGGTCCGGGTCCAGGCTGACCCGGCCCGACCCCCCCTGGGTCGGCCCGAACCGGGTCGACCCGACCCGGGTCCGAACCGGCCCGGCCGGCGGCGCGGCCCGGCACCGCGGCGCGGCCCGGCCGGCGGCGGCGCGGCCTGGGCGCCGCTCGGGTGCCACGCGCGGGGGGCAAATCCCCCGCCTCTTCCCTCTGCTGGCGGCATGGCTGATTGCCGCGCCTTGGATCAAACGGCCCCCCACGTGGGGGCCTGCTTTTGAGAAAAACGGGGGGGCCGCCTGCCACCCTTTGTGAAACTGGCCCCCCTCATTATGGGGGGCCAATTAGGCAGCCCGGGGGAATTTAATTCCCCCGGTTTCCAACAATCCGGCCGGCCCGACCTGGTCGACCAGATTCTTCTCAACAGGACCGGTAAGGGCCGGTCCTCTTCCATCTTCTGGCACCGGCGGCCCGGCTGGCCGTCAGTCATCACGTTCCGCCGCGGCCCGGAACTGGCCGCGGCCTTCGCCGTCTGGCGCGGTGCGACGACACCGTGCCCCTCCGCCGCGGCCCCGCTCCGGCTGCGGCGCCTTTGGTTTCCTTCGACGCGGTGTGACGGCGTCGCGTCCATGAAATTCTTCCATGGCGCGGCGCGACGGCGCCGCGCAATAATTGTCGAAGGATATCTTCTTGGTGCGACGACATCAAACCATCACGTTTCATCCGCAAGAAACATTCAAGAGTTAAGGAGGGGGTTTCGGCCGTGTTTGTGCGGTCTGGCCCCCCTCTCGTTAGATGATAACACATAAACATTTATCCTCAAGATTGTCATGCAAGAACCAAGAACGCGAATAAATAAATTAAACAACAAGAAACCCCTACCTTGAATTCAAGTGCAGAGCACGTCAACAAACCGCGGAAGACAAACGTCGCAGAGGTCGGGCATCGCGGTAATCGTTCGTCGATTCCGTTGACGAAGAGGTACGTCCTAAGAGGTACGTATTTGGTGAAACTTCATAAGCCAACGAAGAATGTCCAAGGAGGAATCAACGTCTCCTTTCGTTGATATGGGAAGAAGATCGAAGAAGCGACGTCGTCGACCTTTGGAAACGCACCAGCTACGAAGAAGAAAGAAGCGGTGTTCTTGAGTGTTCTTCGTCGGAGCTTGAAGAAGATGGAGAGAATTCTTCAAAACCTCTCAAGATGGCTAAGGTGACCAACCAAAATAAAATAATCTAAGGCTTATTTTATTCACAAAATTATCAATTTAAATTTCAAAGGTTTGAAATTCAAACAACTCTCTCCATTAAATAACCAAGTTGTCAAGATCATTAAAAGAGGAGTTTAAGGGAGTTTAAAAAAAAGAAGGTGACGAGTTATGATTCGTGTGGGCCCCACCACACTTAATCCTCCCAAGGGAGGTTAAGTGGATGTGGGTCCCACCTCTAACTCCCTTTGGGAGAAAATAACAAACAAGTTAAAAATAAAAAGTGTTTCCACATTTTTATTTAACTTCTTTTAATTCTTTCCAAAACTAACTTTCATTCCGCATAAAACGCAAACTCGGAAAAGGTCTCCTTAAGCGAATATCGGCGCTGCGAGATCATCGGTGCCCTCGGAATTTGATTCTAGGCACCGGTTCAAAAGTTAGAAATTCCCGCTCATTCGTTCACTGAACGTACCCGAGCCAAACATCGGAAATTGATTCCGGGCACTCCGGGCCTCAGAATCAGGTGCCGTCAGAAACCGCTCTCTTGTAAAATTCCAAAGAAAATTAAGAAAAAATTTCCCTTGAATTTTACGGGTCTTTACATTACTCCCACCTCAGGGATTTACGTCCCCATAAAGCTTCAACACAAACTAGGGATACAAAGGCGGTATAGCTAGGCGGTAAGCCATCTCGCCAATCCTGCTGAGGACCTGGAAGGGTCCGATGAAGCATGGAGACAACTTGCCACCTTGGCCAAATCTCCGTAATCCACGTCGAGGTGAGACCCGCATGAAGACGTGGTCGCTATCCTCGAACTCTAGTGGCCTCTGCCTCCTGTCAGCATATGCCTTATGCCGGCTCTGAGCTATACTCATCCGCGCCTGGATGACCTGGACCATCTCACCTGTGGCCTGGACCATCTCCGGCCCCACAAGAGCTTCTAAGATTTCTTCTTTGCCGATAAGAGATATCTGGTCCCATCCCCTGGATGAACCACATTCTTTGCCTAATACGGTCAATCCCGACATGGATGATACTAATCCATACCAAGGATGACGTCGTAAGGCCTCGACGCTACTACCAAGAGATCCAACCATTACTCTCGCCTCCAAGGGTTGAGTCACACTGTCGGCATCAGTGTGTGGTAACTGGGTCTCCTCCAGAAGATGTCTCACAAGTGATGGTCAAGTCAACAGTCAAAACTGGAACCTCTTAGTAACATCACAAAAGAGGACAGGAATGAAAACATCACAAAGGTATGCATCTTTTATTATTGCAGCTCACAATACAAAGACGCTACACAATAGCAACAAGGAATTAGAAGTACAAAGGACGTATCTACTATTTCTGCTCCTATCCATCTGCTCCCAGAGCTCCATGATCGAAGGCCTCGACTGCCTGAAGCTGAGCTCTCGCATGTCCACCTACTCCCTGCGGTCGGGGCGGACCTCCTGGTGGTGGTGGTGGAAACACCTCGAAGTGTCTCCCACCATCGGCTACTCGGCCAGCTCCTCTGCCTCGTCCGCCTGTACCCTGCGGACCACCGTGGCCGAATCTCTGTCTGGGAGGTCCCTCTACCGCCTGCTTCTCATCTGTAAGACGAGTCGGGAAGTCTCGAGCCATGTGACCTTGCCCACTGCATGTGTAGAAATGTTTTCCCCTCACGTAGCTGGCTCTCCTTCGGGTGCCCCTCACAACCGAATCTTCATCCTGTGACTGCCAATCTGATGGTTTGGCCCACTTGGACCTCTGCGTCACCTGTCTACTGCCAGCTGCAGAAGACCCTGCTACGGGCCGTCCTGCGGAGGGCCCTGTCACTGGAGCCTGCTCGGCGAGAAAACTCTCCAATAGAAGGGCTCTCTTCAACACCTCTGCATGTGTCAGAATGTTGAGGGAGATCATCGAATCCCTGATCTCGTGTCTCAAACCCTGCTCGAAGGTCCGGGCCCGGAAGAATGGGTCTCGTACCGTGTCAGTCGAGTAGCGCGAGAGATCGGTAAATCTCGCCGAGTACTGAGCGACCGTCATGCTGCCTTGCCGCAGCTGAAGAAGCTCCTGAATGCGTACCGCACGGAGGGTGGTTGGGACGAACTCGGAGCGGAAGATGCTCTCAAAGTCCGTCCAAAGGAGTGATGCCTCCACGTGCACCTGGAGCATCAAGTTCCACCATCGTCCTACTGCTGCGTGCAGTAGGCTCGCCGCGAGGATCACCATGAGGTCTGCTGGTGTCCTCACTAGCCTGAAAACTCGGACGACCGCCTCCAGCCAGTCCTCGGCTGCCTGGGGGTCCGTCTCCCCACGGAACCTGGGTGGTCATTGGCGCTGGAACTCGTGCAGAGCTCCGAGGCGTCGTGCATCGTCAGCTTCCAGTGCTGGAAGCATCGGGGGATTGGCGGGTAAAGGTACCGCCGGTGCCTCTGCTGACAAGGAGCCCTGCACCGAGGCCTCGTCGCTCGGGGGGCTGTCATCATGCTCCACTCTCGGAACCCTAGCTGGCTGCCGTCGTGGGGCCATCCTGAAAGAAACAGGTGCGCCACGGTCAGAACAGTATACCTGGTGAGCTGACACAAGTAATCACAAAGAAAACTTGAACACACATGCAATCAATGTTTTCGTGCATTGAGTGGGAAATCAGAAGTCAGGGTCCTGGTGTACGGATACGTCGGCGGCCGCACCAACACTGGACTCCCTGGACTGATAACCACACTCAATATGCTAAACATTATTGCTTCACATTGAAAATATCAGAGTTCACGGTAGAACCGAACTGCTCTGATACCAATTTTTCATGACCCGTCCTCGGGGCCCGTGCCGTGACTACCCCAAGCCCGCCTTCCATAGGCCAGGGGCTGGCGACTAGCACCAAGGCGTAAATCCCAGTAAAAAGGGAAGGCATTGCCTTTGAAAAGTAAACAAGCACTACAGAGTAAGCAAGCGGAAAAGTAAACACTAAGTAAAAACAGAGTACAACTGAAGTGCGGAAAAGTAAATGGTCCAGTATACAAACCCAAACTGAAAGTAAAGTACAACTCGAAAGGGAAAACAACAACTGTAAAGTAAAAGCTGCTACACCGAGCTGTCCACTGGAAATACCACCTGAAGGGTGGGTGGAGATAGCTCCACTGCTCCTCGGGTCCCGCCGTCCGCTCCGAGCACGACCCGCCCAGTGGTCCACCTTCAGGTACAGTCTTGCTCTGCAAGCCTCAACCACGATCAACGCTGTCCGTCGTCTGCAACCAACACAACGTAGTGCGGGCATAGCCCGTGCAGGGGTGAGTATAAGCTACTCAGTAGGGACCCCAAGACCCCCAAAGGTCTCCCAAAATCCACAGAGGATAAACCACAAAAGAAAGATACAATCACGAAATAACAACCAACACTGCTTAGGTATATGCCCATACATATACCTAAGTCATCAATTCCAATACGCTCCAACCTCCGAGCCCAAGTACAACTCAGTCCACACAGGAAAGTATTCGTATTCCACACAGGAAAGAAAAACGAAATCCACACAGGAAAGCAACGTGATTCAGCTCACACAGGTATACATCATCGATAAGGTGAAAGAGATGATCAGACATAGATACTGAATCATCTAAGCTGGGACCCACATATGATACAAGACCAGCACAGCTAGGACCCACATAGGATACAAGACCAACTGTATTCATTGATTCATCTATACTGGGACCCACATAGGATACAAGACCAGTATTGAATCATCTAAGCTGGGACCCACATAGGATACAAGACCAGCACAGCTAGGACCCACATAGGATACAAGACCAGCTGTATTCATTGATTCATCTATACTGGGACCCACATAGGATACAAGACCAGTATTGAATCATCTAAGCTGGGACCCACATAGGATACAAGACCAGCTGTCTTCATTGATTCATCTATACTGGGACCCATATAGGATACAAGACCAGTATTGAATCATCTAAGCTGGGACCCACATAGGATACAAGACCAGCACAGCTCGGACCAACATAGGATACAAGACCAGCTGTCTTCATTGTCGCAGTCCACTGAGGATCCCTGCACAATCGTCGTCGTCACAGTAGCAGTCGCAGCCAGCACTAGGGTTCCCGCACACAGCAAGCTCGTTCAGGAGGGTCCGCTCCACGAGTTGAGAGGCTGATACATCAACTGTCACAAAGTCCAGAGTTGATGTATACAAAAGTTCCGTATCGCCAACAGGAACTCAACGTAACAGACGGCGCGTCGTTCGGACGCCCGGTCTGAGAGTTATTGGCTTTTTCGTCCCAGGGGCCCGGTTGGTTTTTAAGGTAAACCAACCCGACCGTACTCCACCTGCGTCCAAACCTCGGGCGGAGTATGACAAAAGATCTGTCTCACTAAGAGGAACTCAACAAAGCTGACGACACGTCAATCGGACGTCCGTAGCTCAAGATATGAGCGTTTCCGCTCCGAGGGCCCGGTTGGTTTCGTGTACGAACCAACCCGGCCAAACTCAAAGTATTCCGAAACCTTGAGTGCGATATACCGAAATGACTGTGTCGATCCAAGGATCGCATAACCGCTGACGGTTCGTCAATCAGAGGTCCGTAGCTCATGTTATGGGCAAAAGAACAAAGTCGATTCGAAAACGGGGGGTCCGGGTCCGAGACGACCCGGCCCGGCCGGCGGCGCGGCCCGGCACGGCGGCGCGGCCAGGCACGGCGGCGCGGCCTAGGCGCCGCTCGGGTACCACGCGCGGGGGGCAAATCCCCCGCCTCTTCCCTCTGCTGGCAGCGCGGCTGATTTCCGCGCCTTGGATCAAACGCCCCCCCCCCACGTGGGGCCTGCTTTTGAGAAAAACGGGGGGGGGGGGGGGGGGGGGGGCGCCTGCCCCCCTTTGTGAAACCGGCCCCCCTCATTATGGGGGGCCAATTAGGCAGCCCAGGGGAATTTAATTCCCCCGGTTTCCAACAATCCGGCCAGCCCGACCTGGCCGGACGACTTCTTCTCAACAGGACCGGCAAGGGCCGGTCCTCTTCCGTCTTCGGCACCGGCAGCCTGGCTGGCCATCGGTCATCACGTTCCGCCGCGGCCCGGAACCAGCCGCGGCCTTCGCCATCTGGAACGGTGCGACGACACCGTGCCCCTCTGCCGCGGCCCCGCACTGGCCGCGGCGCCTTCGGTTTCATTCGACGCGGCGTGACGGCGTCGCGTCCATGAAATTCTTCCACGACGCAGTGCGACGGCGCCGCGCAATAATTGTCGAATGATATCTGCTTGGTGCGACGGCACCAAACCATCACGTTTCATCCTCAAGAAACATTCAAGAGTTAAGGAGGGGGTTTCGGCCGTGTTTGTGCGGTCTGGCCCCCATCTTGTTAGATGATAACACATAAAAATTTATCCTCAAGATTGTCATGCTAGAACCAAGAACGAGAATAAATAAATTAAACAACAACAAACCCCTACCTTGAATTCAAGTGCGGAGCACGTCAACAAACCGCGGAAGACAAACGTCGCGGAGGTCGGGCATCACGGTAATCGTTCGTCGATTCCATTGATGAAGAGGTACGTCCGAAGAGGTACATCGTTGGTGAAACTTCGTAAGCCGACGAAGCAAGTCCAAGGAGGAATCAGCATCTCCTTTCGTTGATACGGGAAGAATATCGAAGAAGCGACGTCGTCGACCTTTGGAAATGCACTGGCTACGAAGAAGAAAGAAGCGGTGTTCTTGAGTGTTCTTCGTCGGAGCTTGAAGAAGATGGAGATAATTCTTCAAAACCTCTCAAGATGGCTAAGGAGACCAACCAAAATAAAATAAGATAAGGCTTATTTTATTCACACAATTATCAATTTGAATTTCAAAGGTTTGAAATTCAAACAACTCTCTCCATTAAATAACCAAGTTGTCAAGATCATTAAAAGAGGAGTTTAAAAAAAAATAAGGTGAAGAGTTATGCTTCGTGTGGGCCCCACCACACTTAATCCTCCCATGGGAGGTTTAGTGGATGTGGGTCCCACCTCTAACTCCCTTTGGGAGAAAATAACAAACAAGTTACAAATAAAAAGTGTTTCCACATTTTTATTTAAATTCTTTTAATTCTTCCCAAAACTAACTTTCATTCCGTATAAAACGCAACCTCAGAAAAGGTCTCCTTAAGCGAATATCGGCACTGCGAGATCATCGGTGCCCTCGTAATTTGATTCTGGGCACCGGTTCAAAAGTTAGAAATTCCCGCTCGTTCGTTCACTGAACGTACCCGAGCCAAACTTCAAAAATTGATTTCAGGCACTCCGGGCCTCGGAATCAGGTGCCGTCAGAAACCGCGCTCTTGTAAAATTCCAAAGAAAATTAAGAAAAAATTTCCCTTGAATTTTACGGGTCTTTACATCCATTATTATAAAGCATTTTTGGGGACAATACTAATTTATGTTGGGAAGATTGTAACACCCTATTTCCTTACTTCAGGTAATTATTTAACTTTTGTTTTGGTTTCCCTTTTTTGGGTGCATTGGGTGATTCTCAGGAATAGAGATCCTTTGTTTGGGAATATGACCTAAATTATGGAGATGTATGTTTGTTTTGATTATTGGAGTATAATTATAAATGTATAAATTTATTTACAAGGTTCTATTTAGGTTCATCGAGAATTAAGTTTTTGTTTGGAGGTAATCTGTAAGAAACAGGGATGAGAACTACTTGCTGGGCACATTCACATCGGGAATGAATTACATAATGTGAATCTATTATAGGTTAGATTCCATGAGTCTCATGAATCATGATAAAATTTTATAGGCCATGAAACCATTAGACACAAGGAAAATTTCAATCAAGATTTAATTTAACCAGAGGAAACACATTTTCACCATATGTATAATTCATGGGATTTAATGTTGTGAAAGAGTTTCAAAACATGAATTTCTTGGGTCTAGGGGTTTTAAACATTCTTCATAACTGATATTTATCTATTTTGTTTGTAGGATTTCCTCTCAAACCCTAGGGCTGTTTTGGGTGATTTTAGGTGATCTCCCTTCTTCTGGAATGCTCTGTTTGGCATTTAACTCTGGTAACAATTGTGTCACATATCCCTCGTAAGTAGTATTATTTACTTCATCATTACCTTTGGCCATAGTTTCAGTGTTGGATATGTTTGTGATATGAATATGTGATCGATTTGTGTTTTCTATAGATACTTTATAGTTTTTTTTTCATGCCTTGTATTTAAATTTCCAATCTATGGTTTTTCAATATCCATTGTTGAAGGAGGTAATTTTCCATCATTCTTTAGGTTGGTGTATCTTTGGAAATGTTTCTAATTCTTGGATTTACAAATATTCTTGTTAATAACTTTGGTTTTTTCATTTAAATGGATTTTATTTGATATAAAAATGGTTTTTCTTAAACGTGAGAACAATTTTTGGAAATGGTTTTGGAAAAAATTATCACATTAGAATCCTTAGTTGCATCTGGAAATGGAAATAGGTAACTCTAGTGTGTATGAAATTAATAGGGGTTACTTTTTTTATATAGACAGACTATAAAAGTACTTAATATTAGTTGGAACTAACATATATCTAGTTTAGTATTCTTTTATGTCTAGTACATATTCTCGTGGCTAGAGCCCAAATGATGTGTTTTTTATTTTATAACTGGTTTATCATATGATGGTATATTTCATGGATATTTGATCACATGTTTAGTTTACCCATTTTTTATATCTGATAGGTATGAATTTATTGAAAAAATGATTTTTTATAAATGTTTTTATTTTTGAAAACTATTTATAAATTTTATTTTGTTTTAATGCTAGAGCTTGTGGCTTGTTGATATTATAACGTGTATAGATACTTTAGTGGTATCTATTAGCATCATTTCTCACTACCTACTTTTGACTTTGGGTGGCGGTAGACCTTATTTTATAGTAATGATGGAATGAAAAGGGAATCATATAGAATGTTGGGTTCTATTGTCATCTTTATCCTTTGTATTGGGATGGATTGGTAGTGACTGATGGTCACATTGAGACTTGTTTAGTTTGTTAAGCTTTATCTTTCTAGTTTGTCTGGTGTGGCTTAACTTTTTGTGTCTCATGGACATGTATTGCTTTCTTCCATGTGGTAATTTTATATTTATTCAATTTTAAATGAGACCTGTGTTTATTTTCTGTATTTCACCATGTGGTGGAGCTTCTTGAGTAACATGTCTAATTAACCCAGGTTAGATTGTTACATACCTTTTATTTAGATCCCTATCCAACTTCCCTGAAAATTTTTTTAAAGAAGAATCTGAAATTTATCAATTTTTTTAGTCATCATATTCATTTTTTTTGAAAAATAATCCTGATATTTCTTCTTATCTTTAACTCTTCCTTCTATCTTGACTCATAAAGTCATTTCATCATCAATCTGATTCTTTAAATCATAAATTTAATTTAGAAAGGTTTATTTTTCATATATATGGATAGATTCTTTATGGAAAGAAGATTGAATCTATTTCTTCAAAATTTTGATATAATTTTTTAACATTGAAATATATAAAATAAATAATTTCAACTATCCCTTAAATATAAATTCCACATGAGCTTCTTCTTTTTTAATTCCATAATTTCTACTTTTGTCACTAGTGAAGTTTTCATCATTTACCTTAGTAATGAGAATATTTTCATCAATTTCATTGGAGGATTCAATTTCCTCTTCTTCATAAAAAATTTCACTATCATTACACATGGATAAGAAGTGTATATTTTTTTTATTTAGAAAAAATATTTCCCTTCTCATTATTGGAAAACATTGACTTGTTAGTCTTTTTATATTCTTTGTGAATGTAATACTAGGTATTTATTCTTAATATCACTAGATTTATCTTCTTTCAAACATGGAAAATTTGATGAAAATTTTCCAATAACTACATAATTAAAATATTTTAGTGGAATATTTCCCTTCAAATTTTCATTTTTCTTCTAATATTTATAATTATTAGAGAAATAATTTTATCAAACTTCAAATCCATATTTGAATTTGAATATCAACATCTAGTTATAGATTAATGTATATTTTTATTATGCTTGATAGGATTTCATACTTTAAATGAAATTTAATTTTAATCCTTAACCTTTTTCTTAACAAAATTATCATTTCTCATCTCTTGGAAATATAGGTTTTATACATTCATATATTTTTCTACCTTTCCATCACTGAATCTATTTCTTTTACTCTATATTTTAGTCTACCATGGAGACCTGTTATTTCTAGTTTCCTTTAAATTGGATATTTCTTGACCCTTCATGGCCCCTGGCCATTTCTACCATATCTCTTTTTGACCTAACACCTATTGAAAATCCCATATTAATTTATCACGAAGGTGGTTTTGGTGGAATGTGATTTTGTTTTTAGTGTCACCTGGAGGCTCTTCCTCACTAGCATGTTCACCCCCTCTATTCTTTATTTTCTCCCCACTGTTATTGACCTTTACATAGTTTGGTATAAAGGTGTTTGGGTGGTTTTGGATGGTCTTGGGGGTTGTGTTTAGTATTGAGGGTTCTTCTCTCTTAGTGTCATCTTCATCTTATGTTCCTGGTTTAATTAGATTATCCTATAATGATGTGGTGTTCATTACCAATGTCTATGGTTGCTGTTTCATTGTGTTTCATGGAATTCATTCAAAAAGTATGTTTATTCCTTGGTGTTTTGTCAAAATTTTATTGGAATGTGTTCGACGAAAATGAGGAGGTTTCTTCCCACTTTCAAGATTTTTTGTTGCTTTGGATCATTGGTTTATGTCTCTAGTTGGTATTTATGATGGAAGGGGATGGTGGTCATTTTGATCATCTTGTATCACTACTAAGGTCATGTTAAATATAAAACCATCTCTGTATTTCTTATTCTATATCTACCAATCCTTGTCGATATTCTTTTTTGGTTCTCTTGGATGTTTTGGGAAGTGATGTTTGAGTGGTAGTTAGTTCTCCATGATGTGTGACATTAAAGATGCTGTTCATGATATTCCTATTTTTTTTGGCTCTGGTATTTCTTCAATTACATTGTTTATGGTTCCTATATCACCCATTGATGTTCTACTGGTGGGGATCCTTGATGGTTGGTGAGCTATGGTGTTGGTTAGTGAATAACTGGTGGCGATGGTGGTTTCCGATGGTTGTTCTTGCGGAGTTTTTTTGGATTTTAAGGTTTTGGTGTTCTATTCAGTGATGGTGATGGGATTTTGATGAGTCCACACCAACATAGTGGGTGTGGGTGTTGATGGAATTTTATGTAATGTTAGGTTTTTTGGCTCTAGGTGGCTCATAGTTTGAGATGATGTGGTGTACTATTTTTTAAATTTTGACTTCCATGTGGTGGATAATATTTCAGTGGGGTTGTGATTGTTTTGATTTTTTCATAAAGATTATTTTTTTGGTTTGATTTACTATATGTGTGTTATCACATAATAAAAAAATGATTCTCTAGAAAATAAAAAATTGAACATTGAGAGAGAGTGTTGTTATGGATCTATATCTTCCAAAGTTGAAATTTTAGCATAAAATATTTGGTTGGATAAAAATTATATTCTCAATAACTTTTGTATCTTATATATTCTCACCAATTCCTTTGATTGTGCTCAAAATATGATTTACCCTTTTGACAAATATATCAATAATTTCATCATCCTATATTTTCATATATTTCTATTTCAGTCTTTTTTTTATCTTCTCCACTTCAGTTTTGTGATAAACCAGGATAGATACCTAGGTACACAAATACCCAACATGGTCCCAACATAGCCCGAAGTGCATTTAAAATCCCCACTCGTTGGCCACTAGCATCTGACATCAAATGAAAACCAACAGGAATAGATTTACCCTAAGAACAAACCATTAATATAGAATAAAATAATATTAGACGACACACAATCAGTATTCTAAACACTGCTCTTGGAGAAAGTACAAAAGGAAGAAATATAAAAACAAAAAAACATCATCCAAAATGAAAGACAATATCCATCAATTCATAGTGTCCCAAACCCTATAAAAAAATTGAACCATAGCTACACTGATCAATATCATTACTCTAGAGTCCCATAGATTAAGCACATCCACCACCTCCAAGTGTCACTTTCCTATCCCGTGGAACGAGAATAATAATATATAGAAATTACAAAAGAAAAATGTAGGTAATGAGATAAACAACCCAATAGGATCTCACTAAGTTTTCTATAATCAATTCCATAACAAATATACCATTTTTGATATCAATTTAAATATAAAAATGAATGTAATTTCATTTAAATATTTTAAATCAAAACATGCTTTCAAATAAAGTCGATGAGAGGTATATCAAAATAGGATTAAATGAACATTTTATATAAAAAAATTATATAAGATAGTTGGAATGAATAAAATAGATCTATAAATAATGGCATGTATTATAATGTCAAAAAACCAAAAAACATTGTTATATTCCCTAAGTTACATTATTTCTATGATATAAAATCCTCAAAATACTCAATCATCAATAATGGATAGAGTATGTGTAGACACACCCCTAATTCTTAGTATAATGAGACTAATTAATCAAAATCCCATCAGGTACAATCTCGTTGAACTATGTTTAGTTAGAGTTGTAATGAGAAATCCATTACAAGGGAGTCAGAGTCCTAGTGTGCTTATACTAATCACCAAGTAACTACTCATTATCACATATACTTTAATAAGTTAATCAATAAATCTTGTTAAAAACAATTCATTTCACCTCAACTCATCATTCATAGTTCAAATACTCAAATTTCATGTTTTGACTTACTATTTCAATTTTAAAACCAAATCTTATTTTTTTATCAGTTTCATGACATTCAAATAAAATCCCATGTTTAAGCCAATTTACTCAAGAATCAATATCAAATCATTTAATCAAAAAATCATTCAATTCATTCCATCATTTTTTTTCTAAAAATCTACTTAACAATTTCAATATTATTGAAATGGGGGGGGGGGTCACAATTCCATGCCTTTTTAAATCAAATGTCAAATTATCTCAAATCAAGGTTTTATAAATCAATTGAGAATTAACTTAAAACCAATCATGAAATTTAGGGTTTCAATTTTTGGATAAATCCTTATAGAACTACCTACCTTTCATCACATTATTGAAACGACACCTGTAATGGGAAAAAACAATAAGGAAATAAGGTGAATGAGATCAAGGAACCAATCCTAGAATCAATATCCCCCAAAATAAAGATTAGATACCTCAATAACATGATAATCTATTACTCTTGAAGAAGGAGATAATGGATGATCAGAAGAAACATGATGAGAGGAGATTTATATACTATAAGGATATCAAATTAAATCACCACCACTTTAATATGAAAAGTTAATAGGTTTAAGGAGTCAAGAAATCCTCTATAGAGCCTCCAAAAGCCAAGGAATATTTTTAGTGTTGAATGTTGGTGTTTAGGCACCTTAACTGAGGGGTTTTTTATTATAAGAATATTTTTTTGGGGGATTTAATGTATCACACATATTTTGCAGTGTCAGGTTGTATGAGTTTCTTGGAAAAATTGAAATGTTTACTCTAACCATGGTGCAATTTTGTACAACCCTAAAACATAAAAAATTTCAAAAACATTACCTGAATAAAACTGAGACAATCCCCTAACACAAGGAGATCAAAATAAGTGGTTAGAAGTGCCTAAATGAAGGTAAGAGGACGTTACAACCTCCCTAGCATAAATAATTTCTATCCTCTAAGATCCTCTCATGAAGAATCCATATGAAAAAGATGAGGCCACTTTTCTCTCATTAGTGTATAATTCTCCAAAGTCTCATATGAATCAGAACCCTTATACCATAGAACATAGACCAAAGGTATATTATTCCCATGAAGAACCTTTTATTAGAATTAATAATCCTAACTGGGTGATTTGTCACGGATAAATTGGGTTCCACAATAAGGAATTTGAAGCTCAATATGTAAGAAGGGTTATAATGACACTTTATAATATATGATACATGAAATACATTGTGGATTCATGTCATATGCAATGGAAATGAAAAATTATCATCCATATTTCCAACCCAATAAAAAATATCCAAAGGAAACACAATCCTCGATGCTATATTTCCTTATTTCCTAAGTCTTCAGTGACCCAAATCAGGTGAAACTTGAAAAAACACCTGGTTATAAACCAAAAAATATAAATTTCTACATCAAAGTTTAACATAGAATTTTTACCAGCTATGTTCCATTACCATTATCTTAAAAATCACATGAATCTTTGTTTTTATCTCTTGTATTAGACTCGTTCCAACCAAAGAAGCTTCACCAATCTCCATCTAATATAGATGAGATCTACAAGGATGACCATACAAGACCTCAATAGAGGCAATTAGAATCACATACTTGTAACTATTATTTTAGTAAAACTCAACTAGTCCCAAATAGACACCCCAAGATCCACCAAATTCAAGAACCCCATAAGAAAGAATGTCTTCTAGGATCTGTATAGCTTGTTCTATATATCCATTCATATATGGATGATAATCTAGGATAAAAATAACATGGTACCTCAATGCCTCTTAGAGGCCTCTCCAAAAAGGGAAGTGAATTGAATATCCTTATCAAAAACTACAATAGATGGAAATGAATTTAATTTGACGACCTCTTGCATGTACATACTTCCAATGTGTTCAAATTTGGTTATATCATGAATGGAGATTAAGTGATATAATTTGGTCCACCGATCAATGAACACCCACATCACATTATTATACCAAGGGTTACATAAAAACCCAACCAGAAAATCTATTGAAATATTATCCTACTTCCATGTTGGAAAAATAAGGGGATAAAGAAATCCTGATGGTTTCTGGTAATCATCCTTGACCAGATGATAGGTATAATAACGTGAAAATTTGTCAAAAATATATTATTTCATACTTGGCCACCATAATCATAGCCATGTATCATAGAACATATTCATAGTTCTCAGGTTCTCTACCCATCATGAATTTTGGAAATCACCAATCATGCCCTTTCTCATGGATTAAGGCACAACGTACTGGTTCCATAGATATATGAAACCCTAACAGGATAATATTCACTCAACAATGGTATCCCCACCATAAATAGAGTCCCTAATTTTACACAATTCATCATCAAGAAGCTACTCCTAAATAATCATCCTAATAAGAGAGGAGGTTAGATGAAAATTTTTTAGAACAACCACAGTCACATCCTCCTTAACTCCCAAATTCATCTGAGTTAAGAGATATATCTAAATCCACTGTTATAATGATTATTTCATGTCTTGGGTTGGAATTTTCCTACTCAAAGCATCAATAGTGATATTTCCCTTACCAGGAGTGTCGAAAATGTCAAAATTAAAGGACTAAAGGTACTACACCCAATGATTGTGATCCAGGTTCAAATATTTTTATGAGAAGATATAACTCAAGATTTTTTGGAATGAATAAGTGTTAAAACTTTATCATAAAAGGTAATACTAGAAACACTTAAAATAATGAATCACAATAATGAGTTTTAGATTATGGGTGGGATAGTTATTATTGTGTGACATAATCTATCTAGAACCATAAGTTACCACATGATCACCCAACACAAACCCAAACCTAATGCTTTATAAAAGACAAAATAGCCCTACCCAACATCTGGAAGTGTCAAAATAGTCTAAAAACTTAAAATATGTTTCAACACATCAAAATAACTCTAACATTTTGAACCAAAAATTAACTTCAATCCCTTAAAAGTGAGGGCGGTCTTCCGAAAAGTCAATTTTGAGAAGTCATTACCAAATCAGAGGTAATACCTTGCTAAACCCAAGAAGCACTAAATATAAAAAACCTTACACAGTTTCTTCCATGTCATAACAACCTTCAACTTATCAGGATCAACTAAAATACCATGTTCTGACAACACATTTCCCAAGAACACCTCTTATCAAATCCAAACATTAAATTTTTATATCTTGGTATGAAGTCAATGATTTCTCAATATTTCTAGAACTACTCTAAAAGGATGCACCAGATAGTCCTCAAACATAGATCTAACCAAAATTTAATCCAAAAAAACCACCATGATCAAATTAAGACACTCATGGAATGTATTATTTATAAGTTCCATAAATAATAAAGAAGTATTAGTTAGACCCAAAACTATAAAATGGTACACAAAATGGCCATACCTACTCTTGAAGATGGTCTTCATAATGTCAGATTCTTTGATACTCAATTTTTGATAACCAGATCAAAGATTAATCATTGAGAACCACATTCCCCCTTTCATCTGATCAAAAAAGTCAATAATTTGAGGTAGTAGATAATTTTTCCTTACCACAACTTGATTAAGTTTTCGGTAATTAACATAAAGGAAATGTTTCCCCTCTACTTTATTTATGAAGATTATGGTAACTTCCCAAGGAGAAACACATGGGTGAATCAATTCTTTATCATAAAAATCATAAAACTGATTATTTACATCTTTTAGTTAAGTTCGTTCCATTAGTAATAAGGAATAAAAACATGTTCGGTATCTAGTACTAAATCAAGAGAGAATCTACTTCCCTTTCTAGTGGAAATCCATAAAAGTTAGATGGAAACACATCAGAAAACATGATGAAAACTGGATAGAGATAATCCAAAGATTAAAACTATATATTAAAATAGTAAATAATAATATTATCCTACCCAAATCTGTAAAAGGAGGTCTGAATCTAATCTACATGGGGTCCCATTCTCCCTGAAAAACACAACACACCCCATCAGGTTGAGTAAATGAGACCTGTTGAAGATAGAAGTTAATCTAGGCATCATGATCAATCATCCAATCCATATTTAGAATGAATGAAATAGGTTTCATGTCATGAACTAGAAAACTACAAGTGATATAAATCTTTGATAGAGAGAAAATACATGTGATACCTCAAAGACCCCTATCTCTCTTCATTCTGAGGGGCATAAAAATATATATCACGTGAGATATAAGCTCTGTTGGAAGGTTTATTTGGTTTTAAAAAATACTTTATATGAATGAGTGAGATGAACCATTATCAAATATAATAGTAATTACAGATAAAGCTATAGTTACGGTACTCCTCCCTATGATAGGACCATATCATATTCCTTTGGAGATTCATCCACTATGTGATGAAACTTTGTTTCAAATTCATATGGATGAAATTTCTTAGTTCTTGAAAAATATGATTGCACTAACGTGATTTTAGGTGTTGATAAAGATTTTCCACTACATGGAGTATTAAATATGTGACTTAACTTTTTCATGTGACCTGAGCTTCTTCATAAACACCATATATTCGGTTCCTCAATACAAACCCGATTCTAATGCTCAACCCTTCCACACTAAAATCAAGTTAAAGTGACTCTTCTTTGAAATATAATAGTTCGAGATGAAACCTAAAATTGAGATTCACCAAAATACTCATCATGATTCTTATTTACTTTAATGAAATTAAAGGAACTAACATAGAGAAAACGGAACTCTAGGAAAACTTGATTTACTATCCAGGTCAAGATCAGCCATAAATTTTGTATCCAGCACATCCGTGAAGTGAGATTTAGCATAAAAAACAAAGTTCAAATATTATATCAAAGGACCATCTTTAATATTAGAGACTTCATTTTCCCACTCATCACTACCTCATGAGAAAATTGAACAAGTTAAACAAGATGGTTTTCATACTAAGTCATGGTTTAGTTTCCTTCCTGGAGGTTATGAAACTCCATCATCTTTACCAACACCATTGATTTTAGATAGAATTTATCCATGAAAATAACTCTAAATGTTTCCACTCTATGACCTCAAGATTCTTCACTGTCACTATTTAATCCCACCATATTCTACTAGGTCCTTTTATCTTGAAAGTTACACACATCACTTTGATTGAATCATTTGTTACCAAGAACACAAAAAGCAGATCAATATTTTCCAACCAACCCTCAGCCTATTGAGTTCATTTGATCCTTGTTAAAATGGATTCTTCTATAAGTGAAACTATATATCCTATTTTATAACTTCATCCCATAATGTTTCCACTATGGGACCTTGAACGATAATAGGTGTGGAAACCTATCCCAGAGTGTGGATAGCTTGAACCACTATCTCAATAAGATTTTTTTTCAAATGGATGATTATATTGTTGTGGTTTACTAGAAGGTTCATCCCTTTTACTATTCAAATGTCTCCTTAGATACAAGATACTACACAATATACATAAGTAATAATGAAACATTAGTAAAAATACCAAGATAAACAGCTCAATTTAGAGATACATGAAGATCAAGTTTAGGTTAAAAACTTGAATTAGATCAATTCTTTATAAAAATATTATTTTACCAAACACCCACAACAACGTAAGGCTCACTATGGTGAGATATGGATAGTATATCACTCATAATTACCTCTTAAGTCACAAAAATCCAACCTCCTATTTACCAAGACAACCAAGACTAGAAATTGACATCAAGGAAAGAATATGAAGCCTCATTTGATACCATTTTTTTATGAACCAACCTTTAAACTAGGTATACTGATACCAGATCTAGACTTGACATGGTCCGAAGGGCGTTATCAACCCCATGGGTTCGATAATAGCACTTGGAATCAAATAAAAATAAAAAATAACGAATTTTCAACGAGAAAAATCCATCATGATAGAACAATGCTAGATAAAATGATACACAATTATTATACCAAACAATCCTCAAGGAGAAATTACCATAATAAAGATATTGATCCCAAAATAAAACATCATCCAAAATACAACACAATATACATCAATACATATTATTCCAAACCCTATGAAATAAGTGGACCAAAGCTTCATTGGTCACAATCATTACTCTAGAATCCTACAGACCAAGCATCCCCACCACCTCTAAGTGGTTCTTTACCTAGTCTAAGAAAAAAAATATCTATAACCACTTCAATTAAAATATTGGGTGTGATCTAAATATCCAATTAGGTTCCCATTATGTGTTCCATAATCAATTCTATAATATTTAAACAATTTATGCTTTCAATTTAAATAAAATAAGCCATGGAAGGAAATTTACTTATTTTAAATCAAAACATTCTTTCAAGTCATGTAGATGGTTGATATATCAAAATATTTATAAATTAACAATTTATATAAATAATTTATATAATTTATATGGAATGAATAAAATATTTCTATAAACACTAGAATGTATATCAAGTCAAACCAAGAAAATAACCATGGTCATATGCCCTAATTTTTGTTAGTTCTTAGATCTTGTATCCTTAAACTACTCAATCATCAATCACATATCAAGTATATATGTACACATACATTATACTCATTCCAATTGGAATAATCAATAAACATCCCAATATGGAGAATCATGCTAAACCAGGTTTAGTTAGAGTTTTCGTCACCAATCCATTGTTAGGGAGTCATAGTCTTAACGCACTTGAATGAATCACCCAATAATCGCCCAGGCTCACATGTTCTTCAATCAATCAATCAATCAATATTGGTAAAAATTAATCATTTAAAATTAATTAATTATTTATAATTAAAATTCCCTAATTTAATATTTCAACATTCCATTTCAATTTTAAAATAAAATCATAAAATTTTATCAGTTTCACGACTTTCAAATGATATTACATTTTCTAGTTAATTTTATCAAGAATCAACATCAAATAATTTCATAAAATAATATTTCAATTCAAGCCATCATATTTTCCCAAAATATACCCAACAATTTCAATACCATTGAAATTGGAGCCTTCCCACAATTTCTAAGTATTTTTAATTCAAACATCAAATCATATCCAATAATGTTTTTATAAATCAATTGAAAAATCACTTCAAATAAATCATGAAATTTAGGTCTTCGATTATAGGGAAAATTCTTATGAAACCACCTAATTATAATCACAATATCAAAACGACACCCACAATAAGAAACCCCAACAAAGAAAGAAGGTGAATGAGATCATGAAATCAACCCTAGAATCAAGATACATAAAAATAGGGATTAGATCCATCAATAACATGTTTATTTATCACTCTTTAAGATGGATAGAAGGGAATATTGAAATAACCAATATGAGAGGAGATTAATATACCAAAATAAGATCAAACAAAATCACTAGTTGTTTGATCTGCAATGATAATAGGTTTTATGAGGAAATAAATCCTCTAGAGATCCTGAAAAAGATAATAAACCATGTTAAGGTTGAATGGGGGTGTTTAGGAATCATAACCAGGGGTTTCAGGATTTTAAAATTAATTTTCATGGGATTTAAAATCATGAAAACAATTTTCTAGGTTTAGCTACATGGTTAGTAATAATTATGCTTCAATCATGCACCCTTACTAGGATTCTAAATGGGGTGAACTTTTTTAACATACGGTTAGTTTAACCATGCACCAATCGTGAAAATTCCCACTATCAAAGGGTGCATTGTTTATATGGGGTTTCCATGCGGTTTTCAAGTTCCAATATATCCTAACTGATTGATAAAATGTTCTTTAATGTTATATCCTTCCATATATGATGACCCTACCCATAAGAGATGGTAATCCCTTATTTTTCACCAAATTATTTTTTTTCTTTTCTATACACTATAAATTTAGTTAAAAAATCTTCATCTAGAGAGAAACTCCAGTCCTCTAAACCCTAAATAGTAGATTACAGTCAAGGGAAACTGTGGATCTGATACCAATTGAAAAGATAACCATAGATTAGTGTAAATCATGGAGAGTTAGGGTGATTTAGTGATTTAATTTATTTTTATGTTTCTTTCATGAAGAAAACCTCACCACCTATTAAAGTGAATTTAGATCACTTCCAAACACACACACACATGAAAGATAATAACAGATTTACAAGTTTAACTTTTTAAAATAAAAGGCCAATCCATGGTTCGATCCAAATTTATCAAAGACCATACAACCCACATGTATCAACATGTTGGTACAATTATTGGGGAATATCCTTGTACACATGTTAAAATAAGACTCCTAACTATGTTTGAGTTCCCCACATATTTTTACAATGATAAATTATTTGGTTTTTCAAAAACATGAATGTCTCTAACTGAAATATACTTCCATTCAATTTTTTGAAGTGATGTGTCTTACTCTTCTTCCTCAATCTCTGCCAATTTAGGTTTCTTTTTTTTTTCTCAATAAAATATTCACATAAACTTATTATTATTATATCCCTTGAATATTATCATAGACAATTCTGTTTAGCTCACTCAAGAGTGTTCACATACTCCACTTCTTATAATTATTATTTCTTGCATGATATAATATTTATTTATTAATTAATTTTATCATAAAAAAACTGTTGTTTTAATTTTAAATTCGAATTCAAAAGTGTAACTGTAACACCCCAAACCCACACTCCTAGATCTGATGCTAAAAATATATTTATTTAATAAAATTTTATTTTAAAAATATACATATTTTGGATCTTTTCAGTTTAGAGATTTAGAGGATTAGTAAAAGTTATTACAAATCATATTGTAAACAAAATTATATAAAAAACTATCCAAATCGATTTTATTTAGATCATTATTTGAATCCAAATACCACTGACCTTTTACTCATCATTAATATTTTGAAAAACATTTTAAAATGTATGATGAGCATAAAATTTCCCATTAAGGGGTTTTAAAACTGTGGGAAAATAATTTTTCATATAAATACTAGAACAATATTTTTAATTTTTTTTGTTTTGTTGTATATCAAATACAAAAAATTGGATATAAATTATTTTACCCATGTATCAAACTACTGTTTTCATAAAAATAAATATGAACTGCAATTTAAATCTTTTCTAAAAGCACATCACTTTGTAAACTCATTTTATTTTAAAATATAATAGTGTTAGAAATAAACTTTGATTTCTCCCTTAAAACTTTAACTAAATTACTTTTAATGTTATAATTATTTATGGATTATAATGAGACTCCCAAAAATATATAAATTCATGAGGCCACAAGCACTATTGAAAACATCAATATAAGGATAAATTCCATTTTGAGGTTGTTATATTACTCCCCATTACTAACCCTCAAAAACCATACCCAAATGCTGATTTTTTTGTAATTATTTTTTCGTAAATATTGAATTTATCATTTTTAATCCATTAAAATAGACTTTAAAAACAACTCATATTATTTTTTAAGAGGAAATTAGTTTTATATATCATAAACATTATCAAGAAATTCCATTACAAAAATGAAATTATTCTATAAATATCTAGAGAAATTTATAATTTATAAACAATACTTACAAATGATTCCTGTTAAGGAAGAATTAAACGTACACAATTTATTTTCATAAAATTTATATAATTTCAATGATAAATATAGTTTGTGATCATACCTATAATCATGAATTTAAGTTAATGTAGTAAAATAAAAAATTATATATAAAATGATTATCATATTTTTTTTTAAAATTAACCATGAATTCATATAGAAAAATTCCTTTATCAAGAACACATAAAATATTAAAAGGGATTTTTTTTATAAAATAATTGAAAATAAATCCTTCTATTTCACACCTCTTTAAGGAGGATTTAATAAAAATAAATTTCCTTTACAATAAGGGTTCTAAAATAAATAAAATTTTAAGAAAAAAGTTTATTACATAAGTGTTTCCTTAAAATATATTTTAATAAAAATAACTTTCTTCTATTACACTTTTCAATAAATAAGAGTTTGTCAAAAAAAATTCCTTGATAATAAGGATTTTAATAAAATAAATAGAAGTTTTTAAGAAGCTATTTCCCCTTACCTTAAATCTGAAAACTAAATTGATCTTGGGTAGTGATATTTATAATTATAATTATTGAAAGTATGGAATGAAGGAAATGGAGAACCTGGGTAGTAAGAGTTGGGTTCCCAATGAGTGAAGAAAATTTCTATATATATATAGCAGTGCAGACACTGAAAATTTATTTTCATATTTCTAAATTGTTTTACCTAGTAAATCTAAATAGTGGACAACTAAAATAATTCCCATTGAATTTAGGGATATTCATATGATTCTAAAAATATTATCCTACATATTAGGTGATGGATTTTCTATTTCCTATTTTGTTTTAAGTTTGAAATTGTGGTGAACTCATGTATTTTATAAGCATTTAGAAATATGTATAAGATTCAGACTTTTAAATAAAACCAATCCTTAACTAGTTTTCTATTTCAATATATATATATATATATATCTAATTGTATATATATTAATGTGAATATAAGATGAATTGAGAATATAATATAAGCCACAAATAATCTTCGTAAAGGTTCTACTTGTTCATAAAATGATAGAGAATATATATTTATTTATACACCTCAGTATCACAAATGATGTATCCTCAGGTGGAAGAGGACAAATCCAGAAATATAAACTGAGTTATGGTTGATCTTCCATGATATATTAGCTGTCCTATTAAGGAATATATTATTTTAGAATATTTTGTTGATTTACCTACACCTGAATACCGAAAATGAAAGGTATTCAACATCTATTTTTTATGTTCTTAAGATTTAAATTTAAAAGTTAACATTTTTTATATTTATATAACACATTTAAATCATATTCATTGAGAATTTTCATGAACAAGATGGCACCCAAAGATAAATTTTACATTGAGTTGTACCATTCATGGGTTATGTAAAAATTGGAATATAATGCTTCACATTAGAAGAGAAGAAGAATGGGTTGAGGTCATTAGTTTTAGCATACGAGGTTAAAGATGATGCATCAAAAAGATTTAATGGATCGGAAGAAAAAGTTCAAATGGCTCTAATATAATAAACTTTATTAATCGGTGAATAATTCCATCATTTTATAACCCACATCGGAAATATGATCAATCGAGTGATCACATATATGATAACTGCTTCCTTTAGAAACCTAGTTGCGAGTAACACATTTTCCACACTCATATCTACACTACAACCATGGAATTCACAGGGTACATTGACCTAGAATGTCCCACATTCCTACCTCTAGAGATATCCACTATCCACACCCTATATGGGTTATACGCTGAATCACTCACACCCTACCACCGTGCAATTTGACATGGCTAGAAACTATGTATGGTAGAGTCTTCTCCCGTAAATCATGGATGAGATAGTGTATCTTGCCTATGTGGTTGGACATTTTTTTTAGAAAATTAAATTTTAAACATACAAAGATAACACTATACTAAATTCATGATTATTTCCATGCGTGAAACATTTTTATTTCTATAATATTTCAAATATATATATTTTTTAAGTATCTATGCATGTTATAATATAGAGGGATATTTATATTTTTATTACTTTATGTTTTATTTCCAAGGACTTCAAAAATAATAAATATTATTCTTTTTGTATAAAAAAATTATATTAAAATTATTGGGATGTTACATTCTACCCCTTAAAGGAATTGCACCCTCAAAATTATTTTTATATTGACTTATCAACTCTCAGAATCCTGAATAACCCAACATTGGCATCTCATAAATCATTTTACCTATGTTTTACAAAAAAATGTCAAAGAAAAATAATAATAATTTTAATAAAAATTATCTCATTACTTCGTTAGAACGTCCTTCCATTTTTATTATTGCATTGTTCATAAAGAGAGATGTCCCTTGCATTGTAGTAATTTTTTTCAGCTCATTTAAAGTCTACAGATTCATTTTTTTAGAATCACCTCATACAATGTTTTTTATATTGATAATGGTAAAGGAATAGTTTGAAAATTCATTTTTAATGATATATAATTTCAAAAAAATTTATATAAATTGATTTTTATAAAATATCCTTACCGAGACTATTTTAAAACATTAAATTAATGGTCCTTCCAAAATAAAAAGAGTATGTATAACAAGAATATTAGTTGATACAAAATATAAATTGGTGGTATGAGGGTCCCATTATTTTGATTCAATAATAAAATCATAGTATGATTCAAAATATCATGATAAGGTGAAATATTTGAAATCCCCATGGTAATACCTCCCCTTTGGGTATAGATGAGAAAGTTGGGAATTTAGGATTAAATTATAAATAATCCATGATCCATTGTGATATAAGGGTATAGTGTAGGTGTTTGATATTTCCTGTAATTTCTTGTAGGGAGGTTTAATGTTGGAGATAGTTTAAATATTAAAAGATCATAAATTTGAAATACTAATTGTAAGAATGTCTTCAGGAATATACAAATTTATTGTTTTGATCTTCTACTTTATATCTTGAAATTGAATATTCATATAAGAAAATTCACACAATCAAGACAATAATAAAAAAATTATCCTTAGATACTATAAATTTCCAGAACATCCTAATCTCTAATGTCATCTAAACCTTTTATCTGATAACAAATGAAACAAAAAAACCCACACTCCCGGATATAGTTCTAAAAACATGATTTATATTTTTTTTATAAAATTTTAACTAAAAAATATACAGATCAAGGATCGTTTTGGTTTAGATATTTGGAGTACTAAGAAAGGTTATTACATATCAGTGTTTAAAAACTACCCAACTTCACCTGAGAAAGATACATAATTGATACCAATAACCAATGATATTCTACCCCTTAATAATTATATGAAAACTATTTTTAAAATGTAGAGTGAACAAAAAATTTCTTAATAAGGAGTTTTAAAACTAGGGGTAAAATTATTTTTCTTATAAATAATAGGTGACTATTTCGAAAACAAATTTTTTTTTGTTTTTTATATATAAAATAAAAAATATGTGATGTATATTATTATTTATTAATATCAAAATTCGGTTTCCAATATCATCCATATAAAATAATATTCAAAACTTTTTAAAAGAAACATCACTTTGAAAACTCATTTTACTTTATAATATAACAGTATTTGAAATAAATATATATTTCTCTATGAAATAATTTAATACAATAATTTTAAAGTAATATTTTTTATGGAGTATAATGATACTTATAAAACATAAGAAAACCATGACACAATTATATGTATATAAAAAATAAATTTATGAAAAAAGTCCCTTTTGAGGCCATGGGATCACTCTACATGCCTTATCCTAAAAATCAATACGAAAGTGCTAATTTTATTATAAAATATTTTTTAAATATTAGGATTCTCATTTATAATCCATAAAATATAATTTAAAAAACTACACATAATTTTTTAAAATAGTGAAATAATTTAATATCTCATATTTTTTATCAAGATACACATTAAAGAAAAGGAAACTTTTCATACAGATCAGTAGAAATAAATAATTTATGAACAATAATCGAAAATGATTCCTATAAAAAAAGAATTAAATTTTTACAAATTATTTTAATAAAATATATATAATATCAATGATAACTATAGTTCATTTCCATACCTATAATCATGAATGAAAGTTAAATAAATAAAATTATATTTTATACATAAAATGATAATCATTAAAATTTTAAAATCAACCTTGATTTCTAAAAGAAAAATCCATTTCCAAGAACTTCTAAAATTACCAAATGGGATTTTTTTAAAATATATTGAAATAAAATACTTAAATCATAATCCTCTATAAAGAGGGCTTAATAAAAATAAACCTCCCTTATAATAAGTGTTCTAAAATAATTCGATGTTTAAGAAAATATTTTAATTACATTTGTCTCCGATTAAAATAGAATTTAACGAATACCATTTTCATCACTTACATAGGGTTTTGTAAACATGAGTTTATCAAAAATAAACTTCCTTTACAGTAAGGATTTTATTAAAATAAATATATTTTTTAAGAAATTAAATTCCCTTACCTTATATATTAATACTAAATCGAGCTTAGGAAATGATATTCTCTACTACCAGTTCTTGAATGTATGTAATGAGAGAAAGTAAGAGGCTGAGTAATAAGCGTTGGGGTTCCCAATGAGTGAAGAGAATGTATATATATAGTAGTGTAGTCCCATAAAATTTAAATTCAGATTTATAAATTGTTTTATATAGTAAATTTTAAAGTTACCGACTAAAATAATACCCATTGAATGTGAGGATATTGATACAATTATAGAAATAGTATCCTATATATTAGGAGTATGGTTTTCTTTGTCCAATTTTTTTATAATTCTAAAATAAAAGTTACCTCTTGTAGTTCATAAGCATTTAGAAATCTCTATAATATTCAAGAATATAAAACATGATGATAATAAATCAGTTTTAAAAACCAACATATATATATAAATATATAAAATATTATATATATTAATGTGTACATCATATGAACTGAGAATGTATGATAATACATAAAAATATTCAAGAAGGTTTTTATTGATCAACAATGTTAGAGAATATATACTTATTTATAAACCACATTATCGCAAATGGTGTAACCCAATCCTATAAATCTAAACTAAGTTATGATTAATATTCCATGATATTTTAGCTATCTAGATAAAGAATATATAATTTTAAAATCCTTTGATGATGAACATGAAACTCACCACTAAAAATGACAGGTTATCGACTTCCACTTTTCATGTGCATATGATTTAAATCTAAAAACCATAGTTTTATATGTTTATATAACTAATTTAAATCATACTCATACAAAATTTTCAAGAACAAAAGTATTGGAACCCAAAAAACTTCTAAACTCTAGAATGAGGGGTTTTATCTTAAAAAAAGGCACACCTGAGCCCAATGAATCATTTCCAAGAAAGGGAGAAGAGGTGTAAATATTATTGTTATTGTGTGAAACTCTATGATTTTTTGTAAAACTGACTTGATAATGAAGTAAATCATCATATAGGCCATGTTATTTAGCCCCATAAAAAGGAAAAGGTTCCTAAAATTTTTAAGCACATAATATTTGGACTATTCATGAACCTTGAAAAGAGATGTGGAAAATAGTTTCATGAGAATGGTTCCACTAAAATATTACCTTGTGCGAACCTACCTCAATGGAAAAGGCATGGATAGAGAATAACCACATTTCATGACACAAGGAGAGTTACAAACTAGAACAAACCCCTTTTGGATATAAATATAGCCTTACCCCCATTTGAGGATAGTTCCTTGGAAGTCAGAGTTCCATCTCTCACTCACACAAACTCCACATTCATGACATAGTAAAAATATAAACCTACATAGATTCCCAAATATATATAACATTCATGAATAAACTCTAATTGGACCCTACATGACCTATATTGTGTTTGAGATTTCCTCAGGAAACATCCCTTAATGACTAAGTGCTTGTGCACAAGGGAATCTCCCTTTATAAAACCCCAAGATTCATGTGACTCTAGAATTATCATGAACGGATGATTATGAGGTTCATAGAGAAGCCTTGTTCTAGAGACCATGGTTCATAAAACTTCATTTATGAAAAAAAACTATAATGTTGTGAACAAAAAACTATGAGTGACTGATCATTTTCCTCCTTCTAAAAAACATAGTTTCACACAAGTTGAGTTCTCAGGTTCCCCATACTTAGTCCATCCAGCTTTCTATACACCTCCATCAACTGCACAAAAGGTGTCATCAATCCTCATAGTTATCCTCTTTTCATTAAAATATTCTTGGGTAGTTGTATTTCCACTTGATCCTAATAATATCAAATCTAAAAATGGGATCCTCATTTTCTACTTTACCATGGTAGTGTTTAAACCATTCAACACCTAGAGGTGTATGTACAATAGATGCGTAAGTCTTGAAGGTGGCCTAATCAAAGGGGAATTCCCCAATGTTATTGGCATAGAGACCCAATGTCTTATCCTTATATAATACCTAAAAATGTTCTCCTCAAGTATAGTCATATCCCATGTACAATATTCTTAATATAAAACCACTTATCCCAACATCCTTGCCATATGATATTAAACTGCATGAACAAATCATCAACACATGATTTTAGATGTAGTCTTACCATGTGTAAGAAAAATAGGATTCCCCATGCATTGTGTTAATGGGAGGATATCATTCATCCCCCATAAGATATTATTACCATTCAAGGAAGATTCTATGCATAATACCCACACGATATCTTGTAATTTCTCCTTCCGTGATGCAATACTCCTTATCTTATGATGTTAAATTGCATGGATTGGTCTTATCACATGACCTTAAACCATGGTATTGAACTAAAAGATTTTGGATCCCTATATCTTAATAGGGTATGTAGTAAACCTCCCCATGGTTCAATCTAGATATCCAAAAACTTATGGGCACATTCATGAGTTTTAATCCCAATCACTCCAATATTCCCATTAAATCCACATGTCTTCCACTTAGAAGATGGAAACTCAAATGTTTGATCATATTCCCTATGGGAATATACTAAAATCCACCCACTTATCCCTAAAATATGCTAAAACTATGCACCACCTATCCATAGAAGATATTTAACCTACGACCCACCTATCCCTATATGATGTTAAACCTATTTCTTACCCATTACCACAAGTTTTTAAACCTATAGCACACCTAAAATATCTACACTATACAATAATCTTAAGATTCCTAGTGTACAAATCCTTAGATGCCTTATGTCGCTACTGTCAAGTACCCTGTGCTAAAATAGGACACCTTGGGTTCTACACCTAAGATTCCTCATACATGAGATACCCCTAACTTCAAAAGAGAAATATTTTTTAGGTTCCCAACATTCCCAATGTTAATAAATGCTCATATCATCATCATCAATCAGTTTTTATTAAAAATAGGATGAGATAAAAAATTCATAGGGAGGTATAAAATAATTCAAACCAAGGAAATGTCCCTGATTTATCTTAAACCCATTAGGTTTAAAATGAGAGATATGAGAACGAAAAGTAACATGGGTACCATGATTAGATAAAGAAGCCAGGTGATCTTCCACTTTTTTCCTATCCTTCTAGGTGTGAGTGACAATAATATCATCATTAAGGAGGGATCTACATTTCTAGATGAGATAGAATATTGACTAGGGGGTTTATCCTTTGAAAACCAAGAATTCATATATGATCATGGATTTTGTTTCCATATAAGAGATATGGATGATCTGTTGGGTGAAAAGATTGAGTCTGGTTAGAACTGCTTTGGCCTTCTCCTGAAGGGAGTTTCCACTCCCATAGTCAGTCATGAAGGCCATGAGCACAGTCCCCCTATAATCACAAACAAAACCTCCACCCCAAGTGTCTCCCATGATGTAAGATCCATCCATATAGAGTTTTAGACCATTTGATGGATGAGTCCAACTAACCCATTGCCCCTATGGCCTGGGGACATTAGAGTAGGACACAGCCGAAGGAGCCTAATGTAAGTAGTGGGAAGGAGCCTTCTTCCAGTTACCAGTGAGAGCTACCAAATCAAGTAACAAATTTATGACTCTTATTATGATAACTCTTCCAGAAGAGGGAGATGCCTCAAATCTATCTTGGTTACTTGCTTTCCACAAACACCAGCATCCCAAATGTAAAATAATCACCCTCAAAACTTTTCCATCATAGATCCCTCCACCCCCTAGAACCATATCTCTAGTAAATGAATATCGACATTGTTATCATAAGAGTGGTAAGATGTGAAAGCTCTGAAGAAATACCCAATGTTGTCATCTACTTGAACGATATGTTTATTTGATATCGAGATAAAATATATGTAATAGACTAGTTTCCACCTTGAGATAGAAATGAGAATAAGTTTCATGGGAATGATTCAAATATTAGAGGGAGACCCAGACTAAGAAACAAGCTCCAAGAATGACTCCATGTAAGGATAAACCAACACCCCATCATATTGTTTTGATTATTGATCGAACATCATGATCTCTGGTAATGGAGGACACACACCTTTGGAAAGTGGGAATGTGGGGAAAGAACATAATGAGAACACATGAACCTAGTGAAAAGAACCCAAAAAACAAATGGTGAACTCGATGTGAATTTATTCTTCTTAAATAGTGAGTAGATTAGTAATTCCGGGAACTATGATATTTGAGAATGACTAGATCTAGATATCTTGCACCTGGCCCCTACCAAATATATGGTGGTCTTGGTGAAAGACTCTTCTCCTGCAACAGGGGAACATGGAGGTTTTTGGGAATCCAAAATCTAAGATATCATCAACATAGATCTTGCATCCACCATGGATAAGGATGAGTGATGTTGGGAACATTGGGAATTACATTCCTTGAAAGTTTACTGATAGGTGGATCCATATATCCATAGGACCCAAGAAACATCAAATGTATGAAGACCACTTTCAATAGGTTTAAGGGTAGGGGTACTAATAATGAAATAATAACATGACACTATGCTCCATCCGTGATGTTTCCTCTCTCATGACTACTGAGTTCCATCACCTCGTCTCCCCTTCCAAGCTCATCAAGATAAGGGTTATCAATGCCCTTGTTTGTTAATATGGGAAAGAAGGGGTCATCTCAAATAGTTATATAGCCTGAAAAGAACTATAATCCATGGAAACATGCTAGAACCACCTCTCATGAGGGCCACACTATGGGAAATAATCCCAATCACGATGATGAATCATTTCATTAGCCTCTCTCTGGAATGATCTGAAAAATTCCTCCCCTACATTGGTGAAGTAGGGGATGTATAGGTTTTACCCACAGTGACCACCACCCTAGTTCCACCTAGGAGGGATCCAAACTAAAATTTTCTATAATGACACACAGATTCAAAGGTTGAATAGAATTTTTATCTCACCACATATCTACGATCATCAATCTATAATACTCAACGCTGATGCCTAGGGTAGGTCATAAAACCTACCTATTATGAGGCCTATTTTCTAGATTCAGTGGCCCCATACCATACAATTCATCATATACATACCCTGTGATCATTTCATCAAGACTATGTTTCCCCAATTTGGATTTCTACTCCAAATTCCCCACATGTAGGTTTGGTTGATTATCCCTTTCATCGGCATCACCACAAACTGTCACAATCCATCTTGTGATGAATAATTATATTACAAAGGTCCTCACAACAATGATGACATGAAACTATTCAAATATCCATCTAGGTTAAAGATGAAAACCAATCTAAGATAGCATTGAACATAACAAATGTGGAATGGATCCAAGTGATTAATTTCTACTCGTTCTTGGTGAGATTATTCACCATTAGAGACATGATTGTGGGAAAAATCATGTCACCATCAATATCTCAGAATCTAAGATGATGAATGAATATATGAAGGATATTTCACCTATTCTATTAGATCTAGAGGTATAATCCCATTAACAAAGGATAACGATCCCTAAATACAAGGTCTAAAAATTCGCCAAATCCAACTGAAGGTACCTATAGGTGGAGGATGTTTGGCCTCCTTTCAAGGGATTAAAGTGAAACTGTCTCCTCCACCAGCAACTTATCTCCTCCCAAACTATATATTGGAAGTGGGAGAGACATTATGTTATAGATTTATTACCTCTGATGGTAGTGAACACTCCACCGACCATCAGAAAAATGTTTTTCCCCTTAGCATGAGGAGGTTGTTAACACCCCTTCATACTTGAACATGTTCTTAATGTTTCCCTTCATCCAAAATATATTCCAATATTTAGTGGATTATTATCTTGAGTTACACATTCCCTCCCAATGAATTAATATAATAGAAGGTTTTCATTCGTGCTACCTCCATTTTTCTGACCCATGCCAGTTAGGGCTTAGGCTGACCAGGAATAGGATCATCCTATGGTTAATGAACAAGAGGAATTATATGGGATTATATGCAATTACCAGCTATATATCATTTTTGAACACCCAAAACCCAGAATGTTTTCATCCTAGAATCTATCACTAAAGATAAAGTGTTATGATTCTTCCAGATAATCTAAGAATGATTCTTCCAGAGATTCTAAGTGATGCTTAACCACCTTCAGGATCATCACCTGACCAACTCAAGAAGTAATAGACATTTGGATTCCATCCACCAATAGTGTATTATGGTTGATATTGAAGTGATATCAGTATCTTATCATACTAACACATATAGATACCACTATAAATTCAAATAGACTTATATCGATGGCCTCACTATGTTTCGAAAAGTCAGAAAAGATGGATATCAACATGTGAATATTAGAGGAAAGGGGACATACACTGCCCTACATTTCATCCCTATACCACAACAACTATGGGACCATTAGTTTAGCTCACCCAGTGAAAACAAGAGTTCTTATCTAAAAATGACCATGGTGAATGTCATCACTATTGAGTCACATGGATATTTGAGAAACCAAGCCATTTACATAGCGAATGATATTAAGAACATGTCCAAATGGATGTCAGAGTACTAGGGGATCTCCTGATAGGTGCTCACACTAAATTGTAAAGTCTGATTATGGGCCTTCGGATTCCACATAATGAGTCATCTCCACCTACTCACTAATATCCAAAAAATGAAAGGTGCCTATTGAGCCTTTAAGTCCATCCGAGATTACACTGGAAACCAATTAAGACACCAAGATGACCAATTTTATCTAGGATCTAGAAGGATAAAATTGGATTACCACTGAGCTTATCCTTGAGTAGTTCCCATCTCATGATAATGTTATAACGGGCCCCATAACTCCTCTAATTGGGCAACTAGTCCTTCTTGAATAGGTCCCTAAATTTGAACCAGGTGTTCCCACACATATGACTAGGATAGAAGCTGAGAGATATAGAAAATGACCATGATATAAGTCACCCACTACAACTGAGAAGAAAAGATATGCACCGCAAGATCAAGGAATCCCTACCTCCTTGGATGATGAGATTATCAGAGCACCGATGAAAAAAATACTCAGCAGTATGATATGATAACTTCTCTCATTGTACACCATGAGGCTCTTGAAATGTGACATGCGTCAATTTCACCCAAATGAAAGTCATATCTAATATGGGTAGACCAGATATTCCCACTTCCAGAATTCAAAAATCCATTATTTACACCATATAATAGAATGGGTGATCCAAAACAGCATATGTACCACTTTTCCTTATGTTGTGAACCAATGTTATGAAATTCAAAATAAAAGGAACCTACTAAGCTCTAATTTTTCATCCAGACTCTAAAAGAACCCACATTCGTATGGTATAACCAGATCCCCCTAGGATCTATAACCAATTAAGAGGATCACTATAGGTGGTTCCTCTACCAGTTCAGCTCCACCATGTTCAAGACCAGTATTGCAGATATCTCTAACTGAAAAATAGGTTGATGAGTGAGTTACTAACTTCATATCTTGATGAAAGATAATAACATACTCTTTTGATATGGATATTTCCTCTGAGAAGATGATAAAATATTCACAAGGAACATTAAATATGAGTTGAACCCTTCACACATCTCCCTGAAATTTTTGGGACGATTTCTAGAGTTCACCAAAAAATATTAGTATCTAGAGGAAGCCATGTAGTGGACGAAGAAATGATCATGCCAATTAACCCTTATTTCTCCAGTGTGAAGGTATATGAAAGACGAAATTAAATATTCCTTATATGTAGAGGCTCCTTTGTTGGACCAATTATAGGACCCTTTACTGTATAAGCTCCTCCTAGTGAAACCTTTCATTGAACAACCTCGTCAAGTGTTTCCTCTTTGAGAGAACGTTTCCTCGTCCCCCTATCAGGTCCAGAAAACCAGGGTTCCTTTCACAGAGAGAAAGAATAACAAATATTTCTTCAAGGATTTATATGTCCCAGATTATTTCATCTAAACACTATAAGAGGATATTCTAAACCTACCATAATTCATGATACCTCAAGATGTTGAACTTACCAATCATGTCAATCAGTACCCATACAATAATATGCTTTTACATACCATTAATGAACATTTTTTACTCAAATATTGGATCCAATACCATGTGTATCTTGGATTATTCAAATTTTGTGATGTACTAGCATAGATAGAACATGTTTCCATTGATACTAATAGTGATAGAGAATACTATAATGTATGGAAGCATCCCCATGGCCATAGAAGTCAAAAGTATAATGATTGTTTTTCTTGAAAGCTAGTAACTCATGCCCATGGTATCATCTATGATTTATTAAGAAACCTATAACCTCTTTTGGTTACTAATTATCATATAGACACTACCTCAACATATTTGAAATTGTATTTCAAGTATCATAGGAATAAGCATAAAAAGGGAAAGGGGAAAAGTGTCCCTCTCTGGTGCTGAATCTATTCAAGAATCTTGGTGACTTTATGCCTCTTGAGTTGAGAGATGCATCTAGAATTCAATCAATCCAAGAATATTCCCCTGATGAGGAGAAAAATTATACCACTGTGAAGGTTTTTGAACTAGTGAATCACTATATGATGCTTAGTGAAAAATAATGATATGAAAACCCCTCAAAAACCTATGGTTGTTTCCGTTTAAGCATTAGTTTGGGACATAGTAGATAGAAAAAATGTTTAGGACAATGTTTTAGATTACACTAGTCATTCCAATAATACCAAAAAACTAGCCTCATATATGTCTCTGTAAGAATATCCCTCCTAGGCCACTCTATTGGGAATGCCTCCGTAGACGACTGTATTAGTTGACTGGGTGACTTATCCATGACGACACCATGATTAACTGAGTCCAACAATGGCCCGAAATCATCCGTCTCATGTTCAACCATCAGGTTTTTATCTTGGAATAGCTAATCAATAGAATAATACATCTATCACTATCTAGATCCTGATATCTCAACTAGAATCACCTTTTATGCTCCCTACAAAATATTGAATCCTTGTGGGCCGAAACATGCCCCTCACAAAAAATTATGATGTAAAGAAATGCCTTTCTGGAATAAATACAAGGATTTTGATCCTTATGGTGCTCATTCTAATAAAGGAGTTTCATGAGGACCTTGTCAAGACCTTGAAGATACCCCTTTCATTTGAGACTAAGGTAGCTTCTTCTAAGGCCTATTACATAGAATAGGTTGAATGGGAGGAGTGTTAGGTCATTAATAATTTTTCTAAATAATATTTGCGTACTACCATTAAGAGTAAAATATTCCTAATGTATAACAAAATTCAGTTCAATGGTGTAAAAATACCACACATCCAGTGGACAGTATCTCTGGTAAAAATCTCATCCTACCCCGAATAATCCAAAAACTAGGGATCACGAAAGAGGAACGGATCCCCTTTATCCTGAAAATTTTGGTGCATGATAAGAGAAAGTTGAATCCCCATGAAATTTTTGAACTATAGAACCAATTCAATGTATTGTAGAGAACACTAAATTTATAGTGGTCTCACAAGATACTACGTACAACACCCTAATGGGAAGGTTCTAGAATCATATTCACACAGTGGTCTCTTATTTATTCCACTAGTGCCTAAAATACTCCATTGATGGTTGAGTAGGGGTACTCTTTTGGGACACTTCTCCCTTAAAATATTGTGAGTCACATTTCCTAGATTTTAAGTACTATAAAATAAAAATAAAACGGTTCTAGAATGATGGTTTGAGTATATCAACGACCCCAAAAAACTAACTTCCACCAGAAAATATCATTGAATAGACCTGAAATAAAGATTCATCCTCCCAATCTATTGGTTGGAAAACATAAAATTGGACCTGGGAAATTGTTTCAAAGTCCCCAATAAGAAGGATTGCTCAAAGATTTCATCATTTTTATATATTGGATGCACCTGAACTGTACTGAAAACCCTACCAATTTAAAGTGTTAAGAAATTCACCCCATGGCCACTGATCCATGATATTTTTTACATGTTCGAGAAATTGGGTCTAACTCAATTGAATCCAAACCTTCATCACTGATTCAATGTCAAGAGCGGACCACGAGGTCAAAAATTGTTTAGGATTAGCTCATCAACCTTTCTCAATACAGTCTCCATAGACAGAGAGAGAGAGTTCCTTGTTGAAGAATCTTCCCCCAACATATTAGATCCAAATTCCATCCATAGATCCGTAATTTCAAGATAGGTGACTCCTCTCTCTAACCCCCATACATTATATAATAAATACGATATAGACGAAACATCCCTACATTTGAAGAGGGAATCTCCACCACTATTGATGAGTTGATACAGGAAAAATTAAACACAAGTGAAGATCTAAAAGTGACACTAAGAAATGTATCTATGTTTCTAGTGGAACAATAGTATCATATAGATATTCTTTAAAACATCACTATGACATGTTAGGCAAGAGCTATAATGATATTACATACCACTATCCCTGGGATTCCATTCATCGCATTGGCATCCAAGTGGTTATAGTGAGTTCAAACAACCTGCTATAAAGATGAACCCCTCTAACAGTGCCGTGAATGATGATGAATTTGAAAATATTATTAAGAAAAACTTCATTAGATAGGTTCATTACCCTAGGTGGAAGGCCAAAATTATCCTGGGTTGGAAGAAGAATGTGATGATTAGAGTCTTCATTGACTTCCCCGACCTCAATCACCATTTCCTAAAGGATGATTTTTTCCTTATGATGACAAAGGCCCTCATTGATGCTACAAATTAATACAGACCCTCTCCTTTAGGGATATATATTCCAAGTATAATAAAATCTAGATGGACCCTAATGAGGAGGAGGAAAATACCTTCAAGGCACCATAGGGGACCTTATACTATATGATGGTTCATTTTTGTTTGAAGATTTCTAGAGACCCCTACCAGTGGGATATGTACCATATCTTCAAGCCACTCCTTAGGACATTGGTGGAATGTTTTGTGGAAAATTTGGTTATGAAGTCTTTTCAATTCTAGGACCACCACATGGACCTTGATAAAGTGTTAAAATTCATCAACTCCCATAACATAAAGGTTAACCCCATAAATTGTACATTTTGGGTTACCTCTAAATAGTTTCATATTTTCATAATTAGATATAGATGTATCATGATCGATCGTGAGAAAAATAAATTCTATCAATAAAATGCCTCTTCTATGAAACTTTCATGAGTTGTGAGACTTATAATGCCACTTAGCCTACATTCACTGATTTATTGCACATATGGATAGAAAGTGTAATACCTTTAAAGGATCATGAAGAATGAATCCCCTTAAAAATGGGATAAGAAATTATAGACTACCTTTTAGGGAATTAATTAGTATCTTCTATGACCCCTAGTACTAATTCCACTTATCTCAGGATATATATGGTTCTTTATGTGTTTTCCATGGAACGATCCCCTATAACCCTTATATCCCAAAAGAAAAATGAATTTAGGGAAATGAATTATATTATATCATCTACATTGTAACGCCCTGGCCCTAGTTAACCATAGTCGGTGAATTATTTAAATACATTCGCATGATTACAAAGAATCAAGTCCGGAAAAACCGATCAGTTTAGATGTCATGGAAAATAGATTACATACATGAACATCACATTACCCATTAGAAAATAAAACACAACATAAATGATCCTTTGATATTGACATTAATCCCCTAGCTTCACCCTGATTATAAATCATAATACACTTCTTGGAATCCTGAGAAAATTACAACATAGAAAGGGGTGAGCTCAGATGCTCAGTAAGGATAACAATATAGCGAAAAGTTTAATAAATAAGAATAAACATTTAAGGAAATGTATAAGACTAAAACAAAAGCCTTTTAAACTTAAACTCCAGAATAATATAGAAAAGATAAAATAAAATAATTCCATTTACTTATTCACATGGATATTCTACTAGTATAATAATCACATGCAGTATCATCAACCACTTTTATAATGATGGAATGCAAAATGTCATACATTCATAACCACATAGTCAAGGCCCTGTGCCAAGACTACAAATAAATTTTTTTTCATAGGCCTTGTTCCAAGACACTAATTTATCTCATGATACCTACCGATGCATTTAGGATCTATAGAGGGCTCCACCTGTCACTTACTATGTCCAATTCATTCCTCATATTAAAAGGTTGAAACATAACACAAACATTCGTATTAAAACTAGCAAACAAAATTTCAATACCTTATACATAAACCATGAATGGTATAAAAATAGCACATTCATAGTCAAACATATCATAACTCATTCAATATAATATGGAATATTGTATCATAATAAATCAACTTCAAACAAGTTTAAAATCAATCAAAGGATGTTGACATAGATGAAAATGATGAGTAAAATGCTTTGATAGAAATACCAATTTTCATGAAATCGTTTAAAAGTCTCACAATTTATAATGGAAGTAAATTAAAATATATTTTTTGAATTAAAGTGTACCATACCACTTTGAAAGTTTTTAAAAGAATTATCATTTCAAAAAAATCATGGCCATATAAATAAATCCTTAAAATCATTTTGAAAACATGGACATTGATTTAAAGTGTTTAGAAAGATAAATCTTTAAAAGATTTAAAATGATGATATAGTTAAATAGAACCTCCCATAAAACCATAAAATATCCCTTTTAAAAACATTTTTATGAAATATGGGTATCGATGATAATTATATCCCAGAAAGTACTTACACATGAACAATCTCAGATAAAAAATGAGATTGAGGAAATAACCCTTACAACATTGTGATCAATCGAGTCGTATGACCAAAAGTTAAAAACCACCAAATCATTCATATAATACCATGAATAGAATCATTATAATATACATCAAATGGAAGTACACAATACACCACATGCATTAAATGGAAAACAATGGAAATATCACGGAATTAAAAGTGAGATAAGAAACCCCTTACCTTGCACTTTCCTTAGGTCGGGGGTACGTTTAACCTCATGTATAATGACCATTGTTTGTTATTAAAATATAACAGAACAATATTAATATTTATTATATCATAAATGATTCATTTATGACTTAATACTACCCATTTAATAATGATTTTCATGTTAAATTCACATTTCAGTTAATAATCTATTTATTTATCGTACGTGTTTTAACTTGTTATTCTTGATAGTATCATTTAGATCATGATTTAAATAATTCCAGAATATAAAATGTGATTTATATATCATATATATTTGGAGTATAAATATTTATAATAGATAGATATATGAAATGGATAACACCGTTTATGGAGACGGTAGGCCGTACGTACGCATAAACACTATTTCTGTTTTCATATCGTATTGAACAGAAGTGAATAAGATATATATAAGTAAAAACATACATACATACATACATACATATATATAAATTATAATTATTATTTAATATATTACATACTTATTAATAATATATATTTTTATAATCATCGTTGAATGTTGAACGTGGAAATGAACCTCAACACGTCATGGAGACGGTAATCCGTACGTACGCACGAGCAATAATATCATTCTTTTGATATTACAATCATATATAATTGGATGGTATATCATATATAAAGAATCATTAAAATGTTATATTTATTATTTACATCATTTATACTCATTATTATACCCATTCCAATGATGAAATGTTTGAATAACAAACTACACCACGATGTGGAGATGATAAGCCATACGTACGCATGTGTGGTGACTTTTCATTCATAGGAAGGATAAAAATAAAGAATATAGTTGTACCATTTTTACAATGACTTCACATTATATAAATTATACTAGAGTTATTATTTCAGAATGGAAAAAACAAATAAAGAGGAAGTGGGAGAAGAAAAGAACTTAAAGGAGGTGATGAAATATTTACCTCTTCTTCAGGATCTTCCTTTTGATTTGATCAAAATGGCTCTTTAGGTTGTCTTTATGACTAAAGGAAGGGCTCTAGGATAAAGTGAGGAAAATTGAGAGGATAGTTTTTAAGATTTTGGCTGATCCAAATGGCTTTTAAGGTGTGAATTTAAGATAAGGTGGAGTTCCCTTTTATAAGAGGGGTGAGGGGCACCTTAAGAAAAGATTGAAATATTATTTTATAATAAAATAATATTCAGTTTATAATGACTCTAAATTGATTTATTTTTAATCTAAAGTGGTTATGGGTCGAAATCCTCTCAAACAATAGGTTTTAGACATGTTTAGGTTACCATTTTAACCTTATCTTTTAGATTTAACTCTAAGTTAAATAATTTAACATTTACCTTGTCTTCTTGTATTCTTACACTATATGGTTAATAAAAATACTATAAACATTAAAGATAACATAAAGTGGTTAATTAATGACATATATAATATTATTTAATCCCTTTTTCCGAACTTTAGAATTTTAGGAATAGAATATCAATTAATAATATAAAATTTGTTTTAAAAACTCTTTAATGTCAATATTGATACTATTTGGTATTTTGTTTTTGTAAAATTTATAACAGCATTATTACTTTGAAAAAATTTTATTTAATAAACTATAACATGTCATATTAACCTAAAAAATTTGTGTATGGAATCAAAACATTCAAATTATATTTATTCTAACATCGATAATACCATTTATTTGATGTTTTCATTAATAAAGAAAATACTGCATCATCATTATGTCATAAATAAATATATTTATTTTATTTCTAAAAATTATATATAAAATTCCATTATATAGGAAATCTTTATATCTTTATAATGAATATTTATAGTCAAAATTATCTTATGTATAACTCTATATTAAAAATAATTATTTATTAAACGTTGATTTTAAATTTTTTAACTATTCTTTGAATTAAACAATAATAAATGTCTTAATCTAATACAAGTGGACCTAAAGGTTAATGTTTTATTCCTAATGTTGTTTTTTTGTCGAATTACACTTATCCAATAGAATTAGGGCATGTGTTAGGGTAATAATAATATCATTTGTACCCTTTATTACCCTATTTACTTTTAACTGTGGTAAATAAAAGTAAAAAGTTACGGTTGACCAAATATTATTTTCATCTTATTGAAATAAATTTTACGTACTGATATCAACCGTGTTTCTTTTATTTTTGAAATTCAACTAACAGAAGAAATAAAATTATGTTTTATATAAATTTTCAAATGCTCTTAGGAGGTGGGTAAAAGACGGTGAAAAGTTCAATAATTTTTTTATATGTCTAAAATTATTATAAACTGACTCTAATGAATTACATTGAAATTATATTGGTATTATGTATCTATTTTGACCTAAAATAAATTTAAATAAAATAAATTATTATTTAAAAAAAAGTCGGTTTTAAACAATAACTCAGTGTTTTTCACTATTCATCAAAACATGAAAGTTTTCAGAAAAATACAAAAAATTCACCCTAAGATAATTTCGATATTCCAAATCCAAAAATGAATCTTATTTTACCAAATAAAAAACATATAAATTTAATTTATTAATTTAAAATTAATTCCCATTGTCAAAACCAAAAACCGTATTTTAAGAAATAATAACTATCAAAATATTGACACTTGTTTATGTCCAATTTCAAAGTAAAATTACTTCCAATGACAAAAATTGGATTAAATGGTAAAAATATAATATAATTATACTTCCGAACCATTCCAATGTATTATTTAACAGTATAAATTATTTTGATTAAAAAAGTTGTTTTCAGTTAAAATTTAGTATTCTTCACTATTCACCCAAATATGAAAGTTAACAAAAAAACACCAAAAAATTATTGAAACTAAATTATTATGTCACAATTATAAAGAAGAATTTTATTTTGTCAAATTTAATATATAAAAGTTTCAAATATTGGATTTAAATAGGGTTCGCCATTAAAAGGCAGTAAAATTGTATTTTAAAAAAAAAATACTTCTTTTATTTGAAAAAAATGATTTTGTTCTTACATTATGACTAAGGAACTCACAATATAGACTCTAAAATTATAAGGATTATATAATGTTCAAAATTCAGTTAATAATATTCATAACCGCTTTTGAAGGACTAGTTTGTTAAGTCGTGGTGCACTTGAACTCAGTGTTGCGTGTAGTGAAAGTTATTGAATTACATTGAAGAAATAACATACTATGAAATATTGGGGTGTTACATTCTTACCTCCTTAAATAAATTGCATCCTCGCAATTTGAAATTGGTATTTTAAAAATAAAAGGTTGAAAATAGAAAAGACCTTTGTCAGAAAACCAACATCACAAATTTGGTTAATAAAATTTAGTCTTAATAAGAGGAAAAGGGAAATGAAAGGGTCACCACCAAATTATGATCACAATTAGGAGAACATTAGTGGAAATTAGAGACACATAATTAGAGGATAGACGTAAATATTTATAGGGAATTATTGAGGCCATGAATCAAAAATAATTTTAAAATTTAGGGCCTCAAATCCATCAATCTATGATGATTTGAAATACCATCAGTTTAACAAAACATAAATTATTAAGATAACACATTTTTGGATTTAAGATCCCTTCCCTAAATTTTAAGAATTATTTTACCCATAGAATAAGAGGGATAAAATTATATATATATATATATATTTATATTCTTGACAAGTAGAGTTTCATCCTTTAACTAATTCCTTCCACAGACTCATCTTTAACTCCAAAAGATTTCAAAAAAATATTTTATCTATCGTAATCATATAGGGTTCCAAAAAAATTAATTTATAATTCACCTATCAGACCCTTTAAAAAAATAAACTACATTACACAATCCAGGGAATTCACATAGTCTAGTGGTAGGCGATAAATCCCAATCGCACTATGGTTGTGGGTTTGATTCCCATAGCTTTGTCCGATTCTACGGGTTGTCACACGGTCTGCGTGTTGTCCTTTTTATAAAAAAATCCCCAAATAACCGTAACAATAGTATCCAATTTCAAACTTAATCCATTCCAACCTTTAGAATTATCCAAAATACTTCTATCCAGACTCACAATCCAAAATATATAAGGAAGTTAAACATAATGAATATCCTTTTTTCCATGTAATAACATGTGAACACCTTTATCATGTATTAATTTAAAACATGGAAACACCATGAAATACCATAAAACCATATTTATTACATTCATGCTCTCTTATCCGTTATATAATACTGGATATATTCCTTATATCCAATTTTTTTGAATATTCCAACAATGATGAAATAAAAAAACTATTAATCAATTCCAAGATAGTCAAGAATATCCAATATAATTTATCTAAATATACCTTCTCTTAATCCAAAATTACTCCCTTAATATCAGGACCATATAATCTCAAATTCATAATGAAATGGTACTATAATAAAATCCTTATTTATTTCGATAATTTATATAACCAATACATTGTTGACAAAACACCCAAAATGACACAATACTTTAATAACAACATAAGAACTCTTAATAATTCCTCTTTATCATCGTTAGTATCATAACTTGATTATTATCCAATAGCATCATTTGGGGTATACTCTTGTGATTTGGATATTGATTCGCGTAGTGTCCCAACTCCTTGCAGATGAAGCATTGTACATTTGAAACCTTTTTCTCACCCTTGCAATCACGTACTTGGTGTCCCTTTTCTACACACTTATAACAAATTCCCATTCCCTTTAAACATTTACCAAGGTGATTTTTTCCACAGTTATCACATATGGGAAAATCCTTCTTTCCCTTATTCCATTTATCCATCTTTCTCTCTACCATCCTTTTCGTCTCTTTCTTCCCTTCAAATCCATATGACTCAGAGAAATCTATACTTATCTTATTAACACATGATACTATTTATTCCTATTTTGAGAATATGTGGGAGAATATTTCCCTTCTAAATGTTAGCTTAATACCATGAAAGATTTGATCCTTCTTACTCTTTGGATCATACATATTGCAGGAGTTCTCATTCCTTCTACTGGGCACCATTTCTAATCAATGGCATATACTAAGTCAGTTTATGAATCATAATGAATAATTTCAAACTTGTAAAATACCTAACGTAAACTGAACAGTTTATGGACATAATCCATAATCATAAAAATGTTTTCTTTAAGGAATTATTTACTCTTAAATCCTTCATAATGTCTTTTAATGAAAATGTGAAATATCTTAAGCATATCCCCTGGGAGTTTCTAAACCAAGAGTTCAATAAGAACCATTATCGTGCACCAGTTCCCATTCGAGTCTAGCTCCCAGCAGTGATTTCGGGTTTTACCCCTAGGTACATCTATGACAGAGCCGCCTCTACCTGCTCGTATCAAGATAGGGATGTATTTCTTGGAAAACCCAAGTAATCTCTACAATACCAAAATTTTATGAAGTTCTTTTATACTAATCCTCAATGTCTATCTTAGGGATATGTGCTCTAATCAGAGTTTATATAAATCTAGTTTACAAGGCTTGTACTAAACTTCCTCTGATACCAACTATAATTCCCCGACCCCAGTTACCCAGAGTATATGCATTATTTTAATACATTGGCATGATTATAAGGAATCAAGTCCCGAAAGACTGATCAATTTACCAGTCTTGGAAAATAGATTACATACATGAACGTTACATTACACATTAGAAAATAAAACACAACATAAATGATCCTTTTAGAATGCCATTAATCCCCTATCTTAACCCTACTTATCAATCATAATACACTTCTTGGAATATTGATAAAATTAAAACATAGAAAGTGGTGAGCTCAGATTCTTATTAAGGATAACAATATAGAGGAATCATTCATAAATAAGCATAAAAATTTAAGGCAATGTATAAGACCAAAACAAAATCCTTTTAATCATAAACTTCAGCATAATATGGAAAATATACAATAAAATAATTCCATTTACTTATTCACATGGATATTCTACTAGTCAAATAATCAAAAATAATATCAATAGAAACTTTCATAATGATGGAATGCATAATGCCAGACTTTCATAACCACATAGTCAAGGCCTTGTTCCAATACTACAATTTTTTTTTTGCAAAGGCCTTATTCCAAGACACTAGTTTGTCTCATGAGAACTACCGGTACATTGAGGAGGTATAGAGGGCTCCACCCGTCAATTAATAAGTCAAATTCATTCCTCATATGAAAAGATTGAAACATAACATAAACATTCGTATTAAAACTAGTATACGAAACGTCAATACTTTATCCATAAACCTTAAATGGTATAAAAATATCACATTTACAATGAAACATAGCATAACTCATTCAATATAATATGGAAGATTGTATCATATTAAATCAACTTCAAACAAGTTTAAAATCCATCAGAGGATGTTTACATAGATGAAAACGCTGATTAAAATGCTTTGAGAGAAATACCCATTTTTATGAAATCGTTTAAAAGTCTCAAAATTTATAAAGGAAATAATTTAAAAGATATTTTTGAATAAAAGTGTCCCATACCACTTTTAAACTTTTGAAAATAATTATCATTTCAAAACATTCATGTCCATATAAATAAATCCTTAAAATCATTTTGAAAACATGGACATTGATTAAAAGGGTTTAGAAAGATAAATATTTAAAACATTTAAAATGATGAACTAGTTAAATAGACCCTCCCATAGAAACTTAAAATATCCCTTTTGAATTTTCTTTATGAAATATAGGTATCGATGATAAGTATGTCCCATAAATTACTTACACATGAACAATCTCGGATAAATAATGAGATTGAGAAAATAAACCTTACCACGTTGTGATCAATCGAGTCGTGTGAAAAAATGCTAATAACAACAAAATAATTTATATAATACCATTAATATAATCATGAAAATATATATATAATGACATTACACAATACACCACATGCAATAAGTGGAAAACAATGGAAATCTCACGAAATTAACAGTGAGATAAGAAACCCCTTACCTTGAACTTTACTTTGGTCGAGGGTACGTTTAACCGAATGTATAATGAAAAATGTATGTTATTAAATTATAAAAGAACCATATTCATATTTATTATATCATAAATGATTCATTTATGACTTTATACTACCAATTTAATAATGATTTTCATGTTAAATTGACGTTTCATGTAATAATCGCTTTCTTTATCGTACATGTTTTAACTTGTTATTCTTGATCGTATAATTTAGATCATGATTTAAATAATTCCATAATATAAACCTTGATTTATATATCATATATATTTATAATATAAATATTTATAATATATAGATATATGAAATGGAAAACACTGTTTATGGAGACGGTAGGCCGTACATAAGCATAAACATTGTTTATGTTTTCATATCGTATTGAACAGAAGTGAATAAGATATATGTAAGTACATACATACATACATATATATCTACATTAGAATTATTATTTCATAAATTACATACTTATTAATAATATATATTTTTATAATCATCGTTGAATAGTGAACATCGAAATGAATCTCATCGCGTCGTGGAGACGGTAATCCGTACGTACGCACGAGCGACAATATCATTATTTTGATATTAAAATCATATATAATTGGATGTTATATCATATATAAACAATCATTATAATGTTATATTTATTATTAACATCATTTATACTCATTATTATACCAATCCAAATGATGAAATGTTTGAATAACAAACTACACCACGACGTGGAGACGATAAGCCGTACATACACAATTGTGTTGAATTTTCATTAATATGATGGATAAAAATAAAGAATATGGTTGTAATATTTTTATAATAACATCAAAGTATATATAATATACTAGATTTATTATTTTAGAGTGGAAACAACAAAGAAATAGGATGTGGAAGAAGAAAGGAACTTGAAGGAGGTGATGAAATATTTACCTCTTCTTCATGTTCTTCCTTTTGATTTAATGAAAAGAGATTCCTAGGTTGTCTTTATAACTAATGAAAGGCCTCTAGGATGAATGTATGAATGTTTAGAGGATATTTGGGTACAGTTTGGCCGATCCAAATGGCTTTGAAGGTGTGAATTTATGAGAAGGAGGAGTGCCCTTTTATAAGAGGGGTGAGGGGCACCTTAGGAAAATATTGAAATATTACTTTATTATAAAATCATATTCGGTTTATAATGACTCCAAATTGATTTATTTAGAAGTTAAAGTGGGTATGGGTATAAATACTCTAAATATATAGGTTTTAGAAACGTTTAGGTTACCATTTTAACCTTATCTTTTAGATTTAACTCTAAGTTAAATAATTTACCTTTTACCGTATCTTCTTGTATTGATACACTATATGGTTAATAAAATTACTATAAACTTCAAAGATAACCTAAAGTTGTTCATTGATGAAATATATAATAGTATTTAATCCCTTTTTCCAAACATTATATTTTAAGGAATAGAATGTCAATTAATAATATAATATTTGTTTTAAAAACTCTTTTATGTCAATTTTGACACTATTTGGTATTTTTTTTGTTAAATTTATAAAAGAATTATTAATTTGAATTTTTTTTATTTAATCAACCCTAACATGTCATATTAACCTTTAAAATTATTTTATGGCATCAAAACTTTCTAATTATATTTATTTAAACATCTATAATACCATTTATTTGATTCTTTCATTAATAAGGAAAATACTGTATCATAATTGTGTCATAAATAAATATATTTATTTTATGTCTAAACATTACAAATAAAATATCCTTATGTAGGAATATTGTTTATCTTTATAATGAATATTTATAGTCGAAATTATCTTATGTATAACCCTATATTAAAAATGGTTTAGTTATTAAACTTTGATTTTAAATCTTTTAACTATTCGTTGAATTAAATAATCATAAATGTCCTAATCTAATAAAAGTGGACCTAAAGGATCATATTTTATTCCTAATGTTTTTTTGGTCTAATTAAACTTCTCCAATATAATTAGGACATGTTTTAGGGTAACAATAATATCATTTTTACCCTTAATTACCCTATTTACTTTTAACTGTGGTAAATAAAAGTAAAAAGTTACTATTCACCAAAGATTATTTTCATCTTATTGAACCAAATTTTACTTACTGATATAAACCGTGTCGTTATTATTTTTGAAATACAACTCACAAAAGCGGTAAAATTATGTTTTATGGAAATTTGCAAATGCTCCTAGGAGGTGGGTAAAAGACAGTGAAAAGTTCAATAAATTTTTTTTTATATCTAAAATTGTTATAAACTGACTCCAATGAATTATATTGAACTTATATAGGTATTAAGTATATAATTTTATCTAAAATAAATTTAAATAAAATAAATAATTATTTAAATAAAAAGTCGGTTTTAAACAATAACTTAGTGTTTTTTCACTATTTATCAAAAATTGAATTTTTCCAGAAAAAATACCAAAAATTCACCCTAAGATAATTTAGATATTATGAATCCAAAAATTATGTCTATTTTTCAATATTTAAAACATAGAAATTTATTTTATTAATTTAAAATTAATTTCTGTTGTCAAAACCAAAAATCGTATTTTAAGAAATAATAACTATCAAAGGATTGACACTTGTTTATGTTCAATTTCAAAGTGAAATTACTTCCAATGACCAAAATTGGATTAAATAGAAAAAATATAATCCAATTATACTTCTGAACCATTCAAATATATAGTTCAACACTATAACTTATTTTGATTAAAAAAGTTGTTTTTAGTTAAAATTTAGTATTTTTCACTATTCACTTAGATCTGAAAGCTATCAGAAAAACATGAAAAATTAATTGAGACTAAATTATTATTTCCTTATTATGAATAAAAAGATTATTTTGTCAATTTGAATATATAAAAGATTCAAATATTTTATTTATATAGGGTTCTCCATTAAAAGGCGGTAAAATTGCATTTTTTTGAAAAATAATTCTTGTATGTGAAAAAAATGAATTTGTTCTTACATTATTTCTAAGAAACTCAAAATATGGATTCTAAAACTATAAGGGTTATATAATGTTCAAAATTCAGTTAATACTATTCATAACTGCTTTTGAACGACTAGTTTGGTAAGTCGTGGTGTGCTTGAACTCGGTGTTGCGTGTAGTGCAAGTTATTGAATTACTTTGAAGAAATAAAGTACTATGAAATCTTGGGGTGTTACATGAATGATATTATACATAGATACCAGGTACTATCCCATCAATAAGAGTTTCCTCACAATCGTCTTTTCAGTGAAGAAGTTTTGACATTACCTGTAGGTCCATAAGATACAGTTGGTGTCTTGTGTTGTCGCACTTAATACATCCTCAACCATGCCATGATGATAAGGTATCCGGTGAATTGGTTAGTTATCCTTTAATTGTTAAAGAACATTTTTGTACCACATAAAGACTTTAATAAACAATCATTGGTAGACTTCCTTATCGCATGTTTGACATTTGAGGAACTACCCCTAGATGTTGATTTTCAAGAGGAAGCCATCTTCTCAGTGGATCAGGATGTACCATTTTGGTAGATGAATTTCAATGTTTACTCCTGAATTCTAATTGTTATATGGATCAACGAACCCAAAATCATTAATTTTGGACTAAGGATTGTATTCATCACTCATAAAAATACCATCTTTCTATAATCATTCATGTTGTGAGAAAGCTATACTAAGAATAAGAAAGAGTATCATCCCCTTATCACTGGTCTCTAGTTAGACCTCAAGACTTATTTTACCCAAATTTATGTTAAGGGAGACTATGAAATAGTCACTAAATATATCAACATAGACTATATATTCAGAAAAAAGAGCTTGTTCCCCAACAAGAATGTACTCACCAGCTAGTGGCCCAATTCCCTTCTGAGTCAAAAGTGACTCATGTCCCTTAGTCAAAAAATATCCAATAGTATTATTTGAATGTCCTAGATTCATATCAATAAGAGACTGATCAAAATGATTGGGTTATTTATATGGAATTATACAGATACATCTTCTACACCATTTTAAGTAAAAATAAGCAATAATTATATCAGCTGACCTCTGGTACTTTTGTGCCAAAGCCCCCAAATCCCCCCATGGTTGAGGAAATTCCGAAGAGGATGAATCCATTCATTAATTATCTCTATTACATAATTATATTTCTAGTCTAAGCACAGCATGAGAGAATCCCATATCATGTAGCACAATTCACCATTCAGAGTTTCCCCATCCTTGAGCATAATATCTATAGGCATGGGATAAGTGGAATTATTCTTTGTTGCATTGAAGGGGAGGAAATACCTCATGTCATGAAAAATACCAACAGTAAATCCTATGGGGACCATCAAACAATTACTGAATCTCTCCCAATATATTTATAGGATGGATTATTTTGGGTCCATCAGGGGTCATTACTTCATTGAATTAACCAAGAGGTGTCATGTATTCCAAATCCATGCCAATTTCATGTATGTACCTCCAAAGTTCCTATAAATTACCAAATATTATTATCCCTTTGTAGTATGGGGACTCAACATTTTGGGTCCCTACCCACCAGTGATAACTCAATAGTGCATATTCATTATAAAAAAACACTTCTTCTCAAAATGGGAAGAACCAGTTCCACTAAAAAACATAAAAACCCAATCCATGACTGATTTCATAAACTTCTACATCATTCATTAGTTTTAAGCTCCTTAAACTATTCTCACAGACAATAACAATAACTTTTGGGCTACCGAGATGAATAAATTTTACTCTAAGTACAACATTCAGTCCAACCATACTTCCCTCTATTGTGAACAAGAGAATGGAAAGATCATGGATTTCAAAACAACCATATCCAACATTCTTTAGAAGATGGTGGTCCTAATGAAAAAGAGTTTTCCTAATAAATATTCTTAATTCCCTCTCAGCCTTTTGAATAAAAAATCTATGGCCCACCCCAAAGACCCTATATTCCCTAGTATATGGAACATTAGTAGTTTTAACTATAGAGTATCAATTATTCTCACTCTGAATAACTATTTATAACTAAAAGATGCCAAATAGAATAGTGGATGTTCATCTAATAGAGTTGGAGTCTCTCATAAAAAACAAGCTGTAGGTGCTACATAACATAGAGAGGCACTAAAACTGGGTAGCATGGGAATTCAACAAGAATTTTTTTTCCTTTGATCAATTCTTCATGGTGACATGGTCCTGGATCTCAGAGATCCAATGATACTAGGTACGAAATCATAGAAGGTTGAACCCAATTGGTAAGGAACTTACATTATCCATAAGGTCTACTATAATGGTTCATACTCATTAATCACCATTCATGGGATTCATATGAAACCCCCCACAAACTCCAATTTCTTAATAAGTACTTCACATGAAACCCTATTAGTGTAATATCTATGATCATAAATTGAAAGCAGACTCAGTTTGAGTTATATGAATTTAAACTGAAAATCATAATGCCCTCACAAAATGATGCTAAACTATAGACTTAACCTATGGGAAAAACATATTACGCCTCACATAAAAAATGTGACATGACCAAAACCAATGTCCTCATCACATGACATTAACTATAGCTTTACTCTATACATTGAATGTAGGATGCCTCACATGGAAAATGCGAGATTACTATGATAAAAATCCTTAGCACATGACGTTAAAATGTAGCATTATCATATGTAATACACATAGGATGCCTCACATGAAAAATATGAGACGTTTCTATTTATCTATTTTAGGAAGAATAGATGTATGATTCCATGGGTCATCAATGGGGAGAATTTAATTCTCATACTTGGAAATGTTATCCTATGTTACGTGAAATCTAGAACTACATGTGTATTTATTCCCTATCAGTGGGATACATAGTGATTCCTAAACCTCTAGTCTTCAAGCCTAGCTACAGATCTACTCTCTTGTAGTAAGTCTATATTCGCCATCAGGCCCTTCAATACATCTTACCAAGGGTGATAAAAACTACCATGGCCCTCCTCATCAGGTGTAAGCCCTAATATTGTACCTTGACCCATGTGAATCGAGAAGCCCTCATGACCCGAAATGTGGAAGAAGGAATGAAAAACTCAATGTGTAATACCCATACACAATTTCATGGAACATGATGTTAAACTACAACCATACATGATGCAATAGACATGCGATGCACTATGTAATAAATATGGAAGGCCTAATGTAATGATACACAGTACCTCATGAAAAAAATGTGTGATATGGTGTTCCTATCAATTGGGAAACCAAGATATGTGATCACCATATGACTATAAATTTCATGTTCAATGTATTGACCAAAAAACATTAAATTGTATGGTATAAGTCCCCATTTCTTGATGTGAAACTACATAATACCTCATGTCCTCACTGAAGAGGACCACCCCCATTTTTTAGTGCTGGTATCCTACCAAGACATATTCCAGAGCTATTTGTGGATTTATTCCTAGTACTGTGGGATACGTAGTAATGCTCGAGGTTTTTTCCCTAGGCCCATCTCCACCACCAACTCATTTCATGGTATCCCCGCTTAGGGTTAGGATAAATAGTTCTATACCGATATTCTCATTCATCAAATTTGAGCTTAGGGAAGAGTGGTCTCCAAAGACATATTTTTTGGGGTACCCTTCAATTCTACTTATTTGTGTTTCCTTCGATTTGTATCCCCATAATCCTACCGATCTAAATGGGTGACTATAATGGGATTGGTTCTTGGCCACACTAGATCACCATTTATCATGGGAATACACCTTGAATAATATTTAGTTACATTTAGTGATCCCAATGTTTTAGACAAATTTAATGACCGACCCTCATTTTTACATCCCTTTATTGACCAGCGTGGTTGTGGACTATTTATTTTAGACAGGGTCAATAGTGGTCTTTACCCATCGGTCACCCCTTAATTTGGTCCATATCATGGAATTAGTGACTTTCCTCCCTCTCTACCTTCCTTTTCTCTAGTATCAACTTTATAACATAGTGTGTCATTACCCCATACTATTGTGTACGATGATTATGTAAGTCGACATCACTGGTAATTTCCCAGGTCCAATTCTTTTTCACCTTATTATGTCCCCCTTGTGATAATAAGAACATAAAACCACTCTTTGTTTCTCACAACAAGTATATCTCATGCGGTCTTAGGAGTCACAATGAAATTTACATAAGAAAGGTTGAAATGAATGTGAATTCCTTACATAGAGTGCCTCACATGTTGATCTAGACTATTCAACCTTAAATTAGGACACCGGGTCTAAGCATTATGACCTTAAACTATGTGAAAGATGTCTTGAAGTTGTTCTGGGTAACATGGACCCCCAAGGGTCTCCCTCTTCAAGTCAGGTCTTCCTTCCCTTCTATGCCACATAAACATCCTTTAGGAAACCTCTTTCCCCCTTGATTAATGATACATGGCCTTAAACTACATCATCATTTTTTTGAACATTAGGACCTTAAAATATATACAAGTGGCCATATTTGAGATTGGATTTTTATTTCATTTGACTTGAATCTATTACCTTGGAAAACTAATGCCCCTCTTCTCACCTAAATCATTATCAAGGTGATTTTATATTTATGGAACATGTCTCCCACCAAGTCACTTTCCAAAACTAAATGTGGCTTGCTTCCAAACCCAAGGGATATGTAGTGATTCTTATACCTTTTTTCTCCAAGACCATCTAAAAATTCCCTATCAGTTTAGCTCATCTTTGATTAATAGTCCACCTCCCAATTCTAATTCCAATTACTGCACTTGGGAATTCTTGGTATGGTGTAGGGTCTCCATATTCATCTTTCACATCAAGCTTCAACCCCTTATACCATTAAAACCTATATGTATTACTACCACATGTTCCATGAATTTTGAGATTAAAATACTTGAAACTTTATGGTACAACTAACATGACCTTAAAATTCCCAAAGAAAGAGGTATAAATGTTTGATAGATTGAAAAACCATAGGAGAAATAAGATTAATAGTTAAACATTCACTTTCCTGGTCACCGTTGTGATTAAAAAAACAAATGAGGATGTAAATAAAAAGGAAAAAAGCTAGAGGGATTCACTTTGGGCCCGGATAAAAACATGGTTGTGATCATTAGACCCATTGGTTTAGAAAAAGTTAGGTCTAAAACTTAACTCTTTACCCATTCATGTCAGTTCGAATGTCTGGGTTACAAGACATTAAACTATTATAGTCACATCCCAAAAGAATGAAATTAAACTATGTGGCATCAATGTTGAAATTATGTAACCATACACTACAAAATTAACTCTAACCAGGGACTTCACGTAGTCCAGTGGTAGGCGATGAATGAGAGTCGTACTTTGGTTGTGGGTTCGATTCCCGCAGCTTCGTCCGACACAATGGGTTGTCACATGGTCTGCCTATTGTACTTTTTCAAAAAACTATATAATTCTTAAAACATTCCCCAAAAAGAGATAAAATCTTTAAAGATAACCATAATATAAATAACCTCAAGTTTATCTCTTGCCTTTCATTTTCCATCATAACATATAGTAACCCATAATTACCTTAAAAGTAAGGATCATATAAACCCTAGTGATTACCTTTATAATTATTACCTGAACTTCCACATAGAGTTGGTTCTATTATACATGATTCACTAGAGAACTCACCAAGGTTCAAGTGGTTAATCATGACTCCTGATAGTTGGTTTATAGTAACCACTAGATTTCTCATTGAATCCCCCATTTCATCCAGTCTCTTAATCAGAGAACCACCATAGTTTCCTTCAAACCTGTTGTCACTTTTGTGCCAGCTATATCCATCCATTTACTAAACCAAAAATGTCAATGTGAGTATATCAACAAAATCATCATGTACTAATGAGGAAGATAAACACTAATATATACTTACTCATTCACTTTATCTAAAAACTATGGCTCTTTCTGAAATCCTAACCATTATGGCAATGTCACTTGTTCTAATTGAATACCCTAACCTCTAAAGTTATCTAAACCGACCTTTGATACCAAATATAAGGATCCATCCTTAAAACATTAGTTAATCTTGAATTAAATTAATAATTCACATTGAGGATCTTTTCAGGTTTAGAGTTTTAGAGAATTAAGGCTTAACTATTACATCTCACAAGATTACAAAGTTGGAACTTCTACTCAGTTTCCATCATAAAATAAAAACTCTTAAATAGAAACATGTCTAGTTCCATGTTTTAGATATCTTGTCTTTCTTTGATCTCATCCTTGAACATATTCGTCTTTAAGTCCTGTGGAAAACATTTCAAAAACTTTGGATGATCATAAGAAGCTAAGTAAGGGATATAAAAATATGGAAAGAAAACATTAGTCCATGTATACATAAGAATCAAGGAAATAATACTTTACTCTTAAAACATAAGCACTTTAACATACCTCACAGAATCATAAGATTTATGAATAACTCATAGAAATCATAAGATGTAAAGGTAACTTAAGGAATTCATAACATTCTTATGTAGGGAGTAACCCTCATGGTTACGTTTAGAGTACCCACCATAGTATATTACCTAAACCTCTTTTGATAAACCTTAGTGTTTAACTCCTTCGCGTTACCCAATGAATTAGAGAGCTATCTCGGGCTCACCTGCCCTTAGATTATCACTGAACCACCCGATTTCATAAACCTTTCCCAAGAAACATAACATAATCATAACACTTAAAATATGCATAAAAGAAACATAAAATTTCCATAGTTCAATCACAAGTGATCATATCATGATATTATTATAAATAAAAACATCTAATAAAATCATTAAAACTCTATGATAGAAAAATACCTTTATACTTTTTAAAAACTAAAAGAAAAAATTTAAAAGAGATTTTAGAATCAAAGTGTCCCATACCACTTTGAAACTTTTGAAAGAGTTTTAAAACATTAATGTCCATATAAATAAATCAATAAAACCATTTTTGAAACATGGGAATGGATGATAAATTTTTAAAAGAATAAATATTTAAAACTATTTAAAACAATGTTTTAATAAAGGAGTCCTTTTCCATTTAGAACATTTAAATTATAAGCCACATGAAAGTAGACCATTTTCAAAACATTTAAAATGACTTTAGTATAGACATAATATGGATATGGAAAGTCAAAGGGGGCAGTATATACACTTTATAAAAGAGTAAAAGTGCATATCTTTAAGGAATGTATCAATGATAAGAAATTGGGATGTAATCCCAATCAAGGATCATGCTATTAGAGCAAGGATAAAGAAATGACATAATTATGTGTGACAAAAATAAATACACCTAATATTAGTGGATAATCAATGTAAAACAATCATATTTCATCCACACATATTCATCGTACGACATAATCAAGAAGTAGAGGTTTAACCAAAAGAATTTAAATTGGGTTAAGAAGTTCCCTTACAAAAATTCGATAGCCTAACATTGTCATAACAAATTATAGAAAAAGAGTTGATGAGAGAGCTAAAGGGTATCTCATCACATGGACATAAAATTTACAGAAATAAGGATATATAAGAACATATCCCAACTTAAGAAGATGTAATTTAAAAGACAAAACAAAAATAAGTCTTTTAAAAATAGGAGGGTGAAAGGTTCCCTTACCGACTTGGGTAACATTCAAAACGTACACCCCATGAAAGAAGGACTATACAACATTGATGTAAATACTCATAAATGAAAGTATATTACAAAAAGAGTAGAATAATGGGCAGTAAATACACCACTCAAAGAAAAATGGTGGCAAATGTAGCATAAATCTCATGGGAATAAAAGTGAGAAGAAAAATCCCTTACGAAAACTCGGCAGCCTAACAGAGCCACTTAAAACTTCCAAAAATGGATTGAAGAGATCAAATATGGTCTCTCATCATATGAAAATAAAATAAAAATTAAGAGTAATATAAAAGAACATCCACAAACACATGAAAGAGGAGCTTAAAAGAAGTTACATGAAAGAGTGTACTTAAAAATAAAGATTGAGGTTGGATCCCTTACCTCAAGTCCGACTTGTCATGTTTGTTTCTTTATATTCCTTTACATCGGGTAACTCCATTTGGTTTGAACAAAAAGTTTTTTTGGAAGATCTTTATGCCTATGGTAAGGCTTCCAGGATGAATAGAGGGATGTGGAGAGATAAAATGAGTATGGGTTGGTCGACATAAAGGCTTGAGAGCTGTGGGTAAAGGGGTAGAGGTGGGGGGATTTTATAAGAGGGAGGAGGGGCACTCATAGAAAGTCAAGAAACGTTACTTTTTTATATAATGAGTTTCAGATTTTAAAGATCCCAAAATGATCTATTTTGAGGATAAGGTGATAAGGGTTCGAAATCCACCTATCCAATTGGTTTTTCACAAGTGTATGTCTTAGATTTTATATTATCTTTTCAATTTATTTAAATCGTCCGTAAATGAGGTAATCGCTACATCATCATGGTGTCATAAATAAATAAATAAATTTAATGTCTAAAAATTATAAAAAATACCTTGATGTAGGAAGTCTTTTTAGATTTGCAATGAATATTTATAGTCTAAGATATAATTTACACAAACAAAACTAAAATTGTTTTACTTGGGTGATACATACTTGGTTATACTTTCCTTAAAAAAACATAAAATGATAGTGTCACTATCACACAAAAGTGATTCCATGGGGCCCCAAAGTTTGGCACAAGACATCCCATGGTCCTCCATGACACAAAAAGTAGCATTAGGGCACATTTTGGGGTCATTTTATTTTATTATTATTTTATTTTATTACCCTAAACTACCAGATTACTAATTAATCATGATAATTAAAGATAATTACCGTCGTTACTATTCATAATGTCCAAAAACAAAAGCGTCTTAATTACATAATTTGGACCTTCTGATTCCAAATATGAAATCTATTTTTTCAAATTCCAAACACATAAATTTTAGTAATTAATTTAAAATAATTCTCATTGTCAAAACCAAAGACGGGTTTTTAGGAAGTAAAATCTATCAAAATATGGATTTGCTTTTACATCCAATTTATAAGTGAAATTACATCCAAAGACCAAAATTGAATTATATTATAAAAACATAATTAAATTACACCTTAATAACAATTAAAATGACATTATAACTCTATAAATAAATCGGGTGAAAAGGCAGTTTTGAATTAAAATGCAGTATTTTTTCACAATTCATAAAAAATGAACATTTGTCAGAAAAATACCAAAAATTCACACTAAGATTTATTTGATATTAAAAATTAAAAAATTATATCAATTTTACCAAATTAAAAACATATAGGTTGAATTAATTAATTTTATAATCAATTCCCGCTATCAAAACTAATAGCGTGTTTTTAAGAAACAACATCTATCAAAAGATTGACACTTGTTTATGCCCATTTTCAAAGTGAAATTAATTATAATGACCACCATTGTATTAATTGGTAAAAATATATTATTATTTCAATTTAAAACCGATTAAAAAGATAATCTAACCATAGAAATAAATTACACAAAAAAGCAGTTTTGAAATAAAATGCAGTATTTTCCACTATTCATTAAAAAATGAACATTGTCAGAAAAATACCAAAAATTTATCTGAAGTAAATTTCAATGTCCCAATTCTAAATAAGGATTTTATTTTGTCAAATATAACATATAAAAGTGAAAAAAATTATATTTAAAAAGGCTTGACCAGTAAGAGGCTGTTAAAACAATCTTTTAAAATTATAAGAATATTTATTCTTAAAATTGGATCAATTTGCATTTTAAGCCTCTAAAATTTATTGGATAAATGTAAAAATATTTCACAAACATATGTAATAATTTTTTAGTTAGTTTTTTTCATTCCCTCCATTACAACGGCTAGGCGTTAACTATTATTTAATATAGTATTATTATATTATTAGTGTGAAACGTAAGATTTCAAAGAAACTTGTTGTAGCGTATTGGGTATGCCATCGAGAATATCATTCCCTTCAAAGTAATATTAACATTTTATTCACAAATATTGATATATATTATAATGTCATTTTATTTATTTAGTCGGGATGTTACAGTACCAACACAAGTAAATAACCAGAGAAGAGAGAGGGGAAATAGGGTGTACTCATCCATTCATCCTCCCAATAAGATATTAGGGAAAACACTCTCCCAATGTCTTGTAGGTGTTAGTATCCCTAACCAATATGGGTGGAGAAGCATATGAAATTATAGAATATAAATTATATGATATAACTCACAACCACACTCTGGGCATATCCTAGTCTTAGATTCAACTACATCTAAGTTCACTTTGACTCCCAAATTCCACTACTAAGACAAATATCCTATATGAAATAAATAATTTAAAAGAGTTACATTAATTACTTATTTCCTTTTTATTATTTCCTTCCATTAATTAATTCATTACCACTTAATTAACCATTAACATAATTCCACATTACATTAAATTATTCATCAGAGTAAAGAAAATGCCCTCTAGACATAATCCAAATAGAGTCCATGGTTTATCAAGAGTAACATTTTTTAATATTTTTCATTCCAGGAACACCAACCCCATGGAATACACAAAATGAATCAAAAAATAATATGTTATTTATATTTCAACCAGCTATGTAGTAATAAATGCTATGTAAGTACACTATACATGACAAGGACCATACACATCATTAGCCACATTCTATTTCATGTGATGGTTTATTTCATGTAATTGTTAAACTCCTAAAATGTGTTTAAATATAATTTTAATGGTACATGGTATAATTTCTTCCAAACACAATGCATGCTTAATTAATTTTAAACAAAAATTAAAGAATTTAATTTATTTTAAATTACAGTGGATATAAATTTCTAGAAATTTTAGGATGGATAATTTTGATAAATGAATTAAGTAATTAATAATAGAGAAATAATATATTAATTTGGAAAAATCTATCATAATGAAGAACAAATTGAAATAAATTTTAGATTGTTTTAAATGTAAACTTAAAATGCATGGGTGACTATAAGAATGACCGACCTATGTATGTGTTGGGTTTCTATTTAATAGAATTATTTATTTTAGGTGTTTTTGTGATAAAATTATAAATAAATTAAATATTATGATATGCGAATCATACCTTCTTAATTTTTATACATGGGTCTATATTTCCATGATTTTTTAAGAAACCTCAAACCCCCAGTTCCCCTCACTTACGATTGAGTATAAATATATAAAGGAAGGATCTCCCAGGCGTGACTAAATAGTTTAAACCTAATACAAAGTGGAACTAATCAAAGTAGATACACAGGTTCAAGGTGGAATTATATAAATGAAGCATAAATTATCTCCAAGAGTAATTACCATCGGGCCAAGTGATAGTTTATCATTGTCTATATTAGTAAAATATCACAATCATGAAACATGCTTTTTATCCAATGCATTTTTAGTAATAATGTAATGCATGATTATTTAATTATGGTAAAATTTTTAATAAATACAAAATAATTAAAGATAAAATAAAATAAATGGATTATGAATAAAATAATTTATCATATATGGTCAATTAAATAATATAAAATAAATATAATATAAATATTTATGTAAAAATATAAAATATAAAATATTTATTCATAATGAAAAAAATCCTTGAAGTTAATATTAAATTAGAAAATTCTTCCCTTAATTGGGTTAGAATGTAAAAATTGTTCAATGTACTTGTATGGACTCCTTTAGGGAGATTTAATTTATCATGGAGTGAAAATAAATTTTATGATTTGGATTAATCTAGTTAACATCAAGGGATGATCTCCTCTGAAAGACATGGTGTGACAATGATTCATGTGCTGAGGAAATTCTAATTTGTATTTCATGATTGGTGAGTCCATTTAGCAGATTAAATAATTACTAGTTATTGATGTCATAATGTCTTCTTTCATAAATACATAATGAATTTGATAAGTCCTCTATCTTGGTCATTGGAATGAGATTATATATCCTTATCATTAGAATATCCACATGAAATGAAATTACAAATCCAAAGATTAGGAATGTTTTCCCTTATTCAAAAGGCTGATAACTATCCACAAGGGCCTTAAAAATCATTGGGGAAACTATGACCTCAATATCATAATTATGAATAACAATAAAGTAACTAGGAATCTTCAAATATGTATACACATGAATAAATAAACATATCCTATAATAAATATGGTACTATAATACAAGGATATATTCAATAAGTCACCCACTAGGCTATCTAAAATATAAAATAATCTAAACCCTAAAATATCCAATGGGCCACTACTATCTCTGAGCTACATTACACCCCCAGCCTCTCAATACTTTCAAGCTGCAATATCCTGATCCATTGTATTTTCCATGATATGACCTGAATGAAAATATTTGGTTTGCATGTGAACAGGGAGGTGAGTAGTGTGTGAGTATATAAATTAGTAGGGTCTCTCCAATAACCACTAATATATTCTATCACATGCTTGTGTATTCATGAGGAAATGAGATTTACAAAAAAACATTCTCGATGGGTCATCATTTGATTACCATGCATCCATGTCACACAAATAGATGCCTTTTCAGACCACTATAGTTCCCAAATATAACTTCTTTGGTTCTATGCAATAATCTCATCATCATATTGTGCCACCAAATCTATATACCAGCTCATACATCAATAATTTGAGTTGAAATTTATCTAAAAAATGATCATTACCCAAAGGTGCAGGGTAGGGTCCTATGTCCAAGTCTCAGACTCACCCTATTACTCAAGGTACTCCTTCCATCACCTTATCAATTAAGGTGAAGCCATCTATATCCCCATGACTACCTTATCTCTCAGGACAGGGTCTACCATTTGTATCTTACATCACATCATATCTAGAATAGGCCCTATAACTCAAGGGAGGCTATTCATCCACCCATCACCATCTCACTAAGAAAAAGGTCACAACATAACCACTCCATTCTTATGGGGTGTAACAATCAAATATTTTATATTTTTTTTCCTTTGAAATAAACTTAAAGTATTCATAAACTTACCTTACACAAAACCTAGAGTTCAGATGAACTATAATAAAGTAATATTTTTTAACAAAGTCGTTAAATTAGAATATATGAATATTAATAAACAAATTATGAAAAAATATCTTAAATAATCAATTTTATTGATTAATTCATAATAAATACACGCTCATTTTTTGGTAATGTCATTTTCGGCTTCAAAAATATGTTTACTTCATAAATGGGGTTTTATTTCATTTTTCATGAACATATATTATTATAAATTTATAACATTTTAAAAATTATATTTTAGTGAATTAATATATTTCCTAAAATAATAATGTTAATATTATCTTAAGGTGAATTTATAGGAATTTTCTAAAAAGTTTTATTTTTTAGTTAATAGTTAAATATACAGTTTTTTTGTAAAAATAGTATTTTATTTTATCATAAAAGTAAAATTATGTTTTTAATTGGATATTAATGTAAAATAATTCTAATTTAATCATAAAATTTATAATTAATTACATAAGAATCACCATTATAATTAATTTTAGTATAAGTTCATTTTTTGGCATAGAAACACATTTTTCTAGAAATTGTTTTTTACATGCCCAATGAGTTATTATCTAAATAAATTAAATTAATTTTTATTGATTAATTATTTTAATTAATTTTTTATTTTTTATATTAAATAATATACATTATTATTAATTTTATGATTTTACAAGGAAATTAATGGAATTAAATTCAGTTTTAGGCTCAAAAATGCAATTTTCTAAAACGAGTTATCGTTTGGGTTTTCACATTAAATTAAATTAAATTATTCCATATAGATAAATTAAATTTGGTAAAGTGGATTCCATATTTAGAATCATCATAATTAATATAATTTAATATGGTTAACTTAATTTTTGGTCATGATGAATAGTAGAAAGAGTAATGTTTTGTTACCACGGTCACGATTAAAATGAGTTTATCAGGATTTAATCCCCGAGATAATGTTTAGATTTCAACCCAAAATTTATAAATTATTATTTATTAAATATATTTAAAACTAATAATATCGTAAATTCTGATAATTGTCCATTTGGATCCACTTTACAATGGATGTAAGCTTATATCATTGAAATATTTTAAGAAATTCTATATGTATCTCTCCCCACACTTATAAAAGGGAATCTCTTATCCTACCTTAATGACTCCATTTTATCATTTTATATCATCCAATACCAAATAAAAGTACTTCCTAGATTCTATTGACTCATTATATTTATTCTTTTATTCTTATAATAATAATCCTTCAAGGCATAAAGTGTAATTCAAAGAAGATCTCTCAAAGAAGAGGTATAAATCTTAACCAAACTCATTAATTTTTTTGTTATTCTAATTCATATATTATTTCTGTATCTATAAAAGTATGATGAAATTTGTATAATCAATTTACATAGATTTTATTATTATTATGGAATAACCATTTTACTCCTCTTCTCCATAAAATTGGAGATGAAAGTACAGATCGTGCGTACGTGTGGACTACCACCTCCACATAGCGATGCAATTTATTTCCAAAACCATTTATCAAGGTTAGTTATTTTTTATATTTAATATATATAATTATATATATTATAATAATTTATTTTTAAAGGTGAATTATTATTTACTTTTCTTCCCTTCCATCCATAGAAAAATGGAAACATTACTCGTGCAAATGAGCGGACTACCATCTCCATGTAGTGATGTAATTCATTTTTCATCACTGATTTATATGAATTGTTATAAATATGTATATAATGAAAATATTTTATATTTATTTATATATATAAATTCTTTAAATTAAGTAACCATGATAATATTTCAAGGACCATTACTACCGAAATTAAAAAAACATGAAAAATAAAGCAGTTAACACCTGCAATATTGATGATAATGATAGATTATTAATGAATGAATGTTAATATATTAGAAACAAACCATTTATGGTATTATAGTTATTAATATTTTTTTTATATAATTTTCATATATTTAAATATATTATATATGATCTTGGAGAACTTAAAAAGCATGATAGAGTTGAGGTAAGGATTTATGTTACAATCTCAATTTTATCGGGATTTCTTATGATTATATTATATGAAATATATATTCTAGATCATATGTATTTTATTATTATATGGTTATATCTATATATTATTTTTTTCTTTTAATTTTCCTTTATGTACTCAATATCCTAAAAGATTGTTTCTATGGAAAACTACACTTGTTTTTCTCCTCGGTTGGGAATCTTTTCTTCCATGTCGATATTTTATTTACAAAATTTTCAATAATATTTTTAATATTATAAAAAGATTATTTAATTTCATTTTTAACTATATTTGACTATATTTTTTACTGTTTAAAAGGAATCTTATTATCATTCTCCATATGTGGCACCTTTTTACTTTTCACCTAAAATTTAAAAGAAATTTTTGTTTTAGCATACACCGCATGAATGAATTTCACCTCTATCGTGAAAAAATTTTATTTGATGATTTATTTATATTTTTCTATAGTTCATTACAAATATTACTATTTCTTTATGATTTTTTTATTTGTTCTATTTTGAATATAGGATTTAAAAATAAAAATGGTATTATCCTTAAGAAATGTTATAACGGTATTTCAGAAATATTTTCATCTATTACAACATACTTTATTGTTTCTTATGATTTAATAGGTATATGATCCAATATTATCGTATTTATTGTTTCTATGTATGGTTTATGATTATGATGGTAAAATTTTTATGAAAACCATATCCTTTTCATGGGTTGTGATATGATGATATGATGAATGTTTTATGACCATGTGATGCACATATGTATGGTTTTCATTATGTAATGGGTGGGTACAAAATTATATATCCATCTAATGCATTAGGTATAGTCAATATCTATTAAGATAATATGGACTTGAATGGGGAGTGAACCCATTTTACTAAAGGTAATTATCCAATAAAATAGTTTTAAGAGTGAACCTAGACTATATAAATGATGGAATGAGGAGTAAACACAATTTAGTATAATAGTATTAGAAGTGAGCCTTTACAAATGAAATAATTTTCTATTCTTATGTGTGTGATAAAATATTATGGCTTTTATTATGTTATGTTATCATGGATGATGATTGATTATTGACGATTACACTCGATTATGTATTATGTATTTTGATTTATGAAACAAAATTACATGATTCATGAATAAAGATCATTGACTCCTGGGATATGACTATTGTACATTTTGATCATATTATCATACACTTATTCTTATATAATGATCAATTATAACCATTGTTTGATATATCTTATTTTTACCCTTACTAATCATCTAATATCACCCTTTCTTAGGTTTATCTTCCCTAAGTTATGAAGAAAGGTTTAAATTATTATTTGTCTAAAAATAATGATAGTTCTTAATAATTAAAAGGAAAATGATGTACATATTTTATGTACCAGTTTTTTATATATCCATGTTTCCAAATACACTAAACCATTATGGTTATTTCATGGATTGTATTGATATATAATGGATATTTATCTAATGAGATGTAGTATTTACGTATGAGATGTATTATTTTATATAGTTACTACCAGATCAATGTTTAATTACCTTTTGAAACTTGGATGAAGATACTTTAGTTGGAACCTTTAGGATAAGAGAATGTATAGAAGAATATCCTAGGTTATAGAAAAGAATGATGGGTATTTTTCTTATAAATACATCCATGTCTAGATAATACTAGCTGATGTTGTTTTGGCATAGTTACATCTAGAGGTAATAAACCAAAAAATATTTGTTTGAGTATATCAGGAACATTATTATTGTTAATGGTGAATGGGCCCTTACTGAAAACATGGTTTGACACTTATGAGGGAAATTACAGGGTTAATTCACATTTTTGTTAAGATCCATTATGAATGATTTTTGTAATACTGGTTCTGGATGATGTATGTTAAACATAATGTTTCATAGATTGAAAATATGGTGTCAATATTTATATATCTTATAAATGAGTTTTCTGATTACATGGAATCCAAATATAATTATGGTTTATTATACTATTGTTTTTTACTTTTAGTAAATCGATAGAACTAGAAGGAACATTGTTAACACTGAACATGATAGACAATTCAATGTTTACCGTCTATGAAACTAAAATGGAGAAACCCAAACTATATTATCCCAAAGTTGATGTCCACTTTATTACATTGACATATGATACAAGGAATCACATCCTGAAGGACTGAATAGTTTAGTAGTAATGGTAAACTATATAAAGTCATGATTCCTATATTACTTTTAAAAAAACAATTACCACATTTTTTTTGAGAATATCATTATTAATTCCAGCATATAATTTCATATAATTAATAGTGAAATTTCTGGATTCTATGGAAGGGGAAAAAATAAGGGAGTTTAAATACATAGTAAGGGTTTTTTATAGTGGAATATATCATAAATTAATATGAACAATGAATATGGAGAGATAAATAATTGGACAAAAAATCCATTTAAGGGACGTTTCTATCATGATAAGATAAGACATAATCAATATGAAAAGTAAAATAATATAACACACATGACATTTAAATAACATGACTGCCATGATAAGATAAGGTATAATCAATATTGTAAGGTAACTGAAAACACATTCCATTTAATCAATAAACTAGTAATGAAACCCATATAGGGATAATATAATTATAAAAATCTCATGGATAATAAGATACATAATACTCAATATGGTATACTAACTGAAAAAATTCCATTTAATCAATAAACATGTAATTAAATGCATTCATATATAATATAATTGTTAAAATATCATAGATAATAATAACTAAATTTTTAATGAAGAAAACTATTAGTTAATGGAAATCATGTTCTTAAACACATGATACATCTAAAATCAAGACATTTTACAAGATAATTTAAAACTACAGGTTGAAACCTATTTAATTCCAGCTTACTGAATCACCTCATGAGACTACCGATGAATTGAGGGGCTATATAATTTTGGGCCCAAACCATTATTTATTATATAAAAGATTCTTCATATATTGAATAATCTATCTAATTCATGAACAATGTTCTTTATAATCAAATATCCATATTGATAAAAGAATACAAATTTATCAATATTTACACAGATAAACAAAAAAAATTAATAAAGAAAAAAATATGTATACATTATATATGGTTTAATTAATACACCTGTCTATGATAAATAATATGAATATTTAAGGTAATTTTAGTTTCCAATGATCACAATAAAGTGAATATTTCTAGAGAATGTTAATGACTGCAAAAAATTAATTAAGAAAGTGAATTTCAACACATTCCTTGGTCAAAATGATCACAAACCATCAATATAAAGAATACATATTGTATCAATATTATATAAATACCTAGTTAACTATAAGTAAAATAAATGTTTTCTGTTGTTGAAGAATAGAAATACAACAAAATTATCCTTAAAAACATTTTTTAGGAAAAAAAAATTTTTCACTTTGAAAATAATTTTAGACATAAAAGATCAATTTTTTTTGAAAATGATTTCATTTTAAAATAAAATTTTAAACCTATAAAGATATTCTAAAAAATTGAGTGGTTATGATGGCAGTAAATTCTGTATATACTGAGTATGTTAAGATAATGTCTTCTTTCATATTTTTAGTAAAATCCAAACATGACTTTTTTTGAAGATGAAATGAAGATTCCATTATTATTTTAAAAAGAAAAATGAATAAAAATGAGTTTAATAAATATTTTTAAAAGGTTAAAAACACATTTTAAAATATTTAAAAAAACATGTTTTGGAAGAAAAATGATTTCCAATTAAAGAGATAAATGGATTTATATTTTCATAGAAACATTTTCTAAATTATTTTAAGTACCAAAGATTAGAAAAATCAATATATTACTGGAAAATATCATTAATAACCATATGAGGAGAAAATTAAATGGGTTTATTGAACAATGATATAATATTTTCCTTTAACTGAAATTCAAGAATAAATAATTTTGTTTAGAATGAGATTGTGAAATGAACCCTTACAAGGATAATATCATTGAAGTGAGAATCAATAAATGAATATACTATGTGTATCAAAAGTAAGTAAACAAAAAAAATTTATAATTAAAACAAAATATAGTCAAATTTTATTACACACATAATAATAGAATATCAAATATAATTAAAAAGTAATATAACCCAATTAAAAGAAACTATGCTATGTAATTCTTTACCACTTGGTAATTTTCAAGTCAAAATGAATTTGGATGAAATAATTAAAATTGAAACTTAAAATAAAATGAAATATTAATTAATCATGAAATACCATGTAAATTTGGAATTATGTACACTATATAAAATAAATTAGGTTCCAAATAAGAAAATACAATACAATGAAGGGAAATTGAGATGAATTCCCCTAACTCATGCTTCATTTTGGTTGAACATGATTTAAAATCCTATATATTGGTTTTAAACATGTTACTAAATTATAAAATAACCATATTAATATTTATAATATTATATATGATTTTTTTGTGACATATTATCTCTCTTTTGTTAATAATATTCCATTATTTTCATTTTTGTGTGTGTTAATTACCTTGATTTCTCATTCGTGCTTTGTCGAGAAGGTTCTTTGTTCTTGTGTATATTATAAAGTTCCATAATATCCAGAATAATAATAATGAAATAATTCCAATATTTATACATTTATTATAATTTTAATACCAATTATGGAAGATGTTTTTGAGAAATGAAGTAGGTTATGATCATAGAGATGGTATGCCATATGTACGCATGAGTAACATATCAATGTTTGAAAGATCTTTATGGAAAGGTGTTAAATAATATTTAATATACGAATAATGATAATAATATAATAAATACCATATTATTTATTTAAATATTATTATATATATGATCCCTATGTTTTTATGATGAAAGGAAATTCACATCATTTTGTGAAGGTGGTAGTCCACATGAACATAAATGACGCTATCATCTTACAGTGAGTGAAAATGAAGAAAATAATATATTATCTATTAATAATGATAAATATGTAATTAATAACATAATTATGTCTTGTATATCTCATATATTAATAAACTATATCCTTACTACCTTCCATGTAAAGCATTAGTGAAAAAATAATTAGATCGCATCACGAGACAGTAATACACCGTACACACGAGTGACGTTATTGTATCCACTAAGAAATGGAAGTAAGAAATGTATATATGATACAATAAATATAGTGGTATAAACATGTTATAAATATTATATATATAATTTATATATGTAATCATACCCAAACCTGAGAGGTGTTGATGGAAAATTTGTGACATTGGATCGTGAGGCTGTAATCAGACGTACACACGATGGACATTATTGTTTCCAACATGATGTAAAAGGAGATGGATATAGGTTATGAACCTAAATTAATAATATATATAAATATATTTTAGATACTAGTATTATAATATAATCATAAATGAGGAATATTAAAAGTTTGTTTAAGAATAAATATAAAAAAAGCGTATAGTTAAAATTTTTACCTATTCTCAGACCACATCTTTAAGATTAAACGTAAAGTATTTATAGAACGAATTTATCACAAAAAATGATTCTATAATTAGGATATGTAAGTTGGTAAGTGATTTGGTATGGTATTTGATAATCCAAAAATGTTTTAAGGTGTGAATAATAGAGGAGAGGAGGTGACCTTTTACAAGTGAGTTGAGTGTCACACTTGTATGTTTTGAAAATAAAAATATGAAACCTTGTTTTTGACATGAATAAAGGGTCCAAAAAGTATTATTATAGATAATTATACATTATAATGTCAATATATGTTTATAAAAAATATTTTATACAAGTTTTTAGGTCATTTTAATCCTATGTATTTACTTTAACCACTAAGTAAACCCATTTTTTACCATAACTGTAATAATTATTTTTTAATATTTTCACTATTAATTATTGTCATAAATTATGTTGATATTATTAGATAATATATATTATTCAAATTCCAAATTTGGAATCCATTTTTCCAGATTATGTTTACTTAATTGACAGAAATCAATTTAAAATTATACCCATAGATGTGATGAAAAAGTTGGTTTTCAAAGAGACAATTCCCATTAGTATAAAAGTTTTTAATATAAAAATTCAAATTAAAAATGATTAAAATGACCTGAATTAGTTACATTTTAATATAATTGAACTAAATTTAATTTAAAACCAGTTTAAAATTTAATCTATCCTTTTAAATTATTTTAAAATAAAATGTTGTTTTCAGTAAAATTTTGTATTTTTCACTATTCATTGAAAAATGAATTTTTTTTAAAAAATAAAATAAGATGACCTTAATAAAGATTTTATAGTATGATTTAAAAAAATAATTTAATTTTATCTCATGATTTTTCTAAAAGTGGTAAAAATTAATTTTCAGTTTTGTGTGCAATGCATGACTAAACCATATTTTATAAAACATATTGGTTTTCAGAAAATGATTCTTTTAGTTTTAAATGATTATCATTTTATTTATAATAAATATATAATTAATGAATTTATATTTACAAGTGTAAAGAATATAATTTTCAAAATTTATTTAGTATGATTCATACCTACCAATTTAACATTAATGTTATAATGGTATAATATATTATGATTAATTTAAACATGGGGTTGTGTGTTATGAAAGTTATAAAAGTGATTAATTTTAAAGAAATATATTTTATTTATTGGTTATGATCAATTTTGTGTTTAAAATATGATATTGAATATAATTTTATTCTCTTATAATTTTATAGTGTTACATTCTCCCAACCTTAAATAAATTACATCCTCAAAATTTGACTGTGCACTCAGAAATTAAGTGTTTCATATTTGAAAATTAATTATTTTAAAACCCACATTATAAGAGGATTTATAAAAATTATTTCTGAAAGTAGATAAAGGGAAATAATAAGTTCATATAGAATAACTCATAACTATGTTTCTAAGTTGGATAATGTTGGAGACATGTGAACATATGGACATAAAGAAATGCATAAAAAATGATATGGAGTGATAAAGGTTATTGATCAAAAGAAAGGGAATGATCAACATAATTTTAAGTACCTAAAAAACATAAATCTATAATTATTTAAAACTCTATTTAATTCATTAGATATAAAGGTAATAGGATAACATTTTTGTTTAAAGATCATTTTCCCAAAGTTTAGGAATTATTTTCCTATATATGAATATAAGGTAATATAATTAATTGATACATTTATATTTCATAAGAAAAATTTCATCCTTTGGTTGTTCTTATATAAATTTAAAATTCATCACTTGAACTTATAAATTAATATCCAATAATTATTTTTTATACCCAAAGTACTAAAATTTAGTTTTAATAGACCATAGGATCTATAAAAGCATGAAAAGTCATTCCAAATGTCTCTAAATAATTTCAAATACCAATATTCTTAGTAAAAGTTATCAAATAAAACTCATTAATCTATACACATCAAAAGTAACACCAATGTTTAATCATTAATATTTATTCATCTAATTATTTAACTAAAAAACAATAAAATATTAATCAGGAAATCACATAGGCCAGTGGTAGATGATAATCCGGTATCATCCTTTGGTTTTGGGTTCAATCCCCACAGCCTTACTATATGTGACAAGTTTTCACGCATCATGTAGTTTGTCCCATTTATAAAACTATATTAATATAATTTCTATGACATTCTAAAAGGGTAATAACCCATACTTACTTCACTATAAAATATATGATAAAATCTAAAGGATACCAATTCCTTTAAACATATGTCAAAAATAGTAATGGAATTATTCCCTAAATAAAATTTTCATGAAAACATACACTAAACCAATGGGTTGTATTCATATTAAAGTTTTTCAATAATATCCTTAATCATATAACACTTCCATCACATAAAACCAAAAATATGTGTCTAAGAATTTGAACTTATGATCAATTTTAAACTCATAAACCCATGATGGGATCTATATCTCCTAATTAAATGAATACATTTATTATTATAAAATTTAAAACAATCCATAGATGTTTCATATTTCTTATGACAAAAATTCCATTGGTAAAATAATTCTTAAATTTAATTCTTGAATTCAAATACATAAATAATTCATCCATTTAATTTCAACATAACTCATTAATTGGTCTAGTCTTTAACCTTTATAAGAGGAAATTTACTTGGATAATTCCTAGGTTACCGACATTTAAGACAATAAACTATAAATGGATCCTTAGGATGATATTTATTTCCATCGACCAAAATATTCATTTTTCATTGGGAATTATTTTATTTATGGAATTATTTTTCAAAAATAAAGCATTTTACAATTCCATTGATACACATTCCAGGGTTTATTTCCATATTTTTGACATAAATCTAATAAATAATCATTTCTTCTAGGGTATCTGTCACTCGATCTCTTATTGAACTCCATCCTTCTCTTCTTTGGTAAGTATACGAGTTTGTTATGGTAAAAGTTTTTAATAAAATTTTATGATAACTAATTAGGAATAATTACAATATCTTTTAATCCTATCATCATAACATTTGGATACTCATAGTCTCTACATTATCCTTCATATTCCATGTTAACATGATTCCTTTGAGTTCTAGCTATTTACTAACTCTAGAAATAATAATGCAAGCCACAATAATTATAGTGGGAAAACCCTATAATCATTCATAGGATGTCTAAATCATAAAATATTTTCTTCAATCTAGGACACCTTATTTTTAACCTTGGTCATTCATAGTCATCATCTATTCAAATCCTTTATAATCGTTTGAAAAGAAAACATGAATTATCCCAATCATGTCCCCCAGATGTGTCAAACTAGGTGTCCAGTAAGGTCGTTGTGCATCGGGTGATCATTAGGTCAAGTCCAATTCACCCTTTTTGGAGTTATTACCCATAGAAACCTATGTTCTAGAAGCATTTCCACTTTTAGTATCCATATAGGGATGTATTTTTAGAAAAAAACCCCATAATATTTGGCTTAACAAAACATTAGTATGTTCTTCTATACATATCATCAAATAATATCATATGGTTATGTTCCCTAATACATTTTTTTCTAAATCTATTTCAAAAGGTTTCCACAAAACATCCTCTGATACCAACTGTAATTACCTTGACCCCAGTATCCCAGATATTCTGTCTAATTTATTAAATTGACATAATATACAAAAAATCATATCCCAAAGGACCAAATAATTTTTTATCCAGGATAAAATATATACATACATTATTCACATATTACATTTGAAAATAAAAATTATAATTTTTTTATAAAATCATTATTACCTCTAGAATACCCTTGAAGATCATTTTTAGCACACTTCATGGATACCTGGGAAAGGAAATAAAATATGGGTGAGCTCAAATACATAGTAGGGGTTAAGTATAAAGGAATGTATTGTGAATATATTAGTATAATAAATATGTAAAGGTAAATAATTTAACACACATGACATTTAGATAACTTTATTATCATGAAAAGATAAGAAATAATTAATATGGTAAGGTAAATAACAGAACACACATTACATTTAAATAACTTAACTATCATGATATGATAAGGCATATTAAATTTGGAAAGGTAACTGAAAACACATTCCATTTAATCAATTAAGTATTAATGACATGAATCTATAGATAAAATCATTGTGAAAATATCATGGATAATATGATAAGGCATAATTAATACAGAAAGGTAACTAAACAAACATGTCATTTAATTAATAAAATGGCAATAAAAGGAATCCAGAAATGAAATCATTTCTTACATATCCTGGATAGTAAGAATTTATTTTTTAATTAAATAAATGATAAATTATTGGACATCATGTTTTCAGAATGATGAAACCTCTAATGTCAATACCTTTGAAAAGAAACATTAAAACTCTATGTTGAAACCCATTTAATAATAACTTAATGATTCACATCATGATAATAATAACCAATTGAAGAGCTATATAATTTTGGTCCCCACCCATCACTACATATCCAAATAATTCCTCATATATCTAATAGTTGATTTAATTCATAAACAATGAGACATATCATCGAATATCCATATTAAATATAGAATGAAAATTTATTAATATTTTCCTTGATAAACAGATAAATTTAAATCTGTAAAACTATATGTAGAAATTATATATGGTTTAATAAATAAAAATATCAATGATAAATAATATGGATATCTAGGGGAATTTTATTTTCCAATGATCACGTGAATGTGAATATTTAAATGGAAATTTAATGACTATAAAAATGAGTCAAGAAAGTGAATATTAATACTTTACTTGGTAAAAATGATCATAAACCATAAATATAAAGAATAAGGGTGGAATAAATACAACATATCCTTAGTGGAGTATATGTAAAATAAAGGGTTGTGGTCATTATTGAATATTAATACCTCAAAAGGATACTTAAAAACATTTTTGAGGGAAATAAAAAAAATTTCGTTGAAAATAAATTTATAACTAAAAGTTCACAAAAAATATGAAAATAAATATCATTTAAAATAAAATTTTGATCTTATAAATGATCTTTAAAAATATTGAGTGTTTATGGTAGTTTAAAGTTCTTTACATGTGGAGTACGTTTAAAAAATATTGCTTTCACATTTTTGGTAAATGAAAAATGGTCCTTGAATTTAAAATGACATGAAGATTTCATTCAAATTTTTTTTAAAAGCTAAAATGGGTGAAAATGTTTTTAATAAATCATTTTTAATGGGTTAAAAACATTTTTAATTTTTTAAAGAACTTGGTTTTAGAAGAAAATAGATTTCTAATCAAAAAGAGAAATGAAAACGGCTTTTCTTAAAAATATTTTCTCAATTATTTTATGTAAAAAAGATTAGAAAATATTACTATTAATTGAAAATATATATAACAACCAGATTAGGGGAAAATTAAATGGGATAATTATAAAATTATTAAATAATTTTCTTCAACTAAAATTCAAGAATAAACAATCTTGATTAGAATAATATTGTGAAACAATCCTTCAAAATGATCATAAAATTGAAGTAAAATTAACAAATGAATATATTATGTGTATAAATATAAATACAAATAATAAAAGTGTAAACAAGAAATAATATATTCAATATTCATTAGAAACATAATCCTATAATATGAAAGACGACGAGAATGTAATATAACGCAATGAAAATAAATTGAGTTAAAAAAAACCACTTGGTAATTTTTAAGTCAAAACACCTTTGGATGAAATAATTCAAACCAAAACATAAAATAACATTAAATATTATGGAATAATGATATTAAAATTTAAATTTTATTTATGCACACTATATAATGTAATTTAGGTTAACAATAATAAAATATGCCTCAATGAAGGGAAATTGAGATGAAGTCCTGTACCACATACTTTATTTTGGTTGAACATTATTTAACCTCCTATATAGTGCTTTTAAACATGTTATGAAATTATAAAATAACCATATTAATATTTATAATACCATATATGATCCTTTTAAAACATATTATTGCCCAATAATTAATAATATTATATTATTTTCAATATTTTGATTGTTAATTGCCTTGTTTTCTCCTTTGTGATTTGTCATGTAAGTTATTATTCTTGGGAATATTATATATCTAAATAAAATAAAGAATAATAATCATGAAATATTTATAATATCTATATATATTTTATAATTTTATGACTAATAATGAAATATGGTTTTGAGAAATGAATTACATTACGATCATGGAGATAGTAGACCGTATATACGCCTGAGTAACATTTCCATTTGTCAAAGATAATTATGGAAAAGAGGTAGGTAATATTTTATCTTCAAAGAATGATAATAATATCATAAATACCATAAAATCTCTTTAAACATATTTATATATATTATACATGTGGTGTGGTGATGAAAATAGGGCCACATCACTTCGTAAAGGCAGTAGCCCACACACGCACACGAATGACATTATCATCATTTAGTGAGTGAAAATGGAAAAAAATAAATTGATATATTATATTTTTATAATTATTAATATATCATTAATATAATAATTATTTAATTTATATCATATATATTAATTAACTTTATCCATATTACCTTTCATGTAAATCGTTAGTGAATAATGAATTACATCCCTTCACGAGGCGGATGTCAGCAGTACACGCAATAAACGTTATCGTATCCCCTATGGAATGGAAATTAAAAATGGTATATATATGATATAATGATTAAATATGTATAATTATGTTATAAATACAATATATATACTTTATATCCATCATAATACCCAACTGTTATAGGTACTCATGGAAAAAAATGTCACATCGGTGCATGAGGCGATAAACCTGCGTATAGATGAGAAACATTATCATTTCCCATTTGATGGAAGAATAGATGATTATAGGTATTAAAAATAACATAATAACATATAATTTTATGGTATATAATGGTGCTATTATATAATTATAAATGAATAATATTTTAAAGAGGTGTATGAATAAATAAAACAAAAACACATAGTTAGGAATTTTACCTCTTCTCAGACCACCTCTTTAGGATTATACCTAAAGTATTCATAAGATGTATTTATGACCAAAAGAGGACTCTAGAATGAGTATATGGAATTTTGGAAGTGATTTGGGAAGGTATTTGTTTAACAAAGAGGGTTTTAAGGTGTGAATAAGTGAGGAGATGGGGTGGCCTTTTTTAAGTGAGGTGAGTGACACACTTGTAATTTTTGAAAAGGAAAAGGTGTACGCTTGTTTTCACATGACAAAAGGGTCCAAAATAGATTATTATAGAGAATTATAAATTATAAGGTCTATATATATATGTATATAATATTTTAGGTAAGTATTTAGGACATTTTAACACTTATCTTTTTATTTTAACCCTTGGTTAACCCATTTTTACCTTAACCGCGGTAATTAATTTTTAATATTTTCACTATTCATTTTGGTCAAAAAATAATTTTAACGTATTAGATATTATAAATTATATTAATTAAAAATATGGAATATTTTTTTTTTCAAATTCAATTTACAGAGGTCGAAGAATCCAATTTTAAATTATTCCCATTGATGTGATGAAAAACATGGTTTTCAATGAGAACATTCTCATAAGTGTAGAAGGTTTTAATATAAAATATTTAAAATTACCTAAATTAGTTGAATTTTTAGATAATAGATCTATTTTTTACTTTAAAAACAATATATAATATAATTTCCCCTTGTGAATTATTTAAATGAAAATGTATTTTTCAATAAAAATCAATATTTTCATTATTCATCAAAAAATGAATCTTTCTAGAAAAATCCAAAAATATCACCATAAGAAAATATTTATAACTATTTAAAAAATTAATTTCATTTTATAAAATTTAATTTATATTTTTAAAAAATTAGTTTTAAATTATGTGTCTAATGAGAGACTAAACTGCCTTTTTGAAAAAATACAAATTTTTTCTGAAAATATTTCATTTTATTTTAAATGATTCTTATTTTATTTATAATAAACAGATAATGAATGATTTTTATACATGTTTATACCATATAATTTTTATAATTCAGTTATTATTGTTGATACACACCAATTTAAGGGCATGGATACAATGGTATACTTATTATAGTTTATTTAGACTCATGGTTGTGGTTTCCACAAGCTATCAAATAAATTAAATTTAAAGAAATATATTTTTTGGGTAGTTTAATATCAATTTTTTGTGTCACATATGATATAAAATATAATGTATTCATTTTATAATTTTAGGGTGTTATATTATCCTCACCTTAAGATAAATTACTTTCTCACAATTTGTCCATACACTTATAAATTAAGGGTTTGACATTTGAAAATTCCTTTATTAAAATACCACATTTTAATATGGTTAATAAAACTTAATATTGATAAGATAAAATGTGAAATACAAAGGTCATATGGAATAACACATAACTATGTTTTTAATTAGAATAAAACTTGTGAAAAGTAAAGGTATGGACATAGAAGAAAAACATTAATAATTATAAAGTGTGATGAAGGTCATTAACAAAAATAAAGTGAATGACAAATGGAAAGTTAAGTAAATCAAAACTATAAATATATGATAACAAAAAATTATATTTTATTCATCGGATATAAAAAAATATGGCAAAATTTTAGTTTCATGATCCTTTCCCCAAATTTATGAAATTATTTTACTATCTTTGAATATAATAAAATATACTTATTTAATACGTTTCTATTTCACAATAATAATTTAATCATTTTTTTGTGCTTCTATCAATTTATAATTAATCACTTAATACTTGAAATGAATATTCAAAAAGAATGTTTATTGATAAAGCACTACAATTCCCTTTTAATGGACTGTATGATTCATAAAAGAGTGAAAAGTCTTTATGTCTATCTTTATCTAATTTACAAAACCAATATGGTCAACATAAGTTATCCAATATATTACATTAACCTCTAAAACTCAACAATAACACCACTATTTCATCATTAATATATGTATTCATCAAATAATTTAACTAAAAAATAATTAAATATAAACCAGAACATCACGTAGGCCAATGGTATGTGCAAAACCCTTTTCATCCTTTTGTGGTGGGTTACAACCCTATATCCATGTTGGATGTGATGGGTTTTCACCCATCATACAGGTTGAACTTTTTATAAAACTATAATAAAATAATTCCTATAATATTCCAAAAGATTAATAACCCATTACTACTTTAACATCAATGATAATATAAATCCTAATGATTACCAATTCCTTTAAACTTATTCCTAAAATAGTATGGTCATTTACCCTCAAATAATTTTTTTCACTAAAATATATACGTAACCAATGGGTTGTATTCCCATATTTTTTACCCAAAAATATCCTTAATCTTAGTAGACTCTCATTACATAAAACATCAAAAGGGGTGTTTAAAACGTATAACTTATGATAAATTTTAAGCTAATAAACCCATGATGATATCTATAACTATTACTTTAATAAAGTCATATAAACTTAAAAAATTGAACATAATCCTTAGTTTCTTCATAATTTTTATCACCAATATTACATTGGTAAAAATACTTAAACAATTTAATTCTTAAATATAAATATATAAATACTTCAACCATTTTATTTCTATATAAGTATTTACTTTTTATAGGCATTAATATTTAGAAAAAGTAATTGAATAACATAATTCCTATGTTCCCCACATTTAAGAAAACAAACTATAAATGGATCCCTAATATGTGATTTATTTCCTTCCATGATACTCTTCATTTTTCACTATAAATTATTTTCATTATACCCTTATTTTAAACACATATTGCATTTTAAAATTTCTTGGAGACGCATTCTTAGTTTTCCCTTTCAACAGAACTAATATGAAGGAAATCAACCATTATTTCATCCATGGTCTCCAACACTCGAGTTCTCTAAAAATTCCATCATTATCTTCTTTGGTGAGTCTAGGATTTGGATAAGGTATAATTTTTAACCATATTTTGGGATAATTTATTAGGAATAATCATGATATATTTCACTCTTATCATCATTTCAGTGGGTTTCTCATATTCATCAAATTATCCTTCATATTAAATTTTAACATAATCAATTAGGTTCCAAACATCAAATAACACCAAAAAGAATAGTGTGAGAAAAAATATTCATAGTGGGGAAACCATATAATCATTTATAGGATTTTCAAATAATAACACATAATTTTAAATCTAAGATACCTTAAGTTTAACCTTGGTCATCCATTGTTATCATATATTCAAATATTTCATATTGGTTTGTAAATAAAATGTGAATTATCATTATAATAAACATTTGGAGTGTAAAACCAGGTGCGCCGTAAGTCCCATTTTCATACATTAGGTGACAATCATGTGAAGCCTAATGAAACCTTTTCATATCTATTACCCATAGGTACCTCTTCTTCAGACCTAAATCCCCTTTTACTATCTAGATAGGTATGTATTACTATTAAAAAATCCATAAAATATCTTCCTTACAAAAACTCTCAGATGTTCTTCTATACTTATCCTCAAAGTATAACATAGCGTTAAGTTCCAAAATATATATTTTTTATAAATATAGTTCACAAGTATTCAAATAACATTTTTATGATACCAACTATAGGAAACCCAAACCCATTATATCAGAGATATTGTTTACTTTATTACATTATTATAATAAAAAAGGAATCACATCTTGATGAACCTAATAGTTTAGTAGTATTGTTAAACTATATAAATACATGATTCCTATATTATTTATGAAAACAAAAATATCAACATATTTTTTCCCAAAAATATCATTATTCCTACTATAATATACTTGAATATAACTTTTTGTACACATCCAAGATTCAAGGTAAAAGAAACAAAATAATGGTGAGATCAAATTCTCAGTAAGGTCTAAGTACATTAAAATATATCATGAACTAATAAGCATAATCAACATGGAAATATTAATTAAAGAAAAAAAATTCCATTTAAATAACTTGAATATCATGATAAGATAAGAAATAATCAACTTGAAAAGGTAAATAACTAAACACATATTCCATTTAAATAACTTGACTATAATGATAATATAATAAATAATCAATATGTAAATGTAATTAGAAACACATTCCATTTAATCAATAAACATGTATTGAAATGAATCCAAAGATAATATAACTTTGAACATATCATGGATAATAAGATAATGCATAATCAATACGGAAATATTGATAGAAAAAATTCCATTTAATAAATATACATGTAATGAAATTATTCCATAGATAATATCATTGTGGAAATATCATAGATAATAATAACTGAATTCTTATGAAGGAAATGATTAATGATTAGACATCATGTTCTCAAGCACATGATACCTCTACTATGAAGAACTTTTACAAGACATTTTAGACCTACAGGTTTGTAACACATTTAATTCTAACTTACTAATTTTCACTATGAGAATACCGATGTATCTAGGGGATGTATAATTCTGAACCCCACCCATTATCCCATGTCATGATTATAACCCAACTCAATGTTGAGACCTTCAGTGTGTGTCGTCATTTTCTTCAAGGATGGATTAAATGAGTTATAAAATATATAATTTGATGTTACTCATGACTTAATGGAATTAATTAAATAAATAAATATATATATATATAACTGAATGAAGAAATCATATTTAAACTGAAGATCATCTTTTTTTTTTCATTTTTTATCTCTCAGTTTCTTCATTAATCCATTAGGTTACACAAGTAGTAGTAATGAGGAATATATAAATATATATTATCCCTTGAACAGAAAATTCACAAACACTTAATTAATCTATTGATATAAAAATATATATCATATCATCTATCAATATTAAGTCTAATTGTTCACATCCTCAGCTTGATATACAATCTAGAAGGATCTAAAACAGTTTCATTCTATACCACTAGCGTATGGTGATATATATATATATATATATATATATATATATTCTTTCGATATTAATTTTCATTTTTTCTATACACCACAAGCTAGTAAAACTTTCACTTTAATGTTTTAATGTTTTTAAAGTATTAAATGTTATTATATTCTCTTGATTCAAATTATAAACTCTGTTAGCTATATATGGACATGCTATAAGTAGAATATATATATATATATACATATATACAAATGAAAAATAAAATAATTATACTAGAACATTCTCCTAAAATATTATGTACAACTAAATATTATATGGTCAACTATATAAAGAGCCTCCCTTAAAACTAATCACTATATGAATGTCATTTAGAAACCCTATATGGGGAGGAAATGAGTAATATGGAGAAAGAGAGTTCTAAAATAGGATTTTAACTTGAAGAATAAGATCTCTTTCAAAAATTAAGGTAAAAGGAGTTCTATTATCAATGCTTCTAATCAATTTTACCCTGAAAATATTTTTTTAAGGAATATTTATTTATAAAAACATCAATTTATTGTTTCATTTTAAAGCCTTTCTACAAAGGAGAAGTGATTTATTTCCAAATCCTTTTCAAAAAAATTTTATTTTAATAAATATATTTATAATTTTTCAAAGTTATCATTTTATGAATGAAATTTTATATTAAATATATAGATATTGATCATGTTTTTAGACATGCACATACTCTATAATTATCATTTAATTTCAATAATTTTTATATAAATTATTTTCCTATGAATAATTAATTCATTAAAATAATCCTTATTGGTATTTCTTGTGAAATATAGATTTATCCTAATCTTTATGGTGTTTTAGTAAAATCATATTTTGATAATGATATTGTGATATAAATTTATTTTCTCTTGAAATTAATTTATGTAGATTTCAAAAGGTTGTTTTAGTGGAAATAAAATGATAAAAAAACCTTACAAAAATAATTTTTTATATAAAACATTGCACTTGGGTATAAAATGTAATTATGAGGACTGAGGGGTGAACCCACAACCAAAAAAAGGAAATTTACCTATAGGTGATACTTATAGTGACATCATGGTTTTTATAAGGGTTATTATGTATCATATCTTTCCATAAAATGTGATAAGTTTTTAACAGAATTTTTAAAACTTTATGGATAAATCAATGTACATATTTCAATGGTTGGAATATTTTGAAATAATTTTTTTTTAAAAGTGATCTTTATTTTTGGATGTTTTTGAATAGTATATCTTATTTATATTTCTTAGAAACCATAGTTTTATATTTTTGGAAAAATATTTATTATATCAAATATTTTATATTTGATATAAAGATAATGGTTTTCAAATGAACATTATCAAATAAAATTTTCATAGTATCTATTAATGGATTTTAATCCTAGTTTTAAAACCCCTTACTAGAAAGTTTTATGATCACTCTACATTTTAAAATTATCTTCACAGGTTCAGAAGAAGTTACAAAGGTATTTCGGTTTTGGTTAAGGATATAGCTCAAGTAAAGTTTGTTAGTTGTCTAATTTTTTTTGTTAAACACTATTATGAATTAAGGTTTTTCCTATCCCCCAAAACATAGATTGAAAATATCCTCTATTTTGTAATGGACAATATATTATTAGTTACATTTTATTAATGAAATAAACACATTTTTAGCACTAGATCTAAGAGTATGGGTCTCACGCTATCACATTTCATGTTATCCTTAACTTTATATAAGGTTTTAAAGGATTTTTTAATTTTTTTTTCAAAAAGATTCATTTTTAAATTTCTTTATAAAGAATAAGGTGTGTTTATTTTTAACTTATATGATATTAATAAATTTTCCTTCTATAATAACCAATTTTCACATTTTTTTTCTTCTTATAAATGTTTTTAAGGATTATACTAAGAAAACCCTTTAAAGAAAGTTTATTTTAAAATTTTAATTATGTTTTTGTATTCATAAAAAGACACAATTCAATTAAAAAACCTATATTTCTAATGAATTTTTGGTCATTTTAATCACATATTAATTTTTTGTTCATTAACTTTCTCTTAAAACATTCACTTTCTTATGATCATGTTTTATTATGAATTACATTTTCCATCCATAACCATATTTTTTGTATCATGGATATTTTTATTGCTTAATTATATGTACCGTTTCTAATGGCCTAATGGTAGAACAACCCTATAGACTAACGACGAAATGACCAAACAGTCAAATGACCAAACATCCAGTCGGCCTAAGGGCCAAACATCCAATTGTCTTAATGTCATATCAATTAATTAGCTGAATGAATAAATAGAAGAACGAACCCAAGGCCCAACAAACCAACAACCCAACAACCCAACAACCCAGTGACCCAACAACCTAGCAGCCTAATTCTATAATGAAAAATTGGCTAATTAGCCTAAGAGAATAACAACCAATTGACCTAATGACCAAATAGCCAATTTCCCCAACAACCTGACTACCGAATAACCTAACGAACAATTGGCCTAATGGAATAACATCATAATGACCAATTAGCATAATTTCCAAATGGAAAATTCACCGAATAGCCTAATGGCCAGTTCACCTAATGGATTGATGGACAATTGGACTAACAACTTGATGACCAATTGGACTAACAGCTTCATAGGCAATTGGCCTAATGTCCTAATGACCAATTATACGACCTAATGGTATAATGGCCAATTGTAAAATCTAATTTCCAATTGGCCAATTTAACTAAATTCTTAAGGTCCTAATGGCCAATTGTCCTAACAATTTAATCTATAATTGGCATAATAGTGTAATGGCCAATTGTCCTTATAGCCTAATGGACAATTTTACTAATGGAATAATGTCCTAATGGCCTAATTACTTGATGGTATAATGGCCAATTGTCCAATTATCCTAAGTTCCTAACAACCCAAGGACATAACGACCCAAGAGAAAAACAGCCAATTATTCTAATGGACTAATGAAAAATTTTCCTAAAATCCTAATGACCAATTGGACTAACGGTCAAATAAAGTTTTTTCCTAATAACCTAATGTCCTAATTTAAAATTGATCTAAAGGCCAACCATTCAATTAGAATAATATCCTAACATCCAATTATCCCAAAAACCTCACAAACCAGTGACCAATTGGCCAAAAGGCCCAACGACCAATTGTACTAAAGGATTAATGCCCAATTTCCTTAATAGTCTAATGACCTAATGGTTAATATTAGGCCGAATGAAATAATTTTCTAATAGATAATTATCCTAACAACTAATTTTCCTAATGAACTAATGGCTAATTGGCCCAACTACCCAATGGTCAATTGGACCGACGACCTCACAGAAAATTGAACTATGATCCAATTAGTCTAATGACCTAATGGGATAAGGTCCAATTGAAATAAAGTCTTAATGGACTAATGAACAAATGGACTAACAACATAGAAATCAATTTGACTAATAACTTAGTGGATAATTGACCTAATGAACCAATGAACAATTGTCAAAACAGACCAATATCTAATTTGATAAAGGCCGAATAAACAATTGGCCCAATGGAATAATGGTCTATTGAACAATTGGCCTAATTGCCTAATGGCCTAATGGCTAATTGTACTAATGGACTAATGGACTAATTACCAATTATCCTATAGGCCAATTGTCCAATTAGGATAGTGGATTAATTTTCTAAGGTCCATTTGGCCATTATCCAATTGGCCTAATGGAAATTTGTCTGTTATCGAATTTTAATTCATTATAAATTATAAATAATTTTTTTTTATTTTAAAAGATTATGAATTATTCATAAATAAAAAATTGGAATTAATCTAATTAGGGGACTTTTTTTATATTATTAAAACCACATAAAAATATTTTTAGTGATTGATATGATCATGGATTGAATATTATTAACTAAATTAAATATATAATATATAAATATTTTTTAAAATAAATTGAAATAATATATATATATATATAATAAAAATTTCATTTATATAAAAGAAATACCGTATAATATATAATATGAAGTTCATATTATGAAATAAATATAATGAATTCATATTAAAATATAATGGAATGCACATAATGAGTAGATAAAATTATAAAGTGTTTAAGGTTAGATTTTATTTATGATGTATTGGATGTAAAATTATATGTTCCTCATGTAAAATAATTTTGATCGAGTAGGAAGAAAAAGGATAGAAGTGTAGTAAATGCACAAACACAAGATAATATTATATGTTTTTTATTTTTATTTCAAATATTTATATGAAATTCATAGTTAAATATATTTTTTATATTTTCAAAAGTCTTCCCTTGAGGCCCAAGATGATAAATAAGAAAAAAGCATTATTCCAAATGATCATTTGAGTACGATATTTGGTGAGGAGCATAAGGAGAGAGTCCGATGTAGACCTAGAAAAAATAACCATACCCACTTGGTTTTGGTCCTCATTGGGATACTCTTAAAACTCTCAGACCATCGAGCTAAAAATTCATCATGAAAAATCATATGAGTTAAAAAATATAGCTTTACACTAGTATGGAAGAAGTAAACTAATCACCAATCACTTCTTCAAATCTATGTAAGTTATAATTTAATAACTTCTAATAGAGGATACTACTACTGTTGATTCATATATGGGATCAATGCACTCTTTAACTAATACCCTGAGTGATGCCAATGAGGGTCTTAGTGGTTGTTGAGATGATGGTGGCAGAGATGATGATGAATAAGATGTTGATGATGCTGTTCTAGATGATGCTTTTGGTACTGAGTTGTTGCTGATGGTGATGAGGATTAAGATGTTAGCGATGGTAGAGATATTTATGCCCTCCATTTTTGACTTAGTAGTAAATTGACATGTGGATGTTATTTAATAACTTGAATTGATTGGTTGTATGATGGTATATGAATTTTATAATATTGAAAGTGGTTTGAAAATAATTACAAGAAGTTGGTTTAATAGTAAATAGATAATATTTTATTTTCATTAAATGTGAGATATGTTTTTTATTTTATTTATAGGTTCAAGGGATGGAAGAGAAGATGCTACTTCAAAATTGGGAAAGCTACCAATACCCATAGTTTGGAGAACGTTGGGTATATGTTTTATTTTGGGAAAAGTTATAATGATGGTTTGCAGAACTATGGGTATAAATATATAACCACGGTTTTTATTAAACTGTGGTTATCATAAAATCCATTAAGGCTATACCCACAATTTCTATAGAGACCATAGTTATTGATCTATAATGAACAATATTAATGCCATGGTTCCAAAAAACAAGGATATATACTATACCCACAATTTTAGGGGATATACCCATGGTTCTAATCTATGGGTATAGGGTAGTTATCCAATAGAGTTGAGACCTTGATTTGAGATGGTCCATGAGATCTATCATGAAATATTTTTTTTATATTTCCTTTAAAGATTTATCCCTTATGAGATGTGCCCTTCTGGACTGAGTTTCTATGAGAGTTTTTGTCTAAGAGGATCCCACGTATGATGCCTCTATCTTCTTCCTGTAACAAGGATCCCATGTGGGATGCCTTCGATTACATACTGACCATGGGAATCCCTAGTAGGATCACTTTAACCTATATTACATTTAAGGATCCCCTATAAGATGTCTCAAAATTTCTTACCATCCAAGGATCCATGGTAGGATTATTCCTTTTCCTTTACTACTAAGGATCCCATGTAGTATGCCTTTACTTATGGATGGACCTTGAGAATGTCATGTAGGATTACTCTTTTACCTTTTAAGCTAAGGATCCCAAGTAGTATTCCTCTAAAATTTGACTTGAGGGACTATGTGAGTGACCCGATGTATGACTGACCCCAATCTAGTATGTTGGGTTTTGGTAAAGATGGTAGTGGGTGTCTTCTTAAAACTCATGATAAACTTGTAAGCCCATGGGGTTGTGACTGTAGTGTTGGGTTTAGGCATTCAACCACCATCACTTTTTTATTTATACTTTCACCAATTTATTGCTGATGTAACGATGATTACCAGAGGCTCTTCTTAGTTGGTGGTTGTGGATCCTGATGTGAGCTATCTTCCGTTCCCTTTGGGATTCCTAGATATTCTTCTTGGGATCCATATTATTTTATTATTAGGAACACCATATGTTCTTTTTTGGGTCATGGATTTTAACCATTTTTATTGTTTATTTACTTGTATTCCGATTCGTATTACCTGGGATCAGGCTATTGAGATTGTATATTTGATTATTATATTATTGTGATATCCAGAGGTGATTCCTAATATCCTATTGTTGGGCATTAGATTATGATATATGGGCATGGTGTCCCTAGTAATGATACTCATGGATAATTTCTCTCTCCTGAGTGGTGAGGATGATTCCACTCTCTTCTATTTGATAAATGACGAGGATGATTTCTATCTACTTGACTTATGGTCTATAGAGGATGATTATACTTTCCTTGACCTATGTCTTATGATTGGTGTGATTATGGTCTCCCTGAATGGTTAGTTGAATACAATTATGGGAATTCCGTCTCACATCATTGGATGCCCAGAATGGTTATGCTCTTCCGGATGATGGGGATGATTCTGCTCTCCCTTTTTAGAGACTCTAGGGGTGGGAAGGACATCTCACTAGTGATTTATTATTATAGATCCCCAAAGGGTCAGAACATTAGGGATTATATGAGTTATGAATGTCATGACCACCTACTGATCTATACCTTGGGATTAGACATTGGATTCGATTTTCATGGTCTGAGCAGCATGGCCTCTAGATGAGTGACAATTTACAGGATGTTCAGATTTACTTACTGGGAATCCTTCTTTACAGTGATTGGAGCAGAGTATGGGTGAACCTAAGTGTAGGACGAGAATCTTCATATGGTGACGTATATTACTAAGAGTTATTTCCAACAATGGTTGAAGATGATATTTTTCAAGTGGTATTACAGACCAAGAGTTCACATTAATGATACATGAATTGAGTGACACAAAATCCATCCCAATTCCCTTGAATAGGATTTCTAGGCGATTGGGATTACAGAACTAAGGATCGATTGGTGTTTTGTATTATGTTATTTAATTCACCTTACTCAAGAATATTCATATATATATATATGTGTATAGGTATAGAACTATACATGTATACACATATATATGGACACCCATGGCAGATATTTCCCATTTGACCAGTATTACGAACCTAGGGTTTGATTGTCGTTACACACTATTGAGTTTAATTTTCGTTTTAGTGGTGTATTGGCTCAGATAAGCATACTGAATTTTCATGCACTTCTAGAAGTGTATTTATAGGTTCATCATTGGGGTGTCCTATAGAGATTATTTATCACTCCTGAACATGTACTTAATTGTATGTGTAGACCTTATTTCAACATTTCTTGTTGATCAAAATTGATTGATTATCATGGATGAGGCATATAGTTGCATGTTTGGGTAGATTCAATGTGAGAGTACCTCTATTTGGGATGATGTAGTTCAATAGTTTCTAGAGACTGGGTACATGGTCTAGCTCAGAGTTAGTAGTAGAGCCTTGTACTTTTATTTTAGTTTCTTTTGTACTCTTGTATTTGAATGGTCATTTCAGTGGGTTACCAATGTTGTTTGTATGATATATCTATTATTTATTTTATATCTTTTTAATTTATTTATATATCATGTTATATTTCCATTTATTTAATACTTCTACAATTTTTATTTACTTCTATATGATACTTTGCTATTTTCACTGTTTAATTACTGTGATATGAGTTAATAGTCTCCCCACTATCACACTATAGGCCCTTCACCACAAGTATATAAGCTATGGAATATGAGGATACAGACTTTAGGCCTCATATCTAGCTAACTCTGGGAACCAGTTTAGTGGAATTTGGGTCAAGAAGTTACAAAGTGGTAATAGAACTGTTCGTTTTCGGGTCTTTAATATTTTGGATATAGTAGACTGAAGTACTAGGAATGTGTCAGAACCTATGATGGATATCATACTGTTGAATAAAGAAACCTTTTTCTGATAAGAATTCATGGTTCCCAGGGGAATGAGATTACTATTTTGATCTTTGATATTATAGTTGTATATGATTTTTTCCTTGATCGAGGCACATGTTGTGTGGATATGATAATCTATTATGGGATTTTTGAATCTTGGCCATCAGCAAGAGGTTAGAGATTGATTTTGAATCTTGTATGATAAAAGAAAATAGGTATCTCATGCATTATATTTGGCATGTAGGATTCGCAGCATATAGTCTTAATATTGTATTATTTTATAGACAACATAGTCCAATTGTTTAATGTGTCAACTAAAACCTAAATAGTGTTTTCCTATAGAGGTTTTGGGTGGAATTCTAATCAATTGATCCAAATTTCACACACACACACACACACACATATTTTTCCATTTGATGGAAGGTTATATGGATTTAAATTTAGGATTTTAATAGTGAGGTTGATGACTTAGTCCTCATATATAGGAGGTTTAGTGACCCTCGTAGGTCAATATGGCCTATGAAACCCATATGTTGTACCCCTTAGAGAGTTTTGTTTCTTAGAATTTTGTTATATAGTCAAAATGATGAGTACAATGCCGATATGTACAAGTAATTTTCTTGTGAACTGATCCTTGAGGTGGTATTATTGTATACAGATTCCTGATGAGTGTCATTTCAATCGTTGTTATCCTAATCTCCAAGGAGAAGTTCCTTATGAGGATTCTCAGAAAGGATCAGGCCCTTGTAGGTTGTGTTTTTAGTTTTGACCCTTATAGGTCATTGTGATCTTTACCTTCTTTAGAGATGTTTAATCTTTTGGTACAGGTGGTAAGAACGTGTGACCCAGTTCTGATACTTGATCTATAAGGCTAGGTGGGATATCTAGATACCCTTACTTTTCACTCAAACCCTTATTGGTAAATTCCCATTATGTTAAAAGGAAATCTATATGATAGAGGTTGGCCCATCCTTTCATATTCCATTTTACGTAGTGAGATCAGATGTATGGTTGTTTTGATATTTAGGTATAGTATGTGCTCGATTTTTTCAATACAAGCATGTTGATGCCTTCAGTGATTTATAAGAACATTGGGTGATTTTTTTTCAAGAATGGGATCACCGGACATGACTGTTCATGTGCTTGTCCTGGTCAACCAGTGTTTTCACTATTTTTAACATAGTTAGAGTGTGCGTAGATTCTCATGATTGAAATGACACTAGGTGATGGGAAGTTGTGGTATAGACCATGACATAGGTGAGGTGGTCATGTTTAAGAGGATTTACAAGGGTGGTTCTGGATTAATGGTACTGACGTATTGTATAACACATCCAACTTAGCCTTTTAATGGAACACTCACTAGAGTACGAGTCGGGTGATAAGGTACATGCCTGATGTGTGTGCTAAAATTAAGTTGGAGATCATTGAGTGACCAGGTGTGTGCCGAGGAATGATGGTTTTAAGAATTTATGTGGGATAGGATTCTTAGGATTTACAGTAAAATTGAGAATGTACCTCTGTAATATAGGTGACATTGGGAATTAATCATGTATTGGAAGATGATGAACCCATGGATGAATCCTTCTCAGGTGTTTATAGGAGGTGAGCATGGATCAATGAGATATGAAAATGAATTTAAATGAAATTTTGGTGTACTCTAACTAGATATGAATGTTATCCATCTTGACCTTATCTTGAGTATATTGATAGAGGATCGACCATACTTAAAGCTTCCTTTCTTTTTAAATTTATTTCATAATATTGAAAAGGAACCATTCTATAGTAATTCTAAAATAATGATATAAGGAATTCCATATGGTTGGTAGAGAACTATTGGACATTTGAGGGTGTTAAACCTCATTTTATCTAAATTTAAATGTTTTACATGGGCCATTGGGACCAGAGTTTTGTTTGGAGATGAAAATGAGGGTATTCTTTCATTGGGGAGTACCAGATCTGTCATTGTTAAATGTCTTCCATGCAAGATAAATGTTAGGATACTATGAGTCTGATCATTATACAGTATGGATAACGTACTGTGCATATTCAAAGGCTAATAGCATGGATTCCAGTCTTACCACCCAATATTCCTAGGTATGATAAGGTTTATGGTGGGGATATTATAAGGAGATGTGTTTTCGAGACTAGAGTTTTGAGAAGAAATTTGATTTGTTTTCTTAAAGATACTTATAAGGGATAAAACTGTCTTTTTCTCCTAGAATATGATCTCATATAATACTACTTACCTCTCCGTTGGTCCTGAAATATGGGTTTTACCCTAGGATACGAGTTTGGTCGAAATCCATGCGGTACAAATTTTAGCTGAATAATAAGTTTTTAATATTTAATAAATTAAATATTAATTTTTCTGCACAGGTTCATTTGGCCTTATCTTTATATTGAAGTGTTTTATTTAGATTCCATATCTGCTATTGTGTCTATAATGGTGTTTTTTCTAAAGAGGGGCATAAACTCAAGTTGGGTTCTGGGGTTGGCCTGATCCCCCTTTTATTTTCTTTTCATTTTCTTCATTTTATTTATTTTCTTTTTATTTTTTTCCTTTATCCACTATATTATCATAGATTATCCCTCTATGGGATCCTCCATCACATGGAATATAAAATATAGGGATAGGGATAGAGAGAGATAGAGATAATGGAAAAGGGGTACCACCATGGATCTCGGGACGTTCTATATCATCGTGCGACATCTATGGGTAGTGGAAACGGGAGAAGCTTCAACAGTTTATGCCCAATTGTAGACCTTTTTATGTTTTCATTGTATACCCCTTTAGATTTAGAATTTTCAAGTTTTAATACCCTATAATTCTTTCTTATGACCCCTCATGAGCCGATCTATTGTTTTTGGGGATAAAATGGTGGTTTCAAACATTTTATAGGTTTCTTGTTCGGGAATACCCATCAACAAAATGTGTGGTTCAAAGAACACATGCTATGTAGTCATCCTATCTGGGGAAGAATAACTTTTTGAAGTACATGTCATGTATAGGAAAGATATTCCATGTAATAGTACTCTTCCACGTATCTGAGTACCTAGCTAGGTTTCCCATGTAAGGGGAACATGTTGTGTAGAGTACATAGCCAGACCCCATGTGGGTCACACACTGTGTAGATGTACACAAATAGGCTAAATACATGGCCAAACTAGGTGAGGGACATGGGAAGGTACCCAATGTAGTATACACATCATGTACCCATCTTTCACACCATATACTTGGGTGTTAAATTCCATGTCTGGGAGGAGTACACACCCATGTATGCATTCCATGTACTTCCCCCTTGAAATATTTTTGGGTTTTTTAATATCTTTTCTCCCTGAATTCATAATTAGACCTATGAGTAGTCCATTATAAGTATCTTTCCACATAAATCATGATGTTAAGACCCATATGATGCTGTAAGGAATCATTGGTATCATTTCATAAATTTTTTAAATTGAGAGGTTCTTCCTCCAGTAATTTAATATAATTGTCTCTTAAGAGAGGGACTTTGAATGAGAATGATAATTGGGTGTTCATACAAATGTAGTTTGATACCTTTATCTAATATGGGATATGATATCTCTTCTAATAGATGATTTTATGACTTTCTTTTAGGGACATATCCATTCCAAGATGTGTCCTTCTAGACCACGGGGACATGGGACTTGTTCTAGTGGATCTCACATAGGATGCCTCTATATTCTTTTTATACGAATTATCCCATGTGGGATGCCTTTGATTAGATACTAACCTAGGTAATCCCTATTAGGATCCCTCGTACTTGTATTTTATTCGATGATCCATCGTTTGTTTCCACGTTATTTCTAACCATTCAAGAACAACCTATAGGATTATTACCTTAACTTTATTGCTAAGGATCCCAAGTTGGATGCCTTAACTTATGTGTGGACCATGTGGATCCCATGTATGATTACTTCTATACCCTTTTTACTGAGGATCCCAAGTAGGATTCCTTTTAGTGTTTGACTTGAGGGCCCCAGTGGGTTCCCCGATGTGTGATCGACCTTGAGATAGTACATCAGGTTTGGGTAAAGATGGCAGCATCTGTCACCTTAGAACCCATGCCCAACTTGTAAGACCATGTGGCTGTGGATGTGGTGTTTGGTTTTGGTGTTCAGCCACACTCACTCTTTTATTTAGAATTTAACCTATTAATTTCTAGTACAAGAATTATTACCATAGTTTTTTATTGGTTGGTGGGTTTTGATCATGATGCGAGACATATTTATTTCCCTTTAGGATTCCCAAATGTTCATCCCAAGGTATTCCTTATTTGTTTATTAGTATTCTTAGATGTGATTTCCTATGATCCGTCTTCTGTGCTATGTTATTGGTTATTTAATTTTATATCTAGATGTGCTACTTGGTATATATATATATTGATCATATATATTTTATTATTATATTATTGGGACATCTAGAGGTGTTTCCGTGTATCAAACTATTCAGAGTAATATTAGCATATATAAGAACAATGTCTCTAGTAATGATGCTCAAGGATGATTCTCCTCCCTCCGAGTGATGATGATGATTTCTCTCTCCTCTATTTGATATATGATGGGGATGATTTTCTCTACTCAATGTGTGGGGTATAGAGGATTATTATTCTATCCTCAACTAGTACAAAATTATTTGAAGGATTATCCTCACCCCGAAATATTAATTGACCATGGTGAAAAGCATGGTGTCTCTCATCATTAGATACTCAGAATGATTATGTTCTTCGGGATGGTAGGGATGATTATACTCTTCCTTTTTATAGAATCCAGGGGTGTGTATGGCATCACACTTATGTGTTCTCCTAACATACCGCTTAAGGGTCAGACCCTTTGGGATTATCCAAGTTTTGAATGTCGTTAACACCTATAGACTAAGACCTAGGGCTCAGATGTTGGATTGAATTTACATGGCCCTAGTATCATGGCATCTAGCTTAGTGAACAATTACAAGATTTTCGGATGAACTTCCATTGAATCCTTACATACAACGATTGGAGGCTAGTACAGGTGAACCCAGGTGTAGGATGATTATCCCATTGTGGTAAAATTTCTTTGTCAGAGAGATTTCTAATGTTGGCCAAAATAGATATTTTTGAATTTGGATTACGGACAAATATATTGAGTTAATTATACGAAACTTGAGTAGAATGATGTTCCAATAGACTCCCTCACATTGGATTTCTTAGAGATCGGTATTATAGATCCAATGATTGACTATGGTTTTGTTTTATGTTATGTTCTTATCTTTACTCGAGAATATTCATATTTATGTATATATGTATAGGTATAGGAGTATAAATTTATAATCATATAGATATCGAAATACATGGTGTCACTTTCTTAGTTAACCAGGATTACAGACCTGTGGTTTGACTGTTGTTCCACAGTATTGAATTTACTCATCCATTCACTTGTGTCATGGCCAGACCGAGCATATTTATTTTGCATGAACATATAGTAGAATATTTATAGGTTCATCATTGGGATGGACTATAGAGATTATTTTTCATCCTTCCATATGAACCTTATTGTACGTAGAGACCATATATAGACTTTTCAAGTTGATCATAGTTTCATGGTGGATAGGTATGAGGTCTAGAGTTTTATGTTTGAGTGGATATTCTCATTTTAGTTATTCTATTTAGGATAGTATAGTTTGAAAGTGGTTAGATACTGGGTACGTTGTCTAGATGAGAGTTAGTAGTAGACCAATATAATTTTATTTCATTTTATTTTGTACTCAACTATATATATAGTTGGACCAGTGGGTGACTAGTGTTTTATGTTTTACATAACTATTCGTGATTTTATATAATTTTCTTTTATTGTTAAAAAAATTTCTATTTCATTTTATTTATTACTTCTTTAGTATTTTTATTTAGTACTATGTATGATATGTTTCTATTTATGTAGTTTTCTTACTCTTATATAAGGGCATAGTCTCCACACTATCACACAATAGGACCTCGCTTCTAGTCAAAATACTCTAGTGATGGGGAGGCGTGCTTGAGGCCTTAAATACAACTGGCTTGGAGTACTAGTTTATAGGCATGTGGGTCAGGTCGTTAAAGGAATCATATAACTTTAAATAGAACTACTAATCTATTGGTAGCAGAATAATGCATTAGGTTTATCAAGAATCCATTTCCTACCATACAAAAGGAAAAATGTTATTCTGGTAGTTTACTATTTTAAATAATATTCTGATCATTAGTTGTCATTGATATATAATAATAGAGAGGGATAGGAAACATAATGTATGGAATGGAGAACATTTGAAGTGATACTCTCTAAAAAATAATTTCTTTATGAGTAATAAGATGAAATAAAGAGGAATTTTCAAAATTTAAAGAAAAAGGAAGAGGAAAGAAATACATAAATTGAGTCAATATTTAAAATATTATCCAGTAACACTACATACTATATAAATAATCTATAAAGAAAGATTAACTATTTCATTGATCTAATTCAAATAATTATATGAAGGGATATTGTATTTCAATAATTTTCCTTGTATGATGATATTGTATCAAATGATATCAAAATAGAGACAAAATTATATATATCTTATATCATTAAGATAAATAAATAAAATAAGAGAGAATATGCAAACCATATAAAAAAATGAATCAAATATGAAGATAGTTATGATTAGATTCCAACATGTGATAATTATAGATGGAAACACCTAGTTACGTGATTATTGGTAACAAGATCCCATTTCATGTTTGGAAAAAAGGTTTATAAGGCTCATAAATGCAGGGGAAAGAAAAAAACCACTACTATCTAGTGTTTAAGCTGAAAATATACAAGGTATTATTTAAAACAATATCCAAAACCTCAAGGGAAACTCCTGTAGGATATTCCAAGGGGATAATGTAGAGATAATGTGATTACTAAAATTGATATAGAAGTTCTTAAATATGTGTTAGAAATTTTTTTTCCATAAATAATAAATTTAGAAAATGATTTATTTGATTATTCATATTCCTACTCTTATATATTTTATTTATTTTCCAAGAATATCATGTCACCCCTGAAACTATAAGAATACAATTATCATTATAACAAAATATTGGGAATATTTTTAAAATAAGGATATGTCAGTCCATTACCATTATGATGCATATAGATACCTTACTAAAAATCATGTTTTTATACATATTTTTGGATTTTATATTGTTCTTGTTATGGATTTTATTTAATATTATAGTTATAAAAATTATTTTTAAGATACGGAGATAACAATTAGTTGAGGACATATTGATTAACTTTTCTTTAGAGGGGAAACTTCGTCATTCGAGTTATGTCTGGATCCTCCTACAATAGCTACATTTAATAAAATTTTAAGATAAGAAAAGTAGATGCAACCAATGAATTGGAAATGTATCCTTATAATAGATTATATACTTACTGTTTAGTAATTTATTTATGTGTATATTGAAGAAATATATAGACATCCACCCAAATGTGAAGTTGGGTTTTTTATTGATATCACCCCTTATATAAAACCTGTATCTATTAATCCCTACAAGATTTCCATAATAGAATTTGTGGAAATATGGAAATTATTATAGGAGTATCATGATATGTTATTTACATTATATAGTGTTTCACCATGCATATAACCTATTTTTAAAGTGAAATATGGGTTCATAGGTTAAGTATCGATTATAGGGAAATCAACGATATTACTACAAAGAATAGGTATCCTTAACCCTACACTGATGACTTATTCAATACAATTAAAACATGCACATATTTTTCAATGACTGATCTTAATTATTGGTATCATCGATTGAGCATAAAAATTAATATATTAAAAAGATATAATTTCATCGAAGTTATGGAAATTATGAATTAATTGTAATTCCATTGGAATTGAATGATTCACCCATTTTTAGATCTGATGGATAAGATATTAAAGGGTTACCTTAACAATTTATTTAGGGTGTTTTTATGATATATTGGTATTAAATAAATGATATTATGAGTATATGATTCATTTTGAAATAATTATTTAAAAAAATAGAAAAATGGAGTTATATAAAAAATTTACAAAGTGAAACTCTAGCTTCAAGAAGTTTATTTTCTTATGTATATTATCTATAATGATGACAAATTAGTTTTTAGCTCAAAAATAAATGTAGATATTGAATGGAAAACACCAATAAATATAACTAAGGTATATATTTTTTAAGGATTAAAATGTTACGATCTATGATTTTTTTTAAAATTTTCTAGAATAACAAACCTATTTATCAAGTTTACATTTGAAGGGATTAAGTTTGTACAGTTAGAAGAATGTAAATAATATTATTTTAATAATTTAAGAGAAGATTGGCCAATGCACTATAATTTTATTTACTATAAAAAAGGGATGAATTTGTGATATATAGTGGTAAATAAAATAAGGAAATTAGATGTGTCATTTTAAAAGGAAATAGAGTTGTTAGATATACAATAAAGTAGTTAAAGATCTATGAAAATAATTATCCAAAGCATGATCTTCAGTTGGATGTCATGATATTTTCATTGAAGATATGGATTATAGTTCCCTAGACCGAATTGTCTAGTAATTGAATTTATTAGAAAAATATTTCTTTAAAATATATCTGTAATACCTTTTAGGTTTGTATTTTTATAGAATTAGGAAAAATAATCAACTAAAAAATATCATGTAATTTAAAATAATGGAAAATTTCCCTCTATATTAAATACTACATAATCCTTAAAAATTATTCAACATATCCCAAAAATTATTCATATAATATACCCTTTTATAATCCCCTTTTTATTATTTTTATTCATAACCTATATAAATTGAAATATAAGAAAGGGGTGACCTCATATTCTTACTAAGGGTCAATATAAGAGATAAAATTCAATGATAATAAGTGAGAATAAGATGATCATATGGGTATAATCAAGATACATAAGAAAATCAAACATAAAAAATATTAGTCCAAAATCATGTAATAATTCTAGAAATAAAATAGGACTTGATTCAAATGTGATAGATAATAAACATGATACATGCGATCATATAATATTTATGATTATAAAAATAAAACTACGAAACATCATTCAAATATAACATATACATCTTTATAGGGAATACAACCTTTCTGAGCCACACTATCATTGATAATGATTATGAGAAACAATGTAAATTCACATACCTATCTCATGTGATAAAAACTATTAACTGATGCATTAGAGGGGGATATAAAACCGCACCATTCATCATCCCTATTTACATGTTCCATAAGAAATAAAACATTTATTATATAATTAGGAAACCATGGAAATAAAATGGGTCTCATATAATTTTCAAAAGGAATTAATTAAGGGAACTCTTAATTCCTTTAATAATCATAACTTGACAAATCCATGAAAAATAAAATTTTATCCAATTAAATCATGTAAGTGTCTATGTAAATATTATTCTATCAATATAATAAAGAATATGGTATTTACATCATATAAAAAAAGGTTATATAACTAGGAATCTAATTTACCAAATTAATTAATGAATGACATCTAGGTGAACACCCTTCAATCAAAGGAAATAATGTAGAGTGTCTACAAAGAAAAGGCATTGTAAGGAAATTTATGCCTATTCACGGTAGAGGGGTTAATCAAGACATGGGCAGTGATGGATCACATCATTGATTGAAAAATTAATTAATCTATCATAAGTAGAAAGGTGGATGATTTTAAAATAATATATTGCTTGTATATCAATATAAACTCTAAAGTATGTTTATATAGATAAAAATCATACTTGAAAAAGAATTATTTTAATGATATCACACAAGAAGGGACTAAGGGAAATATTTATTGATTCCAAGAGTTAAATCACCAAATTATAATTTTATTTTTATAAGAGAATAAATCATATAACTAAAAACCCATAAGTATAAATATTTATTAATATGAAAAGGAAAAAGGAGGTTAAAAATTAAAATATATTTTGAAAAATATTTTTAACATTGATGAAAAATGAAAACATACATGTGATATTCACAAGATGGTTTTAAAAAATGATGTAAAATATATTGAAACATTTTACTTTTAAAATTATATTATCTAATAATAGAGACTTGAAAATGCAATAATGTTTTCTATAGTAAATTTATAGACAAATATAGAACACATGATAATGAAATAAAATATTCCTTTTAAAACTTTGAAAATACCTTTCTTGAAACCCCACAATGTAAAAAGAGTAATTAAAACATAATTTATTTAATTTTTTTTACTAAAAATGGTTATACAATATGATATAATATAATATTATAATTGGATAACCCAATAATGGTAGAATAATGTTCAAGATAAACCTTTATAACTCAAAGAAAGTATTTTTTGAGTTATCAATATCCTTTATAGACAATTTTACCTATGTGGCATGAAATATTTTAAAAGTGTTTTATGAGTTAAAAATTAAAAATGAGAGAGTAAAACAAAATAAAATAAATGGGTATAATGTGACAAAAATATTTAAAATAAGTTCAAGAGAATGATCGTATATCAATGAATGACGATGGAGTTACCAATGAATTTTATGACAGAGGTAATGCTTGAGTCAAAATACATTTGAAGAAAAGAACATAATTTTTCTTTTTATATCACAACATTTAAAATGAAATAATTTTTAGAAAATTATTTTGATATTAAATAAATATAACACCATTGAAAGGAAACATGGTGTATAACATGTAACATGTATCAATGAATCATAATTGAGATCAAGATAACATATATGGCTTGAGTAACACTTTTATAAAAACCACTTAAAGGAGTGAGATTGTAATTGAACTTAAAACAAAATTATTAATAAATAATTAATGAAATTATATATAAAAATATTTTGTATATAAATTAAATTAATAAAATTAGCTGTATAATACAAAACATGTCTCAATTAGTGGAATTTGAGACGGTAACCATTACATTGTTTACTCGCTTAGTCTAATGCACTATAAGATCCTGTATAAAAAACATAAATATCATAATCACCTATTCAATAATTTCATTTGTATAAATAACCTTTTATAATAATCATTGATAATTATTAACTATATTTTTATTATTTGATTTCTATATATTTATGATGTTGTGTGTGGGTATTTTTGATCATTTTGAACATGTTTTGTTATAATGGTGATTTTATTCGTTATTATACCATGTTTCATCATTACATAGTCAGTATAGTCACTGTAATATATGAATTATAATTATTTATTAATATTAATTTTTTTATGTGTACTTTAGTCATTATCATAGAAGCTGAAATCAGAAATAAATATTTTTTAGTGATTTTCAACCTATGATGGTTGTTTTCATATTTAATGTGTTAAATATTTAGGAATCTTTTATATAACGCAAAGAAAACATTATATAAATATTTAAAAAATGTTATAAAATTAAATATGTACTCATAAACAACCATTATATAAATTCATAGTATCATGTAGGTGGTTAAACTAACCTAAACATGAACCTAATATGATTAATTGATAATTTTGAGATAGTTTAGTTGTAATATAATTATACCAAAAGAATAAATATCATATTTTGTGTTTTATATTTTGATATATCAAAATTTAAAAATATTTATAAATAAAATATAATTTATATTAATTCATTACTTATAAAGAAGTGATCACTTTCCTCTTAGATCCCTCATTTTAAATGATGGAATTAATGATAATCATTCGTTGATCATATGGTAAATAGGTTATCCAATTTTTCATAAAATAACCTTAATGATATCATAAACATTATATTTTTCCTTTAATAACATCATCATGAACAACCATGTGTGTTGGTGGATGAGTGAAAAATGAAAATCCATTCTTCCTATATAGGAAGTAGTCAGTACGTACAAACATTTGACGATATAATTTTACATAGAACAAGAGAGTGTATTAATATATATTTTTATTTTAGAATAATATAAATGAAATAAATATCATAATCATTTATTAAATTATTATTTTATACCATCATTTTAAGTTAGTAAAGGAAAATGAAATTTTCAATGTCGTGGAGGCAGTAGTCTACACAACACACAAACCATGGTATCAATTTATTTAATAGAAAATGGAAAAGGTGTTTAATGATTATTACCATATCATAAAAATAATTAGTTTATAAAAATTAATTATTTCATAAAATATGTATTTGAAAATTATAATTATAAAAGAAAAATATAAGAGTAATAAGTTAAGTAAAAATGCTTTCCACATTGTCCAATTTGAGATTTTGTTGGACGATTCCTTGGAAATGTGTGGTATATGATAATAAATTGGGAAAATAATATAAGGACAATGAAAGAGTATTATATAATAAGTAAAAAAGTAATTTTTAGGTGGAAACTCAATTATTAGGAGTGCATTGAAGGGGTGGTGAGAGGACCCATTTATAAGTGGTGAGAATGTAATTTTGTAAATAGTTCAGCTTTATATAATGGGAGAACATGAAAACATGTATTATGATTCCAAGATCAAGAAAACACGGGTTTAGAAATGGATATGGTCTTTCCGCACAAAATACAATAATTCCTAGATATGTTCAAAACATTTTTTTGTTTTTTTTCTCTTAGATTCTTTACTATTACCATTTTATTTTATACCATGGTAATTTTTTTAACTTGGAAATATATTCTTTGTGCCCAAAAATAGTGTTGAAATTATTAAATAACTTTGACCCAATGATTATAAATTTTGAATCATTTACTTTTTATTCAATTTATAAAATTGATAAAAATTAATTTTTAATACTAAGGAATAACATATTAAAAATAGTATTTGATAAAATATTAATTATGCTATAAAATTTTGAATATATGCTTTGAAATCAATAATAATATTTTAAAATATATATTGTTTCTTAAGAAACATATATATTATCAATTAAAACATCTCATAAGTTTTAAGTCATGCTTATATCCATGTGATGTCATAAAAGCTATGATATTTTCATAAATGACAATTTTAAATGTTAACCTAAAAATAAATTATTTTATAAAAATCCCAAAATTAACCCTAATATATTTTTTAATTATGAATTAAAAAATTAATTAATTTTTATAAAATTAAGGTACCAATATTTCCATATTTAATTATTAAAATAAAAATAAAAAATATGAATGAAATTTTTTTATTGAAAAATTAATTCTTTAATATAAAGGGTCCTCAAACATATTTTATATAAATTTCTATGTAGTTTATTATTAAAATATAAGTTTAAAAAATATAAATACTAAAAATTATAACAATATTTTATATGCGATAAATTAAATTTATTTAGTTTATTTATTATATCTCAAGTGGATTTGTAAAATGTATCCCTTTTAAAATATTAATCAAAGAAAATCATAATATATAATTATCTTAATTAATATATACCCTTTTATATAATAATGGTTATATTATTCATGAATTTTTAATATAATTTGGTTTGTTTTAGTTGATTTTTCATTTGTTTAGTGTTTCATATGACATAAGCAATTGAATATAATATTAACTTAGTGGATCTAAAATATCGGGTCATTCCATTTTCCCCTTAAATAAATTTTTTCCTTAGAATTTTAATTATTAACCACTAATGAAAGACGAAGAGGGAATTCATAAAATATTTATTATTATATATATAACTTCCAACATGAAACATACTTTACTATCTTAAACTATATCCATATACCTATCTTTTCCCTAACAAAATTGATTATTTATGCCCTAATAATATATTCTAAAGAATATACCTACCCAAAAAATATTAATATCCAAGATAATAATGTTTTAGGAAATCATATATTTATGAAAAAATTGACTCTATCATAAATCTCAAATGTATTATAACGAGTTTATTTGGTCACAAACTTGTCAATATAAATAAACATCACCAAAAAAATCATGGATTATGTTTTATTTAAATAAATAATCAGTTCTAGTACTATCGAAATCACTTTTATCAAAATCAATAAGCCCTTTATTAACTCAACATCAATCTTATATAAATCCTAATAGTTATATATTACATAGAAATGTGTTCTACAATAGTTTTCCCCAAAATAAAACCTTTTCATAAAATCACTTTTCAAGGTTATTGATTATATCTAATATATGTTTTAAGGCCATTAATTTTGAACAACTAAAGAACAATCCTTATATTTTTCACAAAACCCTCATAAATTTTGGAATATAACTGATTACCATAAATAAATATGACTAACTAATGAAAATATATATGATTATAAACAATTAATTTATTGTATGTTATCGAACTCACTACCTTAGGTAAGACTAAGAAGCACACATTGTCTATCAAAACATGAATATACTAATGTTATCAATCATTTAAGCATGCTCCCTTATTATAAAATATTCGTTTTTAGATACATCACATTCTTATCTATGTCATCATGATCCAATTTCAACAAAATACTAAATCAAAAGTTTCTATGACAATATCCAAAATAATTATAGTATATTATTATGAAAGATCAATTCTAACATGTCTTATCCAATGAAAACTTCCTTCCAATTCAACAATATTGCACTTGGTTAATACTATAAGTGTCTTTGATTTACCTAGATTATTTTAAGTTGTGTTATATCACTATTATTAATCTAACACCATAATATAATTCATATATAAATCTTGTGTAACAATTTATAAAGAGTATGTCATTTTCTAAAGGAATATCCCTCGGGTGTTTCAAACTAGATAAAGAGTTAAACCTATTTGTCATTCACCATGTGATTATCGAGTTAATACCCAATCCACCTTGTTTTATTTTATTACCCCTAGGTACATATTTTCTACAATATATATCCAGTTATAGTATCGATATGGGAATTTCGTTTCTTAGAAAACCACATAATCTCATCATTTCTGAAATTTTAGGATGTTATCATACACATAAACTTATCCATTAGACATATCTTCACGGTATGCCAAATTTTTCCTTTTCATAACCCCTAAAATATTACAGTATCCAACATAAATGGTTATCAATTATAATGAAACTTTACTTATCAACCTTTGATGAAATTTTTAATTCCCAAATTATCATTAACTAATAACATCCTAGTCTCTAATGTTTTCTAAACCCTAATATGACTCCCACTATAGCACCCTAAATTTAACAATCCATTAATTTCATGACATAAATAAAATATTTAATTATAATTCATTCTAAAGACCTTTTATGTTCATATTCTTAGATAATTAGGATAAAAAATTAACTAAAAAACTCATATGTTTTTCGTCTAATTAACATTTTCTCTCTATATAAAGAAATTATTAATACATAAAAATTATTTAACATTTCCCAAAAATTAATATCATAAGATAACCATTTATACTCATATTATGTTTTAATTTTCTATAATATACCAATATTTAAAATAAATACTACGTTTAATAGCATAAAATATATTTAACATCAAACTTAAATGAACTGTGAAATATTATTGTTTAAATAAGACCATTATAACTTAATTACTGTATTGGTGGGTATGAAAAAAATTAACCGAATTTTGAAATATATATAAAGATCCTAGTAAATACATATTTATTTATTAATTCTTAGAAAATAAAAACATAATTTTTAGTAGATTCATTTAATTCTTTAAAAATATGTTTTCTTTAAAAATAGGTTTTAATTATATTTTTAAGTGAATATTATATTAAATTTCTAGATTTTTTTGACACCAATACATGTTCAAATTATGTCAATACTCTCTAGGTGATGACTCGTCATTCTCTATCCAGAACCACCATGGTTTTATCAATTGATTAGCATGTTACTTTTTCCATTAACTACCTTTGTTCCCAATTTTCATGTTATTTCATTTATGCTCACAATAGGTATCAAGATCACATGAATTTGTGGGTGGACATCGGATCTCTCAAGTCAACCATCACTAACCCATGGATTATTTGGGGGGATTGTAATTCAATCATGAATCGAGATGAGAAAATGGGTACATCCAAAAATTAAATCTCTTTCAAGGAATTTAGATCATGCATTGATCAGAATGATTTGATTGAGATCTACTTGGTTGGTGCTAAATACACATGGTTTAGGAAGCACTTAAATATATTTGTTACTAGTAATATTGATAGAGATTTTTTCAATGGGTATTCTCTTGACACATGGGGTTCCATATCACGCTCAACCCCATCACGAATCAAATCTGATCATCATTCTATCTTGGTGGATCTTGTTGAGAAGGATCCTAAGCATCCTTTCCCTTTTATGTTCAACAAGGCTTGGGTCTCTCACCCTAAAAGCAAGGTAATTGTTCAGAGCATTTGGAATTCTATAAATTATAGGGTTGATGTATATGCCTATATCACAAACTCAAAATTCTTAGGATGTGCTGGAAATATTAGATCAAGGATCACTTTAGCTCCCTGGACATTGATATATCATCTCTTGAGGACTCTTTACAAAATGTTCAAGAACTCCACACTCACAATGACTTATCTGATGGGATTTCGGTTGATGTTCAGTTGTCTCTCAAACACAACAAACTCTTAAACATAAAATATTCCTTACAAAGGGAATCTTTTAATGTTAGTGGGATAATGAATGGTGATAGGAATTCAATTTTTTTTAATTCTCTTCAGAAAATAAAGAAAGTCTCTAATCCTCTTTCCTTGATAAAGAATAGTGATAGTCTCATTGATATCAGAGTGTCTCTCTCATAGAATGTTATATGATAATTTAAGGATCTCTTAAATGGTTTACATCCCAATGATGATCCTGTGGATGGTGTCATTTCAAGAATGGTGAATCAAGAGGAAAATTATTTTCTTATTGCTATCCCTCTTGAGCCAGGGATTAAGGAGGCTGTTTTCAGCATCAAACCTTAATGTTCTACTGGCCCAGATGAATTTGGTAATTTATTCTTTCAATCATTTTTGGATATTATTCATGAAGATTTTTGTAGGATTGTCACTCATTTTTTCAGAGGTGTATCTCTCTCTGGGGATTTGAATGCTCAATTTCTTTCCCTTAGTATGAAAGTGGAGAATTCCAGTGAAATAAATTTATTCAGTCATACTTCCCTAGTTAATAACACTTATAAAATCATTTTTAATATCATGGTTAATAGGTTATCCTCTATTACTAGCAAGATTGTTTCTTCTAATAAGTTTGGATTCATCAAAGGAAGATCAATCTATGATTTCCAAATCACTACATCGGAGTGTGTTAAACTTCTAAAAAAATCCATCTGAGGTGGTAATATTTCTCCTAAATTGGATGTCATGAAAACATTTGATACAATGGATTGGGGTTTCATCTACAATATTCTCACCATGTTTTGTTTTGATGATGTTTTCATTAATTGGTTGAAAATTATTTTGAGATATGCTCACATTTTAGTTCTCATTAATGGATCCCATAAAGGATATTTCAATTGCTCGAGAGGTGTCAGGAAGGGTGACCCTTTACCAGCAATCATTTTTCTATTTATGAGTATTATCTTAATAGGATTCTTTCTATCAGGAATAACAACAGAAAGATGAATCTCATCTAGGATATTTGGGGGATTGTTGCCCTTACCACCTATTGTATGCAGATGATATCATTCTCATCACACACGAGGACAATAGAAACATCCAAAATATAATGTGAGTTATTTTTCAATATGAGATGGTTTATGGACAAAAGGTTTGTTGGAGAAAGTACTTTTTTTTTACTTTTTGGGAGGATCTTTTCTTCCAACAGGAAAAATAACATCATCAGAGAGATGAAAATTGTAGAGGGATCTCTCCCCTTCACCTACCTGGGGGTTCCCATATTCTAGGGGAGACCGAAGTTTTGTCATTTCTATATCATTGTAGGCATTATTAAAAGACATATTTCTTCTTAGAAGGGAAAGTCTCTTTCCATGGATGGTAGGGTTTTCCTTGTGAAGTCCATAATCTCCTCAAAATTTGTATATTATTTCATCGTGTACTAATGGATGATTTCATTAATTAAGAGCATCAATGTCTCTATCAAGAAATTCAATTGGTTTGGGTGCATCACGGGAATAAAACTCCCAATGGTTACATGGAATTCTGTCTACAAACAATATGATTATTGGGTATTAAGCATAAAGAATCTTGAGGGTTTCATTGACTCGTTACAATCTGGTTTTATCTGGAAGCTTATAAATGTACACTCGGAGGCTCTTTGCTTCCATAGAGCCAGATTCACTCAAAGGCTCAAGTATGGGAACTATAATTACTTTAACTCTTAGATGTAGCCTACCTTCAAGATTATTTTCTCTAAAATGGATGTTGACAATCGATGTTTGGTCTCTATGGAATCCTCTCTTCAATTCTAGAAATGTAACTGGACTGGGAATCACTTGGTTGACTTGGTTCTGGAAGGTGAATCAAATATCGATTTTGACTTATCAATTAAATATCATCTTGGTGATATGTAAAGTCTTCTAGATCACATTAACTCTATTATGAAAGGTATTTCTGGTCTTCTAGGGGATTTCTAGGCATGGGACCTTCTCCCAATGGTATTATTACCTGCAAAGGGTTTTATAATAATTCTGTTAGCAGTACATCATAACTCAAATGGATGGGTGATTTACATAAAAATTTCCCGAATCCATCTCTTTCCATTCTTCCATGGATACTGGCTCTCAAAAAATTTCCAATAGATTACTTCCTACAAATCTGTGGAATTTCCCTCTGTTCCATTTTTTCATTGTTCCATCAACATTGGGAGGATTTAGATAATCTCATTCTCAATTGTGCAACTGCCTTAGCGATGTGGAAAGTAGTTTTTAATATTTTTTATGTGTTTTTACCTCATGCTAACTCTATATGTGATTTCATAAAAAGCTGGTCTGCTTTGAATTTTTCACTGTAAGTCTGGAATCTCTTTCAGGCTACTGTAGAAGAGCTTATTCATATCATATAGACTGCAAGGACAAGGTGTTGTATGAATTGCAGATTTTTCAAGCTGGTGCTGCCTTTTCAGGCCTGCTTGTTGCTGTGTGTGAGAGAGAATTGACAAGAGGTATGTTTTTTAATAAATCCATACATGATTTATCTGTTCTTACTCAATTTGGGGTTAAAAGAAAATTTCTTCTTCCCCTTGTCACAATAGAAATTTTATGGAATGCTTATTTTCATGGATGGATTAAGATCAACTATGGTGGTGATTAGGTGGGTAATACAGGTCCTTCTAGACTTGGTCATATATTTAGGGATTATCAATGTTATTCTCTTGGTTGCATTTATCATTATTGTGGTATTTCCTCTACTCATTAATCCTAAGTGCTTGGTATTATTATCGTAGTTAAACATGATGAACAATAATGTTGGAACTATATTTGGATCAGGTGTGACTCTACAGTAGTGGTGCTTGCCATCCGAACAGGTTCTTTACATCTCTAATGGAGACTCACTAATTGGTGGAAAATATTCCTAGACTTTCTCTACTCAAGAAAACATATCATCACTCATGTTTATAGTGAGGTAAATTCACTAGATGATGGTCCTTCTAACAAAGGTGTCAATGGTAATGATTATTATTGGGTTGATCATGTGCCAGGTGATCTCCGTCCACTTCTCAGGAAGGATCTTTGTAAATTTTCAAACATTAGACTTGTGTATGTTTTATTTCTTTTTAATAAAGGGATCTTTATTTTCTAAGAAAGGTCTCAGCTTTTCATAAAAAATAGGTAAATTTTAATCATATTTATAACTTATTTTGGTATAAATATGTTTTTGTTCTTAAAGAATTTTTCTTATTCTTAAAACTACTTTCCATTGCATTTTACTGGTTAAATGTTAATTTTAATTATTTCTATTATTTTAATTTAATATTGAAAAATAGATTCCATTTTTGGAATTAGGTGGTCAAAATTTAGCAAATTTATCCTTTTTTTTCATTTTGAATAGCAACGGTAGTAAACAATTCCCAACTTGTTAAGGTTAAATCAGGTAATTATTTTTAAAAATAACGTGATAAGGGCTACAAATCCCCCTGACACATGTATTTATTTTATTGGATAAGTGTGTTTAGAAGTTGAGTATTCAGGTTTTGAAAATTTAGTAATTTATTGAAAATTTACTTTGATTATAACATTTATATTACTATAAGTGAATATAAATTCAATTATGCTACTATATTGTTTTAAATATCTAAAATATGTTTTTAAAGGGATAAATACAAATTATGTTTGGTTAAAATGTATTATTTTAAATTTAAATTTTTTTTTATCATGGTAATTTATTTCTTATTTTTAGTGATGAAAAAATTACCCTAAATTCTTATAGAACATCAACACAATATTTATTCAATTAATAGAAAAATAAATTAAATGATTCTAAAAATATTAAATGTAATATAATTTGAATGAATTATGGTAGTATATGAATTTTTTAGATAAGTATAATATGTGAGTGGCATGTGAAATGATTATATTAAAATTATTTTATTCTCATGTTGTTTTAAAAGTAAAATTAAATGAATTGTGTAAAAAAATACATTATTAATATTTTATTATAAATAATTTTTTATTATATGAATTAGAATTCCTAAAATTATTATAATTTTCCAAATGAATGAGATATTGTTTAAAATATCAGTCGTGGCCCTTTTATGGTCCTTATGTCCTTTAATAGTAAATTTACTAATGATTATGATGTAAAAACATTGATATCATAGTTATCAAGAAAATGGTTAATGGGAGGTTAAAATAAAGAGATAAGGGTAAAAAAGTAATATAGATATGCACAAATTATATTGGATGATTGGATCTAGAACTATTACAATGTAATATTCAAATTATAACCTATTTCCTCATTTATTCAATGAGAAATAATTTTTATTAATTTAATAATTTAAGAAATTCTAAGAATATATCTCCCATATCTTATAAAAGGTCACCACCCATACTATTTTATTCACCCTTAAAAATCCTTTTGGATCTTTTAATCGCTATCCAAACCCTTTAGTTACATCCCTGAAGAGGTACAGTTATTAACCAAGTGTTTTAATTTTATATCTTCTTTCACCTCCTTCAAATCATCTTCAAACAAGATAAAATAGTAACATAAATATCTTACATGTTATTGGATACTATTATATAAATGTAATAACCTATATACATATCCCCTTCCATAAAATAGGAAATGAAACCATCTATTATGTGTACGGAAGACTTCCTCCTCATGAATCGATGTAATTTTATTTCCATCAGTACCTCCCAATGATTTTTATGTGGATGTATTTAATACACACACACACACACACAAACACACACACACACACATACACACACACACACACATATATATATATGGTATACATGAAATATTTGTCATTATATGAATATAATATTTTTTATTTTTTTCTTTCTATTCACTAAAAAATGATAATGTCATTCATTTATACATGTAAATTACAACCTCCATGAAGCGATGTGATTCTTTTTTCATTACCACATCACATGGATGGTATATATAATTGAAATTTCATAAATAATATAATATTTATGATATAGTTTTAATTATTTAATATTAAAATAATACTTACATTCTTTCCCTAATGTTCATTTAAAAATGGTTATGTTACTCATGTGTACATATAATCCACCGTCTCCATTATTGTAACGTAATTAATTTATCATAACCTTCATTTATGGTTAGTTATAAAATTATAAGTTATGTATAAAATTTATAATAATGTCCTGATTATTATTCTATAAGTGATTTATTATGGAACTCATTAACCGTATGCAACATACCAAAGTCATTTTGGGCATATGATCTGAATATCCCTAAAACATTCAGTGTGGACTTAACTTATTATGTAATTAATAATATAATTAAGATATATGAAATAAATGGTCAAATTATAATGGAGTAATCCTAGGAAAGGATCTTAATGAAAAAAAATCGATATAAGTTTATTATACCGGAGTTAAAGGTCATACTTGGTGAGTCCGAACTTGAGGTAAGGGATTTCTTCTCAATTTTCCTTAATCGAGGCATATTTTATGGTTATTCACTTTCCTTATTTATATGGTTTATATAATATAATTCTATATGTTTTATCATTAATACTTTATAATTTATGTTATTTTATATTTCTATTCAAATTATTACATCATAGGGGATTTGAAAAAATAGTTATCAAGTAGTAAGGGATTTCTTAACAGAATTTCCACTCAATGGGTTATAATTCTACTTCATTGACATGTTATAAAATGATTATGGGGGAATTTATTTATAATTATTTTGTTCTAAATTTTCAAAAATATTATTTAGATTTATATATATGCACATAATCATTTCATGGATTAATTATCACTTTAATTATTATGATATTTTTAACAGTTTTTCTTTATTACAATACCATTTTCTTGATAAATGTTTCATGTTGCGCATTGTGATTTACATGAATGGTGTACCTACCACCTCATGATGAATTTATATAAATTAATTTATATAATTCATTGGAATTATTGATCCATATCACTTTCTTTATTTCAATGACTTTTGATTCAGAAGTCACGAAAGTGGTAAAGGCATTATCTTAGAATCTACTTTATAATTGAGATTATTTAAGTTCAGGTTCCATTGGATATAATCATATGATTTAATTTTCATAAACCACAGATAAATTATCATATTTTTTTTATGAATGTTGTTAAATTATTAATTCATATTTTTTATTATAATATTTATTAATGAAATATCAAGAAAGTTGATTATATGTGATACTAATCTTAGATCTTTTATTATATAGAGAATATTTCTCATACATATACATATTTTATAATATTTTTACATGAGTTTTATTTTATAAACATAAATTATTTCATAAAATTATTTTAATTTATCTTTGAGATTATAATAAATTGTTTAAAATTGATATATCTTAACATTTGCTACACGGGTCACTTTTGATTATCCTTAAAAAATTGTAAAAGAATGGTTATTTTTAACATTTATGAGATGAATTGATTTTGTTTCCATAACAATCCATATTTTCCTTGTTGATTATTTTATGAGACGCCATGTTTATTTTCAAATTAATAGTTTTTCATAACAATTTATGAAATTTTTATTTTTAATTGTTATTTTCATATTGTAACAGACATTTTCCTCAATAATGTTTTAAAATATTTCAATGGTATTTCTATTAATCAACAATATTAACCATTAATGTTACTTATTATCCACTAGGGATATGTTATAATGATACAATAATTATCGTTTTTTGATATATTTTTTATGTTTCAATGTGATTTTCATGAAAAGTCTTTCTTTAACATGGGTTAACTAAGCTAAAATGGAATGATAGTTATTCTCAAGGGTGTTATACAGAAAAGTTCAAGATTACAAATGATTTATTCGTAAAAAATACTTGGAAAATATTTTAAATGACAGGTGAGCCTAATATATCCTACAATTATGGGTGATCCTGATATGAATTATATGATAGGTGATATTGACCTAACTTATATGACAGGAGAACCCCATTATAGATCCCCAATGCATTGAGTAATGTTACTTGTCTTCAAATGAAAGAAGAAGGGAGTTAACCATAGTGGTTTCTTCCATGTGTTTAACTAGGCTTCATTTATTTCTAACATGAGTTTAACAAAAGTTATAAAGATAGTGTTCAAAGATACCAATGCACTTTTCTTATACTTAATATGCGTTTTTAATTATTCATTTGATCACGATTGATATCACATGGATCATTAATTTTGACTCTCATGAGTCTTGCCTATTATAAAGACCCGACCATTAAAGGTTACTTAATCATGAATTTTAGAAAAGGCCATATATTATTACACATTTAGGATCTTTTGGGGTTTAGATTTTTAAATTATTAGGATATCTTACATCCATGACATACCACATTCATTCAAGGGGATACTACTAAAACAATATCAATTTTTTTCAAAATTTAAAACATTTAAACTTAAAAAATGATTTGTTTAACAACACTCCATATAAAACATCATGGATCACTTATTTGTCTTGCGCATCCTTATATCCCACAAGAAATATTTTAAAAACTTGGGATGAGTATAAAACTCAGTAAGGGATATAAATAAAGAAAGCATTAGTTAAGTGATAACATAAAAACCAATAAAACCCATATGCATAAAAAGTCATATTTACCATATCACTATTACATTAACCCTTACACATGGAATAACCTTTTGGTCAACATACATATCTAGAGTACCCAATACATTAGAGATCATTAATGGGGCTCACCTATCATATCTTGAGTTGTAATGGGCTCAACCCAACAGAACTTAATCTATATTGGGCACAACCCAACATATATTAAGATATAATGGGATTAACCCAACATATATAATATACAAGGAACATATAATGTTAATAAATTATCTTGAAAATCAGGAAAAACCACTAATGCAATATAAATATAAAAACAATCCCTTTGAAATTTATTAAAGAGATTTTTAAAAGGATTTTAAAAAGAAAGTCCCTTAAAATATAATTGGAGTGAGAATTAATAGAATGAAATGGATATCTGTATAAACTTTAAATACGCATAGTGTAACATAATATAATAAAAAAATCATCAAACCAATAATCTTAATAACACATAATGAATAAATAAGAAGGTTAACTGAAAGAATGGAAATTGGGTTAAGAATTCTCTTACCTCGGGTTCTTCTTACATAAAATATTTTTAAAACTCTTGTATAATGGTTAAAAGAGTGTTATTAATATATTAAAGAATCTTATTAATGATTATAACACCTTATATGATCATTTCATATCATCATTTTACCATTTAATTATTAGTATTTTGATCCTACCATTGTTTGGGTGCTTTCTTTACATGTTTTCCATGATCAGTTCATTATGGATGTTCTTGTCGATTGGGAGTGAAAATACAAAATTGGAAAAGAATGATAGTTATATATTTCCAAAAACATAAATTTTACCATTTATAATTTTGAATTCTGAAAATATGATGATTCATATGTTAAAACATTAATGATGTTCGTTTAGACCATTTTAGTCGCTCTTTGATAATAATGACCTCATTATGTTTTATAAATTAAAACAATGTGTATAATTGAATTCCAGAACCATGGATGATAAATAATACATATATTTTAACCTGGTTCAACCCTAAAAATGGTTTTATGACAATAATTGAAATAATTAAAGCATATTGAAATCACATCCTCCACGATGTCGATAATTTGAGACATCACATACGATATTTTTATTCCATGTATAAGTGGGAGAGGAGAAGAAGAATGATGATGAATTGTCTATGAGCATGAGAACATCTAGAATATGAAATATTTCTGGATATTTCAAGACACTTGGATAAGAGGTGGGGAAGATACTATAAAAGAAAAGTAAAGGAAAAGAAAACACATGGAAAGGAAGAGGATTCCTTACCTCTTGATCTCTTATCTTTGAGATCCTCCTTAAGGCCTTTGATTTTGGCCTTTGGGTGATACCAGTTGGTCATGGACGTGGTAAGGATATTGGGGAGGGAATGTGGTAGAAATTAGACAATTATCAATGCTTGAGAGGTGTGGGAGGAAGTGGGGAATGAGGGTTGTATTTATAGTATAGGAGAAGAGATATTTTACATTTTTTAAATCATTATTATAATATTTTTTCTCACTACTATGAATAATCTTAATTAATGTGACCCAAAATAGTAAAAATGGCATGTGAGTTTGAAAAAATTGGTTTTACATCACTTATGATGTCATAAATAGTGTATCTAACTGATAATTTGAATATACTGTATTTTACCGTATTTCAATATTTATCAAAAATTCAAGAATTTTAAAAAAATTCAAAAAATTCACCCTAATATTTTTTTTGATATATATAATTCAAAAATGAACTCCATTTTCTGAAAATAATTTTCTAAATTTTATTAATTTACTTTTAAAATAAAATCATACATAATTCAAAAATTAACAATATTAATTCTAAAAGTACTTTTATATCACATTGAAAAATTAACCAAGATGTCATTATCTGAAATCCTTAAGAAAATAAAATAACAATACAATTTTCTATTCATTAATGTCATATTTATATTCATATTACTATTAATAATGGTATATTACTATTCACCAATAAAACATGTTGGTTCCATCAGACTCCAAATAACATACTTAACACAATTATAAATGACCATTTTTTGAAATTAAACACATATAAGAAACCAAATTATGTTCAAAGGAAAGTTATAAATATATACTTAAAAAATGTTTCATGAATTTCATTTAATTTTTTAAAACCTTGGGGTGTTACATTATCCCCACTTTCTATAAATTACTTCATCACAATTTTATTTACTCATTAAACAAGTGAGGGTACCATTCTCTCATAGCATTTTCAAATTCCCATGTTGCTTATTCAACAATGTGGTTTCTAGAAAAAACCTTTACCTGGTAGATTGCATTATTCCATAATACTTGTTCCCTTTGATCAAGAATCTGAACTGGTTTATCTTCATAAGAAGGATTATCTTCTAGCTGAACTGCTTCTGGACTCAAGGCATGTGATGAATCTGGAACATACATTGTGAACATTGAATCATGAAAAATATTATGTACCCGAGATAAACTTAGAGGAAAATCAACTCGGTATGAAAGTGGTCCAAATTTCTCTAGTATTTCAAAAGGGTCGATGAATCATGGAGTTAGCTTTCATTTCTTACCAAAATGCATCACACTTTTCAAAGGATAAATTTTAATGAAAACATGGTCACCTACCACGAAAGAGAAGTATTTACTTTTGTTATCTACCTACTATGAGCTATCCTCATGTGCTTCTTGATCATCTTCACTTTCTCAGCAACTTCCTCTACTAATTATGGTCCCATCAACTTCCTTTCCCTGACTTCATCCCAAAAAAGCTAAAGTTTGACACCAATTCCCATACAATTATTCAAAAGGTGTCGTCTATATACTGGAATGAAAACTATTATTATAAGAAAACTCAACTAAAGAATGATGATGATCACAACATCCATGGTAGTCCATTGAACAAGATCAAAGAATATCCTTCATGGTCTGAATCGTTCATTCTGATTTCCCATCTGATTGAGAATTTAAAGTTGTACTGAAATTTAATTCTATGCACAAAGAATTATGAATACCCTTACAGAAGATAGAAGTGAACCTCAAATCCCAATAAGATAAAATGGAAATAGGAACTCTATGTGACCTAATAATCTCTTTGAGGTATAGTTGAGAAATTTGATACAACAAAATTGTATCTCGAATAGAAAGGAAATGTGCAGATTTGGTCAGTCGATCAATAATAACCCAAATCGCATTGTTACCTCGAGAAGTCTTCAGTAGTCCCACTACGAAGTCCATGGATATATTCTCTCATTTCCACTCTTGCACTGGAAAAGTATAAAGCACCCCCTTCAGTATCTACCAATCTTCTTTATCCTATTGACATGCCACACATTACATAGTAAATTATGAAATATCTCATTTCATTCCATCCCACCAGTAATACTTCTGAAGGTCTCTGTACATATTAGTACTATCAGGATGAATTGAAAATGGAGAACTATGAAATTCACAGAAAAAATATTTCATTAACTGGAAATCATAAGGCACACACAACCTTTTCAAAATTTTAAAACACAATCTTTATCCAAGTTAAATTCTGGAAACTTAATCATTTTAAAAAATTCTACCTTTTTTATAGCTCATAGTCTTCTTTCTGTGCTTTCTTAATTTTTTATGATAATGATGACTGCAATCAAACCTGAATCAAATATGATTCATTCCCTACACTGACAACTTCAAAGTCAAAATTAATAAAATAATTAATTAAGGAATCATGTTCCAAACATAACATGGTTAATGATGCATGATGTTTTCATCTCAAGGTATCCACCACTTTTTTGATTTTACTAGATTGTAATTAATCGTGAAATCATAATCCTTTATTAGTTCAATCCATATTCTCTGCCTCATATTTAATTCCTTCTAAATGAATATATTCTTCAGACTTTTTTGGTCCGTATATATTTGACATTTGGCTCTATATAAATGGTGCCACCTAATTCTCAAGGAAAAAACCAAATCTTCTAATTCAAAATCACGTGTCTGATAATTTTACTCATGAATATTTAGTTGTATTAAAGCCTAAAAAATTACCTGATCATTCTGTATTAGAGCACAACCAAGTACCTTCAATGAAGAATCATTGTAGATGACAATGTCACTATTCCAGGAAGGTAAGGCCAAAACTAGAGCATTCACCAATCTCTTCTACAGTTTCTGAAAATAAACATTACATTATTATGTCTAAACAAATTTAAACCCTTTTCGTGTTAACTTAGATAGCTGGTTAGATAACCATTAATTTTTTTTAACAAACCATTGTTAATAACCGGCTAATCTAAGAAAACTACAAATATCTGTAACATTTGTGGGTGTTTTCCATTCATCAAGAACTTTTGTTTTGGAAGGATCGCCTGTTATTCCATCCCTATTCAGAATGTTCCCAAGAAAAGAAATCTGTTGCAACCAAAAATCAAACTTTCTGAAATTTCTATATAGTTTATTTTCTTTTATGGTTTTCAAAACAACCCTTATGTGTTTTTCATGCTCCACTTTACTTCTAGAATATACCATAATTTCATCAATAAACACAACCACAAACATATCCAAGAAATCATGGAAAATTATATTCATAGGAACCATGAATAAAGTAGGTGCATTAGTTAACCAAAAATGTATAACTAAAAATTCATAAAGACCATATATAGTATGGAACGTGGTCTTCAGGATGTATTTATCCTTTAATTTTAAATGATGATACCCAGACCTCAGGTCAACCTTTGAAAAATATTGCACTCCCTAGAGATGATAAAAAAAATTATCGATATGAGGAAAAATATTTTTTTAACAATTATGTTATTGAAGGATCTATAATTGATGCAAAGTCGCATTGACCCTTCTTTTTTTCTTGATAAAAAAGACAGGAGCGCCCTATGGTGAAGTGCTGGGTCAGATGAAGCATTTACCTAATAATTATTGCAACTAATTTTTAAATTCCAGAAGTTCCATTTGGGCCATTTAATAAAGATGTTTTTAAATTTTATTAACATGAGGAACTAAGTCAATAGAAAACTCAACCTCTCAATTAGAAATAGCACCAGGAAAATCATTGGAAAAAACATCCAGGTATACATTTACCAATGGTACATCATTAATCTGGATAGTTCCCTTATCTTAAAAAATATTTGCAACATAAATTTCATTTCCATCCTTTATTAGTTCCATATCATCCTAATATGTTATAAATGCTATGGGTTCATTCTTGAACAAAAAAATAAATTTTTTCTGAAAAAAACTTCCTTTTCTATGTAATCTATCTTAGCATGATAAAAAGAATGCCAGTCCATACCCAGAATAACATCAAACTCTACTAGAGGAAAAACAAAAAGGTATTTAGGTATAGTATTTACAAAGATGAGGAATGATATATTCTTATAATTTCTTTTTTACACAATATTTCCTCTAGGTGTTTTTACCATGAGATCTTGTTTTATTTCATGAGGTTGAATTCCCAATTTTTATGAAAATTTCTCAGAAATTAATGAATGTGTAGACCCTAAATCAAACGACACATTTTTAAAATCTATAAAAACAATAAATGTACCTGATACCACCACATTTGATGGTTCACCATCTACTGAACTAGTTGCAAATGATTTTACCAAACCCTTCTGCTTCCACTCTTCCTGATTCTCAACTTGAGTAACTAGATTTGGACAAATATTAGCAAAATGATACAATTTCTAACAATTAAATCATCTCACCATCAGATTAACATTAATTTTCAGATCATTTTCCTTAAACTCACAAGACATGTGTCCAAACTTTCCACATCAGTATCATTTCCTAGAATTTACAAGACATTCACCAGGATGCCTTTTACCACACTTTTCAAAAGAAGGGAAATTCATTTCCTTACATCTAGAATTCTTTGATGAGTTCTTCCCATTTTACTACGAACCTTAAATCTTCTGATTCTTTTCATTACGAGGCACATATGTTTCAAAAAACTCCATCACAAATTTTTTAGCACAACAACCAAGATTATCATAACTTTTAAACTCTTGTGAGGATAAAGATATTTACAAAAACGGATTCAAACCAGAGTAAAATCTATTAATTTTACATTCAAAATCCTGAGTAAAATCTAGTAAATAACTGTACAGTCTAGTAAAATTGGATTCATATACTACCACATAATCATTATATTTTTTTCTTCACTTACATGAATTGTTTCTCCATTATGAGTCAAACAGTTTTTGGAAAATATTTTTCCTGAAAAAGACTCTTAAAATCATCCCATTCTTGACTGTCAAGATCATCTCACTCTCTTGTATTCTTAACCAGATACCACCATTGATCGTCTTCACCTTCCAAATGATAAATGGATAATATTACCTTTTAACGTTCCAAATATACCATTATATCAAATATCTTTTCTAGAGCATTGATCCATTCTTTATCTATCACTGGATCTACAATTACATTGAATGATGGAGGATGTTTCCTCATAAAATCATCCATAAAAGACATGTTTCTTCATGGTAGATCATGTTCCTCTCTAGAATGGATACCACCCCCATTTATTTCTTGAGTCCATGGATCTATTGCTGTTATAAACAGATCGGTTATGATTACCACCATTTTGGGCTTTAGATTCAGACATACATCATCCTCTTGGTGCCTTCCTACTTCAGATTATTTTTTTCTTCTGGATAAATCCATTCTGTAAATACATAAATTATATGAAGCAACATTTTAATGCTTAAATTAGATAACAATTCAAATTACCATAGTGTAGAACCCAGTTATATTATTCCTTTAATATCATCATAACCCCTAAAGTTATCTAAACCATCATATGATACCAACTATAAGGACCAGACTTTTAAACGTTAATTAATCATGAATTTTAGAAAAGTCCATAAATTATTACACATTTAGGATCTTTTCAGGTTTAGAGTTTTAAATAATTAGAATATCTTACATACATGACATACCACATTCTTTCAAGAGAATACTACTAAAACAGTATCCATTTTTTCAAAATGTAAAACATTTACAATTAAAACATGATTTGTTTAACAACACTTTATATCAAACCTCATGACTCCTTTATTTATCTTACCCATCATTATATACTGTGAAAACCATTTTAAAAACTAGGGATTATTATAAAACTCAGTAAGGGATATAAATAAAGAAGGCGTTAGTCATTTGATAACATAAAAACCATTAAAACCCATAATAAAAAAACTCATATGAATAGAAAAATCATGTAGTTACCTTTGTAAATATTTACCATATCACTCTTGAATTTACCTTACACAAGGAATACAATTTTGGTCAAATTCCATCTATGGATAACCCAATGCAATAAAGAGTTATAATGGGGCTCACATGTCATATGTTGAGATATAATGGGCTCAACCCAACATACCTTGAGCTATAGTGGGATCAACCCAACATATCTTGAGCTATAACGGGCTCAAAACAACATAAATATTGCGAAAATAACTTATCATGGTAAAAAATTATTCTGAAAATTAGGATAAACCACTAATTCCATATATATATATAACAATAATTTTGAAATTTATTAAAGAGAGTTTTAAACGGATTAAAAAAAGAAATTCCCCTAAAATATAATTGAAGTGACAATTAATATAATAGAATGGATATGTGTATACAATATAAATAAAAATATTTCAACATAATATAAACAATTAAAATCATCACACCAATAATCATAATACCACATAATGAATAAAGAAGATGGTTAACCCAAAGAATGGAAATTGGGTTAAGAATTCCTTTACCTTGGGTTATTATTATATAAAATGTGTTTAAAACTCTTGTATAATGGTTAAAAGAGTGTTAATAATATCTCAATGAAAAATATTCATGATTATAACACATTATATGATCATTTTATAACATCATTTCACCCTTAAATTATTATTATATTGTTCCTTCCATTGTTTTGGGTGCTTTCTTTACATGTTTTCCTTGATTGGTTCATGATTGATGTTCTTTTCCATTGGGAGTGAAACTATAGAATTGGAATGGAATGGTAGTTACATATTTACATAACCATAAATTATTCCATTTATCATTTTTAATTCTAAAAATAGGATGATTCATAAGTTAAAACATTAATGATGTTCGTTTAGATCATTTGAGTCGTTCTTTGATAATAACGACCTCATTTTGTTTTATAAATTAAAAAAATTGTATAAAATAATTAAATAACCATGGATGATACATAATACATATATTTTATCATTTTCTAACCATAAAAATGGTTTCAAGACAATACTATAATTAATTAAATAAAATTTTAATCACATCATCTACGATGTCGGTAATTTGACACACATCACGAATAATGTTTTTATTCCATGAATAAGTGGGAGACAAGAAGAAGAATGATGTTAAATTTTCCATGAACCTGAGAAAATTCAGAATATACAAGATCTCTAGAGCTTTCATTCCTCTTGGATAAGATGAGGGGAATAGAATATAAAAGAAAAGGAAAGGAAAGGAAAACACATGAAAAGGAAGAGGATTTCTTACCTCTTGATCTATTCTCCTTGAGATCCTCCTTAAGGCCTTTGATTTTGGCCTTTGGGTGAGGCTAGTAGGTCTTGGAAGTGGTGAAAGAGATTGGGGAGGGAATTTAAAAAATAATTGGTCAATTATCAAGTCTTGAGAGATGTGGGAGGAATAGGGGAATGATGGTTGTATTTATAGTGGAGGAGAGGAGGTATTTTACGTTATTTAAATCTTTATTATAATATTTTTCTAAAGACTATGAATAAACTCAATTTATGTCACCCAAAATAGCAATAATGAAATTTTAGTTTGAACCAAGTGGTCTTACATCCGTTATGAGGTAATAAATAGTATATTTAACTGATAATTTGAATATACGGTAATTTACCATATTTCACTATTCATAAAAAATTCATGAATTTCAGAAAAATCCAAAAAATGCAACCAAAACATTTTTTGACATGTAGAATTCAAAAATGAACACTATTTTTGGAAAATAATTTTCAAAATATAATTAATTTAATTTTTAAATAAAATCATACATAATTGAAAAATTAACAATTTTAATTCTATTACTAGTTTTATATCACATTGAAAAACTTATCCAAGATTTCCTTTTCTTAAAGTCATAATAAAATAAAATAATAATACAATTTACTATTCATTAGGGTCATATTTCTATTCATAAGGATTTGTTACTATTCACCAAAAAACAATTTGGTTCCATCAGACTCCAAATAACATAACACAATTCTAGATAACTATTTTTCGAAATTAAAAACATAGAAGCAACAAAATTATGTTTAAATTAAAGTTAAAAATATCTACTTAAAACAAAGTTTCTTGTATTTCATTTAATTTTTTAAAACCTAGGGGTCTTACACATATGACATATTTTATTCAATGTCAAATGTTTTGGGATCCATATTTTGATAAGTTTGAAATCTATTATGTTATACTCTTGCACTTGGTTATGTCATCATACCCTTATACCCATATTATTCTCCCTAATTACATTCAATTTTGAATGATTATGTTTACCTTTAATTGTAATTTTATGTCACACTTCTTATATTTCTATTTTCTCAGGTTGCGAAGGATGGTTTTAGGTATTTTGGGTGTTATGAACATAATGTAAATTGATATAGTTTTTTAGGATACTATTGTTTATGTATCCAATTTATTATGTAAGATTATGTCCTAATTATTTTAAACTTTAAAACTAAAGGTTATTTGTGTATAAAATTGATCCATTATTTTCATCTAATGTTGTATGTTTTGGATGGATAAAATTGGGCCACAATTGTCATACTCATTGATAGAAATGTGAAATTTATGCTTTCATGCATTGGATTTGAGAGTGTGGGTCCAGGGATTTTATAGTTGTCATCAGAGAAGGGTTTAAACAACATTAAAAATTAGAATTTTTCAGTAGTGTTTATCATAAGATTTATGAATACAATCATTAGTTTATAGGTTTATGGTTGCTTAATATTTCAAAGGTATAGACACCCCTTTTTAGGTTTATGATTAATGACCTCAGTCACTCTCTATAATTATTTGGACAATATGTTTTTTCTCAATGTCTATATATTCACTTCCCAAAAAATTTAATCCTATTTAGAAACATTTTTATGTTTTATTCTTTATAATCATAATACTCACTTTATCTCTTATCAAGAGGAAGTTTTATGAACCCTATTTATGATGTGGGATTTCAATATAGGTATATTCAAATGTAAAATCTTTGATTATCGAGCTTAAGTTGAAATTGATATTAAATAAATTATTAAATGGGTCGGGGAGAATATATTTTTATGACAATAAAGAAATACTATTTGTAATAGTGTACATTATATAAACACCAAACTTAAACAAACTATAAATTAATATTATTCAAATAAGATCGTTATAACCTTGACATTGAATTAGTTGGTATGAATAAGACTAAAAATGTTATGGAATATATATATATATATATATAATGGTCTTAATAAATCAAAATCATTTGATTAATTCTTAGTAAAAATATACACAATTTTTATTAAATTCATTTTATTCTTAAAAAGTAGGTTTTATTCAAAAATGGGTCTTATTGATTTTTTATGAGAGAATATTATATTAAATTTATTGAAATTTTAGAAAATTTATTTGATAAAAAAGATATAATTTTTTAAATAATCCTATCAAAATTATCTTAGAGTATTTTTTTTGATATTTCTACAAATATTGATTTTTATGTGAATAGTGAAATGTATCTATTTTTATAAAAACAATCCTTTCTTTTATTTAAATAAAGTTATTTAAAAGTAAAATTATTCATTGAATTTGATTTCGAGTTAAATTAATTATTTTATAGTAATATATAATATAAATAATTACATGTTAGCTATCATTACACTTGATTTTGGTATACGTACATTTTTGGGCTAAAAACACATTTTTATAAAAACCCCTTTTCATTACATTTTTTTGTTTAATTTTAAATTTTATTACTCTAATTTTTTTAGCTGAATATTTTAAAATAGATTATATATTTATAATTAATAGTTCCATATTTATTAAGTAGGTCCATTTTGTTTTCTTTCATTATGAATAGTAACTATAGTAAATAAGTCTCATTCTAGTAACTGTAAATCAGGTAATTGAGGTTACAAATAATGTGATATAGATGAAAAATATACCTTGATCTTGTATTTATTTTACTGGGTACATTTTTTTGACCTTTAATATTCATAATCAAAAAACATGGAAAATTATATCCACTTCCCATAGATTATAACATTTATATTATTATAAGTGAATATAAAGTCTAAAACACTAATAAATTTTTAAATATATTTTATATTTTTTAATAGGGATAAATATAACTTATTTTTAGTTATAAATTTTAATTTGGAAGTTAAATTATTTTTATTAGTTTAATTTATTTCTATTTTTTAGTGATGAAATAATTTTCTTAAATTCTTATACAATGTTGACACAATATTTATTCATTTAATAGAAAAAATTTAAATAATTATGAAAATATTAAAAGTAATAAAATTTGAAATAATTATTGTGATCCTAGTTTTTTTTCGAAAAATATGACATGTTTTTTTTGTGTGAAAGGATAAAATTTTAATTCATTTGATTTCATGTTGTTTTCAAAGCCAAATTAAATGAAAAGTTAAAAATGACCTTATTGATATTTTATAATAAATAATGTTTCATTAAATGATTTAAAATACCTAAAAATATTATATTCATAAAAGTGAATTGAATATGGTTGAAAATATCATCTATGTTCCATTTATGGGACAATTTTTCTTTTATTATAACCTTCATCACTCATATGGTGTAAAAAAATTGATATCAAAATAATCATGAAAAGGGTAAACATGGTGTTAAAAGAATGTGATAAGGTTAAAAAAGTCCACTAAAATTTCCAAATTTGTTGGATAATATGATTTGAACCATAATAATCCATTATTCAAATTATATAAATCTAGAACTTTTTTTTCATGAGATATAATCTATATTAATTAAATTATTTATGAAATGAAAATAATACCCTTCACTTATCTTATAAATTTTACCTCCTCTACTCATTTATTAACACATAAAAATTATTTTGTTTCATCCAACTCCCACCCAAATCCCTTCCATACACCCATCCCCACATCCTATAATAATTGGATTGATTGAAAAAATATTATGAAAAAATGCCTTAGGGTATCATTGTAGTGTTTTTGGGTTGATTGTGTTGGTTAATAAAGCATGTTTAAAAGGTTATTTATGTAGATACAATGATATTATTGACATGGTATGTTGAAAAATATACAATACAAGGTAATGGATTCCCTGTAATCCTTATAAGATATTGTGTATACAAGATGACACCATTTCCCATTGTTTTCCAATTGTTTGGGTTCCAAAATCTAGATGATGAATCAATCATCATGAAATTTATATTTACATGAATGAATCATAAAAATATAGTAAAGTTACAGATTTCAAGAAAATTGGATTTTTGTGAAGGAATGGATATTTTTAAGGCATTCAGTGTAGTGAAGGATGGGTTTCGTGAAGTTGTGGAGCATTGAGAATGCATGATGGATATTTGGTAACTCTTCGAGAATATAAGAAGATTCATGAATGGTAAAATTTCCTAGGTGCTTCATGAAATTAGGTAACTTTAAAATTGAGTTTTTAGAGCTTCAAACAATGGTAGTGGTGAACTTATAGGCTTCTAGAATGGGAGAAAACACCTATAAATATGCCTATACCCCCTCATTTGATAAATAAATCCTTAAAGAAAATACAAAGGCTCTAATTTTATAAAGGTGATTAAAAAAGGTTGTTCATTTGAAAAATTTATTAATAAAGGAATTCCGTGAAGTATATGATGTATTACTAAAATTTTCAAGAATTTCAAAATTATTGAAGTTCATGAAGGCTATAAAATTCCGACTAAAATTTGTGAGCTTCATGAAGGCTAAGTGAGCTTCCTAAAATTTTTTGAGATTCAAAAAAAGGTTGATTCATAAATAATTGTTGAGATTATTGTAAGAGGTTAGATTCATAAAAATTATGGGTTTTATGAAGGTATTATTTAATTTTGAAGAATTCATATATTTTTCAAAGGCTATGTGAGCTTCGTGTATGCAGTGATCATCACGAAAGTATTGGAAAGTTATTTCCTAGTGAAAATGTGGTAAAATGATATTCATTAAGTGGATGAATGTGTAACTTAATAATACACCAAATGTGATGAAAAATATATTCATTCAAGTAATCAAAATAGGATTTTTCTATAGGATAAGTGAGTACACTTCATTTGAGAGAGTTGTGATATCACTTCAGTTGAGAGAAAAGTGAGCTTTAAAATTATTAATGGTTATAAAATAGAAGGTAAAATGAGTCACCTCCAAACATTGGAAAGGAAATATTACATGGAATAAAAGTGATTTAAACCCAAAATTATTTTGGCAGTGATCCTTGGTGGTTTTGGTACATCATCGCATTGTCATTGTATGCTCCTCAGACATAACCTAGTGAGGGTGAACGATGTAAAAATGATGTGTCTCATGCATGATTTTAGTTTTTTCCATACATTTATATGGGAAAGTGAGTGAATATTGTTTTGTTTAAATAAGAAAAAATATCAGAAGGGTAAGTATTTTTAATTAGTTATACCTTTATTCGCCCCTATTACGGTATTTAACCTAGGTCGGATAACAAAAATCGTCCTAAGAAATATTTTTGTGCGCACCATAAGAGGTTGTCTGAAGAAGTGGTGTAGATCTTAACTAAGAATTTAAATTATATTTCCTACTCTACCTCATTGTAATATTCTCCAAAAAATGATTAAGTAATAACATAATTATCTTCCATATATTGATATGTTGTTTTATTAAGGTAATTTATTATATCCATCTTTTATTCCATCAAATGGGTAAAAAAACCATCATTATTGTGGAAAATAGTATTCCACTTGGAGAACCAATGTAATTCATTTCACATCATTTCATCTTATAGATTTTTATGATGATGGATTTAATTTATATATATGATATTAATTATATATTCATATTTCTATAAAATTAATATATCATATATCTTATTACCTTTACATTCTATAAAAAATGATAAAGTCGTTCGTTTATACCTATGGATTACCATCTACCTGAATATACATGATACGTTATTCATTAACATTCCATGTGTATGGTATATATAAGAGTAATTTAAGAATCAATATTTTATTTATCATATATTTATAATTCTAGAAATATTAAATTACACTTATATTCTTTCTATGATGATCATTGAAAAACTAAAATGTCACTCATGCATATGTACGTCCTACGGTCTTCATGATTTTAAAAAAAATATTTTTTCTTAAACACCATTCATGTTTGGTTTTAAAATTATAACTATAATTTAAAAATTATAAATATATCATAATTATTATTTTGGACATTATGGAATAATGATGACTTTGACCATTGTAAATCTAACATTTTTATTTTAGATATATGAGCAGATGGTTGTCAAAATAACTGATAAAAAATTAAATAAATAATTAATTCAATATGTTATTAAAATAAACGAATAATATGGTGAAAAAATAAGAAATTTAAAAAGGTAATGGTTATTAAGAAATAAAATAATTTATATATGTTCAAAAAATAAGAATTAAAGGACATACATGGTGAGTCTCAACTCGAGCTAAGAGGTATCATCTTAACATTCCTTTTTTTGTGTCATATTTTAATGTTATACACCCAATTTATTTTATATGTTGTAGATATTTACCTTTTACATGTTATATCATTAATCATTAATAATTCATGGTATTTTAATTTTTTATCCAAATTATTTCATCTAAGGGGATTTGAATTGAATTTTATAAACTCGTAAGGGATTTCTTAAATTAATTTCCATTCATTAGGTTATATAGAAACATCATTGACATGTTATTTCATGATTATAGGTGAATTGATATCTATATTTCGTTATTATATATTTATACTTATTATATGTTTATGTAAGTATATATGTATAATTTTTTTATGAATTACTTATCAATTCAACAATTATGATATTTATAATGATTTTTTTCTCTCAATCTCATTTTCTTGAGACATATTTCATTTGATGAACCATTATTTCCTTATATAGTTTACTTAATATGTAATAAATAAAATTTTAAATTTTAAATTTTAAATAATGGAATTAGTTAGATTTATAGATTCATATAATACTCTTTATTTCAATTACTTTTAATTCATAATTTACCAATATAGTAAGGGATTATGTTAGAATCTCTTTTCATTTATAGACTGTTTAGGTTTAAGGTTCCTTTGGGGGAAATCCTATTCTTTTATTTTCTTAAACCAAATATATTTTATTATCCTCTAGTTATTAATGTTTCATATATGATTAATTTAAATTTACACCCTTATTTACTAAATAAACATCAAGAAAAGTGATTGTAAGTGATACTAAACTTATATTTTTTTTTAGACATAGAATATTTTTCCTCCATATCCGTATTTTTCAAAATGTTTTTTACAAAGTTCTTTACTAAAAAAAATTATTTAATAAATTTATTTTAAATAATATTTGAACTTAGTTTAAAATATTTTTTGAGGAAATTTCTTAACATTTACTACATGGGTCAATTTGGACTCTCTTTATAAAAGATTAAAAATAATGTTTATTTTTAACATTTAAAACAAGATAAAATTTAAAAAAATATCATAACCATTATTTTCCATGAATCATAAATTATAATTTTCCATGTTTTTCTCAAATAAAATATTTTTCCTAATATTTGATTAATTTTTTAGTTTTTAAACGTGAATTTTAAAGTAGAAATGGTGTTATCATCAATAATGTTTATAAAGATTTTTGAATGGTATTTATATTCATCATAAACAAAATCCTTCTTTTTAATTATAACACACTAGTGAGATGGTGTAATGATACCATATATTTCATTTCTCTTGATAGATTATGACAGGTTCAATGAGTTTTTATTGAAAATATTTTATTTCCCACAGGTTAACCAAGCTATAAATGAATTATGATTGTTTTCAATGGTGTTTTTTTGAAAAGTAAAAGCCTATAAATTTTTTTATTCATGAAGGGTACATGGAATTTATTTATAATTACAAGTGATCCTAACATATGACATGATGATGGGTGATCCCAATACAGATTATACAATGGGTGATCCTGATATAGCTTATATAATATGTGGGCCCCATTATAGTTTACTATTGCATTGGGAATTGTTTCTTTTTCTAAAAATAATCATGGAGGGAGTTAATCAGGGTGGTTTCATCAATTTATTTAACTAGGATCCAGATATTTCTAAAATTATTTTAACAATGGTCATAAATATAGTGATCCATGACACAAAAACATTTTATTAATTATTGATATGTGTTTATAATTAATCCTTTCTTGAAGATTGATATCACATGACTGATTATTTTTTATTCTCATAAATCTTTCCTATGATAAATATTATTCCATGAATTTTTTTATGATCCTGGTTTTGAGGGTTATTAATTCAATGATGTTATACTCTTAATATTTTATTATTTTATTATACCCTTATTCCAATCTTATTTTCATTGTAAACATTTAATTGTAAATACTTATGTTTAGCCTTATTTAGAATTTGAGATTTCCCTTCCTATGTTTTATTTTTCTTTGGTTCTGTTGGAAGATGTTAAATATTTTATATGCGAATAAATTTGTGGGGGATGTGGACAATTTGTATTAACCAGTTGTCTGTGTAACTAAATTATTATGAAAGTCATTGTCCTAAATTTCTAAAAATATAAACCTAAAATATCTATATGTATTTAAATGATCGAATATTTCTGTTGGATATTGTACATTTGAGATGGTAAAAATGGTTCATATTTTTTAGCATCATGTAAAAAAATTTAAAGATAAATTTTTTGGCATATGATATGGGAGTCTAGGTCTAGGGATATTATATATTTTTTGAAAACCTATAAAAATGGAAACATAATATGGGTGAGCTCTAATTCCCAGTAAGGGGAAACATAAGAGATAATAATAAAATATCATAATTGATCATTGGATATTATATGGGTGTAGTCAAGATACATAACAAAATCATACCCATTAATATTATGTAATAAATCATTGCTTAAATCTTAGCATAAAATAGGGCATGGATCAAAATAATGATCCAATAATAATGATCCATTATATGAAAACAAAGTCATGGGAATAAGTATAAAACTGTGACAAATCTTTCATATATAGAGTAGATATTAGTGTTAGGAATTTATCATTCACCATCCACACCATCAATGAACATGCTTATGAGAAACTAAAAATTACTCAAGAACACCTATCTCATGATATATAAACCTTTAACCAAATAATTGGAGGGAGATTTAGTACACTAACCATCAACATCCATACTTATGTGTTCCATAAGAAATCAAACCTTCATCATATCATATAGAACCCATAGAAAGAAAATAGGCTTCATAACCATTTCATATAGAACCAAATATGGAAAAATTCAATATTCAGTCAATAATCATAACATGATAAATCCATGGAAAATTAATGAGTATCCAATGACATCAAGTTATTTATTAATCGAATACCATTCAATCAAGATAATAATGATTATGGTACTTATAATATATAGATAAAGGGTATATATCTAGGAGAATAATTTATCTAATCAATTGATGAATGACATGTTAGTGAACACCCTCTAATCTATATAATGAATATAGAGTGCTCCAAAATAAAATACATTGGAAGGAATGTTATACCTTTTCATGAATTATGGTTAAGAAATACCGAAATAGTGAAAGATCATTGTTTAATTGAAATTAAAATTACATAATCCATCAACATAATTAAGGTGAATGATTTTAAAATAATTTATCACTATTGTAATAAAGGAAACTCAATGGTATATTGGCATAGATAAAAAAATCCTTGAAAATGAATGCTTCAAACTGTATCACACAAGAAGAGATCAAGAGTCTAATTGTATGATACCATGAATTCAATAAAAAATAAAAATATATACATATTTATAATATAATAAATCATGTAACATATATCCCATGAGTTTAAATAATTTCATGTATGAATCGAAAAATAGAGGTGAAAATATTAAAGATATTTTAGAAAACATTTTTAACATCGATGAAAAATGAAAACTTACAAGTCACCTTTAAAAGTTTTATTTGAAATGGGAAGTGATATATTTTGAAAAAAATTTCCTATAAAATAGAATCTAAAATAATGGAGAATGAAAAATGTTATAAAGTCTACTATTGGAAATTTTAATCAAAAGATAAAAAACTTGATAATGAAAGGAAATATCCCCCTTTTTTACTTTCAAAATACATTTATTGAAAACCCACATTATAAAAATAGTAATAAAACACTATTTTTATTTACACTAAATGTTTACTAAATAAGATTATAGAATACCAAATAATAGAATATTATGATTGGAGAAGACATGTGGGAAAAAAACATTAACATAAAACATTACAACTCAATGAACATAGATTTGAGTTATCAATATCCCTTACAGGAAATGTAATTTTTAAAGCATTAATTATTTGCATAGGGGTTTTTGTGATAAAAATATAAATAATGATAAAAACCCAAATAATAAAATAAAAGGGTATAATTTTCCCATCATATATGAAATTATTTCAAGATAAGTAGCATATCTTGATGAAAAAATATTGAGTTACCCAAAATTATTTTGTATGGGGTAACACTTGAGTTAAAAGATGTTTCAAGAAAATGAATTGATTTTTCTTAGTATGTCACAATAATTAAAGTAAAATAATGTATAGAATATTTTTTGGATATTACATAAACTAAACACTATACTAAAGAAACATGGTGTATTACAAGTAACATGTGACCAAGAATCAGAATATAGACCAAGAAAAATCTTATGGATTGAATAAAATTTAAACAAATAACCTAAAAAATTTGGGATTCTAATTAAAATTAAAAACCATGAATAAAGATAATTCATGATATGATATCTCAAATTGCAATTATATATTCCACATAAATGAAATTGGATTTATAATACAAAATATACCTCAAAGAGAGGAATTTGAGACGAAAATTCTTACCTTTTTTCCCCGCTTTGTCGAATACACTCTATGATCATATATCACAAACATAAATTTATTAGTTAAATATTTAATATATTTTTTTATATAGAGAATCCTTTATAAACTTAATTTATATTTCTTTATTTCATTAATATTATTTACTTATTATCTATGTTTGTTTTTGGGTGTGGGTAATCTGGATTATTTTGAACTAGTTTAGTAATAGTTGTGTTGTTATTTGTTATTTTACAAAATTTAATCACTAAAATTTATTATATTTATCATAATATATGAATTAAAAAGAATTATGAAGTTTATATTTTCTTTCACGAGTAATTTAGTCTTCATCGTATGAAATGAAATTGACAACATACATATTTTTGGTGATTTTCAACCTATGATGTTTGTCATTATATTTGATGTGTTAAATATTGATGTATCATTTACAAACACCAAATAAAAAATTATTTACATATTTATAACATGTTATAATAATAAATATTTTCTCATAGTCATCTATGATATAAATGAATTTTATTGTTCGAGTAGGTTATTAAACCGACCCAAATATAAACCTACCATGATTAATGGATGATTATAAGGAGGTTGAGTTGAAATATAATTTTAAAACAAGAATAGAGATATTTTTTAGTGTCTAATATTATAAATATCATGATTTTACAGAATTTTAAAGATCATATATTTTATATGATGTCATTAAAAATAAAGAAGCGATAATTTCTACTTAGTTTCATCATTTCAAATGTTTGAATTGAAGATAATCATTTTATGATCATATCATTAATAGGTTCTATAATTTTTCATAATTAACCATAATTTTTTCTTTAAAATCATATTTATCCTTTAATGCCATCATCATGAATAAGCATGTAAAGTAGTGAAAAATTAAAAAACGAAAATCAATCTTTCCAAGGAGTCGGTAGTCCATAAATATGAATGGTTGATGATTTAATTTTCCATAGAATGGGAGATAATAATAATATGGTTTTTTATTTTAGAATCATAAAAATGATATTAATATCATAATTATTTATTAAGTTTCCCTTTTATAGCATCCCTGTATGGTGGTAAAGGAAAACAACAGATTGCATTATGGAGGCAGTAGTTTACACAATACATGAATTAGGGTTTCATTTTTATTAATAAAAAATGGAAAAAATAATTAATGATTATTCTAATTATATAATAACATTATGTATATAAAAAATAAAAATTTCATTAAATATGGATTTTAAAATTATAATTTGAAAATACAATTAGAAAATAAGAGGGTAAGTAAAGGAAATTACTCACACTGAGAACTTTTGAGATTGATTTGGAAGATCATGTGGAAATGGATAACATAGGAAAATATCTTATATCCAAAATCATATGATTTTTTTGGAGATAAACTAAAAATACTAAAGAGGGGGAGGGGTGAATTGATTTATTTAGATTTTATTCACTTAACCCTATTTTGGATAAGACTATATTCTAACACTTTCTTAAAAAAACAAACAATAGTGGAAATAAAAGAACATAATAGAAAAGAAAATAAAATAGGGATTTATATTGGTTTGGGGAACAGATTTCCCCTAGTGAACTCCACATACCCTCTTCTCCATGAGTTTCATGATTTTCACCAGACTTGTCCTTTTTTTTGGGACATCTAATCCATTTTCTAGGGACTACATGACTGAGTGTAGGTAGTTAAATTTTTTTACAACAGTACAATAGATTTAAACCATGCTCTCGAAAGGATTTACAAGTATAATAATTTAATTTTCTTTTACTAGGAACCTTTAAAATGAATGAAATGAGAAAACAAAGTGTTTACTGATGCAACTCATAGTTGTAAAATACAACTAATAGAAAGAATATATCTCAATGAGAGATAATATAAAAGGCTAAAAAATCAAGGAGAGTCTTCTAAAAAAATAAAATTAATGGTTGAGATAGAAAAATTGAATATATTGAGTTCTATTCTCATTCTTTCTTATAATAGAGCAACATAAATGATCTTTAAGGGACTTTTTCTTAATTAGTAGTGAAGACTCTTTTATTTTTCCTATATATTTCTTCTTCACTTTAGAGCTATATAAGATAATAAATTTACAAATATTATCTTTTGAAATGAACAATACTCTTCCATAAAATCAAAAAATATTTAATTTTAAAATCATTTCATTTTATAAAAAATTCCTCAGAAATAGTAAAGTCAAATAAATTATCTTTATATTTGTTTCCATTATTGGAACTTGCATCTTATTATGACAATTATTACTATAAAGGGGTAATCCCATATTTAAATATTTCATTTTGGCATTAAAATATAACTCATTTGAGTGATAATTGATTTACTTTGAAGCATAAAATAAATAATTTCATATCATCATGTATCCATTCCTTATATTTGATTTCACATTAGCTGTTTAATCCACTTAGTCAAAATATCAATGTAGCTGAATTCAAATATACCTTCTTCATGTAGCTGATTATCATCATGTAGTGAATTTTTCCACATATCCAAATATCATCACATATTCGAATTTATTCATGTAATATTTTTTTCCCATGTATCCAAAAAATAAAAATTCAATTTGAACCATGTTTATTATTTCAACATGTATGTGATTCAGGTAACTGATTGATCTATATAACAGATTTCTTATGTCATTTTTGGATTAATGTAGGTCATTTCCACATATCCATTTCCATAATGTAACCAATTTATGGAGGTGATTACTTCACATTGGTGATTGATATATCTTGATGCTCACATATCCATTTCTTCTTATATCCCTTCTCCCCAAGTATCAAATTTTCCTGACATAGGAAAATTACATCCAAAGTTTCTAGAATTATAGACTTAAATCATTAAAAGTTGGATCAATTTAAATAGATATAGGATTTTATGAACATACTTAAGAATAAAATCATCAGTAAATTTTGAAGGGTATTTGATATAGCATGTCTTCACAGTGTTCCTTGTTCTATCATTTCAAACTAAGACTCCTATTTTACATCATGGGTTTAGAAAGGGTTGGGGAACACACTATGTTCACAGGTGATCTTTAGTATATCATATCACCCTTAGACTGATGAGTAGTCTAAGCTAATGATACGAGTGTTAGAGGATAGGCTTTGGCCCCACATCCTTAATTTTGGTGGTTCATGGGAAAGATAAATAACTATTATTGAGTTTTCTTATAATAATTGATTTAATGAAATGATTTAGATGGATCCATAAGATTCCCTATAAGGTATATTATTCCATTCACATATATGATGTCTTGAGGCAGGTGAGGCAGCTCTACTATGTCCTCGTCTTGTTCAAGAGACTTTAGAGAAATTCTAGCTGATTAAGAAGCATATGGATGTAGCTCAGTACAAAAAAAATCCTTATACTAATCGCCAATATTGATTTATAGGTTTTGAGGTGGGACATTAGTCATTTCTGCGTGTATCACCTAGATTAGTTCATAGATGAATTGGGACATAGGGAATGTTATCAACTTGATATATCGGGATTTTTGAGACAATGGATATAGTTATGGAGGTATCCTATTGGTTGTAGTTACCCCCGAGGTACCATGAGATGAATGGAATTGTACATGTATCGCATCTTCGATAGTATCATTATGACCCAACTCATTTGTTTGACCCTGATGATATCAAGATTGAGGTAGATGTGACCTTTGAGGAGCATCTGATATGTTTCATTGATCAGAGAAAGAAGGCTCTCTAAGGCAGTTTAGTTTCTATGGTATGGATGCTATAGAAGCACAGACAAGTACATGATAAGACCTAGGAGAAGGAGGATGATGTATGTTCACAGTGGCCAAAATGTTTCTTAGAAGATGTTGCAACAAACTCGGAAGGGAATCTCGAGGATGAGTTATATTAGAGAGGGGAATTTGTAACAACTCATATTTTTTCAAAGGTTCGGACCATTCATTTTTAGTTTAAATTTATTTTTTGACCATTCTGATATTTCCAAAGGGTTTCAAAGAGGTATTTGGTATTTTGGGGGCTTGTTAGGATCCTAATTCCCTAAAAAATGAAGAAACATATTAGGCTACACAATTAGTAAAAACCATGAGGTACAGTTCACACTGTTTTCCTAAACCACGTAGTTATAGACAATGGGGTGATGGGGGTCACATGTATTTTATATAACCATGTGACACCAAGTTCATGACCATGTGGTTTCATAGGAATATTTTTCAAAGGCCATTTTCATGGTTATTTCATTGTTTGTGCAACCGTGCTGTGAAATCATGCGCCCCTTACTGTGTGGGGTAAATTTTTATTTTACCATTATTAACTGATTTAATCCACCCTCTTATTTCTCCCTTATTTTCCAATGGGTTTATTCCTCTTTACACATGTGTGAGCCTCATTCCTCCTCCCCCATAGGGTTTAAGTTACCTCCTTCATCTGGAAACTAAATCTCTTATCATTAGAAGATACAGGAAGCCAGAGGTAAGCTCTATCATCCCCTCTCATAAATTTAGTATTTCTTCTTTCCTCTAATATGCTATTTAAGTGCAATAAGTTTTCCCTATTTTAGTGTATTTATATAGTCATTTTATTCCTCCCATTTTATCTTATTTGAATCCTTAAAAATAGATGAGTAGAGTGATACTACATCGAGGTTGGTGGACTAGGTTTCTCCAACTATTTTCATCGCTTTTTAAATGATACACCATTGTGCCGATCACCTGACCTGTTCAATGACCCTTCAATTTTTTAGTAAATTAATTTAGTTATTTTACCATTCAATGTGTGACCCGAAATCATGGAAAAACCATCTGTGGGTTGTTCGCCTAATTTTTGGCCACACAGATTGGTGTTCCCACCTTAACGGAATATTTTCCCATGCCATAAATTGTTAACCACCTTGTGTGTCTGAGTTTTATATTGATTAAATCCTAAATTATAATTTTAATTAAGTTAAATGGTGAAAAATGAGTTAAGCCACTTTTTCAACATTTATATTCTTAATACTTATTTTTTGGTCACTAGATTTATGCCTTACATTATTTCTTTACATATGATGCCTTGTAATTAATTCTATTTCCTTTTAATATCTCATTTATGCTTAGGATTATTTCCATGTGTGTTTTTTTGGTATCCTTATCCTCATGATTTTGATAAATTCCATTTACCTTGTACCTCAGGACATATTTTTATTATTTTGGATGAAATGATTAGGCTTGATAATTGTTTCATGATCCATAATTACTTGGATTAAATTGCATAGATTTGGATAACATATTATCATATGATATTTCTATTCCCTACTTATGATATGAAAATTTAAATTTTATTCCATGTTGTGATATGTGCTTTGATTTCTATGTGTCACCTACATTCAGGATAGAAGAGAACACATGTCCCAACTTAAGGATGTCGTGGATGGAACCTCTATGCTTGGTTGGATCTATTTGATTCATTAGGAGAAATACACTGGATTGAATTTTGGCGATCTTGGGGTGAATTATTCATACTCATGAGTGAAACCATTCCCTTAGAAGAGAAACCATGGATGAAATCTTTGGAATTATGGATACAATATGCCTTTGGTGATACCTGGTCCCTTATGTGAGATACTTGATAATGGATCAGAGTCACTATGTCGTTAATAATACAAGGCATTCCTTTATAGGATTCCTTGGATGGACTCAGTCGTATTGGTTATAATATGGACTCCTTTTGTAAACCACGGGATTCTTTATAGTTCTCCTTAGATAGAATTATGCCTAAATTATTGGATTTGATGGATTTTCATTATTGTTTCATATGTGATGTTTCATATTTATATTATGAGATGCTTGTATGATGTCACAGGGAATGTGATCTCCAAGCCAAAAAAATAAGCTTAGTATATTTCTACCTTGGTTTGTTTATTTAAGATGGGTGAGGTATTTACCATATCACTTATATAGGTTTTACATTGATGTATACATCTATCTTAAGATGATGCATGTGGTATCGGTTGGGTGTCCAAGTTGGAACCTAGACCAAAGTAGTTATTTATTTATTTACTTCATTTATTATTTGTGACACACTTTTCAACTATTTGTTGCATGAAATTGATTAATCTACACACCATTGCTAGTGACCAACTGGTATTTATCTCACCCTACTTGTTCGGCCTATAGTACCCAATAATACTTCATGATTAATGATATTGATAACGGGAAGTGTGCTTATTATGATGATTGATTGTTCTTCAAGGCTGGAGTACAAGGTAGAGGATTGAGCAATTTATTGAGATGATTGTTGTAGCATTTTTTCTTTTTTTTTATATATTTTTGATAACACGTAGTATATGTATGAATACCCTACCCCTTACATGTCAATTTTTTTAACATCATTATCACTGACATATTTTATTTATTTAGCTTATTCAAGTTGTTTACTTTTGTTTCTTGGGATTATTTCCTTTTATTCCACTATTGTCTATTTCTTATTCTACATCCATGATCTATTATCTTTTTTTCTATAATGGTCACTATAATACGTGATTCCAAAGTCTCTCTTGGTAATATATCCCTCAATGTATCATTGAATCATTTTTGAGGTGATTGTGTTTGTTGACAAAGTGGGCATCTCTGTTGTTACTATTGATAAAGTAAACCATGACATAAAAATTTGTTGACAAAGGGTATTTCATTCTGGCATGTCAAGTTCAAGGGATTTTGTTAACAATCCATGTTTGATTCTAGAACGTCGACAAAGGAATGATCGATCTAGAGGCGGTTCAAAAAGAGCAGATACAAGGTAATGTCGTTTTCCAGTGTTTGCCAAATATTTGGGCCTTAAAATCGACAAATGGAGAAAAGTGGTTTTGGAAAAAAGTACTTGAACGATGTTGTATTAAAGGATAGGAAACTTGTGCACCATAATTTTTTCAAGAATAGAACATAAGAATATTCCAAAGGGAAAATGGGTGCCCATGTTTTAGGGTTGCTCGCGCAAGTGACTTGCATGGCTGAGACTTGCGTGTCGAGACTTTCACACCAAGAGGAGACTTGCGTTCCATCACGCAGGGTGTCCAAATGACTATAAATATAGGTCGGATCCTCCTATTTAGGTGAGAGTTGTAAACTTAGATAAAATCAGAGCTCCCGTCGCACAGGTGTGGTGGTCGCGCAAGTGGTGGTGTGGTCGCGCAAGTAGAAGTTGCGCGCCAGTTTATTGATGCACATCCAAAGTGGTATGGACGAGAAAGGAAGGGAGTCTCCCAAGTTTTTAGTTGAAGAAGGGGGTGTCTCACAAGTGGTTTGGTGATACTTTTGCGCCAGGTTCTGAAGAAGCGCGATAGTTGGTGGTTGTGTGGCAATATTGGTTTGGGCATAAAAGGGTGTGAGTCACACAAGTTTGGAGGTGTAGAAGCTAGTTCTGCGCAAGTGGTTGAGGTGAACTTGCATTAAAATTATAACTTACGTTCCGAGACTTGCACGCCGGCTTGGAGAAGGGTGCCAGGTATTGTTGAAGAACATTAGTGATTTATGGCTGCGTGATAGCTATAAGATTGCTCGATAACTTCGATGCAAAGTGAGATTCATCTATGGGTGAAAGGTGGACTTCAACAGAGCATCTACATACAAAAGAGAATTTAATCATTACTGATAATGAAGATACCTGAAGGTCTATAAACTATGAGTGGATCCTTTTCAGATCAGTGAGAAAAGGAAGAAAATGAAGGTGGTCCTCTCCACCGGTAGTGAGCCAGAGAGAGAGAAATAGGGAGTGACCCTTGGGAAAGTAGTGTGCTGACCCTAAACATTGTAAAGGCAATGAGACTGGGAATAGAAGTGATTTATCCCGAACCTTGTAAACATTAGTGTTCTTATAGTGGATTTGGTAGATTGTCACATTTCCAGTGTATGATCCTTGGATATAGCCCAGTGAGGGTGAACCAAGTAAAAATAGTTGTGTCTTGTGCATGCTTTACTTTCTGTTTATATTGTTCAACGGGAAAGAGATCGAAAAGTGTTTTTCTTAACAGTGAAACATGATCAGAACGAGATTTAATTTTAAATTAGTCATACCCTGATTCACCCCCCTATTAGGGTATTCAGCCTTGTAGACCTAATAGACTCCCCAAATACACACCCTGGTCCCTCGATACTAGTTAGTAGCTGCTGGAGTTCTAGGAGGCACGCTTGAGGTCTTGTGGCCCACCATCTCAGGAAACTATTGAGTGGAAACCATGGGGGATGCTATAATCTAGATATATCATATATATAAAAATATATATAGATTATATTTTCTTAAATAAATTATGGACTTACACATATATTAAAAACCCATTTGATAAAATAAATGAACTTAAATGTTCATAACAAGATCTCAGTTTTTTTCAATTCTATAAATAGGTTTGAAAAGTTTTTAAACTGATATTTTAAACAGAGGATTTTCAAAACAAGGAGGATATTTATAATTTGTAATTCATATATGAATCAAATAATATAATAATTCAAAGGGATTCTAATATGAATAGAGGTGAAAATTTATTTTCATAATCTATACCTTTTTCTTAGTCATAACCATTTAAAAATAATCTAGCATTACTCCTAGTGACAAAACCATGATCATCTTATTAATTCCTAAAAACCTATTTTTATCCTATAACAAGATAGACAATGGGTATATCAACTAAATAACAAAAAAATATTCATTTAGGACTGGTTTAATTTCTCTTTCATTTCTAAAACACAACTCCCATTTACAAAGTATTATTCTATAGACATAAGTTCTAGTTGAGATAGATATACATAAAATTCTATAAAATTTCCTACACTCATTATAGTCATAATATAGTCATATAATCTTCCTATAACATTTTATATGGGATGAATATTAAATATTATTTGAGTTATAGGAAACACACTTTTTTCTTCACTAGTATCCATCATTTATAGAATTATTTCTATACAATAAAGTTCCAAATCATCACCCTATTTTACTTTCAAGGAGTGGTTCAGGTCTCATGCCTTTAATAGAATCACTTATTTAATAAAATTGAGTCATATTGTGATCAAAATAATCAATTTCATAACATTTTACATGAGTTTATTCTTTAACAATCTTTGAAAATTTATAGAAAACTCTATATTCCTTAGATGTGGTAGAATAGACAAGGAAGATTCTTCCATCATCCTTTGGGTCAAATTTACCAAGATTTTCCATAGTGTTTAGAATATAAACATTTAATAAAAAACATCAAATTGTCTAACATTTGGATTTATATTATTCAATATCTAATATGTTATTTTATTTAAAACATTTCTTATTAGAACTATATTTAGGAAATAACATACTGTCTTCATAGATATAACAAAAAATTAGTAGGCAATTTATATTCACACAACACTATTCTAGAAATTTCTTATAAATTCCTATTCATCCACTCAACAACATTATTTTTTTGTGGTGTACTTGTGGAAGAAAACGTGTGATTGATACCATGTTTTGAACAATAGGAATTGAAATCATTATTCTTAAATTATTCTTCCTAGTAACTCATTAAAATAAATTTTTTTAATGATTTACCTTTTTGAATAGACTTCCAAAACCTTATAAAAACATAAAAATAATAATATTTAAAAATTAAAAATATGACAATAGAAAATATAGAGAAATCATCAACTAACATAAAGATAAATGATTTTCCTATGAAGCTTGAAACTATAGATGGACAAAAAAATCCACATGAATTAGTTCCAAGTGCCAAGAAGTATCAAACTCTTTAATTTTTTAAACTGATGACTTATGTTTATTAACCATTTGGAATATATCACATAGTTTCTTTTAAATCAATTTATTGTTGAGTTAGATCTAAAAATCAATTTTTTTAGATGATTCTGTCAAATAATAAACATTTCAATTCCCTAGTATTATATACCAAATCCAAGGTTCATTGGTTTTATTATTTAAATTCAAAATTTTTGTGAAATCAATTCAATAAGATCTAGAGTATAAAAAATTTCTATTCGGGGTGTCTTAAGTTGAATAAAGTTTTCTCTAAATACTGAACATTCATTATTTCCAAAAGCAACAAAATTACATTAATAAAAAAATTGATAAGTACATATTAGATTGTGTTTTACTCCTTCCACATAATGAAATTTGTTGGTGGGGACATATATTTGATTACCAACTAATCCAACTCCCATAATTCAACCTTTTTAATTGTTACCAAAAGTGACATAGCATCTATAAACATTTGAAAAGGAGTGGATGTTAGATAAAACAATAATTGTATTCCATGAGAATACAATTTACATTTACCATTTATCATTAATGGTCATGGGCATTTTCTCCTAAAATTACAAATCCAACAAAAAATTATTTTTGTGCTTATTTGTTCTTGGGAATAAAAATTTTAGCAACTAGATATTTGGGAAACAAATTATATGTTTGATGTTTGGAAAATAAAGCATAAAATAATGATAATATTTCTCAAAGAAAAAATTATTTGAATCTATAGAATTAATTATTTTTCAATATTTGACTATTGTAATAGATTTATAACTATCCAAAATGAAAAAATTAATTGAGGGAGATTATTATTCTTAAAACTAGGTATCAAATATCTTTTATAATTTTTAGTGTTTTCACCATGTCTTCTTATAAGAAACTTATTTTTTTGAGATTTCTTGTTTCCTTGGATTTTATTTAAGTAGTTTTTACTTTAAAAAAATACTTTCATCGTAGCTAAACTCTTGAAATTTTTGTTTTAAAATTTCATTCTTATTACCATGTTCAAGGAATGATACTGTAAGAACTCGGACCTTATTTTCAGGTATGTTTTCCTTCTCTGGTTGTTTTTGAGAAAAAGAGGGAATTTTGGAAATTTTTGAAGTACACACCGTGTACTTTATGTGTACACGCCTTGTATTCGGTTACCGCAGGTAGCCAGGAGCTGGTCGTGTAGTGACCATGCACATGAACATGTGGGGGTGACTTGGAGGCTTCCTAAAGAGGAGTACAAAAATAGTGAGTACACACCATGTACTTTAAATGTACATGACCTGTATTGTTTTTCATTAAACGCACCAGGGTCATATCTAATCACCAGAAATGTATTATTTTAAGTTTTCTACATCCGAGAGAACCCGTACGGAAGTGATCCTTCCCTGAGTCCCTGAGCCTCCATCCGATCTCCGATTCAACTTTCGTCGATTGCGTTGGGATCACCTCTGTAATCTCTCTCTTCTACTTGATCCTCGTTTCATGATTCCTCTTCTTTATCAAGTTATCCTCTATTGAGAGTATTAAAACTTTTTGTAGATATTCGGTTTTCTATGGTGATTCATTCCTATAGGTCCACATATTGAGATCTTCTATGGTCAAGGTAGGTGGTTTGTGCCTTTTTGGTGAATGTCTTTGAGTATTATGTTCAGTTTTGACCAATATCCCTGAACGAGGTATTACGTGCTTATAATTTTACCCATGTTTATTGCCTACCATGCTTGTATGCTTGTTTAGGGATTAATTGGATATGAATAGGGTTGATTTCTATGCTTGGGATATTTTACCCATGCACGATCTGTTTACGACCATTTGGTCCGGCTTGGTCTTTTGGCCGCCTTTCCTGGTTTCCATTTCTGTTGCTGTAGGGTAGAGAGTTTGCATTCTGACATGCTTGATAGGCTGTAGACCGGTTATCCATGTATTGTTGTAGGGTTACTTTGGCCATATTTCATTACTATTCTTGTTGACCTACACATGGCTGTGAGAACCTGGTGTAGTAGACTGTAAGGGGAATTGACCGAGTGAGCTTCATCGGAGAGTCTTTGAGAACATTAGGCTATAAGGGGAATTGACCGAGTGAGTATCCTTAAAGAGTCTTTAAATTACTTGAACGACTTTGGTCTATAAGGGGAATTGACCAAGTGAGATTCCTCATAGAGTTGTTGACCTTTGGGATATAAGGGGAATTGACCGTGTAAGATTCCTGAGAGTCCTTGACTACATTATACTATAAGTGGAATTGACTGTGTGAGCTTCCTTAGAGAGTCTTGCTTTACATTAGACTATATGGGGAATTGACTATGAGTGATTACTTAGAGAGTCTATTTATATATTCTTGTGACAAAACCAGAGGGGTTATAATGAGTGTACTACCCAGAGGGTGCTTGTACTTGTTTGGTAGGACCAGAGGGTTATCTTTTTGTGTTTAGGTGCTTGTTTAGATATTTCTTGAAATTAAAACTGTGGATTGTTGACTACTGAGTACTTCCTGTTTACTTCTTTCTGTACTGTTACCTTCCATATATTCATTGACCGTTAGGCATAGATATTTGGGTGTTTGCATAATGGGATTTCATATCACACCCTATTTGGGCCATGCTTTTGGTCCCAAACAGATTATATTGCTGTAGGTATAGATAAGGGCTAGCACCCTTCTACTTCAGGTATTTGACTTGCTATGGACCTGGAGAGCATGGGACCGAGCATAGGCTTGTGATGTTGAGGATCTATTTATCTATTTATTTTGTACTTTGGTTTATTATTGTTTGTATTCAACATTGTGACTTGTTTGGCTGATTTCCTCAACATATGCATCATGCATAAGTTTATATATATAAGTGATCCAATTGTTTATTATTTCAATCTTTCACTGTTTACTATTTTTGGATATTTACTGCTTCCATTATTGTAAATTTGTTTCTCTTTCACTGTGTTACTCTGCCAATGAGGGCATAATTTCCCCTCTATCACACACAAGACCATCGCTACTAGTCGGTAGCCTCTCATGTTCGGGGAAATGCGCTTGAGGCCATGTGACCAACCAGGTACGAGGCGCCTCTGGGTGGTTTCTGGAACCGGTATGTTACAATGTGGTAACAGAGGCATTCTTTTCTCTTAACTTACTTTTTGGAGCCTTTCACCAAGGATAGGAAGGGAGTGGTACTTGGTAATAAGTTGTGCCCAGGAGTAGCTAACCCATGTACATGGAAAATCCAATCTACCTCGTTTATTGAAATTTTTCTGGTTTGCAATTTTACAGTTGATTTGATTTCACCGTTGGGTGATTCACATGTTTGTTCTGATACCGTTGATGTTATTGAGGTTCTATTTCTATTGCAACCCGATGAGATGAGGGTATTCCATCTCATGCATTATATAGTAACTTGATAGAAATCACATGTCATTAATTCTATCCAATCTATCTATGATTCATTAGCGATTTCATGTTGTTGTGATAGATGTTGTGTAGAATATGAACGATTTTGTGATAGATGCCTTGATAAGAATATATACTGTTTATAGGGTATTGTTTGTGTAAGGTTGTTTTTGAATGAATGCAAAAATTTGGTTCTTGAGGTGTTATGGGCCCTCATGGACTGGAATTTGGTGGATCATTGCCTTGTTTTTCTTGTTATAACATGTATAATATGCCCAGATTTAATTCGCGGGGATTATGGGACCTCACAGATCAGAATTTGGAACTTTCAATGTTTGTTTCAGTGTTTTTCATGGTTCTGAAGTAGTTTCTGAGGCTTGTTGTCTTGAAAAACCCAGAATACAAACTATGTAGTTTTGACTACACGCCATGTGTTCTTATGTTCGAGAAGAATTTTTTTTTCTTAAGTACATGTCATGTAATCTATGTTCACACCGTGTAGTCTCTAACTGTTTCATAGGCCGTGTGGGTAGAGACAATGAATGAGGAAAGTCTAGTGGGAACACACCATGTACAAGTTGAATGCACTATGTAGTTTGACCTAGGTACCCGACCATGTCACTAAAAACATAGGTCTGTGTTATCCTTTCATGTACATGCTGTGTACGCCTTGAACATGCCGTGTACTGTGATATGTGTGTCAGGCCGTGTCACTAACAACATGGGAAAGGTGAAGATTGTCTAGTACACACCGTGTCTACTTTGAACACACCGTGTAGTATTGTATTAGGTGAGCCATGTGGCATAACCATGTAGAAGGACTCAGGTAGGGAAAGAGGAATAAAGTACACACCGTGTTTTAAGATGACACACTGTGTGTTTGGGGTGTTACACAATCAGTTTAGGAAAGAGTACACGCCCATGTAAATGAGTTAAGGGAACACACCTTGTAGGAATTTTACATGTTGTGTAGTCATGTTTTTTAAAACTTGTGTGATTTATTTATCTTTCTCCTCTGTTACAGTTCTTGTTTTTAGTCCTTGAAAATCTTGTTTTAGGGTGTGTACTTGACCTTGCAGAGTCATTCCACTGAGACGTCCTCCGGTTCTACGCCAGTAGCTAGGTGGTGTTAAGACACTAGACATGGCTGAACAGGGATTACCTGAAGATCCTCCAGTGGTGCCAGCCTTAGCAACAACTGTTGTACCTGACATAGATGTTGATGAAAAGTTCAGGGAGGGATTTTTTAGGATGATGAATACCTTTCAGGGAGCACCACTTCCTGCCCCGTCAATGGAAGAATTGACACAGGTCTTTCAGCAGAATCATCCTCCCACCTTCTTAGTAGATGGAGGGCCCCAGGCTGCAGAGTCATTGATAGAATCCATGCTGATGATTTTTGAGTATCTGGAGATACCTCCATAGAATATGGTGATGCTCGCTACCTACATGATTCGGGACTCTGCCAAGAGGTTGTGGGATGTGATCTCATAGGCGGAAAGCCAGAAGAATATGTCTTGGGATGAGTTTCGATTAGTCTTCTATGATTAATTCTATCCAGAGACATTGAGGGCCAATCGAGCCTGAGAGTTCATGAGTCTAGAGAAGGGTACTCTTACTGTTATAGAGTATTCCTCTTGATTCATAGAGCTACCACATTTCACGCCTATTCTAGGAGGTGATGAGTTGTTCCTTGTACGGATGTTTGAGGATGGTCTGAGGCACAACACACTACTGTAAAATGGACTTATCCCCACGGTTTTCCCCAAAACTGTGGGGATAGGTACCCCTATACCCACGGTATTTTAAAACCACGGGCATAGGAAAATTTTCAAGACCTATACCCATTGTTTTCCAAAACCATGGGTATAGGGGGTCTATCCCCATGATTTTGGAAAACCATGGGGAGAGGTCCTGAAAAGCCACATATACCCACGATTTTCCAAAACCGTGGGTATAGGGGTACCTATCCCCACGGTTTTCCCCAAAACCGTGGGGATAGGTCTGGGCTAAAATACATATACCCAAGGTTATGAAAAACTATGGGTATATATTTCTCGTGTGTGTGTGAGAATGTTTTTTTTTCAGCGAGAAAGAAATTTTTTTGGCGGGAGTCTAGTACCCACGGTTCTTCCCTCTATACCCATCGTTTGTATCACTATATTTAAATAAATATAAATATATATACACATAGGTGATGTTAGGGAAGTGGTTAGATGCAGTGTTTGTAGAAAAGAGGTTTCAGGATCGAAACCAGCCATCGACATTATTATAACACCCCAAGATTTGAAATTACATTATTTCTTCAAAGTAATTCAATTACTTGCACTACACGCAACACCGAGTTCAAACGCACCACAAATTACCAAACTAGCCGTTAAAAAATAGTTATGAATAATATTAACTGAATTTTGAACTTTATATAATCCTTATAATTTTATAATCCATAATATGATTTTCTTAGATACAATGAAAAAAATACATTTTTTCAGATAAAATAATTATTTTTCAAAAAAAATGAAATTTTACCGCCTTATAATAGAGAACCTTTTTTAAATCCAATATTTGAAACATTTATATATTCAATTTTACAAAATAAACTTCTTCTTTAGAATCGGGACATAAGAATTTAGTTTCAATAAATTTTTGGTGTTTTTCTAATAAATTTCATATTTGGGTGAATAGTGAAAAATACTATATTTTAACTGAAAAAACTCCTTTAATAAAAATAATTTAAAGTGATTAATTATAAATTTTAATGTTTTGTAAGTATAATTAGATTATATTTTTACCCTTTAATCCAATTTCGGTCATTGGAATTAATTTCAAATTGAAATTATACATAAACAAGTGTCAATTTTTTGATAGTTATTGTTTCTTAAAAACACGCAATTTGTTTTGACAATGAAAATTAATTTTAAATTAATTAATGAAACTTCTTTTTTTTTTAATTTGGTAAAATAGACATCATTTTTGGATTCGGAATATCAAAATTAGCTTAGGGTGAAATTTTGATATTTTTCTGAAAACTTTCAATTTTCGAGGAATAGTGAAAAACACTGAGTTATTGGTTAAAACCGACTTATTTATTTAATTATTTATTTATTTTATTTGATTTTATTTTAGGTCAAAATATATAAATAATACCTATATAAGATTAATTTAATTCATTGGGGTAAGTTAATAATAATTTTAGTTATATATAAAACTTTTATTGAACTTTTCACCGTCTTTTACACATCTCTAAAAAGAATTTGAAAATTCCCATAAAACTTAATTCTTCCACTTATGTGAGTGGAATTTAGAAAATCCGAGAGACACATTTAATATCAAGGAGTAAAATGTTGTTCAATAAGATAATAATAATTTTGGGCAAATAGTAACTTTTTACTCTTATTTTCCACGGTTAAAAGTAAATAGGTTAATAAAGGGTAAAAATGATATTATTATTACCCTAACACATGTCCTAATTCTATTGGATAAGTATAATTCGACCAAAAAAAACCTTAGGAATAAAATATGAACCTCTTTGGTCCACTTGGATTAGATTAGGACATTTATTATTATTTAATTTAAAGAATTGTTAAAAGTGTTAAATTGAAAGTATTTTAACTAAACCATTTTTAATATAGCGTTATACATAAGATTTATTAGACTATAAATATTCATTATAAATATAAAAATATTTCCTATATCATGGTATTTTATTTATAATTTTTAGAAATTAAATAATTAAATTTATTTATGACACAATGATGATGCGGTAATTACATTATTAATGAACGAATCAAATAAATGGTATTATAAATATTAAAATAAATAAAATTTCAATGTTTTTATGACATACACGAATTTTCTACGTGACTATGACATGTTATGGATGATTCAATGTATCCTTTTTGAAGTAATCAATTTATGATGACTTTTACAAAAACAAAATACCAAATAGTGTTAAAATTGACATAAATTAATATTTAAAGAAAATACTATATTATTGGTTGAAGTAATATTCCTAAAAATGTAAGGTTCATACGAAGGGAATAAATAATATTATATATGTCATTAATTATCCAATTTAGGTTCTCTTGGATGTTTAGAGTAAGTTTATTAACCATATAGAGTAAGAATACAAGAAGACACGGTAAAAGTTAAACTATTTAACATAGAGTTAAATCTAAATGATAAGTTTAAAATTGTAACCTAAACTTGTCTAAAACCTGTTAGTTGAGTTGTTTTTGACCCATTCCCACCTTATACTTTAAATAATACATTTTGGAGCCATTATAAACCGAATATTAATTTATTATAAAATAATATATTATGTTTTTTCAAAGGTGCCCCTCACCCCTCTTATAAAATGGAACTCCCCCTTCACTCTAATTCACACCTTATAAGCCATTTGTCTAGGAAAAACCCTACCCAAATACTCTTTAAACTATCATAACTTCAACCTAGAGGGTTTAGTTTGATCAGAAAGCCAACCTATGGAGCCCTTTTGATCAAATCAAAAGGAAGAACCCGAGGAAGAGGTAATGGTTTCACCACCCTCTTTCAAGTTCCTTTCTTCTTCCACTTCCTTTTTCATTGTTGTTTCCATTATAAAATTATAAATCTAGTATCTTCTATATACTGTTATTTTATTATATTATGGTAAAACCAAATTCATTATTCTATCCACCCTTTGAATGACATGTCACCATACATGCGTACATACGACTTACCGTCTCCACATCGTGGTGTAATTGTTATTCAATACATTATTATTTGGATGGATATGATAATGATGTGTATTTAATGTAAATAATTAATATAACATTATAATTATTATGTATATATGATATACCATCCAATTATATATTATTTTAATATCAAAAGAATGATATTTTCGCACGTGCGTACGTACAGATTACCATCTCCACGACGCGATGTGATTCATTTCCAAGTTCACCATTCATCGACGATTATAAAAATATATATTAATTATAAGTATTTAATATATGACATAATAATTCGACTGGAGAGATATATATTTATATATATAAGTATTTATGTACTTACATATATCTTATTCACTCACATCCGTTCAATACTATATGAAAACGGAAACAACGTTTATGCGTATGTATGGACTATAGTCTCCATAAACGGTGTTTTCCATTTCATATATACGTCTATTTTAAATATTTATATTCTAAATATATATGATATATAAATCATTTTTTTATATTCTGGAAGTATTTTAATCATGATCTATTTGATACAATCAACAGTAACAAGTTAAAACACGCACGATAAAGAAAGCGATTATTACCCGAAATATTAATATAACAAGGAAACTATTATTAAATGGGTCGTATAAAGTCATAAATGAATAATTTATGATATAATAAATATTAATATGGTTCTGGTATAATTTAATAACATACTATATTCTTCATATAGGAGGTTAAACGTACCCTCAACTAAAGGAAAGTCCAAGGTAATCGGTTTTCATCTCACTCCTTATTCCTGTGAGATTCATGCCATATTGCCACTATTACCTTTCGTGTGGTGTATGTACTACCCATAATTGTATTCATTGTGTAATACAATTTAATTTATTAGTATTTTCATATTCATTTGATGATACCTCTTTCATGAGGTGTATGTTTCGTAAGTTACCAAATTGGTAAGGGTTAATTCCTCAATCTCATTATTATCAGAGATTGTTTATGTGTAAGTATTTACTAGGACATTTTTATCATCCATTACCATTTTTTATAAAAATGATTTCAAAATGAATATTTTATAGATTTTTGAAATGTAATCTTTATCAAGATCATAATTTTAAATGTTTTAATGATTTATCATTCTAAAGCTTTTTAATTAATGTCCATGTTTTCAAAATGATTTTAAGGATTTATTTTTATGGACATGAATGTTTTGAAATGATAATTATTTTAAAAAGTCTCAAAGTGGTATGGGACAATTTGATTCAAAAATATCTTTTAAATTAATTCCTTTACAAATGTGTGACTTTTAATAGATTTTACAAAAAAGGATATTTCTCTCAAAAAGTTTTACTCAGCATTTTCAACTATGTAAGCTTCCTTTACTGGATAATATTTTTGATTGAGGTTGATTTATTATAATAAAATCTTCCATATACAATTGAATGATTTATGATATGTTTGACTGTGTATGTTCTATTTTTATACCATTCATGGTTTATGGTTAATGTATTGACATTTAGTTTGGTAGTTTTAATACGAATGTTTATGTTATGTTTCAACTTTTTCATATGAGGAATGCAGTGAACTTAGTAAGTGACGGGTGGAGCCTGCTATAGCTCCTTGATGCATCGGTAGGTATCATGAGACAAACTAGTGTCTTGGCACGAGGCCTTGACAAATATTTTATTTGTAGTCTTGGCACGAGGCCTTGACTACGTGGTAATGATGTCCAGTATTATGCATTCCATCATTTTTAAATTAGTTATTACATGTGATTATTCTACTAGTAGAATATCCATGTGCATGTTTATATGGTAATATTTAATTTATTTTTAACATAATATGTTCATGTTTATGTTTAAATGGATGGTGTTTTTATTACACATCTTTCCTTAAAAAGTTCATAGCTTCCGCTAAATTACTTTCCCTTACTGAGCATCTGAGCCCACTCCTTTCTTATGTTTTATTTTACCAGGATTCCAAGAAGTGTATTATGATTGATATACAGGGTTAAGCAACTGGGAAAAATGGAATTATCAATGAACTATCTATGCTATGTTTTATGTTTCAAATTTTAATGTAAAGTTACTGTATGTAATCTATTTTTCCAAGAAAGATAAACTGATCGGTCCTTCTGGACTTGATTCCTTGTAATCGTTCCAATGTATTAAAATAATGCACCGGCTCTGGGTAAATGGGGTCAGGGCATCACAGTTGGTATCAGACGAAGTTTAGCAATAACCTTGGAAGATAGATTTAGATAAACTCTGATTAGAGCACATAAACCTAAAATAGGCTTTGAAGATTAGTATAGAAGGATTTACTAGAATTTTGGTAATGTAGATATTTTGTGAGTTTTCCAAGAAAATACATCCCTGTCTGGATACGAGAAGGTAGATGCGGCTCTAGCATAGATGTATATAAGGGTAAAACCCGAAAACACCGCTTTGATATAGACTCGAACGAGAACTAGTGCACGAAAACAGGAATTTATGCACTCTTGGTTACGACACTCCTGGGGGATATGATTTGGATAATTCTCAATTTCTTTACAAACCAATATCAGGGGTTTATGAGTAAATACCTCGTCAAAAAACATTTTTGTGATAATGGATTATATCCATAAACTATTTAATTTACATTAGTTATTTTACATGTTTGGAATTATGAATTGTGATTCATAAACTAACCTAGTGTATTCCATTGTTTAGAAATGGCGCCTTCTATAAGGAATGAGAAATCCAGTAATACATATGATCCAGAGAGTAAGAAGGATCATATTCTTCATGGTAATAACCCAAATTTTAGAAGGGAAATATTCTCCCATGTATTCTCAACATATGAATAAATATAATCTTGTGTTAATAAGATAAGTAAATAATTCTCTGAATCCTATGGCGTTGAAGGGAATCTAGAGAAGAAAAGGATGGTAGGAAGAAAGATGGATAAAGGGAAAGAATGATTTTTCAATATTTCATAAATTTGGAATGAATCACCTTCGTAACTGCTTGAAGGGAATGGGAGTTTTTTATAAGTGTGGAGAAAAAGGACACAAAGTACGTGATTTCAAGGGTAAGAAAAAGTTTTAAAATGTAAAATGATTCATCTTCAAGGCGTTGAGACACTACGCAAATCAATGTCCCATTCATATGAGTATACCACAAATGATGTTATTCAATAATAATCAAGTTATGATACTATGTTAGATGACGATGAATGACTAGTGCTCTTATGTTGTTATTATAGAATTATTTCATTTGATTGTTGTATCAACAGTATACTGGTTACATGAATTATGGAGATAAATAAGGATTGTACTGTCGTACTATTTCATTGGGAATTTGAGATTGTATGGTCCTGATACTAAAGTAGTAATTTTGGAATAAGATATGGTTGATTTGAGTAATTCAGGATGTTGCGGTGTTCTAAAAGAATACATGATGAAGGAATTCACATGTTATTACCTAGATAAAAAAGTTCCTCATTATGTTTAACATCCTTATAAACTTTGGATTGAGAGTTTGGATATAAGTATTTTGGATAATTCTAAAGGATAGAATGGATTATGTTTAAAATTGGATACTATTGTTAAGGTTATTTTTGGATTGCCATAAAAAGGACAACCCAGAGGTCGGGCGACAACCCGTCACGTCTGGAAAAGCTGCAAGACGTGAACTCACAACCGAAGGGTAACAAGGGTGCATCACCTACGACTGGACTACGTGATGTACTGGATTGTATAATTTAGTTTTTTTTAAATAGTCTGATAAATGAAATATAAATTCATTATTTTTAGAACCCTATACGATTAGGATTAATAGAAGATTTTTTTTGAAATATTTTGGAGTAAAAGATGAGTTTGTGGTAAGAATTAGTTTAATAATGAAACTATGCTTGTCAAGTATATATATATATATATATATATAATTTTTTTCCTCTTATTAAGACAAAATTTTATTAACCCAATTTCCTATGTGGGTTTTCCCACAAAGGTATTTTCTATTTTCAACATTTTATTTTCGAAAAACAATTTCAAATTGCGAGGACGCAATTTATTGAAGGTGGTAAGAATTTAACACCCCAATATTTCAAAGTACGTTATTTCTTCAAAGTAATTCAATAACTTGCACTACATGCAACAACGAGTTCAAGCGCACCACAACTTACCAAACTAGACGTTCAAAAACAGTTATGAATAGTATTAACTAAATATTTAACTTTATATAATCCTTATAATTTTCGAATCCATAATATGAGTTTCTTATACATAATGTAAAAACACATACATTTTTTTCAGATAAAAGTATTATTTAAAAAAATGCAATTTTACCACCTTTTAATGGAGAACCGTTTTTAAATCCAATATTTTAATCATTTATATATTCAATTTTACAAAATAAACTTCTTCTTTAGAATTGGGACATAAAAATTTAGTTTCAATAAATTTTTGGTGTTTTTCTAATAAATTTCATATTTGGCTCAATAGTGAAAAATACTATATTTTAACTGAAAACAAATTTTCTAATCAAAATAATTTGTAGTGTTGAATTATACATTTTAATGTTTTTGAAGTATAATTAGATTATATTTTTACCCATTAATCCAATCTTGGTCATTGGAACTAATTTAACATTGAAATTATACATAAATAAGTGTCAATCTTTTGATAGTTATTGTTTCTTAAAAACACGCTATTTGTTTTGACAATGAGAATTATTTTTAAATTAATTAATGAAACTTCAATGTTTTTAATTTGGTAAAATAGACATCATTTTTGGATTCAGAATATCAAAATTAGCTTAGGGTGAATTTTTGCTATTTTTCTGAAAACTTTCAATTTTTGATGAATAGTGAAAAACACTGAGTTATTGGTTAAAAAATACTTTTTTGTTTATTTAATTATTTATTTTATTTAATATTATTTCACGTTAAAATATATAGATAATACCTATATATGTTCAATGTAATTCATTGGAGTCATTTAATAATAATTTTAGATATATATAAAATTTTTATTGAACTTTTCACCATCTTTTACCCATCTCCTAGGAGAATTTGAAAATTCACATAAAACATAATTTGACCACTTTTGTGAGTGGGATATAGAAAATACAACAGACACGGTTAATATCAAGGAGTAAAATGTGGTTCAATATGATAAAAATAATTTTTGGTGAATAGTAAATTTTTACTTTTATTTACCACGGTTAAAAGTAAATATGGTAATTAAGGGTAAAAATGATATTATTATTACCCTAAAAATTTCCTAATTATATTGTATGACTATAATTATACCAAAAAACAAACTTAGGAATAAAATATGAACCTATTTGGCCAACTTGTATTAGATTTAGACATTTATTATTATTTAATTTAAAGAAGTGTTAAAAGTGTTAAATTCAATGTATATTAACTAAACCATTTTTAATATAGTGTTATACATAAGATAGATTCTACTATAAATATTCATTAGAAATATAAAAATATTTCCTACATCATGGTATTTTATTTATAATTTTTAGACATTAAATAATTAAATTTATTTATGACACAATCATGATGCATTAATTACCTTATTAATGAAAGAATCAAGTAAATGGTATTATAAATATTAAAATAAATATAATTTAAACGTTTTTATGACATCCAAGAATTTTATAGTATTCTATGACATGTTTGGGAAAGTTCAATGTATCTTTTTTTGAATTAATCAAGTTGTGATGACTTTCACAAGAACAAAATACCAAATAGTGTTAAAATTGAAATAAATTAATATTTAAAACAAATACTATATTATTGGTTGATATAATATTTATAAAAATTTAATGATCTTCCAAAGGGCTTAAATAATATTATATATGTCATTAATGAGACACTTTAGGTTCTCTTGGATGTTTAGTGTCTGTTTATTAACCATATAGACTAAGAATACAAGAAGACATGGTAAAATTTAAACTATTTAACTTGGAGTTTAATCTAAATGACAAGGTTAAAATGGTAACCTAAACATTTATAAAACCTATTGGTTGAGTGGTTTTCGACCCATCCCCACCTTAGACTTTAAATAATACACTTTGGAGCCATTATAAACCTAATATTAATTTATTTTAAATAATATATTAAGTTTTTCCAAAGGTGTCCCTCACCACTCTTATAAAAGGGCACTACCCCTTCACTCTAATTCACACCATCTAAGACATTTGTCTCGGCCAAACCCTTCCAAAATACCCTCTAAACAATCCTCCCTTCAACATATAGGCCTTAGTTTTATTGAAAATCCAAACTAAGAAGCCCTTTTGATCAAATCAAAAGGAAGAACCCGAAGAAGAGGTACTGATTTCACCACCCTCTTTCAAGTTCCTTTCTTCTTCCACTTACTTTTTATTTGCTGTTTCCATTATAAAATTATAAATCCAGTGTCTCATATATAATTTTATGTTATTATAATTATGGTACAACCAAATTCCTTATTCTATCCACCCTTTGAATGACATGTCACCATACTTGCGTACGTACGGCTTACCGTCTCCACGTCGTGGTTTAATTGTTATTCAACACATTATTATATGGATGGGTATAATAATGATGTGTATTTTGTGTAAATAATAAATATAACATGATAATGATTCTGTATATATGATATAACATCAAATTATAAATTATTTTAGTGTCAAAATAATTATATTTTTGCTCGTGGGTACGTACGGATTACCGTCTCCAGGACCCGATGAGATTCATTTCCAAGTTCACCATTCATCAACGATTATAAAAATTTATATTACAAATAAGTATGTAATATATGAAATAATAATGCTACTGGATATATATATATTTATATATATAAGTATTTATGTATTTAAATATATCTTATTCACTTACATCCATTCAATACTATATGAAAACGGAAACAACGTTTATGCGTACGTACGGACCACTATCTCCATAAACGGTGTTTTCCATTTCATATATACGTCTATTATAAATATTTATATTAAAAATATATATGATATATAAATCATTTTTTAATATTCTGTATATATTTAAATCATGATCTAAGTGATACAATCAAGAGTAACAAGTTAAAACATGTTAGATAAAGAAAGTGATTATTACCCGAAATATTAACATAACATGGAAAATTATTAGATGGGTAGTATAAAGTCATAAATTAATAATATATGATATAATAAATATTATTATGGTTCTGGTATAATTTAATAACATACTATAGTCTTTATACAGGAGGTTAAACGTACCCTCGACTAAAGGAAAGTGCAAGTTAAGGGGTTTTCATCCCACTCCTTATTCCTATGAGATTCATGCCATATTGCCACTATTACCTTTTGTATTGTGTATGTAATGCCCATAATTGTATTCATTGTGTAATATACTTTAATTTATGTGTATTTACATATAAATTTCATGATACCTCTTTCAGGGGGTGTACGTTTCGTAAGTTTCCAAATTGGTAAGGGTTAATTCATCAATCTCATTATTATCAGAGATTGTTTATGTGTAAGTATTTACTGGGACATTTTTATCATCCATTACCATTTTTCATAAAAATGATTTCAAAATGAAAATTTTAAAGATTTTTTAAAGGTACTCTTTATCAATATCAGAATTTTAAATATTTAAATATTTATCTTTCTAATATTTTTTAATTAATTTCCATGTTTTCAAAATGATTTTAAGGATTTATTTATTTGGACATGAATGTTTTGAAATGACAATTATTTTAAAAGTATCAAAGTGTAATGGGATTCTTTGATTCAAAAATATCTTTTAAATTACTTCCTTTACAAATATGTGACTTTTAAATGATTTTACAAAAATGGATATTTCCCTCAAAAAGTTTTACACATCATTTTCAACTATGTCAGCATCCTTTACTAGATACTATTTTTGATTGAGGTTGATATATTATAAAAAAATATTCCATATAGTATTGAATTATTTATGATATGTTTGACTGTGGATGTTCTATTTTTATACCATTCATGGTTTATGGTTAATGTATTGACATTTCTTATGCTAGTTTTAATACGAATGTTTATGTTATATTTCAACTTTTTATATGAGGAATGCAGTTGACTTAGTAAGTGACGGGTGGAGCCCACTATAGCTCCTCAATGCATCTGTAGGTCTCATGAGACAAACTAGTTTCTTGGCACAATGCCTTGAAAAAAAATTTATTTGTAGTCTTGGCATGAGGCCTTGACTATGTGGTAATGATGTCCGGTATTAGGCATTCTCTCATTGTGAAATTAGTTATTACATGTGATTATTCAACTAGTATAACATCCATGTGCATGTTTATATGGTAATGTTTCATTTATTTTTACCATATTATGTACAAGTTTATGTTTAAAAGGCTGTTGTTTTTACTACATATCTTGCCTTAAAAAGTTTATAGCTCCCGCTAAATTATTTACCCTTACTGAGCATCTGAGCTCACCTCTTTCGTATGTTTTATTTTCCCAGGATTCCAAGAAGTGTATTATGATTTATATATAGGGTTAAGCTACAGGTAAAAAAATGTAATTCGCAAATAACTATCTATTCTATGTTTATGTTTGAAATTGTAATGTAAAGTTAATGTATGTAATCTATTTTCCATGACCGCTAAACTAATCAGTCCTTAGGTATTTGATTCCTTGTAATCGTTACAATGTATTAAAATAATGCACCGGCTCTGGGTAATTAGGGTCGGGGCGTTACAATTATTTTAGGATCTATACCCACAGTTTTCAAACGGTGGGTAAAAGCCTTTGACACTGCTGAAATTGGGTATGTTTTGTTGACACGGTGGTAGAACACCTATAACCACGGTTTTGGAAAACCATGATTATTGGCTGCGGACCTATACTGGCGCCATTCTATCCCATGGTTCCCAAAATTTTTGGTATAGCCTATACCCACGGTTTTGGGGGCTATACACACAGTTTTGAACTGTGGTATAGGCCGTTTTTCCAGTAGTGACACCCGATCGTAGGTGGACATCTTCATATTCACTTCGATATCCTCTATCATCAACTAGGCGTTGATCACAGAGTGTAATATGAGGGATTTTGGGGCTGTGAGCCAGGGTAGTTCAGCATGTAGAGTTAGTATTCCTCCTACTGATAGCAGGAAGTGTCGTAGGGAGTCTGCACGTGGAGATCAGAGTAGGCAGAATGCATCTTATGGTTGCCATTTGGTGTGGTACTACTGCGAAAAGAGTGGGCATACAAGGCCACATTTTCCAAGAGACCTAGTAGAGTGCCGATATTGTGGAAAGATGGGTCACCTTTAGCGCTTTTGTCAGATCTTCTCATCAGCAGCTGGTGACAAGGGTTCTTCTATGACTCCTCGTTCAGGAGCAGTGCCACCAGTTTCTCACCAGTCTTGGAACTAGAGTTCTTCCAGCCATTCAGGCCGAGGTGGTTGTCATGGTAAGGGTAGCTAGTCGCCCAGTTTTTAGTGACAATAGGGTGGATCAGCTTAGAGTGATCAGGTAGGGTCACAGGGCCACGACATAGGTCAGAATTTTGCAGTGGAGAAGACCCAGTAGGTGTAGGATCCCGGACCCTAAACAGTTCAAGGTACGATCATAGTAGCCTTAGTTTTAGCTTCTGATCTATTCGATATATGGGATTCTCATAGATTTATATTTTTTTCTATTGTAGAGAGACTTGGTCTCTGTATCTTTTTCCTCTGTCGATATCTTCATGCTAGACACTCTTTTGGAGACTGGAATAGCTAGTGTACATCAGTTCCGAGAGTTCACTCTATATGTTAGTGGGTATCACTTCCTATGGGATATATATGTCCTAGAGATGACCGGCTACGATGTCATTCTTGGGATGGAGTGTTCAGTTCTCTTCCAGGAAGTCGTCGATTGTTATCTCCGTAGGGTGAGTTTCGTATCACCAGCGAGTGGATCCTTTCTTCATATGGACGAGTGGAATGTCCAGGAGAGCAGAGCAGGACCCTAGCATCATGGGTTGGGAGGAGTTATAGACTAGATTTCTAGTCTATACCTGAATGACTAGGGGACTTTACAGTTAGACTTTCCTCCAGTGGTGGATCGTTTCAAATATGTCTTTCTAGAGGACTTTTCAGGTTTGCCTCCAGAGAATGAGGTAGAATTTTCTATAGAGCTTGTGCCAGGAGCGGAACTGGTGTCCATTCCTAATTATAGGATGGCTACAACTAAGTTGCAGGAGCTCAAGAGGAATATGGAGGAGTTGCAGGAAAAAGGTTTCATCTGACCCAGTACTTCTCCATGGGGTTCGCCTGTTCTGTTTGCGAAGAAGGAAGATGGTACCATTATGCTTTGTGTGGACAATCGGAAGTTCAACCAGTTGACTGTCAAGAACCGATATCCCATACCGAGGATTGATGATCTCATTGATTAGCTTTGAGGAGCCCGAGTTTTCTTGGAGATTTACTTGAGGTTCAGTTACCATCAGTTGCACGTTAGACCCTCAGATATACCTCTTACAGCCTTCCAGAGTAGGTATGATCTATATGAGTATATGGTTATGCTATTTGGTCTCACAAATGTGCATGCAGTTTTCTTGGCACTGATGAACCGAGTGTTCCATCCATACTTAGATTCATTCATGGTTGTCTTCATGGATGATATATTGGTGTACTCTCACACTCATCATGACCATGACCCAAATATTGAGATCATTTTGAGTACCATGAGAGAAAATCAATTATATACTAAGCTCTCAAAATGAAACTTTTGGATGGGTAAGATTCAATTTTTGGGTCATGTTATCTTAGAGACAAGAGTATCAGTAGACCCAGAGAAAGTGAGAGTATTAGTCTCCTAGGAGTATCCAAAGAACCTCTTTGAGGTCCAGAGTTTTCTAGGGCTGGCTGGATACTACAAACACTTCATTCAAGACATTTCACGCTTAGCAGCACCGCTAATGGGTTTGACTAAGAAGGGTGCGAAGTTCTTATGGTCAGATTCTTGTGAGTAAGCCTTTAAGGAGTTGAAAGGGAGGTTGATTTCAGCACTGATACTAGTCTTTCCAGATCCAGAAAAGAGATATACTATTTACTGCGATGTATCAGGTATCGGGCTGGGAGCTGAGCTTATGCAGAGAGATGGAGTCGTTGTGTACGGGTCTTGATAGTTGAGGCCACACGAGAGGAATTACCCGACGCACAATCTGTATTTGGTAGCTGTTGTTCATGCCTTACGCTGTTGGAGAAAGTATCTTCCGGGAGAGAACTTTGTGGTTTTCACTTACCACAAGAGTCTCAAGTACATCTTCACTCAGCGTGATTTTAATTTGAGACAGTGAAGGTGGGTTGAGTACCTTTAGTCCATTGACTTTGAGCTTGCCTATACGTCGGGGAAGGGAAACATAGTAGTTGATGCGTTGAGTGGGAGGACTCAGATACATGCAGTTCAAGAGTCCAGTAGTGAGTGGAAGCTTATGGATCTGTTCTTTATGATGAATTTAGGGGTGCACAACAGTCATGGGAAGACATTTTGTTCTTCTGTAGTCATTTACTCTACTCTTCTCGATCGAGTGCGAATGAGTAAGATTTTATATTTAGAAGGCCATGTCCTATGGGGGAGTCTGTCAAGAGAGGACACTATTCCTGGATGGACCACATGCGAGGATGAGATCTTGTGTTTCTAGGGGCACGTATGGGTGCCAGAAAATATACACGAGGAGCTAATGTGGGATTATAATTCCTCAGTTTGGGAAGTTTATCCTGGTGTCCCCAAGATGTATCGTGATCTACACCACCAATATTGGTGGATAGGTATGAAGAGGGATGTTGCTGGTTTTATCATGAGGTGTTCCACCTTTCAGCAAGTGAAGGCGAAGCATTAGCAGCGAGCAGAGATTTTACAGTAGTTACCCATTCTCGAGTGGAAGTGGAATGTGGTTGCGGTTGATTTCATGATAGGTTTACTGAGGTCGCCTTGAGGGAATCATGTAGTATGGGTTGTCATTGACCAACTTACGAAGGTCGCTCACTTCCTGCTAATCAAGGAGACCTTCAGTGTTGCTGAGCTGGGATGGTTGTACATTAAATATATTGTTTGCTTAAATGGTGTTCCACATGCCATTGTTTTAGACAGAGATGCTCATTTTACTTCTCGAGTCTTGTAGGGGCTTCAGAAGGCTTTGGGTACATAGGTACTTTTGAGTACATCTTACAATCCCTAGACAGATGGCCAATCCGAGCGTATGATTCAGGTGCTTGAGGATATGCTCCGAGAATGCATCGTGGATTTTGGAGGTTCTTGGGAGAATCATATACCTCTTTTGGAGTTTTCCTACAAAAATAATTTTCAATAAACTATTCAGATGACACCTTATGAGGCTTTGTACGGTAGGCTACACAAATCACCCTTATGTAGGCTGGAGGCAGGAGAGGCATCTTTTCTTGGACCTCATCTTATTCAGCAGACCAAAAAGCCGTTAGAGTTGATTTGAAAGAGGATGGATAATGTGTAGTCCTGACAGAAGTCTTATGCTGATCAGCAGAGATGACCTCTGGAGTTCGAGGTCGGGGATCAGGTTATCCTACGTGTTACACCGAGGTTGGGACATAAGAGGATTATGAGACAGGGTAAGCTCTTGCTGAGGTATGTCGGGCCATTTTAGGTGTTGGAGAGAGTTGGTCTGGTTGCTTATCGGTTGCAGTTACCTGTGAGGTACTAGGATATGCACAACGGTTTCCACATTTCTCAGCTTCAACGTTACTTTTCAGACCCGTCTCATTTTTTCTAACCTGAGGAGGTTGAATTGGAAGTGGATGCATCATTCTAAGAGCATCCTATCCGGATTGTTGATCGCAGTAAAAAGGTTCTCCGTGGCCAATCTGTCCCTCTGGTACGGGTGCTATGTAATCACAGGCGAGTATAGAACATGACTTGGGAGAGGGAGGCTGATGTATGAGCACAGTGGCTGGAACTGTTCGAGGTTTCTTCTTCTATGCCATGTTAGGGGAATTCGGGGATGAATTTCTTTAATGGGGGATGTTTGTAAGAACCCAGACCTTCTTTTCAGGTATGTTTTACTTTTATGGTCTTTTTTGAGAAAAATAGGGAATATAGGAAATTTTTGAAGTACACGCCATGTACTTTATGAGTACACGCCATGTACTTGGTTACCGCAGGTAGCCGGGTGCTGGCCGTGTAGCAGCCATGCACACGACCATGTGGGGGTGACTTGGAGGCTGCCTAAGGCAGATTATGAAAACAACGAGTACACACTGTGTATTTTTTCTTTCATTAAACACACTGGGGTTGCATCTAATATCCAGAACCATCATCTTCTAGGTTTTCTTCATCTGAGATAACATGTACGACTACAATTTTTCCCCAAGCCCCCAAGCCTACATATGATATCTAATTCGACCGCAGTTAATTGCATTTGGATCGCCTCGGTAAGCTCTATCTTCTTCTTGAGCATTTTTTCATGATTCCAATTATTTCTTTAGGTTGTCCTATATTGAAAATTTTAGATGTTTTTGTAGATCTTTAGAATTATAAGGTGATTCAAGCCTAGGGTTCCACATATAGCGATCTCCTAATGTCGAGGTAGGTGGTTTATAACTTTTTGTTGAATGTATTTGAGTATTATGTGCAATTTTGACCAATACCCTTGAACGAGGTATTGCGTGTTTACCATTTTACCCATGTTGATTTCCTGCCATGCTTGTATGCTTGTGTAGAGGCTAATTGAATATGAATAGGGTTGATTTCTATGCTTTGGATTTTTTACCCACACATGTTCTATTTACGACTGTTTGGTTCTACATGGCCATTTGTCCACCTTTCCTATTTTCCATTCCTATTGCTATAGGGTGGAGAGTTTGCATTCTGACATGCTTGATATTATATAGACCAGTTATCCAAGTAATTCTATAGGGTTACATTGGCCATATTGCATTGTTTTTCTCGTTGACATACACAGGTCCGTGAGAACCTGGTGTAGTAGACTATAAGAGGAATTGACCGAGTGAGCTTCCTCAGAGAGTCTTTGAGCACTTTAGTCTATAAGTGAAATTGACCTAGTGAGCTTCCCCAGAGAGTCTTTTAATTACGGGAATGACTTTGGGATATAAGGGAAATTGATAGAGTGAGATTCCTCAGAGAGTCCTTGACCTTGGGGCTATTAGGGGAATTGACCAAGTGAGCTTCCTCAGAGAGTCCTTGACTACCTTAGACTATAAGGGGAATTGAATGTGTGAGCTTCCTCAGAGAGACTTTATTTACATTAGACTATAAGGGGAATTGACTGTGAGTGCTTCCCCAGAGAGTCTATTTATATATTCTTGTGACAGGCCTAGAGGGGTTAGACCGAGTGTACTACCCAGAGGGTGCTTGTACATATTAGGTAGGACCAGAGGGTTACCTATTTGTGTTTAGCTACTTGTTTAGCTGTTGCTTGAAATTGAAACTGTGGATTGTTGACTGCTGATTACTTCAGGTTTACTGCTTTCTGTACTTTTACCTGACATATATTCACTAATTGTTAGGCATAGATATTTGGGTGGTTCTCTATTGAGATTTCATCTCACACCGTGTTTGGGTAATGCTTTTGGGCCCAAACAGATTATATTGGTGCATGTATAGATATGGACAAGCTTCCTTATCCTTCATGTACTTGACTTGCTGTGGAGATGGAGAGCATGGGACGAAGCTTAGGCTTGCGATGCTGAGGAGCTATTTATCTATTTATTTTGTACATTGGTTTAGTAATATTTGTATTTACCATTGTTACTTGTTTGGATGTTTTCCTAGACATATGCATCATGCATCATTATATATATATATATGTGCTCCAATTGTTTATTATTTCAGTATTCTGCTGTTTACTATTGTTGGATATTTTCTGCTTCTGCTATTGTATATCTGTTTCTCTTCCACTGTGTTACTCTGCCAATGAGGGAATAGTTTTCCCAAATTCACACCCAATACCCTCGCTGCTAGTCCGTAGCCTTTGGAGTTCGATGAAATGCGCTTGAGGGCATGTGACCAACCAGGTATAGGGTGCCTTTGGGTGGCTTCCGGAACCGGGGCGTTACAGATACGTCCTAATTTTCTAGCTAGGTTTTTAGTTTTTAAATATATATTTTCAGTCCTATATTTCAATTACCATATCATTATTAAACATTTTAAGAGAATTTTTGTTTTAATTTTTAATGATTCATAATTTTCTTCTAGTATTATATAATATTCATTTAACTCGTCATAAGTGGAATTTTCATTTTCAAATTTTGATTTTTGATCAGAAGAATAATATGAATATACCTCATAAGAGTGGTCTATAAAGCATAAGTTAACCCTCTGATTAGAATGCTCAACTTCTAATTATGAAGGTATAACAATAAATGAATATTTTAAAGTCCTCCATCTGGATTTCATTGATTTATTTTATTTCCATTTTATGAAAATTTCATAAAGTATGTTTTCTTTGATTTTGTTTTTCTTATAGCTATGGAAAATCTAATTTTATGTGTCAAATATTTTTATATTCCTAGAATCTCAATTTTTTATAATTTCTATAATAATTCTTATAAATTTTAAAAGAATTCATAAAAACTATTTTCTTATTATATAATTATTTTTAATTTCTTTGGAAAATGATCAAGATCAGTTCGAAATACAGCACATCTAAATGTACCTCCATCAGATGGCTCAGCTATTTTTTCCTTTTTTGTCATCTTTTTATTTTGATAATTTTAAAGAAGAATTTTCCTTCTTATGTAATTTGTGATCTCCAACTACAACTTCCATATATACCACATAGACTATAAAAATTCTAATGTTATATTTTATTTTATAATTCATGAATTCTATATATTTTATAATAGAATCTAAAGTACCACTCCAACATATTGGTATAATTCATTGAATTTTTGAATCTTGATCTCGTTCATTAATGCATTCCTATAAAGAAGAAGAATTATTTACAACTTTAGTAAATATTCCATTAAATTGATTTATTCCCTCTCCATAAAAAATTATGAAATTATTAAAATTATTCTTAGAAATATAATATTTGAGAGATAAATCATTATACGTACCATCATTAGCAACCAATAAAGTAGTCTACATTTCATATGCTGTTTAGAATTAAAAAACATGGTTAAACAGTGCATAACAAGTGCACATAGTTTCACATTCATTGATTTAGTTTTTATTTCATAACTAGATTTGGTATTAATATCCTAAGTCTATGGTTGAGTTTCTATAATTAAATAAGGTTTTACAACTTTAATATAAACTCTTAGATGAAGACTCATCATATATATGATCATATGTGCTGTTTAGTATCCATAGTTCTCAACATTAAAGTAATTATCTTTTACCATTGATATACCTTCTATGTTTTCATATGTAGTTCAATTTTGATGATTTTCACTAGACTTAAAATTTTTAATGTTGATCACTCAAAGGTGATAACATAAGATTACAATTGTTTTCATAGATAGACTACACAAAGACTCCATAGGGGGTGAATCAATTTCTTTAAATTTCATTCAATTTTAAAACCACCCATTTTGGATAAGACTTTATTTTGTTCTTTTCTTAAAAATAAGAATCAATAGAAATGAAATCAAAAAATGTAAAAGATAGTTACATAGATAAAAGTACTGTTTATAAGGTATTACTAAGAAAGGTATGTAAGATTTAAATTCAAGACTCGTGGATTTTAGAGAAGAATATAATGTGTCTAAAAGAGAAGTTTTTTGAATTAATATCGATATATATCTCTAATGTGATGAATAAATATATAGAGAAGAACATAGGAACCTTCCCTATAATCTAATAATATCTCTCTCAAAGCTGTTGTGTGATTTATTTTTTTACATGATAAGGAGAATAAGATAAAATATCATCACTTCTGTTATCTCAATCATCCATGTTATCATTTTATAATACTCCCCTTGAGATTTTATCCTTTACTATAATATATCCTATAGATTTCTTCTAACTATTAGTTTTATATTATAATTATGAGATTAATATATAAACAGCATCCTGGTTTAAATCCCTTGTGCTATTTTAACAAGTTTCACCTACTTGTACAATATTTTTTATTCCCTGGAAAAAGGACTAGAAATCCCTGATAAAAGGACTAGTCTAGGTGATGGGTGTATTCAATTGATCATTACACCTTTAATTCATGTAGCCTTTCAATCCAATTAGCCAATTTTATAGATATTAGAAAATTTCATCCAAATTTTCCAGAATTAGAGACTTAAAACTTTAACACTTGAATCAATTAAAATAGAGATAATACTTGATGGAAATACTACATAACAAAATCATTAGTAAAGTATTTGAAATCATAAAAACATAAACTACATAGGATATATTGGGACACTATTTTTAGTACAACATAATATAGTGAAATATTATTATATGATAAGGAAAAAGGGTAGGTATTCTGAAGGAAACTTCATTTCTTGGAGTTCCTTGATTGGGTTGTGAGAGGTTCCTTTTTTAATTGGTGAGAATGAAAATGTGTAAATAGTCAAACTTTATATAAAGGGAAAATAGGTAATATATGATATGTGTCTAAAAAATGGGAAATAATGGATTGGGGGAGAGATAAGTTTGATACATACCTCATCCACTAATTCCTACACATGTTTTAAACATTATTGAGCTATTTTACTCTTAGATTATTTACTTTTACCATTTTACCTTTTACTGTGGTAACTAGATTTTACCTAGTTAATCTATCCTTTTTGAAAAAATACAGTGGAACTTATTAGATAAGATGGACCCAATATTTCTAAATTTTAAATGCATTTATTTTTTATTCAATTCATAAAATGGGTAAAATTTAATTCTAAAATTATAATGTAGAATGTGTGATTTTTTTGGGAAATTATTACTTTTGTTCTAAAATATAAAGTATACATTTTTAATCAAAATATTATATTATAAAATAAATAATATTTCATATAAAACATATATGTCATCAAGAAAATGTATTCATAAGTTTTAGGTTATTCTTATAACAATGTTTTGTCACTAAATGATTTTTTTCACTATTCACCTAAAAATAAATTATTTTAGAAAAATCCCAAAATAATTAACCAAAATATAATTTTGACATTCTAAATTTAAAAATGAATTTATTTTTTAAAAATTAAATTTATTAAATGTTTATATTTAAAAAAATAAATAAAAATTCAAAGTATGAAGGAAATATGTTTTTATTGAAAAACTACTTCCTACACTTCAAGTGTCATTAATATTATTTCATATAAATTTATAAATAATTAAATATTAATTTTTTTATAAAAAAATATGAATATTAAATATTATAATAAACTTTTTTAGGTTATAAATTTAATTTATTATGGTAATATACTATACAATTTTTCACGTGTTTATTCAAAAGGACTCCCTTTTAAAATATTAATACAATAGATTAGTTATATATAATTATTTTAATTGATTAATATCCTTTTATATAAAAATTATTATATTATTCATGTATTTTGACATTTCATAGTTTTTTTACTCTGGTGTTACAATAGATGAGTGTCGATTGTGATACAAGCTATTAAAGATAATATTAATTTAAAGGATCTAAAATATTAGGTCATTAAATAGAAGAATTATATATGTGGTGAAATATTTAAAATATATACATATTATAAATGTTTTAAATGCATATTCTCATAAAAATATGTCAACATATGGATAATATGGTTGTGATAACTATTCAAGGATTATGATTTCTTAATACAAGACCATTTTGGAAAGGAAAATAAGGTGGTACTTTAGTTCAGTGTCAATGGTGATACAATCGATTAAAGATAATATTAATACAATAGAATAATATTTCAAGTATTCGTAGGATTGCCACTCACCTCACTTTTAAAAGTTCAACCACTACCGACTCTTATAAAAAATCATTGAGCCACTTAACGTGGCCAATAAATAAAATATTACTTTCATATATTCCTTTCTTAGATCCTATAGCTTCTTTTATTCATCTAAGATGCTCCTATGAAGGAATAATATTCAATCCAAAGGAGATATCTCAGAGAAGAATCATTTTAACCGTCTATTTTTAAATTTATTTTTTCATATACCTTCTTAAATTATATTTTATACATCCTAAAATATAATATTCAGAAGAAAAAATATAATGAAATTTTATTATGCTTATGAAACATACTCTATCCACCACCTTTATATCAAATGGAAAATTAAATGATCACCCATGCGTACGAGCACACAACCGCTTCCATGAAGTGTTGTATCTTATTTATCCTCACCACCATTCATTATTGGTTATTATTAAAGATATGATATATATTTACAATATTTATGATATTATTATATTTTTGGAATGAAAATATATATTCTACCTTATTACTTTTATGTTAAATGTAAAATGAAACTGTTACACATGAAAATGTATGGACTACCATATTCACGTAATGATGGGGTTAATTTTAAATTACTTCTTGTAACATATGGATATAATTATGGTTTTAGTGATTATATATAATAATAATGACATTAATATGATTGTGGGGTGATAAAAATTTATACATCTATTCTTTTTTATTAGAATATAAAAATCAATTTGATGTGTATCTATGAAGTATCACCTTCATGAGTGTTTCATTTTTTTGTCTATCAACACATTTCATGGACTATTATAAAACAGTAAATGATTAATAAATATGAAATATTTATCTATATTAATACTCTATATGTTATTTAACCGTGACCATGATGTATGAATTAATACTTCTAGACCAAACCACACAAGAAAAATGGAATAGTTAACACCCAGAATGATAATGTTAAGGAAGAATTATTTATTAAAGGGTGATGAGATGTTATAAGTTGATAATATAATGTAATAAAACTATTAATATTGTTTAGGTATGAGTAAAAATTATAAATTCCTTATACAAGTGGGTCAAACATGTATGACTAAGTAGGACCCAAGGTAAGAGACAGTACTACAAAAAAAAGAGCAAGGGAAGCACCAACTTTTATCAGCGGTAAGCAAAAAGCACTGATAAAGGTAAATATTTATTATAAACAATTAAAAGAGCTGATAAAGATTCCCTTTATCAGTGCTAAAAAGGTGATGATAAAGGAACCCTTTATAAGAACTGATAAAGGGATTATTTATCAGTGCCTTTTTAGCACTGATAAAGGGATTTTTTATCTGGGCTATAAAAGCACCAATAAATAAGGACTTTATCAGCTATAAAATTTTAGCACCGATAAAATCATTGTCCCATATTTTATAAAATTAGGTGCATAGTATCCTCTATTTATTGTGACCTCAAGCTCTCGTGGTACTGTACCCCTACGAAAACTACCCGCCCCCAATCTTCTCTTTGCCATACCTCTTCTGCTAGCCCTACTCCAGAGCTAGCTCTACTCCCTATTCTACCCCTCGAAGACCTTCTACGAATCCTCCTCCTCACGAACCTTACTTCTCCTCCTCCCCACTGGACCCTACTCCCTAAGAACCCTAATCCTACATTTCTCAATAGTTAGCAGCTCCTCACGTGCACCTCCACCTTTGGAGGTCAGGGGTTCCCCTCCTGACGTAGCGTAGAAGGCTCCCTGACCGCTTGACGCTTCTTCTCTCCCTCCACCATGGGTGCGATATACTCTAGGTAAGTGTCCTACTTTTCCTTTTAGGTTTATTTTTGGTAATTTCTCTCCTTTATCTACATGTGTTAATCGTTTTAATTATCAATTGGCCAATGATTCAATGAATAATTAGTGAATGGTCATTGCACATTCCATAGTTGGAATCACAGATCACTCCATGTGAAAATGAGACATGGGAAGTTCTAGTGTTTTTAGACACACCATATACCCCTAGGGACACATCATTTCCCCCCTTTGAGGATAGTTTTGAGCTCTTTTTCCTTTTATTTCTGTTTTCTTGTGAGATTTTTGATCTTCTATGGACTAGTATTGGTGGATTGTGTTCCCTTGGTCCATTCATGTGAGGCTTGATGCATCTTAATGACCTCTTCTAAGGATGATGGCCCCTCTATATCTTCTTAATGATATGGGTATTGTTGGTGAGTTCCATTATTCTTAATTGAGTTGTCTTAGTCTACTTATATTAGGGTTATTATGGAATTTGGTCCCATTCATTAAAACTCATACCCCTCACCGACTTGGAACATGTATGAATTCAAGGGACCCATAGCGATCCTCATTTCATTCATGTTGTGCCTATATTGGGTTTTTAGAATAGAAATCACCAATGCTTACATGGGAATTGATCCCCTATATTGGAGGATGTTTCAGGTAGGGTCTATTATCCCCCATCAAGTCTTAGGGATTAACCCCTATTTTTTGTATAGAGATATGATATTTCAGATGGTGTATTAGTCTGATGGAGTGTGTATCTCGGATGAACCCTATCAGTTTTCAATATACTTATTCTATAGTGAGTGGTCTTATTTAACTTTTATGGGGGCTAGTATGGAATTAGATCTTGAGTAATGGACCACAGGTCACTTAGTGACCTGGAGCTTGTATCCCTATGAGAGACCTAAAGAAAACCTTATTTCTAATGTGTTTTCCTTATGCTAGGTTTGTTGAATTGGAATGACCAACACTTACACTAGTGTCTATCCATTACATTAGAGGATTATTGTAATATAATCTAGTATCCTCCCATCTAGGCTTGGGCATTGACCCCCTATATTTATATCATGAGATGAAATTTCTAATGGGGTATTAGTCTGATGGAGTGTATATATCGAGTGAACACTATCAGTTTACTATGTGATTCTTCTTGGCTAGATCAGATGAGTGTGACCTCTAGGATGAGTTTCATCATTGGAATTATATCTTGGGTAGCATTTCCTCTCGGAGGAGTGTTACGTTGAATCTCTGAGTGGATCTATAACTAAAAGTGGTTGAGGCCTTTTTTGACTTAGAGTATCTTATGAGTATATTTGGGATATCCTTGGTTATCATTATGTCTCGTATCTTGTTTTTAATACCACTGTTTAGTGACATGAATACTCTAGATGATTTATGTATGGTGTTTTGGGGTGCCCTATTGGGTTTTTTAATACTCATCCCTACAAGGACTCTTCCCATACATATCATGTCTTATTCAGACGATCGAAAATTTTATAGAGTCCACGGTGGAATACGATAAGGTAGAAATTAGTTTGGGATACACAGACTGAGGTGTATACCCATGGTGAATTAACATATGTCCCCTCCTTCTATGTAGGTCATACATTATTATCCATTTTTGGGTGGATTGTATTTCAGCTCTTTTTATTAAAAACATTAATTTAAGTTTTTCAATTCATAAACTGACCTCTAACGGTTTGGGGGAATTCAACATGTAATAATAAGCTTTGGATTGAAATATTATTGTTCTATGATTATGCCCATGGTTTGAGTTCATATAATAATATTTTAAGGTAGTAATCTTATGGGATAAGGGTTAGCTACACCCACCCACAGTAGCTGTGTGATGCAAGTCTTATCTTAGGAGGCACTGCCATTCATAGGCACCTCAAGGATAGCTCATTACTCCAAGGAATTTAATATTATTGTTATGGGTACAGATATATCACATTACATTTTCTTAACATTCATGATACAGTGAGAGATGCAGTCGACGAATAGCCTTGTAAGATGAAGGGACTGGAGAAATGAGGTCTATATAATACTAAAGTGAAGGAGGAGATTGGGGAGTAACATGAGGTAAATGGAACTTTGGTTTGATTCTACTAAAACTTCCCCTATGTAGACTACTCTTATATTGGGAAGTTAGTGGTTAGAATCTTGGATAGTTGTAGTCACTAGAGTCTTTTTACCAGGAGGCTCCAGAAGTTTTTGGAGGTAATATCTATATTCGTCATACATTTCTTGTAAGACTATTAGAAATATGGACAAGAAACTATTTTTCCTAATTCGTTCAATTATTTTCTATGTATATGGTAGGCGTTGATAGAGCCCCATGTTAGTGATGTTTGGTATGAATTTGGATTTGCAAGGAAGATGATCAATTCACCCATCGAGATGTGTTCTTGAGAGGAGATCCAAAAATATATGGGCAAGTCGGTGACTGCTGAAGTGGTTACTATATAAATGTTTTAGATGGGTTCCTTTTAATTGAACGTTTGAGGCACTTTTTATATGCTAAGGTGTCATAGAAATCCCTATTTTTAGTGAACTAGTGTGAAATAAAAAGGGTTTGTTCCAACCAATAGTATCTCATAGAGGTTTCGAGTGCGGCTCTAGGTATGATTTTGGGAAAGTTTAGGGAAAGTTATTGAATATACTGTAGATGTTCATGATATAATTTATGTTCACTAACCATGATTTTCTATTTCTTATGTTAAATTGTGTAAAAAATCCTATGATATTCCATGGAAATTTTGGATAAACCTATGTTATGTAATCTAAATTAACTATTCAACCACTTCTGCAGATAATGACTTCTGCACATTACAGTGCTTTTAACCTAGAGGCTGAACAAGTCTCTCAAGCTGTAGCAGCAACTGCTGCTCATAGTGCAGAGAAAAAACAAGTTTCTAAACCGGTTTCTACTCCTACTGTTGAGGTTCAACAACCATAAGTTCTTGTTGTTTCTACCATTTCAAATGAATATATTGATGATGTTGATATCAATGAAATTGTCTGGGATGAAAGACCAATGTCGTTTAAAACACATGCACGCCATAGTTTGATGGTGTTAGACAATGTTCTTAAGGAAAAAAGAAAAGGCATCAAATTTGATGTCGGATGGAATGCACGAGGCCATCATGTGAATCCCAACAAGGCTATGTTTCATAGTTACATTGGAATTTTCACTCGGAAATGTGTGTCAATTGACATAGATTCATGGAACCATGTTGTGTCTCAGCAGAAGGATGTGATGTAGAAAGAAATTACGGTAACATTATGATAGTATTTCATTAATTTACTATAAAATAAAATAATGAAAAAATGTCTTACTCTTCTCAATCTCTTGCAAATTACATTTATAGTAGATGATTCGCACAAGAATTATGTACTAAGGCTTTCATGAATAATTCATCGAGGTTTTCTCACTATTATAACAAAATGTCACCTGAATGATTCCAAAGGTAAAATAAACCCGCACCCACCCCTTATCTACACTCACCTGATATCCTAAGAAGAATGAGATGCATTTATTGGCTGCTGTGGGGATGAGAAGTTTCAGGTACATTGTGGATGATAATACATTGTTTGAGGATATGTGCATTCATCATTTGATTTTTAATATTTCATTTATGAAATAGAAACTCAGTACTGAAAATAAGGAATGTGAATCAAAACCAACATACCCCTATAGTAAATCAAGGATGGGGTACACTTCACTAGAAAAGAAGATGGTACATATTTTAAATATACATTAATATTTTAAGGTGCTCATAAACAACATCATAATTATCTTTCTATATTTATATGTATATTGATGAGTCTAAATCCAAAGAAACTTCCATCCCATGTCATGTGCTATAGAAGAAGGCACATGTGAATAAGGAAGGGAAACTAGTATATGAAAACACACAAAAAGTGTGGGGAATATGTGAAAGTATGAAATGATAAAAAGTTTTGTTTTAAATTTATCTTAAATAATAATTACTTATTTTCCTATATTTGGTAGTCACAAGAATCAGCTACTACTGTAGAGGATGAAGACCTATTATCGATGGATTTGAAGTGACCAGAACAATACGGTTACGTGAGAGGTGCATGTGTTGGGGTGACACCCTGAGAATATTTTGAGAAAAAAATAGACAGATGATAGATATGAAGAAATGAAACAAATGAGCGAAATACTAGAAACTCTTGAAAAATGATTTCAATGGTAAGGAGAGTTTCTAGAAAATTTTATGGGTGGGAGGAATAGATAAGACACAACTCATGAACAACCCGCACGTGAAGATCCCGCCCCACCCCCACCAGCTTTGAGGCGATCCATTCCCCTCAAAGAGCTGTCTTAGCTATGGTAATCAGTATTCTAATTAATGTTCCCATGAAATGTGAATCAGATAAACACTAATAATTTTTATGTAATGATCTTCTACAGGGTGATAAATAATATGATTTATATCTGTCAACACCCACCTATCACCTTGTAGCGAGGGCTACACTGTTCAAAATCCTAGAGGAAAAGCTGCATAATGGACCACTTCCAAAAGATCATCTTAAAGTGGGGACTACTGTAACTCATGATCCAAATGCAGATAAACCTATTCCAATTGATGATGACGATATTCATACGGTCAAAAAGGCTATTGGTACATTCATTTCATGGCTGTCACAAGTTTTTTGAGTACATGTGGAAAAAGAGGTATTTATTTCCTTTTTTTCAAGATAAACCTTTTAAAATTAATGAAAAGAGGTCTGAACTAATGAATGCTATTATAGATGGAGAAAGGGAATGGGGTGACACGAAACATGGGCTCAAAATCATCTAAAAGATCGACCAACCAATACCAAAGAGCTACTGAAATCAGAATAACACCACCGGTTCTCTATCCACATTTATTCTCCGTAAAGACTCATATGGATACAAAGCTAAAAAATGGTAGTAGTCCTATAGTTGTTTTTGAAAAGAAAATATACGGAGAGTAAATTCATGACTTCATTTCCACTAAAAATGTAAATGAGATCCTTGAATACAGTTAGATAGGCATCACAGTTGTAAATTTATATGTGAGGAATGTTTTCAGGAATTTATTTTCTAACATCTGATATAATGTTCTAATTATGACTAAATGCATTTTATATTATTGGCATTCGTATATATGAAAAATAGTTGAATTGATTTTCCCATGAACCAAAATTCAGACTCATTAGTCCTGATACCACATCAATAAAACTAACAAAATTAGATCCATAAAAAAAGAATGAAATAGTGAAAGTCTTCCTGAAAATATTTGAAATAAAGATTGCGGATGACAAACTCTTCCTAATACCAACCACGCAGGGACAAAACTCTACGATTAAGGAATATAAATTATATTTTTAATTATTTTATTAATTATTCCTTTTTTTGTTTTTAGGGAACATTGGATGCTAATTGTGGCGAACTTGGATACTATAAAGATTTATTTTTTGGATTCAATGCAAGGATATCCAACAAACCGACCACACATGATGGAGTATGTGAATCTGTAAGACACTACATCCTACGTTTTAGGTCTAAATATCGTGATATATAATTTATATTATCTTTTACCAAGGATTCTATTATGATAGGTTGGTGTATGAATATCCTCTTAAATAAGGAATGAGGACAGGGGCTAAGCATAAGGAGGTGAGCAAATACTACGTCTCGACCGATAGAAGGGTATATGTAATAAAATTTCAGCATCCAAACACATATCAAAACAAGTTACTTATTTTCATAATGATCAACGTTTTTACAGAGTCCAAAATAAACAAATGATAATGACTGTAGTTATTATGTTTGTAAATTTATGAGAGAGACCACTTTCTATCAACAAACTAGCATCCCTAAAGAGGTATTTTCAAAAACAGCTACTATTTCATTTAAATTATATATTAATTTGTTATTTATATATTTCTCAGTACTACTCTGATTGTCAAAAAAAGAAATATTCACAAGATGATATATATTTTTTTAGAAATGAGTGGGCCACATACCTAATAGAATATTTTACATAAATAGCATGAAGATCTTACGTGGGGACATGTACAATTGGAGACCATTTTTGAGAGGGGTTTAGGAGATAAGAAGATGAAACATTGTTGTATGTAAATGTTCATAGTAAAATTTTAATTGTTATTATATAAAACATTATTTCTCCAAAGAGTCATTTTTCCATTTTAACTGATGAAATGCACTAGCAACATGTAAGAATGATGAACAACTTTTCTTTGGGCTTTGGATTAGAAAAAACATTAGAATCGCCTAAATACCATCATATCTGATCAAATGAATTCTAATTGTGTTTATAATTTAGGATAAAGATCCATGGGTCATTTTTGACGTGTAAGAGTCAACCCCGTCACAATCCAAGGCATGGTGTGGCCGACATCACTCAATGTGCCACACTTTTGTTTAAAATGGACATAATTTTAAGTGAAAACAACAACTAACATACAGAAAACTGACCAAATGCATTTGGATTGTGTTGATACTTTAGGATAACGATCCATGGGTCATGTGTGATATGTATCAGTCAACCCCGCCTCAATCCGAGGCATGGTGTGGCCGGTATCCCTCAAAGTGTCTCTCTTTTGTTTAAAATGGACAAAATTTTAAGTGATAACAACAACTGATGTACGGAAAAATGACCAAACACATTCTTATTGTGTTGATACTTTATAAAAACGATCCATGGGTCATCTTTGATATGTAAGTGTCAATCCAAACTCAATCCGAGGAATGGTGTGGCCGGTATCACAAAAAGTGTCACTCTTTTGTTTAAAATGGACAAAATTTTAAGTGAAAACTAAAACTGACATACGAAAAACTGACCAAACACTTACAGATTGTGTTGTTATGTTAGGAGAATTATCCATGGGTTATTGGTGAAATTTAAGAGTCAACCTTGACTCAATCCGAGGCATGGTGTGGCCGGTATCACTCAAAGTGTCACTATTTGTTTTAAAAGGGACATAATTTTTAGTAAAAACAACTACTCACATACGGAAAACCGACAAAACAGATTCCGATTGTGTTGATACATTATCAGAACGATCCATAAGTCATGTGGGACATGTATGAGTAAACCTATCCACAATCCAAGGAATAGTGGGGCTAGTATCACTCCATGTGTCTCTCTTTTATTTAAAAGGGACAAAAATTTAAGTGAAAACAACAACTAACGCACGAAGAACTATCCAAACACATTCTTATTGTGTTGATACTTTATAAAAATGATAAATGGGTCATATATGACATGTTAAAGTCAAACAATCCTCAATATGAGGCACGGTGTGGCTATAATCACTCAAAGTGTCACTCCTTCGTTTTAAATGGACATAATTTTAAGGGAAAACAAAAACTGACGTACAGAAAACCGATCAAACACATTCTAATTTTGTTGATAATTTAGGAGAATGATCCATGTGTCATGTGTGATTTGTAAGATTCAACCATTCCTCAACTCGAGGCACGATGTGGCTGGTATCACTCAAAGTGTCTCTCTTTTGTTTAAAATGGACATAATTTTAAGAGAAAACAAAAACTGACATACTGAAAACTAACCAAATGAATTTGGATTGTGTTGAAACTTTTGGATAAAGATACATGGGACATTTATGACACGTATGAGTCAAACCCCCTTAATATGAGGCATTGTGTGGCTGGTATCCCTCAAAGTGTCTCTCTTTAGTTTAAAATTGACAGAATTTTAAGTGAAAACAATAACAGACATACAGAAAACCGACCAAAAGCATTATGATTGTATCGATAATTTTGGAGAACAATCCATGGAAAATTTATGATGTGTAAGAGTCCACCCTACCTAAATCTAAGGCACAGTGTGGCAGGTATCACTCCAAGTGTCTCTCTTTTGATTAAAATGGACATAATTTTAAGTGAAAACAAAAACCGGCATACAGAAAACTGACCAAACAGTCATATTTAGTAGATAATTTAGGAGAACAATCCATGAGTCATTTGTGAAATTTAAGAGTCAACCTCTCCTCAATCTGAGGCATGGTGTGGCTGCTATCACTCAAAGTGTCTCTTTTTTTGTTTAAAATGGACATAATTTTCAGTAAAAACAACAACTGACTTACGTAAAACTGACCAAATGCATTTGGATTGTGCTGATACTTTAGGAGAACGATAAATGGGTCATTTTTGACATGTACGAGTCAACCCTACCTCAAACTGAGGCATGGTGTGGCCGATATCACTCAAATTCTCTCTCTTTTGTTTAAAATGGACAAAATTTTCAGTGAAAACAACAACTGACGTATGGAAATCTCCCTTCCTTCCATACACACTAAAAGTATTAATTTTTCCTAAAGAAACACATACTACTTAAATAAAAACTATTCCAAAACTATTTTAAAAATACCAATGATCTTAAAATCCATGAAATTCATTACATTAATTTCTTCTCCTTTTGTGTCATGATTCAATAAGTAAGTTATATACAAAGAATACTGATAATAACTATTTGTTTGACTATTAATATTTTTCCTCCATATACATGTTCTTCATGATGTCTCAAGAATGATACTATTTACACACTAATGATTATTTTAAGTCACTTTAAAATTTCCTTTAAATTATTCACAATGGTTTAATAAGGAATATTCTATCATTTTTTCAAAAAAGGTATTTTTTACATTATTTACAAAAGTGTGAAAGGAATAAAATTTTAACATATATGGTGAGAATTTATTTTCCAGAATCTAGGACTGTTATTCTCTATTTATATTCCTCTATATATTTATATGATCCTTTAATGAAAATAATTTTCTATTATTTTTATTTAATTTAAAGGAATATTATATTATTTTTATATAGGAATTAAAAAAACATATAATGTGATTTGGAAATTCTCTATTATAGAAAGTTAAAAGTATGTTATTTTTAATATTTTACTTAATTTTTTTTCTAACATAAAAAAGGCTTGGTTTTGTTATGAATTTATGGTCTTATGTTACACTTTAATAATTCATGGTTTAGTGTTCATTGATTTTATCATGATCACATTACCAATCACTCTCCATCATTTCCTTTGAAATTATTTTATCCTACATATCCATATTTTATGTATCATATATTTATACAGAACCATTTCCATTTAATTGATGGTATATTAAATGTATACCATTTAAATATATAGTATCTGTTGAAGGAATTTTATTAAGAAATTTATTTCATTGATTGGGGAGATATTCCTTATTCCTGATTCAATATGGATAAATGTTGATTTATAAGGAATTATGAAAATCAATTGAAATGATAATTCCATATATAAGGAAATAATTTTACATTAATGTGATGGGTGGGGCCCCGTTATATATATTCGCTTGATTATTTTACTAGTTTCATGAGGAAAAACAACATGAATTCCTATTAAGATATGTTTATGGTTTACACCAACCCATTTATTAAGAATTTCTTTGTTGAGGCCTTGAATTTAATATCATGAATTTTCAAAATTATGAATTTATATTATTTTATATTTAGTTTTAATTATCCATGTAAATTATATGTTGATATTAGCCATGGATTTCCATTGAAATCATGTTTTTGGTTCAATGGAAAATATTTTTATTATCCACTTTTCCATATTGATTATTCCTCATTTACTCATGATTTCTTCCACTGTGTGTATCCCTTACTGATCATCTGATCTCATACTTTGTTTTGTTCTCTTTTCACCAAGATTTAATAACTTACTCTTTTAATAATTTCATGGGAGAAAGAATATTTCTGATGCTTGGTTTTTTTAATTATATTATAATATGGGAATTATATTTGTGTCTAGTATTTCGAGATTTCTAAACTGATCGATCCTTTAGGGTGATATCCCTTGAATCTTGCACCAATTTAATAATGTAAACACTAACTATAGATTATTGTATTCAGGGTTTTTAACTCTTAAGAATAAAATTAGTGATCACACACAAATAATAAAACCAATACACACTAAGTATTCCATCATATGTCTATATCTGATATATAAATAAACCCCCCAATGATTGATGCTTTCCCAATATCATCTCACAATCCCAACATTTATAAAAAATAAATGACTAGAAATTAACATTAATAGTAAGTACTAAGATTATGAAGATGTATTGAGTCAATAAGTTCCCTTACAAATTTTCTCTTCCTTTATGTTTTGAAAATCACAAACAAATTTTCTTAAGGAATGTTTTCTTTCTCTAATAATTATTTTCTTAAGGAAAATTTTATTTCTCTAAAAAAGTTTTTAAATTTAACTAAGATTTTTATTGTCTTACATAAAGTTTTTATAATCCAAGACTAACTATCATTTTCTTAAGTAATAAATCACATCCTTACATAACTTAGAAGCTTACAGTTTCATAGAATCTGATTTTCCCAGAAATGTGAATCCAATTTTTCTGTAATCAAAACCCAATTTATCTTGAAATAAAACTCCAAATTATTCTGAAATCAAACTACTATTTCTTCTACAATTAGACTATGATTTCTCCTAAAATCATACTGTTGTTTCTTTTGACGTCAAACTCTGATTTCCTCTAAAATCAGACTCTAATTTCTACTGAAAGTAGACTCCTATTTCCCTTAAAATCAGATATCGATTTCTTCTAAAATCATATGCTGATTTGTTTTGAAATCAGAATCAAATTTCTTCTAAAATAAGTCATCGATTTTTTATGAAATCATACTTTGATTTATCCTGATATAAAACTCTGATTTCTTTTGAAATCAGATTATGATTTCTTTTAAAATCAGACTGTGATTTCATCTAAAATCGAACTTCGATTTCTTCAAAAATTAGTTTCGAAATTCATCAGAAATACGATGCCTAATTCATTATAAATATAATTCCAAATTCATCATAATTTAGACTCTTATTATCATTTCTTTAAAAATATTATTAAATGATTTTCTTACATTTACCCCATTTCCTTAAAGTAACGTTTCATTTTATTATATCTTAAAAATGATCATGTTTATTAAGCTTAAAATATTTTCATTAAAAATAATTGTTTCTTACACATGATAATGTTTCCCATTATTTATTATATGAAATAATGTCATACAATACGTATTTAACTATCCGTTAGCTGAGTGACACGTGTACAGTCCCTCTAAAATTTAAGAAAAAAATATTACCTTTGAAGGAGGAAGTCAACCATTGTAATATTTTCCTATAAATACCCTAATATTTTGAAGAGTTTTACATGAGTTGAAACATCTATAGATTATATACTGGGATGATATGAATTGATTTATAGAGAGATATAATCTCATTATTTGTGTGAATTCTTTGAACTACTTTTTCAAGGTGTGAAGAACTTGTTCAGTCTGCCTAGTGCGATTCAGATTGGCTGATCAATGGAGGGATTTTGGATATTGGAAGATAGAGGTGATGATCACCTTAGAGTTTGAGGGATTATGGGTATAAAAATTAAGATTATTGTGTTCTTATATAGGGATTACACAAGTGTCTGTAATAAATACATGATTGAATGTATAAATCAAGGTACCTTTATCGAAAGTTTTTTGATACCCTTCTCTCTAGGTTAAAATATTTACTATACTTTTTTACTTTTCTATGTTATAAGTTTTTAATTCCATTGTATTTTGTTATCAAAATAATTTATAACTATACTTTACTTTATTATACTTATATACTCTGATAAATAAGATTCTATACACTTTAAGGTAGAATCGTTCCCAAAGTAAAATTTTCTTAAGTTTCTTTATCGGAACAATATTATCTGATCCTAAGAAAGATAGTTCCTTAGTTATGAACTAAAGAGGGTTTTTGAATCCATTTTGTTTAAATTTTTTAAAAATATATTTTTTTCAATGATAAAAAAGAATGTTTATAAGTCTACAATTCAGCCCTATTATAATTGAGCATCTATATCTATATTTAAATCCTACAATTGGTATCAAAGGAGATCTCAGAAATCTTTAAACTTACATATAAGTTTTTATTCTCAACATTACCTACTAAACATTACCTATTTATGTTTCTCTTAAAGACTTCAATTTTTATAAACTTTTTTCTACTAACCCTTTTTGTGGAAAATATTTTCTCTTTTATTTTCCTATAGAATGGTAGAAATAAATATGGGTTCTATAGATAATTTAAATCCTACCAGACCACCAAATTATTTTGGTAATTATTCTGACTACTAGAGAGATAGGATTAAGAATTTTTTTATTAAAACTAGAGTGGAAAAATTTTTCATGATCACTGGAGATTACAAGATATCAAAAAATGAATTCAGAACATTCAAAACTCAAGAAAAACAAGAATATCAACTAAACTACAAGGTATAAAATACACTTTAATGTTATTTGACTAGTAATATCAATATACAAACATAATATTGTAAATATACCAGTTGTATCTAGAAGAAACGTTAAGTTACACACTTTCTAACTTCAAAATTTACAGAAACAAGAAGAGATATGATAAGAGCTAAATATCATGGATTTGTGCTTCCTTATGGAGAACATGTTTTCAAAGTGGAAAAAAGATTTATAAATATCATCAATATTATTAGATCTATTGGACATAAAGGACTTGATGATGATGTTTTTGTGGAAAATACAATAGATATTATTCCCAACAAGTGGTAATCGAAAATGACAATTATTGATGAAATAAGAAACAATATAACATTTCTCTTGATGAGTTATTTGGAAATCTTCATCAGCACGAAAAAATAATGAAGAGAGATGATGAAATTAATATGAATAACAATGGTAATGGAAGCGTTCCTTCCAAAAATACATCTAAATCCAAGACTCTTGAAAGGGTACCTAGATTTAAAGCTAAGAAAGCATATTTAATATCTGAATCAAGTGATAGTTATCAATCTGAGAATGAAATAGAGAATATTTATTGAAGGAGGAAAAATATTGTGGTAACAAAATATTTTTAGTACGGGTATAAAAAGAAATATAGAAAGAACACAAAAGACTGAGAAGTAACTTTATACAAGTGAAAATGTGATGGATATATCTGACCTGATTATCATATGCTCAAGAGAAAATGAAGAAAGGATAAGAATTCTTGAATGGAACATAAATAAGTACTACAAATCTAAGGCTAATGAATTCCTAAAGTATAATGACACCTGAAATACTAGTGGTGGTGACTCTTCAGATGAATCCTCAGAATTGGAATAGTCTAGTCAGAAGAATATTAGTCTTATAGATAGATTACCTATTGAAAATCATTATCTTATGGATAAGGTACAGAATGATGATTCTTTTACCAATATTTATTTAAATTATAATTCCCCTAATGAATAATGTCATGGATCGTCATATGAAAAACCTTCCTCCTCAGAAGATAATTACTTACCTTCGTTTGAAGAAGTATCTAAATTTACTAAATTACTTGAGAATGAGAACTGTAAGATAAAATAGATGTTAGAGAAAGAAAATTCTATAATTTTTGTTCTAATAAAATTAATATCAGATGTTTCTAAAGATATTTCTTAAAAAACTCTTGATTCTAAAAATGATTCAAAATTTTTTAAGGAAGTTAATTATGAGAAGGATAATCTTTATAAAGATCTTGAAAAAGCTATTTATAAGAAACATGGTCTAGATAATAATTTAAACTCTAAGAATAATAAATTTGAGGATTATAATTTAGTCATTAGATTAAAATATAAAATTTTTAATTTAGAAAACTTTTGTCTAATTTCACTTTTAGAAAAAAATTGTTTGATAAAACTAATTCCAAACATCATCCTCTTAGAAATAGTTATGGATTTGATTATACTCATTCAAAACCTTTTTTCACTCATAGAAATTTTGTTCCCCAAAGTGATCCTTTTTTCACTCAGTGTCATTGCGGTGGATATTGGGATAATTTTTTTTCTTTAAATAAATCCCAATCCTTAGGTTTTCATAAATATTATATTTCAAGAAAAATGTAGATACCTATAATTTTACTTTTTAACAATTATGGATCCAAGAATGTTTGGATTCTGAAAGCTTAACTCTATTATTTTAATTAAAATAAATGATGTTCCAATAAAAATACATGGTATATGGATAGTGGATGTTCTCGTCACATGAATAGTAACAAAAACTTCTTTCAAAATATTATCATGATGATAAGAGGAAAAGTAAATTTAAGAGATAATGCTCAAAAAGAAATTATTGGTATAGGTAACATTTTTCTTCTTAGGAAAGATCTAATTTAAAATGTTTTATTTATTAATGGTCTAAAGAACAAACTTATAAGATGAAGGTTACCCTGTGAATTTTCAGAATGATAAATGGTTATTACACAATTCCAAGGAAGAGTTTACTCTCTCTTCCTATAGGAATGAGAATGTTTATAAAGTAAACATAGAAGACCTTAGAACCCAAGATATACCTTTCCTAACTACAATGGAAATAAATCTTGGTTGTGGAATAGAATACTACGACATAATAACCATATAAACCTATGAAAACTCTCAAAGAAAAGACTTTTTAAGGGTCTATTAGAGCATTGAATTGATTCTTAAAATGTTTTTGATCCTTTTAAATATGGAAAGAAACATAATTCAGGATTTAAATCAATTAGTTAAGTCTCAACTTCTAACACCTTACAACTAGTTCATTTGGATTTTTTTCGTCCAACACAAACTGAAAGTATTGAAATAAAATACTATGTATTTGATTAAGTTGATGATTACACAAGATTTACTTGCATTTATTTTCTAGTAAAAAAATATGAATCATTTTCTTACTTTAAATATTTTCCAACAAAATTTAAAAATGAGAAACACCTTCCATTGATAACTATTTATATTGATCATGGGAGAGAATTTGAAAATTCATATTCTGAAACTTTTTGTACTAAGAAAGGCATTACACATATATTCTTAACTCCAAAAACTTCTCAAAAAAATGGTGTTGTTGAAAGAAGTAATCAAATTATTCAAGAGATAAAAAGAACCCATTTGAGTGAATGTTATATTGCTAAAAACTTTTGGGATTATGTTATCGGTACTTCTTGTTATACTATAAATTGAGTTTTAATCATACATTTTCTTAATAAAACATCTTATAAATTCTAGACTAGAAGAAATCCTAAAGTTTAGTAATTCAAAGTATTTGTATGAAAAGAATTAATCTTGAATAATAATGATAAATAACATAAATATTCACCCAAATTTGATGAAGGAATTTTCATAGGCTATTTCACTACATTTAAGGATTATAGAGTTTAAAAAAAATATTTTATTGTTGAAGAAATATTATATGTTAAATATGATGATACCAATCATTTTGTTTTCAAACAAACCCAACCAATATATTTAGATGTGTTTCCAAAAACTGATTATCAACCTTTTATGGAAGAATCTTCTAATAAGGGAAATAATCAAGAAAATGTTTTTGAAGTATTTACCATAGAATATTTTCAACCTTATATTGAAAAACATGTTTTACAAAAACACAAATAAGTTGTTTCTTAAGAATTATCCCCTTGATATTATCATTGGTGATATAAATCAAACTATAAGGATTATAAGTTCACTAAGAAATGAAGTAGAGAATATGGAATTTCATTCCCAATTAGAACCTAAAAGCACTGATGAAGCTTTAGGAGAAAACGATTGGATTAAATCTATGAAAGATGAACTAAATTAATTCTAAAGGAAAAAAGTCTAGAAAATGGTTAAAAGACCTAGAGAAACATTAATAATTTGATTAAAGTGGGTCATTAGAAATAAATTTGATGAAAATAGAATCAATATAAGAAAAAAATCAAGATTAGTTACTAAAGGCTATAATCAACAAGAAGGAATATACTATGAAGAAACCAATGCTCCAGTAGCTATACATGAATCTATTCAAAGTATCATAGAATTTGTAGCATTATTTAATTTCAAAAAATTTCAAATGGGCGTGAAGTGTGATTTCCTTAACAGATATGTTCAAGAGGATGTTTATGTTGAAAAAACTCCTGGTTTTAAAGATATAAAACATCTTGAACATGTTCTCAAACATATCAATGATTTATATGGACTTAATAAAGCCACTAGAGTATGATATTATAGACTTACAAAATTTTTGTTACAAAAAAATTATGTCCAGGGAACATCTAATCCATACCTTTTTAAATCGGCAGATGAGAAAAATGTTTTTATTGTTCAAATTTATGTTGATAACATTATATTTGGATCAAATTAGAAATCCTTAACTAATTAATTTATGAATCTCATGAAATATGAGTTTGAAATGTGTATGATGGGTGAGTTAACATTTTTTCTTGGTTTTAAAATTTCTCAAAAACCAGATTGAACTTATATATCTCAACATAAATATATTAAAGATCATATTAAAAATTATGGATATGAAAATAAAAAATTACACCCATCGGTACCTCAAATTATCTTAATCTTGTTGAAGTTGGTAAAATAATAGATCAAACATCTTTTAGAGGTATGATCAGAAGTTTATTATACTTAACAGTTAGTCTTGAAGACTTAATGGTTTTAGTATACTTATGTGTAAGATATCAATCTAATACCAAGGAATCTCATTTAAAAGAAGTGAAAAGAATTTTTCGCTATTTAAAGGGAAGTATGGATTTATGATCTTTCTATTCTTCTGTAAATGATTATGTTTTAAAGAGATTTTTAAATTCTGAATTTGGTGGATGTAGAGTGGATAGGAAAAGTACATCCAAAAATTTTCATTTATTAGGAGATTAATTTTTTTCTAGGTCATGCATGAAGAAACACTCAGAATTAAATTCCACTACTGAGGCTGAATATGTAGTAGTTGGATGTTTTTGTGCTGAAATTTTGTGGATGCGACACACACTCACAGACTATGACATGAGTTTTATCAAAACCCAAATAATGTGTGATAATATTAGTGTCATTTCCCAATGAGAAAATCATGTAAAACACTCTTGTGCAAAGAAAATAGAAATTAGGCATCATATTCTTAGGGACCACACACTAAAAGGAGATATCATTCTTCAATTTATCAGAATTAAAGACCAACATGGTAACCTATTTAAAAATATTTACCATCTAATCTATTTGTATACATTAAAAAAAAGTTTGGAATGATAACTGTAAGTTATTCATACATATTAACTTTTTTTTTCAAAACTATCTCTTTAAATTAAGATACCCCTTTTCATAGGGAGAGAATATATGTTTACTCTTGTATATATTTCCTTAAAAAAAATTTAGAACCTGAAATTATATTTCCTTAAAAATTTTTGAATCCTAATTTTTTTTCTTTCATTAATAATTTTTTCTCATAGACTTTGTTATTTAATAAAAACCCTATAAATATTTAACATTATTTCTAAATAATCTGGAAGGTACATTTATATAATTAAATCATCAAAATTTCATTTTTTACTTGTTGGTATTTCTATATTGTTTTAACAAAACATTATCAGATTCACATTCCATAAATATTATTTTTTTCCTTAAAACCACAAATTATAGGATCCTTCAAAATCCTTCTTCAGATTTGATATTAACCATCAGATCAGATCAAGATAATCTCAACCATTAGATTGATTCAAGAAGACGAACCTTTGTTGTTAAGCCTATTAAAAGGACCCTATTAACGTCCCACATCAGTTGTCTCTGTATTTTGGTGATGAATCTCTACCATCCAATACATAATTCATTTAGTTTTATATATTTCCTTATGCTCTGAATGTCTCTTGATTATTCTTAGAAAAATACGATTGCCTCCAACAAGGAACTCAAGGACTGGTTAATTTACCAAGAAAGGTAGGTGAACCCATTTTTTTTGTTAAGTGTGATTCTATGATTTTAAAAATCATTAAGAAAAATGAATGGTAAAGCCTTTTTTTTACCAAACTAAAGAATCACGATCTGGTTTATCATGATCTACTTATATAATTATATGATACAGTTAGTTTTTAGGAACAAGGAGGAAGAGGTATGATTTCTTTCAAAAGTTATGGAATTTTTTTTATCTTTCAATAAGGATTATAGTATATTGGATATTTCTTATGAAGGTGAAAAAATATTTTCCTCTCACAAGTTTCCAGAAAAGGAAGGTACTTTTGAGAATGTTGAGAAAATTGAGTTCCTTGGGATTAAAATATTTATGTCACCAAAGATGAATCATCTTTCATCCCACTTTAGATTGCTAGCTCTTTGGATGCAAGGTTTTCACATTCTGATAAAGGGAGGCAAGGAAATTCTTCAGAAATGTGATATCTTCATGATGGATTTCTTGGTAAACCTAAGGAAGATAAACCTCATCATTTATATTCTCTTGACCATAAATAATATCAGGAATTGAACCCTCATGTTTCATATAATAATGTATCTAGTACTCTAGTCAAATATTATTGTCCTTTGTCAAAAATAATTCAAAATTTTTTACATATCAAAAATCAATGCTTTTAAGATAATGTTGTTGAGTGATGATACTCTAAGAAGGATTAAAATTAGTTTTAGTATTAAGACATGAGAGTTCTTTGATCTTCCCAATAATGATGTTCAATATTCTATCAAGAAAGGGGAATTTGGAGAAAGATCCATGAAAACCAGAAAGAAAATAAATGAAATGAAAAAAGAACAAGAACCTAAAAAGATAGAACCATTATCATAATTAGTATCTTATCCACCAAAACCAAAAATGAAAAATACATTTTTTGATGATTTGGTAGAAAAATAGTGAGAGAAGAAGAAGAAAAAGAAAGAGGGGGATAAAGTTTTTGGGCTAGACCCTCTCGAGGGAAAGGCCTTGAAGATTCAAGATGATTAAGAGCATGAGAAGCAAGAAAAATAGATAAATTTAAAGAATAATATGTCAGAAGTTGATATTGTTCCAACCTTTCTTATAGGTACAGAGAAGGAATCTGAATAAGTTTAGGTACCATAATCCTTCTTGAAATAATCAGTGGAAATTTAAACTATGGGTGTAGATAAGAGAAAGAAACTTTCAATTTATGAACCCATTATTGAATTAGTACACCAAGAATAAGAAGAGTAAGAGAAATGTGATGATTTAATTAGAATGGTGGAAGAATATCCGAAGAAAGAAAGTTTTTCAGAGTAGTTATCAATTAGAACATCCCAATTTGAATCAACCAAGATAATCTCAGAAAAGAAAAATGACGATGCCCAGGATGAGGTTGATAACCCTTCATATGATAAAAGTAGTAATCATGATTTTATTCACCCTGACAATTTTAAGTAAGTTTATGATAAAGTTGGTGAAAAAGTTTCAAATGACGATGATAGAATAATTCATGTTTTTTATAGTGATCCTAAAACTCCAAAAGTTGAGAAAGAAATCTATAAAGCCAATAAAGGTAAAAAAATGGTTGATGATTCAACAAAGAAATATTTCATTTTAATATAAAATAAGGATGTTGTTGGAACATCAAAGAGTAAAGAAAAACAATAAGAAATACATCTCTCACTAACTAAAGAATCTTCCTCAAAATCCTTATCTTTCTTAGGACTATATTTCGTGGTTCAATCCTTAAAGAAGATTTTAGATACCATTCCCTTATTTGCATGTATTTATTCAAGGTACCAACTGCTTTAATAAAAAATAAATCAAAAGTCAGATCCAACAAGAATTATCATGGAAAAGTTTGTCCAACTTGAAGTTTATTTTAAGACTTTTTTACATTGGATATGATGCTCATTGGAGATATTTCAAGGAGACAGTCAGGTGATCTATGTTATTGATTGATGATATGAAAATCATGGATGACTTGAATTATTCAATAATAGATTCCTTTGATAATTCGGAAAACACTATCAAGATCTTTTCAACAAGTATTTCAGAAAAGATGAATCAAGAGCATGCTTCCTAAATTCAAGAAGATAAATACCTAAATTTAATGTTAAATTATGTTTCATTGAATTTGAAAATGGATAGCCAAACCAGGGAAGAGATGGCTGAAAAGTTCAAAGAGAAAGAAAAAGTGATAAAATTTTAAGGATAAATCCTGCAATCTCACAATGAAAGGTTAAATATCGTGAAAAGTAAAATCATGATCAAGAGGCGCTGCTCAAGAATTTCAAGGATGGCCACAAAGAGATAAAGAAGTTGAAGGCCACCCTAAAAAAGTTCATACTGAAAGAGAAGTGGGATGAATGATTTCTTAAACTCAAATCATTTGTTGTATTTTTTTCCTTGTAACAAATTTTCCTATCTTAAGAAAATTGGTTATCTTTTGATTATTTTATTTTTTATATTCCTAAACTTTCAGGTATAATTTTTTCCCTCTATTCCTTTTTTTAGAATCACAAAGGGAGAGAAAAGAAAGATAAAAAAGAATATTTAGAAATAATATTTCCATGTAAGAGGATATTTATTAAAGAATAAAATTCTTAAGTAAGAATGTCGAATATTCTAAGAAATACATGGATATTATTCTTAGGTATTTCAAAACCAAAGGGGTCAGTTAGTTGTATTCATTCTGGTCATAAACAATATAAAGGGAGATAATTATTTTTTTAAGTTGAAAAAGTTAGAAGCTTATTCTTTATATTCTTTTACAAAAAGTTTCATATGATTTATAAAATGTGGGAGATTTTTGAGTCAACAAGTTCCCTTATAACTTTTCCATTCCATTATGTTTTAAAAATCACAAACACATTTTTTAAGGATAATTATCTTTCACTATGAAATATTTTCTCAAGGAAAATGTTCTTTATCTAAGCATGTTTTTAACTTTAAATATGGTTCTCATTGTCTTATATAGTGTGTTTCTGAACCAAGACTAACCATTTTTTTATTAAGTAAAAAATAGGATCCTTACCAAACATAGAACCTTATAGTTTCATAGAATCCGATTTCCCTAGAAATTTGAATCCATTTTCATCTAAAATTATACTCTCATATCTCTTGAAGTTGGACAACAATTTCTCCTAAAACCAGACTCTGATTTCTTCTAAAATATGACTCTAATTTTATCTAAAATCATACTCCTATTTCTTCAGAAATCAAACTCTAATTTCTACTCAAATTATACTCTGATTCCTTTTGAAATCAGACTCTGATTTCTTCTGAATTTCGACTATGATTTATTTTGAATTTAGAATCTGATTTCTTCTCAAATCAGAATCTGATTTCTTCATAAATTGTATTTTGAATTCATCATAAATAAAATTCCTAATTCCTCATAATTTAGACTTTGATTCTCACTTCCTTAAGAATATAATTAAATTCTTTTCTTATATTCACCAAATTCCCTTAAAGTAACATTTCATTTTATCGAAACCTAAAAATGTTATTGTTTCTTAAGCTTAAAAATATTTTCCTTAAATAAAATTGTTTCTTATACATGATAAGTTTTTCCCATGATTTCTTATAAAAAAAATGTCGTACAATAGTTTTTAACTAACCATTGTCTAAGTGACATGTATACAGGTCCCTCCACAATTTACGGAAAAATAGGACCATTGGAGGAGGAAGTCGACTGTTAGAATTTTTTTATAAATAACTCATCCATTAGAAAGGTTAGACATGAGTTGACACATCTAGATATTATATGTTGGGATGCTATGAAATTATTTATTGAGAGAGAGACTCTCATGAATTTTGTGAATATTTTGAACAACTTGTACAAGATTTGAATAACTTCATCAGCTACCTAGTGCAATTCTAATTGAATGACCAATTGAGGGATTCTATGGATAGGAAGATAGAGGATACGATCACTGTAGTGATCGAGGGCTTGCAAGGATAGAAAAAAAGATTCTGATATTCTTATCGAGGGCTTACCTTGGTGTGGGTAAGACATAATTTCTTGAAAGTATAAATCAAAGGACCTTTATCCAAGGTTGTTGGATACCCTTTTATTTTGGTTAAAATATTTCTTATACTTGTTTACTTGTCTTTGTTTCAAGTTTTTAATTCATCTGTATATTATTATATAAAGAATGTATAACATTATTATACTTTATTATAATTTCCTAATATGATTAATATGATTCTATATTCTTTATGGAAGAATAATTCCCTAAGTAATATTTTCTTAAGTTTCTTATCAAATACATATTATCATATCCTAAGAAATTTAGTTCCTTAGTTAAGAACTAAAGAGGGTTTTTTAAGCTATCTTTTTTAACTTTGTTAAACATATATATTATTAAATTTAAGAACAATAGTTTTTAAATCTATAATTCACCCCCTCTTGTAATTGATCATCTAAATATATATTTTGATCCTAAATTTGGTATCAGAGGAGGTCTCTAAAATACTTATACTTATATATAAGTATTATCACTTAAATTTAACTTCTAAAAATTACCTATTTAAGTTTTTCTTAAATACTATCTTTGTTTCTAGACGTTTTTCTACTCATAATTTTTGTGGAAAATATTTTCCTTTTCTTTTTGTTATAGAATGGAAGCAATAAATGTTGGTTTTATAGGAAATTTAAATTCTAATAGACCACAAATTTTTTATGGTAATGATTATGAGTACTGGATAGATAGGATGAAGACTTTTGTTATTAACAATATAGTGGATAACTTTTTCATGATCACTGGAGATTATAATATACGAGAAAAGGATGCTAGAACTTTCAAAAATCAAGAAAAAAAGAATATCAACTAAACTACAAGGTAAACAATAATCATATATGTTATATGACTAGGAATATCTATATTCAAATATCCTCTTATGAAGATGCCAATAGTATTTGGAAGAATCTTGAAGTTACAAGCTTTGGAATTTTAAAAGTGATAGATACAAGAAGAGATATGCTAAAAATTGAATATCCTGGATTTATATTTCCTTATGGAGAACCTGTTTGCAAAGTGAAACAATGATTTATGACTATCATTAATAGTCTTTAATATATAGGAGGTAAAGGAATTGATGATTAATTTCTTTTGGACAAGATAATAGATATTATTCCCAATGAGTGGGAATCTAAAAGGAAAACTATTAATGAAAATAGGAAAGTATCTATCATTTATCTTGAGGAGTTATTTTAAAATCTTCTTCATCATGAAACAAGAATTAAGAGATATATAGACATTAATAATAATTATAATGTTAATGGAAGTGTTTATTACACTTTTATTTCTAAATCCCAGACTTCATAAAGGTTAACTAGATCTAAAGCTAAAAAATCTTTTGTATTATCAGAATCAAGAGAAAATGATCAGTCTAAGAATGAACTAGCTAATCATTCTAAAAGGATTAATAAGATTTTGGGAAATAAATATTTTCAGTACATGTATAAGATGAAAGATATGAAAGAAAATAATTATTCATAAGTGACCTATTATAAGTGTAAAAGGGATGGACATATCAGACCAGATTGTTTTATGCTTAAGAGAAAAGAAAAAAAGGATAAGCATTCTGAAAGGAACAGAAATAAGTAATACAAATCTATGAGTAAAAAAGTCTTAATGTATAATGACACCAAGAGTTCCAATGGGGGTGACTCTTTAGATGAATCCTCTTAATATGAATATTCTAGTCCTAAGAATATTGGTCTTATAGAAAGATTACCTATTGAAAATCATAAGGTAAAAAATGATGAATCTTTAACCAATATTTCATTATGTTCAAATTTCCCTAATCAATAATATTATGAATCTTCAGATGTAGAATATTCCTCACCAAAAGATATTTCCTTAACTTTATTTGAATAAGCCTATATATTTTCTAAATTACATGAGAATGAGAACTCTAAGATAAAAAATAAGTTATAGAAATAAAATTATAGAATTTCTATTTTCAAAAAAGAAGTATCAGATATTTCTAAATATCTTGATCAGAAAACTCTTGATTATGAAAATGTTAAAAAAAATATTAAGAATTTCAATTCTGAGAAGGCTAAACTTTATAATTATCTTGAAAATGTTATTCCAATAAAAAAGGGTTTATAGAAAAATTTAAACTCTAAGACCAATGAATATGAAGATAAGAATTTATATATTAGAATAAAATCTAAAATTTTTCCTTTAATAAACTTTTATCAAATTTTAATTCAGGAAGAAATGAGTTTGATAAAATATATTCACAACTTAATCCTCTTAGGAATAATTATGGATTTCGTTATACTCATTGAAAACCTATTTTTAGTCGTACCTATTTTGTTCCCCAAATTACTCCTTTTTTCACTAAGTTTCAATGTGGTGGACATTGGGAGAAAAATAATTCTTTAAATAAAACCCAATCCTTATGTTTTTATAATGTTTACTTTTAAAAGAATATATGGATATAAAATATTCAACTTTCTTACAATTTTAGATTCAAGAAAGTTTGGATTTAGAAAGCCTAACTCTTTTATTTGTTGAAAAATAAAGGTTGTTCTGACAATAATACATGGTACATGGATAGTGGATGTTCGCAGAATGTGACTGGTTACAAAAAATTCTTTTTAAATATTATGAAGGCGAAAGGAGGAAAAGTAACTTTCCGAGATAATGATCATGGAGAAATATTTGGTATAGGTAACATTGTTCTTCTTAGAAAAGATTTAATTTTTTTTAAGGTATTAATCACAACCTTATAAGCATAATCCCATTATGTTATGAATAATACATTGTGAATTTTAGGAATGATTAATGCTTTGTACAAAAATACAAGGAAGAGTTTATTATCTCTACCAATAGGCATGAGAATGTTTATACACTTAACATAAAAGAACATAGAAGCCAAGATATACCCTTCCTTAATAGAATAGAAGATCAATTTTGGTTGTTGAATAGAAGACTAAGACACTGTAACCATAGAATCCTATGAATACTCTCAAAGAAAAGGCTTGTCAATGGACTAATAGAGCATAGATCTTACTCCTCAAAATTTTGTGAAACTTGTCAGTATAGAAATAAAAATAAGTTAATCTTTTAATTAAATAGAGAAGTCTCAACATATGATGCATTATAGCTAGTGCATATGGATCTTTTCTCTCCAACAGAAACATGAAGTATTGGAAGAAAATACTATGTATTTGTTTTAGTTTATGATTACAAAGGATTTACTCGGGGTCTATACTCTAGCAATGAAATATAAATCCTTTTATTATTTTCAATATTTATCATCCAAATATAAAAGTGAGGAAAATTTATATTTATAACTATTAATATTGATCATGGGGGAGAATTTGAAAATTCACATTTTGAAACATTTTGTATTAAGTAAGGCATTGCACATAATTTCTCAGCTCGAAGAAATCCTAAAAAATGGTGTTGTTTAAATAAAAAATTGAATCCTTCAAAATATAACATCAACCATGTTGAGTGAATATCCTATTTCTAAACAATTTTAGGATTAATCTATTATTACTTCTTGTTATACTGTACATCGAGTTTTAATCAGACGTTTTCTTAATAAAACACCGTATGAATTGTGGATGGGAATAAAACCTAAAGATTCTAACTTCAAAGTATTTGGATGAAAAGTATTCATTATTAATACTAATGATAACTTACAATAATTTACACCAAAATAAGATAACCGTATTTTATTAAGAAATTCCACAACATTTATGTCTTAGAGAGTTTTTAACAAAAATTCTTGCACTGTTGAAGAAACAGTACAAGTTAAATTTGATTAAATTGATCCTTTTTTTTCAAAAAACCCCAGCATTCATCTTCCGATGTGTTTTCAAAAACCGATTATAACCCTTTTATTGAATAATCTTATAATAAGTAAGACAATCAAGAAAATGTTTCTGAAGTATTTACCCCAGAAGATTTTCTACCTTATGTTGATGATTTTTTTTTACAAAACTCAAATCTGTTGTTTCTTAAGAATCATCCTAGTGATAGTATCATTTGTGATGTAAATCAACTTGTAAGGACTAGAAGTTCATTAAGAAATTAAGTATAGAATCTAGAATTTAATTCCCAATTAGAACCTAGAAGCATAGATGGAGCTTTAAGTGATAATGATGGGATTAAAACATTGCAAGATGAACTAAATGAATTTGAAAAGAAAAAAGTATGGACCTTGGTTAAAAGAATTAAAGAAACATTTATAATTGGGGAAATTTGGGTCTTTAGAAATAAATGTGATGAAAATAGAATCATTGTAAGAAATAAAGAATGATTAGTTGCTAAGTTATATAATAAACAACAAGGAATAGATTATGAACAAACCCATACTCTATTTTCTAGATTCGAATATATTCGAATTTCTTCAGCCTTTACAGCATTCTTCAATTTTAATATTTTTCAAATGGTCGTGAAGTGTTATTTCCTTAGTTTATATGTTCAAGATTAAGTTTATGTTGAACAAAAATATGGTTTTAAAGACACAAAAATATACTAAACACGTTTTTAGACTTACCAAAGATTTTTATAGACTTAAACAAGCCCTTAGATCCTAATATGATAGACTTATAGGATTTTTGTTATAAAATAAGTATGTTAAGGGAACTGATGATCGAAAACTTTTTATAAAGAAATATAAGAAAAATTCTTTGATTGATCCAATTTATGTTGATAAAATTTTACTCAGATCAACTCAACAATCTTTAACCGATTCATTTACGAATATCCTGAAATAAGATTTTAAAATGAGTATTGTCGGTGAGTTAACATTTTTTATTGGTTTCAAAAGTCTCAAAAATCATAAGAAACATATATATCTCAACATAAGTATATTAAATATCTTCTTAAAAATTATTGATATAATAAAACTAATAGTATATGTACCGCAATAGGTACCTCAAATTCTCTTGATATTGATGAAGCTGAGAAACCAATAGATCAAACATATTTTGGAGGTATGATAGGATGTTTATTATACTTAAAAGTAAGTATTTGGGAAATAATTTTTTTAGTATGATTATGTGAAATATATAAATCCAATCCAAAGGAATCTCATTTAAAAATAGTGAAAATAATTTTTTGCTATTTAAAGGGAAGTATGTATTTAGTACTTTTCTATTCTTCTGGAAATGATTTTGTTTTAAAAAGATTTTTGGATGCTGATTTTGGTGGATGTAGAATGGATAGGAAAAGTACATCCAGAACATGAGGTTTCTTAGGAGATTCATTAGTTTCTTGGTTATGTAAGAAGCAACACTAAGTAGAACTTTCTACATCTGAAGCTTAATATGTAGCAGCTAGAAGCTGATGTGCTCAAGTGTTATGGATGCGACACACACTCACAAACTTTTTCATGAGTTTTATCAAGACACAAATAATGTGTGATAATACTAGTTCCATTTCCCTAAGAAAAATTCCTAAAAATCACTCTCTTGAAAATCACATGAACATTAAGCATCACTTTCTTAGGGATTACACACTAAATGGAGATATAATTCTTCAATTTATCGGAACTTAAGACAAATATGCTGACATATTTACAGAATCTTTACCCTCTGATATATTTGAATACATTAAACAAAAGATAGGAATGATAAATATAAGGTAATAATTTATATTAACTTTTTGTGAAAATTATCCCCTTAAATTACAATACTCTTTTTCATAAGGGGATTACATTTTTTACTCCTATATATTTCCTTAAATAAAATATTCGGAATAAAAAATATTATTAAATTAAAAATTTTCAAAACCTAAAATTATATTTCCTTAATAATTTTTTTTCAAAACCTATGTTATATAAGAAGAACATTTTCAATATTGAAAATTATTTCTATGAAACTAGGATAATAAATTCCTTTACTTAAATCATAAAAGATTTATTTTTTACTTGTTGGTATTTCAATATTGTTTTAATAAAACTTAATCGGATTCAGTTTCCTTAAATCATATTTTTTTCCTTAAAACCCTCAAAAGATCAGAACCTTCAAAATCATTATTTGGCTTTGATATAAACCATAATATTAGATCAAGATAATCTTAACCATTATATTGATTTATGAATACAAACCATCACCTTACTGCCTATATAAAGGACCCCTTATTCGCATCGCACATCAAATATCTCAGTGTTTTTATGCCGAAGATCTACCACCCTAATAATTATCCATTCATTTTTCTCTATTTATTTAAGCTCTAAATGTATCTTGAGGTTTCCTTTCCAAATAAAATGGCCTCTAAAAAGGAACTAAAGTACTAGTTAATTTTCCTAGAAAGGTTGGTGAACCTAAATTGCTTTGTTAAGTATGATTCTCTGATTTCAAAAATCATTAATAAAAATGGTTGGGAAATCCATTTTATTTCCAAACCAAAGAATCAATATCCGGTTAATCCTACACTCCTTATAGAATTCTATGATAAACCTAGTTTTTATGAACAAGGGGAAGGATAATTTTTTTCGTTCAAAAGTTATGGAAAAAATTATTCTTTATCATTCTACAAGGATGCTAGTATATTGGATATTCCTTATCAAGGTGAAATAATATTTTACTCTCAGAAGATTCCACAAAAGGAATGTACTTTTATGAAGGTTATGGAAATTGAGTGCCTCAGGATTAAAATATTTAATTCACCAAAGATCAATAATATTTCAACCAACTTTAGATTACTAGCTCTATGGATGAAAGGTTTTCTCATTCCAATAAATGGAGACAAGGATTCTCTAAAGAAATACGATATCTTCTTGATGGATTTCCTAGAGAACATGAACCTAGGCCCAGTTGGTGAGGTATCCTTAAGTACATACACAAGACTGAGGTTCAAAACCATGGGAAGTAATATTTCCGGGCACTGTAGAACTATTGTAGCAGGAACTATGCGGATAAGGTAATGTAGCAGGTACAAATCGGTACTATAGTAGCCAGAACTATTCACCATGGGCCACTGGTTTGGTCGTGGAGTCCTTAAGGCCATCGGGCCACCTAGGCCATTGCATCAGTGAGGATTCTAGACCACCTTTACGGCCTTTGGCCCACATCAAGGCCTTTGGGCCACATGTAGTTTCCCCAGATAGACTCTACAAAAAAAATATCAGCCCTAGAGAAGGATTCCGAGCAGGCACACTCACCAGAGCAGAACCAATGGATTTGGAAGAATGAGAGGGTATGGATTTTCCATCAGGACCAGCCTGTGCTTGCATGAGAAGCTTATCTAGATAACCATGCGATGGTAAATAGCTACCACGATGATGATAATTCGGGAGAGGGGAAGCTCCTTATAGTTATAGTTCTGTTGAATTCCCTAAGAACATCGGGTCATGTAATGTGACATATACCTATACAACATGTAATAACTAAGACTACAAGCCTTATAAGGGTTCCCCCTCATCCCTTGAAAGGGGGTTTATAAAAAATCAATAAAAATGATGGCCTCCGGGCCATTTCGGAATGGTGGTTTTCTTAGTAAACCTAATAAATATAAACGTAATCATGTACATTCTGTTGACCATAAGAAATATAAATTATGGCTCACTCAAGTCTCAGATAATAATTTATCCAACAATCTTCTCGAATATTATTATTCTTTATCTAGAATCATTCAAAATTCCTTATTTTTCAAAACCCAATGTTTTTATGATAATGTTTTTGAGTGATGATACTAAAAGAAGGAAGAAAATTTGATTCATTATTAAGAGAGGAGATTTAATTGATCTTCTGGATAGTGATGTTCATTATTCTAGAAATAAAGGATATGTTGGAGAAATTTCCAAGAAAACCACAATGTAAAGAAAAGAAAAAGAACCAGAACATAAAGAGAAAGAACCAATACTGGAATTAGTATCTTCACCACCTAAAACAGAAAATCCAAAGACATTTTATAATAAAGTGGTATCCAAATGGGGAGAGAAGAAGAAGAAAACGAAAGAGGGAGATATAGTTTTTTTAGACACTAATGAGGATAAGACCTTAAGATTCAAGCACCTGAAGAGATTAAGAATTAAGCAAAAGAGAAAATGTTAAAGGAGAATATGTCAAAAGCTGATATTGTTCAAGATTTTATTAGAGATATAGAGAAGGAATTCGAACAAGTTCAGGTACCGGAATCCTTCTTGATATAATCATTAAATATTAAAACTTCGGGTGTAGATAAGTGAAATAAACATTCAATTCCGGAAACAATTGATTGAGAAGAAAAAGTAACACATGAAGAGGATTAAGAAGAGGAATAAGAAAGTGATGATTTAATTAGAATGGTGGAATAATATTAGGAGAATGAAAGTAAATCTAACAAGTTTTCTATTAGTACTTTTCAAGTTGAATACACCAAGATAATATCATAAGGTAATGATAATGATGCTCATGATGAGGTTGATAAACCTTTAGATGATGAAATTAGTAATAATGGTTTTATTCACCCTGATTATGCTAAGGAAGTTGATGATAAAGTTGGTGAAATTTTTTCCAATGATGACGATTTAATAATTCATATTTCTGATAGTTAACATTAAAACAAGAATGTTGGAAATTCAATATCTAAAGCATAGAAAGGTAAAAAAGTGGTTGATGAGTCAAAAAATAAATATTTCATTGTAAATCCAATGAAGTATATTATTGGAACAACAAAGAGATATGCAGAACAACATGAAAAAAATACCTCACAAATGAAAGAATCTACCTCAAAATCCTCTAATTACTTAAGACAATATTTTTTGGATTAGTATATAAAGAGGCTTGTAAATACCATTACCATGTTCCCATGTATTTATTATAGGTTCCAACTTCTTTAACAATAAATCAATTAAAAGTCAGATTCAACAAGCATTCTGATGGAAATGTTTTTCAAACGTAAAGTCTATTTGAATTTTTTTTACATTGGTTATGATGATAATAGAAGATATTGAAAATATATAACCAAGTGGTATAAGTCAATGATTGAATAATTTAAAATCATGGATTATTTCAATGATTTAGTAAAGGATTACTTTGATAAGTCAAATGAAACGATCAATAACATTTCAAAACGTCTTTTAGAAAACATGAATCAAGAGCATGCTGCTCGAATTCAAGAATATAAAGACCTAAATGGGATGTCTAATTCTCTTGATTTGAATTTGAAAAGGGAAAGGGAAATTAGGGAAGAGATGAATGAAATTGTCAAAGAGAGATAATAAGTGATAAATTATCAAGGATAAATCCTTATATATATGGAAGAAAGGATTAATGATCTTGAAAAGAAAACTTATGATCATAAAGGGATGCTCAAGAAGTTTCTGGATGATCACAGAGAGTTGAAGAAGTTTAAGGCCACCCTGAAAAAGCTCATATAGAAGGAGAATAAGAATGAATTACATTTTAAAATTTGATCTTTTATTGTTTTTTTCCTTGTATCAAATTTTTCTATCATAAAGAAATTGGATATATTTATATTATTTTTCTTATATTCCAAACATTTAAGGTATATTTTTTCTTTCCCTAAATTCCCTTTTTAAAATAATAAAGGGGAAGAAAAAAATGATCAAAAATAATATTAAGAAATAATATTGAAAAGTAAGGGGGAGATTACTTAAACAAGAAAATTCTTAAGTAAGAAAGAGTAATTTCCCTAAAAAGACAAGAATACGATCCTTAGGGATTTCAAAACCTAAGGGGGAGTTAGTCATATTCGTTATGGTAAAAAACAACGTAAAGGGGGATAAGTGTTTCTATTAAAGTTCAAAAAATTGAACACATTATTCCTTATATTATTATATTATTTTTTTTAATTTAAAAAAAAGGTGATATTGTTGAGTCAAAAAGTCCCTTTATGACTTTTCCATTCTATTATGTTTTGAAAATCAAAAACACATTTTCTAAAGGAAAATTATCTTTCTCTATGAACTATTTTTTTAAGTAAAAATGTCTTTATCTAAAAAGTTTTTAACTTTAACTATGGTTTTCATTGTCTTATCTAGTGTATTTCTAAACCAATACTAAGCATATTTTTTTCAGTAAAAAATGGGATCCTTACCTAACTCAGAACCTTATTGTTTTATAGAATCTAATCTCCCCAGAAATGTGAATCTATTTATTCTAAAATAAGAATCCAATTTCTCTTGAAATTAAACTTTGATTTCTTCTAAAATCTGACTTTGAATACTTTTAAGATCAGACTCCATTTTCTCCCAAAATCAGACTCTAATTTCTTCAAAAATCATACTTTGATTTCTCAGAAATACAACTCCTATTTCGTATAAAATTAGACTCTAATTTCTTCCCAAATCAGACTCCAATTTCTCCCTAAAATAAACTCTGATTTCTCCCAAAACTAGAATCCAATTTATTTTTAAATCATAACCCAATTTCTTCTAAAATAAGACTTTGATTTCATCTGAAATCGGACACCAATTTCTTCAGAATTTAGATTCCAAATTCATTAAAAATAAGATTCTAAATTCAACATAAATAAAATTTGGAATTCTTTAGAATGTAGACTCTGATTTTCACATCCTTAAGAATATGATTAAATGATTTTCTTACATTTAACTAATTTATTTAAAGTAAAATTTCATTTTATCATATCCTAAAAAAGTTAATGTTTCATAATATTAAAAATATTTTCATTATATATCATTGTTTGGTCTATATTATGATGTTTTCCATGATTTATTTTATGAAAAAATGTCATATAATCTGTTTTTAAGTAACTATGGGTTGAGTGACACGTGTAATGGTCCCTCTAAAATTTAAGTAAAAATATGACCGATGGAGGAGGAAATCAACCATTGGAATATTTTCCAATAAATACCCCAACCATTTGAAGAGTTAGAAATGAGTTGATACATCTAGAGATTATATACCACGATGTTGTGAAGGGATTTGCAGAGAGAGTGACTCTCATACTTTGTGTGAATGTTGTGAAAAACATGATCAAGCTTTGATTTTTTTTTCAACATGACAAGTGTGATTCAAATTGGATGATCAATCAAGGGATTCTGGGGATAAAAAAATAGAGGTTCTGATCACCTTAGAGATTGACGGATTTTAGGGATAGTAATACAGATTCTAACATTCTTATCGATGGATTACCCTGGTGTGGGTAAGATAGACTTTCTAGAAAGTATAAATCAAGGTACCTTTATCCAAGGTTGTTCTATACCCTTATCTTTGGGTTAAAATATTTACTATACTTATTTTCTGGTCTTTGTTAGATGTTTTTAAATCCTATATATTGTTTATAGAATGAAATTATAACTTTCTTATACTTTCTTATACCAGTATACTCTAATAAATAATATTCTATTTAATTTAAGGTAGAATCTTTACCTTAGTATTCATTTCTTAAGTTTCGTTATTAGATCCATATTATCAGATCCTAAGAAAGTTTGTTCCTTAGTTAATAACTAAGGAGGTATTTTTAATCCCTCTTGTTTAAATTTGGTATACATTGGTTTTACTAAAGATAAAAATATAAGTTTATAAATATACAATTCACCCCCTTTTGTAATTGAGCTTCTACACTTGTATTTCAATCCTATAAGATCCTCTCCAGCCTCCTTCCAAAGAATAAACCATGGTGGGAGAGATAAATGAATTAAATACTCTATAATTGAATAAGATAAAATCCAGAGTATATAATATAGAAATAATACATCGAACAATATCTACCCCTTTTAATAATTGAATATAAAATTTATAAAATTATATATGTCTATATTTTCTTATCTTTTCTTCATATTGGTCACCACCACCATCTCCACACTCATCCCTTTGTATTTATGGGAAAATAACATCATGAGGAAAATGTCTTCTAGACTCATCTATTGTCAGTGGAACATATGATGTTTTCTATGTTGCCAATAATGGCTTAGAGGAAACTATGGATAAAGATGATGCTGAATCTATCCTCTTATTCCTTGATGGGCCCTAGTAATAGTCCAAAAATGATATTGTAAATTTACATGAACTATGAAACTAAATTAAAACATTGTATACCTCTTAATTAATGAATGAGAACTAGTAACACATAAGAAATGATAACAAGACTCCTAGGGATGAGTAACCATTGGTTAGAACCTAAATTTCCAAAAAATCCAAGATCCTCCATTTGAATGAATACCCCTTAGAAAGTACTAAAAACGCCCTCTCTAAATGATCTCATCTATGCATGAAATCTATTGATAGCTTTGACCTCCTTTTAAATACGTATAAGACATAATGGTGGTGATTACATTCAATATAGTTGAATACAAGACCAACTGAAATCATTTCACATTGGATTCCCCATCTTAAGAAAGATCAGGGAAAAAAAATAATTTCCTTGAAGCGAATATGAGGATATTGTATTCTAAGAATCACATACTAAATAGATAGAACCATATTACTCTTTACTAGAATAATCATTGATGATAATTTTTTTTATAAAACTAACTATAATAATAGTCCCATGAATTCTCAACCTCTTTCGTCATTCTGGAATATAAAACATACCAGTAGCATGTTTCCTCTCACATCTTACTAACTACCAATGAAACCCAATACTCTATCATAGGTAAGGTCATAATAAAATATATCCTCAACTACTCAAAGAAAAATCCTTTATCAAAAAAAGAGAATCTACCCTTATACTTCAATAGGATTTTTTTCTATGACTTACACAACATCCTACTCAAGAAATCATCCCCTTTTACAGGGTCGACCCTCCAATGGTTAGCCAAATCATCCTACCGAACCTCACTAACCTATTATAGATGAAGATCATAACACGTAGATATTTCTCAAATAAATAAAGGAAATTATAATGCTATTAGTATATAAATTATTGATGTTTCTTAAATTACATTAATTTAATATCCGCCAGGATCGTGAAAAATTAAACAGTAGTTCAATTAGCATGATGCATGCACCGCTCCTAAGTCTATAAACTATAATTAGTATTCTCTTTACTAGGACATTTATTTATCTTAAGGATATTGTATTGGTTCCTAGGGGTACCTAATCATATGTGTCATAGTGGGTCTCCCTTTCTCAATCAAATACTAAGTAAGTTTTACATAATTTCCCTACCAAACTCATGAAATCCACCATAGTTCCTAACTATATACTTCATCATAAATCTCACTCAAAACTACAATAATATATTTTCATTACTTTCCCCAATTGAGAATTTCTATTGGCCTTGTAGTGAAGATATGTGTAACCCCCAATTCCTACCTCTTATAACCCATGGAAAGCAAATTTCGTCGAGGGTATAAATCAAATAGTTTGATGAAATTACCCTCGTAATCCAAGAAACATAATAATAAAATCCTCAACCAACACCATAAAATTAAACAAAAATAATATACCAAAATAAACCATTATCTATGGAATTATATTACAAGTAAATGTCTCGAAAATAATGTGAAATACTATATGAAAATAGTATAAAATTAGCTCTGATAACCACTTCTGATCATGAGGACAATAATTCCAAACTCTATCCAAAAACCCATATTGGAATCCTATAATATAGTATTATATATACATGGGTGATATTACAAATATATTCAATAAAATCCTCATGAATACATATCGTGAAAATGTCATAGAATCATTCAAATGCCTATTGAATAGACAGAAGAACCACAAAACCCCTATACTTGGTATAATAATACCAAATATCACCAAGGGAAGTTCACCAAATACAACATCCACGTATAATAAAATAATATAAATGATGATATCAAATTGTGTACACCATAAAACTTCTCTAATGGTTTGTCCCTATCACACCCCAATGATATCTATATTAACACTCCCATACATTCTATAACACCATAACCATGTATAAGTAATAAAATACCACATAAAAGAATTATAATTACATAAAACCAAATAAGAAACTACATACTACATATCCATATCCCAATAAAACACAAATTTCCCCTTATAATTGTGTATCTAGAGCATTAAGGACATCAACATCATTATTTCTTTTTACCATGAACAATCCCCACTATATACCACAACATCATCCTAGTATAATCACATTAATATCACTTTTAATTTGTTTCTATTAAACTAGTACATAAATCATGTATTTGACCAACATGAACATTTAATTTCACATTCACTTACACAAAATTAGTATTTTTTACAATATGAATTTTTGGAAAATCAGTGAATAAAGGAATTCATACAATAATAATGTCACACTTATCTTTTATATAATTAAACCTTGTAATGCATACTAAAAAATAAACGCATATATAAATATTTATAATGGAAAATAAATTTAAATATTAATCTATATATAGAATAAGTCACGCTGAAATGTGTAAGTAGAGACCACATTCCTTAGTAATATGACTCAATAATTCACTAAGAGAAACTAAAAAAATATAGTCTCATCAATAACTATTTTCACATGGGACCCACGACTGCCAAAAATATCTTCTTGTTCACATTCAAGCATACATATATCAAATTTTAACCTTAATCAATCAGTTAATTAGAAATTATTAAATATTATTCCATTTCTATTTCATTGATAAATATATTATAATCCTTTTTATAATATAACTTATGTACTATAATTTCTCTTATATTTATTCTAAAGCATGTCCACATAATCTATAATCACTCTGAAAAAAAATATTTTTTACTAATTCCACTATCATTTCACATTTAATTAATCTATTTTTGGTATTCATTCAATGACACCACAATAATGATGGAATAGTTTCATAGATTCAAATTTCATCAAATAGATGGAACCAAATAAAAAAATTTATATCTTTCCATATGGGAATTAATAAATAATTAGAAAGAATAAATATATCAATGATAATACCCCATAAAACTCATCCTTGTTTATTAGGGTTTGGATGTGAATGTGCAAATATATGTGATGAATGATTGAAGGGATGGAATAGAAGTCTTTGGTGAACAAAAGTTGGTCAATATTGTGGTAGGGTTTTACAAGGCCGAGTTGGTCGGTGCATGGAGGGAGACATTGATTGAAAGTGATTAGATACATGGAAAACATGGGTAGTGGGGATTTATTATATCATAAAGAGTCTGAGAATGAATAATATTTATAGATAGTTGTTGTTAAGAAGTTGATAAATTAGAAAACATTAATTTCTTCTTATGAATATAAAGGGAATATAATTCATGAAATTGGTTCTTTTGTGTGACCATCATTTACAAAAGGCTTTAGTAATGGGTTTTTAGATAGATCATAAGTGTTAATATTTATTTATAATTACAAATATTTGGAGGATCAAGACATTTTTCCTCATGATAATTCAGTGTTTGTTCTAATGCATATTTCTAGGAAAAACAAGTGTGAAAAATATGGAAAAAGGGTAAGAATCGTGCTTTATATCTTGTTTGCAATGAAACATTCTATTCTTATAAATATGGTAATAAGGGACCATTCACATTGGCTAGTTTCAATGGTTCGGATTGGCTATTCATAAAATACACCCTTCATTTGATATTTCCTATACAGAAGTGGCTTTTTAAGTTCTTTATAGAATGACATAGATTTCAGGAATGTTGGTTTGTCTGAATTCTCATATTTTTAAGGATCATGTCACTGGAAAATTCTTGGGGGATAACACCTCAATAAAATTAAAGTCAAAGACACTAATGAAATCAAAGATGAAAAAAATTATTTTTTATAACTCAATATGACTTGAAAGATATATATTGATAAAAAACACCATAAAACATAACTAAAACACACTAACATCTGCAAGAAATAACATAAGAAAACAATTGTGAAGTTGAAGCCTTAATTGTGCATTATAGTGGAATCACAATTTTAGAAGATCCTAATGAAATAAAACATTAATGTAAACTAAAATATAATATTTCATTTAAATGTAATTTTATTCTAGAATATAAGCTACAATTTTTTATCTATAGAAATAATAAATTCCCTGTAAGGAGAATACCATAAGTAAAACTAGAGGCAGTGAAATGCTTTGAAGTAGTAGGGTTGGTAGTGGTAAAATGAAAAAATGACTATTTAGGGGAAATTATATGACTTATTAGAGGGAATAATATGATATATTCGTAAAGGTAAGTAAAATAGAAGAAATTGAAATATTAAGGGAATGATAAATTTTAATGAAAAATTATCCTATAAATGGGATAAATGTTATATCATTGGTTGAATATATATACCATGGGTAAACCATAGACAATTCCATATTCATCTTAGGAGAGAATTTTATAATTCATAGAAATTTATTTTGTGAAAATGGGAGTTATTAATGGTTTCACATGTAGTTTCAAACTTGAAAATATGGATTGAGAGTAAGGTAGAGATATGTGTATACTGAGACATTAGGTTCTTGTTTTTTTATCCTATACATCTAAAAATATATTAAGGGATTAAAAGGTTGCCCCGATGCATGAGGATAGGGAGAAAATATAAAAATAGTTATATAAGGGTACCCAAACTTGTACATAGATCTTGTGATGAGTGATGATTAGACATGATCATTCTTGTGGCCTTTATTAAAAGTCCAGAAATTATTCTATTATAAATTATGCCACTTTATAAATGAGTGACATCACATTCAATTGAATATAAGGCTTTTAATTGGTTCATAAAAAAATGATAGATCATGGAAATATATTACAAGATTTGATGTGATGTTGAAGGTGATAGAAGTGAAAAATGAATAATTCTAGTTCAATATTTTGAAAATTTTCATAGAAATATAGATATGTGGTGACTATTTCAAGTGATTAGGGAAAATATATCAAGTCAGAAGAAATAAGTCAATTTTAGTGAGTGAATAGATATATAAGACATCTTAATTTACCTATCGTGTATTCTTCTACAATTTTTTTTAATTACATAAATAAATGATATGAAGTAAAAAACAAAACAATTTTAGGGAGGAGAAAATTATAAAAAAACAATCATGCAAGGGAAGTATTATAATAAAAGAACATAATAAAATATAATTCATGGAATAATGTATGTATAAGAGGTCCTCACCTGAATAACATTTGAAAATATGCAACAAAATTTATAGGTTGATAGGTATATGTGGTCCTCACTGAAATTATTAAAATTAACCTATTTATAATAGTAATCATCCATAGAAGAGTAACAACATCATTGACCATTGATTAATTTATATCTAATCTTTACATAATGTGTCTGCAACACTATTACACACTCAAATAAAAAAATGATTTACAATGAGAGTATGTAGATATCAAAATCATTAATAGATGTTAATACTACATCACATTACAAATTTGATGTACAATATTAGGGAAAGGATTATTTTGTGTGTCGATTAATTCCATATGGATTATTAAGAACTTATGATTTGGCCTTGTATTAGCACAAAATTTTGTAACTTCCAGCAACATTTGGATAGGTAAAATTTGTTTTGTTTAAAAATACACATACACTTAATGACAACATACTAAGTGAAATATAGTGAAAAACATAATGATTATAAAATTGAGTAAAAATATATAGGGAAATGAGTATGGAAATGTAGGGGAAGAGATAATGTACTTGGGTAAATGTAGTGAAAAAATTAAATAAAATACAGGTAAATGTTGTGAATCTAAATGATATGTAGGGGAAATGAAATAAAATAAATGGAAAAATAATATATTAAAAAATAATTAAATTATTAACTACTAATAAAAACATAAAAAATAGTTACCTGTATTAAAAAATTGGTGTCTATATGAAAAAAAATCACTTGTATGAAAATAATATGAAAAAGATGGACCAAAAAAAATGAACCAATAATAAAATATGAACATAAATAGAACCTATCTCCCCAAAAAAACATCCAAAAAACCCTACAAGATTTACTAAAACTAGTCCAACCCCTCTTATAATAAAAAAATACAAAATAAAACAATGAAATACCTCAAACCAAGGGTGTTAAATCCTTACTCACATTTCGATGATATGTTTAACAAAAAATCCTCAGAATACAAATTTAACAGTAATTCAGAAATATCTATTGGGTTAAAATAATATAAAAAGAATTTAATGTAAATAATATGTAAATACATATCATTGGAGAAAAAAATTCACATTATAAATATGGGGTGGATTTTGATTAAAATAACCTAAAAATTGTGTCTAAAGAATAAATGTATTTGAATAGTGATGTGGGTCGATAGAATATGGAGGTGGTTTTTTAGACATCCTTACATTAAATGAGAATTTTTATCTTGCTTTAGAATATCCCTATATTTGGAGGGGAAATGGAATTTGGTTTACTAAACTTAGTATATATACATAATCCAACAATATATTTTCTAAAGAAGAAAATTTTTTCACTTATTATAGAGAATAATCAAGAATATCACACATCTTTTTTCTGTGAAAAAAGAATAAGAATAAAAATTTGGACAAAATTAAATATCATTTTTAAATAAGAATCATTTCATATAGGTAGTTGTAAAAATTGAAAGGAATCATTCAATAATTACAAATATATAGTTTTGGAATGAAAAAAAGTAAGAAATCAATTCAAAAATATAGTTGATAATGAAAAGTGATTTTAAAATTGCAAAATAATATGAGTACATAACAGAGAATCAATTCATTTAATGTGTGTTATTTCATTATTTCAAAGTAACAAAATTGATATGGTACATGTAGCTGTCATTTAGTAGTGTTATATATATATTTAGTATAATATTGATAATAATGTACATACCTATATGGATCATATTGTTATTTTTCAACCTTGTTAATTTCCATTATAATCTATCTATATCAAAACTAGATGGTAATTAAAATTCACCTAAGAAATCAATGGAGGTATATTATGCTATCACAATTATGATATTAATACTTGTTAACAAATAGTGTATTATAAATATATATAAATATAATAAATGGAATATAAATATAAAAAAATATACATGGATATTGGAAGTTCATAGAAAATAGAGTCATGTACTAGAAGTGATTTTTGAGGTGCATCTTCCGATCTTATAGTGAAAATAGAAATATAAAAAATATCTCAGAATTTGTTTCAATTTTTTTAAAGTTATAGGGTATGGTATATAAATATATCAGGATTTATTTTGAAAAAAATTTCAAAGATGAAACACATAAATAGTGTTGAGTAGTTAAAGATAATGAACTCAATTTAGAAATTAAAGAGGAAAATGTTACATGAATCAAGTTGTATCTGAGATCAGGAGCAGTTTTGTTACCAACTACATCATTTGTTTATAAAAAATGACTACATGAATTTCTATATTAGAATCCATGACTTGAAACTACACCATAAACATGAAACTATATAAAAAAATATCAGAATTTACTAATGAACAATTTTTCAAACAAGAACAAATATGGATAATGATGAGACTATTTAATGAGATGAAAGTTTATTTCAAAGTGAAACCTAGAGTTTGTGATTCTTCAGGAGATGTTTTATTTTCTACACCAGTGACTACCATTGATATGTTGAATCTTTTTCATAAAGGAGTTGTATCACTCATAGAAGCGTAGTAGAAAATAATTATAAGCAAATGAAACCATCATATAAAAATTATAAAGTTCAATTTGAAGAACCATGAAACATACTTTCATGATCTAGTTATCCACATATTAGTAACCATGTAATCATTTTCTGTGATAGATAAGTATACAGAGGTATAAAAATATTTATGGATATTAGTGTGTGTAACTAGATTTATCTCCCTCCACCGTCTTTCCACACTAGAAGGAACAACCACTAGTCCAACTCGAATTTACTAAAATTTTAATGCTAACCTTTCGGAAAAATAAGTATCCCGTTAAATGATTTATATATTTCCACTAACATTGTTCCATGAACCCTCATATAATATCTGATATAGCTTCCCATGCATCACATATTCATATTTTTCCACCAGTGACTTTTTTGAACCTTTTATCAAACACGTTTGAAAATATCATAACATTTTGAAAAAAAATTTCTCATATTATTTTCAAAAATCATATTATAAAATGTAATGTATTAGGTAAAGTAAATTAATTTAAAAAAATGAAAAAGGTAATGATAAATTTTTTAAAATAAAAATAAAAAATATTTTAATGTTTTCATGAAAATGAAAATATTTGGATATTTATGTTCCCATCTTCTTATCACATTTTTAAAGAAAAATTTATCGGTCACCAACTTAATGGAAAAATAATATAATATAGAAAGAAGAAAAAAATGAATCCTTAAAAATTTAACAATCTATAATCAATACCAAACTAAGTAGAGTGAAAAAATAAGACAAAAAAGAGAACAAAAGAAATTCTAGATGGATTTATTGGAAAATAATGTAAAAAAAGTATCCATTTCGAAATAAGAAATATTTAATTTAGTCAGATGTATATTTTTAAATATAATAATAATATACCATATAATAATACCCTATGCCATGGGATTCATCTAGATTTTGTGTGGAAGATAATTCCACTTTATATTTTTCACCAATCAAAATAGGATATATTTTTATATTAAACTCAAGTTGCATGTACATATCAATCTTTTCACTCTGTACTGCAATTAGATAAAATAATTAAACATGGGTGTCTAATTAAAGACCATGTAATAGTAAAATGTATTTTAATTTTATCGCTTAATATTCTATTTATAATACTGAATCTATTCAATGATGTTAAAGAAATAGAGTGATAAACAATTCTAATTCATATGTGTTATTTTTATAACATTTACCAAGCCTAGGATTGATGAAAAAAATAAAAATGAAATTATAACCATGTAGATGTTTCTATATTTTAATAAAAAACACATAAAAATATTAAAATCGTATAAAACCCAACATCAAAAGGACTTACTTGGAAGCCCTTAGGTGGGGAAAACATCAGTAAGAATACTTTGAAATGAAACATTTTCATCAGTCTCAATATTTTTAAAATATAACACCATTAAATCTTTGAAATTTTAGTGAAATTACTTTTAGTGAATATTCGATGTATTTATTACAATTAATTATAAAAATATAGAAAGGTTATGTAATAAACTTCTAGTTATAAAAATAAAAAAAATATAATAATAAAGAAAAAAAATAAAAAAGAATAAATCACTATCAACCATCATTGGAAATAATTTTCCGCATTTATACAATATAAATAAATTATAGAATAATAAAAATTGATTTGTGATATATATTATAAGGGAGAAATAAAAATGTGATCAAAACCATGGGATCAATGATGATGCAATCACATACCATTCTCATTTTTTTCCATATGGGTCTTTATTATCTATCCCAAAAATATATTCGAAAGGCATCCACAACATCCTTAAAATCATGATTTACTCCAAAAATTAACTATTAAGTATAAAACCCCAAACAAAACGGAGTGAAAATATGAGTAAAATTTAATGTTGTACCAAATATTAAGACTCACATAGTCTACAAAAAAGATTTCATCACATAAAAAATAGTAAAATTACATGTTAAACAAAATATTAAAGATATTCATGGTTTAGGTTAATGAAATTAAACAAAAAATTCAAGATATATTTATTAACATTTGAAAAGTGCTTTCAACAAAGGAATCTCTGTAGATAAAAAGATAGACATTTACTTCTCTTACCATGAGATGTTTTCTATTGCATGTCCTTAATAAATTTATACTCACTCATCCTCATCGTAGTAAAGAAAAAAACAATGAATGAATTATAATCTATAAAAATATAAAATTAAATTACATGACTCTATTTATAATATTGATATATTATTCAAGAGTGAACCTGATATAGATGACCATGAAGTTCTATATAGAGTAGTAAAATAACATTCAAAAACAAAGCTAAGAGGCATATATAATATCTTAAAAATGTTAAGTTCTTAGGGAGATACATGGAAAATATAAGATAAAATTAAAAAATAAATGGTTGGGGATGTTTTAATAGTTGTAAAGGAGGATATGACTTGATTAAGTAGTCTACACAACTAATGGAACATGGAAATAAAAAGATATGAATGTGAAAAACCCTAACTGATGAAGAGGCTGTGGATCTGAAATAGGGAAGGGTGTTTATGAATCCAAAATCAATGAAACCCTAACTGATAAGATAAATTTTTTTCCAATGTGAGGAGGATATGAAGATAGAGGTCTATGTAAAGGTAGATGCAGAGTTCGACGCGTAGTTGGAGGTGGAGGCTGTGGCAGAGGTTGAGGTCAATGTGTAGAAGGAGGAAGAGGAAGATACTGATGCGTTGGAGGAGACATAGGTAGAGGACAGTGAAGTGGAAAGTAAAGGAGGGGATTTAGGGATGGGATTTTGGTAAGATAATCAGTCTGTGGGGGATCAATTCGAAAGAATAATAATAACGGGAGGTTGAGTGGAATTATAGTTGAGGGAGATACATCGTGGAGAATTGTTGTTGAGATGACACTTGTATGAAAATTTAAAAATAATAATATAGATAATATATTCCAAGAATAATACCTTTTTCCATCTCTAAAATCCCAAATATTGATGAGAGAGTGGAAAAGTTGGAATATTCAACCCCCAATTCCATCATATACTTGGATATTTTGGGAAGTCACTATAACCAATATTTTTTCTCAATATGTTTATCCAAATCAGATGGGGTGAATTTAAAATCTTAAATAAATAAATAATAACTATTCTTCATTTACACAAAATCATAGATAAAAATAATTATATAATGGATCACTATTAAATCCCATATTCATCACCACATCTCTATAATCCTCCACCAATAGTTGCAAGCATTTACAACATCTAATAGACTCATTATTCTATACAATACAACCACATGAAAAATCATGAATTTCCAATAAACATAATATCTAAACATGTCCAAATTACTATTTCCATCTATTAGACATTTATTATATCATTCTTTGATAATATTTATAGATATATCATTCATAGGATAACATATACACTCCCCATATCTTTTACCTTGGTATTTAATATTATAGTTGATCATTATAAAATGGAAACTTCTTATATTCTAGCCCAATATCTATCTTTTCCTTAATCATTTTAAATCATATTCCATACCAATATATCTATATATTTAAATTATACCCCAAAATAAACAACTATACACCATAAAAAATACTATGAAACTCATTACAATAACCACCAGTATTTATATAAACTGATCCCTTCCCAAAAAACTAGCCATTACACCACCATCACAATTATGAACACATCATCCCCTGTCATTTTCATCTGACACATAGAAAATAACAAAACTGACTTATGGTAATTTCAATATAACCATTACTAAAAAAAATAAAACACCCATTAATTCATTATTTCAAGGAATATTACAAATTTCTAATAAAATAAGAAATGAAATTTTTTATATTTTCCAACATCCCATTTGATGCTATAATAAAAATTTTATCCTCTTATAAGTAGTATTTTTTTAATTAATAATAATTTTTTTTAAAACATATATCAATAAATAGAGAACATTGTAAAAGTATCAATTTTAATCAAACACATAAAATAACATAATCACACATTAATCTTTTGAAACTCTCTCCATCTTTATTTTATAATTTTAGTTTATATATTTCTTAGGTATGTTTTCACAATTTTTTTATAAGTAAATAAAATCAATGTAATTCAACATTTTACCCAGAGTAACATAATGATAGGTTGTGTGTTATTAATTCTCATACCTCAAGATATGCTTCAACAAACCACAAAACATGTATATGGAGAGAAGAGAGATGATCATATGCCTGAAAATTGTGAAGGTAAATGAAAACCAATGAATGGGTGTTCATGATAAATGAAGAGAAGGCAAATTCTACTATGTGTCCAATGAAATGACTAAAATAAAATAGGTAGGAACTCTTAAATTTTAAAATAAGAGAAGGCATGACACGTGGAAATTTATCTAGATATACCTCCTGAAAATTTATTTCAAAACTCTTTAATTAATATTTAAATATGTATACTTAATTGTAATTAAATTTTTATAATCCCAACACCCCAAAATTAAGTCTTAAATATTATATTGTGAAGGTAAATTAATTATGTGTCAATATGAAATATTTGAAGGATTTTTTAATTTAGAATTCCATCTAAAATAATAAAATTCAATTCATTCATAATAAAGTATGTTGGAAACTTATTCTTTGTGAATGAATCTTATATTGGGATAAATGAACCGTATGTGGTAGGGAATTACACTTATAAAAATCAAGCGACTCTTGCTGAAATACAATAACCCTTACGAATGTAGAGTGAACCTTATTAAAACTATTTAAATCATAAAACATCATATCACTCTTAAAAAATATAATATACCCTTATAAGATGCATTAAATGTATCATTCAGAATCAGGAATGACTATTATGATTAGAAATTTTACTAAATATAAAACGTAAGGGTCATTGAGTAAATGTGGGATCTTAGTTATAAGGAAAAAATAAGGGTAACTCAAAACTAATTAAAATTTTATATAAAACCTGAAATTATCAAATTAACCCTGAAATATAGAATCCATAAATTATTATAGATTACTTAAATTTTTTTTCAATCACTTCTATTATAAAATATTCAAATTATGTTTTTTTAAACATAAAAAATTTCCCTACTTCTGATAATTATAGAAAACATTCCCAAAATCTATAATACCTAGGAAATTAAAAAATTAAGGACTTGGTAAAACCTGGGTCCTTACATTATAAATGAGATTATAATATAATATAAAAGAATCCCATCTAAATATTAGATAAATAGATCATTTATTACTTTAATGTAACATCAGAACCTGGGCTATTTCTATCTCTAAAAACAAAATTTAAATTTAAATTTTTTTCATGAAGAATTTGATGGGTGTAGAATGGGTAAAAATAGTTCTTTTTGAATATTTAATTTTACTAGTGATGATTTAGCTTCATGGTCTATAAATAAGTAATATTTTCCCCTTCTACAACTAAATTTGAATATGTAGTTGATGAATGTTTTTTTCACTCAATATTTGTGGATATAGAACTCCCTTACTAACTTACCATTGAGTTTTATACAATATTTGACTCTGTGTGATAAAAAAAGTCCAATTCCATTATATAATAACCCAAAATATAATTTAAAACCTAAAAAAATATATCTAAGACACTACATTCTTAGATATTAAAAATAAAAACTAGCTATTATTCCAGAATATATAAAACGAAAAAATAGTTTGTATACAAATTTTTACAAAATCTTGAAATTATAAATTATTTTAAAATATTAAGTAGGTTTTCATGAATCATTAATTAAAAGTGATAATATGTTTCAGTTATTATTTTAATATCCATAAGAATTGAAAATACCCTTTTAAAAGTGTGAGGAAATTCATTATGTATAACTACGCTAACTTTTAATGTTGGATCATTATATTCTATAAAAGATAGTGGAATACATTATATCAGATGTAATATGAACTTATTCAACAACAATTTATAATTTAATTTAACCATGATAGTTAAATTTAATTATGAATTAACTTTCAAAAGTATCCATTTATATTTTAATCATTTTAAATAATTCTCATGCTTACATAATAGTTATGACTTTTATCAAAAGTTGATCATTATTGTATTAAAACCCTCAAGGAAGGGATAATTATTTTGATTATCATTATATAAATTTTTTAGTATTTTTGAAGTCAATTATTGGTAAGATAAAAAAAATTCGTTAAAACATTTTTTTGAACCATATTCATGATAATTATATCATTTTCATGAACCATAAGATAACTTCAAGTAGGTTTATTTATTATATTATTATCTAATATCAATTGGTATCACATATTTTGTAATCCTAAAAGGGTTATAAAAGTTTCTTTTACTTATTATTTTTCAGTAATGAGGAGAATATAATCTCATCGGAAGAAATAGAAAATTAAACATAGAGAAATTACATTATCATATTCATTACATATCTCAAATAGAATAATATTCATAAATATTAATGTAATTTTATCAACTTTATTGTTTTAACTTCTATATATACAGTTTTTAATGAATTATATCGTAGTTCTCTTGGTTATTATTTTTTAGAATGAAAAAAGTGGGGAAATTTAACAATAGTCAATCTGTATCGTTTTCTATAGTTTTCATTTTTGTCAATAGAGGATAGTTACTGTTAAGGGGAAGTGTTTTTAATAATAAATCTTTTTAGAAGAGATCTTTTAGTTTCTCAGATGTTATATTTAGATAATATTTATTTTATGTTATTGGTTGTATTATTTTAAATCCATTTCAAACATATATTTTCATTAGTTATGATAAATTATTTTTGATTTTCAAAAATAGGGATATTGTTGAGTCAAAAGATTCTTATGTAGGCCATATAAATTCTTTGGGATATTTATTAATATTAATTTTTCTTATGTTATTGTCTACAAACATCCATTTTTGAGGTTTAATTATAGAATCATTCAATGTTTCATTTTTTAATTGCTAAAGATATGATCATTGTGATTGAATAGATTATAGGTCTATAATCTATATCTTTAGAATATCATTTCAATGAATTCCTATTATTGTGATTCTATCCATTGATAGTATTAAAAAAGATGCTCAGAGATATAGTTACATTCTCTATAATCTTTTATCAAATATGTTTATCTTGTAGAACATAATGCTATTAATGTTTCAATAAACGAGGTTCCCAGTGAAGAACTTGATGTTGTATACATTTCAATTCAATAATTTTATGGAATAGAACTCTATCAATCAAATGAATTACTCAATGAAGTTATATTTTATTGAAATATTTTATATCTTAGATCATGTTTACCAATTCACCCTACATTCAAGTCCACTCAAACCCACCTTTGGGTTTAGACAGTGACATGAAATCAGCTTCAAATTCAGGTGATCATATAGGCTCATCACATCCTAGAGACCTTCATATTACAAAAAAACCTACCTTGGTATTTTTTTCTATAGGGGATACTCGTTTGGACACCTATAAATGTGATATATCCCATCACATTTACAGTGAACTTTTTAAGGGTATAAAGATTGACAATGGTCAATATTCATACCCTTCTTCTTCTTTGGGCTATGAATCAAAACAGGTTGGCACACTACTAGATAGACAAGAGGACCAGACTAAGCCGGTTTTGAAGAATGATTTTGAGCAGAACAAATAGAACCCTCCTGTGGGTTTACACTTGAGTAGTGACACTTATGTGGATATTACCTTTAGCTCTCAATAGACCCCTCACCCCCACTTTGTTCGGACAACAGATCTCCCACATAGATGGCCATGGCACCTAAAATTTGTGTGCTTCAAAGACTACTCTGGACAGTTACTCAAGGATAAATTTGGTTTCGTTGGGTTTTCAAGATATGGAATATGGAAACACAAATCTTCCATTTGACTTGGTCAAGAATTAGAGGGGTATCTTTTCATCTTCTCAAGAGAAAATGAACGTTGTGGAAACACCACAAATTCCCCCAGATTCTATAAAAATGATGGAAAGACATTCAAGTACTTCACATGACAACCATGATACAAATATTTCAGTTACATCTCCTCCACTTTTTGTTAATCATACTATTTGAATTTCTCATACTTTAGATAACATTAATATGACTTCTAAAACTGATAACCTAATTACTCATCAAGATGTTGACCATACTGCCAGTATTCATAAAGATTCTATGTACTTACTTGTGAATAACCCCTGCATTGATTCCTCCAAGGATAGTAATAAATTATGCAATTCAAACAGTTCTTGAACTACTTCTAAAAGAAATCAGAAAAAGACCATTATGGAAACAATACTAAAAATATCAGATGATCTTTTAGACACAAGTTCTTGGGAAACAAAGAAAAGTGAGTTCTAACTTCAAATTTAGGTTTAAATTAAGATTAGTTTTTGTGATTGTCATGGTATTTCCAACTCTGACACCATTACTGTTTTAAAAATAATGGTTAGCACCCACTATCAATTTTTTTTACTATCGCTGAAAAATGTTATTTTTTATTCTAGATAATATCATTTGTGTTACCATGGTTATTCTTTTACTGGTGAAACCAAAAATTCCTCCTATGTCGATTCTATCAGGATTATTTTACACTCTTATATCCAAAATGTTAAAATTTATAACATCTTGGAGAAATCCTTAACATGTGATTTTGTTTTTTATGGAACTCTTATTTTTTGATCTTTTATTTATTCTTTGAATAAATATCAATATAAAGGACCCTCTGGGATGGCCTTACCTATCTAGGTTCTTGTATTAGCGCACCATTGTTTATAATTGGGGACTTCAATTATATATTCAATTAAAATGAGAAAATTGGTGCCTCACATGATAGGATCTCCACGAGAGAATTCAAAACCTCTATTGAAGATAGAAACATTATTTAAAAAAATCTTACGTCTGCCAAATACACTTGGTATATAAATCATTACAATAGGGTGGTTACCTCCAAACTAGATAGACCCTTTATGAATATCTGCTTTAGATAAATGGGACACCATCTCCATCACCACCCTCCACAACTTCCACTCTGATCATCATCCTATTTTTCATAATGTATCCACAAAAACTATGAAAATCTCTCTTCTTTTTTAAGTGTAACAATGCTTGGTTATCTAAAACTGAATGAAATTACATCATCAAATTTTTTTGGCATTCTATGACACACTACAGTGATTTATTTTCTTTTTATTTCAAATTAAAATCTCAAAAATGAATACTTAAAGGTTTGTGCAACTCACCTACCAAAAAAATTAACAATGACATCCTTTTATTTAGAATGAGCTAAAGCCACATCAAAAAAATGTTACCAGATATGATTTTAGCACTGATCGAAATCATGAAATCAATATTTTGGTAAATCTATATTATTTTCTCACTTTTAAGGATAATATAAAGAAACAAGACTTCAAAGTAAAATTGTTTTCTTATAGTGATAGAAAAAATAAATTATATAACTATCTTCGAAGAGCATGGAAATATTATAAGCCCCTAGCCTCTCTAAAATATGGATACAATATTTTAGAAAATAAATATGACATTTCTATTCATATTTTCTCTTACTTTGAATATATCTGTAATGGACCTGATAATAACACAAACCTCTTACATGAGATCATACCAATGGTGGTCAATAATTATGACAACACCATTCTTCTTAGCATTCCTCTTGATCATGAAATATGAACACTATCTTTAGTTTAAATCCAGATAGTGCTCAAGGACCTGATGGCTTAAATAATGGTTTCTTTAAACATTATTGGGACATTATCCAAATTTATGTTTGTAAGATTGTAAAATCTTTCTTCTCTAATGGTGTTCTTCCTCATGGCCTAAACGCCCAATTCCTCTATCTCTTTAAAAAAGTAGACAATACTTCAGAAATTCACTTGTTTGGGCACATTTCTCTCATCAACACCCTTTATAAAATTATCACAAAAATCATTGCTAATAGACTTTCATCTATCACTGAAAAAATAGTCTCTTGGAATCAATTTCGGTTTATTAAGGGTATATACATTCAAAACTGCATTTTTCATGCATGAGAGAGTATTAACAATTTAGAAAAAGATAAAAGAGGAGGTAATACTTCCATTAAACTAGTCATTAAAAATATTTTGATTCCATGGATTGGTGTTTTATTTTAAAGGTGCTTCAATCTTTTGGTTTTAATTATTCATTCATCACTACTATCAGAACGTTGTTCAATTCATCCACCATTTCTATTTTAATCAATGACTCCAATAAGGGAAACTTCAAATTCACCATAGGTGTTAGACAAGTTGACCCCATTTAGTCCATCCTTATCTCTATTTCAGAGGTCTATCTTAGTTGTTTTATCACTTGTATTGTTGAAAAAATCAAACAAAGCCCATTCATGTATTGTACAATGTTAATGCTCCCACCCACCTATTGTATGTTGATGACATCATTCTCTTTCTTCAAGGTGATAAATTAAACATTCGAAACCTCAAATATTTCCTTGATCACTATGGGTAGATTTATGGGCAAGCAATTATCCAGAAAAATTCTTCTATCTTATTTTGAAAAATCTTTTCACCTAATAGGAAGTGATATATTATAAATGATCTAAGTATTAAAGAGGGTTCTCTTCCTTTTACAAACCTAGGCGTCCCTATATTTTGGGACCAACCCAAATCATGTCATCTCTCCATTATTTATAACAATTTTATTAACCAGTTATCCTCTTAGAAAGGAAAATCAATTTCCATGGAGGGAAGAATATTCCTTGTCAAATCAAGTATTGTTTCTAAAATGGTTTACTCTATGATGGTCAATAAATGGCCGATTAGGCTAATTAAAAAAATAAATATCTCAATGAAAATTTTCATTTGGATAGGTAACACTGTGGAAAGGAAACTTGTGATTGTCCCCTAGTCTACTTTCTCCAAACCTACTAATAAAGAAGGTATACGAATAAAAAATATTAATTAATTCCATGAGGCTCTTTAATGCAGACTCACTTGGAATCTTCTCTATAATAAATTTAACTCCATTGATTTTCTGAAAAATAGATTTATTTGAAAACATAAGAAATGAAACTAGAATTTTCTAACCTCCTCAATCTGTCCATTCGTAAAATAATCCTTTTACTCTATTATAAACAACTCTAGGTGTATGGTCTCTAGAGGCTATTCCATGAACTTCTGGTTGGATAACTAGGCTGGAAATCCTTTAATCTCCATGGTCCCTCCTAGACAAAGTCTTAAGAACACAAACCTTTCTATCAGAGATGTTCTAAATTACCAAAATGATCATCTCCCTAACATCATTATGAATTCCATTAACAACTATCATTTCTATAACGCTGAATATTTCATAACTTGGAAACCTGCACAGAATTGTATTCTCAATTCTAAAAACTTTTACAATCATTCCATCTGTAACTCAGAAAGTTATTTGGGATGGATAAAAATATTTGAAAAACCTTGGATAAAACTTTCTATATTTACTCTTATCTGAAACCGTTCTTATAATAAGATCCCCAAATATGAACTTCTTCAATTGTATGGTATTCAACTCTTCTCTAAATGTAGTCTCTGAAATCAACCAAGAGAAGATACCAACCATCAATTTTATTCCTGTGCCACTACTTATTCTATTTTGGACTATATTTTTGTTATTTTTGACTACAGATGGTTTACTCATGAGTCTACCAAATCTTAACTAAAGAGATGTTCAGATATGGATAGGTCTGAAAAAATTAGAAGCATTCCATGCTTATGTTTCTATGCTAATCCATGTGATCTAGAATGATAAAAATTCCATTCTTCATAAAAAGTTCTCATTTATCCATAATGTAGGTAAGATTCAGATCCTAGTTTCCATACATGAAGCCGCTTTGATCCAAAAGGGCTATTGCAACAACACTGTGAATGATTTTGGCATTTTATGATGAATATTTTTTATGGAAACTTCTTCCAACCCTGCTACACTTTCGATGTTTTCTTTTGTGCTTCTTTACCTTGATGGGTTAATGCCAATGTGGATGGTGGCTCCAAATGCAATCCAGGAACCATGGGCTATGGCGTCATCTTCATGAACCATCATGGTTAGATCCATGGATTCTTTTATGGTATCTGTGGCATTTCTTCTTTGTTGGAAGCTGAAATGATGAGCATGATACAAGTCATTTCTTTTTCCAAGCAGTTTGGTTAGAGAATCCTCTAGATTGAGAGTGACTCAACCACCATCGTGGAGGTGATATAGAATGGTGTGATACACCTTGCATGGCCGATGAAAACCCGTTGGATGGACTACACCATCTCTCTTATCTACTTTAAATACATCATCACTCATATATATCTTCAATCCAACATGACCACTGATGGACTTTCCAAAAAGAGAGACAATCAAGATACGAATTTTCTTGAGGATCTTCCAGCTAATTTACTTCCCTTTCATATTATGGATTGCAATATGTTTCCATCTTCTAGACTTTTTTAATCTCTTTCTTTTATAATAATTGTGCCTTTGTTTTTTGAAACAGACACCATCCTCTTCCAAAAAAGATCTTGTTTACTAATCCAACTATGACTTTGAGATGAAATAACATATTTCTCTAGATGTAAATTTTTTTGTAAAATAATATCCTTTCCAATATTATTTGAATATATATACAATAGTCTTATTTTCTCATTGATTTTTTTGAATTTAAATAGTATTTTTTCATCAGTATTATTGATTTACTAGATATTTTCATTATTTAGATACCATTTATACTTTGATACTCTGAATTTATTGGATACTATAACCTCCTATCAGTTTGTTATATGAAGAGGGAGAAAATATTATGTTGTCAATTTGACTTAGATTCTCCCCCACTCTTGAAGATACTATATGTTTACTTCCTTGGACAAAAAATCATTTCATCACCTTTTATACAACTAAAAAACATCCCCAAATTCCCCTAAACAACAAAAAAATGAAAATGTAAGGTATCTAATAAATCATTACCCTTGAACAAGATACCTATCAAATGATTCCCTTTATAGAGAATAAAAACCATTTTTTGGGATGGAAATAGAAATAGAGTAATAAAATAAACACCTCATAATATTCCTCTAAAACATGGAACTCACTATAATTGGTGTTTAACTAACTCATAACAAGGGAGGGAATAAACTATGATATCATTATCAAAATTTCATATATAAAAACAAGGATATAAATATTATTTTAGAAAATCGTTTTTGAAACAACTTATGATATTTATCTTGTATCTGTGACTCACATTTCCAAGTAAAATCTTGTAAGACACCATGTCTCTATATGAAACAAACCAGAATAATAGTGCACCCTCATAACACTCTCTACTAATAGTACCAAATATTAATGGTATGACCTATTAATGTAACATCATTTTCAAATTATCACTCACACAATTTAATTAAATGGGAGTTTCTAAGAAGATAAAGAAGAAGCTGCAATACATGGAAATTACATTATATATGATCAATTTCTGAAGGAAGAAGAAATTGATATCAAATATCACTGAACCATACAATACATATAAATTTCTAATAAATTTAGAATAAATCTTACTCCAATAACCAAACATACACTAGTCAAGTTGATTAGATAACTTCATGATTATATGATCTCTAATATTGAATATAAGTAGACACTTATTATGGTCAGTGGTAGACATATAATGATCTTGAGTTAACTTTATCCACTCAAAAATAACCTGAGCATTCTCTCTTGTTGTTTCCACCATATTAAATCCAAGAATTTATGAATCTGAGACCACATTCCACCATAATATAGGTATTAAATGTTGGAAAAGAGTTATGTAAATGGATCCATACAAATGATTGAGTGATAGCTATTATTATCAGAAAACTCAACCAATGGTAGGTGATTCACCAATGAACCTATGAAAAATAGAAATTATGCATACAACATGTACTTAAAATTATGTACTATCTTCTCCATTTTAATATCCATTCATTAATCAATGTGTTTTTGTGAGAAATTATTGATTTCTAAAATAATAATGGTGGAAATTCAATACTAGGGAGGTGATGTAGGGATTTTGATAAAAAAATGACCTCCCTCTGAACCCCAAAATTCTCATAATCTCCTTCAATAAAACCTTGATAAGACATACACCATGTTTGAATACTTATTTTTAATAAAGTTAGATTACTTCATTAGAAAATCCACAATACCATAGGTGTAATAATATCTACCCTATGATCAGGACATGCATGTCATCAAATTCATCAAAATGTCTGCTCACTTTGACCATGGGACATCATGATGTTAAAGAAACCCACAACAACGACATTGTTTTTTCATTATTTTATAGAAGTATGGAAACTCCAATAAAAACTCTAAAACATAATTTTTTTATACAAGACACAAAATATGAACCCTTAAGTCATGATAAGTGTTAGTCACACTAGTATGGATTTCTAAAAGCAAGTCTGGGAACCAATAATGTACATCCTCATGCATAACCAAGGGTATGAGGAGACTAACTTAAAATATCACACAATTGTAATAATACTCCGAAATTCATTCAATATAATAAAAAAATAAACTTGCACAGAAATTAAAAAAATTTATCTCTCAAATAATATTGTTTTATGTACTACATTAAGGATTATTACATGTTCATTTGGAAGAGAAAATATTCTCTACCAACTTCCTCGATATTAAGATACATCACTATAATCATCTCTATGACTATAAAAATTCTAGAATCTTAAATTGAATCCGCATGTTATTTCCAAATTAGTGAACATGTAATAACATTACGTTTTCCCATTTCATGGGAAATCCTGACTTTGTAATCCTATAAAAATTCTATCCACTATCATTGATTCATGTTCAAATCATGCTTGTTGAAGATATATTAAAACACTTATGAATTATAAATACAAAAAAAAATCATATATGAGATAGTGTTACTAGAAATTTAAGACAAATATAATTATGAGAATCTAAATATCATATGTAGTTTTTTGACATTCAAAAGGTTCTACATATTTAGATCCAAAAGATATGTCTGTTCTCTGTGATAATAGAAAAAACCCCAAGACAAGTTGTGAAGCATCACATAAAATATCAAACTGATTTATTTCCCCTATTAAATGTAGAATAATAGTATTGAATATATTTTTATTCAAATTATAAAAATAATATGGACATTGGTCAGTCCACAAGAAAACATAGTCTATCCTGGTCAAGTATGGTATAGGATTTCAAATATGAAAAAATTTAGGCATAAAAATACTTTAATAGCCAATGAGACAAAGGAAACTATGAACCTACACAATATTTTTTTGGGGATCCCCTAGAGAAAACCATCATAATTTTCAATGGATCTATATATAACCCATGTTGAGACATGAAACCCTAAAATAAATTCACATAACGAGCCTAGAACATACAAATAGATAATTTTATAAATAACTAATGGAATTTGATAATAACTAAAATGAATTGTAAATTATATATATAATCTTACTTAGTCTCATATTACATGAGTATTTTATCAATATACACCACTAGAAACTATTAAATATACTAATGAAACATATATTTCATTAGTCCCATGAAAATGGTGGGTGAGTTCATAGAATTATAAGGAACTGACATGAACTTGTAGTACCCATAACAACACATCATAGGGTTCATGATAGAAAAATTAATCATCAAGTTCCAAATAAATCCATTACTTGGATTGAATAGATCATGAAACTATATAGGGTGATAATGAATCTAAAATATCACTTTATTTAAGTGATGGTAGTCGATAAAAATTTAAAAATTTCATATAAACTCTTTGTTAACAAGACCATACTACCAATTGTTAACTCAATGGGTTGAATAAAACCTCCATATATATGACCATTAATATAAATAAATAGATCCCAAATCATATATGGAGATATCCAACATAGAGACACCAAAATCTAATAGTTATACAGAAATAACTCTATGCTAATCCCATTTTCACATTAAAGGTGTAGTGTTATAACCACTTCATGAAAAATAGTGGGGTAATCTTACAAAACCATTAGAAACATCATTGGTTATACCTCCACTACACCCATCATTAGCTTGGTCAATTTTGGAGATAATTTTTTAGCACATATATGAACCGTAAAATAATCCTCCTCACCAATGAACAGAATATTATCTATCATATCATAAAATAAAATAATTATCCACCTAAATAATGAAATTCTATCATATACTGAATATAATCAGTCTACATAGAGGATGAAATCATATAGATATATCTATAAATATAATAAATCCCATAAAATCCAATTATTTCTTTATATTAGCTCTCAATATCTTCATACATCATAAAACTAAAATGAATTCCTACTAACTTAGATAACACTGAGAGAACTGGAAGTCTCCTCACTTCAATTACAATATCCCAAACTAATATGGTAAAAATAAAGGAGTATGCATATCATGAATTAAATACAGAATATATCTAGTTTGAAAATAAATAGATGGTACCTCACATAACATCTAGCTCTCTAGGTAATAGAAATTCTATGGAATGTATATGAAAACATCATGATCATGAGCTCTATATCCTTGATCTCAATAACCATTGTTACTATTCTTTCTCTTTTGTCCCTTTAGAGAAGTTAAATTTCGAGTCAATCCATTTTACCACTTCACTTCTATCAGCTGATAAAATATGGGAGCACTCTATTCCTAATGATTCCTCATATGATATTAATATAATGACTGAACCCAGATTATGTCACCTTCTTCATGATGACTTTCATATAAATCTATACACTAAATATTATTATGTCCAAAACCTTCATAGTAAGAAAAACAATTTTTAATCACTCCAAAGAGGTCCATAAACATATAGATCTATTGAAATGAGATCAAGGTAGATGAATCCGACTATATCTATCTAAAACCAGGACTAAATTGGAAACTAAGAACCTATACTAATAGTTTTTTACTAAATATTTTATAAAATATCCCCTATGATAAATATTTATTCTGATCCTATATCTTCAAAATAACTATTTAATTTTCCCAAATTTTATGGAATTTCAACACTATGAATTGGGTAACCTAGAGATGGATTTAAAGAATTAACACCTCCTTGAAATTCCATGATCTAACATCTTCATATAGTGTGGGTTATATGGAATAATAAATCAATTTCTTAAACCAAATAAAAAAATCCAAAACAGTAAAACATTCCTATTAATATGGTACACTCTCCAACTGATGTTTCACTTATTCAATCATAGAAATAAAATTGGCATCAAATTGATCATGAAGATTTTCCCCCAAAACATTAAACTCTTTACGATAAAAAATGAACAATACTCACTAATTGAATCGATTATATTTAAAATATCCTTAAACCATATAAAATATTGAGATCCCTCCTATCATGGATACAATTGAAAAAAACAAGAACAATCTTCAAACACTCCTCAGTCACCTGATCATAAATAGATCCCCGATACTCTTGTTGGCCATAAATCTTGAACTCACAAAGCATCTCATTCCATACACTACCCTCTAGAAACTCAACCCTTATATGATCTATTGGTGCATATTATTGTATAAAATTACAATTAGGATGTTAGGGATATTGACTAAGATCTACTCACAAACAATTAAAATACATTACTACCTTCTTAAACATGGAATATTAAATATATTATATTATATTATTTAATTATGATTATTATTAATTTCCATAATCTAACAAATTTAATAATAGGAATATATAATCATGATGCAGGATCCTTATTAGTTCACCACCAAGAAAGAAACATAACTTTTCTATTTTTGTTCATTATACCTATGGTTCCCATATCATATCATATGGGTTCCTAATAACTTAGAAACTAGCATGTTTCCCTTTATTACATCTTATACCATGTTCTGAAGATATAATTTTATAAAAAACCCATTGAACCCTAAAAAATTAATACCCCTAGATATATCCCATATCTTAATCAAATTATCTTATAGAAAATTTCTTTTACCCACCTCCACTCGAACACCTCCTAGGTCTATAGTGATAAAAACCATAACACCCCATAAATTAATCGACCCATAACTATATAATTTATCAATAAATGGTTCACTTTATTACATTTTAAATACAATTTTTTATAGTTTTATAGAATTAGGAAAAAATTAAACAAAAATAGGAAATTTACTATAGTTTATATTTTATCTACAACATATGGATTTAATTCTACATGTCTATTTCATTAAAGAAAAATTTTATTTTTTTATTAATATTCAACACAGATGAAATATTTACCATTCTAAAATTTATACCCATATTTATATCTAAATAAACATATTATAAAACATTGTATAAGTAAAATAAATATATATAGGGAATAAAAAAATAAATTAATCCTTCTAGTCATGTTAAAAAAAATAAAATCCCATGAATATGTTTACCCTTTTCTCAATTAAACATGAGCACATAAATTAAATATTTCCAGATGAAAAAAATTAATATTTTCTCTAATAAAATTTTTTATAACCCATTATTATTAATAATAAAACTATGAATTGATTTTAATTCAAGTGAGAAATCATTAAAACATTTCAAAACATTTAACCTTTAAAAGATCATAAACATTCCTAACCTCAAGAAATTAAAATATTTCCATAAAAACTATTTCTTCAAGCATATTATAGGTATCTTATAGAATAAAAATAATAACTATTTTAAGGTTTTAAAACCATTTGAGTATAATTAATTACTAGTTATTTTTACAAGAGTAACCCACATAATTATCTGTATTATTTTAAACCTTCGAAGATTAAATCATTACCCAATACATCAGTGATCTATATCAGATTCACCCATCATCATGATCTATATAGGGATCATATGACTTATTTAAAATAATAAAGAAATTTATAATGGAAAAAGGATTGTAATCTTTCACTCTTTAATCATAAAAAATAATTTTATCCTATATGTGACACTTTAAATTGTTTCAAAATCCTAAAAAGAAAGATCCTATTTTTTTGAAAACTCATAAAAATGAAAATTTCCTTGAAGAGAGAGAATAATATATACTTTTAAAATCAATTTTAAAATGTGTATTAAGTTTTATAATGAATAATGGATATTATGTAAGTAAAAATAGGTCAATACATATATGTTAAAAACATATATTTTGTACTTGTGTAAAGACAGTAAAAAATGACTCGCCAAAAAATTTGAAAAATAATCATTTTTATGAATTCTTAATAAAATTTAATTTTAGTCAAAAATGATATTTATAAATATTTTAACAATTACTAATAACCTTACAAAATAATTAAAATGTAAATGGATATTATAGATAAATATTTCAAAACATTTAAAATAATGTTTCATTTGAAAATCCATTACCTGGAGTTCCAAATAATTTCATTTGTAATTATACTTTACTAATTAATAAAATGATATTATATTTTATAGAATATTAAGAAAAATGTTCATGTCCATTAAATTATAATTATTCCATTTATTTTATTTTTTACCATGTTTTATTTTAGTTAATAAAATTGTTAAGTTCAGGTTGGATGTTTTGAAGATGTATGTTTTATAACAAAAATATAACATCAGTGCATTGATGATGGTCAAAGTTATTATAAATTAATTAATTATTCAATATTATAAATGTGATATTTGTGAAATACTTAAATTATATTCATTTCTAAAATCAACCATGCATGATAGTTAAAAAATGAACAAACCCTTTTCACGGAAATTGTAGCCTGTATGTACACATAAACAATGTTTTCAATTTTATAATTGGTGGAAAAGAAATAGAGTATATAATATTTTAAATTATATAATTATAAATACATTATAAATTTCATATTTACTCATTAGTTTCATCCATATGACCATCCTTATAAATTAAATATGATGAACATACCACATCTCCTTCGTGGAGGTGGTAGTCCACCCGTACACAAGATTGACATTTCCTTTTTTCAACAGATGGTTGGGTAAAATGGTTAGAAATATATTATCATTAAATAATAGTAATTATTTCATAAATATCATATATATTCATTTTTTCTATTATTTAAACCTTCCATATTATCCAATAATGAAAAATGAATCACATTGCTTCGTAGAGGTGGTATTCCAAAAACATAAGCGTGATGAATGCTTTAATTTCATGAGGGAAGGTTTAAGAGACAAAAAAGGTTTGTAAAATAACAATGATAGAATTTTAAGTATATAAATGTTTTTAATGTTATTATTTTATAATTTTAAATGAAAATTTAAATGATTTAGAAGATAAAATAAACATGAATCACATGGTTAAGTATTATACATCTTCTTGGGAAAACTACACTTAGCTTACACCATAATCTTTATTAGGTTGGTCATTTTTTGTGAGAAAAAAACCTATAATAAAAGGGTAGGAACTTTGATAAGTTATTTGGGTAATTATAAGTGGAAAAAATGCACAATGTGTGTGGTTAATTGAGGATAGTATGTTCCCTTTTATAATTGATGGAAGTGTCACACATATAAATATTTAAAAGATATAAATATATTATATGAATTTATCAAAGTTAAGTTGCACCAAATGTAAAAATTTATAATAAAATATATTTTAAGGTTTAGATACACTAAAATATCACATTTTTCCATATTTTATAAAAAATTTATACATTCTATCCTAATTTAACCCTAATTAACCATCTTAACCTTTATTAGGGTGATAAAAGGCTCAACATGGTTACCAGTCATAATGATAAAAAAATAAATTGAACTTATTAAAAAATTTGAGTCTCATGATTAAAAACATTAAATCCATTTTAGCATATTAAATTTCTATAACTGGAAATAATTAATTTTAATAAAAATACACAAAGCACAATGACATCTGTTTTTAAAAAAAATCTCTTTAAGAACAACAATTATTTTGTACCAAAATAAATTTTATTTTTTGTTACTCTATATTTAATTGGATTATTGTTTTTAGAAATACTAAGTTCAATTAAAAAACAATCAAATAAATAATATTACTTTTTAAATACATGAAAAAGATTGTTTTAATAAAAATCTATTTTTCACTATTGACCCAAAATCAATCATTATATAAACATCGCAGAAATTCATCAAAATCATAATTGAACACATTTATTCAAAAAATTAATTCATTTTATCAAATTAATATTCAAAAATAAAATAATTTATCTTATAAATAATATAATGTAAAGCATGGAAAATTAATTTTTGTAAAATAATCTCTTAGTTTTTAAATTTAAAAATATTATAAAATTATTTATAAATAAGTGGGGAATATGAATCCATAAAATGAATAAATTTTAAATAAAAATATTTATTTATTTTTAATATTAACTAAATTATAACATCATTCCCCTTTTATGAAATTACATCCTCAATATTTTATTTAACATTAAAATAATTTATGCTCTTTTTCTCAAATAAATTTTTTAGGTTCTTATTTTATTTTCACAATCATGTGATTCTCCTATAAAACATTAAAATTTTGAATCAACTTATTTCATTGTAACCACTCTCCATGACCCAAAATGTCACACCCCAGCCCCCAGACTACCCCAGAGTCGGTGAAGAGCTGAAATAAAACATGTTGTGTGAATTTTTTATAAAATGAAATGCTAAAAACACATAAACATGTAACATTAGAGAGGATTACTTCAGTTTAGGTCTTAGAGAATCAGATACAATTTTTACATTTCTTTCAATACAGAAAGATAAAGAAACTCCACAAATCTTCCACCGAACAAAGTGACTTAAATCTGTTAAACCTATAAATAACAATAGATTGAAAATGTAGGGTGAGAATATGAATGCCTAGTAAGTGTTTTTAAAATAACCTAATGTACCCATTATAACTTTTTGAAAATGTTCCTTTAAAATTATTTAGAAAACATTTTCCTATGGAATTTTTTAACACATGTATCATAATGTAACATTATTTCTAAGAATTTGAAGAGCACAATTCAAAGAATACTAATAGAGTTACAAGGGAACATGATTCAATTATAAGCATGCTTATACAGATTTTATGGTGTACTTTATAATAAGTAAAATTAATTAAAATCTAATTTTTATGACATGTAAAAATGAAAGTATAGAATTTAAAGCTTAGAGTTACACATGATCAGTGCTGTGCATAATAATACTAACTTCAATCTCATCCTTTACTACTGTGAATCTTATACTGGCTGATAAATATCTCGGTGTTGAATAATTAATAATCCATAATCTTTTACTTCATCTGTTTCTCATAAACTTAACCTCTTTAACCAAGAATATTCTACTAATAAAATATTATTTTGGTTAATTAAATTAAATATTCATAATGAGGGAAGTGAATAAGTCGTACTGTGTCCAGGCATCAGGCCAAGACCATAAACTTTGTGTCAATGCCTCGTGCCAAGACCATAAATCATAATTGAGAAAGGCCACGACCAATTCCACGCCTAGTTTGTCTCATGAGACCTGCCGATGCATTGAGGGGATATAACGGGCCCCAACCGTCACATAATAAGGCTAATGCATTCATCATTTCTATAAATCAATGTGCTCATACCACTTTGATTTATTAAATTACTTATCACATGTGATTCTAAGTGTCACATATTACTTGGTTTCTTATTTCATATTTTTCAAAGTGTCCCATACCACCTTGAACAATATAATTTATCATTTAATATTATTCAAAGTGCCTCATACGACATTGAATAATTTAATTTCTTTATTCCATAAAAGGCCATTTGAGTTTTCTATTTACATATACAAAGTGGATCATGCATATCAGTGTTAATAATAATACTATCCACTACATGGCTATGAAAATAAATGGAATGTTTGATAATAAGATTATAACATATGTAATAAAAAATAATGCATATAAAGAAATAAAGGTTTTTCACATAAAATGATAACCCTAAATTCTAAAATCTTATTAATAAAATATATATTATAAATTCATCATGGATTGGTTGCATAATTAATTTAACGAGTAACCAAATATTTCACGTGGGGTATTAAACACATATATGACCAGACATTTATTACTGGTATTCTTATGTTTAACTTATCACAAGGGTAAACACAATGTTAAAAATGAAAACCATGAAATTTAATCATAACTAATACCATTTAATATATATGAAAAATAAGTGATTCATACATATGTACAGAAGAGAAGCAAAACCCAAACGTTTTACTCATAAATTATCCATAATTACTAAATGCATCATAAGTATAATATTTGGAATATCTAAAATTAACTAGGGTTTAGTGTTATGTAAATATGTTTATACACAAGGGTGTATATAAAGAATTTTATTTTTAAATAAAAACATTCATATTTCAAAAACAACATGTTTTATTCATTCTTAGAAAACCATGGAAAATTATAAATAAAATTGGGGATTGAAGTATATATGTATACACATATATTCACATAACCGAATATACATTATGTATTAAAGGGTTCACCCCAAAAATCCAATGACACTTACATGACTTTAATATATTAGTCATATTAATTAACAAGGGTCCCTAAATTTTATAAAATTTAAAAGGTTTATTTATTAAACAGCTCATATATGTGTTTATGTAACATCAATATGCATATATTATTTATGTGTATAACCGATTATTCATATTCTATATAAGGGTTTTACCCCAAGATTAAATGACACTTGCATGTTTTTTAAATATATTAGGGGAATTAGTTAAAACAAGGGTTCATTAATTTCAAAATGTTTTCTATGTACATATATATATATATATATATATTTATTCTTAAGTTTACAATGACATATATACACATGAAAAGACTCAAACCCTAGCTCAAAAGAGGGTCAAGAATACATTTAATATCAATAAATTTCTAGCTTAAGATGGGAAAATTGGTCATATTCTGAACTGTATATATATATATACATGTATATACTTCTATATGTAAATATATATATAACCAAAACAAAGGAAGAAAAAGAAATATAGGACCCTTACATGATATGAATGAGGAGGAGAGGCTCAGGAAACTCAAAAGAGGTGCTAGAGAACTCGTTGGATGCTTGAGAAGATGAACACCCATAGGGTTCAAATGAAAAACGAGGTATAATATAAAAAATGTATATATTATATTTTTAATGAAACATGATATAAAAAAGAGACATTTTGGGTTTAAAATATGACTAAGGGTGGGTCTTTGTATAATATAATAGCAATGAGGGGTAACAGGTGTCATAGACAAAGAAAAAAAAGGAAAAAGTGGAAAAGGGAGAAGCCTCTAGTGTAGCACATGCGGAGGAAGAAGAATTCAAGGGATAAAAAGTCTGGAAAAGAATGGATGGTGGAGATTAACCGGGGGAATATCGAGTGGTGGAGGCGAGTCAATAGATTCTAAAGAGAGTTAGATGGTTTAGATATTCTATGGATTGGATCGAACAACTATGGTGTAATGCAGAGATTTTAAAAGACACAGAAGGCTGTGACTAGATCGCGACGGATCGGACAACGCACAAAAATGTGGAGGATATATTGCAGTTGCTGAGGATTGAGAACCGAACCGAATCAGATGGCCCAGATCGCACGTGGTGAGATCTGATGGCCCAGATCTGATCCTGGATGATTTTCACCACCCAAATCAAAACAGATAGTCTTCTGTGGCTCCTTTATAAGTCGGGAGCTCTGAGACAAATCTCATATTACTCCTTCACCCCACCTGGTACTGCCCAGTACTGGGTTCTTTTACAGGCGCGCTCTATGCCCACCCTTGCCGCCGTGCCGCCCCAAATGGTGGCGCGCTGGTTCCTTGTACACGCACCCATGTACGCCCTTAAGGGTAACTATTCCCCCTTCGTGCGCTAGACCTAGCACACACACTCCATGTGCACCACCCTGGGCTATTACTTGGGGTAGTGCGAGATTCCCATCAAGGCCTTGAGGTCTACCTTCAAGGTGGCCCTCAGCTAGGTGGGTTGCTCCCCTACATTTTAATAAATTAAATGTTTAATTGTTTTTGTTAAATATAAAAATAGGTTTTCATATTTATATATAGGTATCTTCAAAATATGAATTCTTTATTATAACTAAACGAAGTCCTAAAACCAATATTTACCATATTTTTATAAATTATTATGTTTTAAAAAAAAGTGATAAATCAATGTTTTAGAAACCCTCATACTAGTAATTAATTTCAGAATCGAAAATATATTTTTAGTTAAGACCTTTTTTTAAACATCTAAAATGAAAACATCTATAAAATATTTTCAACAAATTTGAAATATTTGAATTTTTTTTGAAATCCATACCTTATTTTGAAATCATATTAAGTTTAGCTAAAATATTAAATCAATATCCATTTTAAAGTTTATAAAAAGTGTTTATATGTTTAATTTTATATTCTCAATGTATACTTCAATTATTTTGAAAAACTAATTATACCTAGGTATTTGAATTTAAACCACCAGAATGGCCAATGGCTATAATTATAGCCATTATAAACTCAACCGTCACATAAGGGGAAATGGTCGAATTGAGGCCTTATATAAACATGTATTAGGGTGTTCCAAGTTCAAGAAAATTTAATGAAGATGGTGTATATAATCCCACTAATGCTCAGTACAGCTATCGTGGTTCTGGCCGTGACATTTTTCATTCTGAATGATCTGAAGGACATTCACTATTTACTAGGTCTCGTTGTTGTGTTAGGTGGCCTTCTAGTAGCTTTGGTAGGGATTGTAGTATGTATTTTTGGTTACTTAGATTATCCTAGTTTTGAAGCAATGTAACCAATTAAGTGTTTAATAAGAATGAATTGTGTTTATTTCTTATAATTTGTTCAATTAGAAAAAAAATTAAACTGAATAAAAACATAATATTATTATTACATGTGTAAAAGGTTTGGGGTGTAAAAATATCCCCCATCAATGAATTGTGTCCTTGAAATTATAAAATATTCGTACACAACCCACTAGTAAAACCAGTCACATTTTACTCCCATGGTCCCTTCACTGAGAAAACCACCGAGGGTAGGGTGCTGACGACCTTAGGTGGATTAATAAGGTAGTATTTAGCTCATTGATTTCCTTGGTCTAGATGCATTGTGGATAGCTAGGGTCGAACCTGTGCATAAAGGACCCGAACTTCCATAGAGAGGCACGAGAGGTGTGGAGGTCGAAGATTTCTGAGTAGACTAAATCCATATAAATTCCTCTCACCACATCATGCTTGAAAATATGGATGTCGTAGAGTTCCCTGTGCATACTAAAACTCATAACTTGGAATAGGTAGGCCGCTCGATGGTCACCATGCAAAACAACTTATAGAATCTTAACTATAGCTCAGTAGTTATGAGCCAAAGTTCAACATAGAAAATGAGATTCATGATACTTTCCTCTTTCCCTGTATTCTGAAAATTGTTTATTTGCAGTTAGGTAATAAGAGAAATTGTTTCCTTGGTAAAGACAGAATATTTCTGGCCAGTTTCACAGCCGATGGAGTTATTTGTAGGTAAAAAGTATGTTTGCATTGGATTGGTATTCCTCTGGGAATTTTTTGAAAATTATAATCTCCAAAAGTTTTGTAGGAAGTGATAGGATATTGGTTGGTGGACTCATGTATTCTATCTGAAAATTTCAAGATATATGTTTTATTCAGCAAAGGCATAACCATAAAAAAAACAAAGACTTTATTTTTAAAATAATTTCAATGTATCAAAAAACATATCATTATTCAGTTATAAAAAGATCATAAACCCAAGGTGTTAGATAACTACTCTCTCACTCTCAGAACAATAGTATAGATTTACTAACATCATCCAAGATAACACTTCTCCAGATTCACGGGTGTTGGAGAATCCCCCAATTTCGAGTCAAAAAAATTCCTAAAGCGGTTCCAAACTCATCAATCTTCTGGGTCCAATTGCAGCATGGGAAATACAGATCAATCAGATGTGGTCATTTAATGTTACAAAAAAGTATAGCATAAAGGGTATGGATTTGGGTGACATCTGCTTCAAATTTAAATCTATAATGCAAAAACATAGATCTATCCTCCCGAATTTTTAAGTCCATGACCTGACCTCGAAGTTCGTAGGTTACGATTTGACAGAGGTATTCTTCCCAGAGGTCACCCTCTTATTCAGCTTCTTAGAAGTTCATTAGTGAAAAAAGTTGTCAGACAAGGTGATGTATCATAATAGGCCATTATAATACCTTCCCTTACGTACATAAAAGAGAAGTTGGGAATGAATCATTATAAAGTAATCAAAGATAGATCCTCAGTGAATTTAGAGTACACAAGGAGGATTGAATACATGATAGAGGTGTTGGAATGATATGTGAAGGTTCTCAAAAATTTTATATCCTTCTAAACATGCCCTGGCCGCTATGGTTTCTAATATTTCTGTCGGAAGGGACAGAAGGCTTGATACATCATCCATCTAAATTTTTTTAAGAAAGCTTCACATAGTAACACATAATCATGTTTCTAGTATTTTTATAATTTTCCAGGGTTATCTAACAAATCCTCTGATACCAACTATCACGCCTTGGCCCTTGGACATCCCTAGAGCCGGTGTGGAGCTGAAATAAAACATGGTCTGTAAATTTTTTTTAAAAAGGAAATTTGAAAACACACACACATGTTCGGATTGAAGTGGTCGTTTTGTTTTAGGTTCTAGAGAATCAGATTCAATGATTATATTTCATTCAAAAATGGAAGAGAATGAAACTCCACAACGCTGCCACTGAACAAAGTTACTTAAATCTATAAAACCTGTAAAATGAAAACAAATTGAAAATGTCGGGTGAGCATATGAATTCTCAGTAAGGGGTTTAAAAATATCATAATGCACCAATTATATCATTTTGAAAACAATCCTTTAAAATTATTCAAAAAAAATTCTTAAGGAATGTTTTAACACATGTATAATAACATAAAAAAATTTCTAAGAATTATAAGAGAAAAATTCAAGGAATACAAACAGAGTTACAAGGAAACATGATTCAATTATAAGCTTGCTCATACAAATTCTATGGTGTACTGAGTAACAAGTAAAATTAATTAAAAATGTAATGGGTTTGTCTTGTGAAAATAAAAGTACAAAATTTAAAGCTAAGAGTAACACATGATCGGAGTTGCGCATAAAAATAATAACTTCAATATCATCCTTTACTACTATGAATCATACACTGGATGATAATTCTCTGGGTGCTGAATAGTTATTATTCAATATGCAATGCCCCGATACCAGTTACCGAGAGTCGGTGAATTATTACATAAAATTGGCATGATCACCAGGAAATCATGTCCCGAAATACCGATCTATTTAGTATTATTGGAAACAAGATTCATACATAAGGTCAACTTAACAACTGGAAAAGAAACACAACAAAAATTTGTTCCATTAGAATCATCCAAGCCTCCTAGATTATGCTTGCAAGTAAATAATAACTAAGTTCTTTATATATTGTGAAAATGAAACATAAGAAAATGATGAGCTCAAATGCTCAGTAAGGGTAAGCAATACAGTGTAAGATAACATAAATATTTAGCATGGTGAATAATTGAAAAGACGTTCCTTTACAAATAATAAACATGAAAACTTTTATGGAATGAATATGAGATGAGTAAATACTGCCATAATAAAACATAATCATGGGTATTCTACTAGTCGAATGACCACATGGACCATCAATATTATTTTCATAATGAGGGAATGTATAATTCCGGACATTGTGAAACATTTTTCAAGGCCTCGACCAAACGTATAAAAATGATTTAGGCCTTGGCCAAAACCATTTTTCAAATTGGGAAAGGTCTTGACCAATTCCACATCTAGTTGTCTCATGATACCTACCGATGCACCAAGAAGATATAGCGGACTCCACCCATCACTTACTAAGTATAATACATTCCTCATATGAAAAGGCTTAAACATAACATAAACATTCCTATTAAAAATAGCAAATGAAAAGTCAATCATTTATCCATAAACCATGAATAGTATAAAAATAACACATCCATAGTAAAACATATCACAAAACCTACAATACAATATGAAATATTTGTATCATAATAAATAAACTTCAAACAAGCTTAAAATCTATCAAAGGAAGATGGCGTGGATGAAATCAAAACTTTTTTTGAGAAATATATCTCTTTCTATTTTCAAATAATTTAAAATTCATGTAATTATAAAATAAAACATTTATTTTTGAAAATACTCATATAATCTTGTAAGGGAAGCTTCAATGATGTTATAATGGAAAAAAATAGTCGCACCTTCCATATAATTTAAAATAAACATTCTTACCTTAATTTTGTCAAAAAGGTCATAAAGTACCTTGTTTCGAAAATGACAGAAAGACTCCTTCCAAAAAATATATGGTCAAATAAGGGTATAAATGACTTTAACCCATTTTCTAGTAAATTGAAAAAATGTTTTGAAATACATTTTTGATAAACATGGATTTTAATGATAAAGAGGTCCCTGTAGATAATTACGTATAAACATCATCGGATAATGAAGAGTTTTTGAAATTAACCCTTACCTTGTAGTTTTCCTTGGTCTAGGGTAAATTAAACTCATGTATAATGGTGAAATAATTTTTATTAAATTATACAAGTACCATATACATTAATATGATATCATATGTGATCTTCTAATATTTCTTTTTTATTAATATTTAAGTATTATCGTCATTTCGGTTGTTAACTATTTTGTTTTCTTTTATATGCTTTGTTACATAAGTACTTTTTTATGGATAGAATTTATCTTATTAATATTAAAAAAGATATTAAGTCTTTAAACATTATATTTAATCATCATATGAAAATTATTCTTGAATGGATACGATGTGAAATGAATCGCATCGTGTTCGTGGAGATGGTAATCCGTATGTACGCAAGGGCGACAATACCATTCTTTTGAGATTAGAATCATATATAATTGGATGGTATATCATATATAAAGAATAATTATCATGATATATTTAATATTGAAATCAATTATATATCCTTATTAAACCCATCCAAATAATAATTTATTGAATAATAACTACACCACGATGTGGAGACATTAAGTTGTAAATACACACGTATGGTGACATGTCAATCAAAGGATGGATTGAATAATGAATATGGTTGTACCATATTTATAATAACATCATAGTATATAGAAGACACTAGAGTTATTATTTTATATTTCAAACAACAAGTAAAGAATAAGTGGAAGAATAAAAAACATGGAAGAGGTGATGATATATTTACCTCTTCTTTAGGTTCTTCCTTTTGATTTGATCAGAAGGGCTCCATAGGCTAGCATTATGACTAATGGAATGCCTATAGGATTAAGGGAGGACTGTGTAGAGGATATTTGGGTAGGTTTTGGCTTAGCCAAATGGCTTTTAAGGTGTGAATTTGATAGAAGGGGACGTTCCCTTTTATAAGAGGTGTGAGGGGAAACTTAGGAAAAGATTGAAATATTATTTTATAATAAAATAATTTTTAGTTTATAATGGATCAGAAATGTTTTATTTCAAGGATAATGTGGGTATGGGTCTAAATAATCTCAACCAATAGGTGTTAGACAAGTTTATGTCACTATTTTAACCTTATCATTATGATTTAACTCTTAGTTAAATAGTTTGACATTTACCATGTCTCTTTGTATTTATAAATTTGTTAGTTAATAAACATACTATAAACTTCCAAGAGAACCCCAAGTGGTTCATTAATAATATATATAACCTTATCTAAGTAATTTGGACAAATATTATATTTTTAATGATATTATGTCAATTAATAATATAATATTTGTTTTAAAAACTATTTCTTTTCAATCGTGACACTATTTGGTACATAGTTTTTACTAAATTCATAACATCTTTATTACTTAAAATAAAATTCATTTAATCCTCCATAACATGAAATATTAACCTATAAAATTAGTTTAATTCATAAAAAGTCTTAAATTACATTTATTTGGGTATTTATAATATCAATTATTTTAATATTTCATTAATAAGGTAATTAATGCATCATCATTGTGTCATAAATAAATTAAATTATTTAATGTCTAAAAATTATAAATAATATACCCTTCTCTAGGAAATATTTTTTTATATATCTAATTAATATTTATACTTGAATTTTTCTTTGGTGTAACTATATATTAAAAATGGTTTAGTTTTTGAACTGTGAATTTAACTCTTTTAAATCTTCTTTAAATTAAATAATAATAAATGTCCTAATCTAATCCCACTGGACCTAAAGGATAATATTTAATTACTATGGTTGTTTTTGGTCGAATTACAATTATCCAGTTGGATTAGGACATGTGTTAGGGTAATAATAATATCATTTTTTCCATTAATTACCATATTTACTTTTAAGCATGGTAAATAAAAGTAAAAAGCTACTATTCACCAAAAATTATTTTCATCTTATTGAACCAAATTTTTCTTACTGATATCAACTGTGTCTCTTTGAGTTTTGAAATTCCACTCATAGAATCGGTAAAATTAAGTTTTATGCGAATTTGAAAATGCTTCTAGAAGGTGGGTAAAAGACAATAAAAATTTCGATAAAATTGTTAAATATCTAAAATTATTATAAAATAACTCCAATGAATTATATTAAAATTATATATGTATTAAGTATCAATTTTGATATAAAATAAATTTAAATAAAATAAATAATTATATAAATAAAAAGTCAATTTTAAACAATAACTTAGTGTTTTTCACTATTCATCAAAAATTGAAAGTCTTCAGAAAAATACCCACAATTTACCCTAAGATAATTTCGAAATTCCAAATCAAAAAATGAAGTCCATTTTGAAAAATAAAATTTATAGAAATTTAAAAAGTGGGTATTGTTATTCATAACGGCTAGTTTGATTTGTTGTGGCGTGTTTGAATTCTATGTTGCACACAACACAAGGTACTATATTGTTCAAAGGGAAACGTACCGTGGAAGCTTGGGGTATTACATTCTCCCCTCCTTCAAATAATTTTTTCCTCAAAATTTATAGAATATTACTGCATAAAAAGATTCAGGTGGTTCTTCATCATAAGTTTATTGGGTTTCTACATTGCCTCTTCTGTTTTATTGTTTCTCCGTAGAACTTTTACTAGATGAGTCGTCTAATTTCTCAACACTTGTTCTCTTGTATCAAGAATCTTGATAGGATCATCACAATAAGACAGATCGGGTTCAAATTCTAATTTCTCATAGGTTAGTACATGCATTAAGTCAGGCATGTATTTTCTCAACACTAATACGTGGAACACATCATAAAATTTGGAGAGACTTGGCGACATTTCCAAATGGTAAGCTACAACCCCAATTTATTCTAGAATTTCGAAAGGTCCAATATACTTGGGACTCAATTTACCCTTCTTACCAAATCGTATAATTCCATTCCATGGAGATACCTTCAAGAAAACATGATCTCCTACCTGAAATTCCAAATCCTTCCTTCGGTTATCAGCATAGATCTTCTACCTACATTGAGCCACTTTGATGTGGGTTTTGATTACATTCACATTTTCCATCGTTTCCTTAACAAGTTCTGGGACAACTAGTTTTCTTTCACCAAAATCATCCCAACAAGTTGGTGTGTGACTGCTCTTTCCATATAACTCTTCATATGATGCCATCTAAATACTTGAATGGAAGCTTTTGTTATAGGAAAATCTGACCAGAGATAAATATTGATCCCACATACTTTGAATTTCAAGTGAGAGTGATCTCAACATGTCTTCTAAGGTTTGAATAGTATGTTCTGATTGTCCATAAGTTTGAGGGTGGTAGGAAGTGCACAAATGAAGTTCAGTATCCAAGGATTTCTGATGACTTTTCCAGAATATTGATGTAAAATGGGGATCACGATCAGAAACAATCGATAGGGGTACTCCCTGAAGTTTTACCACTTCATTAATATATAGTCTTTCTAGACGTTCAAGTGGTAAATCTTCTCTTATAGCATGAAAATGTGCTAACTTGGTAAGATGATCAACAATGACCCATATTTCATCATTCCTTCTAAGATTCCTTGGTTGTCCCATGACAAAGTCTATCATAATATTATACCATTTACACTCAGGTATGGTAAGAGGTTTCACAACTCCTCCAGGCTGTTTCCATCTAGCTTTAATTGTTGACAAACCATACATATTGACACAAAATCAGCAATATCCCTCTTCATGTTGTCCCACCAAAAATGTTCCTTCAAATATCTATACATCATAGTGCTACCAAGGTGTATAGAGAAATTGGAGCTATGATAATCATATAACTATTCCCTTTTCAGATCTGGTATATCGGGAACACACAGACTCTTCCCAAATTTTAAAATCCAATCTTCATATATGAAATCACTCAATCTCCCTCATTCAAAGCTTTATTCTTCTTTTGAAACTCCTTTTCAACAATCTGAGAACTCTTTTTCCTTTCTAGTAATGACAGTTTGGCAACCATTTGAAAAATAATTTCTGTTTCACCATCCATGGTTATTCTCCTATCCATCTTAACTAGATCCATGTATATAGGATCCTTTTCAACTCTCATCTTGTTCAGAAATCCATGATCCTTTCTACTCAAAGCACCCACCACCTTATTTGCCTTCCATGTGTGTTAGTTTATAGTGCAATAATAATCCTTGAGTAGTTCAAGCCATAAAATTTGCCTCATGTTGAGTTCTTTTTTTGAGAAAATATACTTCAAACTCTTGTGATCAGTATAAAGATCACATTTTTCACCATATAAATAGTGTCTTCATATATTCAAAGAAAATATTACAGTTTCTAACTCTATATCATGAGTAGGATAGTTTTGTTCATGAATTTTTAGCTATCGTGATGCATAGGAAATAAATCTATCATTCTGCATAAGGACACAACAAAGTCCTTTCTTTGAGGAATCACTATAAATAATAAACCCATCATTCCCCGATGGTAATGTCAATATAGAAGAATTGAATAATATTATCTTAAGTTCTTAAAAACATTCTTCACACTCTTTTTTCTAATCAAATTTAACCCATTTACATGTGAGCTTAGTTAATGGGTTAGCCAATCAAGAAAATTTTTGGACAAAACATCGATAATAACCTATTAAACCAATAAAACTGTGTACCTCAGTTTTACTTTTCGGGGATGGCCATTTTTATATTGAATTTGTATTAGAAGGGTCAACAGATATTCCATCCTTAGAAATAATATGGCCAAGAAAATAAATATCATGAATCCAAAATTCACACTTGCTAAACTTCTCATATAATTCATTTTTTATAAGGGTTTTCTGAATAGTGCGCATGTGATTTTCACGATCTTCATAGATTTAGAGTATAATAGGATATCATCAATAAATACTACTACAAAGTCATCAATATATTCCTTGAAAACTATGTTCATTAGATCCAAGAAAATAGAGGATGCATTAGCCATCCCAAAATCCATTAGTGTAAACTCATAATGCTCGTACCTGGTTCGAAATGTTGTTATCTGAATGTCTTCCTTCTTCACACAGAACTGATGATATCCATATCGAAGGTTTATATTTGAAAAATATTGATCTCCATGAATTTGGTCGAATAAATCATCAATGCTAGGTCTGGGATACTTTTTCTTTAATGTTATAGCATTGACCTCCCTATAGTCAATGCAAAACCTCATAGATCCATATTTCTTCTTAACAAAAAGAATAGTGCCTCCCCATATAGAAACACTAGGGAGAATAAATCCATCATTTTATAATTTCTCTAGTTGTTTCTTTAGTTACACTAACTCCATAGTTGCCATTCTATATGGGGTCTTCGATATGGGCCTTGAATCTGGAATTAAATCAATAGAAAACTCAATTTCTCATTCTATAGGATGTCCCGGTAAATATTCTGGAAACACATAAAAATATTCTTACAAAATAGATACATCATCTATTTGAACATTATTTTACTCACCCACATTTATTTCATTATTTTTCTCCCCAATAATTTAATTTAGTTGAGCTATTGGGGGTGTATCTAGATAAGAATGAGTTGGTGACGTTTCTCCTCTAAAGATAAGGTGTTCTTTATCATTGTCGTAAAAAATCATAACTTACTCATTATTACAATAAATTTTTGTATCATGGTCCGAAATCCAATCCATGATGAGGATTATATAAAATTTAATCATGGATATAATGATGAGATCAGCAGATAAATAACATTTATGTGCCTTAATAGGGACTGATTCACAAAACATTGTTGCAATGATACCCCCCTTAAGAGTTTTGACAGAGAACTCCCTTGTTAAATATAGTTAGAAATATCTAATTTCCATACCTAAGGAAGATATGATACAATGAGATGATCTAGAATCAAATAATGCATTGGATAAACTTGAGGAAACCATTAAATTACATACCACCACATCTTTTGGAGCGTCAACCTCAGCAGTAGTGATCGCATAATCTTAGACTTGATCCCTTGGCCTTTTCGGATGTTAGTTTTCTTGGGGATTATGACATTCATTTTCATAATGTCCCATCTCCCTACAATTGTAGCATTGAACATTGGTTACTTCTTTATCTTCCATACAATCACCAGTAATATGTCCTTTCTGTCCATATTTTTAGAGTAATCATTTTCCTTTTAGACAGGCATCGAGGTGCTTCCTTCAAAAATTATCACAGGGTGGAAATTCAACTCTTCCCTTCTTCCATGCTTCCTTATTACCTTTCCCAAGGTGTTCAGTAGGTCTCTTCTTCTCTTTCTTTGGTTTAAAGTTGTAAGACATAGAGAATTCCTTCTCTGTCTCGATAGCACATGACACAATATCATTGTATGATGAGAATGATTGAGATACTATTGCTTGACAAAGAAATGGTTTCAACCCATCAATGAAACGTTGAATCATACTTCTTGGATTACGTATATAATCTATAGCATGACATGTTAATATTGTAAAGTTAGCCTCATACTTTTCAATATTCTCATCCTTCTTTTGCCTCAGACTCAAAAATTTCCTTTACATATCTACTCAATGGTCACGAGGAAAGTATTTTTATAAGAAAATTTCATTAAAATACCTCCATTCCATACTTTATACTTATTCATACTCCTTTGAGTTTTGAATTAATGATAACCATTGATCTACATCTCCTGTGAGGTGATAAATTGCCATGAAATCTTTTTCCATTTCGCTACTCCCCAAAGCATGAAATATTTTCTCAAAAGAAATTATCCATTGTTCAGCTATGAATGGATCAGTATTCCTATTAAATTTTATTGGATGTTGTCTCATGAAGCAGTCTATCATTGATCCTCCAAGTTGTGGATCAGGGTGCTCCATACGGGAAAGGTAATTATTCCTAACATGTGTTAGTTGTCCCAGTATAGTGATAAGCTGATTAGAACCAATTGAATCACCAGATCATCTATAATTATCTTGAGTAGGAGGGAAATCCCTACATGGATTACGTGCATTAATACAGTTTCCATTCCTTTTACTAGGTGCCATTTCTAAGAAAATCATAAACTAGATTAGTTTATGAATCGAAATACATAATTCTATACTTTTAAAACACTTAACATAAATTTGAACAGTTTATGGATATAATCCATAATCATAAAAATGTTTTATTTGAGGAAGTATATACTCATAAACCCTTCATAATGGTTTGTAAATAAAATGAGAATTATCCTAAACATATCCCCCCGGAGTGTCATAACCAAGAGTGCAGCAAGGCCCGTTGTCATGCACCAGTTCTCGTTCGATTCTAAATCAAAGAGGTTTTTTCAGATTTTATCCCTAGGTACATCTGTGCTAGAGCTGCCTCTAATTGCTCGAATCTAGACAGGGATGTATTTCTTGGAAAACTCCCAAAATCTCTACAATACCAAAATTTTAGGAAGTTCTTCTATAATAATCCTCAAAGTTTATCATTGGATAATGTGATCTAATTAGGGTTTATCTAAATCTAGTTTTCAAGGTTTGTACTAAACTTCCCTTGATACCAACTGTAACACCCTGACCGCAGTTACCCAGAGTTAGTGCATTATTATTGAAAATTAGCATGATCACAAGGAAATCATGTCCCAAAAGACCGATCAATTTAGTATTATTGAAACAATATTCATACATAAATTCAACATTACAACTTGAAATGAAATACCACACTAATTTTTTCCATTAGAAACATCCAATCCTCTTAGATTATTCTTGCAATTCACTCATAAATAACTTCTTTATATCCTAGGAAAAAGAAACATAAGAAATGGGAGAGCTCAAATATTCAGTAAGGGTAAGCAATAGAATGGAAGATAATATAAAAATTAAGCATGGTGAATAATTGAAAACACATTCCTTTACAAATGATAAACATGAAAACTTTTATGGAAGGAATATGAGCTGAGTAAATAATTCCATAATAAAACATAATCATGGGTATTCTACGAGTCAAATGACCACATGAACCATCAATATTATTTTCATAATGAGGGAATTTATAATTCCCTACATTCTTAAAAATTTTGTCAAGGCCTTAGCCAAGACATATAAAATGATATAGGCCTCAGCCAAAACCATTTATCAAATTGGGAAAGGCCTCACCCAATTCCAAATCTAATTGTGTCATGAGACCTACAGATGCACCGAGGAGCTATAGTGGGCTCTACCCATCACTAACTATGTCCAATACATTTATCATATGAAAAGGTATAAAAATAACATAATCATTCATATTAAAACTAGCATACGAAATGTTAATACTTTATCCATAAACCATGAATGGCATAAAAATAAGACATCCACAATCAAACATATCACAAAAACTTCAATACAATATGGAATATTTGTATCATAATAAATCAACTTCAAACAAGCTTAAAATCCATCAAAGTATGTTGACATAGATGAAATCAATTTTTTTTTGAGAAATATCCTTTTTTATTTTATAATCATTTAAAATTCATGTAATTATAAAAGAAAACATTTATTTTTGAAAATATTCATATAAGATTGTAAGGGAAGCTTCGACGATGTTATAACGGTAGAAAATAGCCACACCCGTCGTATAAGTTAAAATAAACATTCTTACCTTACTTTTTTCGAAAAGGTCATAAAGTAGCTTGTTTTGAAAATGATGGAAAGATTCCTTCAAAAACATATAAGTTTAAATAATGGAATAAATGAATTTGACCCATTTTCTAGTAAATAGAAAATATTTGTTGAAATACATTTTTAAGAAACATGGATGTAGATGATAAAGAGGTCCCAGTAGATAATTACGTATAAACAATCTCAGATAATGAAGAGATTGTGACATTAACCCTAAATTTGTACTTTTCATTGGTAAAGGTTAGGTTAACCTCCTGTAAAATGGTGAAATAATTGTTATTAAATTATACAAGAACCATATACATTAATATGATATCATATATGATCTTCTAATATTGTTTTGTTAATAATATTTTAGTATTATCATCGTTTCAGGTGTTAGATGATTCATTTTTCTTTTATATGATTTGTTATATAAGTAATGTTTGTTATGGATAGGATGTATATTATTCATATTCATAATGATAATAAGTCTTTAAAAATTATTTTTAATCATAAAATGAAAATTAGTCATGAATAGAAATGATGGGGAATGAATCTCATCGTGTTCGTGGAGACGGTAATCCGCACGTACGCATGAGCGACAATATCATTATTTTGATATTAAAATGGTATATAATTGGATGTTATATCATATATACAGAATCATTATAATGTTATATTTATTATTTAAATCAAATATAAATCATTATTATACCCATCAAAATAATAATGTATTGAATAAAAACTACACCACGACGTGGAGATGGTAAGCGGTACGTACGCACATATGGTGACATGTCATTAAAAGGATGGATAAAATATTAAATATGGTTTTACCATATTTATAATACCATTACAGTATATATAAGATAAATGAGTTATAATTTTTTAATGGAAACAACAAGGAAATAAGAAGTGGAAGAATAAAAAACCTGAAAGAGGTGATGAAATATTTACATCTTTTTCAGGTTCTTCCTTTTTATTTGATCAAAAGGGCTCCATAGGTTGTCTTTCTGACTAAATGAGGATTCTAGAATGAAGGGACGATAGTGGAGAGGATATTTAGTTAGGGTTTGGCTGATCCAACTGACTTTGAAGTTGTGAATTTGAGAGAAGGGGAATTTTCCTTTTATAAGAGGGGTGAGGGGCACCGTAAGAAAATATTGAAATATTATTTTATAATAAAATCATTTTCGGTTTCTAATGGCACCATAATGATTTATGTTTATTTTAATGTGTTTATGGGTCTAAATCCTCTCAACCAATAGGTTTTATACAAGTTTAGGTCACCATGTTAACCTTATAATTTAGATTTAACTCTTAGTTAAATAGTTTTACATTTACCATGTCTCTTTGTATTTTTGTATTATATGGTTAATAAACATACTATAAACTTCCAAGAAAACCCAAAGTGGTTCATTATTACTATATATAACCTTATCTAATTCATTTTTCTGATCCTTAGATTATTAAGAATATTATATCAACTAATAATATAATATTTGTTTTTAAAAATATTTTTTGTCAATTTTGACACTATTTGGTATTTTGTTTTTCCTAAATTTATAACTTCATTATTACTTGTAAATAAATTTCTTTTACCAACCCTAACATGTCATATTATCCTAGAAATTAGTGTAATTCATAAAAAGTCTCAAATTACATTTATTTGGGTATTTATAATATTAATTGTTTTAATATTTCATTAATAAGGTAATTAGTGCATCATCATTACGTTAAAAATTAATTAAATTAATCAAAGTCTAAAAATGATAAATAATACACCATTACGTAGGAAATATTTTTATATTTCTAATTAATATATATAGTCGAATTTATATTATGGGTAACCCAATATTAAAAATGGTTTTGTTTTTAAACATTAAATTCAACTCTTTTAACTCTTCTTTAAATAAAATAATAATAAATGTCCTAATCTAATCCAAGTGGACCTAAATGATAATAATTTATTCATAAGGTTGGTTTTGGTCTAATTGAACTTATCCAATAGAATTAGGACACGTTTTAGGGTAATAATATTATCATTTTACCCTTAATTACCCTATTCACTTTTAACCATGATGAATAAAATTAAAAAGTTACTATTCACCAAAAATTATTTTCATCTTATTGAACCAAATGATTCTTACTAATATCAACCGTGTATGTTGGATTTTTGAAATTCCACTCATAGAAGTGAAAAAATTAAGTTTAATGCAAATTTGAAAATGCTCCTAGGAGGTGGGTAAAAGACGGTAAAAAGTTGAATACAATTTTTATATATCTAAAATTACTATAAACTGACTCCAATGAATTATATTGAACTTATAAAGGTATTTTGTATCTATTTTTACATAAAATAAATTAATATAAAAAAATCATAAAAATAAAAAGTCGGTTTTAAGCAATAACTTAGTGTTTTTCACGTTTCATAAAAAATTGAATGTTTTCATTAAAATAAAAAAAATTCACCCTAAGATAATTTCGATATTCCGAATCAAAAAATTCAGTAAATTTTGAAAAACAAAATTTATAAAAATTTTAAAAGTGGGTATTTCTATTCATAATGGCTAGTTTGATTGGTTGTGGTGTGTTTGAACTCGAAGTTTCATACAACACAAGCTACTGTATTATTCAAAGGGAAACGTACTGTGGAAACATAGGGTGTTACATCATAAGATTTACTTCATCTAATTATCATAAACATAAGATCTATAACCTAGAATATTCTACTAATCAATTATTATTTTGGTTAATTAAAATACATTGTCATAATGAGGAAAGGGAATATGTCGGACTGTGTCAAGGCCTCAGGCCAAGACCATAAACTTTGTTTCAAGGCCTCATGCCAAGACCATAAATTATAATCGGGAAATGAATTGGCCAATTCCACGTCTATTTTGTCTCATGACACCTTCCGATGCATCAAGGGGCTATAGTGGGCCACACCCATCACATAATAAGTCCAATGCATTATTCATTTCGATAAAAAAAGTGCTCATACCACTATGATTTATGAAATTACTTATCACTTATCATTCCAACTGTCACATATTACTTGGTTTATTATTTCATATTATTATATATTTCCCATACCACCTACAACAATTTAATTTTCCATTTTATATTATTCAAAGTGTCCCATATGACTTTGAATAATTTAATTTCATTATTCCATAAAAGGCCAATTTAGTTTAGTGCTTACATATACAAAGTGGATCATGAATATCAGTGTTACTAAAAATACTATCCACTACATGGCTATGTAAATTAATAGAATGTATGATAAGAAGATTATAGAATATGTGATGACAACTAATGCACAAAAATAAATACAAGTTTTGTCACATAAAATGATAACCCTAAATTCTAAATTTTTATTAATAACATACATATTGTAAATTAATAATGGATTTAATGGACAATTAAATTAATGGTAAACCAAATATTTCATGTGGGGTATTAAACACATAGATGCCCAGACACTAGTATGCTTATGTTTAACATTTCACAAGGGTAAAATCAATGATAAAAATGAAAAGCATGAAATTCAACCATACATAATACCATTTAATATATATGAATATAATTTGTTTATAAAGATGTACATAAGAGTAGAAAATCCGAAATATTTTAATCATAAATTATCCATAATTACTAAATGAATCATAAGTATAATATTTTGAATATCCAAAATTAACTGGGCTATAGTTTTGTGTAAATCTGTTTATATACAAGGGTGTATATAAAAAATTTTATTTTTAAATAAAAACCATTCATATTTTAAACAAATAAGTTTTATTCATTCTTAGAAAAACATTTAAAATTGTAAATAAAATTGTGGATCAAATTTTATACGTATACACATATATTCACATAACTAAATATAAATTATGTATTAAATGGTCTACACCAAAAATCCAATGACACACATATGAATTTAATATATTAGTCATATTAATTAACAAGGGTCCAAAATTTTTATAAATTTTAAGAGGTTTATTTATTAAACAGCTTATATATGTGTTTATGTAACATCGATATACATAAATTATTTTTGTGTGTAACTGATTATTCATAGTCTATATAGGGGTATTACACCAAGATTAAATGACACTTACATGTTTTTTAAACATGTTAGGGGCATTAGTTAAAACACGGGTTCATTAATTTCAAACTGTGCCCTATGTACACACACACACAGACATACATATGCTTATGTTTGTATTGATATATATACACACAAAAAGACTCAAACCCTTGCTTAGTAGAGGGTTAAGAATATATTTAAGATCAAGAATTTTCAAGCTTAAGAGGGGAAAAATGGTCATATTCTTGAACCGTATATATATATACACATATATTTTTCTTTATGTATATATATATATATAACCAAACTAAAGAAAGGAAAAGAAATATAGGACCCTTACATGATTTGAACGAGGAGGAGAGGCTTGAGAAACTCAAAGGAGGATCTGGAGAACTCGCTGGAGGATGGAGAAGATTAACACTCGTAGGGTTAAAATGAAAAATGAGATATAATATATGAGCCGTATATATTATATTTTTAATGAAAATTGATGGAAAATCAGACATTATCAGTTTAAAATATGAAAAAGGGTGAGTATTAATGGAATATGAGAGTAAGGAGGGGCCACATGTGTCACAGACAAAGAAAAAAATAGAGAAACTTGAAAAGGGAGAAGCCACCATTGAAGTGCATGTGGTGGAAGAAGAAGCCACATGATAGAAAATCTTGAAAAGAATGAACGATATAGATTAACCGAGGAAAGATACAGTGGTGGAGATGAGTCCACAGATTTTAAAAGGAGGTGGATGGTTGAGATCTTATGAGGACTGGATCAGATGGCTACTGCGAAACATGAAGATTTTAAATGACTCTAACCACAATGATTAGATCACAACGGATCAGACGATGCACAAAAATGCGGAGGATATACCACAACTGCTAAGGATCGAGGACCTATCTGAATCAGACAGCCTAGATCACACGCGGCGAGATCTGATCGCCCAAATCCGATCCCGGATGATTGTCGTCATCCCACATCGAAACAGAGAGGCTTTAGCTCTTTTATAAGCTTGGAGTTCTGAGAAAATGCTTAGATTACTCCTTCCCCCCTCCAGATACCACCCTATACTGGGTTCTTCTGTGGGCATGCTCTGCACCCACCCTTATCACTGTGTCGTGCCGCATGGTGGTGCGCTAGTTCCTTGATCACGCACCCGTGTATGCCGTTAGGGGTAACTATTCCCCCTACGTGTGCTAGGACTTGCATGCACCTTGTGGGCGCACCACCCTGGGCCATTTCCAGGGGTTGTGTGAGAATCCCATCAAGACCTAGAGGGCTGTGTAACGCCCCAACCCCAGTTACCTAGAGTCAGTGCATTATTACATAACATTTTCATGATCACAAGAAAGATCAAATCTCGAAATACTGATTGGTTAAGTAGCCTTGGAAACACTAGATATATTCATAAAGTTTTACATTACATCATAAAGTGAAAAACTACTACAACAACATATTTTCTCCATAGTACACACTATTATCCCTTCATAATATCCCTGCAGGTCATTCATAATTTACTTCTTCACATCCTAAGAAAAATAAAACATAGAAAAGGGGTGAGCTAAAATGCCCAGTAAGGATAACAATATACCGGAAACTTTCATAAATAAGAATAAACATTTAAGGAAATTTATAACTAAAAACAAAATCCTTTTAAACTTGAACTTCAACATAGTATGGAAAAAATAAAATGAAATAATTCCATTTACTTAATCACATGGATATTCTACTAATCGAATAATCACATGCAATATCAATAACCACTTTCATAATGATGGAATGCATAATGCCAGACTATCATAATCACATAGCAAAGGCCTCGTGCCAGGACTAAAAATAAGATTTTGTCAAGGACTTGTGCCCAGACACTAGTTTGTGTCATGAGACCTACCGATGCATCGAGGAGCTATAAAGGGCTCCATCTGTCACATATTAAGTCCAATTCATTCCCATATGAAAAGGTTTAAACATAACATAAACATTCGTTTTAAAAATAGCATAAGAAATGTAAATAGTTCATCCATAAACCATGAATGGTATAAAAATAACACATCCACAATGAAACATATCACAAAACCTTCAATAAAATATAGAAGTTTTGTTTCATTATAAATCAACTTCAAATAAGCGTAAAATCCATCAAAGCATGTTGACATAGATGAAATCAAAACACTTTTTAGAGAAATATCTCTTTCTATTTTGAAATCATTTAAGAGTTGTATATTTATGAAATAAAAAATTTTCTTTGAAAATATTTTTATAAGCTTTTAAGGGAAGCTTCGACGATTTTATAATGGCATAAAATAGCCGCACCCATCGTATAAGTTAAAAAAAACATTTTTACCTTAATTTTGTCGAAAAGGTTAAAAAGTACCTTGTTCGGAAAACGACGGAAAGATTCCTTTATAAACCTCTTATAAAAAGTCAAACATGGGTATAAATGACTTTAACCCATATTCTAGTAAATAGTAAAATTGTTTTGAAATTCATTTTTAAGAAACAAGTATGTGGATGATAAAGAGATCCCAATAGATTATTATGTATAAAGAACCTCGGATAATTAAGAGATTGCGAAATAAACACTTACCTTGTACATTTCCTTGGTTTGGGGTAGATTATCCTCCTTTATAATGGTTAAATAATTGTTATTAAATTATACTAGTATCATATATATTAATATGATATCATATATGATCTTTTAACATTGATATGTTAATAATATCTTAGTATTATCGTCATTTCGGGTGTTAATTTAATCGTTTTCTTTGATATGTTTTATTACGTAAGCCATGTTTTTTATGGATAGTATGTATCTTATTCATATACAGAATTATATCAAGTCCTTAAACATTATTTTTAAATCATCAAATGATAATTATACTTGAATGGATACGATGGAGAATGAATCTCATCGCGTTCGTGGAGACGGTAGTCCGTACGTACGCGTGAGCGAAAATATCATTCTGTTGATATTAAAATAATATATAATTGAATGGTATAACATATATAAAGAATCATTATCATGTTATATTTATTATTTATATGAGTTACACATCATTATTATACACATCAAAATAATAATTTATTGAATAACAATTACACCACGACGTGGAGATGGTAAGCCGTACGTACGCACGTAAGGTGACATGTTATTCAAAGGATGGATAGAATACCGAATATGGTTGTACCATATTTATAATAACATCAGAATATATATAAGATACTTGAGTTATTATTTTATAATGGTAATAACAAATATGGAATAAGTGGAAGAAGAATGGAACTTGGAAAAGGGTGGTGAAATCATTACCTCTTCTTCGGGTTCTTCCTTTTGATTTGATCAAAAGAGCTCTTAGGTTGGCTTTCTAACTAAAGTAAGTCCTATATGATTAATTTAGGGATGTTGAGAGAGTATTTGGGAAGATTTTGGCCATTCCAGAAGGCTTTGATGGTGTGATTTAATGAGAAGGGAGAGTGCCCTTTTATAAGAGGGGTGAGGGGCACCTTTGGAAAAGCTAGAAGTATTATTTTATAATAAATTAATATTCGGTTTATAATGGATACAAAGTGGTTTATTTAAAGTTTATGGTGGGGATAGGTCGAAAACTATTCAACCAATAGAATTTAGACAGGTTTGGGTTACTATATTAAACTTATCAGTAAGTATTAACTCTTAGTTAATTAGTTTCACTTTTACAATGTCTCTTTGTATTTTTATATTATATGGTTAATAAACATACTATATACATTCAATAGACCCCCAAGTGGTCCATTAATGATAAAAATATCATGATATAAGTATTTTGGCCGAACCATAGATTGTTAGGAATTTAATATCAATTAATAATATAATATTTGTTTTAAAAACTCTTTTATGTCAATTTTGATACTATTCAATAATTGATTTTTGGGAATATCATAACAGAATTATTACTTCAAAAAATGTTACTTAAGTCAATCCTAACATGTCATATTAACCTATAAAATTAGTTTAGTTCCTGAAAAGTCTCAAATTATATTTATTTGGGTATTTATAATATCAATTATTTTAATTTTTCACTATTATGGTAATTACTGCATCATCATTGTGTCATAAATAAATTAAAATAGATAATATCTAAAAATTATAAATAAAATATAATTATGTAGGAAATATTTTTATCTTTCTAATAAATATTTAAAATCGAATTTATCTTATGTATAACTCTATATTAAAAATGTTTTAGTAAATAAACATTGATTTTAACTCTTTTAACTCTTCTTTGAATTAAATAATAATAAATGACCGAATTTAATTAGAGTGGACCTAAATGATAATATTTTATTCCTAAGGTTGTTTTTGGTGGATATACACTTGTTCAATAGAATTAGGACATGTTTTAGGGTAATATTAATATCATTTTTACCTTTAATTACCCTATTTACTTTTAACCATGGTAAAGAAAAGTAAAAAGATACTATTCACCAAAAATTATTTTCATCTCATTGAACCACATTTTACCTTTGATATTAACCATGTCTCTCGGATTTTTGAAATTCCAATCACAGAAGCGGTAATATTAAGTTTTATGAAAAATTCAGTTTTTTAACTACCACTTAGTAGTTTCACTATTCATAAAAAATTGATGTTTTTTAGAACAATGCTAAAATTTCACCCTAGGATATAATTGATATTACTAATTCCAAAATGATGTCTATTTTACAAAATTACAAACATAAAAGTTCATTAATTAATTTCATAATTAATTCTCGCTGTCAGAATAAATAATGTGTTTTTAAGAAACAATATATATCAAAAGATTGACAATTGTTTATGTCCAATTTCAAAGTGAAAATAATTATAATGAACAACATTTGATAAAATTGTAAAAAAATATTATGATAATACTTTAAAACCACTAAATAATATAATTTATCAATATAATTTTTTTTATTAAAAAAGTTGTTTTTAAGTATTTTTCGCTATTCATAAAAATTGGAAGTTCTCAGAAAAATTCCAAAAATTCAACTTAGGATAATTACAATATTCTGAATCCAAAAATGAAGTCCATTTTGAAATATAAAATATATATAATTTCAAAAAGTAGGTATTACTATTCATAATGGCTAGTTTGATTGGTTGTGCTGTGTTAGAACTCGATGTTGCGTACAACACATGCTATCGCATTATTCCAAGAGAAGCGTACCGTAGAAGTTTGGGGTGTTACATTCTCCCCTACTTCAAATAATTTCGTCGTCAAAATTTCTAGAATACTACCACATGAAATGACTCGGGTGGTTCTTCATCATAAGTTCCTTGGGTTCCCATGTTGCCTCTTCCATCTTATGGTTTCTCCACAAGACTTTTACCAGATGAGTCGTCCAGTTTCTCAGTACTTGTTCTCTCGTATCAAGAATCCTGACGGGCTCTTCGCAATAAGACAGATCGGGTTCCAGTTCTAATTCCTCATAGGTGAGTACTTGCGTTGGGTCAGGCATGTATTTTCTTAATAGAGATACGTGGAACACATTATGAAATTTGGAGAGACTTGGCGGCATTTCCAATCGGTAAGCTACAGCCCCAATTCGTTCTAGAATTTCGAAAGGTCCGATGTACCTGGGACTCAATTTATATTTCTTACCAAAACGTATGCCTCCCTTCCATGGAGATAACTTCAAGAAAACATGATCACCGACTTGAAATTCCGAATCCTTCCTTCGATTATCGGCATAGCTCTTCTGCTTACTTTGAGCTGATTTGATGTGATTTTGGATTACCTTCACCTTTTCCATCGTTTCCTCCACCAGTTCTGGGCCTAAAAGTTTTCTTTCACCAATGTCATCCCAACAGCTTGGTGTGCGACATCTCTTCCCATATAACGCTTCATATGGTGCCATATGAATACTCGAATGGAAGCTATTGTTATAGGAAAATTCTACCATAGGTAAATATTGATCCCACATACCCTGAAAGTCAAGTGAGTAGGATCTGAACATGTCTTCTAAGGTTTGAATAGTTCGTTCTGATTTTCCATCTGTCTGAGGGTTGTAGGAAGTGCCCAAATTATGTTCAGTATCCATGGATTTATGAAGACTCTTCCAGAATCTTGAAGTAAAACAGGGATCATGATTCGAAACAATTGATAGGGGTACTCCATGAAGTCTCACAACTTCATCAATATATAGTATTGCTAGAAATTCCAGTGGTATATCTTCTCTTATAGCAAGAAAATTTGCTGACTTGGTAAGACGATCAACAATGACCCATATTTCATCGTTCCTTCTAGGAGTCTTTGGTAGCCCATGACAAATTCCATCGTAATATAGTCCCATTTCCACTCTGGTATGGGAAGAGGTTGCAATACTCCACCTGGTTGTTGCCTTCTAGCTTTCACTTGTTGACAAACCAAACATCTTGACATAAAATCAGAAATCTCCCACTTCATGTTGTCCCACAAAAAACGTTCCTTCAAATCTCTATAAATTTTGGTGCTCCCATGGTGTATAAATAAATTGGAACTATGAGCATCATCCAACAATTCCATTTTTAGATCATGTATATCGTGAACACAATGTCTCTTATCGAATTTCAAAATTCCATCTTCATACACAAAGTCTCTCATTCTCCCATCATTTATAGCTTTAATCTTCTTTTGAAAATGTTCATCATCGGTCTGAGAACTCTTAATCATTTCTAGTAAATATGGTTTGGAAACCATTTGAAAAAGTATTGATGTTTCACCTTCCCTGGTTATTCCCATGTCCATATTCACTAGATCCATGAAAATTGGATCCCTTTCAATTCTCATATTGTTCAAAACTCCATGATATTTTCTTCTCAAAGCATCTTCCACCTTGTTTTCTTTCCTCGGGTGGTAGTGTATCGTACAATCATAATCCTTGTCTAATTCAAGCCATCTCCTTTGCCACATGTTGAGTTATTTTTTTGAGAAAATATACTTCAAACTTATGTGATCAGTATAAATATCACATTTTTCACCATAGAGGTAGTGCCTCCATATCTTCAAAGCAAAGATCACAGCTGCTAACTCAAGATCATGAGTAGGATAGTTTTTCTCATGAATTTTCAACTATCTTGATGCATAGGAAATAACCCTATCATTCTGCATAAGGACACAACCAAGTCCTTTCTTCGATGCATCACTATAAATAATGAACTCATCATTCCCCGATGGTAGAGTTAATATAGGAGCATTGACTAATCTTATCTTCAGTTCTTCGAAAAAAATTTCACACTCTTTTTTCCAAACAAATTTAACCCCTTTAGGTGTGAGTTTCATTAATGGGTTTTCCAATCGGGGAAAATTCTGGATGAAACATCGATAATAACCTGCCAAACCAATAAAACTGCGTACCTCAGTTATACTCGTAGGTCCTAGCCATTCATGGATTGCCTTGGTCTTAGAAGGATCAACAGAGATTCCATATTTTGAGACAATATGGCCAAGAAAAGAAATCTCATGAAGCTAGAATTCACACATGCTAAACTTCCCATATAATTCATGTCTTCTCAGAGTCTTCAGGATAATGCGCATGTGACTTTCATGATCCTCACAGCTTTTGGAGTATACCAAGATATCATCAATAAATACCACGACAAATTCATCGAGATATTCCTTGAATACTCTATTAATCAGATCCATGAAGACATAGGGTGCATTAGTCAATCCAAAGGGCATTACAGTAAACTCATAATGCCCATACCTGGTTCGAAATGATGTCTTCGGAATGTCTTCCTTCTTTACACACAACTGATGTTATCTGGATCGAAGGTCAATCATTGAAATGTATTGAGCTCCATACAATTGGTCAAATAAATCATCAATGCGAGGTAGTGGATACTTGTTCTTTATTGTTATAGCATTGATATCCCTGTAGTCAATACATAACCTCATAGATACATCTTTCTTTTTAACAAAATGAACAGGGTCTCCCCATGGAGAAAAACTAGGGCGAATAAATCCCTTATTACTCAATTACTCTAGTTTCTTCTTTAGTTCAACTAATTCTACAGTGGCCATTCTATAAGGGGTCTTCGATATAGGCCTTGATCCAGGAATTAAATCAATGGAAAACTCAACTTCTCGTTCTGGAGGATGTCCAGGTAAATCTTCCGGAAACACATCTACATATTCTTTCACAACAGGTATATCCTCTATTTGAACATTCCTTTCCTCACCCACTATCATTTCATCTCTTCCTCCCCAATAATTGAATTTATTTGAGCTACTGGGGGTGGATCTAGATAAGAATTAGGTGGTGATGATTCTCCTCTAAAGATAAGGTGTTCCTTATCATGATCATCAAAAATCGTAACCTCTTTCTTCTTATAATAAATATTTGTATCATAGCCCAAAAGCCAGTCCATACCGAGGATTATATCAAACTCAACAATAGGTATGACGATGAGATCAGCAGATAAAGAACATTTATGTGCTCTAATGGGGACTGATTCACAGAACATTGTGGCAATGATACCTCCCTTCAGAGTTTTAACTGACAAATCCATTGTTAAGTCAAATTGGAAATATCTAATTTTCTTAGCAAACTGGGAAGATATGAAATAATGCAATGATCTAGAATCAAATAATGAATCTTCCAAACTTGAGGAATCCATTAAATTACCTGCCACCACGTCTTTTGGAGCTTCTACCTCAGCAGTAGTGATAGCATAAGCTTGGCGTTGATCCCTTGGCCTTTTCTGAGGTATGTTCCCCTGAAGAATAGGAAATTCATTTGCATAATGTCCCATCTCCCTGCAATTGTATCATTGATCATTGGTATCTTCCTTCTTCCCTTTGCATTCACGAGCTTGGTGGCCTTTCTCACCACACTTGTAACAAACACCCATTCCCTTCAAGCAAGTACCGGGGTGTTTCTTCCCATATTTACCATAGTATGGATATTCAAACTTTCTCTTTTTCCCTTTATTTCCATTCCCATATTGATCAGAAGATCTCTTCTTCTCTTGATTTGCTTTAAAGTCATAAGACTTAGAGAATTCCTTTTCTGTTTTGATAGCACATGAGACAATGTCTTCGTACGACGAGAAGGATTATGAGACTAATTCTCGACAGAGAAATGGTTTTAAACCATCAAAAAAGCGATCAATATTACTTCTTGGGTTACATATATAATCTCCAGCATACCTTGATTACCTTGTAAAGTTATCCTCATACTTTGCAACATTCTCATCCTCCTTTTGTCTCAGACTCAGAAATTGCCTTTCCATATCTGCTCGATGGTCACGAGGAAAGTATTTTTCTAAAAATATATCTTTGAACTCCCTCCATTCTATATTTGATACTTCATCATCTTCCTTTGTGTTTTGAATAAATGACCACCATTGATCAGCATCTCCGGTGAGGCGGTAAACAGCCCTGATAACTTTTTCCCTTTCACTACTTCCCAAAGCCTGAAATATTTTTTCTAGGGAATTTATCCATTGCTCAGCTACTAAGGGATTTGTACTCTCATTGAATGTTGGTGGTTGCTGCCTCATGAAGTGATCTAACATTAATCATCCATGGTGCATATCAGGGTGCTCTATATGGGTAAGGTTATTATTCATAACCTGAGTAAGTTGTCCCAGTATGGTGGTTAGCTGATCGGCACCAGTTGCATCACCAGCTCAACTATAATTATCTTGAGCAGGAGGGAAATCCCTACATGGAGTTCGTGCATTGATACGGTTTCCATTTCATCCACTAGGCACCATTTCTAAAAAATGGCATAAACTATATCAGTTTATAAATCAAAATACATAATCCCATTCTTATAAAACGCATAACATAAATTGAACTATTTATGGGTATAATCCATAATCATAAAAAATGTTTTCATTGAGTATATATATACTCATAAACCTTTCATAATTATTTGTAATGAAAATGAGAGTTATCCTAAGCATATCCCCCGGGAGTGTCGATACCAAGAGTGCAGCAAGGCCCGTTGTCGTGCACCAGTTCACGTTCGAGTCTAGATCAAAGCGGTGTTTTCAGGTTTTACCCCTAGGTACATCTATGCCAGAGCCGCCTCTACCTGATCATATCTAGATAGGGATGTATTGTTCAAAAAACTCACAAAATCTCTACAATACCAAAATTCAAGGAAGTTCTTCTATACTAATCCACAAAGCCCATCTTAGGTCTATGTCCTCTAATCAGAGTTTATCTAAATCTAGCTTCCAAGGTTTGTACTAAAATTCCTCTGATACCAACTATAATGCCCCGACCCCAGTTACCCAGAGTCGGTTCATTATTACATAACATTGTCATGATCACAAGAAAGATCAAATCTTGAAAGACCAATTGGTTTAGTAGCCTTGGAAACACTAGATATATTCATAAAGTTTTACATTACATCATAAAGTGAAAAACTACTACTACAACATAGTGTCTCCATAGTCCACACTATTATCCCCTCATAATATCCCTATAGGTCATTCATAATTTACTTCTTCACATCCTGGAAAAAAAACATAGAAAATCAGAGAGATCAAATGCCCAGTAAGGATAACAATATAGCGGAAACTTTCATAAATAAGAATAAACATTTAAGGGAATGTATAAATAAAAACAAAAACCTTTTAAACATGAACTTCAACATATTATGAAAAAAATAAAATGAAATAATTCCATTTAATTATTCACATGGATATTCTACTAATAGAATAATCACATGCAATATCAATAACCACCTTCATAATGATGGAATGCATAATGCCAGACTATCATAACCACATAGCCAAGGCCTCATGCCAAGACTACAAATATGATTTTGTCAAGGCCTTGTGCCAAGACACTAGTTTATCTCATGAGACCTACTGATGCATCGAGGAGCTATAGCGGGCTCCACCAGTCACATATTAAGTCCAATGTATTCCCATATGAAATGGTTTAAACATAACATAAACATTTGTATTAAAACTGACATATGAAATGTAAATACTTCATCCATAAACCATGAATGGTATAAAAAAACACATCCATAGTCAAACAAATCACAAAAACTTCTATATAATATAGAAGTTTTGTTTCATAATAAATCAACTTCAAATAAGCGTAAAATCCATCAAAGGATGTTGCCATAGATGAAATCAAAACTCTTTTTAGAGAAATATATCTTTCTATTTTGAAATCATTTAAAAGTCATATATTTATGAAATAAAACCTTTTCTTTGAAAATATTCTTATAATCTTGTAAGGGAAGCTTCGACGATTTTATAATGGTGGAAGATAGCCGCACCCACCGTATATGTTAAAAAAACATTTTTACCATAATTTTGTCGAAAAGGTTAAAAAGAACCTTGTTTTGAAAATGATGGAAAGATTCCTTTATAAACCTATTATAAAAAGTAAAACAAGGGTATAAATAACTTTAACCCATATTCTATTAAATAGTAAAAATGTTTTGAAATTAATTCTTAAGAAACATGGATGTGGATGATAAAGAGATCCTAGTAGATTATTACGTATAAACATCCCCGGATAATGAAGAGATTGAAAAATAAACCTATAATGACCCATCCTTTACATACATTTTTAATACTTCAAAATTGAAGCACACTTATTACAACATATGACAAAACCACAAAGGACCGTATAGGTATAGTGTCTTTAGAAACTGGGAAACATAAACAACTGGTTCATAAATCTTCTACAGTGTCTCCCATTTATTTCATCATATCTAGGGTCCCTTTTAGCATATTCTACTTAATATCCATCTTCTTGACCTGGGGAAAAGAAAACATAAAAGGGTGAGCTCAAATGCTCAGCAAGGGCAAATAAAGGAAATAAAAATCATATCATATCTTTTTGAAAATCAAAACCTGCAAAAGAGATCATAATATCTTATCATGGAATAAATCATAGAAGTGAAAATGAGATCCCCATAATCATAACATAAGACTTGAAACTTTGTGGCATGCACACATAATCATGGAAAATCATTTCTTGTTAGTCATGACTCATTGCCAAGACTATCTTAGTGGACAAAGTCCCTTTCTGAACCGAGTTCACTCCTCGTTTCAGTCCTGTATCACTGAACCGAAATAACCTTCCGTTCCAGCCATGTCTATCTCATGAGATATAAAATCTTTACCCAATGCATTGGAGGGAGATATAGGTCCCACCCATCTTATAATGAATCCTTTCTTATGTGTGCCACATAATCATAAATCTTACATCATCACATAACCCATGTAATAAAAATGGGATTCTTAAACAACATGACATCATAAAACAATTCATATAAGATAAAGGAATTCATAAAAATAATTCCATCACAACATGATCAAATCAATTTAATAATAGGGATAAAAACATAACCCTTTATTATCTTAGATGGAAAATAATTTTGATAAAACACTTGAACTCCATTCTTGAGGAAAATATCCTTTCTTCTTCAAAAACATTTTTCCTTTCATAACATGTCATACAACTTTAAAATAAAAGAAGTTGATTAAAAATAAACTTGAAAACTTGTAAAGGAAGCTTCTTGGAAATAATGTTTTAAAAATCCATTCATGCCGTATAAGTTAAAAAAACATTCTTCGTACTTTTGTCGGAAAAGTCAAAAAGTACTTCGTACGAAAAACGAAAAAAGATTCCTTTCATACATACTACAAAAAACTCACCGAAGGGTAAAAATGGATTTAAACAATTGTAGGTGGATGGAAATAATATTACATATTGATGAAACATGGATGTGGATGATAAAATACACCCTAGTAAATACTTACGAATAAACAATCTCGGATAAAAATGAGATTGTGATATTTCCCTTACCTTAGGTCCAATTTGCCTTGTATGTGTCCGAAGCTCCTGTATAATGGTTTAAATAATGTTATTGACTTATTACAGAATCATACATATTGATATGATATCATATATGTTCATATTCTTAGCTCCTTGATAGTAATATTTCATGGTTACTTGTTACTCGGGTCTTTATTGCCTTTTGTTCTTATGCGTGTTTTGCCGAATACATTCTTATTCTTCTTTTAAGGTTATAGATTCCTTATATCCAGAATGGTATTAGTGTAACATATATCATATTTATTCATTCAATTCATTTATATAATCATTATGAAATGAAGATCATGTAGAACGAGTCGCATCACATCGTGGAGACGGTATTCCGTACGTACGCACGAGTGATGATATCGTTCCTATGATCGTGGAATTTTATTGGAGTATATATATATATTATTTCAGTATCAATATTAATTCAAAATAATCATATATAGTTACTCATTACACCATTATACCCATCCTTGTAAGGTGATGGTGGAAAATAGATTACACCACGGCGTGGAGACGGTATTCCGTACGTACGCACGCGCGGTGATTTCATTTTTCCGTAGGATGGATAGAAGGTGAATTAGGGTTGTTTCATATTTATAATAACATAGCAGTATGTAAGTAATACTGATGTTATTACTTTATCATGAAACAACTAAAGAAGAAGAAGTTGAAGAAGAAAGAAATTGAAAAGATCGGTAATGGATATTACCTCTTCTTTGGAACGCCTCTTTGAATCCTCCACTTAAGGAACTAAGAGTGGTCTTTGGAGAAGAACAGGACCTCTAGGACTATTCTAGGGAAGTGGAGAGGAGAAAATGGCAGGGGTTGTCCGAGCTTGAGTGCTCAATTTGGTGTGAGGAGGAGGGGGAGGAGGTGCCCTTTTATAAGGGAGGAGAGGGGCACCTTAGGAATATCTCAAAATATTATTTTATATTAAAGTCAAAATCGGTTTATAATGGTTCCAAAGGGTCTTATTTCGAAGATAAAGGGGGGAAGGGTCGAAATCCTATCAACCAATAGGATTTAGACAAGTTTAGGGTATTATTTTAACCTTATCAATTAGATTTAACTCTAAGTTAAATAATTTAACTTTTACCATGTCTTTTTGTTTTCTTTCACTATATGGTTAATACACTTACTATAAAATCCCAAACGAACCCCAAATTGTTTATTATTAAAATATATATCCTTATCTAAGTCATTTGGACGAACCTTATATTTTTAGGAATACAATAACAATTAATAATATAATATTTGATTTAAAAACTATTTTGTGTCAATTTTGACACTATTTGATATATGATTTTTGTGAAAGTCATAACAGAATTATATGTTCAAAACAAGTTGATTAAATCAACACTAATATATCATAGTAACCTAGAAAAATAGTGTAATTCATAAAAAGTCTCAAATTACATTTATTTTGGTGTTTATAACATCAATTATGTCAATATTTCATTAATAAGATAATTACTGCATCATCTTTGTGTCATAAATAAATTAAATTATTTGATGTCTAAAAATTACAAATAAAATACCATCATGTAGGAAATCTTTTTAGCTTTCTAATGAATATTTACAATCGAATTTATCTTATGTATAACCCCATATTAAAAATGATTTACTTATTAAACTCCGATTTTAACTATTTTAACCCTTCTTTAAATAAATTAATAATAAATGTCCTAATCTAATCCCAGTGGGCCTAAATGGTCATATTTTATTCCTAAGTTTGTTTTTGGTCGAATTACACTTGTCCAATAGAATTAGGACATGTGTTAGGGTAATATTGATATCATATTTACCCTTAGTTACCCTATTTACTATTAACCGCGGTAAAAAAAATAAAAAGTTACTATTCACCAAAAAATTATTTTCATCTCATTGAACCACATTTTAGTCCTTGATATTAACTGTGTCTCTCGGATTTTCGAAATTCCATTCACAGAAGCGGTAAAATTAAGTTTTATGCAAAATTCTGTTTTTTAACCTACCACTTAGTGGTTTCACTATTCATCAAAAATTGAAAGTTTTCAGAAAAATACCAAAATTTCACCCTTGGCTAATTTCGATATTCTGAGTCCAAAAATGAAGTCCATTTTGAAAAATAAAATTTATAACATTTCAAAAAGTGGTTATTACTATTCATAACGGCTAGTTTTAATAGCATATTGTTATTTAGTGAAACTCGATATTGCGTACGACGAAAGCTATCGAGGAAGGTCGCGATTGCGTGTAAAGCAAGCCAAGCAAGTGTTGTGTAGAAAAAGATTCCTTTGATGATTTATATAACATAAAAGTCTCGGGTGTTACATTCTACCCCCCTTAAAAAGAATTTCGCCCTCGAAATTCGTCACTTTGTAACAAACAGATGAGGATACTTCTCCCTCATCATATCCTCAAGCTCCCATGTAGCTTCTTCAAGTTGGTGGTTCCTCCATAAAAGTTTCACCAAGCGAGTGGTCTTGTTTCGTAGGACTTTTTCGCTACGATCTAGAATCTCTATCGGCTGTTCTTCATAAGAAAGATCTTGCTCCAGCGGTACAACTTCTGAGCTGAGTACATGTGAAGGATCTGGTATGTACTTTCTCAGGAGAGATACATGGAACACATCGTGAACTTGAGAGAGATTCGGTGGAAGTGCCAATCGGTAAGCTACCTTCCCAACACGATCCAGTATTTCGAAAGGACCGATATATCTAGGGCTCAACTTCCCCTTCTTTCCAAATCTCATAACCCTCTTCCAGGGAGATATTCGTAAGAACACTTTATCACCCACTTCAAACTCTAGGTCTTTTCTTCGGTTGTCGGCATAACTTTTCTGTCGACTCTGAGCTGCTCTTATGTGTTGTTGAATAGATCTGACCTTTTCTGCCATTTCATCAACGAGATCAGGTCCTAATAGCTTTCTTTCCCCAACTTTATCCCAGCAAGTTGGAGTCCTGCATTTCTTTCCATAGAGAGCTTCATAAGGAGCCATCTGAATACTGGAGTGAAAGCTATTATTATAAGAAAATTCCACCAAAGGTAGGTGTTGATCCCAACCTCCTTTGAAATCCATAGAGCAAGCTCTCAACATATCTTCTAGGGTTTGAATTGTTCTCTCAGACTGACCGTCTGTCTGGGGATGATAAGCAGTGCTGAAACTCAACTCTGTATCCAGAGTATGCTGAAGACTTCGCCAGAACTTCGAGGTAAATCTCGGATCCCGATCAGATATAATAGAAAGTGGTACTCCATGCAATCTTACCACTTCCTTTACATATATCCTGGCAAGCTGATCTAGAGAGAAATCCTCTCTAATAGGAATGAAGTGTGCAGACTTTGTAAGACGATCAACTATGACCCAGATAGCATTATTTCCTTTGGATGTTTTAGGAAGTCCTGTGACAAAGTCCATAGTGATGTTTTCCCATTTCCATTCGGGTATGGGTAATGGTTGTAACATCCCCTTAGACTTCTGTCTCTCAGCTTTAACTTGTTGACAAACCAAGCATCGAGAGACATATTCAGCAACATCTCTTTTCATGCCATCCCACCAGAAGTACTCTTTCAGGTCCCTATACATCTTCGTGCTTCCAGGATGAATAGAGAATGAAGAACTATGAGCCTCATCCAGCAGCTCCTTCTTTAATTCGGGGATGGAAGGAACACAAACCCCATTCCTGAACTTTATTATCCCATCACAATCAAGGTTGAATTCAGGAACATTTCTCACCTTCTTTTGTAACTCGACATCTTCTTTCTGTGCCTCTTTAATCTTCACATGTATAGATGGTTGAACATTCATTTGAGAAAGATAAGATTTTTCCCCTTCCATTATAATTCCAAGATCCATCCTTTGTAAATCCATAAATATTGGATCTTTTGTGATCCTCATCATAAATAAACTAGCATGGTCTTGTCGACTTAATGCATCTGCCACCTTGTTTGCTTTCCCAGGGTGGTAATGGATTGAGCAGTCATAATCCTTAATCAGCTCCAACCATCTTCTTTGACGCATATTCAACTCTTTTTGTGTGAAAATATACTTTAAACTTTTATGATCAGTATAAATATCACACCTTTCACCATAAAGGTAATGCATCCAAATATTTAATGCAAAGATTACCGCATCCAACTCCAAATCATGTGTTGGGTAATTTTGCTCATGGATTTTCAGCTGTCGTGAGGCATAAGCTATCACCATATCATTTTGCATAAGAACACACCCCAATCCCTTCTTGGATGCATCACTGTAGATTACAAACCTTTCTCCACTACAAGGCAGTGTGAGCACAAGTGCACTGGATAACCTTCTTTTCAACTCCTTGAAATTCTCTTCACATTCCTCTGTCCAGACAAACTTAACTCCTTTCCGAGTCAACTTGGTGATTGGATTAGATAATCGTGAAAAATCTTTTACAAAACGTCGATAATATCCAGCCAAACCAAGAAAACTTCGGATCTCAGTTACTGTTGTTGGTCTCGACCATCTTTCGATAACCTCTGTTTTTGCTGGATCCACAGATATCCCCTCTTTTGAGATTATGTGACCCAAAAATGCAACTTTTTGAAGCCAAAATTCACACTTGGTAAATTTGGCATAAAGCTTCTCCTTTATCAGGGTCTTTAATATAATTCTCAAGTGATCTTCATGCTCTTCCTTGCTCTTTGAATAGACAAGAATATCGTCTATAAAGACTACCACAAATTGATCAAGATAGTCTCTAAAGACTCTATTCATTAGATCCATGAAGATAGCAGGGGCATTAGTAAGACCAAATGGCATCACTATAAATTCATAGTGTCCATACCTTGTACGGAAAGCCATCTTTGGTATATCCTCCCTTTTGACCCTTAATTGATGATACCCTGAACGAAGATCAATCATGGAAAAGTATTGAGCTCCGCGTAGTTGGTCAAATAAGTCATCAATGCGTGGGAGAGGAAATTTGTTCTTGATAGTGATCTTGTTAAGTTCTCGATAATCAATGCAGAGTCTCATTGATCCATCTTTCTTCTTAAAAAATAGAACAGGTGCTCCCCAAGGTGACGCACTAGGGCGTATGAATCCCTTATCAAGATTCTCTTGGAGTTGCTTCTTCAATTCCTGCAACTCAATTGGGGCCATTCTATAAGGTGTCTTTGAAATAAGCAAAGCACCCGGTACGAGTTCTATTGAAAACTCAACTTCACGATTTGGTGGAAGACCTGGTAATTCCTCTGGAAAGACATCATCAAACTCTCGTACAATGGGCATATTCTTAATCGTAAGTTTCTCTCCAACCATTTGAGATAAATAACCTTCATTTAGTGGAATCATGACCCATAAGATGGAAGGAATTTCCACTGGAAGGTTATGTTCATCCTTGCATTGATAGACGATCGTAGATTGATCTGGAATATGAAATGTGACTTCCCTTCTTTGGCAATTGATATGAGCTCCATGTAGAGAAAGCCAATCCATGCCAAGAATCACATCAAATTCCACTAAAGGAAGGATCACAAGATTTGCAGGAAGCACTTTCCCACAAACTTCGATCGGAGAAGAATTATAAACTTTTGATGCGATTGATGTGCCATTAGGTGTTGTCACAGCTAACTCAACATCTAATTGTTGAGGTAATACGGTGATACCCATAGAAAATTCTTCAGAAATAAAAGAGTGGGTGGATCCAGAATCAAATAAAACATTTTCTACTTTAGAGTGGATGGTAAGTGTACCTTTCACCACTTCGTTATCGTACTCCACATCGCTAATAGAAATTGCATGTGACTTTCCTTTGTCTTTAGCCTTAAGATTTTGTTGACGTCGACCATCATCATCAACCCTTGGATTTGGGCATTGATTGGCATAATGCCCCATCTCCTTGCACTTGAAACATTGAAGTGTAGTAGGTTCATTCTGTGTATCCCGTCCTTTGTTTGCATCATTAGACATCTTCTTCTCATTATCACGGCATTCAAATTCCCGATGACCTTCCTTTCCACATTTAAAACATTTACTTGTCCCTTTAAGACAACTCCCTCTATGTTTCTTTCCACACTTTGAGCATAAGGGAAAGTTCATCTTCTTTTCAGTGTGCTCTTTAGAGTTTCCTTTGAATTCCATCTTCCTCTTCTTATCAAACCCATGTGACTGATGAGTTACTCCAATCTCCATCTCGACTTTGAGAGCACATCGAACGATTTCCTCGTAGCTATTGAAGTCCCTTATGGCTAACGCCCTTCGAAGACTTGGTTTTAAGCCACTAAAGAATCGATCGATCTTACTCTCAGGTTGGATAATAATACCAGAAGCGTACCTTGCAAGTGTTGTAAAATTTTCTTCATAGGTACTAACAGATTCATCATCCCTTTGCTTCAGTTCAAGGAACTCTTTCTCCATCTTTGTTCGGAGAATACGAGGGAATTACTTATTGAAAAATAAGTTCTTGAACTCGTCCCATTCCATAGACTCAATTTCATCCCTTTGCCTCGTATTCTTAATAAGATTCCACCATTGATCAACATCTCCTTCCAAACGATACACTGCTAGGATGACTTTATCATGTTCAGAACATTGAAGAACTGAAAATATCTTTTCAGTTGTACTAATCCATTGTTCAGCAACTAATGGATCAGTAGACCCACTGAAAGAAGGTGGACGCTGCCTCATGAAGGATTCAACAGAATGTTGCTCCTTCCTTTGCTCGTTTGGAAGTCCTGCATGATTCATAGCTTGAGAAAGTTGTGTGAGCATGGCTACAAGATTTTGCATTCCAGCTCCCATATCGTTTGGTTGCTCAGGGGGACAATCATTGCATTGCCCATCGCATTCCGCATTAACACGGTTCCTTCGGGTTCCAGCCATTGACTAAAACCAAGAAGAATAGTGTGAGCAACACTAATTATAATAGGAAAACCACATAATTCAAGAATAAAATTTTCATGCTTAAGGTCTTATCCTAGGTTATTCAAGGACATTTCTAAAACACTAAGATTGTGTTCTATGCTTAGACTTATCCTTAGGGTTCTTACTAAGGCTTTCACATCCTAGTTTCCAAAGGTTGACTATACCTTTCCTCTGATACCAACTATAACGACCCATCCTTTACATACATTTTTAATACTTCAAAATTGAAGCACACTTATTACAACATATGACAAAACCACAAAGGACCGTATAGGTATAGTGTCTTTAGAAACTGGGAAACATAAACAACTGGTTCATAAATCTTCTACAGTGTCTCCCATTTATTTCATCATATCTAGGGTCCCTTTTAGCATATTCTACTTAATATCCATCTTCCTGACCTGGGGAAAAGAAAACATAAAAGGGTGAGCTCAAATGCTCAGCAAGGGCAAATAAAGGAAATAAAAATCATATCATATCTTTTTGAAAATCAAAACCTGCAAAAGAGATCATAATATCTTATCATGGAATAAATCATAGAAGTGAAAATGAGATCCCCATAATCATAACATAAGACTTGAAACTTTGTGGCATGCACACATAATCATGGAAAATCATTTCTTGTTAGTCATGACTCATTGCCAAGACTATCTTAGTGGACAAAGTCCCTTTCTGAACCGAGTTCACTCCTCGTTTCAGTCCTGTATCACTGAACCGAAATAACCTTCCGTTCCAGCCATGTCTATCTCATGAGATATAAAATCTTTACCCAATGCATTGGAGGGAGATATAGGTCCCACCCATCTTATAATGAATCCTTTCTTATGTGTGCCACATAATCATAAATCTTACATCATCACATAACCCATGTAATAAAAATGGGATTCTTAAACAACATGACATCATAAAACAATTCATATAAGATAAAGGAATTCATAAAAATAATTCCATCACAACATGATCAAATCAATTTAATAATAGGGATAAAAACATAACCCTTTATTATCTTAGATGGAAAATAATTTTGATAAAACACTTGAACTCCATTCTTGAGGAAAATATCCTTTCTTCTTCAAAAACATTTTTCCTTTCATAACATGTCATACAACTTTAAAATAAAAGAAGTTGATTAAAAATAAACTTGAAAACTTGTAAAGGAAGCTTCTTGGAAATAATGTTTTAAAAATCCATTCATGCCGTATAAGTTAAAAAAACATTCTTCGTACTTTTGTCGGAAAAGTCAAAAAGTACTTCGTACGAAAAACGAAAAAAGATTCCTTTCATACATACTACAAAAAACTCACCGAAGGGTAAAAATGGATTTAAACAATTGTAGGTGGATGGAAATAATATTACATATTGATGAAACATGGATGTGGATGATAAAATACACCCCAGTAAATACTTACGAATAAATAATCTCGGATAAAAATGAGATTGTGATATTTCCCTTACCTTAGGTCCAATTTGCCTTGTATGTGTCCGAAGCTCCTGTATAATGGTTTAAATAATGTTATTGACTTATTCCAGAATCATACATATTGATATGATATCATATATGTTCATATGCTTAGCTCCTTGATAGTAATATTTCATGGTTACTTGTTACTCGGGTCTTTATTGCCTTTTGTTCTTATGCGTGTTTTGCCGAATACATTCTTATTCTTCTTTTAAGGTTATAGATTCCTTATATCCAGAATGTTATTAGTGTAACATATATCATATTTATTCATTCAATTCATTTATATAATCATTATGAAATGAAGATCATGTAGAACGAGTCGCATCACATCGTGGAGACAGTATTCCGTACGTACGCACGAGTGATGATATCATTCCTATGATCGTGGAATTGTATTGGAGTATATATATATATTATTTCAGTATCAATATTACTTCATAATAATCATATATAGTTACTCATTACACCATTATACCCATCCTTGTAAGGTGATGGTGGAAAATAGATTACACCACGACGTGGAGACGGTATTCCGTACGTACGCACGCGCGGTGATTTCATTTTTCCGTAGGATGGATAGAAGGTGAATTAGGGTTGTTTCATATTTATAATAACATATCAGTATGTAAGTAATACTGATGTTATTACTTTATCATGAAACAACTAAAGAAGAAGAAGTTGAAGAAGAAAGAAATTGAAAAGATCGGTAATGGATATTACCTCTTCTTTGGAACGCCTCTTTGAATCCTCCACTTAAGGAACTAAGAGTGGTCTTTGGAGAAGAACAGGACCTCTAGGACTATTCTAGGGAAGTGGAGAGGAGAAAATGTCAGGGTTTGGCCGAGCTTGAGTGCTCAATTTGGTGTGAGGAGGAGGGGGAGGAGGTGCCCTTTTATAAGGGAGGAGAGGGGCACCTTAGGAATATCTCAAAATATTATTTTATATTAAAGTCAAAATCGGTTTATAATGGTTCCAAAGGGTCTTATTTCGAAGATAAAGTGGGGAAGGGTCTAAATCCTATCAACCAATAGGATTTAGACAAGTTTAGGGTATTATTTTAACCTTATCAATTAGATTTAACTCTAAGTTAAATAATTTAACTTTTACCATGTCTTTTTGTTTTCTTTCACTATATGGTTAATACACTTACTATAACATGCCAAACTAACCCCAAATTGTTTATTATTAAAATATATATCCTTATCTAAGTCATTTGGACGAACCTTAGATTTTTAGGAATACAATAACAATTAATAATATAATATTTGATTTAAAAACTATTTTGTGTCAATTTTGACACTATTTGATATATGATTTTTGTGAAAGTCATAACAGAATTATATGTTCGAACCAAGTTGATTAAATCAACACTAATATATCATAGTAACCTAGAAAAATAGTGGAATTCATAAAAAGTCTCAAATTACATTTATTTTGGTGTTTATAACATCAATTATGTCAATATTTCATTAATAAGATAATTACTGCATCATCTTTGTGTCATAAATAAATTAAATTATTTGATGTCTAAAAATTACAAATAAAATACCATCATGTAGGAAATCTTTTTAGATTTCTAATGAATGATTACAATCGAATTTATCTTATGTATAACCCCATATTAAAAATAATTTACTTATTAAACTTTGATTTTAACTATTTTAACCCTTGTTTAAATAAATTAATAATAAATGTCCTAATCTAATCCAAGTGGGCCTAAATGGTCATATTTTATTCCTAAGTTTGTTTTTGGTCGAATTACACTTGTCCAATAGAATTAGGACATTTGTTAGGGTAATATTGATATCATATTTACCCTTAGTTACCCTATTTACTATTAACCGCGGTAAAAAAAATAAAAAGTTACTATTCACCAAAAAATTATTTTCATCTCATTGAACCACATTTTAGTCCTTGATATTAACCGTGTCTCTCGGATTTTCGAAATTCCATTCACAGAAGCGGTAAAATTAAGTTTTATGCAAAATTCTGTTTTTTAACCTACCACTTAGTGGTTTCACTATTCATCAAAAATTGAAAGTTTTCAGAAAAATACCAAAATTTCACCCTAGGCTAATTTCGATATTCTGAGTCCAAAAATGAAGTCCATTTTGAAAAATAAAATTTATAACATTTCAAAAATTGGTTATTACTATTCATAACGGCTAGTTTTAATAGCATATTGTTATTTAGTGAAACTCGGTATTGCGTACGACGAAAGCTATCGAGGAAGGTCGCGATTGCGTGTAAAGCAAGACAAGCAAGTGTTGTGTAGAAAAAGATTCCTTTGATGATTTATATAACATAAAAGTCTCGGGTGTTACAAAACCCATACCTTGTACTTTTCCTTGGTTGGGGGTAGGTTAACCTCCTGTATAATGGTGAAATAATTGTTATTAAATTATAGAAGAATCATATATATTAATATGATATCATATATGATCTTTTAACATTGATTTGTTAATAGTATCTTCGTATTATCGTCGTTTCAGGTGTTAACTTACTCATTTTCATTGATATGTTTTATTACATAAGCCATGTTTGTTATGGATAGGATTTATCTTATTCATATCCATAATGATATCAAGTCCTTAAAAATTATTTTTAAATCATCAAATGATAATTATACTTGAATGGATACGATGGAGAATGAATCTCATCGCGTTCGTGGAGACGGTAGTCCGTACGTGCGCACGAGCGACAATATCATTCTTTTGATATTAAAATAATATATAATTGAATGGTAAAACATATATAAAGAATAATTATCATGTTATATTTATTATTTATATGAGTTACACATCATTATTATACCCATCCAAATAATAATTTATTGAATAACAATTACACCAAGACGTGGAGACGGTAAGCCGTACGTACGCACATATGGTGACATGTTATTCAAAGGATGGATATAATAATGTATATGGTTATACCAAATTTATAATAACATCACAGTATATATAATATACTAGATTTATTATTTTATAATGGTAATAACAAAGAAGGAAGAAGTGGAAGAAGAAAGGAACTTGGAAGAGGGTGGTGAAATCATTACCTCTTCTTTAGGTTCTTCCTTTTGATTTGATCTAAAGGGCCCTTAGGTTGGCTTTCTGACTAAAGGAAGGCCTATATGATGAAGTGAGGGATGTTGAGAGAGTATATGCGTAGATTTTGGCTGAGCCATAAGGCATTGAATGTGTGAGTTAATGAGAAGGGAGAGTGCCCTTTTATAGGAGGGGTGAGGGGCACCTTTGGAAAAGCTAGAAGTATTATTTTATAATAAATTCATATTCGGTTTCTAATGGCTCCAAAGTTGATTATATATAGGTTAAGGTGGGTATAGGTCGAAAACCACTAAAACAATAGAATTTAGAGAGGTTTGGGTTACTATATTAACATTATCATTAAGTATTAACTCTTAGTTAATTAGTTTCACTTTTACAATGTCTCTTTGTATTTTTATATTATATGGTTAATAAACTTACAATATACATCCAACCGACCCCCATGTGGTCCATTAATGATACAACTATCATGATATAAGTATCTTGGCCGAATCTTAGATTTTTAGGAATTTAATATCAATTAATAATATAATATTTTGTTTAAAAACTCTTTTATATCAATTTTGACAGTATTCAATAATTGATTTGTGTGAAAATCATAACAGAATTATTACTTCAAACAAAATTACATAAGTCAATCCTAACATGTCTTATTAACCTATAATGTTAGTGTAATTTATTAAAAGTCTCAAATTATATTTATTTGGGTATTTATAATATCAATTATTTTAATTTTTCACTATTATGGTAATTACTGCATCATCATTATGTCATAAATAAATTAAAATATTTAATATCTAAAAATTATAAATAAACTATAATTATGTAGGAAATATTTTTATCTTTCTAATTAATATTTACAATCGATTTTATCTTATATATAACCCTATATTAAAAATGATTTAGTAAATAAACTTTGATTTTAACTCTTTTAACTCTTCTTTGAATTAAATAATAATAAATGTCCTAACCTAATTCAAGTGGACCTAAATGATAATATTTTATTCCTAAGGTTGTTTTTGGTTGAGATACACTTTTCCAATATAATTAGGACATGTGTTGGGGTAATATTAATATCATTTTTACCGTTAATTACCCTATTTACTTTTAACCGTGGTAAATAAAAGTGAAAAGTTACTATTCACCAAAAATTATTTTCAACTCATTGAACCACATTTTACTCCTTTATATTAACCATGTCTCTCAGATTTTCGAAATTCCAATAAAAGAAGCGGTAAAATTAAGTTTTATGAAAAATTCAGTTTTTTAACTACCACTTAGTAGTTTCACTATTCAACAAAAATTGATGTTTTTCAGAACAATGCCAAAATTTCACCCTAGGATATAACTGATATTACGAATTCAAAAATGATGTATATTTTAAAAAATTACAAACATAAAAGTTGCATTAATTATTTTTATAATTAATTCCCATTGTCACAACAAATAGCGTGTTTTTAAGAAACAATATATATCAAAAGATTGACAATTGTTTATGTCCAATTTCAAAGTGAAATTAATTATAATGAACACCAGTGGATAAAATGGTAAAAAAAATATTCTAATTATACTTTAAAACCACTAAATAATATAATTTATCACTATAAATTATTTTTATTAAAAAAGTTGATTTTTAGTATTTTTCACTATTCATAAAAATTGGATGTTCTAAAAAAAATACCAAAAATTCACCTTAGGATAATTTAAATATTCTTAATCCAAAAATGAAGTCCATTTTGAAATATAAAATATATATAATTTCAAAAAGTAGGTATTACTATTCATAACGTCTATTTTGATTGGTTGTGGTGTGTTAGAACTCGATGTTGCGTACAACACACGCTATCACATTATTCCAAGAGAAGCGTACCATAGAAGCTTGGGGTGTTACAGTTGCCTTCAAGGTGTCCCTCAGCTAGGTTGGGTACTCACCTAAATTTAACAAATAAATTTTTTATTTTTTTTCTTAAAAATAAAAAAATATTTGTATATATATATATATAGGTATCTTGAAAATATTAATTCTCTATTATAACTAAATGAAGTATTAAAAAAAATATTTAAATTAGTTTTATAAATGCTAAAGTTTTAAAAAACAAAGTTATAAATCAATGTATTAGAAAACCTTATACTAGTGTTACATTTCAAAATACAAAACATTTTTTTAGGTAAGACCATGTTTTGGACAACAAGAATGAAAAAATATATAAAATATTTTCCACACATTTGAAATATTTGAAAAGTATTTGAAATCCATACATAATTTTGAAATCATACAAAGTGTAGGTAAAATTTTAAATCACTATCCTTTTTATAGTTTATAAAAAGAGTTTATATGTTTAATGTTATAATTTCAATGTATAGTTTAATTATTTTGGAAAACTAATTATACATAGATATTTTAATTTAAACCACCAGAATGACTAACGACTATAATTATAGCTGTTAGAAACTCAATGGTCACCTAAGGGCAAACAATTGAATTGGGGCCTTATATAAGCATGTATCAGGGTGTTCCAAGTTCAAGACAATTTGGCGAAGATGGTGCTTATCATCCCACTGGTGCTCATTACAACTATCTTGGTTTTGGCCGTGATTTTTTTCATTCTTACTGATCTAAAGGACCTTTAATATTTACTCGGTCTCATTGTTGTGTTAGCTGGACTTCTATTAGCTATAATAGGGCTTCTAATATGTATTTTTTAGTTAGATTCTCCTAGTTTTTATGAAATGTAATTAATTCAGTGTTTAATATGAATGCCTTGTGTTTATTTCATATGTTTTATTCGAGTATCACATAAATTAAACCAAATTAAATTATAATATTATCATTACATGTGTCAAAGGTTAGGCGGAATCACAAAAAATGTGAAATTTATTTTTTTCCATAAGAGTTTTCCCCACTAATTTAACCACTTTAGGGATCACAACATGTGATGCACCCAGTCTGTACTTCCTTAGAAAAGAAAAATGAGACAAATCATATACCTAAGATAAACTCATAGGTAAGTCCACATAATATTAAAATGATCCAAATGTTTCAATAACTTCATATGTTATAGTAAACAGTGGAAATAATTTTTATTTCACATCAAAATGAAAAACAAATTTCCAAGGAGATACTCTGAGAAAAAATGACCACTTTCTTAAAATGGAAAACCTTCCCTCCAATTATCTACATTCATTTTCTACCTAATCCGATATACCCTCATATAGTGATGGATTATATTTTTCTTCTCAAGAATTTATTATTCTATATATGGTGAAAAAAACCCCTTTTCATTAACTTTATCATGACATGATAGACTTCAACATTGGTGTACAAATAATGCTTCAACTGGTGCCATCTATAAACTGAAATTAAAACTCTTAATATAGAAAAATTAAAATAATGAAATATATAGAACCAAAATATTATTATAATCCAATAAAAATATAGACACATATATCCCAATGTTTTAATTTTTTGATCAAACACTCTACCAAATTTAGGATGAATAAATGTACTGTAATTTAATTTAGTACCAGATGACTTTTGATGTCCATTACAATTTTTTTTTGGTAAATATGGGATCATGATCAAATAAAATACAAATAGGGGAAATAGTAATTTGACTATCCATTTATTATAAACTCAATAAGGTTGATCTAAAGACATAGTATCTCAAATAGGATAAAAGTGTATATATTTTTACAATAAATAAACAGTTACACAAATCAAATTATTACATAGAGATATATTTGGTAATAAAAAATAAAAACCCATGGATATATTCTCCAATTTACATTCATGAAATTGAAATGGCCTAATCATCCATTTTTTAGTTTTCTCTTATCATTAACCAATTTAAAATTCAAAATCTTCATAGAAAATTCGATAATATATTTTTTTCATTCCCCCACCTATAATAATTCCAAGGGTCTCAATACATATTAGTACTAATAAATGAATAGGAATCTAAAAGCTTTGATATTCACTCAAAAGTTACATATTAAAATTGGAATCACTTTAAGAAAAATTAAACCTTTCTAAACCTAACAACTCTTTCTTTTTCAAAATTAACATTGGTTGATTTTAATACCTTAAGAAATTCTACTTTTTCTAGAAACCCATGATGTTCCATACAAAACTTGTTAATTATTTCTACCAAGTATTATTGTGTTGGCACATAAAACAAAAGAAATCGAGTTCCTACATAAAGAATTTTTATACCAAAATTAATTAAATCATTAAAAAATGCATCATGTTCCAAATATAAAATGGTTTTAAAACTTTATAATTTTAAATCAAGGCATCAACTACTTTGTTTTATTTTCCTAGATGATAGTGAATCGTAAAATAATACTCATTTATTAGTTACAACTGACTTCTACAAACTATGTTGAACTCTTTTTGAGTTCATATATAATTTAAACTTTTATCGTCATTATATATTACACATATTACCGCTATAAAATTTTCATCCAAATTATTTATGTAAAAAAACACTTCAATCTAAAGATCGTGTGTAAGATAATTTTTATCATAGAGTTTTTATTGATGTGAAGCATCTCCAATTAACCCATCATATTGAATAAAAAACAACCAATTCCATTCAATTAAGCTTAATCGTAAATAAAAAAGCACCATATCTTATTGTCATTTCTAACACTGGAGTATTAGATAACATTATTTTCAATTATTGAAAACATCCATATAATTCCTTTATCCAGATGAATTTATCGTTGTTTCGAGTTATCCTAGTTAGTGGGATAGACAATTGAGAATATTATTCAAAAATCCTTCTGTTGTGACCGATAATCAATAAAAATATTGAATATTCGTGAAATTTATAGATCATGTACACTCTTCTAAAAAATTAGTTTTAATAGGATAAAGGATTTTCCATCTTTAAAAACAATATACTCTATGAATGAATTTTGTTTTGTAAAAAATTTCACATTTATTGAATTCTATAAATAAATTCTTTTATTTTAATGAGTATAAAACATTAATTATTTTTTCCTTAGGTTTATCATAACTTTTATAATAAACCAAAATTTCAACATTTAGAACCAAAATAAATTCATCCAAACACTCATGGAAAACTCTATTCATGAGATCTATATATACAATGGTTCAACATGACAAATTGAAGTGTATAACCCGAATATAATAATTCACATGCCATGTATGGATCTCCATTCTTAAAATTTCTTCCTCCTTCATATTCAACTAATGGTACCTTGACTTTATATCAATCATTGTAAAATACTACGTATAATGGAGATGAACAAATAAGGAATCAATATGAGGAAAAGATATTTTTTTTAATGTGGTGTTACCGATGGATCAATAATCAATTAAAACTCTCATGTTACCATCCTTATTTTTAATAAACAATACAAGATCACCCCATGGTAAAGTTTTAGGGAAGATGAAACCATTATTAAGTAACTCGTACACTTGTATTCAATTATAAAATTTATAGTTGAGATATTCTATTAGGTGGTTTTAAAACTAGAATAAAATCATACAGAAATCCCATAGTAAATTCAACCTCTTAATTGATAATTATGATAAGAATTTTACTGGAATATAAATCCACATATTCATTGAATAATGAAACATCATTACTTTCAAATATTACAATCTTTAAAAAAATATGTGCATGATAACATTCACTTCAATATTTAATCAACTTCATTTCTTATTAATATGTTATCAAAGGAATAAATTCTTTAATATATAAAATATAAAACCTTTTTAAAAAAATTAGTTCTCTAGTACTATAATTTATTTTAGAATGATAAACTGAAAACTAATCTATAACTAGAATAAAATAAAACTTTATAATATTAAATATAACACTTTTGTTAAGAAAAAACATTACACAAAGGATAAAAATAATATTTATCTACATTATTTTACCATTATTATACCCCCAAAAACATTCACCTACTGTTATCAATTTATTTATCAATATGTAATTTACTTTTTAATTATAAAATTACTATATTTTAAAAATTCATCGATCCAAAATTCCGTAATACATTTACATAATCTTAATTAACAAGAAATTTATCTATCACACCTTCAATTGAGGGTTCAAAATATTTAATAAAAGGAATAAACTAATATTACATACCATTTTTTGGATCTTAATAATTCCTATCTTCAGTAAATAACATTTTATATGGGTTAGCATAATGACCTACCTCATTAAAATTTTAACATCTTACTATTGACTCACTTTCTAGTTTCCTATTACTTTTCAAGTCACTTTTTTTAATTTCATCCAGGTTAAAATGAAAAAAATACCATATTTTAAACACTTTATCCATTCTATAAAACATTCAATAAAATAGCTTATAATAAATTTGGATAATTTAGGGGGCTTAAATTTAAATTTATTAGTTTACTACTTCTTAATTTCTTTCCTCCTAAACTTCCTCTTACTCTTTAAAAAAAGTATATTAGTGTAAAAAACTATATATAAAATTTATCAGCATAATGAAGAAACTCTATAGAAATTTTAAATCCATGATATTTCAATTCTCTTCTTAAAATTGTGGTTGAACAATGCAAAATCTATCAATTTTAATTTTATGGTCTAGAAAAAAAAACCAGTGCATACCTAGCCAATCTTACAAAATATTTTTCATAAGTTTTCTTACATTTATTAAAAACAAAAAAAATAATTTATATTTTTTATTTTTTATTTTTTAAACAATAATTCATAATAAAAAATATTTTGGAAGATAGTTCACTCTATATAATCAATATCATCCTTTTCTTCAATATTCTCAATAAGATACCACTAAAAATTGACTTCAACTTTACGATGATATATAAAAAGAATTACCTTTTTATGTTTCATTCATCCTAAATCATCAAATATCTTCTCAAACTAATTTTCCCATCCTTTGGATTTTAAAAGGTCAAATGATCCAATAAATTTTTAAGGGTGTTATTTCATGAAATTCTATACTATAATCATGTTCCTCTATAGAGAATTCAGTCGATCCCTTCCATAGGTTCAATTATAAATAGACTGTGTAAGATAATTTAACACATCAAAAAAAATAATCTTTTCAAACCCTTATAGGTTGATTATTCGATATGTTATTGTCTATTTGATTCTTTCTTAAATCATCACCCCTAATTCCTCTAAAAAAATCATTCTAATCATTTATGGTTTATAAAGATAAATGAAAAAAATATTAAAATCCTTATTAAAATAATTTAATCCAAAATTAAATTATCATTAATGTGTATTTTGAAATTATTCTATCCTCTAAAGTAATCTGAAACTTTCCTTGTATACCAATTATAACATCATTTAACAAAATAAACCCATACTTGTATGATTTATAAAAATGGTTCCACTTTCTATAATTTTATATGATATTTTCAGTTTATAGTATTAGATAATTAAGAAAAATATCATAAAAGGGTAAACTTTCACGTAGTGTACATTTTCTTCCAAAAAATAGGCCTTTAGGTATACTACTTTATTTCATTTAATGAACTTTTTATTAATTTAATATGAGTCACCAAAGAAATAATCATGAACTTATTAAAATTTTTATTTATCCATAGATCTAGTTAAATGTATTTTAATATGTGGGATATGAAATAAAATCTCAATTAAGGATATAAAATATTAATAAATCCCATTGGTCTAGTGAAAAATATAAACAATCCATGGATGTTTTTTCCATTTAATAAATAAAACATGAGGACATAAATAAAACATTTCTCTATTTAGAAAATAATTTTTTCTCAAATAAAACATTTGAGAACAAATTATTAGTCATAGGAGAAGAATAAAAAAATCATGAAGCTTATGGGAAACCATGAAAAAAAATTCAAAACCATTCAAATTTAAACATTTATAATATTTTATTAACATAAGAATTCAAAATATATTTATGAAACCCCCATTTCCAAGAAGAATATAGTTATCTTAGAGAATCATATTGATAACCATTTTTCATTAATTTTATCCCATGACAAAGTAATTAAAGTGTAGTTAATTTTTTAGTATTAAACCACCCAGTTATTTCAAAAAAATTATCACCTTTTAAGAGAAAATAATTACTAATTTGTTGGAGTTGTATTTTGGGCTCACGTATCATCATGAGTTATATCAAGATAAACTGTCATAATCTATAATTCTACATTACAATATAATTAAGAATAAATTTATAATATTGCAAATTTTCACCCCAAAAAATATTTTGAAATCATAATAAATAAAATTTATATTATCACACAATCATAAATTGAAATATCCTTTTTTACTTAGAAACAATTAAAAATGAAAAATAAAAATAATATTACTAATATGATCAACTTTGAAATAACTTGTTTAGTTATTGATAATTTTTTTATAATGAATAATTACTATAATAATGGAAAAAGTGGTCAATATGTATATGTTAAAAAACATACCCTTTTCACATGGGTCAAGAAAGTATAAAAATCGTATGAAAAACATTCAAAAAATTATTTTTTTAATTTTTTTTAAAGAAAGTAAAATATAGTATAAAATAACCTCAAGAAACCTTTTAATTTTATATAATAAAATTCTTGAAAACTTTAAAATAACATGTATATAGATGAGGGTGATTTTAAGGCATTTGAAACAACATTTTAAAGGAAAATACCTTACGTTGATACCCGACTCATTTAACCTGTATTTATAACCTCTAGAGTAATAATATTATATTAATTTTTAAATTTATTAGGAATATTATATATATTAATTAAATTATAATTATTACCTTTGTTTCATTTGTTATAATATGTTATTTAGTTATGAAAATATTTAAGTTCATGTTGAATGTTTTGGGGATGTTTAGTTAACAACGTCATGATAACATTGGTGCATTGAACATGGTCAAAGGGGTTATGGTTAAAATATCTCCAAAATACTAAAAATTTAATATTTATAATATTTTTAAATTATATATAGTTTAAAAAAACCATTTATGTTATTAATGAAAAATGAACCATGTCATTTCATGGAGATGGTAGTATGTACGTAAACATGAACACCATATTTATTTTTATAATGGTTAGAAAAATAATAAATTAGATAATGTTTCTATTTTATTAAATTATAAATTTGTTATAAATTTAATATGTATTAACAATTTCTATCTTTACGACTATACTTTTATGGTGGATATGAAAAATAAAAAACATCGTTTAATGGTGGTGGTAGTCCACTTGTATGCATGAACGAAATTATCATTTTCCCACTGAGGGTAGTCTAAGATGTTATATAATAAATTATATTTAAATATTTAAAAATATTTCATAAATATAATATAAATTAATTTTTTAAACTATTTTATCCATGCATGTGGTCTGATAATGAAAAATTAAACACATCGCTTCATGGAGGTGGCAGTTCACACATACACATGACCTTTGTTTTCATTTCCCATAGGATTGAAAAGGAGATGAAAAATGGTTTTACCATAATCATAATAAAATTAAGTTATTAAAAATACTGAATTTTTGTATCATCATGGTTAAATAATATCATAATGTGGTAGAATAAAAAATAATCATTAAACACTTAGTAAATAATTATACATCTTCTTGGGGAAATATCTATTAGATTACACATTAATCCTTTTTAGGTTGGTCTTTTACAGATATGATAAAATCAAGGAAAAAGGTAGGGATCTTATGAAGGTATTTGGTGCGGGGTTTTCTGCGATAATTTTCGCAATGTGTATGGAGAAGTGAGGAAGGAGGGTTCCCTTTTATAAGTTAGGGGAGTGGAACACCTATAACTTCTTAAAACATTTAAATATATTACATTTCATTCTCAATGGAATGTATCACAAAATGAAAAAATTTAGAAACAAATATAGTTTTATTTTAATATATACTCAATAAATCATATTTAGGAAATCTATCAAGATATTATATACCTTATAAATTAATATAACTCTCTATTAAACCATTTAACCTTTATCAGAAAGATTATGTTTTATCAATGTTACCCATCATAATGAAAAAATAAAATTATTGATATTAAAATATTTGAGACAAATTATTGAAAATATAAAAAATATTTTACTATATTTAATTTCAACAATTATTATAAATTAATTTTATTATAATTTCACCAACTAATGTGAATTTGTTTTAATAAAAATGTCCTTTTAAGCATAAAAATTAGGTTATACCAAAATAAACTATAATAAGGATAAATATATAATTAATTAGATTATAAAAAGTTAAATTGTTCTAATTTATATTTTAAACCAATCTAAAATAGAATTTTTCTTTTAATATACATCAAAATAAATGATAGTTTTAATTAAAATTCATATTTTTCACTATTGAAAAATAGTGAATATTTTAAGAAAAGTCCAAAAAATTAATCAAAATCAAAATTAGATATATTTATTTAAAAAATTAATTCCCTTTTATGATTAAAATTCTAAAATTATGAATTTTAACTTTTAAATAACCCCTTGTAATACCTGGAAAATAAATTAGTAAAATAAAATAATTATATTTTCAATTAAAAATGAAATAAAATTATTTATAAAACCATTATGAATGTGAATCCATAAAATAAATAATTAAAAACAATATGACTTAATTATTTCTTGGATTACCTAGTTTTACAAATTCATACCATGTAAATAAATATCAGCCTCAAAATTTTATTTATTATTTAGGCAAGTGAGTGTATTTGTATATCTTTTTTTTGATTCTTATGTTGTTACCTTCATCATATGATTCATCCATAAAACCCAAACCTTGTGAATCACTATATTTCATGGTGAATAATCTCTATGATGGAATATATTAGCTAAATTTTCTTTAAATATATATTCCCATCTAGTTTTACCAGTTTTGGGTAGAAATCATGTGTTGCCTCAGGTACATACTACATTTGAAAAGAAACATGAAACACATCATGTAACTAAGATAAATTATGAGGTAAGGACACTCGATATAAAAATTATTTAACTTTTTGAAAAATTTAATATAGATAAATACTCAATGAAATTAATTTTATTCTATATCTAAAATATATTACAATTTTCCAAGAAGATAATTTATGGAACATATTATATCATACGAAAAATGAGTGAACATTCCTCTGGTTATCCACATAAATTTTCTTCCAACTCTAAGCTTTCCTCTTATAGTGATGAATCATCTTTGACATATCGTGCATTTATTCTACCATTTATATCTCCAACTACTTCATTTCATAAAATTCATCAAAACTTGATGAGACTCAACATCTATTTTCATAAAATTATAAAAAATAAACCATTGAACAATGGAATAAAAACTATTATTATAAGAAAATTAAATTAATGAAAGATATTGACCCGAACATCCCTAATAATCCAAAGTGAAATCCTGAAGAAAATATTATAAAGACAAAAAATTTTACTCAGACTAAATTTCTTATTAAGGATGAAATGATTTATATAAATCTAATTTTGTACCCAATAAATTTAAAATACCTTTCCAAAAATTTGAGGTATATTTAGGATCGATATTAGATAAAATAGAGAGAGAGAGACTCTTTTTAATTTTAATATATCCCTAATATAAAGTCTAGAAAGTTGATCCAACGAAAACGTATTTATAATAGTAATAAAATTAATATATTTATTCAATCAATAAATAATAACCCAAATCACATTATTACGTCAACATGAATTTATTATTCCTACCATGAAATCAATTGATGTATTATGACATTTCCAATTAGGCACTGGCTAAGAACGAGGTTGATCATTTGGTAATTTCCATTTTGATTTATTCTTTTGAAATGTTATACATTTCATAGAAAATTATATAATAAGTTTTGTTGTTCAATATTAGTAGTAATATTTCTAATGGTCTTTGTACATATTAGTACTAATAGGCTAATTGGAAAATATAGAGATATGAGCTTCAACCAACATTTCTTAATACAAATAGATATCACATGGATATAAAAACCTCTTTCCAAATATCATGAGACATTATTATTTAATATTAATGTTAGAATATTTAATTTCCTTATCCAATTATATATTTTCATGAAATTCATAATCTTACGTCTTAGACTTGATAACTATTTATTACAGGGATGACTATACTGACAAATAAACTAAAAGAGATGAAGTTCCTATATACTCAATTAACTGGATGTCATTTATTTAACAATTAACCAAATAATCAAGTTATAAAAATCATGATTAATGATACATTATCCTTTCTACTAAGGAAACTAGCTACTTTGCTAACTTTTCCTCAATGATAGTGAATCATGAAATCATTATCTTTTATTAGTTCATACTATCTACCCTACCTCATATTAATATATTTATCTATAAATATATATCATAAAAATTTATAGATAATAGATATTAAAAATTTTACCGTAAAGAAAATATTCCACTAAATTTTTAATTAATGAACCACTATTTACCGCACCAGATCATGTGTTAGATAGATTTTCTCATGGAATTTTATTTTACACGAACCATATGTAATTACCCAATCACCCATGAAACACGACACAACCAATTACATTTAATTAAGCATCATTATAAATAATTAATTAAAAATTTATTATTTTTAAGGATAACAATTGATAACTAATTAGTATTATTTTCAATTCCTCAATACAATAACTACATTTCGTTGTCTAGATGAATTTAACTTCTTTTTTTATTTAACTTATTTAGAGGGATAGATAACTGATAAATATTCCTGAAAACCATTGGCTATAAACCAATAATCAATGAAAACATTGAATTTGAGTTACATTTTAAGGTCATGGAAACTCTTCCAACACTTTGGTTTTAGTAGGATAAAAAATTATTCCTTCATTAAAAACAAAATTCCCAAGGAAAAAATTCAATTGCAACCAAAATTTATATTTAATAAAATTTTCATATATATTATTTTAATTTAATTTCTAAAAAACAATAATTAGGTTTATTCTAGGCTCCTCACAACTCTTTAAATAAGCTATATCATCATCAATTAAAACAACCAAATATTTATCCAAATGATCATGGAAAACTCTTTTTATAAAATCAAAAAATACATCAAGTTCATTTGTTAACCCAAAAGGAAAAACCAAAAACTTATGGTTCCTATACCTAGTATAGTAAACTGTTAGAATATTGTCCTCCTCCATCACCATCAGTTAGTGGCACAAATATATATATATATATATATATATATATATATATTTGAAAAACACCGATCACCCAAGATATTCTAAAATAAGTCATCGATATATTGAAATAGATACTTGTTCTTATAAGTGATTTTGTTGAGTTTACTATAATAAAATAAAATTATCATGTAACCATAATTATTTTTGAAAAAAATAGGATAACACCAAGGTGAATCCCTTGGGAGGATAAAACACTTATTAATAAATTATTATAACCACCATTTCAATTCCAAAATATCTACTAGAGAAATCCAATATGGAGATTTTGAATGTGTACTAACATAAAGTTCTAGTTCAACTGTAAATTCAACCTCCCAATCATGAATAATTCACACAAAATAATTTAAAAATATATCCAGATATTCATTGATAATTGGAACATCAATAATTGTAACTGTTACTTTCTCTTCTACAATATCGTTAAGAAAACATAGACTTACGTCATCTATCTATTTCTTAGCTTCTGAATCTGTTATCAAATTTATAAATTAATTATTATTTATGAACTAAAATTAATTTAGAAATATTAATTCTTTATATATTTAATCTATTTTATCACATTGAACTAAATTCCAATTTTAACCCAGAATAACATCAAAATATACAATGTCCAATATAACATGGTATGTAGGAAAAAATTCCATAGATGATAACATGAATATTTATGTAAATTTTTGTCTCTTTTACTATGACTTGATTTTTTAAGAAATGTTACAACTTCATTTCAAAGGATGGTATTTCAATTTTACTTTAAAACTTCCTTGATATATAAGAATTCATAGATCCAAAATCATATAAGGAATTAACATAATCATATTAAAAAAGTTACATAAAAACCATCACTTTATTTAAGGACACCAAATATATTGTATTTACAGAAAAATACTTTCCCAAACATTTTTATTTTTATTTTTGATTATTCCTAATGTTTTTTGAAAACTACATACATGTGTTTGTTTAATAAACTGACTCAATACAAATAAAACATCTTAGTTCTAGATGACTATCTATTCTCCCATTACATTTCCAATCATATCTTATTACCTTAATGTCATCAGAAAAATAACAAAGATTACAACATCGTTAACAATATTATAATCAAATAAAAAATTATTTATTTATTTTACTATATTTGGAATATTTGGGGGGTTTAACTCCATAATTCATAGTTGTCTACTTCTCTATTTCATACCACATAGATTTATTCTTACTATTGTTTTCACAAAGTACACAAGTGTTAAAAAAATCTATCTCATATTTCCCATAACAATGAAATACCACCTAATAACTTTGGAATTCTTGAGGGGAAAACTCTCTTTATAAACATGGTTTCAGACCTTTTTAAATTATATCAATTTTACTTTCATTATCCAGAATATAATTCAGCGTATACCTGGTTAGTCTTGTGAACATTTTTCATAAGTTTCCAATGATTCTTCTAATATTTACTTTAACACCAAAATTTTATATTCCATTCTATGTTAAAGATCATTAGAAAAATTCATCTCTAGAAAAATATATCTAAACACATTCCATTTCATGGCATCAATTTCATCCTTTCCTTTATAATTATTCATCAAAGACCACCATTGAACAATTTCACCTTTAAAATGATAAATATTTAGAATTAAAGTTTTATGAAAAATTCATTATAGAACATAAAATATATTCACCAATTCATTTATCAATCCTTGTACTTTCATTGTGTTTAAAGATCCACTAAAATCAGGTGGGAGTTGATTCATGAAATGCACCACTATAGTCATGTTTTTCTATGGATAATTAATTATATCCCATTCATGGGTTCCATGGAAAATAAGATACATCCTATAACTTAACACTATAAACAATTGATGCATACCAAACATCCCAGGTTTCTAATTTGGTAGGTTATTAATCCCTTGCGGTCTTCCTACTCCAGCTACTATTTTCTATCTCTTGAAATCCATTTAGAACAAACATAAATTATATGAATTAATAAAGAAATCTTCAAAATATATCTTATGATAATATAATACACAACTAATGTATCTATAAAATGTCTTTTAACATTCTTCTAACAACTAGAGGAATCCAAACCCTTACTTTGATATGAACCACATGACTCTATAACAAAGTTAGTATATAATTACGTTATTTTTAAGAAGGGATGCACTGTAAAAAAATCTATTAATGTTTTATATTTAGTATTTAAAATAATTAGATCTAGAATACATCAAAATAGGACACTTTCACATAGTGCCTATTTTTTCACAGAAGAAGGGGTTTAATTTTACACACATGTTTCGTTCAAGAAACTTTTTCTTCTTTTAAGATGATTCACGATAAAGGAAATATTGACCATGATAAAATTTATATTCATACATAGACCATTTTGAAAATATTGGAAAATTTCAATTTAGAAACAATTCTCAATAAAGGATATAAAAATAAATTAATCCAATAATTCTAGTAAAAAACATGAAAACCCCTGAATATGCTTTCATTTTTCCAAATTAAACATGGGAATATGAATAAAAAATCTCTACCTATGGGGAATAATATTTTATCAAATAAAATATTTGAGAACCCATTATTAGTCATAGGAAAATCATAAAAGCATCCTGATAAATGTGGAAGCACATGAATGAATTTCAAACCCTTTCACATTTAAAATATCCAAAACATTTATTTCCTTGTGAAATTAAAATATTTTCAAAAAAACCCATTTTAAAAACATAAAATAAATATCTTTGAGTATTATATTCATAAACTATGTTCAATAATTTTTAAACTATTCTAGAGTAACTGAATCAATATTAATTCAATAGTAGTGACCTACCTGGTGATATCTCTCATTTTTCACATTCTATGAATAAATCCTTATTCAATGATTTGATAAGATATATCAGGCATACCGGTTTTCCAGAGCTATATTGAGCTCACTTATAATCCTATATAATGATAAAGTACTATATTATGAAAAAATATATATAATGATAAAATATTTTATCACAAAACCTAATTTATACCTATAAGAAAAACACTTTCAATTTTTATATAATCACAATGAGAAATATCATTTTTCTTTTAAAAGTATTAAAAATTTAAATGTACAAGAAAACTGAAAATAATATATACTTCAAAAAACCATTTTAACTTTTAGTGGAAGGATTATAATGAATATATTTTATGATATATGGGAAAAGAGACCAAGCTATATATATTAAAAAAAATTCTTGTTTCACATGGGTAAAGAAAGTAAAAAACAACTAGTATGGAAAATATTGAAAGGAATAATTTTTAACAATTGTGAATAAAGTAAAATATAGTTGTAAATGAACATTATAAACCTTTTAAGCATAAATAAAAAAATTATTTAAAATTTTAAATGAACAATGATATGAAGGAGAGGGAGTTTAAAAATTTTAAAACATCTTTTCATGGAAAATTACTTACTTCACGTTTTGAAATGTTTTATTCTTATACACACCCTCCTGAGTAAAAAAATCACATTATATTTATACCTATATATAGACCTTTTTAATTATCATTTAATTATTATTATTCCATTTCTTTAATTTTCTACCATGTTATATTTAATTGTTATAATAATTTTGTTCATATTGGATGTTTTGAGGATTCTTGGATTTTAACATTAAAATAATATCAGTATGTTGACCTTACATTTTGTTAAAATTATAATAAATTAAAATTTCAGGCAATTTAAAAATAAACCATTTAAGGTGGTCATTTAAAATAAGAATGACATTCATGGAGATTTTTATCTGTACATAAGCATACATAACATTTTAATTTTTCTTAATGGATAGAAAAGAAATAAATTAGATATTTTTTATTTTCTAAAAATCATAAATATATTATAAATATAATATTTATTTATCATTTCCATATTTATGTCCATCCTTGTATGGTGGAGATAAAAAATGAATTTCATAACTTTGTGAAAGTGGTAGTACACATTTCCTCATGAGCGAAAATATCATTTTTTCTATAGAATGTAGGGAAAGAAAGAAAGTAATAAACTATCCTAATAGAATCATAATTATTTCATAAATATTACATGTATACATCTTTTTCATCTTTTAAGCTATCCATAAGAACTATTAATGAATAATTAAACAAATCAGTCCATTGATGTGGTAATCCAAACATACAATTGTGTGATGTTATCATCTCTCATTCGATGGAAAATGAGATGAAAAGAGGTTGTACCAAAATAAAAATAATAATTATTCATATGGAATATTATTATATTCTTATATCAAAATAGTGGAAGAATATTTAATGGATATTTAATAAAAAATTATCTTAAAACACTTCATTAAGAAATATATATGTCTTCTTGGAAATGCCTCCAGTGGGTTACTCCTTAATCCTTAATATGTTTGTCTTTTGGATAGACCAAAACCAATATGACTTTGGGAGGGATATTGGTAATGTATTTGGGTAGGTATTGATTGATATAAATATCTTAATGTGTCTATATAATTAAGTATAGGAGTAATATTTTACAAGTTAGGGGAGGGACGCACTTGTAAACACATAAAACCTTTAAATGTATTATTTGTCTATCTTGAAGTATAGTGGAACAAAATGAAATTTTTTGGAATAAAAAAATTTTATAGAATAAATACAAAAAATAAATAAAATTTATACACGTTTAAAAGGTATTTGATACATTATCTCTTAGTTTAACCCCCATTAACCATTTAACTTTCAACGGGGTGATACAATTTTTGTAAGGTTACTATTCATAATGACCCAAAATGGGGTTGAAATTATTAAAAAATTTGAAACACATTATTAAAAAAATATGAAATCTATTTTAAAAATTTCAATATACTGAAGGGGTAAACATTTATGTAAACTTAAATATAGAAACTCTAATGGGATAGTTTTATTTAAATTCCCATTTTAAGCATAAAAATTAGTTTTTACTAAAATCAAGTATAATGACAATTAATATTGAATTATTTTTATTATTTTTATTAAAATGGGAATAATGTAACATTGAAATGAATAAAAAATAGAATAGTATATTTTATTTACTTGAGATGACATGATAGTTCTAAAAAATTCAATATTTTTCACTATTCATCCAAACATTAATCTTCGTAGAAAAAAAAATTCACCCTAAGATAAATTTGATATGTTGATTATAAAAATTAAACCTTTATAATAAATTATAAATCTATAATAAATAAATTTAACTATTAAATGAAATCATGTAATACATAGGTAAACAATTTAGTAAAATAAAATGAATACTTTTGAAAATTGAAAAATCATATAAAATTATTTATAAAAAAATGATGAATATTAATTAATAAAATTAATACTTATAACTAATAAGATTGAATTATTTCTAGGATTAAATATGTTTTCATAGTGATAAATGGACACATATTTTCACCTCCTAAATGCCATGGGTTGGCAACTAGCATTGTGGGTTTAGAACACTCATATATGAGAGGAATTACCCTGAAAATATTTATTAAAAGATAATCATACACTAATTAGATACATACATAATATAAAATATTATTGATACTTAAAATGTTATAAAAGAAATAAAAAATGGAAAATAACATGAGAAACACTTTTGGTAGTGAACCACGAACACTATTAGTCCTTGAACAGGCCTTATAGGCTAGTATTAACCAACAAACACATGTATAAATGAAATATATATATATATATATAAGTTAGAATATTGGTATAATATGTATGATTTTCCCAAAAACCTATAAGGAAAATATATAAGAATCAAAATAAATCACTAGGGAACAAACAAAAACATCTAGTCATTACCTAATTTAGGGCCTCTATGTTCATAATTTTATTGCAGATCACTAAAGAAATATAGCACATATGATGATAACATATCATTGAAAACACAGACACACACAAAATTTTCCGTTCATTCACATTATCACTAAACTAGTCTTCCTAATCCCAAATTTCATACATATTCGGGTTCCGATACCGTATATAATTCACATTCACATCCATGAAAATACATCATATCCAATACTATGAAATAAAATCCATCACTACACTTGACATAAATATAATTGAGCTGTAATACCAAGATCCTTTTGAGCCTATGTAAACACAATCTATACTGGAATCCCCTAAAACCTTTATTGAATTACACATGTATTAGACATAATAAATTTTATCTTCGATACATGAATACACAAAGACCATAAGTTTCTACTACCCACATATACATTTATTAGTTAACCATGAGCTAGGACAGAATATATGAGTATATTCCCAACAACTATTTTTTATAATAACTCATATATTTATATATACCATATATCTTATAGAATATAGAGTGGAGTAAGAGGAGTAGATAACTATTCATATCCTTGAAAACTAAGGTGTTGGGTGAAATCCTAGTACCAAAGTCATTGTATGGGTATCAATCATGTCTTATAAGTCAAGTGGTGGAGCATAATAAATAAATAAAAAATATTGAATTTGAAAAAGTACACAACAAATCTCCTTGTTATTAAATAAAATAAGACTCAAATTATAGTGGACATCAAGTAGGGAAACCCAACTTCCTACAGTGACAACTAGGTGGATAACATTACTTATGCACACAACAAGCTTCAAGGTTCATCGCCATCACAAATAATTTATTATAAATCAATTTAGAACTATATTATCATTATTATTAATCATTTATATGTGAGAATTAACAATATAATTTTAATGAAAAAGGGTTTCCATTTAATAACTATAATAAAAAAAATTTTGATTCATTAGTCCCAATATTATTATTATTACATTTATATAGTTTTGAGATCTTGTGACACAAATATAACTACTATAAATATTGTAAAATCAAAAATGGTATAAGAAATCCTGAAAAATTAAAAAATAAATAAAAATTAACTGAATGGAATCTATTATTAGCTGATGGAAATTTCTGTTTCCTTCCATATTCCATGAAATCATCCCCACCATATTTACATGCGATCTATACAATTCCACCATCAACCACATCATATTATTCCCATAGTAATATAAAAAAGACACCACCATTTCTATATCATCAAATCGTTCAAGTTTTATAGTAAAATAATAAAAACAGTTATAATATTTAAATTCATTATGAATCAAATCATAATAACAACAAAAAATCCACAAACTTTCAATACCTTTAGAAAAAACACTTATAAACCTAATCAAAATGATTAATGAACATAACTAGCCGCACAATTTAATTATAGAAACATTATTATATCATAAAATATTTATTAATTCAATACTTTTTTGGAATATTGATAAATTAAAAAAACCTAATACAACATCTACTAAAAGTGAAGAAAACATTTATTAAATTTTTTTAAGAAATTATCATTCACATCATGAAATTAAAATGATGAATGATAACTTTGAGAAATGTTTTGGTCTTTATCCTCCTTTTCTAATCGCCTTTAAGTTGTTTAATATGTTTTATGCCTTAAAATAGGAAATAAAGGCATTAAATTCACAATAATGTTTTATCAAACAATTTAAAAAATATAATGAGATAACAACATGGTGAAAATCATAATCGTTTATAAAGATACAACACCATATATTTTAATTTTTATAATTTTGAATTATTATATTATTTGAGATAATACCAATCATTTAGATAATGAAATTTATAATATGAAAATCCCATATTTAAAAAAAAAAATTATATGAGAAGTATTTAATACCTTATATTGATATCAAATATTAATAATCACTAAACAAGTTTGAACGAAATATGATGGAAACTAAACAAAAAACAAAATATCTGAGTATGAATCCAAAATAGATAATATATCAATTAACATCCTTAAATAATTGATGATAAATAAAAATAAATTCATATAGTAAAAACTTCTATGCCTTTGAAAGAAGAAAAATGTGAAATATAATGGGAAGAAATGGGGTATAATTTGTAACTTGGATCAAAGGTAGTAATTTAACAAATCTATAATCAAATTAAGAGGACTATGTTTTTCCAAATTTCTACTATAACTACCTACGACATGAGAAAAGAAGGGTAAAATTGGAAGAATATGATATTCACCACCAATTTATAGAAAATACCAAAAAACACTGGGTCAAGTCAGGTGAGGAATTTTCTACACCATAATGTGATAAGATCCATATATTATTGTGGAATATCCTCATGCATCCCCCACATTTCATTGAAATTAAGGGATAATTATTGAATATGAATAATGAGTTTTACCATTTTTTAAAACCCAAATAAATCCTAGAATCAATACTTAGACTTATCCTGTAATCCAATCAACCCCCGACCAGGGTCATAGTGTATACCATTCACCATGATGAAATGAATCCTACAAAGATATAACCAAATAAAATGAACTCTTATACCACATGGTGAAACACCTTCGGACATAGTGTGAGAGAATCATACATAATCATACATTGATATGTTTTTGTTACTTAAATATGGATTTATATAGACATTTTAAAATTGAAAATATTTTTTTACAATTATTCACGGAGTACCACCCATCTCCACATCACAACCAATCAACCTGATGTCACAAACTGACTACTAACCACACAATAAATAGAATCCATATTAACACCAAAAATCTTAACTATCACTAAATACAAACAAAACAATGCCAAAAACATTCAAACCCTAAGAAAACCCTTATTATCCAATCAAAATATCATAGTTTAACACACAAAAAAATATCAAGATAATCCTTAACTCACCTAAAAGGCTACCACTAAACATCTTTAGTACTTAAAAAATAATAAAATATTGGTTTGGGAAAATATGTTCCTCTAAAAATTTTAAGTCAATAAAAAATCTAATTTACTATGTTTTAAATTAACTTATATTTACCTCTATTCATAAAAATATTTTTATTCCTTTTCATGATCCCTATAACATTAGTGATAAAACAATATCATCAATAAATTCCACCAGAAATCTATCCAACAATTATTTAAATACTCTATTCATTTAATCCATAAATAAAATAGGTTCCTAGATAAAAAAATTCATAATAAAAAATAGTGACCAAACATCATTTAAAGAACTATTATAGGATTATCTTTCACATACACATTCAACTAATGATATTTATACTTAATGTCAATGTTTGGAAAGTATATACCTCACAGGAGATGATAAAAAAATTTGTCAATATGAGAAAATGATACTTAATATTAATATTAATGTTATAAGGTTATATTAATTAAATTAAAATCATGAGGGAATAATATTTGAATATAAAATTAAATCAAGGGTACCCTAACCTAAAGTTCTAAGAAGAATTAATTCTGTATTATATAACGACCAAATATTTTTCATCCTTCAAATTAATACTATCTTCAATAGTTTATATTACAGAAAACAACAAACTAACAAAAAACCAAAATATGAAAAGATATATATTTATGTTACATGAATAATATAATCATTATTATATAACAAATTTAAAATTAATTAAACTAATTACATATTATGATTCCTTTTGATTAATATTCTAGAAAGGATCCATTCAAAGAACCACTTAAAAAAGTGCATTGTAAATTACCTTAATAAAATATGTTGATCAGATATAAAAGTTTATTATAATAAGTAATATTTATAATTTTTAAACTAAATTTTATTTTCCAATTCTTATGAAATTTATATGAAATAAAATTATATTCACTTTAAGTTTAAGAATTCATTTTTCAATAAAAACCAATTGTATTCATATTTAGTACTTTTAAAAATAATTATATTTATAAATATTATAATATTAATTTTATTAAAAAAAATTATTTTTTTAATATAAAATTTCAACATAATTTTAGGTTTATTTATTTATATTTTTCTTAAATAATTGAATTTTTTTAAATAGTGAAAAATATGGTTTTTGAAAATACCATGGATTTTAAGACATAAATTGAGTATTAGAATAACCTAAAACGTATGAATCCATTTTATTGATAAAATATATGCCTTATAAATAATAATATATATTTTTTAATATTATATTTTAATTAAGATCCTATATTTCATATTTTAGAACATAAGTAATAAATTTTCTAAAATTATTTGTAATACATTATACATTAGTATTTTAAAATTATTTTTTTTATCAATTTTATAAAATTAATAAAATGAAATTGAATTACAATTTAGAGTCATTGGGTGTAAATTATCTTATTAGATCCACATTATTTTTGATCATAAATGATAAATTATCTTTTTTAAAACTAAATACCATAGTATAAACTAAAATGGTAAAAGTAATGACTTTAGGAATTAAAGGACTCATAAGATTTTAAATGTTTTTGGGAATGAGGGGATGATGTTTGGATCGATATTATATATTTTTTAATCTATTATTTCCAAATTTTGGTTGCACTCTACATGCTTAACATTTTATCCCATTATATAAAGTTGAAAATTAAAAAAAAAAATTGTCACAACTTATAAAAGGGGTCTCCCACCATACCTTAAAGGAACTCCTAAAAAATGTTTTATTTATAAAACCCTGATATTTTTATTTATCCTAGAATAATGTTTCACTATTTTTAGATTTTATTCCCATGATATTATCCTATTCCATCAATTTCTAATGGATCTTCCAAGGAATCGATATCCGCCCTTTTTCTGAGATCGTCAATGAACAACAATTACGAGGTAGGGGTTTGTTTCAATTGTTTATATTTGTTCGAGAATTCTGACTTGATGATTCTTCGTGGTTTAAAACCTTTTATCGAATAACGTGAGGGGGTCGAACCGCACAAACACGGCCGAACCCCCCTCCTATGTTCATGTTTGATTCTTGTGGATGGAGCGGAATGACATGGTGTCGTCGCACCACGCGAGAATCAAACGGCAAGTATTACGCGACACCGTCACGCCGCGCCGTGAAAAGAAAGAACAAGGACGCGACGTCGTCGCGCCACATCGGAGAAACCGAAGACATCCACGGACGGAGTTGGACCACGGCGAAGGGGTGCGGCACCAGCACGCCGCGCCGGAGAACCATGAAGATGGCGCGTTTCATTTTTTGACGTGCGGATTGACGGGCGACAACGAAGCAGGCCGTTCAGGCGTTTGAATCCCTTCGCAGTGAAGGTGGGGTCCCGGGGGGACCATAGGAGAAGACAACAGAAGGAACGGACCACCGGAGCGCGTCTGGTGGTCCGCGGAAGGCAACGGCGGCGCGCCGCCGGAAGAGGGGTGGCCGGCGAAACGCCGACCCCAATTAACGGCGAAGGGCGGGGGATCCGCGCACCCCGCCAACGATACGGCTCGGCCATGTTGGCCGAGCCGCGGCCGGCTGGTCGGGCCGGACCGAGCCGGGCCGGGCCGGGCCAGGCCCAGCCGGGTCGGACCCGGGTCGGGTCGACCCGGTTCGGCCGCCAAGGGGGGGTCGGGCCGGGTCGCCCCGGGCCCAGACCCCCATTTTCGGGTCACTTTCGGTCAAATGACCGTAACATGAGCTACAGGCCTCCAAACGACTTTCCGTCAGCGGCAACGCGGTCTTTGGATCGAGACGGTCATTTCAGTATATTGCACTTAACGTTTCGAAGAACTTTGGGTTCGGCCGGGTTGGTTCGTACACGAAACCAACCGGGCCCTCGGAGCGGAAACGCTAGTAACTTGAGTTACGAACGTCCGAATGACGTGCCGTAGACTTTGTTGATTTCCTCTAAGTGATACGGATCTTTTGGCTTACTCCGCTCGAGGTTTGGATGCCGTCGGAGTGCGGTGGGGTTGGATTGTACCCGAAATCCAACCGGGCCCCTGGAACGAAAAATCCAATAACTCACAGACCGGGCGTCCGTTTGACGCACCGTCCATCTCGTTGTTTTCCTCTTATTGAGACGGAACTTTTGGCATATTTCACCCGAGTTTTGGATGCAGTTGAGATATGGCCGGGTTGGATTGTACCCGAAATCCAACTGGGCCCCTTGAACGGAAAAGCTGATATCTTTCTGACCGGACGTCCGTTTGACGAACCGTCGGCGGCGTTGTTGATGACGTTGAGAAACGGTCCCTATGAGTATAACCTATGATTGTTCGTGGTATATTTGAGTTATGGCTGGACTGGTTCGCACACAAAACCAACTGGGCCCCGGGGATGAAAAGATTAATAACTCGCAGACCGAGCGTCCAATTGACGCGCCTACTGTTGCGTTGAGACCCCTATGACGAGGTGGTTCTTTGAGATACTTCTTCGTGGGACTTTGAGATACTTGGAGTATTGACTTGTAGCTCATGGAGTGGACCCTCCCAGAGACGAGCGTACGGAGTACGAAGACCGTGTAGCTGGGAGAGACCTGAAGACTGCTTGTCCGATTCGATTCAGAGTGACTTACGTAGCCCAGTGGGGAGCACTACTTTGTGAGGTGGCAGACCCACAGCAGAGGAGCACTACTATGTGAGGTGGCAGACCCGCGGTACTCGACAGGAGGAGTACCTCTGTAGGCTATGAGAAGGGAGCACTACTGTGTTTGAGTGGCAGACCCCGTCGGGAAGCCCTACTATGTGAGGTGGCAGGCCCGCGGTACTCGACAGGAGGAGTACCTCAGCAGTCTTAGGTTAGTGAGCAGTACCTCAGAGTCGTGACAGGACCACTATACACTCCAGAGATGGAGCTATTCAGCAGTTACGGTTTCGATAATGAAAATCCTGGTTTGAGCTAAGACTTTTGACCTTTGTGTTTCCTCATGATTGAGACGGGTCACTTGATAACTTAGGTATATGTATGGGAATATACCTGGGTAGTGGTTATCCGTTGATTTCACAATCCTTGTGTTTCCTCATGATTGAGATGGGTTACTTGATAACTTAGGTATATGTATGGGCATATATCTAAGTAGAGGCTATCTGTTGAGATCTTCTTGTGGTTATCCTTGTTGGTTTAGTGAGACCTTGAGTGTCTCGAGGTCCCTACTGAGTATCGTTATACTCACCCCTGCATGGGCTATGATCGCACCTCATTGTTTTGGTTGCAGATGAAGGGCAGTGCTGACGGAGGCCGAGTGTTCGAGGACTGGTCGGTACCTGGAGGTGGACTACATGACGAGTCAGTACCCGGAGGTGGACTACACGACGTGACGACTCACAGAGGAGGTTGACGGACGAGAGCGTGGAGGAGGCTATCTGTACCTACCCTTCAGGTAGGATCTGTGGTGGACGACTAGGAGCTACGCTATCTGTACCTACCCTTCAGGTAGGATCCAAGGAGGACGACCTAGGAGCCTCTTCCGTCCCTCCAGCTGTTGTCTTTTTCCGTTGTACTTTGTTCAGTTGTAGTTGTACTTTCTTTTGGGTTTGTATTCTGACCCATTTTTCCTTTCAGCACTTCTCTTTGTACTTAGTGTTTACTTCCTCCTGTACTCTATGGTGTTTGTTTACTTTTATAATGGCAATGCCTTCCCAGTTATCGGGATTTACGCCTTTGGTGCTAGTCGTCAACCCCTGGTCTATGGAAGTCGAGCTTGGGGTAGTCATGGCACGGGCCCCGAGGACGGTTCGTGACATTTTCTAATATAGTGTTGTCGTGATGGATGTTATATACGAGATTACATTGAAAGTCCATAATGGATAATTTTGCATTTTTTTATAGATAACCCTAGTATGGGTATCATAAAATAGTTTATTGAATGGAATATATTCCATCTATTTTATTTATTCTTTATAGCTTCCCTTTTATGGGAGCTTTAAAATTCTCCTAGGGATCCATTCATAGATGGACAAGGTCACATTTTCTTTTTGAAACATTGCATTCATTATTGTTATAACTGTGACATATTACGCACTTCTTTGTTTATATTACACATACTTGAATTGTTATAGATATGGTTGGTGGTGGCTTATTGTGTGTTATATCAGACCCTTTTTAGGCCACTATAGGGTACCCAGAAATAATTCATGAATGTAGATTGGGACTGTGGAAAGTTTTCACTATACGATGATTGATTTGGAAATTTCTTTGGATCATTGGAGCACGTGATCAAGATATTCTCATGATATTAGCTGATATAGTTTGTTTTTGGCCTTTTTTATATTTTGAGACATGTATTAAATTATATGTACAAATACTTGTTTTCTTCATTATAGAGACATGAAATGGAACATCATTTTTTATTATATCCCCTTTGGCATTGATTATTTGTTATAGTCTTTTAGATGTTTATCTTTTGTTAGTGATCTATATTGTGATTTTGGAATTGATTTATATGGTTATTCCACTATGTTACACTATGATAAGAGGGAATAAACATACCACATACACACCCTAGGCCCTCACTACTAGTCATAAGCCTCCGTTATATGGGGAGGGATGCTTGAGTCCATTTGGCCCATCGAATCGGGGCACTATTAAGTGAAATCCACGTGAGAACATTACACAATGGTATCAGAACGTTTCTTTTTATGGTTGTATATTTTGATATAATTTAATAGTATTTGAAAGTAATCAGAATTTGGTATTGAGCTATTCTAGGGAGTATCTGACCCACATTTCGGTAAAATCCAAATTTCTTGGAATGGAAAATGTTTTTATAGTTTTTTTCTATTATAGTTAATTTGATTCCCCCATTAGGAGACACATATACTCTTTGATATTATTTATGATTTTAGATTTTGTTATTTTTTCTATTTAGATGAGGGTATTCCTTCTCATGCATCAGTTTTGGATCTTTAAAATATTCATATTCCATAAATTATGCCATGCCCTATAGGATGCATTTCTTAAATACATGATATTACTTATGTGTTACTTTCATGATATACATGTTGTTTGATAAATGACACATGTAGGTAATTGATAAACATGATTGGTACTTAGAGTTCATTTTATAACATGAATAGTGTTTTTCTTCTTAGGCTCCAATAAACACCCTAATAATCTAGCTATGGAAAATTGAGCCATGGAACCAGGGTCACATGGAATAGAATATGTTATATATTGGATTTATTTGATGCCAAATTTCATTTCATGAGGTGTATGGTTCCTTATGGACCGTTAGTGGTTAACCATTTGGTTCATCTAGTTATATAGAATTGTGAACAAATTTTAATTTTAATGAAATGGAAATTGAGAAGTTGAGAAATTAATATAGACTTGGATTTAGAATGTCTAGTATGTAGTGTCTCTATTGATGGTTACAACTGTTACTTTTTTATACAATCTAGTATTTAAGAGTTGGAAAAGGGGTGTGACTTGTTTTTAGAAAGTATTTGACATATCCTTAAAATTTGAACTGTGATATTCACATTATCGATCTTTTACCAGGTATGTTTTAGGCATTATAGAGACATTACACCAACATGACCTCCAGTTATATGCTAGGAGGATGCCAAGACCATGCTCTGGGGATGGTGGGCCATGAGATACTAGAAGATCATCCTATAGTTCCATCTAAGGAAATATTATTTTTATCAGATGTGGGTGTTGGGGCATAGTTAAATGATAATTTTATTCACTATATGAAAACTTTATAGGGAGAACCGAAGCCTTCCTTGACTATGGTAGAGATGAAACATGTGTTCCAGTAGAAAAATCTTCCAATGTTTTCATGAAAAGATGGTATACAGGATGCTGAGCTGTGGCTAGAGACTATTTTTATAATTATGATCAACTAGAGAAACCTCATGATATGAGAGTGAATCTTGAAACATATATGATTCAAGGAGAATCTAAAAACTGGTGGAATGTTTTTATCTAAACTAATACGCTCCATGATATGGTTTGGAAGGATTTCTAATCCAAATTTGATGATTAAATTTTTCTTGATGATCTGATACATAAAAGGGATAATGAGTTTCTGCATCTAGGAAAGGGCGTAATGGTCCTTATAAAATATTGATAACACTTTACAGAGATTCAGTGTTCTACATCGATTTACTTTCTAATGATCTATCGAGGGATACATGCTTCAAAAAAGGTCCCATGAAACCTATTCGATGATAGGTAATTGTGTTTTCTCTAACTAATATTACAAAAATAGTGAACCAATAAGTTATCCTTGATTATAACCTAAGGCAAGATGAGGGGGAATGTTATGAATATTTAGCCTATTGAACCCGCAGTTTACCACCTTTTAGTGATAAGAAACACTATTTTCATTATTCTCATGAGGGGAGTTCTAGATAGGTTTTGAGTATTGGTAGATCTATTTTCTATCATCATTGTAGAAGATAGGTGAATATAAGGAATCAGAATGATCAATACCTATTCAAGTGTCATTTTTGTAGTAGGATTGTCCACATGAAGCGTTTCAATAAAAACATCCCTACATCAGTTAGTGGAAGGGGATAAACTCTGAATCTAGGTTCAGGAGTGGGTTTTAAAACTCTGTAATACCTAGGGAGTTGAGGAAGTACCATTCATTTCAGTTGAGGTGGTGGTTGTGTCCATGGAAAATAGGAACCAGTTGTACCTAGACAACAGAGTGGGATTTCTTTGGGTTTTAATTTTTTTTCACAATGCCATGATCTAGAATGATCTATTCTATAAATCCTACACCTAAGAATCAGAGAACTAGTATTCCTATATTGAGACATACATTCTATGTATCCTCTATTCTAGTATGTGATCTTTTTTTATATTGGTTCTTCTCATAGCTTCATATTTGAACTTTTTGTGGAGAGCCTCGGGTATGTTGTTCAGGTTTATGATGGTTTTATGACACTAGATACTCTATTAGGGATTATAACATAGGGTGTATACCTGTTCGATTGTAAAAACTAATGATTGGTGGGAGTCAATATATATGGTATCATTTTTCCTTGATACGAATGGTTTTAACATTATTCTTAGGATGGATAAGCTGGTTTATTATTTATCCCATGTCGATTTTCATTATAGAAGGGTGACATTCTAATTTTGAGAGGGAAGATTTTTTATTCGAAAGGGGGAATGGGATATCTAGGAAAGATGAGCTAGACTAGAGCATCATGGGATGGGTAAGATGATAGCCAAGACTTTTGGCCTATATCTAGATGATTAAGGATCACATCAAGAATACTTACCTCCAATGGTTGATCATTTTATAAGATTTTTACTAGATGAATATTCATGTTTACCTCATGAGAGAAAGGTATATATCTCTATCAATATATTTCCAAGAGTTTAACTAGAATCAATTCCTCCATAATGGATGGCCACCATAATGTTTTAGGATCTCAATAGGTAACTTTAGGACTTGGAAGAATTTTTTTATATGAACTACTACTTCTCTGTGGGGTTCACCAGTATTTTTTCTAAAAACGAGGATTGTACCATTGGGATATTTGTGGATTATGAAAAGTTTATCAACTGGATAGTTATGAAATGGTTTCCACTCCTATGGATAGAAGATCTCTTCAAACAGCTCTGAGGATCTCATATTTTCTCGAAGATTGATTTTAGGTCTAGTTATCACCAGGAATATATTCAACATGCATAAATAACGCATATAGTTTTTCATAGCCGGTGTAGTCTATATAAATATATGGTTATGTCGTTAAATCGCTTGAATGCACTAACATTTTTAATGGTGATGATGAATCTAGTTTTCCATCCTTATCTAGATTCGTTTTTGGTGGTGTTTGTGGATGATATATTGGTTTATTCTCACAATTAAAATGACCATGCCACAAATCATGAGGCCATTTTGGATACAATAAGAGAGAATTAGTTATATGTTAAATTCACAAATTTCCTTTTTATATGGATGTGATTTACTTCTTAGGACATATTGTATTAGAGATAAGAGTATTAATTTATGTAGAGAAGGTGAGATATATAGTTTTCAAGGAATAACCTAAGAACTTATTTTATATTAAATGTTTCCTAAGGATATTTGGATATTATAGAGGTTTCATAAATTTCCTCTCATTCATAGAAACATCTCTTGCGAGATTTACTAAGAAGGTTTTGATGTTTTTTTGGTCAAATATGTATGAGATATATTTTCAAGAAATGAAAGGGAGACTGATTTCCCTGTTAGTTCAAATTCTATCAGAGGTGGTCAAGAGCAATATTATATATTGTGATTTATCATGTATTAGGATTGGAGTATTTATTCAATGGGAGGATAAAGTAATTGAATACAAGTATCTTTAGATGGTTTGACATGAGCGGAATTAATCAGAGAACGATATCGAGTTAGCCTCTATTTTATATTCCATGCACTGTTGGAGAGATTATTTACTGGAAGAGAATTTAGTGGTGTACACGAACCAAAAAATACTCAAGTATATATTTACACAGAAATATTTGAATTTGATGTAGTGAAGGTGGGTTGAGTACCTATAGTATTTCAACTTCAAGATTGCCTATTTTATTGGAAAGGTAAATAAAGTGGATGATTAATTGAACAAGAGGATTCATATACTAGAACTTTATGACGCCAGTAGTGATTGGAATCTTGTGGCCTTATATTTTGATATGCACTTGGAGGTGCATGAGAGTCTTATATATAATTTTCTGTCACCCTTAATAGTGAAATACACTCTTATAGGTAAGGTGAGGATGAGACAATTATCTGATTTAGAGGACCTAGTTCTATGATAGAGTGTGGAAGTTGAGGACCCTCTTCTAGGTTGGACTATTGGAGAGGATGAAATTATTCATATTCATGTTTATACTTAAGATCCAAAAGACATACGTGAGGAGATGGTGTGGGAGTTTCATTTCTTATCTTGTCCAGTTCACCACAACATCACCAATATGTATCATGGATTTCACCATCAATACTACTGTTCAGGTATAAAATGTGAGCTAGATAGTGTTTTATGTGATGTTCCACCTATCAATAGGTGAAGTAGAATAATTAGAGTCCAGATATGATTTTATAGCAGTTACCCATTTCTGAGTTTTAATGAGAGGATGCTTCTCTGTATTACATGACTGGGTTTCAATGTTTTCCTCAATTTAGTCATTCTATATGGGTTGTGGAAAAGTTTTTTAAGGTCTCTTATTTCTTACTGACCAGGGAAGTCTTCTCTATAGATTAACAAGGGAGTTTGTATATCTGTGAAATTATTAACCTTCATGGGGTTCCTCATGATGTGGTATCAGATAGGGATGCCCAGTTTATATCTCATTTTTAGAAGAGTTTGTAGATGGATTAGGGTACACTCGTTATTTTAACTATATCATATAACCCTCAAGCTAATGGAATGTCAGATGTCATGATTAAGGATATTTAGGAAATACTTAGAGAATGTGTCCTAGATTTTGGGGTCTCTTGGGGGAGTCATATTATAAAAGTTATGTTTTCTTACAAAAATAGTTTTTATGAAACTATACAGATGGAACCTTATGAGGAATTTTATGGAAGGCCAGGACGATCTCCCTTTTACTGGTTAGAGGTGTGTGAGGTAAATTTACTGGGACTACGTCTCATATAGGATACCTTTGAGAAGGTCTTATTGACCCCAAAAAATATGGATATTGATCAGTCTAGACAGAAATATTACACTAATTTCTATTGATGGCCTATAGAGTTTGAGGTTGGGGATCAGGTTTTTATTATGTATCTCAGGAAGTATAGGACATATATAGATAAATAGATAAGGTAACCATTCACCATGATATGTTAGATAGTTTGAGATTCAAGAGAGAGTTAGGATGGAAGCTTATCAGTTTTAGTTACCTTAGAGGTATTGATCCATGCATGGAATCTTCCATATATCTCAGCTCCAAAATTATCATTCAGACCCATATCAAACTCTGTATTTGGATGAGGAGGAGTTATAGGTAGATGTATACATTGAGAAGCATCTGATTCATAACATTATATGATCATGAAGGATATCAAAGGATGGTTAGTTCCTATAGTATGAGTGATATGGAAGCCAATATGTTTATCAGATGATACTTGGAAGAGGGAGGCCAACAAACATGCTTATTTCCTAGAGCTATTATTAAGAGATTCTTAACCAACCTTGGTAGGGAAATTTGATTACAATTTTTTAAGGGGGAATATTGTATGATACAAAGTTTTACAATAAGGTATAGATCTATTTAGTTTTTGTTTAAATGATTTTTTTACCTAAAGTAAATTATTGAGGAGGTAAAAAAAAAATAGGGGTGTAGAGAGCTTGTTTAGAACCCAAAGACTGGCTTATGGAGGAAAATTTCCAAGTCGCATGGTTAGAATAAACCATGAGCCCCAAGAACCACCTTATGGAATAATCATGAAAGAGTTTGATAATGGGATGTAGGAGGCCACACAATATGAGTATACCAGGAATCCTAGGGAGAACACCCATGCAGGAATCTCTTCTATTTTTAACAAAGGCATGAAACATGGTTTGGACATAGTTAGTAAAACTGTGTGCACGAAACTATGCATGGTCCCCCTTTATATAATTATTTGTCCAAGGTTGGTGTACAGTTTTTCTAACTATGTAGAAAAACCAAGAAACCCAATTAAAAAGCGGTAAAATTCTATTTCCCCCATTTTTTTATATTTTTTAAACCTCTCCTTCTCTTATTTACACAAGTGGAAAGACATTGTGGGGGAGCTATCCTCTAAATCCAATTCATAGGATTTTCTCCAATTTCTTCATTTGATGTTCTATTCAAGAACCGATCATCTCATTTGATCTATGATGGTAAGTAACATATTGTAATTATGAAATTCTTAATTTTTCTTAGTATTGAAAAAATTATTTTAGTGTAAGATAATTTTCCATATTTCTATTATTTTTGTACAATCATTACTGTTATTTAGATCTAGACCAAATTAAAGGTTGATTGAGGATGACTGTTCTTCTTTGGACCTATGGTAGGTAGTGTATACCTTTACCTAATTTTTTGTTAATTTAAAAAGCATAGTTTTCATTGTTCAACTTGATAGAATTTGTGGATTCACCCATAAAACTAATTTATTTCTTTAATTAGACAAATTGGTAGCTGTTAGTTTTCTCTTTTAATGAATTTTTGATCGTTGGTGGTTGTTTCCAGAACCTAGCCACCCATATATTTTTCCATAGTATCTTTCATACTATATACTACACCGCTAGTTGTATGAGTGCTCACCACACTATAAGGAGACTACATATTTTATAGGAATTTAATATAATGAACATTTATTAGATAGTTATTTCCTATTTCTCCTTGTTGTTACATGATGATAAATGATTATGTTGTTTAAATGGACTTTATAGAAATTTTATAAATGAGTTTTATAAACTCATGTATTAATAATGTTAATGAGATAATTAATGAAATGAAATGATGAATTTATTATGGTAGTGGATTCCATAGATGAGCTCCTTGGATCTTGATTCCATAGGATTACACAAAAATTTATAATTCTATGGTATTTTTATGGTAGTGGATTCCATAGACTTGGTTTCTCCCAAGATACTAATTCCGTAGGATCCCTTAGGACTTTCTACCCTTTGGATACAACTTTCTTGGACTCATAGTAGACGTGGTCAGTTGAAATTCTCCTTAGACTCCAACCAATTTCTTCCTGTGTTTCCATTTATATTCTCTTGGGACTCAATTTGGATACCTTGGAATTATATACCTTTGATTCATCCCTTTATTGTCTGGAACATTGATTAAACCATATAGACATAGTGGATAATTTTTTTTATACGATGTGGATGTGATGGATTATATATATTGGATTACATGACAAGGACTTTGTAGATATTTTGGCAAGCTATACAGATCGACCAGGTATGGGTATCAAATTATAGATATTGTAGTAGAACATATTCCATCTATTTTATTTATGATATATAGATTCCATTTTTTATGGTAAAATGACTAATTTTCATAGGGATCCATGTTTTAATGGACATGATCACAGTTTCATTTTGATACTTTACTTTCATTACTTTTATACCTTGGATATATTGCACACTACTTTGTTTATATTACACATAATGGACATGTTATATACATTATTGGTGGTGGAAAACTCAATATTATATCACACCGTATTTGGGATGCCATTTGGTAACCAAAGAGGCTTCCTGTGTGTAGGTAGTGACTAGAAAAAAGAACCCATTATAGGATGATTTATATGATTATTTCTTTAGTGTAGGGGGGAATAGGACTGAGTTATGGGCGTGATGCAAGAAATAATAGTTCCTTTTTTGAATTTTTGGTATTTTGATACATGTATTGTACTGGATGTCTATATACTTATTTTCCTTTTTTGTAGACACATGACATGATACATCATTTTGTGTATGAGATTGCCTTGGGAATTTCTTATTTAATATAATCTTCTACATGTTTATCTTATGTCAGTAATGTACATTATGATTTTTCTAGAGATTTTTATGGTTATTCTTCTATGTTATACTCTAACAAGAGGGAATATTCATCCCATAGACACACCGTAGGACCTCAGTACTATTAAGAAGCCTCTAACATACGAGGAGGTATGATTGAGGCACATAACCCACGACTTCGGGAATCGTTAAGTGGAATCTAGGTTGGGATAATACATATACCACGAAAGACTATGTGATTTTTTAATATAATTTGATATAAATAAGTAAATATTTTTTTATTTTGTAAAATATTCATTAATATTTAACATACTAATTAGGAAAAATACATTTATAGGATTAAAATCATGAAAAAAATGTTTCCTATCAATATCATATTCTAGTATAAAGATTAAAATAAGCATGAAAACAAATGTAAGCATCATAATTAATTATAATTCAAAAATCTCTATAACTATAGTGAACTATAATTGATTTAATTTGGGAAATGAATGAAAAACAACACCACTTTTTTAAAACTAGTTCAAAACAATCAAGACGACGTACACCAAACATCGTGAATATGTAGTAACTAATTAAAATAAATATATGGAATAATAATAAATGATGTTTATAAAAGTTTATATAAATGAAATGTTCAAAAATAGGTTATTATGATATTTATGTTTTCTATACATGAGCTTATAGTTCATTTCGCTAAGTTGAGAAACAATGTGGTATTTTTCATAAAAAAAACATATCTTTGTAAAATATTTTGTATTATACACCTAATTTAATTTATGTGGTTTATATGACACCTATATGAGATAGTATATCACGAATTATATTTTAATAATTTTTTTAATTTCAATTTTGTGGTCTCTCTTTCAATGGGTTTTGACTAAAGTATTACTCAATATATAAGAGTTCTCTTTATCACAATTTTAATTCTTTGTGACATGTTACATGTTATGTATTATGAATACTTTTTAGATAATATATTAATTTTCTATCCCCTAAATGTTTTATATATTCATTGATTTTAATTATTGGGATAAAGTAATCTAAATATTTTTTTCCTCAATTTTATTTTGACCCAACAGTTACCCATATCTTAAGGGTTTTTAGTAACTCAGTTTTATTTATTTGAGTAATGATTGTTCTTGCGTTATCCTATCATAATATTCTATTCCTTAAAATTTTATAACACAATTTATTAAAAAGATACTTTAATAACAAAGGTATTATTACTCTTTTTATAAGGTAGATTTTAAATAAAAGTATTTTAAAATATTAAAAAGGTTAATTTCCCTTCATTATCATTTTTTTTATCTTCATCTCTAAATTTCCATTAAAAAAATTATTTCATTTTCAATGCTCCATTATTATAAATTTTATTTTTAACAGTGAAATGTTTCAAAAAAAATCACTTTCCCTTTTCGAATGTTACTTTGAAAAGTGAAAAGTATGTTTTACTTTTATAATAATGTGAAACATTATTTGAAAAAACCATTTTAAATTTTTACTCCTATTTTCCTTTTCATATTTAATAGAATTTTCACTCAGGGTATTTATTTTATATGATTTATTCTCTTATAAATATATATATTTATTATTTGGGGGTTTGAACTCATTGTTTTAAAATATTTAAATCCAAATCTAATCTTGTGTGATATAGTTCGAAACACTTTTTTGCAATTATTTTTTTCATCTATGCCAAAAATCCTTTTGAGTTTCATTTTTTACACTGGAGGAATTTTATTTTGAAATAATCAGTATTATTTCTTTATATGTATTATGAAATGTTCATTTAAATGAATGAAATGATCTATTACTACCCATGTATTTCCTAAACATCCACCATGATTAGGCATAACTTTCCTTCCAATGCGTTTTCTTTGTGAATAGTATAAATTATTTCCTTGAATTGAAGGGTGTTAACCAAAATTATGTTCATCAATTGGTGGGGTAAATCATTGTCTTTGTCATATAACCATGATCTAAATGGTGTAAATACCATTTTTAATTAATTTTATTTAACCAACAAAACTTATTAGATAACCATTTATTTTATATGCGTATATCATGTTATGATTATTGAAGAAATTATAAATGTTTTCCTTATGTGGTTATATTTGAAAAGGTTATGAAAATCATTTTATTTCCATGGGTTTTGTATGATATGTTGAATGTTTAATTTCTTATGGAACATATAATTATAAATGATGATGGGTAGGGACTTATACCACCCTTCAATGCAATATTTTAAAGATAATATATCACGAGATTTGTATTTTCAAGTACATTTTAGTTTCTCTTAATTAAGGATACTGATGGTGTGGTTTATAAAGGTTCTTTTTTCTATATTAATAAATGTTCCATATTTGAATGATGGTTTATAGTTTTATGATTATTCTCATGACTATATTACAATCACATGGAACTTGTTTAATGACTTACTCTTTTGATTCCAATGATATTATATTCAAATATTTATGATTTTATTTATTAGATAATATTTGTTGGTTACGATTTTCTTATTTACCTTGATTATACCAATTTGATCATCTTATACACACTTATGATAATTGATTATAATATCTTATGTTTATCCTTACTGAGCATATAATCTCCTCCAATGGCCCGAAGGCCTTCATTTTTTATTGATTTTGATAATCCACCTTCCAAGGGGTGAGGTGAAACCCACACTAGGCCCATAGGCGTAAGTATAACATGGCCCATAGGCCTTAGAGGATTTCATTTTCCTATAGGCTTCAAAAATTACATACAACCCAGACTAACTACTTGGAACTGCTCCCCCCCCATCATCTTCATCGTGAAATAAGCTCACCACCTACACATGGTTGTTTGGCTTGGAATTCCTGTGCATGCACATTCTTATCCCGATGGCAGGTTCCATACCCTCTCATTCTTGAAATCCATTTAGCTTCTGCTGTGGTGAATGCTCCTTGATCATCCTCCTTGTAGAGCTTGTTCCTTGTAGTTCATCTGGTTTAAATCAGTACATAAGGTGGCCTGAAGGACTTGAGGTGGACCAAAGGCCTTACTAACCTGAAGGCCTGGGTGGACCGAAGGCCTTAAAGGACTCGGGGACAAAATCGGTGGATCGAAGGCCCAGACTGGGGCATATTCCCGGCTGCTATAATGCCAACTAGTAACTCTTATAGTTCCTCCTACCGTACTGCACAGTTTTTTCTACAGTGCCTGATACAGTACTATTACAATACTGCTACTGGAACCCGGAAATAATGTCTCTACATGTATATGACCCTAGGTCGCCCAGATGCACTTACAGAGTCCTTACCTACCAAGCTAAGGCTAATTTTCTTGAGCATATAATCTGGCCTATTTATTATGATTCCATTTCTTATATTTTGAATAAAATTATAATTTAATGAGTCTAGAAGGTTGAATTATGTCATTAATTGGTTGGAGATATTAAAAACAAATTATAAATTATAAATTTGTCTATATAGTGGGAAGTCTCCATTATTTAAAAAATACATGAGATATTTTAGTTAATTTTTTCCTAATTATATAAAATTATAAGACAAAAATGTTTTGGGAATTTTTTTAATGTTTTATTCTCATTATGTTAAGAAATTATTGGATGATTAGGTATAGGGTTATTTATATAATGAAACTCTTGTAAAAGGTATTTTAATTTAAATTTATTTATTGGATCTATATGATATTAGGGTTTACAAATTCTCTTTTCATATTGAACCAAATTAATAATGAATTCTTCAACATGGTCAAAAATAATTCAAGGAAATATTTAATAAATACTTCAATACATTCATTTATTATTGGATCATAATAATATTGGACATTTTATATCTTTTTAATGTAATAGGAATAATATCTTTCACCCCCACATTTAATCAATTTCCCTTCTTATCACCATCTTAAGACTAGTATGAATTAAATTTTAAATAGAGACATAAGATCATTCTATAAATTATTTATAAGTTCTATTGTTATTTCAATTATCATAGAATGATATATTAAAACATAAACAATAAAAAAATATCATCAAACTCCAATATATAAATATAAACAAGATTTTAAGTTAAATTAAAAACCTATATAATAATAGGGACATTCATTTAAATCGTTATTAAATTAATAAAACCAGATAGAATCTTCAAGAAAGTTTCAAAAAATATAATTTTTTATGGTATTTCTATGTTAGTATTAAATTTAAATGAAATGATAAAATTTACATGTCAAGAATAAAGAAATATAACTGAATATTTTTTTAAGATAATGAATGTACTTCACAACTTCAATTGAGTATTAATATTTAAATACATAATAAGAAATAACTTTTCCATACATGTTTACTTAATATTTTATTGATATCATGCTGTCATACTTATATTTGGATAAATATTTTCATAAAAACCAATATTAGTACTATTAAAACTTTATGATACAAGATATACACCATGATAAGATTTCATTTTAACATTTTTATTACTATTTATATATTTATAACTAATTTGTTTGAAATAACTTCCATATGTCTAAATTTACCACACTAAAACCACTTTTATAATCTCATAAGAGACTCCCTAGAAATATTTTTACATATTCAGAGTATAGAATATTGTTTTAATTTTACATAAAATGTTCATGTTGTGGAATTTTATATTACATACCACCTTTATGAAATTTTATAATTGTTTATTTGAGATATATAAGGTTTAAGGAAATCCATTTGAACATTTTCATAATTTCTAATAAACTCTATAAAACATTAAAATTCATGACTGAAAAATTCCATTTATAAAAATATTTACAAACCTATGTAATATATATCAAACTTACTTTCATGGTTAAGATGGATATTCATTATATATCTCCCAAATAATTTAAAATTTTATTCATAAGTGGTAACCAATCCATTCTCATTTTCCATAATCTTTATAAATTTCTTTTGTATCAAATATTGATGAACTATAATGAAACATATTTTTTAAAAATGGTCTCAATATACCTTTAATTATATGGTATCAATCTCTTTAATCTCAATGGTATTATTAATGAGAAACCAAAAAAATATAAACCTCACCTTTAAGATGACACACTATAATAGTTATTCTCAAAATCTCTAAGAAACTCAAGAAAATAAATAAATTCTTGAATGAATTTATCCATAATCCAATAATTTGAAAAGATGAGTCTCCACAAAATGTTAGAGGATTCATTAACAATAAATTTTTCACCATTGAAATATTCATCTACATAGAATTTGGTCACTTCCTTATACTATTATAACTATTTATAACCATGTTAAGTTAGATCAAAATGTAATAAGGTTGTTAGATCTAACTACAAAAAGTTTATATAGATGACTTTGGAATGGTATTATACTTTTTATACCTTCGTAATTTATTTAATATTTTTCATATATGGAGAATTATTATAAAATAGGAAAAAGTTAGTTGAATAAAATTAATGTTCTAGGAATAATTAATATGTAATTCTAACAAGTTAATTTTTTCCTTATGTAAAAAAACATTAACAAATCTAAATTATCTTTACAATATTTCATTATGAATATAATAAAAGAAACTTTTATATATAAACTTATCTAATACAACTACGATTAAACCACAGAATAATCATATAGTTATATGTTTTTAGAAATATATTATAACACATAAATTCCATAAACATTAACGCATAAAGTATTATAGTATTTTAAAATAATTTACAAAAGAAAAGGTAAAAAATTCAACACATTAACTTAAAAAGTGATCAATTTTTCCAAAAAACAACTTTCATAAATCATATAGGTTTTTATTTGATTATTAATTCTCATAACATGATCATTTAACTTTTTATCATGCTTAATAATCTTTGAAACTTATAAAAAAACATTAATGAAACATGTAAGGTGAATATAAATCTCTATAAGCAGTAAAGAATGAAAATTAAATTAGTTGGACATGGAATACATGCAGTCTCATGGACAACACATTGAAATTTTATAAATAATAAATAATTCTAAAAAATTATAAATTGTATTCATATAGATTGAATTATATTAGGATTATCAATAAATAAAAGATATAGTTATAAATATAATTGAATACTTATGAAGGTTTCTTGGAACATTATTTTTCATATAACCAATAATAACTTGTAATAATCTTTGATAATACATAATGAAAATATCCTATATATTTAAATCCCAGATAAAATATATAGAGAATATATAATTACCAAATTCCTCTGGGTTATATATCTCAATCCCACCAATATTTTTTTTTATAATTTCATGAAAAATAACATGAATATAATAAACATGATCTTGTATTTCAACACTAGAAATTTTGTATCAATTTTAAAGAAGTAAAGGATAATTAATGCAATATAACCGGTTAACCAATTAATTATTAAAAGGAAAATAAATATTAAACACATAATATAGATGAATAATGTAATTAATTTGAGAAAAAATGATAACATAGATTCTTAGATATAATTAAAGAGAGATTTTAAAGCAGCTTAATTATAAAATTGAAGTGGGATAGATTAAGAAAACTCTTTCTTCAATACACGATGTCTTCATATATATTTTCATATAGAAAAACAAATTATAATGTGTTATTAATTATTATAAAATTAATAAAATTTTATTATGAAATTCAATTAAATTATTTTAATTCAATTTATGACATATTAGAATCTAAAATTGACTTTTCATGCCCATAGTTTGCTAGGTTATTATTATTTGGTAGTTATTGTTGTTCAATATTTCATCCTTATAAAATTTTGTGTCATAGTAGATTTAAAGATAAAATTAACATATCAAATTAATATCATGGATTTATATTATACATATTCATGATCTGACTTATTTTCATAATTACCATGTTAATTTTTTATTTAATAATAAATTTAAATATTTGATAAAATTATATTTACATCGTTAAAAATTTATATATGTATATGTCTCACTTGTTATAATGATATCAGAACAAAATTTACACATACTTTGATAAACATGATGTTAATCTAGGAGTGATTTCCTACTAATGTGAGTTTATTTAATTTAAGATGAAAATAATATACATTAATTAATCTAGAAAAATTATTATTCATCCTCTTAATTGTTATAATATTGTATAACATTATATAAGTGTATGACCAATGTGCGTTGTAATTTTTATATGGAATGGATTAAATATAAAAGAAAATAAATACTTATACCCCAAAAATTTGACTCATTTCGATCCTTAAGGAGTATTATAAAAATAAAAGGAATGAAATTGGAGAAAAAGAATAGAAAATATCTCTGAAAATGAAGAAAAAATAAAAGATACATATAATAGAGTTATTATTTGGTAATATTTTCTTTTAATATTGAAAATAATTAGATTACAAAATAATTTTTGAAATATTTAGTGTTTAATATAAAAATTATCCTTACTAAAGAAAATATATAAACAAAAACATAAATAGAAAACTATGGTAAATTCTACAATTATGAGTCTTTAAAAATAGATGCTTTGATTGAGTTATTAGATTAATAACTAATTTTCCAAAATTGAAGGGAATTAAGAGAGATAAAATAATAGAGTATATATAAATAATATGTTAGTTATGCTCATTTATTAAATGAAGAATCTAAGAATATTGATAAAAACACTTAATTATAGTTATTATCAGTTTAAATGTATTTATTTTAGTTTAAAAATATCATAATTTTTTAATTCATGATATAAAACAGACATTATTTCTTAAATAATATTCTTATTTCATCATTTCATGAATTAACTTTTTATTTCCCAATTTCTATTCTACGTCACCACCTTTTAATTTTCTTTTGTCACGAATGGACTACGGGAGAATTGTATAAGAATATGATTAATTATCATGGAATAGTAAATATTTTTTATAAAATATATAATATTTATTTTATATATTTAGTATCTTATCATTTAAAACACTTTTCTAATATTTATTCAACATTTCAAATCATTTTGGATAAAAGTGTAATAATTGGTATTCACATTATTATTTAATATAAATACTTAAATTTATTTAGGCTTCAAATGATTTACCAAACATATGAAAAATTTAAATTAACCTATCACATTTAAAAATTAATTTTTTTTAATATTTTAATCATTTTAAATCATTCTATAAAGTTCTCAAGTTATCTATAACTTTCTAGAATCATGATTAATAATTCTTTCCAATCTTCAATATAAACTAGAATTACAATTTTAAAAATAAATTTAAATTCAGATGTATCATGCTACTTATAAAGATAAAGAATTTGAATATTGATTATAAAAATAGAAATTTTTATGTATTAAATATAAATCAATATATAATAATATAATTTAAATAAATTTTCTTGGATTTTCTATCCAAACTATGATTATACATTGCCTTTATAATTTACTATCATAGATTTTTTTTGATGTTTTTGAAAAAAATAATTTCAATATAGAACTCACTAAATGATTAAATATAAAATTTTATTTGATTTTAGTAAATAAATAATTGTAAAATTATATTTTAAAACAAAAAATTAGAATATAATATAATTTTATATTATTGTATTTTTTGAACCATAATGATTTAATTTTTAGATAAGATAAAATATTTTTGTTTCATTCCATGTCATAACTAATCGAATAAATGTTATATTAATAAATATTAATAAAATACATAGATTGAATATAAATCTCCATCTATGAAACATCATATAATTAATTAAATTAGTTTAATACTTAAAATAAGAAAAATTATTTTGTATTTAAATAAATCATCTCTTACTTAGTTAAATATTTATATTATATTAAAATTACTTTTACCATACAATTATAATATATATATATATATATTTAATATATATAAAAAAACTCATTTATGAAAATTTTATTAAAATATTTTGATACTACATATACCCTAAATAGTGATAGAGGATGTCGTAACATGGAGAAAAAATCATAATAATAAAAATTGATATCAATAAAAGGGACATAACTTATACAATGACAATGAAATATTAAAATAATATGACATATATAATCATTGTTTGCCTCTATGTATTCATTTAAGGCATAAATATATCTAAAATCAAATGTTGCAGAAAAATAATGTAGAATAAAATTGTAACCTCTTATGATAATGGTTATTATCGAATATGATCCAATAATTGTTTATGATATATATATATATATAATATCACAACCGCAAACCCATATTTTTATAGAATATAGTTATTCAATTATATCACTATTTTTTATATACATATCATATAAATTTAGAAATGATTTCATTTGAAAAAGTTCATGTGAAAATGGATGTTTATACTTATAATACCGAATATTAGCAATGATAATTTCATCATATTTTATGAAATTCAAATTAAATATTTTATTTATTACCTATCACAATTTCTAAATGTATACCACTTGTTATGAAATGAATATATAGAAAAGTATGGCACTGGATTTCAGTGACCCTGACCCCAGCATTCCGGATCTAGTATCTTTCTAAATTATATTGTAATAAGATACATGGAATAACATCCCAAATTTCTAAATTATTTAGTATTGTTAGTAAAATAGATACCTACATAATCAATATATTATATTGGAATACAAAAAGTACAACATAATTTTTTTTGAGAAAAAGTTTATTCCATCCAACATACCCCTGCATTTCTGTCATAGTAAAATAAATGGAATCCTTGAGAGAAAGGAAAATAAGTTAGGGGGAGTATAAATTCTCTATAAGGGTTATTTATAGTGGAATAATTATTGAATCAATAAGAATAATCAGTATGGAAAGGTAATAGCTGAACATAGCTGCATATGATCAAATTACTGAGAAGGAAGTTCAGACATAAATAATATCAATGTTAAGTTTTAATTGAAAATAATCAATATAAAAAGTTAAATAATTGTAAACATATTATCATTAATAAATAACATGAAAATCAATGTTGGATAAGGAATAATCAATATGACTATTTAAATAACTAAAAAAACATTCCATTTAATCAATAAACTGATAATTAAATGAATCTAGAGTGAATGTCACAGGTAAAATAACCTAGATAATAAAACCACTTAACGAAAGAAAAAATTAATTATCATACATCATATTTCCTTGGAATATGATACCTTTACCATCAACATCAATCCTGAAGACAGTTTAAAACATATTGGCTAGAAAAATCTACTTAACTAAGGCTAGCCAATTGACTCGTCCCTTGAGACTATTGTTACACTGAGGGGATTAAATTAATTGGTCCCCAACCCATGTATTTAATTTCAAAGAATAAATCATATATATAATAATTTATTTTATTTATAAATAATGTGCCTTATCATTATATATTTATATTGAGAAAAGGATTAAAATTTACCAATATTTTCCCAGTTAATAAAATAAATTTCAAAGTAAACACCATATATATAAATGATATATGGTTTAAGAAATAAAAATATTAATAATAAAAAATATTCAAAATTCGGGGAGATTTAATGCCCATGGGAAGTGAAAAATTCAAGGAAAAGTTAATGACTAAAAAAATTATTCAAGGAAGTACGTGTAAATACATTCCTTGGTTCAAATAATCAAAAAAATATAGGGGAAGAATCCTGATAGTGCCAACATATACATATTTGATTAATAATGAAAGTTTGTTCTCATGGATAAATATAAATACCACAATAAGTTCTTCAATACATTATTTGTGAAAATATCATATCCATTTTTATTGTTTTTGAAAATTCTGTTTTTTGAAAATCACTTTTAAAATAATTTCATTAAAAATATCCTTGTAAAATCATAATGGAAGCTTCAAGTAAATGATGGTCATGATGGTGTTTAATTTTGTACCTGACATAAAATTTAAATAATAACAATCCTTTTAAATTTTAAAAAGGTTAAGAAAGTCCTTTTTACAATAAATGATAGTAATATTTATTTCACATATTCAATAATTTCCAAATGGGAATTATTTTGAAATAACTAAAAAATATTATTAATTTTTCATTAAACAGTAAAAATGTTTGAAAAATTAATTGAAAAATCATTTTGAAATGGTTAAAAATATTTTTGAAATTATTTTTAGAAAATTTGGTTGTGGAAGAAAAAATATTTCTAACAGAAGTGATAAATGAAGTCATATTTTCTTAAAAACATTTTCTAAAACATTTTATGTTCCAGAGAGTGGAAAAATGTTAACATTACTTGAAAATTTAATGAAAAAGTATATAATAATAAAATTAGGTGGTTTATTAATAAATGATCAAGAAATTTCCTTCAACTGATATTCGAGAAAAAACAATTTTCATTATAATGAGATTTTGTAATAAAATATTAAATTTATAACTACGTAGAAGTGAGAATGAATCAATGAATAAATTATGTATATCACCAAAAAATCCACGTAAAACATGTGGAAATACAACATATGATAATTAAAATACACGACTCACATATTCATAGCATGCAATAATTAATGTATTATAAGTTTAAACTAATGAGTGGAAATTGAGTTATGAAATCCCTTACCACTTGGTAACTTTTAATTCAAATCCACTAAGTTGAAATCATTCAAATTGAAACTTTTAATACTAAAAATAATTAATTATTCGTGATATTACATGTTAAAAAGGTAGTATATACATCATATAAGACAAATTAGATGCATAATAGTACAATACACCTCAATGAAATAAAAATGAGACGATAAACCATACCTTATGTTTCCTTATGGAGGAACACGCATTAAACACATGTATAATGGTTTTAAAAATTTTATAAACTTATTTTAAAACCATATTAATATTTATAATATCCAATATAATAATTTCATAACATCTAATTACTCGTTATCTATAATTATCATATTTATAAATCTGTTAGTCATGAAATAATTATCATATTTTTTACATCCATTTTAATTTTAAAACTAATCATGAATGATGGTTTTGCAAAATATAGTACGTTACAATCATGGGGATAATAGGTAGTACGTTTGCATGAGTAATGTTTCTATGTTTCATTAATCATTATGGAAATGAAGTAAATATGATATTTCCTTTAAATAATGATAAATATATTAGATATACCATTTTATATACGTATATATTTCATCCATGTGGTGTGGTGATAAATTGTTTTCATATTACATTGTGACGGAGGTAGTCCACATGTACACGAATGTTGTTATAATCTTTAGGTGAATGGAAACTAAATAAATAAAATGACATATATATATATATTATATTTATAGAAATAAAATTATTTCATTGATATCATAATTATTTCATATATATCACATGTAATAATTAACATTATATTTATCACCTTAAATGTAAAGCATATGGGAAAGAAAAATCACATAGCTTCGCAAGGCGGTAGTCCCTGGTACAGACAGGTGACAATATCATATCTCTTATGGAATAGTAGGTAAAAATATATATATTATATAATGAATTAAGTTGTATAATAATGTTATAAACATCACAAATATACTTTATATCCATTATAATATCCAATCGTGAATGGTGGAAGTGAAAAAACAAATGACATCAGTTCATGAGGTCGTTGACCACCATACACAGAAATGATGATTTCAAAAACCATTTGATGGAAGTGGAAAAGGTTTTAGGTCAATAAATTATTATAAAAACTTACTTCTTTATATTATATATTGTGGTTATAATCTCATCCCTATTTAATATAAATTGAAGCAGGTGGGGAAATATGTAAAATAAAGAATCTCATTGATAAACATTATCTAATATTTGAGTATCCGCCATAGGTTTTAAATAAATCCTTAAAATTTTAATTTATTCACAAAGTAAGTATTATATGATTAATTGAGTGAATTTTTTAATTTATTGGGGTAGCTATTGGCCAAACCAAGGTGTTTTGATGGTCTGATGTTGAGAGGAGAGGGGGTTAACTTTTACAAGTGTGGGGAGTATCACATGTGTAATTTTTGTTGAATGTGTAAATTCTAACCCAGTTTTATTCATTTGAAATCAAAATATGGTCCATTATCATTTTTATAAGGGATAAGTTCTAAATATTTACATAAAAAGGTTTTTTTACCAAGTTTTGTGTAATTCTTACACCTTATATTCTATGTTTATCCACTGAGTAAACTCATTTTTACCTTATTCACTATAAATTATTGTAACTGTTTTCACTATTAACTATGGTAAAGAATTAAGTTTAACATATTAGATAAAATGAATTATTCTTATTCCAATTATGTAATCTATTTGGTTAAATTTATCTCCTAGTGGTGGAATAATTTAATTTAAAATTAATCCCATGGAAATGATGAGAAATGCGGTTTTCAAAGTTTAAATTTCAAATATTTACAATGTTTTTAACTATAATTAAAAATAAAAATGTTTAAAATGAAAAAAATTATATTAACGGAAATAAAATTGATCTAATTTAACTTTAAAATAAATTAATAATGTAATTTTACATATTAAATTATTTAATAGAAAAGGTGGCCTTCAAATAAAATTAAGTACTTTCCAATATTCAAAACAACTAAAACATCTCATAAAAATCAAAAAAAAATCTCCCTCAAAAAATTTTCTTATTCTAATTTATAAAATGAATTTTATTGTGTCATAGAAATTTTCTAAAATTGGAAAAATTTAATTTAAAGTTTTGTATGAAGAAGGCCATTAATCTGTCTTTTAAAACAAATACAGTTTTGAAAAAAAAATCTTTTTATTTTAAATGATAATTATTTTGTTATTAATAAATATATCATTCATAAACATGTGTAGACTATATATTTTCATAAGTTAATTAATACTATTCATTTCGTCTATTCCAAAAAGCTAGGTGACAAATATTATATCAAACAAAAATATTAATAGTGTGCTGTTATTCGGTAAAACTGGGTCTTGCATGTAACACCGACTATCAAAAAATTTGTTATATCATATAATGGAAGTTAAATAAATATTTTGTGTGACATAAACTATCCAATCAAATGTTATTATTTTATTAGTTTTGGTGAATTACATTCTCCCCACCTCAAATAAATTTCTTCATTGAAATTTAAACATGATCATGACAATATGTGGTTTGATATTTACAAATTTATTTATCGAAAAATCCACATCGTGAAATGAAAAATAAAACAACATATTAATAAGAGAGAAAGGGAAGTAAAATGGTAAAATTTAATAATCAAATAACTATATTTATGAGTAGGATTACATTGGTGGTAAATGAAAAATGGACATGGAAGAGAAAACTAACCCCCAAATACTGATGGAGAGTGATAAAGAACATTGATCACAAGAAAGTGGCTGATGCAGAGAAGGTTAACAACCACAACAGCATATCCTAAATATGAGTGAAATATGACATTGATATCATCAGAAATGAAAGTAGTAAGATAACATTTTATTTTAAGATAGTTGTTTCTTACATTTGAAGAAAATTCATGAGAAGATATACTTATTTAACTTCATTACATTTTATATGGATAATATCATCTTTTAGATGTTCCTTGATCAATTTCCAGTTCATCCCTTCAATAAATGAAAATTCATAAAACAAAACATATTATTCTTGAAGCACTAAAATCCACAATTAACACATCCAAAGATCCACATAGAGTAAATTGTTTTCCCATCTATCTCAAACGATTTTCAAAATCCATTGTGTTCTGGGAATGTTATCCAATATAATAAATTAATCTATACACCACAAATTTAACATTACTGGTTCATCATTAATATATATTCATCAATGTTTTTTAACTTAAATAATGAAATATTAACTAAGATATCATTTAGGCTAGAGGTAGGCATGAAAGACTTATCATCCTTTGGTCATGGGTTCAAGCCCCACTTCCTTGCAAGATGTGGCAGGCTATCACCCTACATTCAGGTTTTACATTTTATAAACTATATTAATATAATTCTTATACTTTTCCAAATATGATGGACATAAATTAAATAAAAGTAATCATTAAATAACATTTTTATAAAGGTTTTTAATAAAACTTTTTTGTAAGGTATAATAATCTTATTGGACTATTATCACAATTTCATTAATTATCATATTAATCCTAATGGTTATAAATACATTTAAGCTTATTTATATAAAGTCTAAACTCTTTATTTCTAAAATAATCTTTCCAAAAAAAATTACTAAAACAATTAGTTTTATTTCAATATATTTCTTCCAAAATATCCTAAACCTTATAACATTTCGGCCACACAATTTTTTAAAAGGATTGTTTATGATTTTGAAATTATGATAAATCTTAATCTCATAAACCATAATGGTATCGATAAATATTATTTTAAATAACACACATTCACTTCAAAAATATAAAAAAATTCTCAGATGTTTCATAATTATTATAACCAAAATAACATTGGTCAAAATAATTTTAATTTATTATTTTTAAATATTAAAACATAAATAATTCACCCATTGTATTTAAAAATAGTTTCTACCTTAGTCTAAGGGTTAATCGTATAATCATTTATAGGATTCCTAAATCATGAATCCATTACTTTAGTCTAATACACCTTATGTTTATCCTAGGTTATTCATTGTCATAATCTATTAAAATCGTTAATAATGGTTGGTAAGGAAAATGTGAATTATTTTAAGTATGTACCCCAAGAGTGTAAAACTAGGTACACATTAAGGCCCATTTTGAGTACTAGGTAACACTATATTCATCTTTTACGTGGATGTTTTGGAGTTATTACCCCTAGACACCTATATGCTTGAACAAATTTCACTTTTAGTATTCAGAGGGTTGTGTTTCTAAAACGACCCACATGATATCTTCCTTACCAAAACATTATTATAATATTATAGACTTATCTTCAAATACTTTCATAGGGTTATCTTCCATTTTTGTATGCTTTTATAAATGTAGCTCCCAAAGTTTCTACTATATTTTCTCCGATACCAACTTTAGTGACTCCGAACATAGTATCCTTGAGCCGCTATCTTACTATTTTACATTAGAATAAGATAAAAGAAACCAAATCCCGAAAGACCAAAAATTTTATTTGTCTTGCTAAAGTAGATATATATATGACTCACATATTACATTTGAATGCACAATTTACAAAATATTTTTTTGAGTATAATTTTTTTCCATATAGAATATCCCTTTATATCAGACAAAGTAAAATTCTTGGAATCATAGGGAAAGGAAATTAAATGAGGGTGACCTCAATTTCTTAGTAAGGGTTTTGTAAAAAAATATAGTTCCTAAATCAATAATCATAATCAATTTAGAAAGGTAATTTCTTAACAAAAAATCTATAAAATCAATATACCTTGATAAAAGTGAATCAGTATATAAAATTAATGTGAAAGTACCATTGATAATAATTAATATGGAGATGAAAATATTTGAAAATACATGAAATTTATACAATAAAATAACTATTATAATCGAATAAGGAATAATAAATATGGATAGGTAAATAACTAAAAATAAATTCCATTTAATCAATTAATAGATAAATAAAAGTATCAATAGATAAAGTCATAGTGAAAATCTCCTAGATAATAATAACTCCTAATGAAGGAAATTATTAATTATTAGTAGTCATGTTTCCCACTGAAATGACACCTTTACCATCAAAATCGTTCATCTAGATAGTTTGAAACATACTCGGTAAAAAACCCACTCGGTTAAGACTATCCAACTGATTCATCCCACGAGAACAGTGATGGATTTAGAGGGATACAATAACTTGTCCCAAACTATCATGACCCATCCCCCGAGGCCCGTGTCATGACTACCCCAAGCCCGCCTTCCATAGACCAGGGGTTGTCGACTAGCACAGAAAAGGAATATACCTAAAATTCAGAAGGTATTTCCTTCATAACCTGTAAACTCACACAACCAATCACATATCAAGATATGAGCACAAAGTAAACTTTATAGTAAAAAGAGTGTGTACAGTAAGAAAAAATGGCCAGAATACAATCCCAACTAGAAAGTACAAGTAAAACTAAAAACACGTCCTATGAACACACGCTAAGGATCCCACCTAAAGGGTCGGTACAGCTCTCATACGATCACCTATACGGATCTTCTTGTCTAATGTCCACCTCCGAGTAGCCTCCATTCCTAGTACCCTCGTCCTCGGTCAATGTTGTCTATCGTCTGCACAAGACACAAAATGGTTCTGGCGAATCCCATGAAGGGGTGAGTATAACGATACTCTATAGGGACCCTGAGACCCCCAAAGGTCTCTTAGAATCCCAAAAGGATAAACCATAGAGCAATACTGAAATCAAAAAGCACAAAATACAACAGTCAACCCTACTTAGCTATATGCCCATACATATACCTACGTTATCAAGTATACCAATCTCATTCAAGAGAAAACACAAGGCCCAACTCTTTATCCAAAAGCACAACTATTCCACAAAGGAATTAATACCACGAAGGTAACACCACAAAGGTATGTACCACAAAGGTAACACCACAGATAACAATACCACAAAGGTATCCCCATGAAGGTAAGTACCAAAAATGTACGCCACATAGAAGAATTCCACTAAGGTATCACCACGAAGGTAAGTTCCACAAAGGTACACCACACAGAAGAATACCACAAAGGTAAAGACTTATCTAAAACCAGGTATAACATAAGTACAAGAGTATAGTTGATTAGATGTATTGCTAGATCATCGTAATTCATTGAGAATCTCTAAAGTTGACCTAAACAGGACCGAATATGACCCACACAGAATCTGAAGACGACCCACATAGGATCTAGAGATGATCCACAAATGATCGGTATGCACTGACCCACATATGATCGCTGAGCGTTGACCCACACAAGATCTGAAGACAACCCACATAGGATCCGAAAACTCCACATGTATAGCCAACCACGTGGTTCTCACACTAAGAATGAAAGATTAGGGGAGGTTCCACTCTTCAAGACATTAGTTGATAATTAAACTTCTACAAAGTTACATGAAGAAGTATCCTGAAGGTTCGTGATGTAAAAAGGGACCCAACATGATAGGAGATGCGTCAATTGGACACCCGACCTGTAAGTTATTAGTGATTCTATTCCGAGGGCCTGATTTGATTCGGTTTCGATCTAACCCAACTGTACTCCAACTTTACCCAAAACTCAAGTAGAGTATACTAAAAGGATCGTCTCGATACAAGGATTATAGTGCCACATACTGCTCGTCAAACAGATTATTGGATCATAAGATAGGACCGAAAAGGTGTATCTAGTTCCAGATGGGCCTGGGTCCGGTCCGACCCTACCTGGGCAGACGTGAACTAGTCTCGGTATGGCTAGGATGGGCAGGGAGGCAGCAGGCTTGGCCCGACCCTTGAAGGGGGGGGGACTGATGTAGTGCGGCCCTCTGCGGTGCGTCCAGTTGGGTGCAGCCTCCTCGGTTGGGTGTGGTTTGCATGGTGGGGCCCACCCTAGCCGCAACATGGGGAAGGTAGGTTCCCCTCGTATTCCGAATGGCCCAAGGGCCGTTCGGTCACCCTGCTGGCATATAGGATCACTGGAGCAGTCTTGCTCGACGTGACATGGATGACAGAAACGGTCAGCCCTCTTTCCAGCGGCGTAGACACGCACCACTAATCCACCGAGACCAGCCAGATGCCGACCACCCTTCGACCTCCATCGTGGCCAAGAAGCCATGGTCTTCAGCTCTAGTGGCACAGACGCACTCTACCTCTTCTCCATGCGGCCGACCGGATTCCTGCCGTGACCCTGCTTCACCGTGGCCGACGGGCCGTGACCTCCTGTTTATCCGTCACGTTCGGACTGGTGTCGGCCTGCCTCCACGCGGCTGGCCAGCATGCCATCCACCGTTCTCCTCCACCATAGCCTACGGGGCGCGGCCTCCTCCATCGGTGTTTTTTTGCCGCTTCCACTAAAACAACCGACCGGAGTGATGGCCGATGCCTTGTTCCCTATCAGTGTCGGTCTTCGTCCTCCTCCATTGTGAAGAATGTGTCAACAATAAAGATGCGAAGGGATCATGACAGGTTCGTTTGGCATATACCCTCCACGTTAGACCAGTATTATGCAGCTCGAGGAGAAAGATTCAACGTAAAGAAAATTAATGACAAATAATCATTAAACACACCCCTAACTCATTTGTTAGAGATGACACGAGGAAGGAGATGAAGATGATGAAGATGTCAACGCCCGTTGCTCCTACAATTCCCTCCAAGGTCATTTCCACATTATTGATCCAGGGAATGTTTATCATTGGAGTAGTTCTTCGTTTGGAGGATATTTTTCCAAGGATCTCCCTTGCTAACAATTTCCACCCAAAATTAAGAAAGGTGAGGAACCAACTTAATAAATTAAGTTAATTAATTACATGATTAATTAAAAGTTATCACATTAATTGGGGAAACCCAAGAGTTACTCCCCCCCCATAAAAGGAGGAGTTTAGGTGGTCGCCACAACCATGATTTTAATTTTTAGGATTCAAATAAATAAATAAAATAAATGTAAATATTTTATTATATTATTTGTTCATCTCTCCCACAAAATTCAGAAAAACTAACTTCCACCCTGAACCTACTACGGTCGAGGTGAAGGTCTCCTTAAGAGAATATTGGCACTGCGAGTTCAACGGTGTCCTCAGATTTCAATTCCGAGAACCGATTTAAAAGTTACTAAATGCATCATGCGTGTTCACTAAACGTACCTTAAAAAATCTTCATAAATTCATTCTAGTCACTTCGGGCCTCAGAATCACATTCCTTCAATTTTCATGGACTCTTAATATTTCTATATAATTAAAATAAAATTACATGAAAAAACATGGGTCTTTACATTCTCCTCATGTCATTTATTTTCATCCCCGAAAGCCAAAACACAAACTAGGGAAACAAGTGGGGGGTATTGAGCACGAATCTGAGCCTCCCTCTCCCATGTTCTCTCTTGGATGTTTCCATGCTTCCAACAAACACGCACCATAGATATATATGTCCAGCTCTCCCTAGTTAATGATATGTGAAGGATCAAGTACGTATCTTTTCAGCTGGGATACATGGAAAATTTCCTGCACCTGGTGCTACTAAGGAGGAAGAGCTAGGTGGTACACCACCTCTCTAACTCATCTAAGGAACAAGAAGGGTCTGATGAACCTCACATGTAACTTTCTGCCGTGGAAAAATCTCGGCAAACCTCGTCGAGGTGAGACCCATAGGATGACATGGTCACCATCCTCAAACTTGAGAGGTCTCCATCTCATGTCATCATACGACTTCTGACTGCTTTCTACAGTCTTCATCTGCTCCTAGATGATCTTCACCTATTTTGTGGTAGCCCGTATCATCTCTAGTCCCATGTGTTTTGACTCCCTTGTGTCAGTCCAGCATAGAGGTAATCTGTAAGGTTTCCCATACAGTGCCTCGAATGGTGTCATACTGATGGTGGTGTGATAGTTGTTGTTGTATAAGAACTCCACCAAGGGAAAGTGATCCTCCCATATGTGTCCAAAATCAAGGATGCAAGTATACAACATGTCCTCAAGGGTATGAATGGTCTTCATTGTCTGTCCATCCATATGAAGATGGAAGGAAGTTCTCAAACAAAGCTGCATCCTGAATGCCTCCTGCAACCCCTTCCATAGCGAGGAAGTAAAACAAGCATCACGATCATAGAAAATCGTAGATGGAACCCAATGAAGCCATAAAATATACTGAACATAGAGGTGTTCCAATCCCTCTACTGATCCCTACTCTCTGATAGGTAGGAAGTGGTCTGACATGGTGAGTCGTTCAACGATCACCCAGATAGAATCATGACCCCTGGATGTGCATGGAATTCCTATCACGATGCTCATGGAAAATTTATCCCACTTCTATTATGGAACCTCTATTGGCTGAACTAAGCATGCTAGAACCTGAGGCTCTGCGTTCACTTGCTGACAAGTTAGGAACTGCGAGACAAACTCTGCCACTTCTTTCTTCATTCCTGACCACCAGTGTTGTCGTCGAAGGTCCGAGTACTTATTCGCCACTCCTGGATGTACCTCTAGAGGGGACATGTGGAACTCCATTGACACTTTCTCTCATAGAACAAACAGTACCATTGTACGTTCTCTAAAAAGGATTACATTCTCCCCACCTTTAAAAAATCCATAATGTTCCTTTCATGTGGATAACCTAGCACATCGAGCCTCACAGTCGGTGTCCCCACGATGCACCTCCCTGACTCACTAAAGGAGTGGGGTAGTGACTATCAAAGACTGAAGATAAGCTCCTCCATCTTGATCTACATAGGATATCTGCAAAGTGGCTAGCTACTCTGTTGCCTCACTCAACAATTGTATACCAGATCTCCTACTGAGTGCATCTGCTACTACGTTCCCCTTCCAAGAGGTATATAATATCTCGAAGTCATAGTCGCGGAGGAACTCAAGCCAACGCCGCTGTCTCAAGTTCAGTTCCTTATGAGTTAAGATATACCTGAGACTTTTTTTATCATAGTAGACTATAAAATGTTCTCCCATCAAATAATGTCACTGCATCTTCAAGGTGAATACCACTACTGATAACTCCACATCATGGGTAGCGTATTTAAGATAATATTGTCTCAGATATCGAGAAAAATAGGCAATCAGTTCTTGCTCCTACATCAGAACACATCCACGACCGGTCCCTGATGCATCATAGTAGACTATGTACCCAACACCCTCCTCTGGAAACATCATGATGAGGACACTTGTCAGTCTCTGCATCAGCTCTGGCATCTCTCCAACCACACTAAGGGTTTCCCCATCTTTGTCAACACTGATAAGAGTGCCACAACTCTAGAAAGGTTGGCAGAAACCAATGGTAGTAACCGACCAAACGCAAAAAAATCCACACTTCTATAACACTCCTGGGTGCCTCCCACGTAAGAAAAACCTCAATCTTTGCTGGATCTACCGAAACTCCAGACTCTAAGATAATGTGTCCCTAAAAGTGAACCTCTCAGATCCAGAACTGGCACTTCAAGAGCTTACCAAAAAGCTGGTTTTCTCAGAGGTTGTCCAGTACAATCTACAGATTATAGTCATGCTCCACCTCCATCACTGAGTGTATCAGGATGCCATTGATGAAGACTACCACAAAGAGATCGAGTTATGGCTGGAAGATCCTATTCATGAGTCCCATGAGCACCACTAGGGAATTGGTCACATCGAATGACATAACCAAGAACTCATTGTGTCCATACCGACATCTAAATTTTATATTCTGCACATCCTCATATCGTACCCTGAGCTGGTGATAGCCTAATCTGAGGTTTATCATCAAAAACCACCGTGATCCCTTCAGTTGATGAATGTGATCGTCAATCCTCGGGAGTGATTACATGTTCTTCATAGTCACCTGTTTGAGGTTATGATAGTCCACAGAGAGTCTCAAACTCCCATCCACCTTATTGACGAACAAAAGCAGGGCTAACGAAGGAGAAACACTAGTCCTAATGAACCCCTTGATATGTAAGTCCTCTAGTTGTACATGCAGCTCTCATAGCTCTGTGAGACCCATCCGATATACTGGTGTAGATATCGGTGCTGTCATAGGATACAAGTCGGTTTAAAAGTCCACCTTTCTACGAGGAGGTAGACTCAAAATATAATCAGAGAAAACATCAGTGTACCAGTCCACCACTACAGGATAGCTCAGACTATCAACATCAAATGCTCTGAGGGTAAGGCTAGCCAAATGATTTGTGATCACCTGCACCCTCCTTAGGGTAAGTCCATCCCGTGATTTAAAGGTTCCCTTCTCGCCAGTGAAGGAAAACCTGGTCCCATTCTCACAGAAACATTGAACTTTGGGCCTAATATAGTCAATCTGAGCATAGACTGTGGAAAACCAGTCCATACCCAAAATGACATTGTAAGGCCTCAAAACCGCTACTAGAGGATCCCAGCTGAAGCTCTCACCTTCTAGAGTAAGTTCACCCTGCTGGAACCAGAGTGTACTCGTCGAATCCTCTCTTGTAGGAGTCTCTATCCATAAGGATCGAGCCAATGACTCCACTGGAATCTCATAGCTCTGAATGAGGGTCATTGAAATAAAAGAGTGACTATCACCTATTTCTATAAGTACTATAGATAAGGTGGAGTAGAAATAGATCATACATCTAATAATCTCTGGAGCACCTTGGTCATAAGACTCAACTGCTTGGAGTTGAGCTCGTCCCTGTCCACCTTCTCCCTATGGTCGTGGAGGACCACTGGTTGGTGGTGGCGGTAAAACCTCAAATCACCACCCAACCCCTGCTATATGGCCATCTCCTCTTCCACATCCACCTCCATCCAGTGGAACTCCTCGATCAAACCTTCACCTCTAACTAGGTGGTCCTTCGACTGTCTTATGATTGTCTATACGGCGGGTCGGGTAGTAGCAAGCCTTGTTAACCTACCCGCCACACGAGTAACGCTGCCTGCTCCTCGCATGTCCTGCCCTGTCTCAAGAGCCTCACACAACCGACCTTGTATCCTGTGGTCATCCACCTGTAGGTCTGGTCCTCTTGGACCTCTATGTCGTCTGCCTGCTACCAGCTACTGATGACTCTGCTACATGATGTTTGGTGGTGGGTCTCATTGTCAGCGACTGCTCAGCAAAGTAACTATCTACCAAGAGTGCTTTCTCTAACACGCCCTCCTATATCGGGATTCTTAGATAATTACTCAAAGCTCTAATCCACCATTTGATCCCCTGTTCGAAGGTCCAGCCCCTGAAGAATGGGCCCGGCACCATGTTAGTGGAGTAGCGTGAGAGGTCGGAGAACCTCACTGAATGCTAAGCCATGGTCATGCTGCCCTGCGGCAAGTGGAGAAGCTTCTATATACGCACTGAGCATAAGGTCGTTGGGATGAAATCTGCCTTGAAAAGGCTCTTTATGTACACCTAGATGACAGTCTCCTCATAGAGAACCTTGAGTATCATGCTCTACAATCTTCCTGCTATTGTCTAAATAAGACTAGTGGAAAGGATCACCATTTGATCATCTTGTGTCACTACCAGTTAAAAAACACTAACAACGTCCACCAACTAGTCCTCAGACGCCTGTGGATATGTCTCTCCCCAGAACCTCGATAGCCTCTGGTGCTAGAACTCGTGCAATGTGCACAAGCGGCGTGCACCCTTTGTTACTGGGGCTGGTGGCATCTGCATCCCAAGGGGTAGTGGTGCTAATGGTACACCACTTGATGGTAAAACTATTGAAAGGGGGACCTACACCAAAGACTCATCGCTCAGTAGGCTGTCATCACGTACTCCACCAGGAACCCTGGCTGACTGTCTACGTGGAGGCATCCTGAAAAGAAATAGGGGTGCCCCGGTCATTAATTTGTACTAGAGGATCTGACTCAAGAGATCACAAAGAAAACATTTCCAAAACACACACACAATCAGTTTTTTCATGTAGTGAGTCGGAAATCAGAATTTAGGGTTCTGGTGTATGGATATGTCGGCCGCCGCACCATCACTGGATTCCCCAAACTAAAAACCACGCTCGTCACACTTAACACTATTCATAAATAAAAAGATCAAAGTCTATGTTATCTTGTAGAACCGACTCATTTGATACCAATTTTTCATGACCCATCCCACAGGGCCTATGTTGTGGCTACCCCACGCCCGCATTCCATAGGTTAGGGGCTAACGACTAGCACTGGAAAGACATATCCCTAAAACGAAGAAGGCATTTTCTATATAACCTGTAAACTCACACAACCTTGCACACAGGAAGATATGAGCACAAAGTAAACTATTTAGTAAAATTATTTTTTACAATTAGAAAAAGGCACCAGAATACAAGAACAACTGGAATGTACAAGTAAAACATAAAACAACTCATGTGAACACCCGCCAAGGATCATACTTGAATGATAGGTACATATCTCGTATGGTCGCCTCTTCAGATAATCTCATCTAATTTCCACCTCCGAACAACCTCCAGTCCTGGTACCCTCATCCTCGGTCAGTGTTGTTCATCGTCTGCACAAGACACAACAAGGTGCTAGTGAAGCCCCTGTAGGGGTGAGTATAACGATACTCAGTAGGGACCCAAAACCCCCAAAGGTCTCTCATAATCCACAAAGGATAAAGCATAGAGGAATACCGAAATCACAAAGCATGAAAAACAACAGTCAACCCTACTTAGGTATATAACCATACATATACCTAAGTTATCAAGTCCACCCATCTCATTCAAGAGGAAACACAAGGGCCAACTCTTTATCAGAAACCACAACTATTTCACAAAGGAAAGAATACCATGAAGGTAACACCACAGAGGTATGAACCAAAAAGGTAACACCACATAGAAGAATACCACAAAGGTATCTCCACAAAGGTATGTAACACAAAGGTATTCCACATAGAAGAATACCACAAAGGTATCACCACAAAGGTTAGTACCACAATGGTACACCACACAAAAGAATACCACAAAGGTAAATACTCAGCACACACCATTCATAACTTAAGTACGAATGTATAGATGATTATTTTTATTGCTAGATCATATTAATTCATCAAGAAGCTCTGTTGTTGACCCATAAAGGATCAATTATAACCCACACTTGATTTGAAGATGACCCACATAGGATCAGGAGATGACCCACAGAAGATCAGTATGCGCTAACCCACACAGGATCGCCAAGTGCTGACCCACACAGGATCCAAAGATGACCCACACAGGATCTGAATACTTCTCATGTACAACAAAACATAGGGTTCCTGCACTTAGTATTCCTGATTCCGGGATGATCCGCTTCTCAATAAATCGGTCGATACTTAAAATACAAAGAAGTCCCACGAAGAAGTATCCCAAAGGCCCTTCACGTAAAAAGGGACCCAACACGACAGACGGACCGTCAATCAGATGCATAGTCTGTAAGTTATTAGCGTTTCATTCTGAGAGCCCAGTTGGATTTAGGTTCAATCCAACCTGTACATACTCCAACTTTACCCAAAACACAATTGGAGTATACCAAAAGGACCATCTCGATCCAAGAATTCTGGTGCCATAGACAGCTCGTCAAATGGATGCCTGTATCTCAAGATATGGCAAAAAGGTGTATCTGGGTCCAGATGGGCCCAAGTTCTGTCCGACTCGGCCTAACCCCAACGAGGCTGACCTGAACCTATTCGAGTTGACCCGGTCAGGTCCGGGTCCGGCCAGGATGGGCTGGGCCATGGCGGGCCCAACCTGTTGGACAACGACCCACTGTGGTGCGGCCTGGTGGGCGCGACCTGCTGCGGTGCGGCCCACTTGGCTAGGTGTAGTCCGTTGTAGTGGGTCCTACCCTAAATGAAACCCAGGGGGAGGTGCCGCCAGGTATTTCGAAGGGACCAAGGGGCATTCACTCACCCTGCTGGCATGGGTAATCGCCAGAGCGGTGCAGCTCGATGTGACGCGGCCTACAAAAAAATGGCGGACCCTCCTTTCAGTGGTGCAGATGTGCGCTACTGCTCCACTACAGCCGACCGGATTCCGGCTTCCATCTGACCTATGCTGTGGCCAAGCGGCTACGGGCTCCAACTCCGGCGACATGGACGCACACCACTGCTTCGCTACATGGCCAACCCGATGCCGACCACCATCATGCTCTCTCGTGGCTGACAGGCCATGGACTCCTGCTCAATTTGCAGCACGTACGCACACCTCCCTACTTCCACGCGGCAGGCCGGCATGCCAGCCGCCGTTCTCCTCCACCGCTCTTCCGGCAGTGCAGTTGCGCCACCGCCGCTATCGCATCCGGCCGCCTCCTTGTGCCCTGCCGGCATTAGCCACCGTCCTCCTCCACCGCGAAGAACACGTCAAAATGAAGATGCAGAGGGATCAGACTGTGTTCGTTTTCCACGTACCCTTCACATTAGACAGGTAGCACTCATCTCGAGGAGAAATATTCAATGTAAAGAAAATTAAAGAAGAATAATCCTAAACACACTTCTTTCTTCTTCGTTGGAGATAACATGAGGAATGAGATGAAGATGATGAAGAATCCGATGATCGTTGCTCACGCAATTCGCTCCAATGTCAGTTCCATATTCTTGATCTGGAGAATGTTCTTCTTTGGAGAGGTTATACGTTTAGAGGATATTTTTCCAAGGCTCTCCCTTTCCAATGATTTCCCCGCAACCTCAAGAAAGGTGAGTATCCAACTTAACAAATGAAGATAATTAATTACATGATTAATTAAAAGTTGGCACATCAATTGGGGGAAACCCATGTGTTACCCACCATTAAAGGAGGAGTTCAGGTGGTCCCCACCACCAAGAATTTAATTTGGAGGTTTCAAATAAATAAATAAAATAAAAGTTAAATTTTTTATTTTATTAATTATTTTACTCTCTGACAAAATTCTGAAAAACTAACTTTCACCCTCGACCTACTGTGGTCGAGGTGAAGGTATCTTTAAGAGAATATTGGCAGAGTGAGTTCAATTGTGTCCTCAGATTTCAATTCTTATCACTGGTTCAAAAGTTACAAAATTCCGCTCGCTCGTTCACTGAAAGTACCTTAATGAATGTTCATAAATTCATTATGGGCACTTCGGGTATCAAAATCATGTGCCGTTAAATTTCATGGACTTGTAATACTTCCATATAATTTTAAAAAATTACATGTAAAAATACAGGTCTTTACACCAACCCATGTATTTATTTTCCAAATACTTTCTGATATATTGAATAGTTGATTTAATTCAAAAATAATGTGCCATATTATTCAATATCTTTATTTAGTAAAGGATACATATTTATCAAAATTTCAAAAGTTAATCAAATAACTATCAAAGTAAACACTATATATAAAAATCTTATACAGTTTAGTTGATAAAAATATCCATGATAAATGATATTGAAATTCATGGTAAATTTAATCTCCAAAGAAAATTTAATAATTCAAGGAAATGTAAATAACTACGAAAAATAATTAAGGAAGTGAATGTCAGTAATTTCCTTGGTAAAAATAATAATAAACCATCAAGATGAATAATAAATATGGTATCAATATATACCTACTGGAGTAATAATAAAGGGATGATGTCATTTATGAACAAAAATACTATAAATAGTTTTATAAAAAATTCTTAATGATAATATCCTTTTTATTTTGAAAAACATAATGAAAATTATTTTAATTGAAAATCACTTTAAATATATTTTTTAAAATATCATCATAAAATTGAAAATGAAGGCTCAATGAATTTAGGATCCTTATGGTGGGTAATTCCATATATACCATAATTTTTTGAAAAAATCACATCCCTTTTTATTATAAAAAGTATATGATGGTGCCATGTGCAGATAATGACAATAATATTTAATTCACATTTTTGATAAAAGAAAAAAGGGAATTTTTTTAAAAAAACATAACATTACTTTAAAAAAATCTTTTAAAGAGTAAGATCATGTGAAAATTCATTTTAAAAATAATTTTGAAAAGGTTAATAACATTTTTAATTTTTTTAGAAAACTTGTTTTCATAAGAAGACAAATTTTCAACTGAGTGGAGAAATGAAGTATGATTTTCTTGAAAACAATTTGAATGATATTTTAAATATTATAGAGTGGGAAATGAAACTATTACTTAAAAATATAATTATTAACCACAAAATAAGAAAATTAGAGTATTTTTTAAAAATTACCAATAAATTTAATTCTATTGATATTAAATAATAAATAATCCTGATTAGAATGAGATTCTGAAATAAACTCTTAAAATAATCATACTATTGAGTTGATAATTAATAAATGAATAAATTATGTGTATCAACTATAAATAAATATAAAACAATTCAGAAAAAACATAATATAATCATGATTAATTACACACATAATCTCAATATGACATAATCAGCGATGTAGAAGTTTAACTTGATGAGTGTAAATTGAGTTAAGAAATCCCTTACCATATAGTAACTTTTAATTGAAATAGTATTATATTAAATAATTCAAATTAAAACATAGAATAATATTAATAATGTATTACTAATGATATTACTTTTAAAATAGGAATTATATACACCATATAAATGAAATTATGTGAATAATAATACAGTATGCCTCAATAAAATGAAATTGAGAGAAACACCCATAACTTTTGATTGTTTTTTAACATGGTTTAAACATCTTTATATTCGTTTTAAAAATTTTATTAACTTATTATAAAAACATATTAATATTTATAATGTCTTTTATGTTCCTTTTATAACATATCATTACCTGTTTGTTGATAATATTTCAATATTTTCATTATTTCAGGTGTTAATTTCCTTGTTTTTCTATTCATAGTTTGTTATGGAAGTTCCTATTCTTGTTCATATTATCTAGTTATATCATGAAAATAATAATAATTATGACATAATTACCATAATTTTACAAAAATATTACCTTTAAAACGGATGATTAATGATGGTCATGAAAAATTAAGAATGTTACGATCATTGAAACGGTATGTCGTACGTACTCATGAATAACGTCTCCATTTTTCACCCATCATTATTGAAAGTAAGTAATTAATATATTACATTTATATAATGATAATTATATCATATATATCATATTTTATACTTATATATGTCATCCTTACGGTATGGTGATGAAAATAGTAACACAACGCTTCGTGAAGGCGGTAGTCCACACATACATGAACGATGTTATCATATTTGTGTGAGTGAAAATGAAAGGAAGAAAATAGTATATAGATTATTTTTATATAATGATATCTATTTCATTAATATCATAATTTTTTCATTTATATAACATATATTAATTATTATTATTCATACCACCTTCCCTGTGAAGCGTTAGTGAAAGACGAATAACATCACTTCGTGAGGTGATAATTCACCACATATAAAAGATATGTTATCATATATAATTCAGAAGTTAAGGTATACATATATATTATATAATTACTAAAAGGATATATTAATTTTAAAAATACCATATATATACTTTATATCCATCATAATACCAAACCATGAAAGGTGGGAATGGAAAACCGAACAACATTGGTTCGTGAGGTGGTAGTCTGTCTTTCTCCCAAATGATGATTTCGTAACCCATCTGATGAAAGAGGATAAAGTTATATTTCCTGAAAATATTATAAAATAATCCTCTTATTTTTATGATAAATTTGTTTTTATATTAATAATGTTCAATAAAAATTCAATGAGGTGGATAAAGCATTAAAATAAAGACACTCTTCGAATAAAATGACCTCTTATTTAGGTATCCTCTATAGGTTTTCACTAAATCATTCAAATATTAGATTTATGAAAAAAAATAAGGCTTCTAATATGAGTAGAGGGAAGTTTTATTGTGACTTTGTTATGTATTGTTAAAATAATTTTTTTTTATCGTGTGAAGTGGAGAAAATAAGAGGTGGACTTTTATAAGTGGGGTGAGTGGCGCACTGGTAATTGTTTTTGAAAGAGTGAATTCCAACCACATTTATTTCATGTCACCAGGAACCAATAATGAACCATTATAGATCTAATTTAGAATAAGGTATAAACATAACTATAATATGGTGCTTTTAAATGTTTTGGGTCATTTTTACACCTTATATTGTAACCTTAACCACTAAGTAAATTCAATTATACCATAATCACAATAGTTAATTTTAATTGATTCTACTCATCATTTTGGTAAAAAAATAATATGAAATTATTATATATTATTAATTATTCTGATTAAAAATATGGAATCCATTTTTCCAATTCTTCCCATATAATTGTAAGAATTTAATTTTAAATTAGTCCCATAGAGGTGATGATAAAGTATGTTTTTAATGTGAAAATGTTCAAAAGTTAATAATGTTTTTATATCAAAAGTCAAAATTTAAATGATTAAAATAACCTAAATTGGAATAATGGAAATAAAATTAATTTTATTTTAATTTAATAATAATTAAATATATATTTTAACATTGTAAATTATTTTGAATGAAAAGAAAATTTTCATTTTAAATTCAGTATTTTTCACTACTCATCCAAAATTGAAAATTCTCTGAAATTTTTTAAAAAATCACCCTAAGATAATCTTGGGAATATACTTTCAAATTTGAATTTATTTTTTCCTATAAATTTTCAAAAATTGGTAAAAATCTATTATTTATGTGCATAGAGAACAACTAATCTACCTTTGAGGAAAAATACAATTTTTCAGAAAAGATTTCATTTTCTTTTAAATGATACATATTTTATTACTAATAAATAGATAATTAATGACCATATATAAAATATATATTTATATAATTTAGTTAATCCTACTCATACCTTAAATTAAAATTTTTAAGTGATAACTATCATATTAAATAATAATATTATAAGTTTATTATTATTCGGTAACACTTAGTCTTGTGTGAAAATAAAGATATATAAGAAATTCATTATTGCCTGTAATGGAAGAAAAATTAGTATTGAATTTAACATAAAATATCAAATAAATATTATTATTTTATATTTTTTTGGGTGTTACATTATCCATACCTTGAATAAATTTTCCATCTCAATTTAAACTTGATCTTGGAAATATAGGGTTTGATAATGAGGATTTCCATTATTGAAAAATCCACATCATAAAAGGGTAAATAAAAAATACTCTTAATAATATTGAAAGGTATGTGAAATGGTCATATTTAATAATCACATAAATATGATTTTGGGTTCAATAACATAGTTGGGAAATGAAAAAGTAGAAATTAAGAGAAAACTAGTGGCCAAATACTGATGGAGAGTGATAGAGAAGATTGGCCAAAAGAATGTGGGTGACCCAGAGAAGGTTAACAACCAAAAAACCATAAAATAAATATGTTTGAAAAAGTTCATTGACATCATTAGAAATGATGGTAATAGGATATAATTTCATTTTAAGATACCTTTTCCTTATTTTTTTAGACATTCATGAGAAGAAATACTTACTTGATTTCATTCCATTTTATCAGAACAATCTCATCATTTTGTTGTGCCTCTACAAATAATGAGTTTTTCCCTTGATTTGATAAATGAATATCTAAAAACATTATTTTTTTCACGATGCACTAAAATTCACATTTAATGGATTTTAAGGCTATTAATGATTGACATGTCGTTCTGTCTGTATCTAAATATTTTCCAAAATAAGATTTTGAGCACAAGTCATACAACATAAAAAATTAATCTCAAAACCTCAAAATTAACTCTACTGTAATATCATTAATATTTAGTCATCAAATTGTATACCTAAAAATAATGACATATTAAATAGGAAATCACGTAGGATAATGATAGGAGGGAAACCCTTATCATCCTTTTATCATGACTTCAGGACCCACAACTATTTTGGATGTGATTGGTTGCAATCCTGTATACAATTTTTCCTTTTTATAAACTATAACAATATAATTTCTATATTTTTCCCAATATTATGGATATCCTTGGAATAAAATTTTTCATTAAATAAACTTTTTACTAAGGTTTTTAATAAAAAAATTTCTATAAGTTCTAATAATATTATTTAATTATTATTAAAATTTCATTATTGATCATATTAACCCAAAATTTTATCAACACATTAAGGTTATATCTATATATTTTTAGGGCATTAATCCTCAAATAAATTTTCCAATAGAAAATTTACTAAACTAATGGGTTTTATTCCTATAAATTTCTTCAAAAATATTCTTAACCATGTCACATTACCACTATAGTGTTTTTTTAATGGTTTGCATAATATTTTTAACTTATTATAAATATTAAACTCATAAACCATGATGGTTTCCATAACTCTTATTTTAAGCAATACAAATGTGCTTCTAAAATTCAACACAACCCTAAAATGTTTAATACTTTTTATAACTAGAATACCATTAATAAAAATACTTTTAATCCCAATACATAAATACTCCATCCTTTTTATTTCATAATAGGTTCTTTCTTGGTTAAAGTTATGAACATATAATAATTTATATTATATCAAAATCATGACTCTTAATATTCAATATAATGGACCTTAGGTTTAAGCTAGGTCATTCATTTTGACAATCTATTCAAACTATTCATAATGGATTCTAATAAAAATGTGAATTATCCTATGTATATCTCTCAAGAGTTTCAAATTAGGTGCACAATAAATCTCATTGTCAAGTACCATGTATTTCTTTAGTCAAACCTTAAAAACCTATTTCATAGTTTTTACCCCAACAAACCTCTATTATAGAACCACATCCTCTTTTAGTGTCTAGAAATGGGTGTATTGAAAAGAATAAACACATGATAACATCTTTACCAAAACATTAGGATGTTATTATGTATTTATCTTCAACATATTTCGTAGGGTTATGTTCTCTAATCTATGTTTTTCTAAATCTAGTTCTCAATGTTTCTAATAAACATGCTTCAATACTAACAATAGAAACCCTAACCCCAGTAGCTTGGAGTTGGTTTCATACCACATTAATTTGGTATAAGATACATGAAATAACATTCCAATGTAATGAATATTTTAGTAGTCTTAGTATACTAGATACATATATGATTCAGATATTATAATTGAATAAAAAAATGACAACATAATTTTTTTCAAGAATAACTTCATTCCATCTACCATACCTCTACGTATTAGCCATTGTAAACTTAATGGAATACTTGTTAAAGGAAAAAAATGAGGTTGAGATTAGATGCTCAGTAAGGGTTTATTACTAAGGAATAATTCATGAATCAATATGCATAATAAATATTTTAAGTTAATAAATCAACACATTTTATATACAATAAATACATCGAGAAAGAAGTGTATCTAGAGATAATATGAAAGAGAGAATATTATGAATAATAAAAAATATAGACAACTAAAAACCATTCCATTTAAAAAACTATATGAATATCATAACTGGAAAGGGAATATAAATATGTCTAGTTAAATAACTAAAAATGGATGTCATTGAATAAATAATTAATTAATTAAAAAAACTTAAAGATAATTTCATAGTAAAAATATCTTGGATAATAATAACTATTAATTAAGAAAATACATAATTATCTAACTTCATGTTTCCCAAGAAAATGATATCATTACAATCAAGATCTATCCTTAAGACAATTTAAAACATTATAGGTAAAACCCCCCACTAACTAAGGATATCCAACTGATTTATCCTATAAGACTATCGATGCATTGAGTGGATTACATTAACTCGTCCAAAACCCTTCTATCACATATCTAAGGTATCCCTCATAAATCAAATAATCAATTTAATTCATAAATAATGTGGCTTATTATTAAATATCCATATCGAGTAAAGGATACAAATTTATCAATATTTCTCAAGTTAATCAAATAATTATCAATTTAAACACCATATGTAATATTGGTATATGTTTTATGAAATAAATAGACACATGATAAATAATATTTACATTTTGGGTAAATTTAATTTCCTTTTGAAAGTTAATAATCCAAAGAAAATTTAATGACTAAAAAATGAATTAAGGAAGTTAATGTCAATAACTTACTTGGTCAAAATAATCATAAACCATAGAGAGGATGAATAAAAATGGTATAAACATATAGCATTTGGAGTAGGATTAAATGGTTGTTATTTATGAATATAAATTCCATAAAAGATAGTTAAAAACATTTTTTATGAAAATAACATTTTTATTTTGAAAACATATGGAAAATTATTTTATTTGAAAATATATTTTTAAGACATTTTCTTTAAAAATATCGTCATAAAATTTCAAATTAAGATTCATCTAATTCATGGGAATGGTGGCGGGTAATTCCATACATTCTATAAAAAATAACATTCCATTTACACCATAAAAATGTTAGTAAATTTCCTTTTATAGCAAATTTCAAGAAGAATCATTTCTCGTTTTTAGAAAAATCCAAACACACATTTTTTAAATAGACATAATATTCCTTTGAAATTTTTTAATGAGTAAAATGGGTGAAAATTCCATTTAGAAGACATTTTTAAAAGGTTAAAAAAATTTAAAAATATTTTTAGAAACAATTTTTTTGGAGGAAAATATATTTCCTACTAAAGAGAGAAATGAAGTCATATTTTCTTAAAAACATTTTAAGTATCATAGATTTAAAAAAAAGTAATATTACTTGAAAATATCAAAAAAAAACATAGGATAATAAAATGGATGGGATTATTAAGAAATCATCAAGGAATCCCCTTAAAATGATATTCATGAATAAAAAATCGCGATTAGATTGATACTGTGAACTAAACTATAAAATTGAACATAATTTTGAAGTGAGAATTAATAAATTAATATATTATGTGTATAAAATTTAGATACACATAAATTTTTTTGAAATAAAACATAAGATAATCAAAATTCATTACCCACATAATATTATCATGAAAAAATCAACGAAGTTGAAGTTTAACCCAATGAGTGTATATTGATTTAAGAAATACTTTAACACTTAGTAAGTTTAAAATCAAATATAATTATATGAAATAATTAAAATTTAAACCTATAATACCATGATAAATGAGGTATTCATAGTATTACATGTGAAAGGGGAAATATACACTTTATGAAAGATATTAGGTGTATAACAATAAAACATGACTCAATAAAATGAAATTGAGATGAAAACACATACCTTATGATGTTTTTGGTTGAATTTTTTTTATCCTCTTGTATAGTGGTTTTAAACATGTTTTTTAGTTATTCTAGATCGATATTAATTTTTATAATAGGATATATGATACTTTTATTCCATATTATTACCTATTAGTAAATAATTATCATATTTTTATATCTTATAATCTAGAAATAATTATCATATTTCCACATAAATTTTACTTTTAAAACCATTCATGAAGGATGGTAATGAAAAATTAAGTATGTTAGGATCATTGAGATGGTAGGTCATACAAAAGCATGAGTAACGTTTCCATTTTTCAGTGATCATTATGGAATGAAGGTATGTAATATATTAAATTTCAATAATGATCATGATATATTATATACCATATTATATATATATATATATATATATATATATTTCACCCATGTGGTGTGGTGATGAAAAGAGTGTCACATTACTTCATGAAAGAGGTTTTCCACATGTACACATACAATATTATCATCTTTAAATGTGAGAAAATGAATGAAATAAAATGATATATATTATCTTTTAAAAATGATAAATATTTCATAATTATATCATTTATATCACATATAATCAATAAAATTATCTTTATCACATTCCTTGTAAAGCATTAGTGAAAATAAAATCACATTGCTTCGGTAAGCAGTAGTCCGCCGTACACGTGAGCGACGTTATCATATATACAACATAATTGAAGGTATATATATATATATATATTTATATTATATTAAAGATAAATAAGTATAATAATTTATACTTTATATAAATCTAAATACCCCATCATGAATGGTTGAAATGAAAAAATAAATGACTATAGTTCATGAGGTGTTGGTCCACCGTACACATTAATGATGATTTTATAACCCATTAGATGTAAGTGGAGAAGGTTTTAGGTCATTAATTTTTTAAAATAAATCCTATTATATTTATTATAACTAGTATATTATATACACATGTTTTAGTAAAAATTAATAGAGGTAAAAAATAAGTAAAACTAAGAGGTTCTTTGAATAACATTACCTCTTCTTCGGGTATTAGGTTTACACTAAATCCTTCAATGGATGGATTAATGAAAAAATAAGCATTCTATGATTATTGGATATAATTTGGGAATTTTATTTGTAATTTAATTTTTGAAAAAACTATTTTGATGGTTAGAAGTGAAGATGAGAGGGGGTGGCTTTTTATAAGTGGGGTGAGTTGTACACTTGTAATTTTTTTGGAATGAGTAAATTCCAACCAAGTTTTTTCATGTAAACCGGATAAAATAACAGTAAATTATATATTATTTAATTAATAAGGTAAAAATATTGATATATAATGTGGGTTTTACATGTTTTTTTCCATTCTTACAGATTATATTCTACGTTTAACAACTGTGTAAATACATTTTTACTTTAATCATTGTAATTAATTTTCAATACTTTTACTAATCATTGTGATCAAAAATTAAGTTGAATATATTGGATATTATAACTTATTTGGATTCCAATTATTTAATACATTTGTAAAAATTAATCTCTCATAAGTGAAAGAATATTATTTGATGTTTATCACACTAATGGTATAGAAAAATGAGAGTTGAAGTTGAAAATGTTCAAAAGATTACAATGTTTTTATATCAATATTCCATATTAAAATTATTTAAATGACCTAAATTTATTTAATGGTTATAAAATTTATCTACTTTTAATTTTAAAAAAATTAAAAATATAATTTAATATTATAAATTATTTAAACAGAAATGTATTTTTTATTAAAAAAATTACAGTTTTTAACTATTTATCAAATAATAAAACCTCTCAAAAAATCCCAAAAAATTAAACCTAATATAACTTTATTATTACTATTTCAAAAATTAAGTTTATTGTTTTATATAAATTTTATAAAATTAGTAAAAAAAATTAAATTTCATGTGTAAAGCATTACTAATCCGTCTAATAGAAAAAATATAGGTTCTTAGATAACATTTTTTAAAATGATAATTATTTTTCTAGAAATCAATAAATAATTAATAAAAATATGAGAAAAATATATATTTTTATAATAAGATAATATTATTCATTCATTCAATTTTGATAGCTAGGCGAAAACTATCATACTATATAATAATAAAATTATAATATTGTTTGGTAAAACTCGGTATTGCATGTAACACAAGAAGTTGAAGAAAATCATTTTTATATGTAATTAAAGCTAAATAATTATTTTTTTAATATACTGTATAAAAAATATTATTTTATTATTTTGGGGGTGTTACATTCTCCCCAGCAAAGATAAATTTATTTCTCGTAATTTAAACATGATCTTGGTAATCTAGGGTCTGATATTTAAAAATAGTTTATAAAAAATCAACATCGTATAAGGGTAAATCAAACATCCTCTTAATAAGAGATAATGGGATATACAATGGTCTTATTTAATAATCACACAACTAGGTTACTGGTTAAGAGAGCATAGGTTAGAAATGGAAACTCCAAAATGGAAGAGAAAAATAAATCCCAAATACTGATGGAGAATGATATAGAACATTGATAATAAGAGATTGGGTGATCCATAGAAGGTTAACAACCAAAAATAAATAATCCAAATTGGTGAAAAACATGCCATTGATATCATCTGAAATAATGGTAATATGATAACACTTTGTTTTAAGATCCCTTTTCTTATGGTTGATTAACATTCAAGAGAATACATACTTAATTAATTTTATTCCATTTATAAGAACAATATCATCTTTTGGTTCTTACTTGATCAATTTCTAGATCAAACCTTACTTTATGAAATTAATATCCAAAAAACGAGTTTTTATGACTGAAGCACTAAAATTCACTTTTAATGGACCGTATTTTCCCTAATGAGTGAAAATTATTTATGTACATCTCTAATTATTGTTAAAAAGTAATATGTATAGAAAAAGTTATAGAATATAATAAATAATTTTGAAACAATTAAAAGTAACACTACAGGTTCAAAATTAATATTTAATTTTCAAATTTTTTAACTATAAAAAATGACATATTAATCCAGACATCACATAGGCCCATGGTAGGTGTGAAAAACTTATCATCCTTACGTCATGGGTTCAAGACCTACCGCCTCTCTGGATACAATGGGTTTTCATCATAAGTATGGGTTTTTCTTTTTATAATATGTATAAATATATTTCTTGCAAGGTACCCATTATAATAGACATCCTTGAAATAATAATAATCATTAAAAACCCTTTTTAGTAAAATTTTTTACAAGGTATTATAAGTTTATTTGACTATAATTCCAATGTAATTAATGATCATATTAACACTAAATGTTATCAATATACTTAACACTTTGAATATAAAATGTATAGGAAATTATGCATCAAATAACTTTTGCACTAAAACATGTATTAAACCAATTGGTTGTATTGCCATAGATTTCTTCTAGAATATCCTTAACCTTGTAAAAATCTATGAATAAGAATTTCATAAAAGGTGTGTTAATATTTTGACTTTAAAATAAATATTAATTCATAAAACATGTTATTATCGATAACTCTTACGTAAATGAATACACATTCACTTCTAAAATTTTAAAAAATACTAACATGATTAAACATTTTTATAAATAAAATACCATTGGTAAAAATAATTCAAAAAATTAATTTTTGAATCCAAATACATAAATAAATCATCCATTTTTTTAAAAAATAGGTCTTTCCTTGTTCAATAGTTTATCAATATAATCATTTAGAGGATGTCTAAATCATGACTCATTATCTTCAATATAAGACACCTTAGTTTTAACCTAGGTCATTAATTGTCATAATCTATTCAAATCCATTATAACTTTTTGAAATAGAAATTTGAATTATTTTAGACATATCCCTTGGGCGTGTCAAACCACATATGAATTAAGTTTCGTTTTCGTGTACCATTAATTCTAGAGTCAAGCACAACATGCCTTTTTCAGAGTTATTACCCCTAGGAACCACTGATCTAGAACCACATCCACTGGATATATCTATAAATGGTTATATTTCTAAGAATTCCCACATGATATATTTATTACCAAAAAAATTATGATTTTCTTATATAAATATCCTCAAAGTAAGTAGTCAGGTTATGTTCCCTAATCAATGTTTTCAAAAACATAGCCCCAAAGGTTTCTCTAAAACATGGTCTGATACCAACTGTAGTGACTCTACACCTAGTAGCTTAGAGCCCATGTCATATAATATTACATTGACTTATGATGCATGGAATCACATCCTGAAGGACCGAATAGTCTAGTAGTCTTGGTAAACTAGATACATACATGATTAAAATATTACATTTTAATACACAATTTAAAATATTTTTTTTCAATAATTACTTTATTACATAGAGTATATCTCTGCATTAGAGTCATAGTAATCTTTAGGGAATCCAGGGGAAAGGAAAAAATAATGTGAGCTGAAATGAACAGTAATAGTTTAGTACATTGGAAGCATTTGTGAATCAATATGCACAATTAATAAAAAATGAAATAAATAAACACGCATTCCATATAATCAATAAAATGAGAAGGATTTTCATCCACATGTAATATCAATGAAAAATGATTATGAATCATAATCAATATGGAAAGGTAAATAACTAAAAAAAGAAAATTCAATAACATGGCTATCATAATTGGATAAGGCATAATCAATATGACTATGTAAATAGCTGAAAATGCAATCAATTTAATCAATAAATTGATAATTAAATTAATCAAGATATAATTTTATTGTAAAAATAACAGTAATAATATCTTTTAATGAATGAAATTCTTAATTATTGCATATTTTGTTTCTTAGACACTTTATACCTTTACAACATAGATCTATCCCCATGATAATTAAAAACACAATGGGTAAAAAAACCACTCAGTAGGGGATAACTGACTGATTGATCCCATGAGACTATGAATACATCAAGGGGGTGCTAATAAGTCGTATCAAACCCATGTATTTCATGTCCAAAGTCTTCCTCATATGTCGAATAATGAATTTAATTTATAAAATATGCACCTTATAGTTAAATATGTGCACTGAGTAAAGTGTAGAGCTTTATCAATATTTCCCCAATTAATCAAATAACTATCAATGTGAACACCATATGTAAATTTAGAATGTAATTTTCTAAATAAAAAAATCGATAATGAATAATATTTACATTTAGGGGAAATTTAATTTCTATCGGAATGCGAATAATTCAACGAAAATATAATGACTAAAAAAATCGATCAAGGAAGTGAATTTCAATACTTTCCTTGATCAAAATAATCAAAAACCATATAGAGGAAGAATAAGGATTGTATCGACATATATCTATTACATTATGAATAAAGGGTTGTTCTCATTAATGAATAGAAATTCTATAAAAATATCTTTAAAAACGTTCTTGATGAAATATTCTTTTCATTTTATTTTTTTTTTGGAAAATATTTTCTTTGAAAGTCAATTATAAAAAATTTAATTTAAAAATAACCTTCAAAACATGAAAAATAATATATAATGAAATTATAGTCATTATAGTGGGTAATTCTATATATGTTATACATGTAAACAGAATTCATTTTTCACTGTAAATAAGTTAGGAAAGTTCCTTGTGTAAAAAATAAAAACAATATTACTTTCACATTTTTTGGTAAAACCCCAATGAACATTTTTTATAACAAAATTAGAAAAAATTTATTATTTTAAATAGTTAAAATGGGTGAAATTTTCTTTTAATAAGATATTTTAAAATTATAATAACTATTTTGAAAACATTTTTAGGAAACATGGTATTTAAAGAGCACATATTTCTGACCAAAGAGAGAAATGAAGTTGGATTTTCTTAAAAAAATTGCAAAAAATTTTAGATATAAAAATATGGAAAAAATGTACTATTACATGAAAATTGTAACATCCAAGGTAAATAAAGAATTTAAAATTTTCATATTTATTAATATTTTTGAAATAAATATTAATTTTACTTCAAAGGGGATGCTATGTCCAATAGCATACTCAACACACAACAACCGATTCCTCTAAAATCTTACATTGCACACAAAGTTCAATTATTCTAAAAAATAATATAATATTATTATTATTTTTAACAGCAGTTAACGCATAGACATTATATTAGTGGTAATGAAAATAAATAACTATAATATTATTATATATGTTTGTTAAATGTCTTTACATTTCTCCAATAAATTTTAGAGGCTCAAAATAATAATGAATCTTATTTTATGCAGGAAATACTCTAAAAGGTCATTTTACCTCCTTTTAATGGAGAACCCTTTTTAAAAATATTTTTTTAACTTTTATATTCAAAATTTGAAAACATAAACTTGTATTTATAAGCGGGACATCAAAATATACTTTGGGTAAAGTTTTGGTTTTATTCTGATAAAGTTCATTTTTAAGGAATAGTAAAAAATACCGCATTTTAAGTAAAAACTGCCTTTTAATCTAAATTATTTATATAGTTAGCATATACATTTAATTGGTTTTAATGTTTAATTGAATTATATTTATATAATTTAATCCAACATTGTTTATTTTAGGTAATTTCACTTTGAAATTGGGCATAAACAGATGTCAATCATTTGATAGTTTTTATTTCTTAAAAACACGTTTTTGGTTATGACAATGAGAACTAATTTTAAATTAATTTCTAAATCATCTGTTCTTTGAATATGAAAAAATGTATTCCATATTTTGAATCTAGAGGTACAAATTTTATAAATACATAACTTTTGTTTTTATACATTATAAATAGTAACTTCGTAAATATTTTATTTACCATGGTTAAAGGGTAAATTTGGAAAATAAGGTTAAAAAATAATATTATAAAAATATAAAACTACCCATGTGCCTTAATAATATTCTATGATACATTTTCTACCATGGGAATCCATGGGTCTATTTTAGGAACTAATGGATCCACTTTTGTGGGAATCTGACATTTATAAACTTTTAATTTAAGGTTAAGGAAAATATAATCTAAACATATATCTTTTGGTAAAACAATTTTTATATGGGTTTATATAAGTAAAATATTTGATTATAAATATTTATTTGAAATATAAATATATTTTCTATATCATGGTATTTTATTTAAAATTTTTATACATTAAATAAATAAATTTAATTATGGCATAATAATGAGGTAGTGTTTACTTCATTAATAAAGGATTCCAATAAATGATATTATAAATGTTAAAATAATTGTAATTTGGTTATTTTGATGTCATACACAGATTTTATTGATGATATTTACAGGTTATATTTGTATTAATAATTTTTTTTCGAATTAATCAGGTTGTTATGGATTATTAAAAAAGTCCAGACAAGAATGGTGTCAAAATTAACACAATTCATATTTTAAAATATAAAATATTTTATTAAATATAATAAACCTCCAAAAAAAATATTATTCCTCAAAATAGTTATCATAAGTCTAAATTGTTATTATTGACTCTTTAATTGGATATTTTTCATGTTTTGGTAACTATTTTGATTCTCAACGTGTTAAAATCTTGATAAAACGACAAGAGTGAAAAATGTTTAAATAAAAAATATAAGGAATAAAAAATATCCAAAACCTTTATATTTATTGTTGGATGATTTTATTTCAACTTATATACATTTAATATTTGATCTAACTTATTTTGGACTCATTTATAATCGATATAGAGTTTATAATAAAATAATAATTCCAAATATTCCTTATGTTCCCCTCATCCCTCTTATAAATGGCCACCACCTTTAACCCTTACTCACTCCTCTAAATCCCCCCTGGATCATCCAAAATCCACCTAAATAATCTTCAAAAATACCTATATTCCATATAGAATCCTTAACTTTGGCATAAAGAAATTCCATAAAGCCTTTTGGATCAAATTAAAGGGAGTTAGCCAATTTAGAGCTAACATCTTCTCTCATGTTCTTTTATTTTATATTCCATCTGCACTCCCTATGATCTTATTATTCTTTGTTTATATAACAAAAAAGTATCCCTAATATACTAGGTTTTTTATGAGATGGATTAGAACTAAAAATACACGCACCTCCATCTAATGTGTATAGAACATACTATTTCTATGGACAACTAACTACTACCTCACGAAACGATGATTGTTAAATGTTTCCCTACCACCTCTCACAGTGGCCATTATGATGGAAATATATTTATATTTATTTATTTATAATATTTATACTGTCTATATTCTTCTTTATTTTTCATTTATGTCATACCTTTATGGTCCATAATGGGTAAATACGATAATTTTATTTGAGAAAGTGATGACTACTGCCCCCTCAAAGTGATATGACTCATATAGGCTATACATGGAATGCATAAAGGATGTAATTAATTAACTTATGTAAAATATATAACATATATATTATACTGGAATTATAATATACCTATGTATCATTTATTTCTCATTCCATTAAAAATGAAAAAAATGAAATTAGCGTTCATGCGTATGTACGACTTACCGTCTCCATGAACGGTGCATTTCATTTTCTTATATCCAAATGTTAGGGATTATTATAAATAAAAATATAATAGATATAAATACATATTTAAGAGATATATATGGTACTTAAATCATGAATACAATTCTAAAGACAATGGACTTTTGATTACATGGGAAATTTATAATTATAACAAGTTCATTTATGTCTCAAGTACCAAACATCGACAAAAAGACCAATATGAACATAAATAATTAAATGATTGTCATATAATGGTAATAAGTGATATAAAAGGAATAATAAACTTGAAAAAGATTCTAAATCATGTATAATTAACTTAATTTTATTATTCATGGAGATAAATAACAAACATGTCATGTCTGACACATGGTAGGGAACTTTGTCTCAATCTCCTTTCACTGAGGCATATTTTGATTTATAAACTACTTGATTTTATGAGGTGTATAAACCCCTTTCACTTTTAATTTCATTCAAAGAGAATCTTTTTTCTTTGAATCGTTTTACTAAATGACAAAAAGAATATTTTGTTTTAACATACGCAATGAAAATGACATTTCTCCCTTCGCGAGCATTATTTGATATTTAGAATCCATAAAAGCCATATTTTTTTAAATGGAAAATAAATATCATATAATTTTTTACATATTCAGGTATTCAAAATGGTTTTGAGAATGGATTGATTATGTCAATATATTTAAATGTTTTATTGAGATTGCAATGTGGAAATGTTATCTTTTCTTTATGCTTGTGTTATGTGTTATGATTATATTATGGTTCTTCAGAATTGTTTACATATATGGGTGGTTCCGTGATAAAACAAGGGAGGGTGAGCCCGAGATATATCTCCAATGCACTGGGTAATGTGACAGAGGTAAATATTAACGTTTCTCCTAAGAGATTTAGGGAATATACTGTGGTTGGTATTCCAAACATAACTCCCTATATAGATATGAAAGATATAATGTAAGAATTATATGGATGAGACAAGTTACATTTATGATTTATGATTTCTATGTTTTATTCATAAATATTATGATTTTATGATTTTTGTTAATGAAAATATGTTTTATGACTGAAAATTATGATCTTATTGATTTTTATGTATTAATGGGCTAATGTTTTCTTTATTTATTTTATAACCCTTACTGAGATTCTTTATGCTCATCCCATATTTTTGAAATTTTTTCATAGGGTATAAGGATGTTTAAGAGAATGGAAGAATTCTAGAAGATTTATATCAAGAAAATAATTCTTTTATTCTGTTATGAGTTATTATTTTATGATAAAAATGGATATTATGTATAAGTGTCCACATGTAATATTAAAGTTGTTATATATAAGTTATGACCTAATTTTCTATATCTGTAAACCTGAAAATATCTGTAATGTGTATTATTAACTTAATTTGAGATTAAACAATGTTTATGGCTAGGGCCTTATAGTTGGTATCAAAGGTCAGTTTAGATAAATTTATGAGTTATAATATTGTTAAATTATTATCCATAAATTAATTTATAGTAATATTTAAATGATATAACATTTGTTGATTACCATGCTCGTTCTCAAGAGATATTCCTGTGTTCAGAATGGTTTTCCATAGAGGAAATAATGAAGCTATGATGGGATGACATCAAGAAGAAAATAACCTTCCAAATCTGTTACCTAAGATGGTCAGAATCAGGACTGAATAGTTTTTTATAGTGATGGAATAGTTGACTCAAGATATAAATGGTGCTGGTATCTAGGAACAAGATAAGCCAGCTCAGCCCCAAAAGAACATGTCAGTAGTGGTGCATTTCATGGGACAACATCCCCCGCCATTCAAATAATCATTTGACCCTGTGCTAGATGAAGGGTGGATTAAAGTATAGGAACATATTCTCGATGTCATTGGGTATTCCTGAAATCAAAATTTTAGTCTCTCTATTTACCATTTTGAAGGTGAAGCCGATCAGTGTTGACCAATGGTTAAAAATATCAAGGATGTGAAGAATATTGATTCTCTTTTTTTGGGATAAATTCAATAGAATGTTTCTTGAGAAATATTTTCCTAAGGCAGGATGACTTAGGATGGAAAATAATTCTTGTAATTGAGGTGGGACGATGACTCTAAAGATACTTATGAAGAAAAATTCTCTTGACTGGCAAGGTAAGATCCAAATTTCATACATGATATTGATAGTAAAATCAATTATTTTTACTCAGGATTAAAGCCAATGTATCAAAGGTATTTAGCGTATACTTAGTTCAAAAGTTATAAAAAACTTTTTCAATGTGCGTAGAAGGTGGAAATTGAGTTTTTCGACGATCATGTTTTCTTTGAAAAACTACAGAATAAGAGGTCGATGTGGCAGAAGAATGGGAAGATCTCTTCAAAAAAGTCTGATGGTAGGAAACTTAAGTTTATGATTTGTGAAAAATGTTGTAGAAATCACACTGGGGAATACCTTTTTAACTTTAGTAAGTGCTTCTAATATAGTAAAATGGGACATAAGGCTCGTAATTGCACCGAAAATTATTAGGATAATTGTAAGACAAAATCTGAATCAATGTCAATAAAATGTTTTAAGTGAAATGAAATGGGTCATTATGAAAATTTGTATCCAACAAGGAACTCAACTGAAGGAAACTAGCTGGACTACAAGTAGAAAGGGGTGGTGAAATAATTTTCAACTACTTTAGTTGATAATGGGCCATCAAATAATGTAGAATCGAGTACACTATTTGTTTGTTCAGATTATTCTAATACTTGGATTGATTAAGGGTCTAGACATTATTTTATTTCTAAGAAATTTCTAGTAAATTTGGAATCCCATATCAATATATGAATACTAAACTTATGGTAAAAACACCGGGAGGAAATATTGCGGAAAAGATAAATTATTATAATTTTCATATCCTTATTTGTGGAAAGAGTTTACTGCAAGCGTTATTGTTTTTCCTATAGCAGAGATTGATGTTATATTTGGGTATAGATTGTATTTTTTGTATACCATGCTAAGATTAAATACAGATCTAAAAATTATTCTTTTCTAAAATAATTTCAGTTTGTGTACAAGGATGAACTCTTACTTTTGATAACATATTAGGAAGCTGGGAAACTCGTAAAAGATGGATATGAATGTTACCTTGAACATATTTTTGAAAACAAATGAACTATTCATATTCATGATGTGCTAGGGGTAAATGAGTATCTTGATGTTTTTTCTGATGAGTTTCCTGGTATAATAACTGATTAGGAAGTTGAATTTATAGTTGAATTAGTTCTGAATGCTAAGACAATTTCCAAACCCCCTTATAGAATGGCTCAAATTGAACTTTTAGAGTTAATGAATAAATTTCAAGATTTATTAGATTAAGGTTTCAATCGACCTAGAACATCCCCATTGGATGATCCTATCTTGTTTGTTAAGAAGAAAGATGATACAATGATACTTTTCATTTATTATAGAGCCTGGAATAACATAACTATTAAGAATAAGTATAATTTTCCCCATATCAATCATTTTTTTGATCAGCTACAAGGATCTCAGTATTTTTCAAATATTGACTTCAGGTCGGGGTACCATCAGTTGAAAGTAAAGGAAGAAGAAAATATGAAGACCACATTTCATACTAGATATGGCCATTATAAATTTGTAGTTATTCTTTTTAGGTTTACCAATTCACATTTTGTATTCATGGATCTTATGAATAGAATATATTTTGAGTTCTTGGATAAGTTTTTGGTTATTCTTATTTATAACATTTTGGTATATTCAAAAATTAAAGAGGAACATGAATGTCATTTAAGAGATGTCTTGAAACCCTAAAAAGTAAATAAATTGTATGGTAAATTTAGAAAGTGTGAGTTTTGGTTGTAGAAAATTTCATTCCTTGGTCATATTGTTTTTAAATATGGAATAAATGTTTTTCCTTCTAAAACACAAGTTGATGAAGATTGGCCATGACCCAAAAATATAATAGAGATTCATAGTTTTATTTGTTTGAAGGGCTATTACAGAATGATTTTTTGAAAAATTTTCATTGTTATCTAGCCCACTAAATAAATTAACTAGAAAAGGTGTTATGTTCATCTGGACTAAATAATGTAATGATTATTTTCATAAATTGAATGAAATATTGGTGAATTCATCAGTATTGGAATTACCTTCTAGAAATGGTGAGTTTCTTCTCTAAGGCGATGCTTCGTTGAAAGGACTTGGTTGTGTCCCAATGTAAAATTATAAGGTAATTTATTATGCTTCAAATAGAGTTGAAACCCTATAAGTTACATTTCCTTACAAATGATTTTTAATAATTTGTTGTTTTTTTCTTTAAAAATTTGGAGGCATCATCTTAATGGACTAAAATTTGAAATATATACTGACCACAAAAGTTTGAATTATATATTCACTCAGAAGGAATTGAACATGTGAAAGAGGAGATGGCTGGAATTAATCAAGGATTCTGATTGAACGATTAATTACCATCCAGGAAAAGAAAATAAAGTGGTCGATGATTTGAGTTGAAAAAGAAATTCTACATTAAACATATTATATTTAGAACAAGATCCTTTGATTAAAGATTTAATGAACTTTGGAGTAGAAGTTGTTGTTGAAAGAAATTAATCTATTTTTTTCATGTTTTAGTGAAATAATATCTCTTACATAGAATTAAGCATTCATAGAAGGAATAAAATGAGTTATAGAAAAAGGTAGAGTTTTTTCTTAAGGGTATGTTACCTGAATTTCACATTGATAAAGACTGTGTTTTATGGTTTGAATAGAGGGTATGTGTGCCTTGTGATTCACAATTGAAGAAATACTTGTGATGTGAGTCTCATATTTATTCGTTTTCAGTTCATCATGGAAGTACTAAAATGTATAGATATCATCGAGAGTATTGTTGGTGAGGTGGAATGAAATGAGATATTTCAGACTTTACCATGAAGTGTTTAACTTTTCAACAAGTTAAAGCAGTACAATAGTTATTAAAAGGGACGATTCATTATTTTCCAGTGCCAGAGTGGAAATGGAAAAATGTTTCCATCAATTTAATAGTGGTATTACCAAGAAATTCTCAAGGTATCAATGCAATCTAGGTTATTATTGATCGATTTACCAAATCTTTTCATTTTCTTCCAATTCAAGATACATTGTCTCTAGATCAAATTTCTCGATTATATATTAAAGAGATAGTCAGGTTATATAGAGTTCCAACATCTATTGTATTTGTTATTGATCTTAGGATCACATATAACTTTTGGAAGGGCCTTTAGAAGACATTGGGTACTGAATTAAATTTTAGTACAACTTTTCATCCTCAATCAGATGGGTAGTCAGAATGAACAATTCAGACATTAGAATATATAATAAGTTCTTGTTCAATAGATTATCAAGGAATTTAAGATGAAAATATTTCTGTTTTTTAGTATTCTTATAATAATAGATTTCATTTCAGTATATTAATGGCACTATTTGAGGCATTATATGGAAAACAGTGTCAAAATCCTGCTTTTTGGGATGAAGTAGGTGATTGGAAGTTGATGGGACCAGAATTGGTGTGAGATATGGCAGAAAACATACAGTTGACTTAGAATCACATGATAAAAACTCAGAGTAGGTAGAGAAGTTATGCGAATAACCAGAGGGGGGATCTTTCTTTTGAGGTAGGTGATCATGTCTTTCTCAAAGTCTTTGCATGGAAAAGTGTGATGCATTTTGGTCAGTAGGGAAAGTTGAGACCGAGGTTCATTAGAACCTATTAAATCTAAGAGAAAGTTGGACTAGTTTCCTACAATGTGGATTTACCTCCGTGTTAATCTTAGGTACAAATTTTTTTACAGTTTTCAATGTTGAGAAAGTATATTTTGGATCCCTCTCATATTTTGAGTAGAGATAGTTCAGTTTTAAGGGAATCTTTCTTATGAGGAACAACCAGTCCAGATTCTTAACTGAAGAGAGATTGTGTTGTTGAATAAAGTAATTCATCATGAAACTGTTTTTTTGAAAAAAATGATATGGTTGAAGAGGAAACGTGGGAATCTGAAAATTCTATGAGGGATAAATACCCCCACTTATTGGATAAGCGAATAGAATTGCAGGGACGGAATTCCCAAAAGGGGGGAAGGATGTAACATCTCAGGTAAATAAAAATATGACATTTTAATATTTATTAATATTTGTGAATTAAATATGAATTTTTCATTAAAGGGGATTCTATTTTTGATAGCATACTCAACACACAACAACTGATTCCTCTGAAATCTTACGTTGTACAAAACGATGAGTTATACCAAAAAAATAATATAATATTATTATTATTTTAAATGATAGTTAACGCATAGAAGATATATTGGAGGGAATGAATATAACTTACTAAAATATGATTATTCATGTTTGATAAATGTCTTTACATTTATACAATAAATTTTACAGACTTAAAATAAGAATGAATCTGACTTTAAACATGAAATACTCTAAAAGTTAGTTTTTCCGCCTTTTGATGAAGAACCTTTTTTTAAAGTAGTTTTGTGATTTTATATGATCCATTTGAAAAAAATAAACTTCTTCTTTATAATTGGGATATCAAAATTTAATTTGTGTAAATTTTTGGTATTTTTCCAATAAAGTTCATTTTTTAATGAATAGTGGAAAGTACTGCATTTTAAGTCAAAACTGCCATTTCATATAATTTATTTGTATAGTTATATTTTCATTTTAATTTATTTTAATGTGTAATTGGATTATATTTTTATAATTTAATCCAACATTTCTCATTGGAAGTAATTTATCTTTTAAATTGGAAATAAACACATGTCAGTCTTTTGGTAGCTTTTACTTGTTAAAAACACAATTTTCATTTTGGCAACGAGACATAATTTTAAATTAATTTCTGGAACTTATATGTTTTGAATTTGGAAAATAGGATTAAATATTTTGAATCAGGAGGAAAAAATTGTTTAAATATGTAAATTTTATTTTTAGACATTATTAATAGTAACTTCAGTAAATATTTTATTTACTATGGTTAAAGGGTAAATTTGGTAAATAAGGGTAAAACATAAAATTATAATAATATATAACTACCCTAAAATGTGACCTAATACTATGTTATGATAAATATCCGACCATGGTCATCCCTTTGTCTATTTTTGGACCCCACGGATCCGCTTCTGTGTGAAAATGAAATTTAATTACTTTTAATTTGAAGTTAAGGAAAATATAACCTAAACATATATATTTTTGTAAAAAAAAATTTAATGGGGTTATATAAATTAAATCTTAGACTATAAATATTTATTTTAAATATAAAATAATTTTATATATCATTGTATTTTATTTATAAATTTTAGGCATAATATAAATAAATTTAATTATGACACAATGATGTTGTAGTGTATGTTTCATTAACAAATAATTCAAGTAAATAATATTATAAATGTTAAAATAAAGGTAATTCCGTAATTTTTATGTCATCCAAGAATTATATGGATGATAGATACATGTTATATTTTTATTAATGAATTTTTTTTGGTGAAATAATTTTTTTATGGATTCATAAAAAAGACACGACATGAATAGGGACAAAATTGATATAATTCATATTTTAAAATATAAAATATTTTATTAAGTATTATAAAATTATAAAAAATATAATATTCAGAATAATATTTATAATATGTCTAAAGTTTTATTATTGACTCTTCAATTGGATATTTTTCATGTTTTTTAAACTATTTTGACTCTCAAAGTGTTAATTTCTTGATAAAACGGTAAGGGTAAACAAGGGTTAAATAAAACAGACAAGGATTAAAAATTATTCAAAACCTGTATAATTCTTATTGGATGATTTTATTTCTACTTATATTCTTCTTATATTTTAACTAGTTTATTTTTTTACTTATTTATAATTGAAATATAATTTATAATAAAATAATAATTCAAGATATTTCTTAAGTACCCCTCCTCCCACTTATAAAAGGCCACAAACTCTAACCCCTATTCACACATCTCAATCACCCATTGGATCATCAAAACGCTCACAAATAAGATCCTAAAATCCCTATATTACTCATAGAATCCTTATATTGGGAACAAGGAAATTCAATAAATCCTTTTGTTTCAAATCAAATGGAGTTACCCGATTTAGAGGTAACATCTTCTCTCAAGTTCTTTTCATTAATTTTCCTTCTCCACTCCCTATGATATTATTATTATTTTTTTATATAATTAAACCAGTATCATAAATATACTAGGTTCTTTTTATGATATTTATTCTAACTACACCTACACACACCTCCATCTAATGGGTATAGAGCATACTGCTTCTATGGACGACGAACTACTGCCTCACGAAATGATGGTTATTGTATTTTCCCTACAACCTCTCATTGTGGAAATTATGACATAAATATTTATAAATATGGTATATATAAGATTTATATTTTATATATTCTTATGTATGTTTCATTTATAGAATATTTTTATGGCCCTTATAATGGTAAATACAATAATTTTATTTTAGGAAGTGCGGACGACCGCTCCCTAAAAGTGATATGACTCATTCAGGCAATACATGAAACATATAAAGGATGTAATTACTGAAATTATGTAACATATATGAAATATATATTATAATGGAATTATAATATAACTATTTATAATTTGGTATTCATTACTTTAAAAATGAAAATGAAATGAAAGTACTGTTAATGCGTATGTATGACTTACCATCTATATGAACGATGTATTTCATTTTCTTATATCCAAATGTTATAGAATATTATAAATACAGATATAATGGATCTAAATAAATATATAGTTGATATATATGATATTTAAATCATGAATAAAATTCTAGAGATAATGTACTTTTGACCACATGGACAATTTGTAATTATAACAAGTTCATTTACGACTCAAGTACCGAACATCGACAAAAAAACGATATGAACTTGAATAATTATATGATTATTATACCATGGTAATAAGTGATATAAAAGGAATAATAAACATGAAAATGGGACTGAATAAATTACAATTAATTTACGTTTATTTTTTATGGAGATAAAGAAAATTCCAGACAAGTCAGACACAAAGTAAGGGACTTTTTCTCAATCTTCTTTCTTTGAGGTATAATATGATTTATAAAAAACTTGCTTTTATATAGTGTATAAACCACTTTTAATTTTAATTTTATTGAAAGGGAATATATTTTATTTTAACCATTTTACTAAATTACAACAATAATGTTTCTTTTTATTCTACGCGGGGACAACGACCTTTCCACCACTGTGAGTATATTTGATATTTGGCTTCCTTAAGAGGATGTAATGTTTTTAAAAGAAAAATAAATACCATAAAATCTTTTTACATATTTTGGTTTTGAAAATGGTTTTGAGAATTGATTTATTATGTTAGTATATTTAAATGTTATATTTTGATTTCAATGTGGAAATTCTAACTTTTCTTTATGCTTGTGTTAGGTGTTATGATTATGTAATGGTTATTGGGCATTGTTTATGTATATGGGTAGTTCCATGATAAAACAAGGGTGGTTGGGACCAAGATAGTTCTCCAATTCATTGGGTAATTTTATTGAGTTAAAATTTAATGTTTCTCTTATGATATTTAGGGAATATACTGGGATGAGTATTCCAAATGTAACTCCCTATATAGTTGTGAAAGATACAATGTAAGTATGATATAGATCCACTAGTTACCTTTATGATTTATCATTTCTATGAGGTATTCATAAATCTTATTATTTCATGATTTTTGTTAAAGAGCATATGTTTAATGATTTAAAAGTATGATCTCGTAGATTTTTTTATATTAATAGACTAATGTTTTCATTCCTTATTTTATAACCCTTACTGATCTTTTTTATGATCATCCCAAGTTTTTGATATTTTTTACACAGGGTACAAGGAAGGGTAAGAGAAGTGAATAATTAAAGAATATTTATATCAATAAAATAACTCTTGTTTTATTTTAAGATTTTTTATATTATGAAAAAATTGATATTGAGAAGAAGTGTCCACATGTAATATTAAATTTGTTATGTAGAATTTATGACCTAATTATCTAAAGCTCTAAACCGGAAAACATCCTCAATGTGAATTGTCAACTTAATTCTAGATTATTTAATGTTTAAGGCTAGGGCCTTATAAAAATACCATTAATAACCAGTGGATAATAAAATGAAAGGGTTATTAAGAAATTATTAATAAATTTTATTTAATACATATTCAAGAATAAAAAATCTCGATTAGAATGAGATTGTTAAATATACTCTCTATTGATCATAATGTTTAAGGGATAATTAATAAATGAATAAATTATTTGTTTAAAATATAAATCCACACGACATAATTATGAAAAAACCTAAGATAATAGAAATTAATTACACATATAAACTTATCATGAAATAATCAACGAAGTTGAAGATTAATACATTGAGTGAAAATACGGTTAATAAATCCCTCAAAACTCGGTAACTTTTAATTTAAATAACCTCAAATGAAATAAATAAAATTGAAAATTATAATAAAATGAATAACCAAGTATTTATGATAATACATATGAAATGGGGATTATATACTCTATATAAAAACAATTATGTGCATTAAAGTATAATATAAATCAATGAAATGGAATTGATATGAAAACCTTTACCTTATGGTTGTTTTTGGTTGAACATGAATTAACATCTTGTATAGGTTTTTTAAAATTTTTATTAACTTATTAGAAAACCATATTAAAATTTATAATATCATATATGGTCCTTTTATCAAATCTTATTACCCATTCGTTAATAATCTTCCATTATTTTTATTGTTTCTGGTGTTAATTTCCTTGTTTTCTCATGCATATTTTGTTAGGGAATTTCCAATTCATTAACATATTATATATTTATATCAACAATAGAATAATAATGATGATATAATTATCATATTATTACATCATGTTTACTTTTGAAACCAATCATGAATGATGGTAATTATAAGATCCCAGACATCCATGAGGTGCGTTCTCGTTAAAATTACCTGTTTAAATACCTTTGAGATTTTTAATGAAATGTTTCTTAATACTTTTGGAGGATCATGGGTGGTATTGGGGTTTTAGAAATGATAGAAGAGAGATCAGGGTCATCCGGTTCATTTTTTATGGTTAACGCACGGTTAGTAGTAACCGTGTTTCCTAACTATGCTTGCTTGGAGGTGGGTGCACAATTAAATGATACTATACAATGGAGAAGGAAGCATCATTCAGTCTTTTATAGAGCCATCCCACATGACCATAACATGGGTTTCTAAACTATGTAAGATCCCCAGGTAACCATACAGCCTTTCCCCCTCTTGGATAGAGGGTGGTGCATGATTGGTGAACGGTTTTCCCAACCATGTGGCCAAACCATGCACGCTTAAAAATAGGTTTTTTACCATTTTTACCTCTCTTAAATTAAGCCTTATAACTTTAGATACTCCTCCATTATTTCTTATATAGACCTATGGTTGACCTAAATCTCCCTAATCTTACCAAGGTTTGATCTCCCTTATTTTTATTTTGTTTGGAGTATCATTGGTTAGGAATCGAAGCTCTGAGTGAGTATAACACTAATCTTCTATAAATTTTCTAGATTAGGGATTTGATACTTTTAATTATTTTTTCCTTATACCTAAAACCATATTTTTATAGTAGATCATAGTTTGGGGCCTCAAATGGCGTTTGAATCCAAAACAAAGGCTATGTTTATGTGAAAATTCTTCTTCAAAATATTTGTAGGTGCTATATAAGTTATATCCCACCTTATTATTGGTTATTTATGTGTATGTGGTTGTGATTTAGGGATTTTTTTACTATTGAATTTACTTGGTATAAATGATAAATTTATTGTGTAAATGTTTAATGGAACTCTTTATGATCCCCATAGGATGCGTTGAGATCGGTTTGATTCGGTTAAGAGCCACTCATGATTTGTGACACTTCTTCAGCATGAAAATTTAAATGATAAGTTTATAATTGAATTTTAATTACAAGGAGAAAAAAATAAATTGTTTGAAAAGGTATATTCATTTATTAAATGAAACCAGTGGTAATTGTGTTTCCTTGTTAACATGGAATAAGGGTTTTTTTGTATAATTTTAGTGGGTTAAATGAGTAATGAATTAAAAGGGTAATTTTATTGATAGGATAAGGCATGTGAATGGTAAATGGGTTAATTTTAATTAGTCATGTAAAAGAGAATGTGTAAATAGGTTAAAGAATAATTATGTATTTTTTGTATAAACGTTTTTTTTTTGCAAATGATGAATGTTTTGGATGGTTATGATTATGTTTGATAAATGTGTCATGATTAACGAATAATGTGAGCATGGATTTTGTGATATATAGGGAATTGAATCGAGGTTCTATGACCATAGGTTAGGTTGAATAGTGGATCTAAATAGAACCCCTAAAATTCATTGGTTAGGGAGTCTTACTAAGGATATATACCCCAAATTGTTTCATTAGATTATACAATCAGGACTGAGGCACCAAGGTAAGTGTGATGTAAGTTATTTAGTGAAATGTTTTCCCAGGTAATATAGGTAACTTGACTATTCCCTATATACATAGTAGTTTTCTAGTATAATCCATTATGTGAAGGATGAAAATTTCGTAACCCATGAAACAAAAAATGAAATGGTTTAATTGATTATTGTTAACTAATTTAAGCTGGTTTATTTATTATTAGTCTTATTGTTCATCTAGTACATACACACTCCTTCTATTTAGAAAAGATATTTTTTAGACATTATTGGTGGCGGCCTAAATTTTTTTACTCACACCATTCTTGGTCCACTGTGGGGTACCTGAGTATATTTTATGGTTTCAGGTTATGATAAGGGAAAAGGGCCTATGCTAGATGGTTGATTCATGAAAGGGATATGCATGGATGAAGCATATATACTTGATTTTAGGACCCACTTTTGGGATTATTTAATATATCTTTATCTTAGGTTTCCATACACATGGCACTACAAGACATGAAATAACATATTTACTATTTGGTTGTGGGATTGTACAATTTTTTGTGTTGTTTTTGGTATTATATGTTTTTTTTATTTTTTTCCTTTAATTCATGATTTATCTACTATGTATTACTCTGATAGAGATGGTATAGTCTCACCACAAGATTAATTAGTCCCTTGTTACTACTGGGAATCCTCTAGAGTATGGTGAGATGTTCCTAAGGTCACTGGGTGACCAAAATAGAGATACCAATTTAGTGGCATCTGAGATGGGGATATTAAAAAATGGTATCAGATCCATTTTTATTTTATATTTTCTTACTATTTGGGGATTATAGATGGGAGACTAGGATGTATTGATTTTTTGAAACGAGTTGGTTCATGGGCGTATCTAAACCATGTATGAGGGAAAACCAAGTACCCAGAGTGGAATTGTAGTTCTTAATACACGTTGTTATAGTGGAATGATATTTCAACATTAGATTATGCCCTGGTTGTATGATGTGACTAATTTATGTCATTTTTATCATGGAAAAAATTGTATGAATCTACACATTCATGCATACTTTTAGTAACCTATAGATATAAGTGTCATGCATCATGGAAAGAGAACATGGGGAATCTGTGTGGGATATGAGGGATTGAGTGCATTGCACTTTATATAAAAATTGGAAAGAAATTATGTCTAAAAAAAATTATGTTAATGTCTAAATGGAAATAATGTGGAATAATGGTTAAATAATAATTCCTAATTAAAATTTATGACGGGTTTAAAATTTTGGTTGTGAGGAGTTGTAAATATAGGAAGGTACCTAAAAAAGATTTATTTACATAATGAAAGTGAAAGCAATAAAATGGATGTTTAATGAGAAGATATATGGTTGTGTGATTCATTTTACACAATGTTTACCATGAACATTGTTAGGTTTGTGTAACAGTAGTGGAGGTGATGCAACGATGTCTGTTGGGAATCATGTATATATAATGAGTTGTTTATGGCTAGTGGGGAGCCTTATTTTTTGAAAACTGTGGATATTTTCTATTATGTTTTCAAATTTTAGAGTTCTAAATTTGAGAGAAATGTCACTATTATGACATATGAGGGTTGATAGATCAGAAGATATTGCTGACAATTCCAGTTTATAAGTGGAGAAAGAAACCTCTATGATCTAAGGTAAAAGATGAGATGATATATTCCATGATAACTTTTCTTGTTTTATGCAAATTATGGAAAGGGACCCAGATAAGGTCATTCTGAGTTTGTTTGAGCTGACTAGGGAGTTTCAGCAGCAACACCATATGAATTTTTCTAGAGATAGTGGACCTAAGGCAACCATGTTTTTGATAGAGTCCATCTAGATAATTTTCAATCCTATAGAGACTCATATATAGAGGAGAGTCAAGTTGGAAGATTATATGTTGTGAGGTTAGGAAAATATTAGGTGGGATACATTGGTTCATACTGAGCAGGAAAGGTGTGTGAAGTGGAAGGGTTTTCGGGAAAAATTTCTCAAACATTTCTTTCCAAAGGCTGTGGAAGGATATAAAGATTATAAATTTGACCAAGGGCACTATGAAAGTGATATAATAACAATACATAATTTCCATACATATATATTACATTTAAATATAATAATATTAATTATATAACATAACAAAACCACTGCATAATTATATAGGTTTAGTTTCTTCAGATACATGGAAACATAAACAACTAATTTATAAATCTTCAACACCATCCCCCACGTATCACTTCATTACAAGAACCCTTTTTAAAACATCTTACAAAATAAATTTCTTTATATCCTGGGGAAAAGAAACATAATACAGGGTTATCTCAGATGATAATTAAGGGTAAACAATGGAGATACCAATAATATCATAATCAGAAGTGGTAATAACAAAAACATAACATTTGAAAATTATCTTATATATAATAGATTATGATATCATGTCATATAATAAATAATATAAATTTATAAATAATCAAAGAACATATTCTAGGAAAAAATAACATAAGAAATTTAATTGTGAATACACATAATCATAAAAAATAATTTCTATATTTTTCAATTCTCATTCCAAGACCATCCTAGTGGATAATGTCCTTTACTAAACCGGGTTCACTCCCCATTATAGCCCTGTATTTCTGAACCGAGTTCAGTCCTCATTATATTAATACTTACCTCATAATATATAAATTGTTACATAATGAATTTGAGGGATATATAGGTCCCACCCATCACATAATGAAAATTTTACATATAGGTTCCACAAGAACAGTGTTCGTTAATCATATTCTAACTGATAAAAATAAATTGGTTTCATAAACAAAATTATTTCAAAAAATTATCCATTAAAATGAAATGGGTTTAAAAAATATAATTACATAATAAAAATATACCAAACGCATAATTAATAGGAATGATATCCTTGAAATTTATCCCCAATTAGGTCCAATCTGTAAAGAGTCTTTTAAATAGTAATATCACCCAGTATGAGTTCTATTGAAAAATAAACTTCACAATTCAGTGGAAAACCTATAAATTCTTTTAGAAATACATAAAAAACTCATATTGAATCGGATTATCATTAATTTTGAGTTTCTCAGCAAATATCTAATATATATAACCTTCATTTATAGGAATTAAGACACACAATATGGAAGTAATTTCCATTGAAAATTCATATTCATCATCATATCGATAAATGATCATGGATTCATTCAGAATATGAAATTAAACTTCCCTTAATTGATAATTAATATGATATCCATATAGATAAATCCAATAAATTCGATGAAACACATCAAATAATCCTAAAGGAATAATCAAAAGATTTATAAAAAGCACATTCCCACAAACTTCATCTTGATGAATAATTATAAACTAGTGATGCCACTATTATTCCATTAGATTCTTTCAAAGCTAAATGAACATAAAATTGTTGAGGTAATATAGAGATACCATTATAATATTCTTTATAAATAAAAGAGTGGGTGGATACATAATAAAATAATACATTAGCTATTTTAGAGTAGATGGTAAGGGTACCTTTCACCACATCATAGTCATACTGCGCATCGCAAGTGGTGATCAAATATAATTTTATGATTCCATTGGACATAATAGGTTTATAAAGCTGTTCATCATTGATAACCCTTTTATTAGGGCATTGGTTAGCATAATTCCCATTTTTTTTGCACATGAAGCATTGAAGTGTGGCAAGTGCATTCTTTGAAACCTTCTCTCTATTCACATAATTAATAATATTTTTCATATCACATTGTCCTTCAATTTCATTATGAAATACTTTCCACACTTATATCATTTACATGTCTCATTAATATAGTTTACTAAATTTTTCATTCAAAAAATTTAATATAAATTAAATCTCATCTTCTTTTCACTATGGTTTTTTATTTTCCCTTGAATTACAATTTTTATCTTCTTATCTACCCCATATAAATGAAGAGTTACTCCAATATCCATCTAAATTATGTGTGAAAATATAATATTTTTCTCATTTCTATTGAAGTACCAAATGTTTAATTCACTTTGGAGACTTGGTTTTAATCCATTATAGAAATTATCAACCTTACATTCAGGTAGAATGATAATTCTAGAAGCATACCTTGTCAGTATTGTAAAATTTTATTCGTAGGTACTTGAAGATTGAATATCCTTTTTCAAAATCTCTATAAACTCCTTATATATAGTTTTATGAATTATAAGATTAATTTAATTATTGAAAAACAAGTTCTTGAAATCATCCAATTCCATAGAGTCAATTTTATCTTATTTCCTCATATTCTTGATGAGTTTTCACCATTGATACACTTCACCTTCCAAATGATAGACTACAAAAATTACATTATCATTTTTTGAATATTAGAGAACTGAAAATATCTTTTTAGTGTTATAAATCTATTTTCTCATCCTCTAGTGAATCATAAGACTCACTGAAAGAAGGTTGAAACAACCTCATGAATGAATCAACAAAATTTAATTCCCTCCATTTTACATTTGAATGTCTTATATGATTCACAGCATGAGAATGTAATGTGATCATAGCAATAATTTTTTTAATTATAGATAACATAAAAAAATTTCTTTAGGAGGGAAATCATTGGTTTTCCCATCATATTTAGCATTAACGTGGTTCCTTTAGTTTCTAACCATCGACTAAAACAAAAAATTATAGTGTGAGAAACACTAATCATAATGGAAAAACAAAATAATCAATAAAATATACTAATAAAATTCCAATTTAAGACACATTAAGTTATATAATTTGTTATTCATGATTATTATCAAAACTCTAGGATTATATCCTATACTTATAATTATCCTTAAGGTTCTTACTTCTATGGTTTTCTCATCCTTGTTTCCAAAGGATAACTAAAAATTTCTTAGATACCAAAAATAACAAAACAAAATATTCAAACACATATATTACCTATAAATAAAATAATATTCATAACATAACATAAAAAAATATTTCCATAACAATATAGGTTTATTTTCATCAGAATCATGAAAATATAAACGATTGATTCATAAATCTACAAAATTGTCTCACGCTTATTCCTTCAATACTAGAACCGTTTTTGACACGTCTTATTTAGTACCTGTATTTATATCCTGGGGAAAAATAACCTAATAAATGGTATGATTAAATGCTTAGTAAGGTTAAAAAATAGAGATATCAGTCCTATCATAATCATAAGACATAAGAACATACACAAAACATTTGAAAATTATACCATGTATAAAAAATACCATTATATCATGAAATGATATAAATAAAAGAAATTTATAAAAAATCAAAGAGAATATTACATGGGAGAATAAAATAAGACATGTAATTTTGGAATACTTATAATAATATAAAATCATGTCTATATTAGTCAAGGATCATTTTCAAGACAATCATAGTGGAAAAAGTCTTTTACCGAACAGGGATCACTCCTCATTCCTACCCATTATTTCTGGACCATGATCACTCCTCGTTCCAGTACAATTTATCTCATGAGATATAAATATTTACCCAATGAATTGGAGGTAGTTATATCTCCCAACCATGAAATAATAAACACCGTATTTATTTTTTCCAAAATAACATAATCCATTCATCATATTAGAACCCATAAAAAGAAATGGGTTTCATAAACCTCATTCTATCATAACGTAAACCATAGAAAAGAAATCGATTTCATAAATATCATTACATCATTAAAAAAAACCAAACATAAAGGGAATTTCGAATTTATCCTTATAAAATATCCCCAATAAATAAAAAGTACCATAAAATAATTTTTTCTTAAATGAAAATAATTTTGAGAGGTCACATAAAAATAATTCAGGAAGAAAGTATACTTTATTCTTTGAAAACGTATTCTTTCATAAAATTCCACAAAAATTTATAAGAAACTATTTTCATTAAAAATAAAATTGAAATATTTTCAAGGGAATATTCAATTAATTAAAGATTCATGAAAGAAGAAATATATATTCATACTGTATATGTTAAAGGAACATTCTTTTTGAACTTTTCTGAAAAAATTCACTAGGTACCTTGTTTGGAAAATAAAAAAAATATTCATTCAAACCGTTCAGGAAAAAATCACAGATGGTTAAAAAGAATATTAAAAAATTTATAATAATAATAAAAATTGTATATTTTTAAGAAACATGGTTATGGATGAAATGTATTCCTCTGTAGATAATTATGTTTATTCAATCCCAAATAATAATGAGATTGAGAAATTAACCATTACCTAGGTATGATTTGCTTCGTAGGTATTTGAAACTCCTTTATAATGGTTTAAATAATGATATTAACTTATACCATAACTATAACCATATTTATTATATTATATATGATACCATTTTATACTCTTTTCACGCGTTTGTTAACAATACTACATTATTACCCATCCCTTGAGTGTTAACTATTTAATTTTCCCATGCATTTTTATGTCGTATAATACTTAGTTATTATGAACAAGATAGAGTTTGATAATCTACAGAACTATATTAAGGTAATATATATCATATGTCTTCATTATATAAATTTATATAATCATTCTATATGGGTGAACATGGAAAATGAATCGTGTCGTGTCATGGATACGACGAGCCGTGCGTACACACTAGAGATGATATCATTAAATTAACTATAAAAGTGTAAGGAAGTGGATGGTTTATATATATATATATTGATAATCAGTATCAAGTTATAATCATTATATATATCTATTATTTCCAACATTATACTCATCCAAGTAATTTAATGATGAAAAATAGATTACACCATGGAGTGGAGATGGTAAGTCGTACTTATACATGTACGATGCTTTTGTGTTTCATATGATGGATAAAAAGAAGAATATTGTTGTTTAATAATAATAATAATAAAATATTATCATATAGGCTATAATATATTTATTAATCCAGAAGTTAGAAAACAAATGAAGATGAAGTATTAGATGAAATTATATTGAAAGAGTTTGTAAACATGATTACCACTTCATAGGTGAACTTCATTTAGATATCCTATTAGGGATACAATGGTTTGTAATTTGAAAATAAAATTACCTCTAGATTGTGGATAGATAATTTTTGAGAGAAATTCGATGGTTATAGTCCATATTTAATTCTCAATGTCATGTGATGAAGTGAGGTGGAGTTTTCTTTTTATAATTGAGGGGAGGGGTACTTTTAAAAATTTCTCAAACTATTAATTTATAATAAATTCAATCTCAATATGAATACAGAAAAAAGACATGTATTCAAATATAATATGATATAAGGTAATAATAATTTCACACAATATACTATATATATGGTTTGGTATTATTTTAAACCTTGTCATCTTGATTATTACTTAGTTATCCTATTATAATTTTATCTAAAGCAACAAATTCTTAATATTGAAATGTTGTTTTTTTATTTATATGATGTCAATTAGAACAAAAACAAAAAATTTAAAACATTATAAACCATATCATATTTTTTTGTATATTTAAATATGTTTTATGTTTTTTAAATAATTTAATAAATTTGATTTTGATAAAATAACATTAGTGTCAATTTTAAAAATATTCAATATTTGGACATTGAAAAATATCAAGATAAAAATTAACCTTAAAGAAATATTTTATTATGTACGTAAGTAATAAAGGTTATCTAGAAATTTTTTAATCAAATTAATTATCTAAAATATTATTTATTTTAATATTTATAATAACATTTATTTCATATTTCCCTTAATAAAATAATTATTATATCTGCGTTGTGTAATTATTTAATATAATTATTTTTTCAATAAAAATTAAAATAAAACTCCATGATAAAGATAAATATTATATATTTCAGAATTATATTTCTAGTTTGATATATATTTTGGGTAACATTAAATTAAAAATTATATATTATTTAAAACATGAATGTGACATCTGTAAATATTTATTCAATAAAATATGATAAATATCATAGTCCCATTTAAGTGAAAAAAATACAGAAAATAAATATTTACCTTGAAAATATATTTTTTATGTTGAATTTTTACATTTTGATTCAATTGTTACATACATTTTCCCAATGTGTACAGATTAGGGATATTTAAGACAAAGAATGTGAAATTTTTTGACTTCCTTTGAGTTAAATATTATATAAGTCCCTTTCATGGACAAGTTTCCATTAAAAAATATAATTACATTTCATATGTGTTATGATTTGAATTATTTTCTTCCAATAACATTTTGGCATGTGTTATGGTCATTTTATAATCTTTATCATTTTATTTTTAACCTAAACTACCCAATTTACCCTTTAAAATGGAAACAAAAATTAGCAATGTTAATATTCACAATAGCCAAATATAAAAGGGTAATTTTAAATAAATTTTAACATTATGACTCTAAATTTTGAATCCATTTTATAAAATTTAAGACATATAATTTTTTGAATTTAATTTAAAACAAAACCGATAAAATTCCATGAAAATTAGTTTTCTGATAAAATGACATTTTAAAAAATAAAATATTTGCAAAATAAATTAATGTATATAATGCTTTTAAAAAACACATTTCTATATTATTATTTAAAATTAATTAATTAATATTCCAAAATAATCAAAACACAATTTAACCATGTAAAGACTCTAAGAAAATACGGTTTTCAATAAAAATCATCATTTTCACTATTCCATAAAATTAAATGTTTTTAGAGAAAAATTACATTAAGATAATTTTGAAATAATGAATTAAAAAACTAAATTAATTTTTTAAAATCAATTATATATATATTTAAAAAATTAATATCCATTCATAAATATAATTAAAAGTCAATTTTAGAGAAAACATATTTTTATTAAGAATAAAGTAATTTTACTAAAAAATGTGTGATTATTTTATATGAACATACCAATGCTTTCATATTAGGTTAGATTTTTTTTCATAAATTAGTTATTCAAATTTATTCTATCTAATTTTTCCAATTGCCTATAATGGTTATTTTATAGTGTCTCTCCATTCGTTTAAACTCACAATGGCGTGTAACACAAGCTATTGAAGAAATAAAATTATTTTATGAGATATATTTATTTAAATATGGATGTGTTGATTTATACCTATCTTAAAATGAATTTCACTCTAAATAATAATTACATGGATACAAAAATATTAGGATACCTCTGCCTCATCACATCCTCGGGTTCCCAGATAACTTCCTCAAATTGATGGTTCCTCCTTAAAACTTTAACCAAGAGAGTGGTCTTATTCAATAGAAATTTTTATATATAGTCTAAAATGTATGTTGATTTTTATTTATAAGAAATAAAATTCTCCACTGGTATGAATTATGAGCATAGTATTTGTGAAGGAGTAGGTATGTACTTTCTTAGGAGTGATTCATGGAGCACTTCATGAAGTTGAGAGAGTTTCAGTGGAACCACAAAATATATATGCTACCTTCGAAAAAATCGTCATTTTCATAAGGAAAAATATAACTATTGATTATATTTTACTTATTTATAAATACAATAACTCTCTTCTATGGAGATATTTATTTAAAAACCTTGTCACTAACCTCAATCTCTAGGTCTTTTCATTGATTGTTAGTGTAAATTTGTTTTTGAAGACTCTGAGCTCCTATTATGTTCTTTTGAATATATATAAGCTTCTCTCCCACTTATTCAACTAAGTTAGGTCCAAATATCTTTTATTTCCCAAATTCATTCTCACATGTTTGAGTTCTAGATTCCTTACCATAAATAGATTCATAAGGATCCATCTGAATACTGAAGTGAAAGCTATTTTGTCTTGAAAATTATACCAGAGGTAGGAGTTGATCCCAAAATCATTTAGAATATATAGAAAAAGGTATCAATAATTTATTATAGAGTTTTAATTATCCTCTCAGACTGACCATCTATCTGAGGATAATAAGTCGTGTTAAAACATTACTCTTTATCTAGAGCTTTCTAAAGACTTCTCCATAACATTGAGGTAAGCCTTGGATCCCGATATAATATATTGTAAAGTTGTAATCTATGAAATATCAAATAATTATTAATATATATTCATGAAATATGATTTAGATATAAATATTATTGAATAGAAATTAAGTGTGCCAAATTCGTAAGGCAGTCCACTATAACCCAAATAGAACTATGGTTTTTAGTTGTTTTGGGAATATGATAACAAAATCCATGTTGATGGTTTCCCATTTTTAATATGTTATTAAAAATGGTTATGACACCCCTTATACTTTTTTATCTTATCCTTATCTTTTTAAAAAACAATGAATCAAGAAACATACTCTACAATATCTCCCTTCATTATATCCCACCAGAAATACTCTTTTATGTATCTATACATCTTAGGGCTTCAAGGATGAATATATAATGGTGAACTCTGAGACTAATCCAACATATCCTTACTTAAATATGGTACAAGTGGGATAAAAACATGGTTCTTGAACATTATTATTAGATATAATCAAATTTGAACTCAAGAAGATATCTCACATTCTTTTAATGTTGTACATATTCCTTCAGTGCCTCCTTGATATTCACTTGTATAGATGGTTGAACATTCATTTCAGAAATGTAACATCCCGTGATTTCATAGTACATTATCTCATTAAAGTAATTTAATTACTTGTGCTACACGCAACGGCGAGTACGAGCGCACCACAACATACCAAACTAGCCACTCAAAAAGTAGGTATGAATAGTATTGACTGAATGTTGATTCTTATATAATATATATAATTTTAACATCAATATTATGTGTTTCTTATACATAATATAATAAAAAATTTATTTTTCCAGTTAAAATAAGTATTTAAAAAAAATGCAATTTTACTACCTTTTAAAGAAGTACCCTTTTTAAAACCAATATTTTAAACTTTTATATATTCAATTTAATGGAATTAAATTATTCTTTAGTAGAATGACATAAAAATTTAGTTTGGATAAATTCATGGTACTTTTCTGATAACTTTCATATTTTGATGAATAGTTAAAAATAATATGTTTTAATTGAAAACAACTTTTTTAATAGAAATAATTTATAGTGTTAAATTATGAATTTTAAGGGTTTTAAAGTATAATTAGATTATATTTTTTTCATTTAATACAATTTTTGTCATTATAAGTAATTTCACATTTATATTTGACATAAACACATGCCAATCTTTTGATAGTTTTTAATTTTTAAAGACCAACTTTTTGGTTTTGACAATGGGAATTAATTTGAAATTAATAAGTGAAACTTATATTTCTTGAATTTGGTAAAATAGACTTCATTTTTGAATTTATAATATCAAAATTATCTTAGGGTTAATTTTTTGTATTTTTCTGAAAACATTCAATTTTTGATGAAGAGTGAAAAATGATGCGTTATTATTTAAAACTAACTTTTTATTTAAATAATTATTTAATTTATTTAAATTTATTTAACGTAATATATATACATATATAATACCTATATAAGTTCAATGTTATTCATTGGAGTCATTTTTATAATAAAATTAGATTTATAAAATTTTATTGAACTTTTTAACCTATTTTACGCACCTTCTGGGAGCATTTGCAAATTTGCATAAAACCTAATTTTACCGATTCTGTGATTTAAATTTCAAAAATCTGAGAGACATAGTTGAAATCAGTAAGTAAAATTTGGTTCAATAATTTGAAAATAATTTTTCCTGAATAGTATTTTTTTACTTTTATTTACCACGTTTTAAATTAAATAGGGTAATTATGCGTAAAAATGATATTATAATTACCCTAAGACATGTCATAATTCTATTGGATAAGTGTAATTCGACCAAAAAAAACCTTTGGAATAAAATATGATCCCCTTTTATCCACTTGGAATATATTAGGACATTTATTATTATTTTTTTAAAGAAGAGTCAAAAGAGAAAAATTCAAAGTTTAATTACTAAACCATTTTTATTATAGGGTTACACAGAATATAAATACGACTATAAATATTCATTTTCAATATAAAAATATTTCCTAAATAATGGTATTTTATTTATAATTTTTAGACCATATATAAGTTAATTTATTTATGAAAAATTGATGATTCAATAATTACCTTATTAATGAAATATTAAAATAATTGATATTATTATTTTCCATATAAATGTAAATTGAGACTTCTGATGAGTTACACTAATTTTTTAGATTAATATGACATGTTAGGGTTGGTTAAATAAATTTTATTCTATGTTATAATGTTTTTATTGCTTTCAAAAAAATCAAATACTAAATAGTGTCAAAATTGACATAATTGAGTTTTTAAAACATATACTATATTATTAATTGATATAATATTCCTAAAAATCTATGGTTCAGAAAAAGGACTCGTATAGGATTATATATATTAATAATTAACAACAAGGGGTTCTATTTTCTTGTTATAGAACAGTTTTTAACCATAGAATAAAAAAAATACAAAGAGACATTGTAAATGTCAAACTATTAAACTAAGAGTTAAATCTAAAAGATAAGTAAATATAGTGACCTAAACCAGTATAAAACCTATTTCTTGAGATTTTTCAGACCCATACCCACATTACACTTGAAATAATTCATTTTGTAGCCCTTATAAACTGAAAATTATTTTATTATAAAATAACATTTCAATCTTTTCCTAAAGTGATCCTCACCTCTCTTATAAAAGGGTACTTCCCCTTCCCTTAATTTCACACCTCCAAAGCCTTTTAGATCGGCCAACACCTACCCTAATATCCTTCCAACATTCCTCCCTTCATCTTAGAGGCCTTACATTGATCATAAATCCATCCTATTGAGCCCTTTTGATCAACTCCATTGTGAACACCCGAAGAAGAGGTAATAATTTCACCACCCTCTTTCAAGTTCATTTCTTCTTCCACTACCTCCTTCTTTGTCATTTCCATACAATAATAATAAAATAACATACCTTAAAAAACCAGTGATGTTATTATAAATATTTTAAAACCATATTATTTATTCTATCCATCTTATAAATGACAAAGTCACCATACGTGCATCTGTACAACTTACTATCTCCACGTCATGGTGTAGTTTGTTATTCAAACACTTCATTATTTGGATGGGTATAATAATGCGTATAACTGATGTAAATAATAAATATAACATTTTAATTATTTGGTATATATTATATACCATTCAATTAGATATGATTTCACCATCAATATAATCATCTTGTTTCTCGTGCGAACGTATGGATTACCATCTCGAAGAACAAGATGAGATTCACTCCCTGTCGCAATCATTATAGAATAATTATTATTTTATGATTAAAAATAATTTTTATGAACATAATATCATTATGTATATAAATAAAATAGATCGTATCCATAAAAAACATGTCTTACAAAACCAATCATATAAAGGAAAACGAATGAGTTAACACACAGAACGATGATACTACTAAAATATTCTTAATAAAAAATATTATAAGATAATATATGATAACATATTTATGTGTATGATTATTGTATAATTTAATAACAATGTTTAAACTATTATACAGGAGGTCAACATACCATAAACTAAGTAAAGTTACAAGATAAGAGTTAATTTAAAAATCTATTTATTATCTGAGGTTGTTTTTACGTAAGTATCTACTGAGACCTCTTTATCATCTACATCCGTATTTTCTCAAAAATACATTTCAAAACATTTTTACTATTTACAAAACCATGGGTTAATGTAATTTATACCATTATTTGAAATTATATGTTTTTAAAGGAATCTTTCTGTTGTTTTCCAAATAAGGTACTTTATGACCTTTTTGACAAAATTAAGGTAAGAATGTTCTTTAACTTATACGGCGGGTGCAGCTATTTTCTCCCATTATAACATCATCAAAGATTCCCTTACATGATTATAATAATATTTTCAAAATAAATGTTTTCTTTTATTATTAAATTAATTATAAATTATTTCAAAATAAAAAGATATATTTCTCTCAAAAAGTTTTGATTTCATCTATGTCAATATTATTTTATAGATTTTAGACATGTTTTATGTAGATTTATTTATGATAAAAATCGTCCATATTTTATTGAAGGTTTTGTGATATATTTGACTACGGATATGTTATTTTTACCCCATTCATGGTTTATGTATAAATTATTGACATTTTTTTATTCTAGTTTCAGTATGAATGTTTTTTTTTCATGTTTAAAACTTTTCTTATGAGGAATGCATTGGACTTAGTAAGTGATGGGTGGAGCCTGCTATAGCTCCTCAATGAATCGGTAGATCTCATTAGACAAACTATCATCATGGCACAAGTCCATGACAAAATATCATTTGTAGTCTTGGAAAAAGGCCTTGACTATGTGGTTATGAAGTTTGGAATTATGCTTTCCATCATTATGAAATTATCTATTGATATTACATGTGATTATTTGAAAAATCGAATATCCATGTGAATAAGTAAATTGAATTATTTGATTTATATTTTCTATATTATACTGATGTTTAAATTTATAAGTCTTTTGTTTTAGTTTTATACATTTCCTTAATGGTTTAGAATTATTTATCAAAGTTTCCGCTATATTGTTATCCTTACTGAGCGTTTGAGGTCACCAATTTCTTATGTTTTATTTTCCTAGGATTACAAGATGAGTATTATGATTGATAAGAAGGGTTAAGATAAAGGAATAATGGCGTTCTCAAAGGATAATTATTGTTGTGTTTTATTTTCTAATGTGTAATGTAACATTCATGTATGTAATCTATTTTCCATGGTTATTAAATTGATCGGTCATTAGGGACTTTATTCCTTGTAATCATGAAAATGTACTAAAATAATGCACCGACTCTGGAATTCTAGGGTCGGGCTATTACAATTGGTATCAGAGGATGTTTAGTATAAACCTTAGAAGCTATATTTATAAACTCTCATTAGAGAACATTACCCTAAGATAGACATTGAGGATTAGTATAGAAGAATATCCTAGAATTTTGGTAATATAGAGGTTTTGTGAGTTTTCCAAGCAATAAATCCATGTCTGGATACGAGCAGGTAGAGGTGGATCCGCTACAGATGTACCTAAGGGATTAACCTAAAAACACCGCTTTGAGCTATACTTGAATGGGAACTAGTGCACAACAACGGGCCTTGTTGCACTCTTGGTTAAGACACTCTCGGGGGATATGATTAAGATAATTCACATTTTCATTACAAATCATTAAGAAGGATTTATGAGTATTTACCTTCTCAATGATTTTTTTTATGATTATGGATTATATCCATAAATTGATCATTTTATGTTAGGTATTTTACAGGTTTAGAATTATGCATTGTGATTCATAAACAAAACTAGTGTATTCCATTGTTTATAAATGGTTCATAAAAGAAGGAATGATAATTCTAGCAATACGCATGATCTAAATATTAAAAATGATCATATCTTACATGACATTCAGCCAACATTTAATAGTGTAATAGTCTCCCAAACATTCTCATCATAGGATGAAATTGTATAATTTGTTAATAAGATAAGTAAAAAAATTTCTGAGTCCTATGGCTTTGAAGGGAATCAAGAGAATAAAAGGATGGAAGAGAAATATGGATATAGTGAATAGGGGAATGAAGGATTTTCCCATATGTGATACCTATGGAAAAAATCACAATGTTAAATGGTTGAAGGGAATGGGAGTTTGTTATAAGTTTGGAGAACAAGGACACCAAGTATGTGATTTCAAGGGTAAGAAAATGGTTTCAAATGTACAGTGATTTGTCTACCCTGAGTTGGGACACTACGTGAATCAATGTCCAAATCATCAGAGTATACACCAAATTCTGTTATTGGATAGTAATCAAGATATGATAATACTGAATATCAAGAGGAATTATTATATTTCTTATATTGTTATTAAATTATTGTGTCATTTGAGTATTTTATTAATGAAGTACATGTTATAAGAATTATAGAGTATACAAGGATTATACTGCAGTACTGTTTCCTTAAGTACTTGAGATTGTGTAGAACCAAGAGATGTACTCAATTAGGGTTTAATTTTTTTTGGGAAAATATATGGTTGAGAGAATGATAAACCCCAATATGGTTCTGATATTGAGGTACTGATTTTGGAATAATATATGATTGATTTGGATAAATTATATTGGATATTCTTGACTACCTTGAAACTGATTAATGATTTGGATATTCCATAAAAGTAGGAGTTTGCAAACATTTTTGGATATAAGGAGTACATCATTATTCTATTAGAAATAAGAGAGCATGAATGTAATCAAAAACGTTTTATGGTAATTCAGGGTGTTCATGTGTTTTAAAAGAATACATGATGAAGGTATTCACATGTTATTATGTGGAAAAAATAATCTTCATTTTGTTTACCTTCCATATAAATTTTGGACTCTGAATTTGGACATAAGTATTTTGGATAAGTATAAAGGTTGGAATGGTTTATGTTTGACATTGGATACTATCATTATGGTTAAATAATTTCTTAATATTATTTTTGGATTGTTATAAAGAGGATAGCCTGGAGGTTGGGCGAAAACCCATCGTATCCCGCAAGGCCACGAGACTTGAACCTGCAACCGAAGGGTGACAAGGGTGCATCACCTACCACGGACCCACGTGATGTCCTAGTTTATATAATGTAATTTTTTTAAAAATGGTCTGACAGAAAAATTATAAATTCATTTTTTTGGAACCCGATAGGATTAGGATAAATAAAATACTTTTTAATTCTATTATCTTTTGGAGTAAAAGATGAGTTTGTGGTAGGAATTAGTTGACAGATGAAACTCTACTTGTAAAGTATATATATATATATATATATATATTTTATTCTATGAATAAATTTATTCTTAAACCATATAGATGGAATCTTAAATCCCGAAATGTGTTATCCTAATACATTATGTTTTGTTGAACCGATGATATTTTACATCATCTCAGATTGATGGATTTTAGGCCCTTAATTTTATACATGTTTGTGATTGATGAACTCAATCACTCCCTATAAATATTTACGTTTTCCCTCCAATTATGTGTATCTAATTTTCACTAATGTTCTCCTAATCAATATCCTAATTTGGTGGTGACTTTTTCATTTCTCATTCCCCCTTATTAAGACTAAATTTAATTAACCCAATTTCCGAAGTGGGTTTTCCACAAAGATATTTTTCTATTTTTAACAATTTATTTTAGAAGAAAAATATCAAATTCTGAGGACACAATTTACTGAAGGAGGGTAGAATGTAACACCTCAATATTTCATAGTACATTATCTCATTAATGCAATTCAATAGCATGTGCTACATGCAATAACGTGTTTTAGTGCACCATAACTTACCAAACTATCCATTCAAAAAGTGTTTATTAATAGTATTAACTGAAATTTGAATCTTATATACTCTATATAATTTTAACATCCATATTTTGTGTTTCGTAGATGTAATGTAATAAAAAATTCATTTTTTCAGAAAAAGACGTATTTTTCAAAAAATGCTCTTTTACCACCTTTTAATGGAGAACCCATTTTAAACCAATATCTGATGCATTTATGTATTCAATTTATTGAAATTAAATTCCTCTTTTAAAGTGGGACATAAAAATTTGGTTTGGATAAATTTTTGTACTTTTCTGATAACTTTCATAATTTTACAAATAGTGAAAAATATTATGTTTTGATTGAATTTTTTTTTAATCGAAATAATTAATAGTGTTAAATTATGAATTTGACTTTTTTTTAAATTAAATTGGATTATATTTTTATCATTTAATACTGTTTAGGACATTATAATTAATGTTACATTTAAATTTGACATAAACACATGTCAGCCTTTTGATAATTTTTACTTTTTTAAAACCCGCTTTTTGGTTTTAACAACGAGATTTAATTTTAAATTATTAAATGAAACCAATATGTTTTTAATTTCGTAAAATAAAATTCATTTTTTAATTCAATATATAAAAACTATCATAGGGTAATGTTTTTGTATTTTTCTGAAAACATTCAATTTTTGATGAATAGTAAAAAATACTACGTTATTATTTAAAACCGACTTTTTATTTAAATTATTATTTATTTTATTTAAATTAATTTTAAACCAAAATATATATATAATTCCTATATAAGTTAAATGAAATTCATTGAAGTTATTTTATAATAAAATTATATGTATCAAATTTTATTGAACTTTTAAACGTCTTTTACACACATTCTATGAGCATTTGAAAATTTGTATAAAACATAATTTTTCTGCTTCTCTGAGTTGAATTTCCAAAATCCAGGTGACATGGTTGACATTAGTAAGTAATATTTTGTTCAATAAGTGAAACGCATGGCCGATTGTCACCTATGGACCGGTCACGGTTCTAGTGCTCTGCTAATGTTTATAGCAGCACTCGGGTCGAATCCTCGGCGATGATACTTTGTAATAGTCGTTTATTCTTAGTTGATTGTATTTTTATTGGGAGTTTGTTTTTAGAGATTAAGAAATAATTTATGGATGATGTTTGATTTTAAAAAACTGATAAAGATTGGGGTGATTTCATCATTAGGTAGTTAAGCTTGTGATATCCATGAGCTTTACTTTATATTGCATTAAATTAACACCCATGTCACAAGATGACGTTGATTAGAATTCCTAAGTGTTAAGGCTTTAATAAAAGCCTTAACTTGACATAAAGTTCGAATATCAATATTAGCTTATTGATGGTGGTGTATTTATGGTTCCAATAATCCATTGAAACCACATGTTAAACAAAACATTTCAATAATCCAAGACATGTTAAGTCCAACATACACAATGTTAATTCAAATATTATTCATCGAGCAAAAGATCTAAATCACTTAGCAGACATTAATTATAACTCACCACAATGAGATATTTTCCCATCCATTTGGATGTTTAATAATCTGGTTATAATGATTATGCTTATAATTGAAGAAGAGAAGAAAAAGAAAGGGATAAGAAAAGAGTGGTGCGTCAAACACACACACACACACGAACAATGATGATAATTAAAAAAATAGACTTTCGATTGAATGAGGAAGAAAAATAAGGGAAGTGGATTAAAATATATTTAAACTATTTTAAGAACATTAATATTAAACTACATAAGGTGGATGAGAATAAGAGATATTGAAAAAGAAATGTGCATTAAAACAGAATTACAAAAGAAAGGACTTACAAAATTACAATAATGAAGACCATAAAAGTAAATGAAAACAAAGTGAATAGGAAAGGTCTGTCAAGTAAAAACATGAATATTTAAGGACCAACCTAGTTTTTTTCAATCCTGTTGTTGTTCCAATATGATTTCTCTCTTCTGAAATTCCAACCCCTTTCAAGGAGAGGAGGGGGATTCATTTATCGCCCAAGGAAGTGGACTGTTTGCATTCTCAATATGTCTCTCCACTTTTCGTGATGATTTGGACATCCAAAAAGCCAAATCACAAGATATATCCTTCTTCGACGTTGAAGATAATCATTTTGGTCAACCTCTCAGAAAATTTGGATTCATTTGGGCTTAAGGAGACAAAGTTATGGCTGGTTTATTAAACAAAGTTAAACTGTCCATTTCAATCCATTCTTTTTCGATGACCAAAATGTGAATGGATTTCAAAATAGTAATATGCCTTAAATTTCGAATTATTTCTTCCAGTAAGTCGGTCACTTATATATCCTTTTTCACACTGCAAATTTTCAGCTTTATTTGATAAGTAGATCAGGTGATATTTCATTTATACTATATTGATTTGAATTCCTGGCCAGAATGGTGGGATGGATTTCAAAGTCTCATTTGGGAACCTTGTTCTCAGAGTTGGGCCTTGAAATTTTTACCCATTATTCTCTTGGATAATCCGGAACACATGGTGGAGTTTCAGAAAATATGGGCCTAAGGAGTGACACCAGTAACTCAATCATCATGGTTGTTCCAGTTTCTTCACAAATTCTTTGGGTCATCTAGTGTGGTCCATATGTGCCTTAAAATGGAAGAATTTGCCCCTGATTCCTTCTAAGGATATGTGAGAAATTGAATAATTAATCCTCCAAACAATAACCACACAATTTGAATCATTATAGTGAGATTTATTAATAAAATAGTAAACTGACTCAATTGGACTACTTCTAAAAATTCTCAAAAATTATACATAGTATTAAAACATTAATATTTCACACAAATTATGCACATTTCATATAAAATAAGTAAAGGGAATATATAATAATTCATGATAATATTAATAAAATAAACTACACCACACTTAGTTTTGTTCATGTCCTCATGTGCAAAAAATATAAAAACATGACAAAATCATTTTCACTCGCCAACATATATTAAAATTTTGTTTTCTCCAATCAGGGGAGGTTTAGACAATTTCACTCATCCATTTCGAATTCCACCACAAGTTGTTACATAAACAATGTTCTAAAACTAATTCATTTTTTCAGGCTCAAATTTATATATGGAAAATGTGGACACTCACAACACACACCTCTCAAGATGATAAAATTCATTTATGGAGGTTCACTCTTTCACCAACCAAAAGTTAAAATCTTAGAGTTTGAAAGAGATCTCAACTTCCAATATCTATCCAAAGTGCACAATAATTAAGAGACACTTTTAAGGGGTTTTTCTATGGCTATGGGATGGTAATAATATAATGTCTAGGAGAGATAATAAGAGGGTTAAAACACCAACATCGAAAAAGTAATGCACATTTTTTTGAAATAAAACATGGAAGGAAATGAAAACACATATTTATAAGGGAATGATTTTGTGAAGAAAGACACAATAGAGGAATAAAATATGAAGGTAATGAAAAGATTGAATATTTACAAAACACAAAACTTCTCCTCATAAGAATATAATGCAAGTTTTCTTTTTTTATTTTCCTTTTTTCTTTATTTTTTCAAAAGTTGAACTTGAAACAGATCTCACACTCATATCCCAATCCATGTTTGATCTCCTCACGACACTAATTTTAATAGTTATAACCAAATCAAAGGTTGAGGAATAGTTATTATTGACCTACCCAATACACAACAAATTTTTTTCAATTTGTTTTTTTCATCATTTGTTTTAAACAGTTGTCAAATACATATAAAAAATTACATAAATGGATGTACATTACATTCCCCAAAACACAATGAATGAAAACCTCTCCCCACACTGAAATGGATGCTTACCCTCAAGAAGATGATAAATCATTGGAAATCAATAATATGGTACCCAAACAATAAAATCAATTCCCCCCACAATTAAATTTCAAAAAATTATCCAAGGAAAATCCATGTTGATATTGGGTGGGAAAAGGTATTGGGCTTGTAATATGGCTATAAAATAAAATGTTTTCATAATCTCAAAGGGGCTTTCAAAATGAGGATTAATGTAAGGGAAATAGGAGGCTATTTGGATATTGTGATTCTCATGTGGTTTATAAAATTCCTCTATCATATTAATGCACACTAAGGTTTTAAATTCAGCTCGAAGGTCTACAAACTCAAGACTGAAAAATGTGGTTGAAAACACACATTTTGAAAAGATGGCCATAGGTGGCCTTGGTATGGAAGAAAATTTTGTTCCTCACAGTTTGGGAAAATCATTTTTCAAATAAAAAATTGAGCATTCAAAATGTATTATTCATGACACAAAATTTTTATCTAAATACATGATGAAAACACAAAAATTTTGAGATGAAACCATGTCTATGGACTCCCCAAAATGGCTGGACAAAATTTGAAAATTTATGGTGAGTAAGTATGACTCTTTTGGTTTTTTTAAATTTTTTTAAATTTTTTATTTTTTACTGTTCTTTAAATACACACCCACACAAAATAGAAACAGAAAAAGAAAGGGTTTGAAAAATAAAGTGGTAAAAAAATAAAAGAGAGAAGAAGAAGAAGAAAGTGGTAGAGAGAGGAAGAGATAGAGAGAGGCATAAAGGGAAAGAGGTGCCCCCTGGTTTAGATTTGGCGGGTTTCCATCACCATCTAGTGGTAGGTGAACTGGAGAAGTTGGGTATTAAGTGGAAGTTGATATTGATCCAAGATTGTGCGTCCTCTCATGGTGATACCTTAATCGATGTCCATTAACTGTGAATGTCATTTTGGAAGTGGGGTCTTGGACATTCACTGCCCCAAATGGGTAAACATTAGTAATAACAAAAGGACCCTCCCAATGAGAATCAAGATTACCTGGGTGAAGATGAAATCAAGAATTAAAGAGCATTACCTTATCACCTTCATAGAATACCTTTCTCAGGATGTGTTTGTCATGGAGTACCTTAGCCTTTTCTTTATACACATTGGAATTCTCATAGGATTCAAGTTGAAGCTCCTCCAGTTCAGCCAATTGCAACAATATTTCTTCCCTAGATTTTTCAGAATAAAAATTAAAGGTTTTCACAGCCCAAAAATACTTATGTTGGATTTCAACTGGTAGAAGACATGCTTTTCCAAAAACTATCCTAAAAGGAGACATCTCAATGGGTGTTTTATAGGCAGTTCGATAAGCCCAAAGTGCTTCACCAAGTCTCTCAGGATGGTCTTTTCTGGTGGGTTTTACAATTCTATCAATCACTCTTTTCACATCTCTATTAGAAAGTTAAGCCATTCCATTTTTTGGGGGGTGATATGGAGTTGATGTTTTATGTTTAACCACATTATTTTTCAAAATAGATTCCATGGTTCTATTACAAAAATGGGTTCCTAAGTCACTGATCAAGGCACAAGGTGTGCCAAATCTCTAGAAGATGTATGTCTTTTGGAACTCACTAATAGTATGTGAATCATCCTTTCTAGTGGGTTTGGCCTTGACCCACCTATAATCATAATCTACTACAAGAATAATGTATGATAATCAATTGGAAGGGGGTAATGGTCTCATGAAATCTATACCCCAAACATCGAAGATCTCATATAAAATTAAAGGAATTTGTGGAATTTAATTTATATTTAAAAATTGTGTCAATCTTTTGGCAAGTGGGACATGATTTCCCGAACTCATGTGAGTCCTTGAAGAGTGAAGGCCATATGAATCATGAGTCTAGGACCTTTCAGGAGGCCCTTTGTGGTCCAAAGTGTCCACCACCAGGCATTGAGTGACAAAATTCTAATATGGAAGAATATTCATTTTCATCGACACATCTCTTTATTAACATGTTTGTACCAGTTTCCCACAGTTTATTTTCTTCCCAAAAATAGTGTTTTTAATCACTTCTCAACTTTATTTCTGTTCTTTTGAAAAAATTTCAGGAAAAACACCAGAAACCACGTAATTTACAATTGGGGCATACCATGGTATTTTTGGAGATGTAGATGAAAGGTCCTCAGTGGGGAATTCATGATCGATGAATTTAGAATGAGAAGAATTAGAAATTCTACTCAATTGATCAGCCACACGGTTTTATTTTCCTGGTATATCTTTGATTTCAAGGTCAAACTCATGGAGCATTAGGATCTATCTTATTAGACTCGGTTTGGAATCACTTTTCTTGAGTAAGAACTTTATAGTAGAATGGTCTGTGAAAATGATGATTTTTTCACCTAAGAGATAGATCCGGAATTTATCTATTGAAAAAACAACTGCTAAAAGTTCCTTATCAGTGATAGTGTAGTGATATTGAGTTTCATCTAATGTTTTTGAGGCATAATAGATGACATGAGAAATCTTTTCTCTTCTTTGACGAAGAACAGCCCCAACGACTCTACCAGAAGCATCTCACATCAACTCAAAGGGTAAGGACCATTCTGGGGATTGAAGTATCGACGCAGATTTTAGAGAAATTTTGAGTTCAATGAAGGATCTCTTGAAAACCTCATCTAAATGGAATGTGACATAATTTTGAAGCAACCTAGTGAGTGGGAGGGAAATTTTACTAAAATTTTGGATGAATCTCCGATAGAAACCAGCATGACTGAGAAATGAACATATGTCTCGAACAGAATTGGGTTGAGGAAGTGATTGGATTACTTCAATTTTGGAAGGATCATCTTCAATACCATCTTTTGAAACTATGTTCCCTAGAACAATCCCATTTGCAACCATGAAGTGACATTTTTCAAAACATAACACAAGGTTGCACAAGACACACTTTTAGAGGAATATAGATAATGAATTCAAACAAGATCCATTTGACTCACCATAAATGGTGAAGTCATCCCTGAAGGCTTCGATGCAGTGTTAAATTAATTCAGAAAAGATACTCATCATACACCTCTGGAATGTTGCAGGAGCTTGGGAAATTCCAAAATGCATTCTTCAATATGAATATGTTCCAAAGGGTCGAGTGAAAGTAGTCTTTTTTGGTCCTGAGGTGTGATTTGGAATTGGAAGTAGCCGGTGTATCCATCAAGAAATCAATAGCATGACTTTCCAGCTAATCGCGCCAGTATTTGATCAATGAATGGAAGAGGGTAGTGATATTTTCTTGTTTCAACATTCAATTTCCTATAGTCGATCAACACATGTCATTTGTTTTTCACTTGAGTTGTGACTACCACTCCATGTTAATTTGAGACAATAGTTATCCCACCCTTCTTAAGTACAACTTGAATTCGACTAACCCATTCAATATCAGAAATTGGGTAGATAATACCCTCTTGAAGAAGCTTGGTGATCTATTCTCTAAATACCAAAAGGATGAGTGGATTGAGTCTTCTTTGTGGCTGTATAATTGGTTTGGAAAATTCCTCAAGATGGATGTGATGCATGAAAAGGTCTAGGTTGATTCCCAGTATGTCATCTAGGGTCCAACATATGGCCTTTTTGTTTTCCTCTAACACTTGAACAAGTATGGACTCTTTGGTTTCAGTAAGTGAGGAAGAGATAATGACATGATAAGAGTGATCATGGAAAAGAAATGCATATTTTAGGTGTTCAAGTAGAGGTTTTAGATCAGTCTCATAATTCATTTGTGGGATAGAAAACTCATGAATGGAGGAAGGGACTTCAGTATCTAAGATTCATTCTTCTCAACACTGTCCAAGATGGAGCAGTAGAGATCAGAGTTGATGTGGGATTCAAGAGAGTTTTCAAGTTCCTCTAGATTGATGGAGTCTATGAATGAGTGGTCCACATCAAATTCACCATTTATGACTTGATTAATCAGGGTGTAGATTGCACAAGATCTGTTATCATCAGAACAGGATGAAAATGATGGATTGGGGTTCGATTGACTCTTAGAAGTGTCCTTAGAAACATGGATTGAGAATGAAGAGTGACCCTTATATGAGTATTGCATGGCTTAGAAAATGTTGAACTTGACTAGTGGGTCACCAAATTCCATTGATAAGATTCCTTAATGGATATAAATATTGGTTCTCATAGTCATGAGGAATGGTCTTCCTAGAATTAGGGGAGATAGAGAAGAGTTCGTCTCACCTTCCATGTCAATGACATAGAAATCAGCAGGGAAGATAAGATCATTAACACGAACAAGGACATCCTCAATTATACCCTCAGGACTAGCAGTGATTCTATTGGATAACTGAATGAAAACACCCGCTGGATGTAAGTGACCTAGACCAAGGTTGGAGAATATGAATTTGGGCATGACATTAATTGAGGCTCCTAGTTCTATGAGTGCATCATCAAAGTTGGAACTTCCAATTTGGCATGGAAACGTAGATTTCCTTGGATCTTTTCACTTAATGGGTATGGAAACTTGGGTTGAAACATTTTAGAAGGTCCTAAGTTGCCTCTTGTGGGTACACAACTCCTTGAGAAACCTGGCGTACTTATGAATTTGTTTTTTGGCATCTAAGAGGGGAATGTTTACTTCTACACGTCTAAACATGTTGATCATTTCAGGATCGGGTTCAAAGGACTTCATTGTATTAGAAATGGCTTGAAGAAAAGGAATTTGGTTCCTATGTAGAATAGAAGGAGGTGAGGGAATGGATTCAAGTTCATTTTCAAGTTTCTTTTTCCTTTAACATTCTAGGTCAACATTCAAAGGAGGGTTGGAGGAATTATCTTGAGGCATAACAATTTGCTTTCCCAATCTAAGTGCAATTGCACTTACATTACCCTTGGGGTTGGGTGATGGTTGAGCTGAGATTTGGGAAGAATTGGAAGGTTTCTACTGACTAAAGTGGGATGAAAGTTGACCAAATTGGGTTTCAATGTTCTTGAGGCTTGAGCGGGTGAAGGAGGAAAGATCGTCCACTGCACTTTCCTTTAGTTTCTTGGAATAAGAGGCATGTCCCATATTGGGATTTCCGAGATTTTGGTTCTTGGGAAAGTGATTGTATTGGTTTTCGAATTGGGAAGGCTCACTAGGATAATGGAATCCCGGAGGAGGATTGTTCCTTTGATGTTGAGGAATAAAAGGATAAGGTTGTTGGAATTTACCAACGCCTTGTCCATATTGAAACTGGTTTGGGTTTTGAGGAGGGAATTAAGGGGGATGAGATATGGGATTACCATACCTAAGCCCTTGGTTATAGGAAGAAGAGAAGGGCTCAGAGTGAGGTTGGTTGAAGTTTCTAACAAACTGACCTGATAGTTATGGGTTGGTGTTATGCTGAGCATATGATGCATTGAGCTCCATTGGTCTAGAAGAATCAGATTGATCCTCTTGATGTTGTGGACACGTGTCTATTGGATGAGATGAAGAGTTTCAGATTCCATTGTTTTTTACAGGTCTAGGAAACATTGATTGTGAAGAAGATGGGGTTGGATATTTGGTAGCCACAGCTAGTTGTCCCACAATACCTGTAAGTTCAATCATCCACTTGGTCATCTTGTTCGGATCAATTTATTGATTATCTTGGGATTGTTTTACTTGAGCATGTGCTCGAGTATGGAATTGTTGTGTGTTTTTATCCATGTTACTTATGAGATCTCTTGTAGCTGCAGGAGTTTTATCAACAAGAGCACCGCCACTTGCGGCATCAATGAGAGTTCTCTCCATTTCCAATAACCCCTCCTTGAAGTATTAGATCAAGAGTTGGTTAGAAATTTGGAGGTGTGGGAAAGTTGGAACAAGCTTTTTGATCATATCCCAGTATTCATGGAGTGATTCACTTGGGAACTGATGGATACCACTTATTTCCTTTCGGATAGAAGCAGTACGAGAAGCAGGAAATAATTTCTCTAAGAAGAGTCGCTTCATGTTATTCCATGTGATTATGGAACTCGGAGAAAGGTAGTAGATCCATGACATAGTAGTGTAATCTAGGGAGAAATGGAATGCTCAGAGTTTTATTTTTTCCATAGAAACCCCTTGAGACTTCATGGCAATGCACACTACTTGGAACTCTTTAATGTGGAGATTTGGATCCTCACTAGTTAGCCCATGGAAATGAGGAAGAAGATGAATCAAACCAGATTTTAGTTCAAAGATAGCTTCTATGTTTGGATATATAATACCAATAGGTTGGTAATTCATATCAGGGGAATCAAGTTCTTTTAGTGTTTGTTCCCTGGGATTGGCCATATCTAATTCAATTGGTCGGCCAAGAACTGGTTCTTGAATGAGTTGATTATCTCTTATGTTCCTTCTAAGTTGGTGAAGTGTTCGCTCAATTTCAAGGTCAGACAAATCCAAGGGATTGTTTGGGAGGCTACGGGGCATTCAGAGAGATGTTGGAATGGAAAGGAATATAGGTTTTTCTTTGTATTTTTTTTTCAGTTTATGATTTTTATGAGAAGACGAGTTTTTCTTTGTGTTTTTTTCAATTTTTTTTAATTTTGTTTTTTTGTTTTTTTACAATAACCAGAAACTAATTACTACTCAAAGCACCATCCTCAGCAACGACGCCATTTGAAATTCATAGACGATTTTCACCTATCGACTTGTCAAGGTTTCGGTGCTCTGCTAATGTGTATAGCATCACTCGGGTTGAATCCTCGTCGATGATACATTGTAATAGTCATTTGTTTTTAGTTGATTGTATTTTGATTGGGGGTTTCTTGATAGAGATTATGAAATAATTTATGGATGATTTTTGATTTAAAGAATTGATAAATATTGGGGTGAGTTCATTATTAGGTAGTTAAGCTTATGATATCCTTGAGCTTTTCTAAATATTGCATTAAATTAATACCCATGTCACAAGATGACGTTGATTAGAATTCCTAAGTGTTAAGGCTTTAATCTAAGCCTTAGCTTAAATTAATGTTATAATCTCAATAAAAGATTATTGATAGTGGTTTATTTATGGTTCCAATAATCCATGGAAACCACATGTTAATAAAAAAAAGTCATTAATCCATGACATGTTAAGTCCAACATACACAATGTTAATTCAAAGAATATTAATTGAGCAAATGCTCTTAATCATTTGAAATACCTAAATTATAACTCACCACAATGAGAGATTTACACAACCATTTGGGTGTTTAATAATCTGGTTATAATTATTTTGATTATAATTTAAGAAGAGAAGAAAAATAAAGGGATAAGAAAAGAGTGGTGCGTCAAACACACACAGAAACACACGAACAATGATGATAATTAAAAAAACAGACTATCGATTGAATGAGGAAGAAAAAGAAGGGAAGGTGATTCAATTGTATTGATACTATTTTAAGAACAATAATATTAAACTAATGAAGGTGGATGAGAATAATAGATATTGAAGATGAAACTTTCATTAAAATATAATTACAAAAGAAAGGACTTACAAAATTACAACAATGAAGAAAATAAAAGTAAATGAAAACAAAGAGAGGATGAATGGTCTATAAAGTGAAATCGTGAAAATGGTAGGTCCTCCCAAGACTTTTTAAAGGCTTTGGTCGTTCTATTATGATCTCCTCTCTTGTGAAATTCCAACCCCTTTCAAGGATTGGAGTGGGATGCATTTATATCCCAAGGAAGTCAACTGTTTGCATTCCCAATCTGTCCCTCCAATTGGCATGACTATTTGGACACACGGAAAGTCGAATCTAGAGATATCTCCTTCTTCAATGTTGAAGATACACATTCTTTCCGACTTCTCTCAAAATTTGGAGTCATTTGTACTTAAGGAACCAATGTTATTGTTGGTTTCTTAAACAAAGTTAAACTGTCCATTTCAATCCATTCTTTTTCGATGGCCAAAATGTGAATGGATTTTGGAATAGTAATATGCTTTAAAATATGAATTATTTATTCAACTACGTCGGCCACCTATATATCTCCTTTCACACTGCAAAATATCATCTTTAGTTGATGAATATATGAGGAGATATTTCATTAATACTATACTGATTTGAATTCCCGGTCAGAATGGTGGGCATGACTTCAATGCTTTATTTGGGCCCCTTTTTCTTAGCGTTGGGCCCTGAAATTTTTACCCATGATTATCTTGGATAATAACGAACACATTGTGGAGTTTCAAAATATAAGGGCTTCGGTAGTGAGACCAGTAAATTAATCATCATGGACATTCCAGCTTCTTCACAAATTCTTTGGGTCATTTTATGTGGTCCATATGTTCCTTTGAATGGTCGAATTGGCCCATGTTTTCTTCTAATTATATCTGAGAAATTGAATAATTAATCCTACAAAAGAAAAGACACAAAATTTTAATCATTAGGGAGAGAGTTATAAAAAAAATAGTAAACTAACTTAATTGGACTACTTCTAAAAATGCTCAAAAATTATACTTAGTATTAAAACATTAATATTTCGCACAAATTATGCACATTTAATTTAATATAAGTAAAGGTAGTATAAAATAATTCATGAAAATATTAATAACATAAGCTCCCCACACTTAGTTTTGGGCATGTCATCATGTGAAACAAATATAAAAACACGACAAAATCATTTTCACTCACCAACAAATATTAAAATTTTGTTTTCTCTAATCAGGGGAGTTTTAGACTATTTCACTCATCCATTTTGAATTCCACCACAATTTGTTGCAGAAAAAATGTTCCAAATATAATTCATTTTTTCATGCTGAAATTTATTAATGGAAAATGTGGACACTAAAAACTCACACCTCTCAATATGATAAAATTCATTTGTGGAGGTTTCCTCGTTTACCAACCAAAAAGTGAAAATCTTAGAGTTTTAAAGAGCTCTGAGCCTCCAGTCCCTATCCAAAGTGCACAAGAATCAATAGGTATTTTTAAGGGGTTTTTCTGTGGCTATGGGATGGTAGGAAAATAATGTCTAAGAGAGAGAAGAAGAGGGTTAGAACACCAACATAGAAAAATCATTGCACATTTTTTTTGAAATAAAACATGGAAGGTAATGAAAACACATATTTACATAGGAATGATTGTGTGAAGAAATACACAATAGAGGAAAAAATATATAAAGTAATGGAAAGATAGAATATTTACAAAACACAAAACTTCTCCAAATAAGAATATAATGAAATTTTTCTTTTTTTTTCTTTTCCTTTTTTTCTTTGTTTTTTCAAAAGTTTACCTTGAAACAGATCTTACACTCATATCCCAACCCATGTTTGATCTTCTCACGACACTAATTGTAATAGTTATAACAAGATCAATGTTTGAGGAAGAGTGATTATTGACCTACCCAATACACAACCCATTTTTTTCATTTTTTTAGATTTTTTTTCATCATTTTAGATTTTTTGGACACTTGTCTATAACATTTAAAAAATTACATAAATGGAATTACATTACATTCCCCAAAACACAATTAATGAAAGAATATCCCCCACACTAAAATGGATGCTTTCCCTCAAGCATATGATAACTCGTTGAAAATCAATATTAGGGTACCCAAACAATGAAATCCATTCCCCCCACATTTTAATTTCAAAAAATTATGCAATGAAAATAAATGTTGATATTGGGTGGGAAATGGAATTGGGCTTGTAATGTGGCTATCAATGAAAAGTTTTTCATAGTCTTGAAGGGGATTTCAAAAGGAGGATTTATGTAAGGAAAATAGGAGGCGATTTGGCTATTGTGATTCTCATGTGGTCCAGAAAATTCCTCTATCATATTAATGCACACTAAAGAAGTAAATTCATCTTTAAGGACTAAAAACTCATGACTCAAAAATGGGGGTGAAAACAAACATTTTGAATAGATGGCCATAGGTGGCCTTGGTATGAAATAAAATGTCCTCGTGGTTTGGGAAAAGCATTTACCAAATAAAAAGTTGAGTATTTAAAATGTATTATTCTTTACACAAAATTATATATCCAAATATATGATGAAAACACAAAATTTTTGAGATGAAAGCATGTATTTTGACTCCCCAAAATGGTCAGACAAAATTTGAAAACTTATGGTGAGTAATTATGACTCTTTTGGTTTTTTTAACATTTTTTTATATTTTTTTTTAGTTTTCTTAGTGTCATTTAAAAAACACACCCACACAAAATAGAAAGAGAAAGTGAAAGGGTTTTAAAAAGAAAGTGGTAAAAAAAGAAAGAGAGAAGAAGAAGAAGAAAGAGTTAGAGAGATGAAGAGATAGAGAGAGAGTTAAAGGGAAAGTGGTGCCCCCTGGTATGGATTTGGCGGGTTTCCATATCTATCTAGTGGTAGGTCGACTGGAGAAGTTGGGGATTCATTGGAAGTCGATGTTGATCCAGGATTGTGCATCCTCTCATGGTGATGCTTAAACCAATGTCCATTAACCATGAATGTCCTTTTGGAAGAGGGGTCTTGGACTTTCACTACACCAAATGGGTAAACATTAGTAATAAAAAAAGGACCTTCCCAACAAAAATAAATATTACCTGGGTGAATCCGAAATCGAGAATTAAAGAGAATTACCTTATCACCTTCATGGACCACATTTCTTAGAATGTGTTTGTCATGGATTACCTTAGCCTTTTCCTTTTACAGATCGTAATTCTCATAGTATTCAAGTCGAAGCTCCTCCAGTTCAGCCAATTGCAACAATCATTCTTCACCAGATTTTTCACAATCAAAATTATAGGTTTTCACAGCCCAAAAAGAATTATGTTGGATTTCAACTGGTAGATTACATGCTATACCAAAAACTATCCAAAAAGGAGAAATCTCAATGGGTTTCTTATAGGCAGTTCGATAAGCCCAAAGTGCTTCATCATGTCTTTCAGGCCAATCTTTTGGTGAGTTTTACAATTCTCTTATGTACTATTTTCACTTCCCTATTAGAATGTTCAGCCATTCCATTTGTTTGGGGGTGATATGCAGCTGAAGTTTTATGTATAACCCCATTCTTTTTTAGAAGAGATTCCATGATTCTATTACAAAAATGGGTTCCTAAGTCACTGATCAAGGCATGAGGCATGCCAAATCTATGAAAGATGTGTGTCTTTAAGAACTCACTAACAATATGTTAATCATCCTTTCTAGGGGGTTTGGCCTCGACCCACCTAGAAACAAAATCAACTACAAGAAGAATGTTTGAGAATCCATTGGAAGGGGAGAATGGTCCCATGAAATCTATACCCCAAACATCGAAGATCTCACAGAAAATTAAAGGCTTTTGGGGAATTTCATTTCTCATTGAAATTGTGCGAAACTTTTGGCAAGTGGGACATGATTGACAGAACTCATGGGAGTCCATAAAGAGTGAAGGCCAAAAGAATCTAGAATCTAGGACATTTTGGGAGGTCCTTTTTGGTCCAAAGTTTCCACCACCAGGCATTGAGTGACAGAATTCTAATATGGAAGAATGTTCATTTTCATCGACACATCTCCTTGTTACCATGTTTGCCCCAGTTTTCCAAAGTTTATTTTATTCCCATAAATAGTTTTTTAAATCACATTTCAACTTCATTTTCTATTCTTTTGAAAAAATTTCAGGAGAAACACTAGAAACCATGTAATTTACAATCGGGGAATACTATGGCATTTTTGGAGTGAGAGATGAAAGGTGCTCAGTGGGGAATTCATGATCGATGATTTCCGAATGAGATGAATTAGAAATTCTACTCAAGTGATCAGCCATATGGTTTTCTTTTCCTCTTCTATCTTTGATTTTAGGGTCAAACTATTGGAGAATTAAGATCCATCTTATTAGCCTCATTTTGGAATCAATTTTCTTGAGTAGGATCTTTATAGAAGAATGGTATGTGAAGATGATGATATTGTCACCTAAGAGATAGGGCCGGAATTTATCTAAGGAAAAAAACACTGCTAAAAGTACCTTTTCAGTAATAGTGTAGTGTTATTGAGTTTCATCCAATGTTTTTGAGGCATAATAGATGTCATGATGAATATTTTATCTTCTTTGACCAAGAACATTCCCAACGTCTCTATCAGAAGCATCACACATCAACTCAAAGGGTAAGAACCAATCTGGGGATTGGATTATTAGGGAAGATGTTAGAGGAATTTTGAGTTCAATGAAGTCTCTCTTCCAAACCTCATTGAAATGGAAAGTGACATCATTTTGGAGGAACAAAGTGAGTGGGAGGGAAATTTTACTGAAATTATGGATGAATCTCCGATAGAAACTAGCATGACCGAGAAATGAACGGATGTCTAAAACAGATGTGGGTTTAGGAAGTGATTGGATCACTTCTATTTTGGCAGGATCAACATCAATACCATCTTTTGAAACTATGTGCCCTAGAACAATCCCATTTTCAACCATGAAGTGTCATTTTTCAAAATTTAACACAAGGTTTCACTTGACACACTTTTGGACGACTAGAGAGAGTGAATTAAAACATTATTCAAATGACTCACCATAAATGGTGAAGTTATCTATGAAGACTTCCATGTAGTGTTCAATGAATTCAGAAAAGATACTCATTATACACCTCTTTAATGTTGCAAGAGCATTTTAAATTCCAAAAGGCATTCTTCTATATGCATATGTTCCAATGGGCCATTTGAAAGTAGTCTTTTCTTGGTCCTGAGGTGCGATTGGGATTTGGAAGTAGCCGGTGTATCAATAAAGAAAGTAATAGAGTGAGTTTCTGGCTAATCGTTCCAGCATTTGATCAAGGAATGGAAGATTGTTGTGATATTTTATTGTTTCAAAATTCAATTTCCTATAGTCGATTCACACAAGACATTTGTTTTTCACACATGTTGTGACTACCTCTCCATGTTCATTTGTGACAACAGTTATCCCAGCCTTCTTAGGTACAACTTGAATTGGACTAACCCATTCACTATCATAAATTGGGTAGATAATACCATCTTGAAGAAGCTTTGTGATCTCTTCCCTAACTACCTCAAGGATTAGTGGATTGAGTCTTCTTTGTGGTTTTCTAATTGGTTTGGAAAATTCCTCTAGATGGATGTGATGTATGCAAAGGGAAAGGCTGATTCTCGGTATGTCATCTAGGGTCCAACCTATGGCCTTTTTGTTTTCCTCTAAAACCTGAACATGTTTGGGCTCTTCAATTTCAGTAAGTGAGGAAGTGATAATGACATGATAAGAGTGACCATGGAAAAGGAATGCATATTTTAGGTGTTCAGGTAGAGGTTTCAAATTAGTCTCATCTTTCATTTGTGGGATAGAAAACTCAGGAATGGGGGAAGGGACTTGAGTTTCTACAAATTAATTCTTCTTAATATTGTCCAAGTTGGAGCAGTAGAGATTAGAGTTGATGTGCGATTCAATAGAGTTTTCAAGTTCCTCTAGATTTATGGAGTCTATGAATGACAGGTCCACATCAACATTACCATTTATGACTTAGATAATCATGGTGTAGATTTCACAAGATCCTTTATCATCAGAAAAATTTGAACATGACGGGTTGGGGTTCCATTGACTCTTAGAATTGTCCTCAGAAGAATGGATTGAGAATGCAGTGTGATCCTCAGATGGGTGTCACATGGCTTGGAAAATGTTTAACGTGACCATTTGGTCATCGAATTCCATGGATAAGATGCCTGAATGGACATCAATCTTGGTTCTCACAGTCATGAGGAATGGTCTTCCTAGAATTAAGGGAGATTGAGAAGAGTTCTTCTCACCTTCCATGTCAAGAACCTAGAAATAATCAGGGAATATATGATCATTAACACAAACAAGGACATCCTCAATTATACCCTCAGGACTAGCAGTGCTTCGATTGGCTAACTTAATTACAACACCCATTGGATGTAAGGGACCTAGACCAAGGTTAGAGAATATGGATTTGGGAATGACATTAATTGAGGCTCCTAGGTCCATGAGTGCATCATCAATGTTGGAACTTCCAATTTGGCATGGAACTGTAGAGGTCCCTCAATCTTCACACTTTATGGGTATGGAATCTTGGGTTGAAACATTTTAGAAAGTCCTAAGTTTCCTCTTGTCAGTACAGAACTCCTTGAGAAACTTGGCATACTTAGGAATTTGTTTAATGGAATCTAATAGGGGAATGTTGACTTCAACACGTCTAAATATGTCGAGAATTTCAGGATCGGGTTCAAAGGACTTCTTCGGCTTAGAAACGGATTGAGGAAAAGGAATTGGGTTCCTATGTGGAAAAGAAGGAGGCAAGGGAATGGATTCATGTTCCTTTTCATGTTTCTATTTCTTTACAGTTTCTAGGTCAACATTCAAAGGAGGGTTGGAGGATTTATCTTGAGGCATATAAATTTTATTTCCCAATCTAAGTGAAATTTCACTTACGTTACCCTTGGGGTTGGGTAATGGTTGAGATGGGAGTTGGGAAGAATTGGATGGTTTATTCTAACTAAGGTGTGATGCAAGTTAACAAATTTGGGTTTCAATGTTCTTGAGGCTTGAACGGGTGAAAGAGACAAGATCTTCCACTGCACTTTCACATGGTTTCTTGGAAGAAGAGGCTTGTACCATATTGGGATTACCTAGATTTTGGTTCTAGGGAAAGCGATTGTATTGGTTTTGGAATTAGGAAGGCGCACTAGGATAATGGAATCTAGAAGGATGATTGTTCCTTTGAGGTTGAGGAATAAAATGATAAGGTTGTTGGAAGTTACAAACACCTTGACCATATTGAATCTGGTTTGGGTTTAAAGGAGGGAATTGAGGGGGATGAGATATGGGATTACCATACCTAAGGCCTTGGTTATAGGAAGAAGAGAAGTGCTCAGAGTGAGGTTGGTTGAAGTTTTTAACAAACTGACCTGATAGTTGAGGGTTTGTGTTCCGCTGAGCGGATACTGCATTGAGCTCCAATGGTCAAGATGAATCGGATTTATCCTCTTGAAGTTGTGGACATGTGTCTGTTGGATGAGATGAAGAGTGGAAGATTCCGTAGTTTTTGATAGGTCCAGGAAACAATGATTGCGATGAATATGAGGTTGGTGATTTTGTAGCTACAACTAGTTGTCGCACAAGACCTGTAAGTTCACTCATCCACTCAGTGATCTTGTTCGGCTAAATTGATTGATTATCTTGGGCTTGTTTGACTTGAAAATGTGCTCGATTATGGAATTGTTGTGTGTTTGCAGCCATGTTACTTATGAGATCTCTTGCAGCTGTAGGAGTTTTATCAACAAGAGCACCACCACTTGTGGCACTAATGAGAGTTCTCTCCATTTCCAATAACCCATCATAGAAGTATTGGATCAAGAGATGGTCAGGAATTTGGTGGTGCGGAATATTTGAAACAAGATTTTTGAACCTCTCCCAGTATTAATGGAGTGATTCACTTGGGAACGGATGGATACCACTTATTTCCTTTCGGATAGAAGCAGTACAAGAAGCATGAAAGAATTTCACTAAGAAGAGTCGCTTCATGTCATTCCATGTGGTTATGGAACTCGGAGGAAGGTATTAGAGCCATGAATTATCAGTGTCAGCTAGGGAGAAAGGGAATTCTCGGTGTTTTATTTGTTCCTCAGAAACCCCTTGAGGCTTCATGGTAGAGCACACTACTTGGAACTCTTTAAGGTGGAGATGTGGATCCTCACCGGCAAGCCCATGTAAATGAGGAAGAAGATGAATCAAACCCGATTTGAGTTCAATGACAGCTTATATGTTTTGATATTGAATACCAATAGGTTGGTAATTCATATCAGGAGTAGAAAGTTATTTTAGTGTTTGTTTCCTGGGATTGGCCATATCTAATTCAATTGGTCGGCTAAGGACTGGTTCTTAAATGAGTTGATTATCTCTTATGTTCCTCCTACGTTGGCGAAGTGTTCGCTTAATTTTAGGGTCAAACAATTCCAAGGGATTGTTTGGGAGGATACAGGGAATTCAGAGAGATGTTTTAAGGAAAAGGAAGATGGGTTATCTTTGTATTTTTTCTGAGTTTATGATTTTTATGAGAAGATGGGGTTTTCTTTGGTTTTTTTTTCAATTTTTTTTCAATTTTTTTTTGTTTTTTTAAAATAACCAGAAACTAATGACTACATAAAGCACCATCCTCGTCAACTATTCCATTTGAAACGCAATACCGATTGTCTCCTATCGACTGGTCATGGTTCTGGTGCTCTTCTAATGTGTATAGCAGCACTCGGGTCGAATCCTCGACGATGATACTTAGTAATAGTCATTTGTTTTTTGTTGATTGTATTTTGATTGGGGTTTTTTTTGCAGAGCTTATGAAATAATTTATGGATGATGTTTGATTTTAAAAATTGACAAATATTTGGATGAGTTCATCATTAGGTATTTAATCTTGTGATATCCTCGAGCTTATCTTTATATTGCATAAAATTAACACCCAGGCCACAAGATGATGTTGATTAGAATTCCAATGTGTTAAGGTTTTAATCCAAAACTTAACTTAAATTAAAGTTCTAATCTCAATCAGAGCTTATTGATGGCGGTGTATTTATGGTTCCAATAATCCATGGAAACTACATGTTAAACAAAACAAGTCATTAATCCATGGCATGTTAAGTCCAACATACACAATGTTAATTCAAATAATATTTATCGAGGAAAAGCTCTCAATCACTTATCATACATAAATTATAACTCACCCCAATGAGAGATTTACTTAGTCATTTGGGTGTTTAATAATCTGGTTATAAATATTATGATTATAATTTAAGAAGAGAATAAAAAGAAAGGGATAAGAAAAGAGTGGTGCGTCGAACACACACACACACACGAACAATGATGATAATTAAAAAAACAGACATTTGATTGAATGAGGAAGAAAAATAAGGGAAGGGGATTTAACCATATTTAAACTATTCTATGAAAATTAACATTAAACTACATAATGTGGATGAGAATAAGAGATATTGAAGAATAAACTTGTCTTAAAACAGAATTACAAAAGAAAGGAATTACAAAATTTCAATAATGAAGAACATAAAAGTAAATGAAAAAAAAAGAGAGGAGGAAAGGTCTATCAAGTAAAAACATGAATATGGAAGGTCCTACCAAGCCTTTTGCATGGATTTTTTCGTGCCAATATGATCTCCTCTGTTCTTGAATTCCAACTCCTTTTGAGGAGAAGAGGGGGATGCATTTATAGTCGAAGGAAGTGGACTGTTTGCCTTCCCAATCTGTCCATCCACTTGGATTGTCGATTTGGACATCCAGAATGCCTAATATCAAGATATCACCTTCTTCAAAGTTGAAGATACTAATGTTGGCCTACCTCTCTCAAATTTGGAGTAATTGTGACTTATGGATCCAATTTTATGGCCAGTTTATTAAACAAAGGTAAACTGTCCATTTCAATCCATTCTTTTTCGATGGCCAAAATGTGAATGGAATTCGGAATAGTAATATGCCTTAAAATCCGAATTATTTCTTCAAATAATTCAGACACCTATATCTCCAATTTATCACTGCAAACGTTCATCTTGATTTGATGACTAGATCATGATATATTTCATTAATACTATACTGATTTGAATTCACTTCCAGAATGGTGGGCAGGACATAAAATCTTCATTTGGGCCTTTTGTTAGTAGAGTTGGGCCCTGAAATTTTTACCCGTGATTCTCTTGGATAATCACGAACACATGGTGTAATTTCAAAAAATATGGGCTTCGGGAGTGATACCAGTAACTCAATCATCATGGTTGTTCCATTTTCTTCACAAATTCTTTGGGTCATCTTGTGTTGTCCATATGTGCCTTCAAATGGCCGAATTGGACCATGATTACTTCTAATTATATGTGAGAAATTGAATAGGGAATCCTAAAAAAGAATAACCACGCAATGTGAATCAGTAAGATGAGAGGTATAAATAAAATAGTAAACTGACTCGATTGGACTACTTCTAAAAATGCTTAAAAATTATACTTAGTATTAAAACATTAATATTTCACACAAATTATGCACATTTCATATAAAATAAGTTAATAGAGTATATAATAAGTCATGAAAATATTAATAACATCAACTCCCCAAACATATTTTTGTTCATGTCCTCATGTGCAACAAATATAAAAACATGACAAAATCATTTTCACTCACCAACAAATATTAAAATTTTGTTTTCTCCAATCAGGGGAGGTTTAGACTATTTCACTCATCCATTATGAATTCCACCACAAGTTGTTATAGAAACAATATTCCAAAACTAATTTATTTTTTCATGCTCAAATTTATAAATGGAAAATGTGGACACTCAAAACTCACACCTCTCAAGATGATAAAATTCATTCGTGGAGGTTCACTCTTTTACCAACCAAAAGATAAAATCATAGAGTTTTAAAGATCTCTTAGATTCCAATACCTATACAAAATGTCCAAGAATCAAGAGGACTTTTAATGGGTTTTTATGTGGCTATGGGATGGTAGGAATATAATGTCCAAGAGAGAGAAGAAGAGGGTTAAAACACCAACATAGAAAAAGTAATGCACATTTTTTTGAAATAAAAAAATGAAGGAAATGAAAAGACATATTTACAAGGGAATGATTGTGTGATGAAAGACACAATAGAGGAATAAAATTCAAAGGTAATAAAAAATAGAATATTTAAAAAACACAAAACTTCTCCCAATAAGAATATAATGCAAGTGTTCTTTTTTTTCCTTTTTTTCGTTGATTTTTTTGAAAGTTGACCTTGAAACAGATCTCACACTCATATACCAACACATGTTTGATCTCCTCACAACAATAATTGTAATAGTTACAACAAGATCAAAGGTTGGGGAAGAGTGATTATTTACCTACCCAAGACACAACCCATTTTTTTAAATTTATTATTTTTATTTTTGTTCATAATTTTTGATTTTTTGAACACTTTACAATAACATTTAAAAAATTACCTAAATATAAGTACATTACATTCCCCAAAACACAATTAATGAACACCTCTACCCACACTGAAATATATTCTTTCCCTAAAGCCGATGACAACTCATTTATAATCAATAATAGGGTACCCAAAGAATGAAATCCATTCCCCCACAATTAAATTTTAAAAAATTATGGAATGAAAATCCATGGTAATATTGTGTGGGAAAAGGTATTGGGCTTGTAATGTGTCTATCAATGAAAAGGTTTTCATAGGCTCAAAGGGGCTTTCAAAAAGAGGATTAATGTAAGGGAAATGAGACGCTATTTGGCTATTGTGATTCTCATGTGGTTCAGAAAATTCCTGTATCATATTAATGCACACTAAGGTAGTAAATTCATCTCGAAGGTCCACAAACTCAAGACTCACAAATAGTGGTGAAAACATACATTTTGAAAAGATGACCATAGGTGTCCTTTGTATGAAAAAATGTTGTTCCTCACGGTTTGGGAAAATCATTTTTCAAATAAAAAATTGATCATGCAAAATGTATTATTCCAGAAACAAAATTCGTTATCCAAATATATGATGAAAACACAAAATTTTTGAGATAAAACCATGTATTTGGACTCCCCAAAAAGGTTGGACAAAATTTGAAAATTTATGGTGAGTAAGTATAACTCTTTTTGTTTTTTTACATTTTTTTATTTTTTTAGTTTCTTTAGTGTTATTTAAAATACACACCCAAACAAAATAAAAAGAGAAATAGAAAGGGTCTGAAAAAGAAAGTGGTAAAAAAGGAAAGAGAGAAGAAGAAGAAGAATAAAGATGTAGAGAGAGGAAGATATATAGAGAGAGAGAGAGAGAGTTAAAGGGAAATATGTGCCCCCTGATTTGAATTTGGAGGGTTTCCATCTCTATCAAGTGGTAGGTAGACTGGAGAAGTTGGGGATTCAGTGTAAGTCGATGTTTATTCAGGATTTTTTGTCCTCTCATGGTGATTCTTTAACCGATGTCCTTTAACCGTGAATTTCCTTTTGGAAGTGGGGTCTTGGACTTGCACTGCACCAAATCGGTAAACATTAGTAATAACGAAAGGACCTTCCCAATGAGAATTAATCTTACCTCGGTAAAGCCAAAATCAAGAATTAATGAGAATTACCTTATCACATTCATGGAATACCTTTCTCAGGATGTGCTTTTCATGGAGTACCTTATCCTTTTCTTTGTACAGATTGGAATTCTCATAGGATTCACGTCGAATCTCCTCCAGTTCAGCCAATTGAAACAATAATTATTCACTAGATTTTTCACAATCAAAATTACTGGTTTTCACAGCCCAAAAATTATTATGTTGGATTTCAACTGGTAGATGACATGCTTTTACAAAAACTAGATTAAAAGGAGACATCCCAATGGGTGTTTTAGAGGCAGTTCGATAAGCACAAAGTGCTTCACCATGTCTTTCAGGCCAGTCTTTTCTTGTGGGTTTTACAATTCTCTCAGGCACTCTTTTCACTTCTCTAAAAGAAATTTCAGCCATTCCATTTGTTTGGGGGAGATATTCAGTTGATGTTTTATGTATAACCCCATTCTTTTTCAAAATTGATTCAATGGTTCTATTACAAAAATGGGTTGCTAAGTCACTAATCAAGGCATGAGGCGTGCCAAATCTATGGAAGATATTTGTCTTTAGGAACTCACTCAAATTATGTGAATCATCCTATCTAGAGGGTTGGTCTCGAACCACATAGAAATATAATCAACTGCAAGAATAATGTATGAGAATCCATTGGAAGGGGGAATGGTCCCACGAAATCTATACCCCAAACATCGAAGATCTCACAGAAAATTAAAGGCTTTTGCGGCATTTCATTTCTCTTTGAAAATTTTCCAAACTTTTGGCAAGTGGGACATGATTGATAGAACTCATATGAGTCCTTGAAGAGTGAAGTCCAGAGGAATCTAGAGTCTAGGACCTTTCGGGAGGTCCTTTGTGGTCCAAAGTATCCACCACTATGCATTGAGTGACAGAATTCTAATATGGAAGAATGTTTATTTTCATCAACACATCTCTTTATTACCATGTATGCCCTAGTTTTCCAATGTTTATTTTATTCCCAAAATTATTGTTTTGAATCACTTTTCAACTTCATTTTCTGTTATTTTAAAAAAAATCAAGAAAAAAAACCAGAAACCATGAAATTTACAATTGGGGCATACCATGGTATTTTTGGAGTGAGACATGAAAGGTGCTTAGTGGGGAATTCAGGATTGATGATTTCAGAATGAGAATAATTAGAAATTCAATTCAAGTGATCAGCCATAGGGTTTTCCTTTCCTAGTCTATCATTGATTTTAGGGTCAAAATCTTGGAGCATTAGGATCCATCTTATTTTCCTCGGGTTGGAATCACTTTTCTTGAGTAAGAACTTTATAGCAGAATGGTCTGTGAAGATGATGATTTTGTCACCTAAGAGAGAGGGCCAGAATTTATCTAAGGTAAAAACCAATACTAAAAGTTCTTTTCAGTGACAGTGTAGTGAGATTGAGTTTCATCCATTGTTTTTGAGGCATAATAGATGACATGAGGAATATTTTCTCTTCTTTGACCAAGAACTTCCCCAATGGATCTATCAAAAACATCACACATCAACTCAAAGGGTGAGGACCAATCTGGGGATTGGATTATCAGGGCAGATGTTAGAGCAATTTTGAGTTCAATGAAGGCTCTCTTTCAAACCTCGTCGAAATAGAAAGTGAAGTCATTTTAGAGAATCCAAGTGAGTGGGATGGAAATTTTACTGAAATTATGGATGAATCTCTGATAAAAACCGGAATGACCGAGAAATGAATGGATGTCTCGAACAGAAGTGGGTTGAGGATGTGATTGTTCACTTCAATTTTGGCAGGATCAACTTCAATACTGTCATTTGAAACAATGTTTCCTAGAACAATCCCATTTTCAACCATGAAGTGACATTTTTCAAAATTTAACATAAGGTTGAACATGACACACTTTTGGAGGATAAGGGAGAGTGAATTCAAACAAGATTCAAATAACTCACCATAAATGGTGAAGTCATCCATGAATACTTTCATGTAGTGTTCAATGAATTTAGAAAAGATACTCATCATACACCACTGGAATGTTTCCAGAGCATTTAAAAGTCTAAAAGTCATTCTTCTATTTGCATATGATCCAAAGGGGCATGTGAAAGTAGTCCTTTCTTGGTCCTCAGGTGCAATTGGGATTTTGAAGTAGCCGGTGTATCCATCAAGAAAGCAATAATGTGACTTTCCAGTTAATCGTTCCATCATTTGATCAAGGAATGGAAGAGGGTAGTGATATTTTCTTGTTACAACATTAAATTTCTATAGTCGATTCACACATGCCATTTGTTTTTCACTCGAGTTGTGAAAACCTCTCCGTGTCGATTTGAGAAACAGTTATCCCACACTTCTTTGGTATAACTTGTGTTGGACTAACCCAATCACTATAAGAAATTGGGTAGCTAATACCAGCTTAATGAAGCTTGGTGATATCTTCCCTAGCTACCTCAAGGATGAGTGGATTGAGTCTTCTTTGTGGTTGTCTAATTGGTTTGGAAAATTCCTCATGATGGATGTGATGCAAGAAAAGGGCAGGGTTGATTCATGGTATGTCATCTAGGGTCCAACCTATGGCCTTTTTGTTTTCCTCTAACACCGGAACAAGTTTGGACTCTTCAGTTTCAGTAAGTGAGGAAGAGATAATGTAATGATAAGAGTGATCATGGAAAAAGAATGCATATTTTAGGTGTTTAGGTAGAGGTTTCAGATCAGTCTCATCTTTCATTTGTGGTTTAGAAAACTCAGGAATGGAGGAAGCGACTTCAGTGTCTTCAGATTCATTCTTCTTAATAATTTCCAAGATGGAGTAGTAGAGATCAGAGTTTATGTGGGATTCAAGAGAGTTTTCAAGTTCCTCTAGATTGATGGAGTCTATGAATGAGAGGTCCACATCAACTTTACCATTTATGACTTGGTTAATCATGGTGAAGATTTCACAATATCCATTATCATCAGAACAGGATGAACATGATGGATTGGGGTTCGGTTGACTCTTAGAAGAGTCCTCAGAAGCATGGATTGAGAATGTAGAGTGATCCTCAGATGGGTATCACATGGCTTGGAAAATGTTGAACTTGACCAGTTGGTCACCGAATTTTATGGATAAGATGCCTGAATGGACATCAATCTTGGTTCTTGCAGTCATGAGTAATGGTCTTCCTAGAATTAGGGGAGATTGAGAAGAGTTCATCTCACCATACATGTCAAGGACATAGAAATCAGCAGGTAAGATAATATCATTAACACGAACAAGGACATCCTCAATTATACCCTCAAGACTAGCAGTGCTTCGATTGGATAACTGAATGACAACACCCGTTGGATGTAAGGGACCTAGACCAAGGTTGGAGAATATGGATTTGGGCATGACATCAATTGAGACTCCTAGGTCTATGAGTGCATCGTCCTAGTTGGAACTTCCAACTTGGCATAGAACCGTAAAGGTCCCTGGATCATTGCACTTAATGGGTATGGAATCTTGGGTTGAAACATTTTTGAAGGTCCAAAGTTGCCTCTTGTGGGTACACAACTACTTGAGAAACATGGCATAACTAGGAATTTGTTTTATGGAATCTAAGAGGGGAATGTTGACTTAAACACGTCTAAACATGTCGAATATTTCAGGATCGAGTTCAAAGGACTTCCTTGGCTTAGAAACGGCTTGAGGAAAAGGAATTGGATTCCTATGTGAAAAATAAGGAGGCGAGGGAATGGATTCAGGATCCTTTTCAATTTTCTATTTCTTTTCATTTTCTAGGTCAACATACAATGGAGTGTTCTAGGACTTATCTTGAGGCATAGAAATTTGCTTTCCCAATCTAAGTGAAATTTCACTTACATTACCCTTGGGGTTTGGTAGTGGTTGATTTGGTAGTTGGGAAGAATTGGATGGTTGCTGCTGACTAATGTGGGATGCAAGTTGAAAAATTTGGGTTTCAATGTTCTTGATGCATGAATGGGTGATGGAGGAAAGATCATCCCCTGCACTTTCCCATGGATTCATGGAAGAAGTGTCTTGTCACATATTGGGATTGACTAGATTTTGGTTCTTGGGAAAGAGATTGTATTGGTTTTGGAATTGGGAAGGCTCACTAAGATAAGGGAATCCAGGAGGAGGATTGTTCCTTTGAGGTTAAGGAATAAAAGGATAAGGTTTATGGAATTTACCAATGCCTTGAACATATTGAAAATGGTTTGGGTTTTGAGGAGGGAATTGAGGGTGATGAGATATGGGATTACCATACCTATGTCCTTGGTTATAGGAAGAAGAGAAGTGCTGAGAGTGAGGTTTTTTTATGTTTCTAACAAACTGACCTGATAGTTGAGGGTTGGTGTTCCACTGAGCTTATGCTGCATTGAGCTCCATTGGTCTAGATGAATCATATTGATATTCTTGAAGTTGTGGACATGTGTCTGTTGGATGTGATGAAGTGTTTCAGATTCCATTGTTTTTGACAGGTCCAGGAAACATTTACTGTGAAGAAGATGAGGTTGGAGATTTGGTAGCCACATCTAGTTTTTGCACAAGACCTGTAAGTTCACTCATCCACTCAGTCATCTTATTCATCTCAATAGATTGATTATCTTGGGATTTTTTGAAATTAGCATGTTCTCAAGTATGGAATTGTTGGGTGTTTGCATCCATGTTACTTATGAGATCACTTGCAGCTACTGGAGTTTGATCAACAAGAGCACCGCCACTTGCGACATCAATGAGAGTTCACTCCATTTCAAATAACCCCTAATATAATTATTGGATCAAGAGTTGGTCATGATTTGGGTGGTGTGGGAGGGTTTCAACAAGCTTTTTGAACCTCTCCCTGTATTCATTGAGTGATTCACTTGGGAACTGATAGATACCACTTATTTCCTTTCGGATAGAAGCAGTACGAGAAGCAGGAAATAATTTCTCTAAGAAGATTTGTTTCATGACATTCCATGTGGTTATGGAAACCATAAGAAGGTAGTAGAGACATGAATTATAATTGTCAGCTTGGGAGAAATAGAATTTTTTGTGTTTTATTTGTTCCTTAGAATCCCCTTGAGGCTTCATGGTAGAGCACACTATTTGAAACTCTTTAAGGTGGAGATGTGGATCCTCACCGGCTAGCTCATGGAAATTAGGAAGAAGATGAATCATACACGATTTGAGTTTGAAATATGCTTCTATATTTGGATATTTAATTCCAATAGGTTAGTAATTCATATCGTGGGAAACAAGTTCTTTTAGTGTTTGTTCCTTGGGATTGGCCATATCTAATTCAATTGTTCGGCCATGGACTGGTTCTTGAAATATTTGATTATATCTTATGATCCTCTTAATATGGTGAAGTGTTCGCTCAATTTAAGGGTCAAACAAATCCGAGGGATTGTTTGGGAGGATACGGGGCATTCAGAGAGATGTTGGAAGGAAAACGAAGATGAATTTTTCTTTATATTTTTTTTCAGTTTATGATTTTTATGAGAAGACGGGTTTTTCTTTGTGTTTTTTTTTTCAATTTTTTTTATAATTTTGTATTTTTGTTTCTATTACAGTAAACAAAAACTAATGACTAATTAAAGCACCATCCCTAGCAATGATTCCATTTGAAACGCATGGCCGAATGTCACCTATAGACCAGTCAAGGTTCCGGTGCTCTGCTAATGTTTATAGGAGCACTCAGGTCGAATCCTCGGCGATGATACATTGTAATAGTCGTTTGTTTTTAGTTGATTGTATTTTTATTGGGGGGTTTGTTTTCAAAGCATATGAAATAACTTATGTATGATGTTTGATTTAAAAAATTGATAAATATTGGGGTGATTTAATCATTAGTTAGTTAAGCTTGTGATATCCTTGAGCTTTGCTTTATATTGCATTAAAGTAACACCCATGTCACAAGATGACAATGATTAGAATTTCAAAGTGTTAAGGATTTAATCCAAGCCTTAACTTAACTTAAAGTTCTAATCTCAATCAGAGATTATTAATTTTGGTGTATTTATGGTTCCAATTACCCTTAGAAACCACATGTTAATCAAAACAAGTCATTAATCCTTGACATGTTATGTCCAACATACACAATGTTAATTCAAATAATATTCATCGAGAAAATGGTCTGAATCACATAACATACTTAAATTATAACTCACCCCAATTAGATATTTACTCATCTCTTTGGGTTTTTAATAATCTGGTTATAATGATTATGATTATACCTTAAGAAGAGAAGAAAAATAAAGGGATAAGAAAAGAGTGGTGTGTCGAACACACACACACACAAACAATGATGATAATTAAAAAAAATAGAATTTGAATTGAATGCGGATGAAAAAGAAGGGAAGGGGATTGAAATGTATTTAAACTATTTTAAGAATATTAATATTAAACTAAAGAAGGTGGATGAGAATAAGAGATATTCATGAAGAAACATTCATTAAAAACAGAATTACAAAAGAAAGGACTTACAAAAATACAACAATGAAGAACATAAAAGTAAATGAAAACAAAGAGAGGAGGAAAGGTCTCTCAAGTAAAAAAATGAACATGGAAGGTCATCCCAAGACTTTTTCAAGTCTTTGGTCGTGCAAATATGATCTTCTCTCTTCAGAAATGCCAATCCCTTTCAAGGATAGGAGGGGGATGCATTTATATCCCAAGGAAGTGGAATGTTTGCATCCCTAATCTGTCCCTCCACATGGAATGACTATTTTGACATCCAGACAGATGAATCTAGAGATATATTATTCTTCAAAGTTTCAGATACTAATGTTGGCCGACCTCTATCAAAATTTGGAGTCATTTAGACTTAAGGAACCAAATTTATGGCCGTTTGATTAAACAAAGTTAAATTGTCCACTTCAATCCATGCCTTTTCGATGGCCAAAAAGTGAATGGATTTTGGAATTGTAAGTTTCCTTAAAATACTAATTATTTCTTCCACTAAGTCAGACAACTATATCTAATATTTCATAATGAAAAATTTCAGCTTTATTTGATCAATATATCAAGAGATATTTCATTAATATATACTGATTTGAATTCCTGACCAGAATGTTGGGATGGACTTCAAAGATTCATTTGGGCCCTTTTTCTTAGAGTATGGACCTGAAATTTTTTCCCTTGATTCTCTTGGATAATAAATAACACATGGTGGAGTTTCAAAAAATATGGGTATCGGGTGTGAGACCAGTAACTCAATCATCAGGGCTGGTCCAGTTTCATCAAAAATTCTTTGGGTCATCTTGTGTGGTCCATATGTGCCTTCAAATGGCCGAATTGGCCCATGATTCCTTCTAATGATATGTGATATATTGAGTAATGAATCCTAAAAAATAGTAACCACACAATTTTTATCAGTAGGGTGAGAGTTATAATTAAAATATTAAACTGACTCAATTGGACTACTTCTAAAAATTCTCAAAAATTACACTTAGTATTAAAACATTAATATTTCACACAAATTATTTACATTTAATTTAAAATAAGTAATGGGAGTATATAATAAATCATGAAAATATTAATAACATCAATATTATGAAAATAAATTTTGGTGAATTGTAACTTTTACTTTTATTTACCATGGTTTAAAGTAAATACGGTAAGTAAGGGTAAAATAATGTTATAATTACCCTAACACATGTCCTAATTCTATTGTAAAAGTGTAATTAGACCAAAAACAACCATTGGAATTAAATATGATCCCCTTATGTTCACTTGGATTAGATTATGACATTTATTATTATTTTCTTTAATAAAGATTTAAAAGAGATAAATTCAATGTTTAATAACTAAACCATTTTTAATATAGGGTTACACACAATATAAGTTTGACAATAAATATTCATTAGAAAGATAAATAGATTTCCTAAATATTGGTATTTTATTTATAATCTTTAGACGTTAAATAATTTAATTTATTTATTACCCCATAATGATGCATTTATTACATTTTTAATGAAATATTAATATAATTAATATTATAAATATCCAAATAAATGTAAATTGGGAATTATGATGAGTTCAACTAATTTAATAGGTTAATATGACATTTTAGGGTTGGTTAAATAAATTTTATTCGAAGTGATAACGTTTTTATGGCCTTCCAAAAAATAAAATACATAATACTTTCAAAATTGAGATAATTGAGTTTTTAAAACTAATACTATATTATTACTTGATATAATATTCCTAAAAATCTAAGGTTTGGTCCAAGGACATAGACAAGGTTATATATATTAATAATGAACCACATGGGATTCTCTTGGATTGTAATAGTATGTTTATTAATCATATAATATAAAAATACAAAGAGACATGGTAAATGTCAAACTATTTAACTAAGAGGTAAATCTATTAGACAAGGTTAATATGGTGACCTAAACCTGTATAAAACCTATTGGTTGAGAGTTTTTTGACCCATACCTACCTTATACTTGAAATAATTCATTTAGGTTACATTATAAACCTAAAATGCTTTTATTATAAAATAATATTTCAATCTTTTCCTAATCTGACCCTCACCTCTCTTATAAAAGGGTACTTCCCCTTCTCTTAATTTCACACCTCCAAAGCCTTTCATCTTAGCCAAACCCTGCCCAAATATCCTCTCAACTTTCCTAAATTCCTAATAGAGGCCTTACTTTGATCATAAAGCCATCCTATGGATCCCTTTTGATCTAATCAAAAAGAAAACACATGAATAAGAGGATATAATTTCAACACCCTCTTCCAAGTTATTTTCTTCTTCCAATTCCTATTTCTTTGTTGTTTCCATAAAAAATAATAAATCCAGAACCTTCAATATACTGTGATATTATTATAAATATTTTAAAACCATATTTTTTATTCTATCCATCCTATAAATGACAAAGCCACTATACAGACATATGTACGGCTTACCGTCTCCGCGTCGTGGTGTAGTTTGTTATTAAAACACTTCATTTTATAGATGGGTATAATAATGAGTATAACTGATGTTAATAACAAATATAACATGTTCATGATTTTTTATAAATGATATACCATCAAATTAAATATGATTACATCGTCAATATAATGATATTTTCACTCGTGCGTACGTACAGATTACCGTCCCCACGAACGCGATGAGATTAATTCCTCATAGTAATAATTCACAAATATCTTTCATTTTATGAGTAAAAAGAATTTTTAGGAACATAATATCCTTCTGTATATGAATCAAATAAATCTCATCCATAATAAAATAAGGCTTACATAACCAAACATATAAAGGAAAACGAATCAGTTAACACCCAAAACGATGATACTGCAAAAATATTATTAACAAAGCAATATTATAAGATCATATATGATATCGTATTTATGTGTATGATTCCTGTATAATTTAATAATAATGTTTTAACTATTGTACAGTAGGTTAGCATACCATCGAGTAAGGACATGTATAAGGTGAGGATTAATTTCACAATCTCTTTATTATCCGAGGTTGTTTTTAGGTATATATCTAATCGGACCTCTTTATCATCTCCATCTATGTTTTCTTAAAAGTGTATTTCAAAACATTTTTACTATTTACTAGAAAATGGGTTAAATTCATTTATAACCATATTTGACCTTATCTATTTTGAATGGAATCTTTCCATCATTTTCCAAACAAGGTAATTTATGACCTTTTCGACAAAATTAAGTTAACAATGTTTTTTAACTTATACGGAAGGTGCATCTATTTTCCGTCTTTATAACATCATCGAAGAATCCCATACAAGCTTATAAGAATATTTTTAAAATAAATTTTTTCTTTTATAATTACATGACTTTAAAATTACTTCAAAATAGAAAGAAATATTTCTCTCAAAAAGTTTTTATTTCATCTATTTCAATATTCTTTGATGGATTTTAAACCTGTTTGAAGTTTACTAATTTATGATACAAATATTGGATATAGTATTGAAGGTTTTGTGATATATTTGAATTTGGATGTGTTATTTTTATACCATTCATGGTTTATGGATAAATTATTGACATTTATTATGGTTGTTTTAATATGAATGTTTATGTTATGTGTAAAAATTTTCATATGAGGAATGCATTGGACTTAGTAAGTGATGGGGGGAGCCTGCAATAGCTCCTCGATGAATCGATAGGTCTCATACGACAAACTAGTGTCTTAGATCAAGGCATTGACAAAATATTTTTTGTAGTCTTGGAATAAGGCCTTGACGATGTGTTTATGAAGTCTGGAATTATGAAATCCATCATTATGAAATTATCAATTGATATTAAATGTGACTATTCAACTAGAAGAATAACCATGTGAATAATTAAATGGAATTATTTGATTTATCTTTTCCACATTATGATGAATTATAATTTTAAAATTCTTTTGTTTTAGTTTTATACATTTCCTTAAATTTTTATTCTTATTTGTGAATGTTTCTACTATGTTGTTATACTTACAGATCATTTGAGATCACCCCTTCCTTATGTTTAATTTTCAAAGGATTTAAAGAAGTGTATTATGATTGAAAATATGGGTAAAGATAGGGGATTAATGGAGTTCTCAAAGGATTATTCATGTTTTGTTTTATTTTCTAATGTGTAATGTTATGTTTATGTATGTAATCTATTTTCCAAGATTGTTAAACTGATCATCCTTTCGGGCCTTGATTCCTTGAAATCATGCCAATGTATTAAAATAATGCATTGACTCTAGGATTATGGGGTCATGGAGTTAAAGTAGGTATCAGAGGAAGTTTAGTAAAATCCTTGGAATCTCGATTTAGAAAAAACTCTGATTAGAGAACATTACCCTAAGATAGACTTTTTGGATTAGTATAGAACAACTTCCTAGAATTATTTTAATGTTGAGATTTTGTGAGTATTCCAAGAAATACATCCCTGTCAAGATATGAGCTGGTAGAGACAGCTCTAGCACAGATGTAACTAGAGGTAAAACCCGAAAACACCACTTTGAGCTAGACTCGAATGGGAACCGGTGCTCGACAATGGGTCTTGCTGCACTTTTGGTTATGAAACTCATAGGGGATATTCTTTGGATACTTCAAATTTTATTCACAAAATGTTATGAAGGATTTATGAGTATATACCTTCTCAAAGAAATTTTTTTATCATTATAGATTATCTGCATAAACAGTTCAATTTATGTTTGGTATTTTACAAGTTTGGAATTATTCATTGTGATTCTTAAATTAACGTAGTGTATTCCATTATTTATAAACTACGCCTAGTAGAAGGGATAATAATTCTTGCAATATGCATGATCGAAATATTAAGAAGGATCATATATTTCATGGTATTAAGCCAATATTTAAAAGATAAATAGTCTCCCATGTATTCTCATCATATAAATAAATATTATTTTGTATTAATAAGATAAGAATTTTTTTTGAGCCCTATGGATTTGATGGGAAGAATGAGAATAAAAGGAAATAAGAGAGAAAGATAGATAAAGGGAATAGGGGAAATAAGGATTTTCCCATAAGTGATACCTATGGAAAGAATCACCTTGTAAACTACATGAAGAGAATGAGAGTTTGTTATAAGAGTGTAGAAAAAGACACCTAGTACGTGATAGAAAGGGTAAGAAAAAGGTTTCAAATGTACAATGCTTCATCTTCAAGGAGTTTGGACACTACGTGAATCAATATCTAAATCATCAGTGTATTCCCCAAATGATGCCATTGGATAGTAATCAAGATATGATAATACTGAAGATGAATAAGAATGATTAGATTTCTTATGTTTTTATTAATGTATTGTGTCATTTGAGTATTGTATTAATGATGTACATGGTATAACAATTATAGTGTATACAAGGATTGTACTGCAGTACTATTTAATTAAGGACATGAGATTGTGTGGAATAAAGAGAAGTACTCAATAGGGGGTTATATATTTTTTGAAAATATATGTTTGAGAGAAAGATAAAACATAATATGGTTCTGACACTAAGGTAGTGATTTTGGAATAATATATCATTGATTTGGATAAATTATATTGGATATTTTAGACTAACTTGAAACTGATTAATGATTTGTATATACCATCATTGTAGGAGTTTACAACAATTTTGGATATGAGGAGTATATCCAGTATTCTATAATAAATAAAGGAATATGAATGTAATCAATACGGGTTTATTGTAATTCAAGGTGTTACCGTGTTTTGAAAGAATAAATGATGAAGGTATTCACATGATATTACATGGAAAAAATAATCTTCATTGTGTTTACCTTCCATTTAAATTTTGGAATGTGAATTTGGACAGAAGTATTTTGGGAATATATAATAGTTGGAATGGACTAAGTTTTACATTGGATACTATCATTAAGGTTAAATCATTTCTTAAGATTTATTTTTGGATTTTTATAAAGAAGACAATCAGGGGGTTGCGTGACAACCCATCACGTCCGACAAGGCCGTGAGACTTGAACCCGCAACTGAAGGGCGACATGGGTGCATCACCCACCACTGGCTCACGTGATGTCCTAGTTTTTATAATGTATTTTTTTAAATGGTGTGACAGATAATTATAATTTCATTTTTTTGGAACCCTATAAGATTAGGATAAATAAAATATTTTTGAATTCTATTATCTTTTGGAGTGAAAGATGAGTCTGTGGTTAGAATTAGTTGAAGGATGAACCTCTACTTTTCAAATATATATATATATATATATATATATATATCTTATTATATGAATAAATTAATTCTTAAACATTTTTTAAGGGATCCTAAAACAAAAAATGCGTTATCCTAATACCTTATTTTTTGTTGGACTGATGATATTTTACATCATCTTAGATTGATGGCTTTTAGTTCCTCAATTTTACACATGTTTGTGATTGATAACCTCAATCACTCCCTATAAATATTTACGTTTTCCCTCCAATTATGTTTATCTAATTCCCACCAATGTTCTCCTAATTGAGATAATAATTTTGTGGTGACTTTTTAATTTCCCTTCCCCTCTTATTAAGACAAAATTCCATTAACCCAATTTCCAATGTGGGTTTTCCACAAAGGTATTTTTCTATTTTTAACAATTTATTTTAGAATAAAAATTTAAAATTGAAAGAATGAAATTTATTGAATTAGGGGAGAATGTAACACCCCAATATTTCATAATACGTTATCTCATTAAAGTAATTCAATAGCTTTTGCTACACGCAACATCGAGTTCAAGCGCACCACAACTTACCAAACTAGCCATTCAAAAAGTGGTTATGAGTAGTATTAACTAAATTTTGAATATTATATGCTCTATATAATTTTAATATCCATATTATGTGTTTCTTAGACATAATATAATAACAAATTCATTTTTTAGATAAAAGAAGTATTTTTCAAAAAATAAAAATTTACCACCATTTAACGGTGAACCCTTTTTAAAATAAATATTTGACACTTTTATATATTAAATTTAATGAAACTAAATTCTTATTTAGAAGTGGGACATAAAAATTTAGTTTGGGTAATTTGTTGGTACTTTTCTAATAACTTTCATATTTTGACAAATTATAACACCCCAGGATTTCATAGTGTGTTATTTCTTAAAAATAATTCAATAACTTGCACTACACGCAACACCGAGTTCAATCACACCATGACGTACAAAAAAACCATTAAAAGAGGTCATGAATAGTATTAACAACATTTTTAACTTTATATAATCCTTATAATTTTAGAATCCCTATTATGAGTTTCTTAGTCATAATGCAAGAACAGATTCATTTTCAGTATTGCACTTTTATCAACTTTAATAGTGAAACCTTTTTAAATAAAATATTTTAAACTATCTGAATAAATTGGGACATCAAAAAAAAATTTAAAATGAAACATCCCAAGCTTCCACGGTACGCTTTCCTTGCAATAAAATAGTAGCGTGTGTTGTACGCAACCTTGAGTTTTAACACACGCCACAACCAATCAAACTAGCCGTTATGAATAGTAATACCTAAATTTTGAAATTATATATATTTTATATTTTAAAATGAACTTCATTTTTGGATTCGGAATATCGAATTTAGCCTAAGGTGAAATTTTGGTACTTTTCGGATAACTTTCATATTTTGATGAATAGTGAAAATTACTAAATTTTAATTAAAAACAACTTTTTTAATCAAAATAATTAATAGTGATAAATTATGAATTTTAGTAGTTTTAAAGTATATTTAGAATATATTTTTACCATTTAATATAATGTTGGTCATTGGACATAATTTTACAATTAAACCGAACATAAACAAGTGTCAATCTTTTGATAGTTATTATCTCTTAAAAACACGCTTTTTGTTTTGACAGCGGGAATTAATTTTAAATTAATTTCTGCCACTTCTGTGTTTTGAATTTAGAAAAATGGATTCCATATTTGGAATCAGGATGTCCAAATTGTGTAAATAGGTAACTTTTATTTTTAGAAATTTTGAATAATTACTGTGGTAAATATTTTATTTACCATGGTTAAGGGTAAATCTGGTAAATAAGGGTTAAAAAATAATATTATAATAATAAAAAATTACCCTAAAACGTGTCCTAACCTTATTGGTGGACACATACCCGACCATGAGCATCCTTGGGTCAATTTGGGGACCCCTTGGAGCCACTTGTATGTGGTAGGGACACTTTATATTAATAAAGTTAAAATAAAAATAAAAATGGCATAAGCTTACATCTTTTAGAAGAACAATTTTTACATAGGGTTATACATGTTTGATTTTCGATTATAAATATTCATTAGAAATATAAAAAGATTTCCTACATAATGATATTTTATTTATAATTTTTAGACATCAAATAAGTTAAATTATTAATGACACAATAGTGATGCAATGTTTACCTCATTAATAAATCATTTAAATAAATAAGATTATAATGATTAAAATATTATCTAAAACCTATCTAATTCTTATTGGTTGATGTTATTTAGAATATTAGTCATCTTATCTTCTACCTCAATGATTTTTGGACCATTATAAACCGAATATAATTATATTATAAAGTAATACTTTCACCCTTTCCTAAAGAGCCCCTCCTCTCCCTTATAAAAGGAGACCACTTCTACTCATTCCTCACACCTCTCAAGCCACTTGGCTCGTCCAAACTCTGCCCAACTAAGTTCCCCACATCCCTCTCCTCCTCCTTGAAGCTTCCCCTTAGGCAGAAAGCATTTCAAGAAGTCCTTTGGTTCCAACCAAAGTGAGTTACCTAAATTAAAGGTAACGATTTCTCTTAAATTATTTTCATTTATTTTGCTTCTCCAACCCCCAAAATCTTTTTATTTCCTTTCTTTTGTAACAACACCAGTATCCTAAATATACTAGGATGTTGTTATAAGAAGGATTCAAACTACACATACACACAACTCCATCTAATGGATGATGAACATAATGTTTCTGTGGATGGCAAACTAACGCCTCACGAAACGATGATTGTTCAAATACATCTTACCGCCTCTCATGGTGGCCATTATGATGGAACTGTAATTAAATATGATATTAATGATATATATTTTATATATAAGCTTCTGTAATTCCATTTTATTTCATACCATTATTTGTTTCATGTTGTATATACATACCATAATTTCATTTGAGGAAGTGCGGACTACCGCCCCCTTAAAATGATATGACTCATTCATACCACACATGGAACGTATAAAGGATGGTGTTAATGAACTTAAGTAACATATATAAAATATTATATTATACTGTAATAGTAATATACCTAAGTATCATTTGGATTCAATTCTTTTAAAATAAAAATTAAATGGAAGTTGCGTTCGTGCGTACGTACGGACTACCGTCTCCACGAATGCGATGAGATTCATCCTCCATCGTATCCATTCAAGTATAATTATCATTTGATGATTTAAAATGATGTTTAAGGACATGATACCATTCTGGATTTGAATAATATACAACCTATCCTTTACAAACATGTCTTACGTAACAAAACATACAAAAGAAAACAAGTAAGTTAACACCCGAAACAACGATAATACTAAGATATTATTATCAAATCAATATTAAAAGATCATATATGATATCATATTAATATATATTATTCTTGTATAATTTAATAACAATTATTTCACCATTATACAGGAGGTTAACCTACCCCAACCAAGGAAAAGTACAAGGTAAGGGATTTTCTTATCTCACTTTCAATTCCGTGAGATTTCCATTGTTCGCCACTAAATTATTGAAAGTGGTGTATTGTGTACTGCCATTTGATATATATTATCATGATTCTATTTATATTCACGTTATTCTGTAAATAATTTGGTGGTTATTAACTTTTGGCCATACGACTCAGTTGATTAACGTGGTAAGGGGTTTTCATCTCACCCCTTATTCTCATGAGATTCATGCCATATTGCCACCATTACCTTTTGTGTGGTGTATGTACTGCCCATAATTATATTCTTTGTGTAATACACTCTAATTTATGTGTACATACATATTCATTGTATGATACCTCTTTCATGGGTTGTATGTTTCATAAGTTACCAAACTGGTAAGGGTTATTTCACAATCTCTTCATTATCTGAGGTTGTTTATACGTAATAATCTACTGGGATCTCGTTATCATCGACATCCATGTTTCTACAAAATGTATTTCAAAACATTTTTAATATTTAAAAGAATATGGGTTAAAGTCATTTATACCCTTGTTTGACTTTTTATAAAAGGTTTATAAGGGAATCTTTCCGTCGTTTTCCAAACAAGGTGCTTTTTAACCTTTTCGACAGAATTAAGATAAGAATGTTTTTTTAACTTATAAGGTGGGTGCGGTTATTTTCCGCCGTTATAAAATCGTCAAAGCTTCCCTTAAAAGCTTATAAGATTATTTTCAAAGAAAATGTTTGATTTTCTATGGATCTTAAATGATTTCAAAATAAAAGGAGATATTTCTTTAAAAAGAATTTTGATTTCATCTATGTCAACATCCTTTGATGGGTTTTAAGATTATTTGAAGTTGATTTATTATGATACAAAACATCTATATTGTTTTGAAGGTTTTGTGATATGTTTGACTGTGGATGTGCTATTTTTATACCATTCATAGTTTATGGTGAAAGTATTGACATTTCCTATGCTAGTTCCAATAAGAATGTTTATGTTATATTTCAATCTTTACTTCATATGAATGTGTTGGACAAGTATGTTCCAGGTTGGGGACTGGTTAAAGTAAGCCCTCCAGGTTGGGGACTGGTAAAAGTAAGCCCTCCAGGTTGGGGACTGGTAAAAGTAAGCCCTCCAGGTTAGGGACTGGTAAAAGTAAGCCCTCCGGGTTGGTGTCCGGTTATTAGAGGCACTCCGGGTTGGTGTCCGGTTATTAGAGGCACTCCGGGTTGGGTTCCGGTTACAGTTAGCCCCAAGGTCTTGGGACGAGGCCTTGAAAAGTAATTAAAGTTTAGCATTATGCATTCCAACATTATGAAAGTGGTTATTGATTTTTCATGTGATTATTCAATTAGTAGAATATCCATGTGAACAAGTAAATGGCATTATTTCATTTTACTTTTGCCATACTATGTTGATGTTCAAGTTTAAAAGGCTTTTGTTTTAGTAATTCATTGCCTTAAATGTTTATGCTTATTTTTGAATGTTCCGCTATATTGTTATCCTTACTGGGCATTTGAGCTCACCCCTTTTCTATGTTTTATTTTTCCCAGGATGTGAAGATGTATGTTATGAATGACCTGCAGGGATATTATGAGGGGATTATAGTGTGGACTGTGGAAACATTATGTTGTTGTAGTAGTTTTTCATTTTATGATATAATGTAAAACTTATGAATATATCTAGTGTTTCCAAGGCTACTAAACCAATCGGTCTTTCGAGATTTGATCTTTCTTGTGATCATGCCAATGTTATGTAATAATGCACCGACTCTAGGTAACTGGGGTCGGGGCGTTATAGTTGGTATAAGAGGAAGTTTAGTACAAACCTTGGAAACTAGATTTAGATAAACTCTGATTAGAGCATGTAGACCTAAGACGAACTTTCAGGATTAGTATAGAAGAACTTCCGAGAATTTTGGTATCGTAGAGATTTTGTGAGTTTTCCGAGCAATACATCCCTGTCTGGATACGAGCAGCTAGAGGCGGCTCTGGCACAGATGTACCTAGGGGTAAAACACGAAAACACCTCTTTGAGCTAGACTCGAACGGGAACTGGTGCACGACAATGGGCCTTGCTGCACTCTTGGTTACGACACTCCCGGGGGATATGCTTAGGATAACTCTCATTTTCTCACAAATCATTATGAAGGGTTTATGAGTATATACTTCCTCAAAGAAAACATTTTTATGATTATGGATTATATCCATAAATAGTTCAATTTATGTTAAGTGTTTTATAAGTATGGGATTATGTATTTTGATTCATAAACTAATCTAGTTTATGCCATTGTTTAGAAATGGCGCCCAGTAGAAGGAATGAGAACTCCAGAAATGCACATGATCCAAAGAGAAGGAAGGATCATATCTTTCATGGTATTAAGCTAGAATTGATAAGAGAAATAGTCTCCCATGTATTATCATCATATGAAGAAATAATATCATGTGTTGATAAGATAAGTAAAGAGTTTACTGAGTCCTATGGCTTTGAAGGGAATCAAGAGAAGAAAAAGATGGAAGAGAGAAAAATGGATAAAGGGAAGAGGGAAAAGAAGAATTTTCCCATATGTGGTAACTGTGGGAAGAAACACCCTGGAACTTGCCTGAAAGGAATTGGAGTTTGTTATAAGTGTGGAGGAAAAGGGCACAAAGTACGTGACTGCAAGGGTGAGAAAATGGTTTCAAATGTACAATGCTTCATTTGCAAGGAGTTTGGACACTACGCGAACCTATGACCCAGTCATCAGACTATGCCGCAAATGATGCTATTTGATAATAATCAAGTTATGATACTACCACAGATGAAGAGGAATGATTAGAGTTCTTATGTTGATTATGTCAATTGAGTGTTGTATCAACAATGTACTTGTTATAATAATTATGGAGTATATAAGGATTGTACTGCAGCACTATTTCATTAAGGACTTGAGATTGTGTGGAACAAAGAATAGTGACTCAATAGCAGGATAAATTTTTGGAAAATATATGGTTGAGAGAAAGATAAACCATAATATGGTTCTGATAACGAGTTAGTAATTTTAGAATAATACATGATTGATTTGGATAAATTATGTTGGATATTCTTGACTACCTTGAAACTGATTAATGATTTGTATATTCCATCATTTTTTTTGGGGTTTAAAACATTTTTGGATTGATGAAGTATATCCAGCATTCTATATGGAATAGGGGAGAATGAATGTAATCAATAAGGAATATGGTAATTCAAGATGTTTCAGTTTATTAAAAGAATACAAGATAAAGGTATTCATATGCTATTACGGGGTAAAAAGGATCTATATTATGTTTACATTCCTTATAAATGTTGGACTGTGAGTTTGGACAGAAGTATTTTGGATAGTTCTAGTTTGGATTATTTTGGATTACCATAAAAGGACAACCCGGAGGTCGGGCGGCAACCTGTCGCGTCCGGCAAGGCTGCGAGACTTGAACCCGCAACCGAAGGGCGACAAGGGTGTATCACCTACCACTGGCCCACGAGATGTCCTGGATTAAATAATTTTGTTTTTTAAAGATCTGGTAGATGAATTATAAATTCATTTATTTTGGAACCCTGTACGAATTACATTCTATTATCTTTTAGAGTGAAAGATGAGTTTGTGGTAGAAATTTATTAATGGATAAAACTCTAATTATAAAGTAAGTATATCTCCTCATGATCTTATCCAATCTCATAAATATATTCCTCAACATTAATAAAAGGAACTTAGAACAAAAATGTTGTCCTAGATGGTACCTTAAATCATCACTAATTCATGGCTTTGGGATTGTTGGCCTTTTCATAGCCATGTTCTCTACCACTCTCCATCAGATAATTGATGGTTAGATTTCTCTTCCATATCCATATTTTCCTACATGGAACCCTAGTATGTGTTATTTTAGGTAATCTTCATACTTTCCACTCTTTATTTTAAATAGAGGCCTCGTTAATTCATTTTTCGATGTGGGATTTCAACTATGATATTTTGAAACGTCAAAAATGTGTTATCCTAATACCCTATGTTTTGTTGAACCGATGGTATTTCAAATCATCATAGATTGATGAATTTAAGGACCTCAATTATACACTTGTTTGTGATTGATGATCTCAATCACTACCTATAAATATTTACGTTTTTCCTCCAATTATATGTCTCTAATTGCCACCAATGTTCTCCTAATCGAGATCATAATTTGGTGGTGACTCTTTCATTTCTCTTTTCCTCATATTAAGACTAAATTTTAGTAACCTAATTTCCGATGTGGGTTTTCCCACAAAGATATTTTCTATTTTAAACCTTTTATTTTCGAAGAACAATTTCAAATTGCGAGGACGCAATTTATTGAAGGAGGGGAGAATGTAACACCCCAGGATTTCATAGTGTGTTATTTCTTAAAAATAATTCAATAACTTGCACTACACGCAACACCGAGTTCAATCACACCATGATGTACAAAAAAAAAGCCATTAAAAGAGGTAATGAATAGTATTAACAACATTTTGAACTTTATATAATCCTTATAATTTTAGAATCCCTATTATGAGTTTCTTAGTCATAATGCAAGAACAGATTCATTTTCAGTATTGCACTTTTATCAACTTTAATAGTGAAACCTTTTTAAATAAAATATTTTAAACTATCTGAATAAATTGGGACATCAAAAAAAATTTAAAATGAAACATACCAAGCTTCCACGGTACGCTTTCCTTTGAATAAAATAGTAGCGTGTGTTGTACGCAACCTTGAGTTTTAACACACGCCACAACCAATCAAACTAGCCGTTATGAATAGTAATACCTAAATTTTGAAATTATATATATTTTATATTTTAAAATGGACTTCATTTTTGGATTCGGAATATCGAATTTAGCCTAAGATGAAATTTTGGTACTTTTCGGATAACTTTCATATTTTGATGAATAGTGAAAATTACTAAATTTTAATTAAAAACAACTTTTTTAATCAAAATAATTAATAGTGATAAATTATGAATTTTAGTAGTTTTAAAGTATATTTAGAATATATTTTTACCATTTAATATAATGTTGGTCATTGGACATAATTTTACAATTAAACCGAACATAAACAAGTGTCAATCTTTTGATAGTTATTATCTCTTAAAAACACGCTTTTTGTTTTGACAGCGGAAATTAATTTTAAATTAATTTCTGTCACTTCTGTGTTTTGAATTTAGAAAAATGGATTCCATATTTGGAATCAGGATGTCCAAATTGTGTAAATAGGTAACTTTTATTTTTAGACATTTTGAATAATTACTGTGGTAAATATTTTATTTACCATGGTTAAGGGTAAATCCGGTAAATAAGGGTTAAAAAATAATATTATAATAATACAAAATTACCCTAAAACGTGTCCTAACCTTATTGGTGGACACATACCCGACCATGAGCATCCTTGGGTCAATTTGGGGACCCCTTGGAGCCACTTTTATGTGGTAGGGACACTTTATATTAATAAAGTTAAAAGAAAAATAAAAATGGCATAAGCTTACATCTTTTAGAAGAACAATTTTTACATAGGGTTATACATGTTGGATTTTCGATTATAAATATTAATTATAAAGATAAAACTATTTCTTACATAATGATATTTTATTTATAATTTTTAGACATCAAATAAGTTAAATTATTAATGACACAATAGTGATGCAATGTTTACCTCATTAATAAATCATTTAAATAAATAAGATTATAATGATTACAATATTATCTAAAACCTGTCCAATTCTTATTGGTTGATGTTATTTAGAATATGCGTCATCTTATCTTAGACCTCAATGATTTTTGGACCATTAAAAACCGAATATAATTATATTATAAAGTAATACTTTCACTCTTTCCTAAAGAGCCCCTCCTCTCCCTTATAAAAGGAGACCACTTCTACTCATTCCTCACACCTCTCAAGCCACTTGGCTCATCCAAACTCCGCCCAACTAAGCTCCCCACATCCCTCTACTCCTCCTTGAAGCTTCCCCTTAGGCAGAAAGCATTTCAAGAAGTTCTTTGGTTCCAACCAAAGTGAGTTACCTAAATTAAAGGTAACGATTTCTCTTAAATTATTTTCATTTATTTTGCTTCTCCAACCCCCAAACTCTTTTTATTTCCTTTCTTTTGTAACAACACCAGTATCCTTAGTATACTAGGATGTTGTTATAAGAAGGATTCAAACTACACATACACACAACTCCATCTAATGGATGATGAACATAATGTTTCTGTGGATGGAAAACTAACGCCTCACGAAACGATGATTGTTCAAATACATATTACCGCCTCTCATGGTGTCCATTATGATGGAACTGTAATTAAATATGATATTAATGATATATATTTTATATATAAGCTTCTGTAATTCCATTTTATTTCATAGCATTATTCATTTCATGTTGTATATACATACGATAATTTCATTTGAGGAAGTGCGGACTACCACCCCCTTAAAATGATATGACTCATTCATACCACACATGGAACGTATAAAGGATGGTGTTAATGAACTTAAGTAACATATATAAAATATTATATTATAATTTAATAGTAATATACATAAGTATCATTTGGATTCAATTCTTTTAAAATAAAAATTAAATGGAAGTTGCGTTCGTGCGTACGTACGGACTACCGTCTCCACGAACGCGATGAGATTCATCCTCCATCGTATCCATTCAAGTATAATTATCATTTGATGATTTAAAAATGATGTTTAAGGACTTGATACCATTCTGGATTTGAATAATATACAACCTATCTTTTACAAACATGTCTTACGTAACAAAACATACAAAAGAAAACAAGTAAGTTAACACCCGAAACAACGATAATACTAAGATATTATTATCAAATAAATATTAAAAGATCATATATGATATCATATTAATATATATGATTCTTGTATAATTTAATATCAATTATTTCACCATTATACAGGAGGTTAACCTACCCCAACCAAGGAAAAGTATAAGGTAATGGATTTTCTTATCTCACTTTCAATTCCGTGAGATTTCCATTGTTCGCCACTAAATTATTGAAAGTGGTGTATTGTGTACTGCCATTTGATATATATTATCATGATTCTATTTATATTCATGTTATTCTGTAAATAATTTGGTGGTTATTAACTTTTGTCCATACGACTCAGTTGATTAACGTGGTAAGGGGTTTTCATCTCACTCCTTATTCTCATGAGATTCATGCCATATTGCCACCATTACCTTTTGTGTGGTGTATGTACTGCCCATAATTATATTCTTTGTGTAATACACTCTAATTTATGTGTACTTACATATTCATTGTATGATACCTCTTTCATGGGTTGTATGTTTCATAAGTTACCAAACTGGTATGGGTTATTTCACAATCTCTTCATTATCTGAGGTTGTTTATACGTAATAATCTACTGGGATCTCATTATCATCCACATCCATGTTTCTTCAAAATGTATTTCAAAACATTTTTAATATTTAAAAGAATATGGGTTAAAGTCATTTATACCCTTGTTTGACTTTTTATAAGAGGTTTATAAGGGAATCTTTCCGTCGTTTTCCAAACAAGGTGCTTTTTAACCTTTTCGACAGAATTAAGATAAGAATGTTTTTTTTAACTTATACGGCGGGTGCGGATATTTTCCGCCGTTATAAAATCGTCAAAGCTTCCCTTAAAAGCTTATAAGATTATTTTCAAAGAAAATGTTTGATTTTATATGTATCTTAAATGATTTCAAAATAAAAGGAGATATTTCTTTAAAAAGAATTTTGATTTCATCTATGTCAACATCCTTTGATGGGTTTTAAGATTATTTGAAGTTGATTTATTGTGATACAAAACTTCTATATTGTTTTGAAGGTTTTGTGATATGTTTGACTGTGGATGTGCTATTTTTATACCATTCATAGTTTATGGTGAAAGTATTGACATTTCGTATGCTAGTTCCAATAAGAATGTTTATGTTATATTTCAATCTTTACTTCATATGAATGTGTTGGACAAGTATGTTCCAGGTTGGGGACTGGTTAAAGTAAGCCCTCCAGGTTGGGGACTGGTAAAAGTAAGCCCTCCAGGTTGGGGACTGGTAAAAGTAAGCCCTCCAGGTTAGGGACTGGTAAAGGTAAGCCCTCCGGGTTGGTGTCCGGTTATTAGAGGCACTCCGGGTTGGTGTCCGGTTATTAGAGGCACTCCGGGTTGGGTTCCGGTTACAGTTAGCCCCAAGGTCTTGGGACGAGGCCTTGAAAAGTAATTAAAGTTTAGCATTATGCATTCCAACATTATGAAAGTGGTTATTGATTTTTCATGTGATTATTCAATTAGTAGAATATCCATGTGAACAAGTAAATGGCATTATTTCATTTTACTTTTGCCATACTATGTTGAAGTTAAAGTTTAAAAGGCTTTTGTTTTAGTAATTCATTGCCTTAAATGTTTATGCTTATTTTTGAATGTTCCGCTATATTGTTATCCTTACTGGGCATTTGAGCTCACCCCTTTTCTATGTTTTATTTTTCCCAGGATGTGAAGATGTAAGTTATAAATGACGGGCAGGGATATTATGAGGGGATTATAGTGTGGACTGTGGAAACATTATGTTGTGGTAGTAGTTTTTCATTTTATGATATAATGTAAAACTTATGAATATATCTAGTGTTTCCAAGGCTACTAAACCAATCGTTCTTTTGAGATTTGATCTTTCTTGTGATCATGCCAATGTTATGTAATAATGCACCGACTCTGGGTAACTGGGGTCGGGGCGTTACACAAATAGTGAAAAATGCCATGTTTTAATTGAAAAAACTTTTTAATAGAAATAATTTATAGTGTTAAATTATGAATTTGAATGGTTTTGAAGTATAATTTGATTATATATTTATCATTTTATACAATTTAGGTCATTATAAGTAAGTTTACATTTAATTCTGACATAAACACATGTCAATCTTTTGATAGTTTTTACTTTTTAAAAACACACTTTTTTGGTTTTGACAACGATAATTAACTTTAAATTAATAAATGCAACTTATATGATTTTTATATGGTAAAACAAAATTAATTTTTTAATTTTTAAGATCATAATTATATAAATTTGAATTTTTGTTATTTTTCTCAAAACATTTATTTTTTGATGAATAGTGAAAAAAATGCGTTATTATTTAAAAGTGACTTTTTATTTAAATAATTATTTATTTTATTTAAATTTATTTTATGTATAAATAGATATATAATACCTATATATGTTTGATGTAATTAATTGGAATCATTGTATTATAAAATTAGATGTATAAAATTTTATTGAACTTTTTAACCTCTTTTACTAACCTTCAAGGAGAATTTGCAAATTCGCAAAAAAAATAAATTTTACCGCTTATGTGAGTTGAATTTTAAAAACCTAAGAGACACGGTTGAAATCTTTATGTAAAATGTGGTTCAATAAGACTAAAATAATTTTTTTAATAGTAACTTTTTACTTTTATTTACGACGGTTAAAAGTAAATAGGGTAATTAAGGGTAAAAATGATATTATAATTACCCTAAAACATGTCCTAATTCTACTGAATAAGTTTAATTAGACAAAAAAACCTTATTAATAAAATATGATCCCCTTTGGTCCACTTGGATTCGATTAGGACATTTATTATTATTTTATTTAAAGAGTTGTAAAAAGAGATAAATTTAAAGTTTAATAACTAAACCATTTTTAATACATGGTTACACAAAATATAAATTCAACTATAAATATTTATTAGAAAGATAAAAAAATTTCCTACGTAATGATATTTTAATTATAATTTTTATAATTTCAATAATTTAATTTTGTTATGACACAATGATTACACAATAATTACCTTATTAATTATGTATTAAAATATTTCATATTATAAATATCCAAATAAATTTAAATAGAGACTTATTTTGCGTTACAATAATTTTCTAGCTTAATATGACTTGTTAGGGTTGGTAAAGTAAATTTTATTCGAAGTTATAATGTTTTTATTGATTTCAAAAAAATAAAATAAAATACTAAATATTGTCAAAATTGACCTAATTGAGTTTTTAAAACATAAACTATATTACTAAATAATATAATATTGTTAAAATTGTAAGGTTCATCCAAAGAAATTAGATAAGGTTATATATATAAAAACTAAACCACATGAGGTTCTCTTGGCTTGTTACAGTATTTTTATTAACAATATAATATAAAAATACAAAGAGACATGGTAAATGTCATACTATTTAACTAAGAGTTAAATCTAAAAAATAAGGTTAATATGGTGGCCTAAACCTATCTAAAACATATTGGTTGCATGGTTTTCGACCCATCCCCAACATAGCATCGAAATAATTAGTTTTTGAGCCATTAGAAACTAAAAATGGTTTTATTATAAAATAATATTTCAAGCTTTTACTAATGTGACCCCCACCTCTCTTATAAAAGGGTACTTCCCCTTCAATTAAATTCACACCTCCAAATCCTTTAGGCTCTGGAAACCCCAAACCAAATATCCTCACAACATTCCTCCCTTTATCCTTGAGGCCTTCCTTGTTGGATCTGAATCTACATATTATACATAAGAGGGGGCATGAATTGTGTCATTTGCGATTTTTCAGTAACTCTTTGATTGAACGAATTCTGTCCTCTATGATTTATCAGATTTGATCATGCAGCAGAAATAAATAAAAGCAGGGAAACAATATGTATAGTGGTTCGGGGAACAGAAGGCCTCTAGTCCACTCCACCAACGCTCAACTCCACGATCTTGGTGATTTTCACTATCTGGTCCTCTTTTCCACAGACCGGTTCACAACTGAGTACAGTCAGTTGACACCGTTACAATATATAGGCTAACAAAGCCTTCTGGTTCAAACAAGAACCTACATAGCTTAGAACGAGAAGCTGGTAACTCAAGAATAAAAAGAAGTTCCAAAAAGAATTTCTCCAGTTGATCTTCATAATTGCAACAGAATGCAATTGACAGAAGATGGATCGTCGTGTCTAGATATATTGATTTTCATGTTGAAGTAGTTATGAGTCGATCCAGTTGAAGTAGATATAGAGATATAGTTCACTACTTCAGCAGTAGTAGATACACAGTAGATATTCAATACAGAACAAGTGAATCTTCTATCGAGTTCCTTCTTCATAAAAGAACAGATCTTTGACACTCTTTTTGAATAAGTAAATCAATCATGAATTTCTGCAGTCTCTGTTTTCCACATTTTTAATAATGGATCAATCACCATACACTCTTGTACCTGGTGTTTCGGAGAGAACATATATAATAAAGCTGAGTATATCTCTTGGACATTTAGATCCATAAAAGTCAACTTCTGATTAGCGATATTCAAAAATTTGAATTTTCTGATAAGTCATAAATTCCCATAAGACTCGGCATAAAAATATCATTTTAATTCGATCTTAAATCCATTGATAAAATAGTTTTGAATCAGTCAAAGTCTTACTTTAAAAAAGACTTTAAATCCAGCTTGAAATCCACCCAAAAATCATCTTGTTGATCCCTGTATAAAAATAACGCCTGTCAAAATTTCCGACACCAAACGTACGGTTGGTGACGTGGCCTCCAAATGTTGGGTTGATAACATAGTGTTCAAACGTAAGGTTGACAATGTAAGGTTGAATCATAAATGTAGGGTTGATCATCCATACTTTTTCTTCAACTCTCAAAGGTACGGAAAAAGATCCATACTTTTACTTGATCCATACTGTTCCAAGAATGTATGGTTGTTTACAAAATTAAGGTTGATGAACCATACTTTTGAAAAACAAATGTAACGTTTAGTACTTATGTACGGTTCCCCTTCCATACTTACTGATAACCAAAAAGGTAAGGTTCTTCTCCCATACTTTTCTGAAAACCAAAACGTAAGGTTCCTTCCTATTGTAAGGTTCTTCTTCCATACTTTCCTGAAAACCAAAACGTAAGGTTCTTCTTCCATACTTTGCTGAAAACATATGGTTGTTTAAAGATACTTTTCACTTATTTAAAAACATATACACACTTTTCATCCTTATTCTACATTTATCCACATAGGGTATGAACTGTTATTCCAGGACGTGCTAAAACAGATTCCGCACTACATTTATCCAAGTAAGGTATGAACAATGATTCTAGAACGCGCTAAAGCCGATTCCGCACAAGTAATAAATTCTAGTTATTTCAAGAGTAAAATAAATTAATAAATTCTTGAAAGATACTAAATAAAATAATTAGAAAATAACTAAGGGTATTTGTGAGCATCAAAATTATTGAAAGACATAGAGTATTATTCTCAATAACCTCCCCCTTTAAATAATATTATTATGTATTGTTGAGGACAATACTTTGCTCAACAATATCCCCCTTTTTGATGGTCACAAAACCCATAAAATAATTAAAATTATTTAAATGAATTTAACTTTAAAAAATTATTTACATAATGTTTTATAGTTTTGAGAGGATGAAACAATATTTAATTTTAGCAAAATTTCTCCTTCTGAATAACCTTTATAATAAACAATAAATATACAGAAAACTATTGAAATAATGTTTTGTAAAATAAAATGTTGTGGTTGTCCAAATTTATCGTTTAATTCTTCCCCTAAATAAAATGTTGATGTTTATCCAAATTCTCACCCTTTTTGTGATATCAAAAATAATGAAAAATCATGGATTTTAACACATTTAATGTTGCACTGAACTGTAGGTAAATGCTTATTATTAACTTTTTATCAATAATTAAATTTGGAGTACTGGAATATCAATAAAAAAAGTCAGTAAAATAGTAATAAACAAATAGAGAGAAAAAAAAATAAATAATGAAGGACATTTTCATTCAAAAGTAGTAGTATATACATCAAAATGATATACATAGGAATCAAGGTTTGGGTAAGATAGACAACAGGGTCTATCTCCTCTGGATTGCAGACTTGATTTCTATAAACTGTTCCCAAAGTCTCTATATCATCCCATATCCAGGTTTGATAATGAGATATCTGTTCTCTTGAGTCATATGAATATCCTCGATTAAATTGACTCTAAAAAACTCATGCATCCGTTCCTCTTTTTCAACAAATAGTGACAAATTCTCTGACAACTGATTTAATAGAATTCTGACCGATGGTTCACTAGATGTTAGTTGATCCCCTAAAAACATCTGATTGTCCAACGACACTAATAAAGGAGCACTGTTACATTGAAGATCTTGTAACCTGTCATTCATGTTGTTCATCATAGTTGTGATAGATTGAAACCTTTTGATTAAATCAGGTGAAGTACCTGATTCACTAACATCACTATTCGCAACTAATGCAAATTGGTTCTCTATAAGAAACTTAAGATATGATAAATCTGACTTCATAACCATTTCAGATTTCAATTGTGTAACAACAGTCGGCATATCCTCTTTAAACATTTCAACTTCTAGCCTTGAAACTGTACACACCTTTAGCTTTTGAAATTTAAAATGTTCTATGTCTAAGGAAATTATCAGAGAAACATTCTCAGATTCCAACTGAGAAACATTTCTGTACAATTCTTCAATTTCTTATTTCCTTAAATCAGATGCACCCAGTGCTTGATTCATATTCAAATTCTCTGGTTGATTCATCAGTACTAAAGGTAATGATTCAACATCAGATTTTTCTTTTTCTTTGTACTATGAAGGTTGTTCAACAGATTTTTTATTAGAGTTTTCAAAATCCTCCACAGAAAAATCCTCTTCAAGTACCTCTGTTGGAGCTTCAGAAGCATGCTCATCACATTCATCTGCATCTCTGTCTTCCACTGGAATTTCATGAACAATATTTTCAGTAGTTTCCTGAGGTCTTTCCACTTCTTCATCAGACACTGCCTCTGTCTCTTTTTCCTATTGAGGTACAACTTCAACATCAGCTAGAATTTGTTGCTGAGTCTCCCTTTGAGCTTCTTATGGAACTCCTGATCCCTCTACTAGTGTTGTTAATTCAGTAATATCTTCTATGGTCTTATCAACAACATACTCTCTCATAAGAGAATAAGAAAATAAAGCTTTTGTTGTTGTTTCCAATATAGAGGATGTAATTTCCTCATTGACAGGTCTCTTTCTTTTCGATTGAAGTCCATCATGACTTCTATTTTCCTCAACATCTTCCACTTCGAAGCGAATCCTTCTTGCAACATTTTTGAATCTTGATTCATCTTGCCCCTCCTTGGACTTAGTAGGTTGAGCCTAAGCACTCTCTGAATCTTCCTCAACTCCAACTGGAAAAAGTTTTCCTTTAATTGTGCTCCAGAAATATCTAACCTTCCTTAATGTTCCAGTATTAAACATATTATAGTGATGAAATTTTACTCGAGCATCCACTAATCTCACCATGTCTTTCTTAAATAGCAGTTTAGAAATAAATCAACCAAATGGGGAGAAATTCATCTGGGCATCGCTTTGACAGTAGTAACTAAGATACCTTATCATGTATCTTGGAAAGTTTAACTTAATATCGATTAAGAGAAGAAACATTATATACATATTAAGGTACACAATCTTTTCCATTTCTACCATTTCTGGAGCTATTCCAGTCTAAATAAGTTTGACCAAAATCTTTTGATCCGGATCCAAATCCTTGACAAACATTTTCTTTATTGTCTTTTTACCAAAAAGAAAAGACATTATGTCTTCGGATTTATGAATAGAATCTCCAATTTTTTTCAAATCAAAATGAAAAACTCCCTCATGAGGGAATTTTAGAATCTGACTAATCTCTACTGATGGGATTGAGAAATCCCTATCCTTTATCACAACCATCATACTATCCTTAGTATCTCCCAGACTAAACTGTACAGATTTAAAGAAGTATCTGAGTTCTACTTCATACAAAAATTCAGTATTTTCACTGTTGAACATCTGTTCATGATTCTGAAATGACAGTGCTTGCTTCAACAATAGATTTGTCTGAAATAACCAGTCGAGATTGATTACCTTTCCCTGTAAAAGTTTTCTTCCCACGGAGCTTTGTCTCTTGGCATTGCATGGCTCGACTTCACTGGCTCTTTTAGTCCTTACCATTTCTGTGAGAGTCTCTGAAGGTTTTAAGTTTAGGGATTCAGAGGTTCAATGATTAGGGTTTAGGAGAGGAAGTGCAATTTTCGGATTTCAAAAGGGTTTCGATAGAAGTGAAATAGTTTAGAAGTCGAAAAGGTTCTAACAGCCTTGATTCCCGTGTAATCACTAATCATGACATATATTTAAAACAAATAAAATTTGCATATGGTGAAATAAATAAAATCTTAAACATTATTCAATAAAAAAAATAAAATTTACAAAAAAAATAAATAAAAAAAATTATTTAAAATTAAATAAACCTATCTCCCCTTTAATAAAATAAAACCTTACAGTGGGAAGTGTTTTAGTAAAAATATCTACTAATTGAATTTCAGTATTTATAAATTCTAAAAATATATCTTTTTTAATAACATGATCTCTTAAAAAGTGATGCCTTATATCAATGTTATTTGTTCTAGAATGACTAATAGGATTTTTTGAAATATTAATTTCACTTGTATTATCACATAAAATAGGTGTATTATTAAAATTCAATCCAAAGTCTATAAGAGTATTTTTCATCCACAACACTTGTGAACAACAACTTCCAGAAGAAACATATTCTGCCTCAACTATTGACAGGGAAACTGAATGTTTTTTTTACTAGACCATGATACTAAAGACTTTCCTAAAAAGTGACATGTACCTGATTTACTTTTTCTGTCTAATCTAAAACTTCCAAAATCAGCATCTGAATATGAAATCAAATTGAAATCAGAAGTTTTAGGATAAAGAAGACATTGAAAAATAGTTCCTTTTAAATATTTAAATTTTTTTTTAACATCTGTTAGATGAGATTCTTTAGGATTTGATTGAAATCTAGCACAAAGACATACTGAATACATTATATCTGGCCTGCTAGAAGTAAGATATAACAAACTACCAATAATACCACTATATAACTTGTTTTCAACTAATTTCCCAGTTTCATCCAAATCATGTTTTATATTAGTACCCATAGGAGTTGTAAATGGATGGTTGTTTTTAAGTCCAAATTTCTTAAGTAAATCAGTAATGTATTTTCTTTGATTTAAAACATTTCTGTAATATTTTTGAAATATTTGAAGACCCAAAAAGAAATTTAATTCTCCCATCATAATCATTTCAAATTCTTCTTGAATTAATTTTGAAAATTCATGACAAAGAGTTTTATTAGTTGATCCAAAGATTACATCATCAACATAAATTTAAACCAATAAAACATTATTTTTCAAAGTTTTATTAAGGAGTGTTGTGTCTGCCATTCCAAAAGTAAAATAATTTTTCAAAATAAAATAACATAATATTTCATACCAAGCTCTAGGTGATTGTTTGTGGCCATAAAGAGCTTTAGTAAGTTTAAAAATAGAATCTGGTTTTGAGAAATTTCAAAACCAGGAGGTTTCTCAACATAAAATTCCTCCATTAAATAACCATTTAAAAAGTCAGATTTAACATCCATCTAAAATAATTCAAAATTTATATAAGATGCATAGGCTAAAAGGATTCTTATGGCCTCTAACCTGGATACATGTGAAAAAGTATCATCATAATCTATTCCTTCTTCTTGATTATATCCTTTAGCTACTAATCTTGCGTTATTTCTAGTAATTGTGCCTTGGTCATCTTGTTTATTTCTAAAGACCCATTTGGTTCTTATTACAGGATAATTCTTAGGTCTTTCCACTAATTCCCAAAATTCATTTATTTTAAACTGGTTTAATTCATCTTGCATTGCTATTACCTAGATTTCATCATCTAACACTTCTTCAATAGTCTTGGGTTCTTGTTGAGATATGAAGGCATAGAATTCCACTAGGTTTTTATGTATCTTTTAGTTTGAAAACCAGTTTCTAGGTCACCTATTAAAGTTTCTAAAGGGTGATTCATTAGGGTTCTAAACTGTCTATGTAATATATTTAAAGGTTCATCAGTATCATGTTCCTCTGAACTGGACTGAATTTCTTATATATTATTTTCAAAATCATTTTTTAAGTTCTCAAGTCCCATGTTGTCATTAAAGTGATGTTCATCCATTTGTTCTATCCTTTTCTCAAAGGGATCAGATTCATAAAATTTCACATGAACTGATTCTTCACCAATTCTTGACTTCTTATTATAAACTCTATAAGATTTAGAGGTAGCAGAATATCATAAGAAAATACCTTCATTAGATTTTGGATGGAACTTACCAAGATTGTCCTCGGTGTTTAAGATGTAAACCTTACATCCAAAAACATTAAAGTAGTTAACTTTATGTTTTCTGTTATTCCTTATTTCATAGAGTTTTTTTTCAAAATAGGTTTAATTAAAACTCTATTAATTATATAACAAGATGTATTCACAGCTTCTGCCCAAAAATATATAGTTTGGCTATATTGATTTAACATAGTTCTAGCCATTTCTTGAATTGTTCTACTTCTCCTTTCTAAAATCCCATTCTGTTGAGGTGTTATGGGTGCATAAAAGGTGTGTTTAATACCCATTTTGAGCAAAAGTAATTAAATTCCTGATTCTCAAATTCTCCACCATGATCACTTCTCAATGAGATTATATTAAAACTTTTTTCATTTTGAACATATTTTCAGAAACTTTCAAATAAATTAAAAGCTTTATTTTTGAATTTTAAAAAGAAAATCCATGTAAATCATGAATAGTCATCAACTAAAACATATACAAATAATTTACAAGCTATGCTTTCTACTATAGAGGGTCCAAAAAAATCCATATGAATAAGTTCTAGAGGTTTAGATGTAGCAACCTTATTAACATATTTGAAGGATGATTTGTGTTTCTTTCCAAGTTTACATGCGTCACAAAATCTGTCACTTTCAAATTTGAGACAAGGTAAATCAGAAATAAATGTTTCTTAGATAATTTATATAAAAAATATACATTTCAATGTCCATGTATCATATGCCAGATCTAGGATTCACTTAATTTATCAGTCAAGAAGTTTATTTGTTGTTTATACAAGGAATTTAAATCCAAAGTATATACATTTTCTATTCTTAGTGCTTTAAATTTAAATAGTTTATCTTTAGAAACAATACAGAAATTGTTAGTAAAATCAACAGTATATCCATCATCACAAAGTTGAGAAATACTTATCAGATTGTGTTTTAGTCCTTGTACAAAAAGTACTTTATTGATTGAGACTGTTTTAGGATCTCCAACAGTTCCAATGCCAATGATTTTTTCCTTTGGCATTATCACCAAATGTGAAAAGTCCTCCTTCCTTTTGAGTGAGTGAAGAAAAATTCAAGGAGTTTCCACTCCTATGTCTTGAGCAGCCACTGTCCATGTACCATATATCTTTTCTTCTCTGGTGGCCTGCTACCTGCAAAGACATTCAAACAAATTTCTTTGGTACCCATATTCGTTTGCTTCTTGGTGTGCCAGCTAGAAATGATCTGGGTATCCAGATTTTCATTGTTATTTTAAAATCAGATTAATTATATAAGTCTTTTGAAATATAGGCTTTCTTAATACCACAAATTTGATGTTTTCTTAAAAAACATTTTATATATATATGTCCCTTTGTCCCACAAAAATTACAATTAACCTTTTTAGAGCCTGGAACAAAATAATTTTTATATAGCTTAGGTTTTTCTCCTTTACTACCAATTCCAAATCTCTCCTTTTTAATGAATATTTTTCCAATAATTTCATTTAATGAATTTTCTCCTTTTGTAAAAACTAATGCATCATGTTTCTAAGATTCTAGTTCATCCTGTAGTTTTTTTATTCTTGATTCAAAATTAATATAGTTAGGGTTAATCGAATTGTATTTATTAGTTAATTCCTTATGTTGTTTCAGCATTGTATCTCTTTCATCTGAAACTGATTTATGTTTATTTTTTAGTTAGTTATGTTTCTTAAATAGTGAATCATATCTTTCTTAAAACATATTTCAGTAGGCTGCAAGTTTTTCATTTCTGTAGTTTGATTCAGAATTTGATTCAGTGGAGTAATATGAGTGTACCTCATCATTTTCAGCCATAAAACACATGTTTTCTTTTATATTGACTTCTTATTTCTATGAGCTTGATTTCAGAGAGCTACTGGAGTCTTTAGATTCACTCCAATTTTCTTTCATAACTTTCTTGTCTTTCTGCTCATAGTCTTTTCTTTTGAAGAATTTCTTCTTCTTTGCATCTTTCAATTGTGGGAAATCTGCTCTGATATGACCCATATTCTTACATTCATAACATCTTACTTCCTTATTATCTCCCTTAAATGATTTTTTCAATCCTCTTTTCTTATTGTAGAACTTTCAAAATTTCCTGGCTAGCAGAGCCAGTTCTTCATCTGGGTTTGATGAGTCAGAGCTTTTTGATTTATCTTTGACAACTCTGTTATTCATCTTTCTATTCTTTTGTTGTGAAATTACCTTCAAGGCACTATCCTATATTTTGATAAGCACTTTATGTTCATTATCCTCCTCTTGCATTTCATCTTCATACATCATCAATGTACCAATCATCTCTCTCATGGTTAGATCTTTGACAGGAGTTTATTTTCTGATTGCAGTAGCGATACCATTCCATCGAGTAGAAAGTATCCTCACTACTTTTGATGCTTGATCAGCCTTCTTGATAGGTTCTACTAGAGCTATTATATTATTGACAATTTCTATCAATCTCCCATTCATTTGGGTAATTCTTTCACCTTCAAACATTATGAATGTATCAAATTTTAGTTTTGAAGTTGCATATCTCATTTTCCTCACATTCTTTGTTCCTTCATATGCCACAGCTATTGTTTGCCGCATCTCATATGCTGTTGGGCACTGAGATACTCTGTTAAATTCATCTGTTCCTAGAACACAGATGATAGAATTCATAGCCTTCAAATTCATATCATACTTTGCCTCTGTAGCAGCACTCCATGTCTCATTATTTTCAGGAATTTCATAAGGATTCAGAATCTTTGAATAGACTTTATATCCGAGGTTTTTCAGATATATTATCATGCGCAATTTCCAGCAGCCATAGTTGTCTCCATTAAAATATAGTGCTCTGACCATCGACATCCCTTCTCTTGTATCAGCCATGATTCTCTATTTGTATAATCTTTAAATGATTCTAGCTTTCTAAGGCTCTATCAGAAGCTCCACCTTTGATACCAATTGTTGGATCTGAATGTACATATTATACATAAGAAGGGTGGGGGGGTGAATTGTGTCTTTAGAAATTTTTCGGTAACTCTTTGATTGAATGAATTCTATCCTCTATGCTTTATCAAATTTGAACATGCAGTGGAAATAAATAAAATAAAAGACATAAGATTTATATTGGTTCGGGGAACATAAGGCCCCTAGTCCACTCCACCAATGTTCAACTCCATGAGCTTGGTGATTTTCACTATCTGGTCCTCTTTTCTATAGACGGTTCACAACTGAGTACAGGAAGTTGACACGATTAAAATATTCAGGATAACAAATACTTCTGGTTTAAACAAAAACCTACACAGCATAGAACGAGAAGCTGGTTACTCAAGATTAAAAAGAATTTCAGAAATAAGTTCTCCATTGGATATTCACAATTGAAATAGAATGCAATTGATAGTAGATGGATCATCGTCTCTAGAAATATTGATTATTAAGTTGAAGCAGTTCTGAGTCGATCCAGTTGTAGTAGATATAGAGATACAGTTCACAACTTTAGTAGTAGTAGATCCAGAGTAGATATTCGATACAGAACAAGTTAATCTTCTATCAAGTTCCTTCTTCATAAAAGAACAGAGCTTTGATGCTTTTTTTGAATCAGTAGATCAATCGTGAATTTTTGCACTCTCTTTTTTCCACCTTTTTCATAATAGATCGATCACCATACACTCTTGTACCTGGTTTTTCAGAGAGAACATATATAATACATCTGAGTATATCTCCTGCACATTTAGATCCATAAAAGTCGTCTTCTGATTCGCGATATTCAAAAATTTGAATTTACAGAGAATTTGTAACTTCCCTTAAGACTCAGCATAAAAATCTCCTTTTAATCTAATCTTAAATCCATTGATAAGATTTCTTTGAATCAGTTAAAGTCATACTTTAAAAACGACTTTTAATCCGGCATGAAATCCACCCAAAAATCAGCTTGCTGATCACTGTATCAAAATAACGTCTGTCAAAATTTCTGACGCCAAACGTAAGGTTGATGATGTGGCCTCCAAACGTAGGGTTGGTAGAATAATCTTCAAACGTAAGGTTGACAACGTAAGGTTGAATCATAAACTTAGGGTTGATCATCCATACTTTTTCTGCAACTCTCAAACGTACGACAAAAGATCCATACTTTTACTTGATCCATACATTTCCAAGAACATATGGTTGTTTACAAAAGTAAGTTTGATGAACCATACTTTTGAGAAAAAAATGTAACGTTTAGTACTTACGTACGGTTCTCCTTCCATACTTTGCTGATAACCAAAAACGTAAGATTTTTCTTCCATACTTTACTGAAAACCAAAACGTAAGGTTCCTTCCTAATGTAAAGTTCTTCTTCCATACTTTACTGAAAACCAAACCATAAGGTTGCTTCCTAACGTAAGGTTCTTCTTCCATACTTTTCTGAAAATGTATAATTTTTTAACCATACGTTTCTCCTATTTCAAAAAGTATACGTGATTTTCATCCTTACGCTACATTTATCCACGTAGGGTTTGAACAGTGATTTCAGGACGCGCTAAAACAGATTCCACGCTACATTTATCCACGTAAGGTATGGACAGTGATTCCAGAATGCGCTAAAGAATATTCCACACAAGTAATAATTTCTCGTTATTTCGGGAGTAAAATAAATTAATAAATTCCTGCAAAATACAAAATAAAATCATTAGAAAATAACTAAGGGTATTTGTGAGCATAAAAATTACTATAAAGAGACAGAGTGTTATTCTCAATAACCTCCCCCTTTAAATGAAATTATTATGTATTGTTGAAAAAATACTTTTCTCAATATTCCTTTGATCATATAGCCAAACTAAAAATCCCTTTTGATCAACTCAAAATAAAACACCCGAAAAGAGGTAATAATTTCACCACCCTCTTTCATGTTCTTTTCTTCTTCCACTTCCACTTTATTTGTTGTTTCCATACCAAAATAATAAATCCACTACCTTATAAATATTTTTATATTATTATAAATATGGTAAAACCATATTCTTTATTTTTTCCATCATATAATTGACAAAGTCCCCATACGTTCGTACCTACGGCTTGCCGTCTCCACGTCGTGGTGTAGATTGTTATTCAAACACTTAATTATTTTTATGGGTATAATAACGAGTATAACTGAAGTAAATAATAAATATAACATGTTAATGATTCTCTATATATGATATACCATCAAATTATATATGATTTATCCATGAATATAATGATATTGTCACTCGTGCATACGTACGGATTACTGTCTCCACGAACGCGATGAGATTCATTTACCATCGTAATCAAGAAGATTAATATTCATTTTATGATTAAAAATAATGTTTATGAACATAATATAATTATTTTTATGAATGAAATACATCCTATCCATAACAAACATGGCTTACATAACCAACCATATAAAGGAAAACAAATTAGTTAACACCCAGAACAATGATACTACTAAAATATTATTAACAAAGCAATATTATACGATCATATATGATATAGTATTTATGTATATGATTCTTGAATAATTTAATAACAATTTTCTAACTATTATACAGGATGTTAACATACCATCAACTATGGAAATGTACAAGGTAAGAGTTAATTTTTACAATCTCTTTATTATCTAAGGTTGTTTTTACTTAAGTATCTACGGGGACCTCTTTATCATCAACATTCATGTTTTCCTAAAAATGTATTTGAATTTTTTGTATATTTACTAGAAAATGGGTTACAGTCATTTATGCTTTTATTTGACCTTATATGTGTTGAAATGAATATTTCCATCTTTTTCCAAACAAGGTTTCGACAAAATTAAAGTAAGAATGTTTTTTAACTTATATAGCCAGTGTAACTATTTTCCATCGTTATAACATCGTCAAAGCTTCCCTTACATGCTTATAAGAATATTTTCAAAATAAATGTTTTCTTTTATAATTACATGACTTCTAAATTATTTCAAAATAGAAAGAGATATTTCTCTCAAAAAGTTTACATTTCATCTATCTCAACATTCTTTGATGGATTTTAAAGCTATTTGAAGTTGATTTATTTATGATAAAAATATTCAATATTGTATTGAAGGTTTTGTGATATATTTGAACGTGAATGTGATATTTTTATACCATCCGTGGATTATAGATAAAGTATGACATTTTTATGCAAGTTTTAATAATAATGTTTATGTTATGTTTCAAACTTTTCATATGAGGAATGCATTAGACTAAGTTAGTGATGGGTGGAGCCCACTATAGATCCTCGATGAATTGGTAGGTCTGATGAGACAGACTAGTGTCTTAGAACATGGTTTTGACAAAATATTATTTGTAGTCATTTCACAAGGCCTTGACTATGTGGTTTTGAAGTCTTGCATTATGCATTCCATCATTACGAAATTTTCTATTGATATTATATGTGATTATTCAACTAGTAGAATATCCATGTGAATAAGTAAATGGAATTATTTGATTTATCTTTTCCATATTATACTGATGTTTATGTTTAAAAGGATTTTTTTAGTTTTATACACTACCTTAATTGTTTATTATTATTTGAGAATGTTTCGCTCTATTTTTATCCTTAATGAGCATTTGAGCTCACCCCATTCTTATGATTTATTTTACCAGGATTATAATAAGTGTATTATGATTGATAATCAGAGTCAAGCTAGAGGATTAATGGAATTATCAACAGACCATTCATGTTTTTTTTATTTTATAATGCGTAATGTAACGTTCATGTATGTAATATAATTTTCAAGACAACTAAACTGATCCATCATCCGAGACTTGATTCCTTGTAATCATACCAGTGTATTAAAATAATCCACCAACTCTAGGATTTTGGGGTTGAGGCGTTACATGATAGATAATATTTCTATCCATCCATTATGATTTACAGATCTGTCCTTGTGAAATATAGAAATATTATATATTTTGTGATCTGCATCACAGATAATCTAGCATGCCCCTTTTGACTCAAAGCATCTTCCACCCTATTTTCTTTCCCAAGGTTATAATGTATTGAGTAGTCATAATCATTAATAAACTCCAAACATATTATTTTTAATATATTATTCTAATTTTCATGATAGTATACTTTAAAAATTTATGATCAGTATATATATCAAACCGTTATCCATAAATATAATGCAACTATATCTTTAATTAAAAAATAACAACAATTGACTCTAAATAATAAGACGGGTAATTTTTCTAATGTAATTTCAATTACCATCATTTATAAGGTATCATCATATAATTTTTCAAGAGAACACATCTCTACCCCTTATTTGATGAATCACAATAGATCAAAAAAAATTCTCTAATATGGGGTAGTGTGGAAACTAGTGCATTGACTAAGATTGTTTTTAAGCTCCTTGATATTATATTCTCATTCCTTAGTCCATATGAAAATAACTCCTTTCTAAGTAAAATTTGTGAGTGTATTAGATAAACTTGAGGAAATTTTCAAAACATATTGATAATATCCATCCAAACCAAGAAAACATTATATCTTCATTATCATTGTTGGTGTTGTCCAATTTTCAAAAACATTCGTCTCTAATAGATCCCTAAATATCAATTCTCTTGATATTATGTGCCCCAATAGTGAATCTTTATGAAGCCAAAATTTACACTTGGTAAATATTTCATGAAGCTTCACCTTTATCTGGATCTTTAGGACAATTATCATGTGATATTTATTTTCTTCCTTTCTATTTTAATATACAAGAATATATTCTATAAATTCTATCCCAAAAACGCTGAAGATGGTCTCTAAAGAATATATTCCTTGAATCCATGAAGATAGAGGATGAATTAGTACGACCAAAAGTCATCACCATAAACTCATAGATTCCATACCTTTTATTGAATGCTGTCTTAGGTATATCCTTATTCTTGACCCACAATTTATGATATCCCGAATGAAGATCAATATTAGAAATGTATTCAGTTCTTTTTAGTTGATCAAAAACCTCATCAATTTGGGGGAGCAGTTATTTTTCCTTGATAGTGATCTTTTTATGTTCTCGATAATCCATGAAGAGTCTCATTAATCCATATTTCTTCTTAAAAATTCAAATAGATGCACCCCAATGTGATGAACTAGGGAATATGAACCCCTTATTGAGATTCTATTAGAGTTTCTTTACCAATTCATGAAACCCAATTGGGTCCATTCTATAGGAGACTTTGAAATCGGCATAACACCAGGTATGAGTTCTATTGAAGATTCTAATTCAAAATTCACTAGAAGGCTATATAATTATTCTGTAAATACATAAACAAACTCCCATAAAAAAATTTCTTTAATTGTGAGTTTTTCCCAACCATATGAGACAGTTAACCTTAATTTATTTTATGTAAGACCTATATGATGGATGTAGTTTCTAATGGAATTTCATATTCATCTTTGCATCGACATATGATAATAGATTCATTAGAAATATAATTTGACTTCACTTACTTGGAAATTGATATGAGATGCATATAATGAAATCCAACCCATGCCAATAATCACTTAATATTCAACTAAAGAAAGGATTATATGATTTTTTGGAATCACTTTCAAAAAAACCTATACTGAATGCTAATTAAAGACATGTGATGTGATTTTTGTGCCATTATGAGTTTTAATAGATATATCAACATCGATTTGTTGAGATAATAAAAAGACACATTAATAAAACCCTTAGAAATAAAATAGGTGATGGATTTGGAATGAAATTAATCATTACATGTTTTAGATTGTATGGTATGTGTACCTTTCACCATTTTATTTTCATTCTCTACATAGCTAGTGCTGATCACATTTGATTTTCCTTTATCTTAGGCCTTAAGATGTTGTTGATTTTGACCATCATTGATAACCTTCAGATTAGGTCAGTGGTTCGTATAATTATAATTATAATTTTTGTTTAATCATTTAAGTGTAGGTGGGGTATTCTGTGATACCTTTTATCTATTTACATAATTAGTTATATTTTTACCATCACTTAAGCAGTTAATTTCCAGATAAAATTGTTTCCCACATATAAAAAATTTACTTGTCATCTTAAGAAAATTTCCGCTATTTTTATTTCCACACTTTTAAAGTAATAGAAATGTCATATTCTTTTCAAAATGGTTTATATATGTTTTTAATTAATTATATTTTTCACTTCTTATAGATCTAATAAGATTAATGGGTTACTAAAATCTCCATCTCTACCTTGAGAGCACATAAAATGATTTTCTTATAGATATTAAAGTCCCTTTGGGTTAATTCCCTTCAGAGGGTTTGTTTTAAGTCACTAAATAATTGATCAATATTAATTTTAGGTTGGTTGATAATTATAGAAATGTTCTTTTCCTATATTTTAATATTTTCTCTGTAGGTACAAATGTATTCATCATCCATTTTTTGATATCAAGGAACTTCTTCTCTATCTTCGTATGAAAAATACATAGAATGTACATATTGAAAATTATGTTCTTAAACTCTTACCAATCTATGTAATAAATTTCATATCATTGCCTCATATTCTTGATGACGTTCCCCAACTGATCATCTTCACCTTCAAAAAGTATAGACTTCCACAATTTATATCTCATGTTTTAAAAATTAGATAACGGGAAAAATATTTTTAGTGGGACTGATTCATTGTTCAACCACTATTGGATCAGAAGACCCCCTGAAGGAAGGTGGATTCTACCTCATGAAAAATTCAACATAATTATTTTTCCTCGCTTTTTCATTTGGATGTCCTACATGACTCATATCTTGAGAAAGTTGTGTGATCATAACAACAATATTTGTTCATTATGACTCTTAAGACATTCAGTTTCTTATGAGGACAATCATTTCATTACCCATAATTTTTTTTAATAATGTGGTTTCTTTGGGATCCATCCCTTGACTAAAACCAAAAATACTAATACGGGAAACAATAATCATCGTGGAAAAACTTCATATTAAAGAGAAATTAATTATAAAATTTAAATTCAGGACACCATAGGCTCTATCCTAGGTTATTCATGATCGATACCAAAGCACTAGGACTATATACTATACATAGAATTTTCCTTAGGGTTCTTACTAAGGATCTCTAATTCTAGTTTATATACACTAATTGAACCTTATTCTGACGAAAAAAATAATGACCCATACATTTTATACATAAATATTACATCTATATAGAAGAATATTTTTTACATAACCTAAAAAAACCATACCATAACTATATAGGATTAGTTTTTTTAGAAACATAGATACATAAAAAACTGATTCACAATGAATCTACATCATCTCCCACTTATGTTTTCATTACTAGAACCCTTTTGACACATATTTATTAATACATTTATTATTGTAATTGGGAAAAGAATCATAATAAAGGGTGAGATAATATGATATATAAGGTTAAATGAGGAAGATATATAGAATATCAGAATCATAATACATAATAACATAAACATGAAATTTGAAAATTATATCCTACATATAAAATATCTTGATATCATGTAATGGAATAAATCATAGAAATTCCTAAAGAATCAAAGAACATATTCCATGAGATAATAACATATGATATGAAATTATGGAATACCCATAAACATATAAAATCATCTTCATATTAGTCAATGATAATTTCCAAGATCATCACAGTGGAAAAATTCATTTACTGAACTAGGTTCACTCTCTGTTCCAGTCCCATATTTTTTGAACTGAGTTCACTCATTGTTTTAGTATTATCTATCCCATGAAATATAAATGCACACCCAATAAATTTAAGGGAGATATAGGTCCCACTCATCACCCATTAAAAAACATCTATATGTTTACCACAATAATATATTTTATTTATCATATCAAAACACATAAAAATGGGTTTTATAAACATAATTACATCATAACATAACCCTTGGAAAAGAAATGGGTTTCATAAATATCATTAGAGAATAAACATGAACCAACTATAGAAATAATAGGGATAATATCCCTAAAAATATGAACAATAAAGTGTAATAAAATAAAAAAATGTTATCATAAATGAAAATAAATTTGAGAGATCACTGGAAAATAAATTTTCAGGGAAATATCCTTTCTGTTTTAAAAGTGTTTTCTTTTCTTAAAATGACCCCCAATTTTAAAGGAAAACATTTTATTTGAAAATAAACTTGTAATAATGAAAGGTAATCGTAAATACATTGGGGTTTTATAAAATAATATAAATTAATTCGTTTAATATGGGTTAAAAAACATTCATATCATACATTTATCAGAAAATCCACAATGTACCTTGTTTAGAGAATAAAAAAAATATTCCTTTTAAATCATTTAGTGAAAATTCACAAATGAGTGAAAATATATTTAAAAAAATTGTATATTAATCGTAAAACTATTTTGGATTTTTTTAAAGAAACATTGACATGGAATATAAATATGATCCAGAAGATACATACATATAAACAATCCCAAATAATAATTAGATTGTGAAATTAACCCTTAACTTAAGGTATGATTTCCTTCATATGTACCCGAACCTCATGTATAATGTCTTAAATAATGTTATTTATTTAAATAAGAAGCATATTAATATTTTTTATAGAATATATGATTGTATTATATCAACTTATTACCCATTTGTTAATAATATTTCATTATTACCCTTCTCTCGGATGTTAACTGCTTCATTTTCCTATGCATGTTTTATCATATAAGTCATAGTTATTGTGCACAGGATATAGTTACATGATCTCGAGAATAATATTAAGGTAATATATATCATACTTATTTATTATATAAATTTATATAATCATTCTAGAATGGTGAACAAGTAAAATGAATCACACCATGTTGTGGATATGGTAGACCATACACATGTATGAGCAATGGTATCATTACATTAATGGTAAAAGTGTATGGAAGTGAATGGTGTATATATTTTTTCTAAAATAAATATAGTATTATAATTATTTTACATATCTGTTATTTATATCATTATAACCATCCAAAAAAAGTAGTTGTGAAAAACAAATTACACGACAACATTGAGATAGTAAGTCGTTCACACGCACACATGGTGCTTTTGTTTTTCAAATGATAGATAAATGGAGGAATATGGCTATATAATAGTAATAATAAAGTCTCAGAATATAGTTTATTTTGGAGTTATTATTTTTTAATTGAAACAACCCATGAAGATGTAGTTGAAGAAGAAATAATATTGAAAGAGTCAATAATGATGATTACCTCTTCTTTGTTGAACTACCTTAAGAGATCCTATTAAGGACACTAGGGTTGGTATTTTGAGAAGATAAGAACCTCTAGAATGTATCTAGAGAAGTTTATAAAATAAATTTTCATGGGATGGTCAAGAATAAAGGTGAAATGTGATTTGAATAAGTTAAGAAGGGGTTCCCTTTTATAATCAAGGAAAGGGAGACTTTTGGAATTTTCTAAAAATATTATTTTATAATAATCCAATATTAATAAAAATACCTCCAAAAGTTCATTTATTAGTGTATAATATGAGATAAGGTATTAATGTCATCAAAAAATATACTATAGAAATTTTTTTATTATTTTAAACCTTATCATGTAGATTCACTCTTAGTTAACATATTATAATTTTAACTAAGGAAAAAATGTTTTCAATATTAAAAATTTGAAATTTTTACATATGTGATTTCAATTAGCGCATAAATGAACACTTCATTAAATTTTAAACCATAAAATAATTATTTTGTATTTTTAAATATGTTTTACTAATTTTAAATAATTTAATAAAATATTATTTTGTTAAAATATCATTAGTGTCAACTTTGATATTATTCATCATTTTGAATTTTAAAAATAACAAGATAACAATTCGACATAGAAAAAAATAATTTATTTTTCCCTATGAGGTCATGATCAAATATGAAATTATTTTATAGGCTTAATTATCACAAAATATATTTATTTTCATATTTTTAATAAAAGTCATTTAATATTAACCTTAATAAAATAATTACTACGTCAACATTTTTAATTATTTAATATATATTTTTGTTAACTAAATATTAAAAATAAAATACAATGATAATGATAGATCATTTAAATTTTATAATAATATTTATAGTTGAATATATCTTTTGGTTATCCCTATATAGAAATGAAATAGTATTTTAAACTTGTATATGACATCTTTAAAATTTTATTAAATAACATATTATAAATATTTTAATCTCTTCAAAGTCGCCGTAAAATACAAAAAACAGTTTTTCATCACAAAAATATGTTTATTTATTTATAAATTAACATTTTTATTTGTTCATAACATACCTTTTTACCCATGTGGACACAGAAGGGATATTTAAGACATAGAAAGTTACATTTTGTGTCTTTCTTTGATTTAACTATCATATAGTATTTTATAAAAATGTGTCCATTAAACAACTTAATTTAATTAATTATGTTTTAAGGGCTGAATTAGTTTCATCAAATAAATTTTGGCCTTGTGTTATAGTCTTTTTATAGTTATTATCATTTTATTTTTACCCTAAATATCCAAATTTACTATTTACCATAGTAACAAAATTTACCAAGGTTACTATTCAAATTAAAAAAATTAAAAGGGTCCAATTCACTAAATTTGGACATTATGAATCAAATTTTTTATAAATTATTCAAAATTAAAAAAATATAATTTTAAGAATTGAATTTAAAATAAAACAAGAAAAATTCCATGAAACATATTTATTTTTGAAAAAATTACATTTTAAAATCTAAAATGTTTTTATAATAAATTATTCCATATAATCATTATCAAAAAAATATTTTTTTAAACCTAAAATCATCTAGACTAAATTTAAAACATTTGGGAAACATAATTTGACCTTATAAAACATTATATAAAAATATAATTATAAATAAAGATCATTATTTTAACTATTATATAACAATAAACTTTTTCATAAATCTTATTTTGAGAGAATTTTAGCATTATGAATTAAAAAAAATTATTTTTTTAAATACATTTTTTAGAACTTCTAAAAACTTTATTCATTAATAAATATATGAGAGAATTATTTTTGAAGAAAATGTATTTTTGGAGAAAATATATTTTTGAAAAAAATATATTTTTGAAAAATAAAGTGATTTTACTTAAAATTGTGGGATTATTTGCTAAGAACATACTAATACATTAATATTAAGGTAGAATATTTTTTTTATTAATTAATTAATTAATTTATATTTATTCCTTCCAATTTAAGGACTTTGTCATAATGAACATTTTATAGGGTATCTTGGTTCATTTAAACTCATAGTTGCGTGCAATGAAAGATATTAAATAATTAAATTTTTCAAAGAGAAATATTTATTAAAATATTAGGGTGTTATAGAAGAAATATGATGGATGCTTAAATGACATTCATTGCTTCTTTCTAGAATTTCTAGAGGATGAGGATGATACGATGAGACGCTTCCACAATGTAATTTGATATGATATCAATTACCAGGTGAATCTCATCCGCTTAATGAGGTTTGAGGACATGGTGGATTAGGCCATAACTTAAGAAGGAAACATAAAATAGGATTTTGGTGGTGTAAATGATGTTCCAATTGGGTGATCGAGTGGTGCATATTATGATGGATGTAAGCACTAGTTCATGAGTTTTCATTGGGGTGGTGGTGGTTAGAGTAGTCAGAAAAGATAAGGATCCTCTCAAGGTAGTGAACTAGTTTTCTGTTATTCGTGTGTTCGGATGAGGAAAATGCGAGGTCAGTGTCCCCGACCACCAGTTCATTATTGATCATGCTTCCATATGGGGAATATTTAGAGGTTATTTTAGAACCCTCAAATGGTGGATGATGAAGGAGGACCAAGGCTAATACATAGTGCAAGTAGAATGTTGGTTACCCCATATTAGGCATGCAGTTGGAGCCCTACCAGCCATACCGTCTAAAATAGTAGACTTGGTTCCCTAGGTAAAGGAAGTCATTATATATAGGGTAGTGGGGAACCAAGGACTTAGAACATAGCTTGGGGAATATAAACATGTTAGTTTCACATAGTTAAACATGTATCTAGAGTTGAAAAGTCTAGCACATCAACGATTCAATGTATAATTCTTGTAGATTCCATGCTTTCTAGTGATTTATTTGGGAAAGTGCCTCGTATTATTTTATACCTTCCCAATTTTTGTATTTTTTGGGCATAGTAGTGGAAGATATGAGTGGGGTTATATTTATTGATACACCATTAGAGTTATGAGAAAAAATATATATGGCAATGGAAGGGGTGTGATCTTTAGGTTGGAGGGTATGATTTTTTGTGGGACCTTTTCATGCCCGAGTTGTCATATTTTTACCTAATATTTGCAATGGTTGGATGGTGTTATACTAGGAACATATTTATTGTTACCTTAATTGGGTAACATTCATGTACATGGAGGGTAATACCAATATTCACCATGGGGCATAGAATATTTGAGCAGGTTATGAAGGGATAGTAAATTAGTTGTTGGGTGAACATACAAACCGTGTGGATTGTATTATTATTTTCAACGAGGACGTAGAGATGCTTGTTTTTCTTCCTATAGTGGATCAGTTTCAGGAATTTTTCCCTAAATACATCTCGTGGATACCACCTGAGAGGTATGTTGAGTTCAAAATATAGTTGTTGTTGAGAGCAGAACCAATTTCTTATCTTCCCTATACAATTGCACAGAATGAAATCTAGGAACATAAAACAGAGTTGTTGAAATTTGAGAACAAGAGATTTATTCATCTGAGTATATTATCTTGGGGAGCTATAGTGTTGTTTTTTAATAATGGAGATGAATACTTGTTATTTTATATCAATTATAAGAAGATGAATCAAAACAAAATTATGAATTGATACCTTCTTCCATGAATCAATGATCTTTTTGACCAGCTAAGTGTTGATTCAATGATCTATGAAATTGACTTAAGATCATGGCATCATCAGCTGAGGGTAAGAGCTACTAATATACAACATTCTACCTTTAATAGAAGGTATGAATTATATGAGTTTTTGTGATGATATTCAATTTGACCAACACACCAACTGTGGTTATGTCCCAAATGAGCAGAATCATTCACTCATACCTAGACTAGTTAGGTAATTATATTTTTTTTGTCACATCATAGTGTACTACAAGACTCATGGTGAACATGGAAAACAAGTTAACATCATTTTATGTATAGTAAGATAAAATAGGTTATACACCAAGACATACAAATATCATATTTTTGTTGAAAAGTTACATCAATTGGGTCACATCACCTATATAGTTGGTGTGTCAGTGGAGCCAGAGAAACCACACATCATTGTGTCAAGGGAACATCCCATGAATGTATTTGATATCAAAATTTTTCTCTATTTAGTGGGATATTAATGAAGGTTCATCAAATTATTATCCTTTTTTTAATCACCACATTCAGGTTTAATCAAGAAAGTAATAAAGATTTAATGTAATGGGGAATGTGATAATGACTTACAAGAGTTAAATAAGTGACTAAAATTTGAACTGATTTCGGTCCTACCTAAGCGGAGTAAGGAGTATACCTTCTTTTGTGAAAAATATAGTGTTGGTCTTGGGGAAGTTTTGATTCATAATGATAGATTTTTGGTGTATGGGTCATGATAGTTTAGTTATAATGAATGAAAATACCCTACAAATGATGTTCAATTGGCTGTGGTGATTTATGGATTAAAGTGATGGCATCATTACTTGTTTGGAAAATAGTTTAATATATATACTGATCATAAAATAAATAAGTATATCTTATCCCAATGTGACTTGAATATTTTAAAGTGAAGATGGGTTGAGCAAATGTAGTCCATTGATTTTGAACTAGTGTACACACCAAGATAAGGGAATAGTGTTGAGGATGATTTGAGCTAGAAGACTCAAAACCAGGCTGTAACACCCTGAGATTTTATGAAAAATATTATTTTTAATTTCATTAATGTATTGTGTTGTACGATACACCAAAAGGAGATTGCACAACACGCATCCTTGACTTGCCTTGCGTTACACGCAATCGTGACCTTCCTCGATAGCGCGTGTAGTACGCAATACCGAGTTTCACTAAACAACGATATGCTAATAAAATATTATTAAAAATAGCCGTATTGAATAGTAATAACCACTTTTTAAATTTTGTAAATTTTATTTTTCAAAATGGACTTCATTTTTGGATTCTTAATAACGAAATTAGCTTAGGGTGAAATTTTGGTACTTTTCGGATAACTTTCATTTTCTGATGAATAGTGAAAATTACTAAATTTTAATTAAAAACAACCTTTTTAATACAAATAATTAATAGTGATAAATTATTAATTAGAGTGTTTTTAAAGTATATTTAGAACATATTTTTACAATTTAATACAATGTTGGTCATTGGATGTAATTTCACATTTAAACCAAACATAAACAAGTGTCAATCTTTTGATAGTTATTATCTCTTAAGAACACGCTATTTGTTTTGATGACGGGAATTAATTTTTAAATTAAGTAATGCAACTGATATGTTTTGAAATTGGTAAAATAGAAATCATTTTTGAGTTTATAATATCAAATATAGCTTAGGCCTAATTTTTGGTATTTTTCTGGAAACTTTTATTTTTTGATGAATAGTGAAACCACTGAGTGGTAGTTAAAAAAATTAATTTTTCATAAAACCTAATTTTACTACTTCTGTGAGTGGAATTTCAAAAATCCAAGAGACATGGTTGATGTCAGTAAGTAAAATTTAGTTCAATGAGATTAAAATAATTTTTGGTGAATAGTATCTTTTTACTTTTTTTACCACGGTTAAAAGTAAATAGGGTAATTAAGGGTAAAAATGATATTATTATTACCCTAAAACATGTCCTAATTTTATTGGATAAGTTTAATTCGACCAAAAACATCCTTAGGAATAAAATATGACCATTTAGGCCCACTTGGATTAGATTAGGACATTTATTATTAATTTATTTAAAGAAGGGTTAAAATAGTTAAAATCAAAGTTTAATAAGTATATCATTTTTAATATAGGGTTATACATAAGATAAATTCATATATAAATATTCATTAGAATGATAAAAAGATTTAATACATAATGATATTTTATTTGTAATTTTTAGACTTTAAATAAGTTAGTTTATTTATGATACAAAGATGATGCAGTAATTATCTTATTAATGAAATATTGACATAATTGATGTTATAAATACCCAAATAAATGTAATTTGAGACTTTTTATGAATTCCACTAATTTTCTAGGTTACTATGACATGTTAGTATTGATTTAATTAAATTTTTTTTTCAAACTAATCATTCTGTTATAATTTTCACAAAAACCAATTACTAAATAGTGTCAAAATTGACATAAAATAGTTTTTAAAACAAATATTAAATTATTAATTGTTATTTTATTCCTAAAAATCTAAGGTTCGGAAAAATGACTTAGATAAGGATATATATATTAATAATAAACAACTTGGGTTTCGTTTGGCTTGTTATAGTATGTTTATTAACCTTATAGTGTAAGAACACAAAAAGACACGGTAAAAGTAAAATTATCAAACTTAAAGTTAAAACTAAATGATAAGGTTAAAATAGTAAACTAAACTTTTCCAAATTCTATTGGATGAGAGGATTTAGACCCATACCCACCTTAGAATCGAAATAAATAAATTTGGAGCTATTTATAACCGAATTTGGCTTTATAATAAAATAATATTTTTAGTTTTTCAAAAGATCCCCTCTCCTCCCTTATAAAAGGGCACCTCCTCCCTCTCTTCTTCAAACCACTTTGAGCCTTCAAGCTTGGAAAACCCCTTCCAATTTCTCCTCTCCACTTCCCTAGAAACATCTTATAGGTCCTGTTCTTCTTCAAAGACAAATTTTAGTGCCCTAAAAGGAGATCTCAAAAAGGCGCTTCAAAGAAGAGGTAATGTCCATTACCAATTCTTTCAACTTTATTTCTTCTTCCACTTCTTCTTATTTAGTTGTTTCATTATTAATTAATAACATCAGTATCACTAATATACTGATATGTTATCATAAGTTTGAAACAACACTATTTCACCATCTATCCATCCTACGGAAAACAAAATCACCGCGCGTGCGTACGTACGAAATACCGTCTCCACGCAGTGGTGTAATCTATTTTCCACCACCAACTTACTTGGATGGGTATAATGGTGTAAATAATGACTATATATGACTATTTTAATGTGATATTTATTCTGAAATAGTATACATACACTCCAATACAATTCCACGATCATGGGAACGATATCATCGTTCGTGCGTACGTACGGAATACCGTCTCCACGATGTGATGCGACTCGTTCTACATTATCTTCATTGCATAGACATTATATAAATGAATTGAGTGAATAAATATGATATATATTACACTAATAACATTCTGTAAATGTGGTATCTATATCCCAAAAATAAGGATAAGAATTTATTCGACAAAACACGCATAAGTACAAAAAGTAATAAACACCCGAATAAAGAAGTAGTAATGAAATATTACTAATAAGAAGCTAAGAATATGACCATATATGATATCATAAAAATAAGTATGAATCTAGAATAAGTCAATAACGTTATTTAAATCATTATACAGGAGGTTTGGACACTTACGAAGCAAATCGGACCCAAGGTAAGGGAAATATCACAATTTAATTTTTATCTGAGATTGTTTATACTTTGAAATTTACTGGGGTGTATTTTATCATCCACATCCATGTTTCCTTAATATGTAATATTATTTACATCCACCTGCAATTTTTTAAATCCAATTTTACCTTTCGGTGAGTTTTTAGTAAAAGATATGAAAGGATCCTTTTGTCGTTTTTCGTACGAGGTACTTTTTCACTTTTCTGACAAATGTACGAGAAGAATGTTTTTTTAAATTATACAGCATGAATGGATTTTGAAAAAAATATTTCCAAGAATCTTCCTTTACATGTTTTCAAGTTTATTTTTAATCAACTTATTTTAGTTTAAAATTGTATGACATGTTAAGAAAGGAAAAAATGTTTTTGAAGTAGAAAGGATGTTTTCCTCAAGAATGGAGTTCAAGAGTATTATCAAAATTATTATCCATCTAGGATAATAAAGGGTTCTGTTTTTATCCCTATTATTACATTTATTTGATTATGTTGTGATGGAATTATTTTTATGAATTCCTTTATCTTATATGAATTGTTTTATGATGTCATGATGTTTAAGATTCCCATTTTTATTACATGGGTTATGCTATGATGTATGGTTTATGATTTTGTGGCACACATAAGAATGGTATCATTATGAGATGGGTGGGACCTATATCTCCCTCCAATGCATTGGGTAAAGATTTTATATCTCATGAGATAGACATGGATGGAATGGCAGGTTAAACCAGTTCAGTGAAACATGACTCAAATGAGGAGTGAAGTCGGTTCAGAAATGGACTTTGTCCACTAAGATAGTCTTGTCAATGAGTCTTGACTAATAAGAAATGATTCTATATGATTCTATGTGTATGCCACATAGTTTCATGTTTCATGTTATTATTATTGGGATTACATTTCACTACTATGATTTATCTCATGTTTTGATATTATGATCTCTTTTGCAGGTTAAGATTTCCAAAATGTTATGTTCTTATGAATATGATGTGATTGATATTTCTTTTGTTTACCCTTACTGAGCATTTGAGCTCACCCTTTTATGTTTTCTTTTCCCAAGGATATAAAGAAAGGTTTTAGGTTAAAAAAAGAAGATCTTTATGGGAGATGTTGAAGATCTTTCCCCACGATTAGAACATTATATTCCGAGTTTCCAAAGACACTAAACTATTATGGTCATTGTGTGTGTGTTTTTGTTATGTACTAAGTATTCTGCAAAAGTAATGTAATTTCCATGTATGTCAAGATTCAGGTCTCTAAATTTGGTATCAGAGGAAAGGTTTAGTCAACCTTTGGAAACTAGGATGCGAAAATGTAAGTGAGATCCCTATAAATATTTCTAAGGTATGTCTAGGGATGTCCCTAAGGATAAGTATACGTATAGGATATAGTCCTAGAACTACGGTAAGAATCCTATAATTTAACCTATGATGTTAGATATTGAGGGTGTTCCCCCTTTACTATGTTGTTTTCCCTAGAATGATTTTTGCCTCTCACACTATTCTTTTTGGGTTTTAGAAAATGGCTGGAAACAGGAAGATTCATGATAATGGAGGATATGATGGACAATGAAATGATATTCTTCATGAGAAACCAAATGAAATGGGATTTGGAAGTCCAAACATTGTTATTATGCCTAATCCGCAATCTCATAATATGATCAATAATCTCAACTTTGGTAAGTTTCTCGACTCAGATAATTAGAGAAATATGGAGTTTCATGATGATCATAGAGGAAAGAAAGTTCAATTTCCCTCATGTAAATCATGTGGGAAGTGGCATCGGGGAGATTGTTTCAAGGGAACTGGAAGATGCTTTGGGTATGGAAAATAAGGACACAAAGCCAGTAAGTGCAAAGGAAAAGGTTCAGTTAACACCATGAATGAGGATAATGGTATTGCTACGACATCAACAATGGTTAAATGTTTTAAATGTGGAATGTACGGACATTATGAAAACAAATTCCCTAAGGGAAAGCCTCATGAAGAGAATCAGTACGGCCGTATCGGTAGTATTTATGTTGATGATGACGAAGAGACTACAAATGATATGTGATATGAAATAATTATTGAGGCTCGGTCAATGGTTTAAAAATGTAGTTGAATGATTACATGTTTATCAAGTGTAATGTTGTATAAGTAATTTCATGGTACTATGGAATAAAGAGACATCTAAGGATTGTTACACTATTTTCTTTCCTTGAGTTTTGAAAGTGTATGATTAATGGTACCATTATCCATGAAAGGTTATTCAGATATTTTTGGAATGTATATGATATGTGCATAATGAAGGGATAAGGAGAAAATTAAATGTTTGATATTATTCATGAGCTCATGAATAATATAAGGAGAAGGTTATATCATGGTTTGAGTATATAGAATTATTATATTTTGGTATGTGGAAAGAGTTAACTTTTTACAGCATTCATGTTTTCACTAAGGTTTAATGGGTATTCATTTTTCAAGAGAATACATGATTATGGTATTCACATGATTGGAATGTGACCAACAGGATATATGGGGGGATAAATGATGGAATTCACATGCTTGGTTGATGACATTTCATGTAATCGTTTTCTTTATACTATGAGCTTGGACCGAAGTATTTTATATAAGCCTAAAGATTGGAATGGATTATGTTGGGCATAAGTTAGTATAAAACTTTTTTTTTTGATATTATTGATGGGATGTTATAGTAATGTAGTTTTAGAAAAAGGAAAACATGCTGGACGGGAGACAGCCCATCGCGTCGGACAAGGATGTGGGAATTGAACCTACAAACGAAGTGAGACTGGCCTTTATTGCCTACCATTGGCCTACAGTAAGTCCCCGTTTAGTATAAACTAGTTTTATTATAATATTAAGTATAATATAAAAAGTATAAGTCCATTTTAGGAACCATATATGATTAATCTCACTATAGATGGACTTACATATTTTTTGATAACTTTTCTAACCATTTGTTTGAGATAGATGGAATGACCCATCATTCTATCACATGATCTACTAACACATCACGAATGACACATTAAACTTCATTTCTTTAAGAATAACGACCAACGGTGAGACTATACCAAAATCATGAAAGTATTTCTTCTAATTCCAATTTCATTAACTTTAGGGAAATGATCTTGAAAACCAAAAATGTTTTCCTAGTGCTCTTATATCTAATGAATCAGATGGTACCTTATATCGTCACAAATTTATGTCTTTGTGAATGCTGGCTTTTCCATAGCCATGTTCTCTACCACTCTCCATCAGAACACGATGGTTAGATTTCTCTTCCATATCCATATTTTCACCTATGTGGAAACCCAGAGATTAGTTTTTTTGGGTAACCGTTATGTTTCATACATTTCTTTTTAAATATTGGTTTTGTTATTCCTTTTTACAATGTGGGTTTCTATTAAAGAAACTTTCAAGTAGTAAACCATTTGTAACCCCGACGAATTTCGAGGGAGAAATTCATTTTAAGGGGGGTAGAATGTAACACCCCGAGATTTTATGAAAAATATTCATTTTGATTTCATTAATTTCTTGTGTTGTACGCTACACCAAAAGGATCTTGCACAACATGCATCCTTGACATTCCTTACATTACACGCAATCACGACCTTCCTCGATAGCGCGTGTAGTACGCAATACCGAGTTTCACTAAACAACGATATGCTATTAAAATATTATTAAAACTAGCCGTTATGAATAGTAATAACCACTTTTTGAAATTTTGTAAATTTTATATTTCAAAATGGACTTCATTTTTGGATTCGGAATATCGAAATTAGCTTAGAGTGAAATTTTGGTACTTTTCTGATAACTTTGATTTTATGATGAATAGTGAAAATTACTAAATTTTAATTAAAAACAAACTTTTTAATCGAAATAATTAATAGTGATAAGTTATTAATTTGAGTGGTTTTAAAGTATTTTTAGAACATATTTTTACAATTTAATACAATGTTGGTCATTGGATGTAATCTCACATTTACACCAGACATAAACAAGTGTCAATCTTTTGATAGTTATTATCTCTTAAGAACACACTATTTGTTTTGACGACGGGAATTAATTTTTAAATTAAGTAATGAAACTGATATGTTTTTAATTTGGTAAAATAGACATCATTTTTGAGTTCATAATATCAAATATAGCTTAGGCCTAATTTTTGGTATTTTTCTGGAAACTTTCATTTTTTGATGAATAGTGAAACCACTAAGTGGTAGTTAAAAAAATGAATTTTTCATAAAACATAATTTTACCGCTTCTGTGAGTGGAATTTCAAAAATCCGAGAGACACGGTTGATGTCAGTAAGTAAAACGTAGTTCAATGAGATGAAAATATTTTTTGGTGAATAGTTACTTTTTACTTTTTTTTAACCACGGTTAAAAGTAAATAGGGTAATTATGGGTAAAAATGATATTATTATTACCCTAAAACATATCCTAATTCTATTGGATAAGTATAATTCGATCAAAAACAACCTTCGGAAGAAAATATGACCATTTAGGCCCACTTGGATTAGATTAGGACATTTATTATTAATTTATTTAAAGAAGGGTTAAAATAGTAAAAATCAATGTTTAATAAGTATATCATTTTTAATATTTGGTTATAAATAAGATAAATTCGACTATAAATATTCATTTGAAAGCTAAAATAATTTCCTACATAATGATATTTTATTTGTAATTTTTAGACTTTAAATAAGTTAGTTTATTTATGACACAAAGATGATGCAGTAATTATCTTATTAATGAAATATTGACATAATTGATGTTATAAATACCCAAATAATTGTAATTTGAGACTTTTTATGAAATACACTAATTTTATAGGTTACTATGACATGTTATTATTGATTTAATTAATTTTTTAAAACTATAATTCTGCTATAATTTTCACAAAAATCAATTACTAAATAGTTTCAAAATTGACATAAAATAGTTTTTAAAACAAATATTATATTATTAATTGTTATTTTATTCCTAAAAATCTAAGGTTCGGCCAAATTACTTAGATAAGGTTATATATATTAATAATAAACAACTTGGGGTTCGTTTGGCATTTTATAGTATGTTTATTAACCTTATAGTGTAAGAACACAAAAAAGACACGGTAAAAGTATAATTGTCTAACATAAAGTTTAAACTAAATGATAAGGTTGAAATAGTAAACTAAACTTGTCAAAATTCTATTGGATGAGATTATTTTGACCCATACCCACCTTAGATTCGAAATAAATCAATTTGGAGCTATTTAAATCCGAATTTGGCTTTATAATAAAATAATATTTGTAGTTTTTCCAAAAGAGCCCCTCTCCTCCCTTATAAAAGGGAACCTCCTCCCTCTCTTCCTCACACCACTTTGAGCCTTCAGGCTCGGCCAAACCCTGCCAATTTCTCTTCTCCACTTCCGTAGAAACATCCTAGAGGTCCTTTCCTTATTCAAAGACAAATTTTAGTGCCCTAAAAGGAGATCTCAAAGAGGCGCTTCAAAGAAGAGGTAATGTCCGTTACCAATTATTTCAAATTTATTTCTTCTTCCACTTCTTCTTACTTAGTTTTTTCAATATGAAGTAATAAAATAAGTATCACTAATATACTGATATTTTATTATAAGTATTAAACAACCCTATTTCAGCATCTATCCATCCTACGGAAAACGAAATCACCGCACGTGCGTACGTACGGAATACCGTCTCCACGCCGTAGTGTAATCTATTTTCCACCACCACCATACTTGGAAGGGTATAATGGTGTAAATAATGACTATATACGACTATTTTAATGTGATATTGATTCTTAAATAGTATACATACACTCCAATACAATTCCACGATCATGGGAACGATACCATCGCTCGTGCGTACGTACGGAATACCGTCTCCACGATGTGATGTGACTCGTTCTACATGATCTTCATTGCATAATGATTATATTAATGAATTGAGTGAATAAATATGATATATATTACACTAATAAAATTCTGGAAATGATGTATCTATAACCTAAAAAGAAGGATAAGAATTTATTCGACAAAACATGCATACGAACAAAAAGTAATAAACACCCGAATAAACATGTAGTAATGAAATATTACTAATAAGAAGCTAAGAATATGACCATATATGAGATCATAAAAATAATTATGATTCTAGAATAAGTCAATAACATTATTTAAATCATTATACAGGAGGTTTGAACACTTACAAAGCAAATCGGACCAAAGGTAAGGGAAATAATACAATCTCATTTTTATCCGAGATTATTTATACTTTGAAATTTACTGGGGTGTATTTTATCATCCACGTCCATGTTTCCTTAATATGTAATATTATTTCCATACACCTACAGTTTTTTAAATCCAATTTTACCCTTTGGTGAGTTTTTAGTAAAAGATATGAAAGGAGTCTTTTTTCATTTTTCGTACGAGATACTTTTTGACTTTTCCGAAAAAAGTACGAGAAGAATGTTTTCTTAACTTATACGACATGAATGGATTTTTAAAACAATATTTCCAAGAATCTTCCTTTATATGTTTTCAAGTTTATTTTTAATCAACATCTTTTAGTTTAAAATTTTATGACATGTTAAGAAAGGAAAAAATGTTTTTGAAGTAGAAAGGATATTATCCTCAAGAATGGAGTTTAAGAGTTTTATCAAAATTATTATCCATATAGGATAATAAAGGGTTCTGTTTTTATCCATATTATTAAATTAATTTGATTATGTTGTGATGGAATTATTTTTATGAATTCATTTATCATATATGAATTGTTTTATGATGTCATGATGTTTAAGATTTTCATTTTTATTACATGGTTTATGCTATCACTAGTGCAGAAAACGTTTTTTACGTCACCATTTTTTACGTCGGTTATATAAAACCGACGTCATAATATGTAAAACGAGGTTTTTTACGTCGGTTATTTAATAACCGACGTAAAAACCTGTGTTTAGTACACCTTTAACGTCAGTTATTTTTATAACCGACGTTATTAATCGCACGGCTTCGTTTTTTACGTCGGTTATACATTAACCGCCGTAAAAAACAGAAGCGGGGGGCGTTTGTTACGTCGGTTATTCAATAACCGACGTAAAAAACGCGGTTTTTGAAGGCCTTTTTACGTCGGTTATGTTATAACCGACGTAAAAAAAGAATCCGCAGATGTTTTTGACGTCGGTTATGGAATAACCGACGTAATAAAACGCGGATTTTGAGCCCTTTATAACGTCGGTTATAAAATAACCGACGTAAAAAACGAATCGGCGAAAGGTTTTTACGTCGGTTATTGAATAACCGACGTTATAAATGTTTTTTAAAAAATTATAACGTCGGTTATTGAATAACCGACGTGATAACTCATTTAAAATTTTACCCAGACCCGTGGATTGTCATTCGCGAGTTTACCTTCGACAGTCGCGACTCGTCTCTCTCGCGCGTAAACCCAAATCGGCTCGTCCATTTCGTTGGTTTAGATTCGTTTTGCGATCATCGTTTCTCATATTTAATCTCCTCGGATCAATCATCTAAACTCGCAGCACTCAGGTAATCCTCCCACTCGTTCGTTTTTTTCACGGATAGTATATATATATGTGTTGTGATTTTTTTGTTGAAACTAGCTAAGATTCTTCGATTGCGAACCCTTTTAACTCGTTTTGGCACCATAATCTTATTTATCATCCCTAGATCTATTAGTTCGACTTGCAATATTGACTAATTTTATGATTTCAATAATTTTTCATCGTTTTCTATAAATCCCCGAGAGGGTTGGGGCGTGTCCATTTGGATGGGTTACCCTTTTACAGTTGTTACTACTTTATTCACACACAACCATGGAATAGGTGCATGGATTTGGGATCACATCACCATTTTCACCCCCTGCAAACAAAGTTTCACGAGGAGGACTCGCCAGATTTCCCCTCGGCATGTTAAAAATTTTTGATACCCTCTTTTCAGCAAGTAAAAAATTAACTTGTTTTTTCTTCACTACTTATCCTAAACAAATAAAACCACCATTCTTTCTAGAACCTCTACTAGATCCATTGCATCCATCAACATACATATTTGGATCTGAAAGCATCCCTTAAGCGTTATGTTCGATGCTAACATCCTTTACTGATCTATAGAAAATATGATGGTCTGCTAAGCTCTCCATTTAAAATTCAAACCCCACCAATTATTCATCCTCATCATGAGAAAATGGCACAACATCTGAATTTCTGATTCAATCTCTTGGGTCACTGAACAAACATTAAATCCTTCAAATCCACACCTAGAATAGACAACCTAATGTCGAGTTCCTTCTCTATCTATTGAAACTCAGTTCTTCCTCCACACCTAAAAACATTCTTTGAATGTACCAACTTCTTGTTATGGTAAATTTTTAGTGATTCCAGGGGGGTGGGAGGGCTATCAAGAGGGTTGGGGGGTGTCCAGGGGGGTGTCCAAGGGGGTAGGGTGTGGGGGGTGGTGTCCAGGAGGGGCGGGGAGCTGTCCCGAGGGGTCGGGGGGTGTCCAGGGGGGTTTACAAGGGGGTGGGTGGGTGTGGGGGCTGTCCAAGGGTGTGGGTGGGTGTTGGGGGGTGTCCAGGGGGGTGTCCAAGGGGGGTAGGGGGTGGGGGGTGGTGTTTAGGAGGGGTGGGGGGCTGTCCAGAGGGTTGGGGGGTGTCCAGGGGGGTGTCCAAGCAGGTCGGGGGTGGGGGGTTGTGTCCAGGAGGGGTGGGGGTGCTTTCTAGAGGGGTCAGGGGCTGTCCAGAGGGGTCGGGGGGTGTCCAGGGTGGTGTCCAAGGGGATGGGTGGGTGTGGGGGGCTGTCCAAGGGGGTGGCGGCCTGTCCAGAGGGGTCGGTGGGGTGTCCAGGAGGGTGTCCAAGGGGTTGGATGGGTGTGGGGGGCTGTCCAAGAGGGTGGCGGCCTCTCCAGAGGGTATTTGGGGTTGTCCGGGTGGGTGGGGGGGGGGGGGGGCTGTCCAGAGGGTTGGGGGATGTCCAGGGGGGTGTCCAAGGGGGTAGGGGGTGGGGGGTGGTGTCCAGGAGGGGCGGGGGGCTGTCCAGAGGGGTCGGGGGGTGTCCAAGGGGGTTTACAAGGGGGTGGGTGGGTGTGGGGGCTGTCCAAGGGTGTGGGTGGGTGTTGGGGGGTGTCCAGGGGGGTGTCCAAGGGGGGTAGGGGGTGGGGGTGGTGTTTAGGAGGGGTGGGGGGGGGGGCTGTCCAGAGGGTTGGGGGGTGTCCAGGGGGGTGTCCAAGAAGGTCGGGGGTGGGGGTTTTGTCCAGGAGGGGTGGGGGTGTTTCTAGAGGGGTCGGGGGCTGTCCAGAGGGGTCGGGGGGTGTCCAGGGTGGTGTCCAAGGGGATGGGTGGGTGTGGGGGGCTGTCCAAGGGGGTGGAAGCCTGTCCAGAGGGGTCGGTGGGGTGTCCAGGGGGGTGTCCAAGGGGTTGGATGGGTGTGGGGGGCTGTCCAAGTGGGTGGCGGCCTCTCCAGAGGGTATTTGGGGTTGTCTGGGTGGGTGGGGGGCTGTCCAGAGGGTTGGGGGATGTTCAGGGGGGTGTCCAAGGGGGTAGGGGGTGGGGGTGGTGTCCAGGAGGGGCGGGGTGCTGTCCAGAGGGGTCGGGGGGTGTCCAGGGGGGTTTACAAGGGGGTGGGTGGGTGTGGGGGGCTGTCCAAGGGTGTGGGTGGGTGTTGGGGGGTGTCCAAGGGGGTAGGGGGTGGGGGTGGTGTTAGGAGGGGTGGGGGGGGGGCTGTCCAGAGGGTTGGGGGGTGTCCAGGGGGGTGTCCAAGCAGGTCGGGGGTGGGGGGTTGTGTCCAGGAGGGGTGGGGGTGCTTTCTAGAGGGGTCGGGGGCTGTCCAAAGGGGTCGGGGGTGTCCAGGGTGGTGTCCAAGGGGATGGGTGGGTGTGGGGGGCTGTCCAAGGGGGTGGCGGCCTATCCAGAGGGGTCGGTGGGGTGTCCAGGGGGGTGTCCAAGGGGGTGGATGGGTGTGGGGGGCTGTCCAAGTGGGTGGAGGGTTCTCCATAGGGTATTTGGGGTTGTCCGAGTGGGTGGGGGGGCTGCCCAGAGGGTTGGGGGATGTCCAGGGGGTGTCCAAGGGGGTAGGGGTGGGGGGTGGTGTCCAGGAGGGGTGGGGGGCTGTCCAGAGGGGTCAGGGGCTGTCCAGGGGGGTGTTATATCTTACTATATTTTGTTTAAAAAATAATATTCAAGCATATTTTTTTAAATACACATCGATTTGTTTTATATTTCAGAATTGTTTACATTAAAATTATGATTTTTTTCATATAAACATATATTTGTCTTATCTAAAAAATATATATATTTTTGCTATTTGTTATAGGTAATAATGAGTCAAAGTTGGATTACAGCACATCGAATGAGAAATGAATATGAGGAAGGTGTTGATTCCTTTTTGGAATTTGCTAAACGAAATGTTCCAAGTAGTGACATTTTTTTCTGTCCATGCCTGAAATGTCTGAATATGAAGAAGTTGAAAAGTAGAGAGATAAAAGATCATCTGATTTGTCATGGTTTCAATCCGAGTTACAACCCTTGGATTTGGCATGGCGAAACTGGACAGAATGTCACTGATGATAATGAATCGCAAGATGGTAACTCCGATGGAATTGAAGAAATGATTCGCGATATTGTAGCAGAACAAATTGAGATAGAACCGACAGTTGCACGTCTATATGGTGATGCCGAAAAACCATTATATCCTGGTTGTACAGATTTTACGGTTTTTTCGGTGGTGTTAAGATTGATTAACCTGAAGGCGAAACATGGATGGAGTGAAAGAAGTTTTACAGAGCTGCTACAATTGATGAAAGACATTCTTCCAAAAGATAACGATCTTCCAGATTCACATTATAAGGCCAAAAAAATATTATGCCTGATGGGATTGGGATACAGGAAAATACATGCCTGTCCGAATGACTGCATTATATATAGGAAGGAATATTAATTTCTGAAAGAGTGTCCTAAATGTGGGACATCACGGTATAAGGTGAAAGAAAAATCACAAGCTGATGTAGAGATTACAAAGCTCCCTTCAAAGGTATTTTGGTATCTTTCTATAATTCCTCGTTTCAAACGTTTATTTGCTAATTCACATGATGCAAAAAGGTTAAGATGGCATGCTGATGAGCGGGTATGTGATGGAAAAATACGTCATCCAGCTGATTGTCCACAATGGTAGAAAATTGATGCCCAGTACCCTACATTTGGAAATGAAATTAGAAATCTGAGACTAGGCTTGTGCACAGATGGAATGAATCCATACCGAACCCTCAGTAGCACACATAGTTCATGGCCTGTTTTATTGGTAATTTACAACCTCTCTCCTGAAGTTTGTATGAAGCACAAATATGTCATGTTGAGTATCATGATCTCTGGTCCAAAGCAACCCGGCAATGATATTGATGTATACTTGTCACCGCTGATTGATGATTTGAAACTGTTATGGGCTGATGGTATTAGGGTGTATGATTCTTATAAAATGGAATATTTTCAACTGCATTCAGTGCTTCTATTCACTATAAATGACTTCCCAGCATATGGAAATTTGTCTGGATACAGTGTTAAAGGTCATAAAGCATGTCCAATTTGCGAACAACAGACGTCATATTGTCAATTGCATCATGGGAGGAAAACAGTGTACATGGGTCATCGAAAGTTTTTGCCTATGGATCACCCTTATAGAATACTAAAAAGGCATTCAATGGCTCACAAGAATTTGATACTACTCCAAAACCTTTATCCCCAGATTTGTATTTTGAGAGGGTGAAAAACCTTGATGTGACATTGGGAAAGACACAGAAATCTGGTAATGATAGACATATTTGGAAGAAAAGGTCAATATTTTTTGAGCTACCATATTGGAGGTATCATGAAGTCAAACATAATATTGATGTCATGCACGTGGAGAAGAATATCTGTGATTCTTTGATCGGAACATTGCTAGATATTAAAGGAAAGAAAAAAGATGGGTTGAATGCAAGGTTAGACCTACTATCAATGGGAATACGTTTGGAGTTAGCTCCCACTCCTAAAGGAAGACGAAAATTTCTTCCCCCGGCTTGTCATACATTATCGAAGAGGGAGAGAAGTAGCTTCTGTCAGTGTCTTCATGATATCAAAGTGCCTCAAGGTTATTCTTCAAATGTAAAAATTTTTGTCTCATTGAAAGACTTGAAGTTGATAGGTATGAAATCACATGATTGTCACGTCATGATGCAACAAATTCTACCAGTTGCACTGCATGGAATATTTCCCATCCGTGTCAGAAAGACTATAATGAGGTTGTGTTATTTTTTCAATTCAATTTGTAACAAGGCGATTGATGTGAATGATTTGAACATTTTGGAAAAGGATGCAATTTTTATACTTTGTCATTTGGAAATGTATTTTCCTCCAACTTTTTTTTGATATGATGGTGCATTTAATGATTCATCTGGTTCGAGAAATAAAGCTTTGTGGACCTGTATATCTTCGTTGGATGTATCCTTTTGAAAGGTATATGAAAATATTAAAGGGATATGTTAAAAATCCATATCGACCTGAAGCCTCCATTATTGAAAAGTATATTTCTGAGGAGGTAGAAGAGTTTTGTACGAGCTACTTGGCTACGGCGCAACACATAGGTTTGCCTCCATCTCTCCATGAACAGGTTAATAATGAGGGAAAGGGGATTCGTGGCTTGAAAGTAAAATCACTGTCAGCTGAACAGATGAAGAAGTTAGAATCATACATCTTGAATAACATAGATGATGTTCAACCGTATATCACATTGCATATTAATGAGTTGAAACAATGTCATCCAAAGAAGAAAGAAATGTGGATTTTGAATGGGCACAACAAAACTTTTTTGCCATGGTTTAAAAAGACCTTGATTGGTAGATCAGATGTATCAGAGACATTAAAATGGATAGTGGGTGGTCCATCTTTAAATGTGATAACATGGTCCTCTTATGACATTAATGGCTATACATTTCATACGAAAGCTCAGGACAACAGAAGTGCAGTTCAGAATAGTTGTGTATTGGTGTTTGCAGAAGCAATGCATTTTTCGAGTGCTAAGGACAGAAACCCAATTTCGGCATCAAGTGCATATTATGGAGTGATTATAGACATATGGGAGGCTGATTACTTTAAAATTAAAGTTCCTGTTTTTAACTGTAAATGGTTTATCGGTAACAACAGTGTCAGACACGATGAATTTGGAATGACACTTGTTAATCTGAATAGATTGGAAGACACAGCTGATTCTTTTATAATGGCAACACATGCCAAACAAATTTTCTATGTAGTAGATCAATCAGATATGCAGTGGGCTGTTGTTTTACAAGGTAAAAAACAATATGTTGGTGAGGATGAATTTGATGAAGATGCTGATTTATGTGAGATCCCTACTTCCATGGAAAGATTAACAGAACATAATGATGAGTATGTTGAAGACATGGTTTGTTCCATAAGGAACGATCACGACAAAGGAATTTGGGAAAACAATCCAACTGTACATTCCTAAAATTACAGGTAACACATGTTTATTTCTTGTTTACATTTAGTTTTTTCACATAATGTTAGATATTGTAAATTTTTTATTTATTAAAACATGTATCAAACCAAAATGATAAAACAATAAAAACCGTAAAGAGGAGAAGTACTGGGCGCACCGGCAGGCCGGTGGGGGATCACCGGTCGGCCGGTGATGAGCCAGCGGCCGGCCGGTGGTCCAGACAGAGAGGAAGGCTCTCTGTCTAGTCCACCGGCTGGCCGGTGGTGATCCAGCGGCCGGCCGGTGGTGATCCAGCGGCCAGCCGGTGGTCTAGACAGAGGAAGGCTCTCTGTCTGGTCCACCGGCCGGCCGGTGGTGAGCCAGCGGCCGGTCGGTGACACCAGGCAGTGGGCAAGTCTACTGTTTTTTTGTGAACTAATGTTTGTTTTTTTGATTTGAAGGAAAATGACAGATCAATCAGTTGATCAGCCACATGATTCTGGAGATGAGCATATTGTTCATACATCTGGGGAGGAACATTCACATGCTCCTATTACGAAAAAGAGTTCAAAGGTTGGTAAGCGTGGGTGCACACTTTTACCAAAATTATCACTTGCCCATACGAAGGAGGAGAGGATAGTCGTTGAGTTTGATGATGATGATATTCCTAGAGGTACAAATGCAAAAGATTTTAAGAGTTTTGTAGCAACTCAGGCTAAGAGAAATGTAATCATTCTGTATGATGACTGGAGAAGTGTGGATAAAGCGATAATCTCTCAGTTGTGGGAGACGATTTTGATAATATCTTTTTCTATTATTTGACTATTATTTAAATATTTCTAGTATATATAATATGTTTAACCTCTTATTTATCAGATGACATTTGATATTCCTGACACTGGAGGAGTCAGGAAGAAATGCTTATCGTTGGCTGCCAGGAGATGGAGGGATTTCAAATCAACACTCTCATCTGATTTCATTTATGGTCATAGGAGTCATGACAATCCATGTCATATATATCCTTTTATAGATGAAGACACATGGAGATAGTTTTTTGAAAGTAGAATAAAAGAGTCATTTTTGGTAAGGGCAATGTAAACTTTTATAATCTTTCTTATATAAATGATCTTATTAATGTTTTGTTAATGATTTATTATTCATAATTTATAGAAAACAAGGAAATATCATCAGGAGATCCAATCTAAAAATGTATACCCTCATATTTTATCTCGGGGAGGGTATGCATTTTTGGAAGAACAAATGATGGCGGAAAAATTTCAACAACTAAGAGCTGAGTCTTCAAGCTCTGGAGAGGTGGCCCCTCCATCCCCTCCATCTAGACATGAGAAATGGAAAAGAGCTCGGAAGGGCAAAAAAGGACAATATCTTTCGGAAGAATCGAGACTCGTAGTTGAGAGGATTGTAAGATATCTATTTTATTTATTTAAGTTTACTATTTTCGTCATATATTTCCAATCATTATAGAAATGTTCAATTAATTATTACAGGACTCTCTTGAGGAGCAGAGTTCACAGGGGACATTTACACCATCTGGGAGGGAAGATATTTTATCTGTGGCATTGGGAAAGCCCGAACATCCTAGCCGTGTAAGAGGATATCCGGCAGGAGTATCGGTAAGAAAAGTGTTGCCACGTTCCTTAACTTCTAACGTTGAGGGAGTTTATAAAAAAAATAGAATCCTTGGAGGCTGAAGTCTATAATATTAATGCGACAATGGAGGACAAGATTAGAGCATCGGTGCAGTTTATGTTTGCAGGCTTGCAAAGACAATTTCAGGGTGCAGCTCCCACTCCACCTCTCCCAGTAGCTCCCACTCCCCCACCTCAGCCTGCGGACCCCATTTTTGATCCTCCTCCTCCGCCGCAGCTACCTACTTATTGTGAGTTGTATGTTGATGATCCTCAACATCATATAGTTTCATATGGGATGGTATATTGTATAGGAGATACAGTTCATCATCAACAGTTAGAGGTAGAGAATCAGAGGGTCACTGTACAGGATATTATAGATAGATCAGCTCGGGTACCATTACCTACAGATGAGGTGACGACAGTTGGACATAGTATCGGCCATTTTTTACTTTGGCCATCCAGACTTCTTCGACTCATTACCATAGAGGTATGGATGTTATATCTTTTATTTTATATTTTTATTAATGTTTTATCATTTGAAAACTAATATATTTTTCAATTTATTTTTACAGGAATACTTCAAAGGTAAAGAAATACTGTCTAGACAACAACAAAGACAGATAGCTATGATATCAGATGCAGATACTAGCAGTCTTGACAAATTGTCAAGATATTCAAATTTGTTGGCGGATCATTATGACTTTAGAATGGAAGCTCATGTATGTGGACGTGAACTAAGTGTGGGGATTATGAAAACTGATATCATGGAGTTTTTCACTAGAGATAAGTTGGGCATCATTGTGGTGCAAATTTTTATCATGTAAGTCTTAACACCTTTTCCTTGCGTTATATTTATTAAAAATGTATACTTATGTCTGCTTTGTATTAGGTATCTGTATAAAACTTGTGAGAGGAATAAGCTGACAGATGTATATGGATTCGTGGACCCACAATTGATTTCCCCTGATGCATGTGCATTGGATGAGGAACAAAGAATGCTTTATATTGCTGATAGATTTGAAAAGAATGTAATAACACAGTGTTGGATGATGCCTTTTTGTGAGAGGTATGAAACACATCCCTCTCAAAGAGTTAATTATCTTTTAACATAAAAAACCACTAACGTTAAATTTCCTTTTATCTGGGATCATTGGATGTTAGGGGTTTTTTGCCCTAGGGAGAAAACACTTTATTGGATATGCTCTCTCCATGATGATGTGCGAGAAAGTTTTAAGAATATATTGGAAACGTAAGTTTCAATTTCACAATAGTTTTATATATTATAATGAATTTTAAATTTACCCCATTCGTATTATTTTCTAACAGGGCATGGGTCCACTTTCGAAAAAGCGCAAAGAAAAGGAATTTCAAGATCAAATATGTACATGCGAAGGTAAATATCCATTTATAATTTGGAAATTTTGATTTATTACATAAAAATAATATATTGAATTTACACTCATTCAAATAGAAATGTCATGAGCAACAAGGCATCATCGAATGCGGATATTACATGTTAAGATTTATGTATGAAATAATAACAACTGGGACAGTTCTGAGTTTTGACCTGGTAATATTTCCTCTTTCTCATAATATTTCAATTTGATTTATTCATTATACACGTTGACTAATATCCTTTTCCTTTGTAGCTTTTTGATGACCCTCAACCCTTTACTGCTGAAGATATCAAACACTTACAAGTGGAGTGGTCAAATTATTTTACAGGTTTGATTGGCTTTTAGTTGTTTGTAATGTGAAATGTAATTTTGAATATTGTCAATGTAATTGTGTATTTCGTAGTCATTTAGGTTGGATTTAGTTTTTTTTGAAGTTGGCAGTGTAAGTTTTGAATGTTATATAAGTGAATGTTTAATTTTTCTCTACTTCTTGTTTTGGTATACTGTTGATGGTTTTTCTGGTCTGGATTTTGGTATGGGGGGAGAGGTTCCAAGGGGGTGGGTGGGTGTTTGGGGGGTGTCCAAGGGATATGGGAGGGGTGTCCAAGGTGTGTTTGGGGCTGTCCTAGGGGTCGGGGGGGGGGTGTAAATGAGGGTGGGGGGTGTCCAAGGGGTGGGGGTGTCCAAGGGATATGGGCGGGGTGTCCAAGGTGTGTTTGGGGCTGTCCAAGGAGTCGGTTGGGTGTAAATGAGGGTGGGGGGGGGGGGGCTGTCCAAGGGGTGGGGGGGTGTCCAAGTGGTGGGGGGTGTCCAAGGGATATAGGAGGGGTGTCCAAGGGGTGTTTGGGGCTGTCCAAGGGGATGGGGGGGGGGTTTCCAAGGGGTAGGGGGGTTTCCAAGGGGTCGAGGGGGGGGGGGTGTCCAGGGGGTGGGGGGCTGTCCAAGGGGTGGGGGGTGTCCAAGGGGTGGGGTGGGGGGTGTCCAAGGGGTGGGGGGGTGTCCAAGGGATATGGGAGAGGTGTCCAAGGGGTGCTTGGGGCTGTCCTAGTGTTCGGGGGGTGTAAATGAGGGAGGGGGGGGGGGCTGTCGAAGGGGTGGGGGGGTGTCCAAGGGGTGGGGGTGTCTAAGGGATATGGGAGTGGTGTCCAAGGTGTCTGGGAGTTCTGTCCAAGGGGCCGGTTGGGTGTAAATGAGGGTGGGGGGCTGTCCAAGGGGTGGGGGTGTCCAAGGGATATGGGAGGGGTGTCCAAGGGTTGTTTGGGGCTGTCCTAGTGTTCGGGGGGTGTAAATGAGGGTGGGGGGGGGGGGGGGGGGGCTGTCGAAGGGGTGGGGGGGTGTCCAAGGGGTGGGGGGTGTCCAAGGGATATGGGAGTGGTGTCCAAGGTGTCTGGGAGTTCTGTCCAAGGGGACGGTTGGGTGTAAATGAGGGTGGGGGGGCTGTCCAAGGGGTGGGGGGTGTCCAAGGGGTGGGGGGGTGTCCAAGGGATATGGGAGGGGTGTCCAAGGGGTGTTTCGGGGGGTGTAAATGAGGGTGGGGGGCTGTCGAAGGGGTGGGGGGTGTCCAAGGGGTGGGGGTGTCCAAGGGATATGGGAGTGGTGTCCAAGGTGTCTGGGAGTTCTGTCCAAGGGGCCAGTTGGGTGTAAATGAGGGTGGGGGGGCTGTCCAAGGGGTGGGGGTGTCCAAGGGGTGGGGGGGTGTCCAAGGGATATGGGAGGGGTGTCCAAGGGGTGTTTGGGGCTGTCCAAGGGCTTGGGGGGTGTCCAGGGGTCGGGGGGGGGGGGGGTGTCCAAGGGGTCTAGGAGGGCTGTCAAGGTGTGGGGGGGTGTCCAATGGGTGTTTGAGGCTGTACTAGGGGTCTTGGGGTGTAAATGAGGTTGGGGGGGCTGTCCAAGGGGTGGGGGGTGTCCAAGGGGTGGGGGGGTGTCCAAGGGATATGGGAGGGGTGTCCAATGGGTGTTTGAGGCTGTACTAGGGGTCGTGGGGGTGTAAATGAGGGTGGGGGGGGGGGCTGTCCAAGGGGTGGGGGGGTGTCCAAGGGTTGTGGTGGGGCTCCAATGTGGTGGGGGAGGGCTGGCCAGGTTGTTAGGTGGGTATAGATGAGGGTGGGGTTCAGTTGGGGCTTGGGGGAGGGCTGGCATGGTTATTTTTGTTGTTTGGTTTCTGGTTGCTTTTTGGTGAGAGCAGTGCAATTATTTTAAAAAAAAATATCGCTTTCACGTCGGTTATTTTATAACCGATGTGGTAAATAAATTGGTAGGGGTTTATCACGTCGGTTTTTTCGAGAACCGACGTGATAAATCATCCCCGGGCCTTTTATCACGTCGGTTCTTAATATAACCGACGAGCTAAAAGGCCTGGGAATCGATTTACCACGTCGGTTATTGGATAACCGACGTGCTAAAACGTTTCCCAGGCCTTTTTATCACGTCGGTTATTTAAGAAACCGACGTGATAATAGGCCCGGGGAAGGGTTAATCACGCCGGTTATGTCATAACCGACGTGATAAACGATATCCCAGGCGTTTTATCACGTCGGTTTAGAAAATAACTGACGTGATAAACCCCCCCCCCCCGCGCATATTTATCACGTCGGTTATTAATGAACCGACGTGATAAACACCGTGATGTTAGGGATGTTATGTCGGGTTTTAAATAACTGACGTAAAAAACGTTATTTATAACGTCGTCCGTATTAACGTCGCCTAAAAACCGACGTAAATAATGAAAAATAACCGACGTAAAAAATGTTTTCTTCACTAGTGTATGATGTATGGTTTATGATTTTGTGGCACATATAAGAATGGTATCATTATGAGATGGGTGGGACCTATATATCCCTCAAATGCATTGGGTAATGATTTTATATCTCATGAGATAGACATGGCTGGAATGGCAGGTTAAACCGGTTCAGTGAAACATGATTGAAATGAGGAGTGAACTCTGTTTATAAATGGACTTTTTCCACTAAGATAGTCTTGGAAATATGTCTTGACTAATAAGAAATGATTCTCTATGATTCTATGTGTATGCCCCAAAGTTTCATGTTTTAATTTATGATTATTGAGATTACATTTCACTACTATGATTTATCCCATGTTATGATATTATGTTCTCTTTTGCAGGTTAAGATTTCCAAAATGTTATGTTCTTATGAATATGATGTGATTGATATTTATTTTGTTTACCCTTACTGAGCATTTGAGCTCGCCCTTTTATGTTTTCATTTCCCTAGGATATAAAGAAAGGTTTTAGGTTAAAAAAAGAAGATCTTTATGGGAGATTTTTAAGATCTTTCACCACGATTAGAAGATTATATTCCGAGTTTCCAAAGACACTAAACTATTACGGTCCTTGTTTGTGTGTTTTTGTTATGTACTAAGTATTCTTCAAAAGTAATGTAATGTCCATGTACGTCAAGATTCGGGTCTCAACATTTGGTATCAGAGGAATGTTTTAGTCAACCTTTGGAAACTAGGATGCGAAAATGTAAGTGAGATCCCTAGAGATATTTCTAAGGTATGTCTAGGGATGTCCCTATGGATAAGTATATGTATAGGATATAGTCCTAGAACTACGGTAACAATCGTAGAATTTATCTTAAGATGTTATATATTGAGGGTGTTCCCCCTTTACTATGTTGTTTTCCCTAGCATGATTTTTTCCTCTCACACTACTCTTTTTGGGTTTTAGAAAATAGCTGCAAATAGGAAGATTCATGATAATGGAGGATATGACAGACAATGGAATGATATTATCCATGAGAAACCAAATGAAACATGATTTTGAAGTCCAAACATCGTTATTATGACTAATCAGTAATCTCATAATATGATCAATAATCTCAACTTTGGTAAGTTTCCCAACTCAGATAATAAGAGAAAGATGGAGTTCCATGATGATCATAGAGGAAATAATGTTCAATTTCCCTCATGTAAATCATGTGGGAAGAGGCATCGGGGAGATTGTTTCAAAGGAACTAGAAGATGCTTTGGGTGTGGAAAAGAAAGACACAAATCCAGTAAGTTCAAAGGAAAAGGTTTAGTTAACACAATTCATGAGGATAATGGTATTTCTACGACATCAACAATGGTTAAATGTTTTAAATGTGGAATGTACGGACAATATGAAAACCAATTCCCTAAGGGAAAGTCTCATGAAGAGAATCAGTACGGCCGTATGGGTTGTATTTATGTTGTTGATGATGAAGAGACTACAAATGATATGTGAGATGAAAGAATTGTTGAAGCTTGGTCAATGGTTTAAAAAGGTAGTGGAATGATTACATGTTTATCAAGTGTAATGTTGTATAAGTAATCTCATTGTACTATGGAATAAAGAGTCATCTAAGGATTATTACACTGTTGTCTTTCCTTGAGTTTTGAAAGTGTATGATTAATGGTACCAGTATCCATGAAAGGTTATTCAGATATTTTTGGAATGTATATGATATGCGCATAATTAAGGGATAAAGAGAAAATTAAATGTTTGATTGTATTCATGAGATCATGACTGATATAAGGAGAAGGTTATATCATGGTTTGAGTATATAGAATTTTTTGATTTTGGTATGTGGAAAGAGTTAACTTTTGACAGCATTCATGTTTTCTCTAAGGTTTAATGAGTATTCATTTTTCAAGAGAATACATGATTAAGGTATTCATATGATTGGAATGTGACCAACAAGATATATGGGGGATAAATGATCGTATTCACATGCTTTGTTGATGAAATTTCAAGTAATCGTTTTCTTTATACTATAAGCTTGGACCAAAGTATTTTAGATAAGCCTAAATATTGGAATGTATTATGTTGGACATAAGTTAGTATAGAACATTTTTTTTGATATTATTTATGGGATGTTATAGTAATGTAGTTTTAGAAAAAGGACAACCTATAGGACGGACGATAGCCCATCATGTCGGACAAGGCTGTGGGAATTGAACCCACAACTGAAGTGCGACTGGCCTTTATTGCCTACCACTAGCCTACATGAAGTCCCTGTTTAGTAGAAACTAGTTTTATTATATTATGCAGTATAATATAAGAATTATAAGTCCATTTTACGAACCATATATGATTAATCTCACTATAGATGGACTTACGTATTTTTTGAAAACGTTTCTAACCATTTGTTTGATACAGATGGAATGACCCATCATTCTATTACATGATCTGCTAACACATCATGAATGACACATTAAACTTCATTTCCTTAAGAAGAACGACCAACGGTGAGACTATACCAAAATCATGAAAGTATTTCTTCTAATTCCAATTTCATCAACTTTAGGGAAATGATCTTGAAAACCAAAAATGTTGTCCTAGTGCTCTTATATCTGATGAATCAGATGGTACCTTATATCGTCACAAATTTCTGGCTTTGTGATTGCCGGATTTTCTATAGCCATGTTCTCTACCACTCTCCATCAGAACATGATGGTTAGATTTCTCTTCCATATCCATATTTTCACCTATGTGGAAACCTAGTGATTAGTTTATTTGGGTAACCGTTATGTTTCATACTTTCATTTTTAAAGATTGGTTTGGGTATTCCTTTTTACGACGTGGGTTTCTATTAAAGAAACTTTTGGGTAGTAAACCATTTGTAACCCCGATGAATTTCTAGGGAGAAATTCATTTTAAGGGGGGTATAATGTAACACCCCAAGATTTTATGAAAAATATTATTTTTAAATACATTAATGTATTGTTTTGTATGCTACACCAAAAAGAGCTTACACAACACACATCCTTTACTTTCCTTGCTGTACACGCAATCGCGACCTTCCCCGATAGCGTGTGTAGTACGCAATAACGAGTTTTACTAAACAACGATATGCTATTAAGATAGTATTAAAACTAGCCATTATGAATAGTAATAACCACTTTTTGAAATTTTGTAAATTTTAGTTTTCAAAATGGACTTCATTTTTGGATTCGGAATTTCAAAATTAGCTTAGCGTGAAATTTTGGTACATTTCGGATAACTTTCATTTTCTGATGAATAGTGAAAATTACTAAATTTTAATTAAAAACAACCTTTTTAATAGAAATAATTACTAGTGATAAATTATTAATTTGAGTGCTTTTAAAGTATATTTAAAACATATTTTTACAATTTAATAAAATGATGGTCATTGGATGTAATTTCACATTTAAACCAGACATAAACAACTGTCAATCTTTTGATAGTTATTATCTCTTAAGAACACGCTATTTGTTTTGACGACGGGAATTAATTTTTAAATTAAGTAATTCAACTGATATGTTTTTAATTTGGTAAAATAGACATCATTTTTGAGTTCATAATATCAAATATAGCTTAGGACTAATTTTTGGTATTTTTCTGGAAACTTTCATTTTTTGATGAATAGTGAAACTACTAAGTGGTAGTTAAAAAAATAAATTTTTCATAAAACTTAATTTTACCGATTCTGTGAGTGGAATTTCAAAAATCCTAGAGACACGGTTGATGTCATTAAGTAATATGTAGTTCAATGAGATGAAAATAATTTTTAGAGAATAGTATCTTTTTACTTTTTTTACCACAATTAAATGTAAATAGGGTAATTAAGGGTAAAAATGATATTATTATTACCCTAAAACATGTCCTAATTCTACTGGATAAGTGTAATTCGACCAAAAACAACCTTATTAATAAAATATGACCATTTAGGCCCACTTGGATGAGATTAGAACATTTATTATTAATTTATTTAAAAAAGGTTAAAATAGTTAAAATCAAAGTTTAATAAGTATATCATTTTTAATATAGGGTTATACATAATATAAATTCAACTATAAATATTCATTAGAAATATAAAATGACTTCATACATAATGATATTTTATTTGTAATTTTTAGACATTAAATAAGTTATTTTATTTATGACACAAAGATGATGCAGTAATTATCTTATTAATGAAATATTGACATAATTGATGTTATAAATACCCAAATAAATGTAATTTGATACTTTTTACGAATTACACTAATTTTATAGGTTAAAATGACATGTTAGTATTGATTTAATTAATTTTTTTTCAAACTAATCATTCTGTTATAATTTTCACAAAAATCAATTACTATATAGTGTCAAAATTGACATAAAAAAGTTTTTAAAACAAATATTATATTATTAATTGTTATTTTATTCCTAAAAATATAAGGTTTGGAAAAATGACTATAAGGTTATATATATTAATAATAAACATCTTGGGGTTCGTTTGGCTTGTTATAGTAAGTTTATTAACCTTATAGTGTAAGAACACAAAAATACACGGTAAAAGTAAAATTATCTAACTTAAAGTTAAAACTAAATGATAAGGTTAAAATAGTAAACTAAACTTGTCCAAATTCTATTGGATGAGATTATTGCGACCCACCCCCACCATATCTTCGAAATAAATCAAATTGGAGCTATTTAAAACCGAATTTGTCTTTATAATAAAATAATATTTTTAGTTTTTCCAAAAGAGCCCCTCTCCTCCCTTATAAAAGGCCACCTCCTCCCTCTCTTCCTCACACCACTTTGAGCCTTCATGCTCGTCCAACCCCTGCCAATTTCTCCTCTCCACTTCCCTAGAAACATCCTAGTGGTCTTGTGCTTCTTCAAAGACAAATTTTAGTGCCCTAAAAAGAGATCTCAAAGAGGCGATTCAAAGAAGAGGTAATGTACGTTACCAATTCTTTCAACTTTATTTCTTCTTCCACTTCTTCTTATTTAGTTGTTTCATTATTAAGTAATAACATCAGTTTCACTCATATAATGATATTTTATTATATGTATGAAACAACCCTATTTCAACATCTATCTATCCTACGGAAAACGAAATCACCGCGCGTGCGTACGTACAGAATACCGTCTCCACACCGTGGTGTAATCTATTTTCCACCACCACCTTACTTGGATGGGTATAATGGTGTAAATAATGACTATATATGATTATTGTAATGCGATATTTATTATGAAATAGTATAGATACACTCCAATAAAATTCCATGATCATGGGAACGATATCATCGCTCATGCGTACGTACGGAATACCGTCTCCACGATGTGATGTGACTCGTTATACATGATCTTCATTGCATAATGATTATAAAAATGAATTGAGTGAATAAATATGATATATATTACACTAATACCATTCTGGAAATGAGGTATCTATAACCTAAAAATAAGGATAAGAATTTATTCGACAAAACACGCATAAGAACAAAAAGTAATAAACACCCGAATAAACAAGTAGTAATGAAATATTACTAATAAGAAGCTAATAATATGACCATATATGATATCATAAAAATATGTATGATTCTGAAATAAGTCAATAACTTTATTTAAATCATTTTACAGGAGGTTCAGACACTTACGAAGCAAATCGGACCTAAGGTAAGGGAAATATCACAATCTCATTTTTATCGGAGATTGTTTATACTATGAAATTTACTAGGGTGTATTTTATCATCCACATCCATGTTTCCTTAATATGTAATATTATTTACATCCACCTAAAATTTTTTAAATCCAAATTTACCCTTCGGTGAGTTCTTAGTAAAAGATATGAAAGGAATCTTTTGTCGTTTTTCGTACGAGGTACTTTTTGACTTTTCCGACAAAGGTACGAGAAGAATGTTTTCTTAACTTATACGGAATGAATGGATTTTTAAAACAATATTTCCAAGAATATTCCTTTACTTGTTTTCAAGTTTATTTTTAATCAACTTCTTTTAGTTTAAAATTGTATGACATGTTAAGAAAGGAAAAAATTGTTTTGAAGTAGAGATGATATTTTCCTCAAGAATGGAGTTCAAGAGTTTTATCAAAATTATTATCCATCTAGGATAATAAAGGGTTATGTTTTTATGCCTATTATTACATTTATTTGATTAGGTTGTGATGGAATTATTTTTATGAATTCCTTTATCTTTATTGAATTGTTTTATGATGTCACGATGTTTAAGATTCCCATTTTTATTACATGGGTTATGCTATGATGTATGGTTTATGATTTTGTGGCACACATTATAATGTTATCATTTTGTAAGGGTGGGACCTATATCTCCCTACAATGCATTGGGTAAATATTTAATATATCATGAGATAGACATGGCTGGAACGGCAGGTTAAACCGGTTCAGTGAAACAGGACTGAAATGAGGAGTGAACTCAGTTTAGAAATGGACTTTGTCCACTAAGATAGTCTTGTAAATGAGTCTTGACTAATAAGAAATGATTATATATGATTATGTGTGTATGCCACAAAGTTTCATGTTTTAATTTGTGATTATTGGGATTACATTTCACTACTATGATTTATCCCATGTTATGATATTATGATCTCTTTTGCAAGTTAAGATTTCCTAATTGTTATGTTCTTATGAAGATGATGTGATTGATATTTCTATTGTTTACCCTTACCGAGCATTTGATCTCACCCTTTTATGTTTTCTTTTCCCCAGGATATAAAGAAAGGTTTTAGGTTAAAAAAAGATCTTTATGGGAGATGCTGAAGATCTTTCACCACGATTAGAAGATTATATACCGAGTTTCCAAAGACACTAAACTATTACGGTCCTTGTCTGTGTGTTTTTGTTATGTACTAAGTATTCCGCAAAAGTAATGTAATGTACATGTACGTCAAGATTCGGTTCTCTACACAGGTAGTTTAGGAATCTAGTTTTGAGTGGGGGATGTTGGAGTTGTTTGCTAATTTCCACATGGAGGTCCATGATAGACAAGGGAATTAGACCCCATTTACCTAGGCAATTGAGTCCACCATTATGAGTTAGAGTATGAAGAGGTAATATGAGGACCTAGTGTGCTTGGTGTTGAGGGATATTATTGAAGGTGGGGAGTCACCTTCCGATTGATAATGAGATAATTAATATTCATTTATGATTTTTCCTACCTACAAGTATGCAGAAAGAGTTGATCCATGAGTTCCATACCTCATGGAGGGAGGTGAATCATGGTTTAACAAAAATTAATTATAATCATCGTAGACTGTATTGGTGTCAAGTGATGAATTAAGTGGTTGCAGGTTTCCTGAAGTAATGTTATACCTCTCAAAAGGTGAAGGACTAGCATCAGCGATCAAGTGGATTGTTAAGACCTTTTACCATTCTAGAATGGAAATGGGATGACATGATGATGGATTTTTTCATGCATATTCATATTATTACGCATAATAATGATGAAATATGGGTAGTTGTGGATTAGTTGATGAAGTTATCACATTTCTTACCGATTCAAGAGACCTTCACTGTTGACAAGTTGGGTGAGTTCTATGTTCAGGAGATAGTGCAGTTTCATGGGGTGTCATGGAAAATAGTTTTGAGTCATGATCCACATTTTAACTCAAGATTATAAAAAGGTTTATATAATGTGCATGGTACCCAGGGTTTTTTTTGAGTATTCCCTTACACCTATAGATAGATGGGTAGAAAGAGTATACTTTTCAGGTAAAAGAGGACATGTTGAAGGCATGTCTCCTAGATTTTGGTGGATATTAAGAGAATAATTTTGCGAATTTTTAGTTCAATAATAATAATACTTTCTAGAAAATGATTCATATGGAATCATATGAGGTGACCCATGGTATGCCTTATAGGTATCTGTTATGTTGGATGGAACCCGGAGAATTCATGTTTTTGGGTCTGAGTCTCTGGAATGAGATATCCTAGCAGGTTTAGTTATTTTAGAAATGAATGGATAAAAATCAGAGTAGTCAAAAATAATATGAAGATCGACTTCATAGACCTCTTTAGTTTATAGAGCGTGACTATGGGTTTCTTTTTGTGTCTCCAAGGTTGGGTCACTGTTGGATTCATAAACAGGGTATGTGGGTGCGGCTTAGTTTTTTGGGTCCCTTTGATATTGTGGAGAGGATCAGAATGGTGGCATACAAATTGGATCTTACACAACATTATAGTGTTATGAACAATGAATTTTACGCGTCATAGATTTGGTAGTACCACCATAATCCATACCACATGTTTGATATTGATGTTTTTAGCTTGAAACTGATGCGTCCATTGAAGAGCATCCGGTTTATTTTGCGGACCGTAGAGAGAACGTCTTGTGGGGTAAATTCTATGCCTTTTTTTTGACTTTTGTGGATACATGGTAATGTTTGGGAAGAATAATGTGAAAGAGAATATGATATATGGGCCCAATGTGCCAATCGTTTTTCCTTGGATTCCCAATGATTCTTGGGGGTGTGCCTCAAGAATGAACCATTCAAGGTGGGGAGGTTTTAAGATCCCAAACATCTTTTAGGTATATTATTATTAAAATTTATCATTTAAATACCATTATTATAGTTAATGAAGTGTCTCTTAAGTCTATGTGAAGGCTCAGGGGTGTTTGAGGGGTTTGAGACACAACAATAGGGAGATCAGAGCCATCCAGTGCATGTTTCACAGTTGACACATGGTTAGTAGTAACCACATGTCCTAACAATGCTCACATGGATGTGAGGTGGATAGTTTAATGAAACCATGCAAGGGAGAAGAAAAAACCATGGGTCTTGGTTTGAGATACCCCACATGGTAATTTCATAGTTTTTATCTTTTTTGGTATCCCTGGGTAACCGTGTGGTTTGGAACCCTCTTGGACAGAGGGTGGTAGAAAACTTGAAAAATAGTGTGTCCAAACCGTGAACCCATTTAAAAGTATTTTTTAAAAATTCCTCCCCCACTGAATAAGTTTTATAACACATGACTCTCTTCAATTATTCTTTCTGTAACCCCAAGGACAAACCAAATCACCATAGACATCCAAAGGGCTGATCTCCCTCATTTCTAAGCCGTATGGAGCGTCGTTGTTTGATAATTGATTGTACGATAGAGTATAACACTAATATTCGATCCTTTTTCTAGATTAGTTCTGGTATAGTTCTTCGTATTCTTCTTATAAACCCCTAAAACCCTCTATTTCCTATGTATCATACATTGGGGGCCTCTAAGTGTTCTTGAATCAAAATGAAAGGCTAGTGTTAAGAGAGAATTCATCTTTGGAATCGAGGGAGGTGGTATAAAAGTTATATACTATAGTCTGGTTGATTATTTATGTGTATGTGATTATTATTAGGAGTTGTTTTATTGACCATTGTATTTTACATGATATAAATGATAAATTGATTGGGTAAATGTTTAATCTAACCCCACATGATCCCCATGTGATTCATTGAGGATTATTTGATCTGGTTATGATCCATACATGGGGTGTTCTTATTCTTGAGCTCGGAAATTGAAATGATAAGTGTATAATGTAACTGGTTGGACTTGGATCCCCAAATAAATGTGTTGACATGTTATCTTGGGTTATGAGATGAAACTATTGGTAATTGTGTTTGTTTGTTAACTTGGTATAAGGGTTGTTTTGTATAATTATAATGAGTTAATTGAGTAATGGATTAAAATGGTGGATTTTGTTGATTATATAAGATTTTTGAATGGTAAATGGGTTAATTTGAATAAGTCATATAAATGATAATGCATAAACGGGTCAAAGAATAATGATGGAAATGTGTTCAATGAACTTTTTTTGTAAATGATTAATGTGTTGAATGGTTATGGTTTGGTTTTTGAAATGTGTTATTATTAAAGGATCACATGCACACAGATTGATAGTATGTGGGTTATTGACTAGAGGTTCTATACCCACAGGTCCGGTTGGTTTGAGGCTTTAAACCCAACCCGTAGAATGCACAGGTTAAAGAGCCAAACTGATGCCCTATTCCACAAAATATTTTCATGGATAAGACTTGCTAGACTTAGGCTCCATGGTAATTATGATGTAAGAGTTTCTGAAATTTTTTTCCATAATGACATAGGGAAGTTCACAATTCCCATTATGCATAGTAGTTGGACAGAATATGTAATAGTGTAAATGATGAAAATTCCTAATCCATGAAAGAAATTATTTAATTATTTATGTTATTATTATTAACTAATGGCGCCTATTTTATTTATTTTTTTCTTTATTATTCATTTAGTACGTGCATACACTAACTTTTTACACTTGATATTTTGTAGACGCCATTATTGGTGGTATAATGAGTAGAACTCACACCCATTTCAGGCTGTAGTGGGTTACTCAAGTATATTTCATGGTTGTAGGTAAAGATAAGGGAAAATTCCTAATGATAGAGGGTTAATTCAGGCTTGGTACGTATATGTATGAGGAATTCAAACTTGGAGTCAGTACCCATTTTGAGGATTATTTAATATATATTTATTTTGGTTTTACTTACACTTGGCACTATATGAAATGACATTGAATATTTTTTATTTAGGTGTGGGACTGTACCCAGTTTTGGGAAGTGTTTAGTAATGTATGATTACTGATTATTTATTGTTATATCCTTTACTTCATGATTTATCTGAGGTGGATTAATCTGATAAAGAGGCTATAGTATCCCCATGTGATCTATGAGAACCTAGCAACTATTCTACAACATCTAGTGTATGGGGAGGCATGCTTGAGTTCATATGATAAACCATATCGGTGAACGATTTTAGTGGAATCTAGGATAGGGATGTTAAAATTATGAAGAATTAGCTACATTAAAATCACGGAGATTGTAGGCCATACATATGTTAGGATAATGTTTTCATTTTTCATGAATCATTATGGAAATGAAGTATGTATTATATTATATTTTTAGAATGATAATGATATGAGATATACTATATTTTATACTTATATATTTCATCTGTGTTGTTCTATAATGAAAATATCATCAAATCACTTTTTGAAGGTGACAGTCCACACATACACAAATGATATTATCATCTTTTTATGAATTAAAATGAAATAATGAAAATAATATATATATATATATATTATCATTATAGAATAATTAATATGATTTTAATATCCTTATTATTTCATGTTTACCATATATAACAATTAACATTATCTTTATCACCATCCATGTGAAGAGTTACTGAATGGAGAATCTTATTGATTCACGAGGCGATAGTCCACCATACTCAAGAGCAATGTTATCATATCCACTATAGAATAAAAGGTAATATATATATATATATATAAATATAATTATACCATAGGTATAATAATGTTATAATTATAATATATATACTTTATATCCATTATAATACCCAACTGCGAAATATGGAAATTGGAAAATGAATGACCTCAGTTCATGAGGTTGTAGTCAGTCATATACACGAACAATGATTTAGTAACACATTTTATGAATGAGGAGGTGGTTGACGGTCATAATTTTTTTATAAAATAATCCTATTATACTATTTATAATGTGGTTAATATATCACCATTCCCTAACAAAAATTTAAAGTGGTCAAGATAAAAGTGTAAAAAAGATGCATGTTAAAGAACATTTCCTATTTTTGGATATCCTCCTTAGGTTTGCAATAAAGCCTTAAAAAGTTAGATTTATTCCAAAAATGATGATTATAGAAATATGGGAGGGATGTTTTTTAGTGAATTTTAAATGTATTGGATAAACCAAATTGGTTTTAAGGTGTGAAGTTGAGAGGATATGGGTGTCATTTTAAAAGCGGGGTGAGTGGTACACTTGTAATTGTTTTTGAAATATTGAATTAAATCCACATTTTATCATGTCACCCGGCCCCAATAGTGGTAAATTATTGATCCTAGAAGATATATGAATTATATATGTCCAACCAATTGGTTTTGGCATGTTTTGGGTCATTCTTACACCTTATATCCAATTTTTAACCTATAAGTAAACATTTTTTTACCTTAATCACTGTAATTAATTTTAACTTTTTTAACAAATAAATATGGTAAAAAATTATGTTTAAATTATTAGATAATATAAATTAATATTATTAAAAACATAGAATCCATTTATTCAAATTTATCTCAGAAAATTGGCATAATTTATTTCAAAATTAACACTACAAGCGTGATGAAAATACCGGTTTTTAAAGTGAAAATGTTAAATGGTTTACAATTTTTTTATCAATATTTACTATTAAAAAGATTAAAATGACCAAAATGGGAATAAAGGATATATATTTTAATTAATTTTTCATTAAAACAAATTAAAAATATAAAATAATATTAAAAATGATTACAAACAGTTTTCAATTAAAAGTACATATTTTAACTATTAATGCCATGACCCGTCCCCCGGGGACCGTCCCGTGACTACCCCAAGCCTGCCTTCCATAGGCCAGGGGCTGGCGATTAGCACCAAAGTCATAAATCCCTAATTTGGGAAGGTATTGCCTTTATAACTGTAAACAAACACAACAGATCACACAAATGGATACAAAACACTAAGTGAAATTGTATAACAAGAGAGTGCTAAAAAGTAAAGGGGCCAGAAAAAAAAGCCCAAATGCAAAGTACAAGTACAACTGAAAAAGAAAAAATAACTAAAAGGTGAAAAACAATTCCTAGATTGTCCACCATGGATCCTACCTGAAGGGTGGGTACAGATGGCCTCCTTAGTACTCCATGTCCGTCAGTCTCCTTCAGGTACCGACTCATCAAGAGGTCCACATCCAGGTACCATCCAGTCCTCATACACATAGCCTTGGTCAATGTTGTCCATTGTCTGCATCCAACACAATGAGGTGCAGGAATATCCTGTGCAGGGTTGAGTATAATGATACTCATTAGGGACCCCGAGACCCTCAATGTCTCTCAAAATCCACCAAGGATAATCAATAAAGTTTAAAATCAACAGATAACCCCACTTAGGTATATGCCCATACATATACCTATGTTATCAAGTAATCCATCTCAATCATGAGGTAATCAAAAAGTAAGTGACTCAGATCACACAAGTATAAAAATTTTGTAGAGAGATAGAGATGATCAGATATAGCCACTGAATCATCTATTCTGTCTAACCAACACAGGATCCAGGAACAGAATTCAGAACTGTCGAACCCACACAGGATCTAGGAATAGTAAATGGAGCTGCCAAACCCACACAGGATCCAGGAATAGTCCTCAAAGCTGCAAAACCCACATAAGATCCAAGAACAGTCCTCAGTGCTTTCGAAGCCACACAAGATCCAGGAACAGTCGTCAGTGCTGTCGAACCTACACAGGATCCAGGAACAGTCCTCAGTGCACAGCCAGCCACATGGTTCCACAAAGAGCATGATTGATTTTGATAGGGTTTGATCCTCAATCCAAGTGTCGATACATCAACAGCCACGAAGTCCCAAGTTGATGTATCCAAAAGATCCATATTTCAATAAGAAACTCAATGCGACAGACGGTGCATCAATCAGACGCCCGGTCTGAGAGTTATTGGCATTTTTATTCTAAGGGACCAGTTGGATTTACGTTCGATCCAACCCGGACATACCCCAACTGTGTCCAAACCATGAGTAGGATATACAAAAATAATCGTCTCCTTACAAGTTTTCTATCACCACATAAGGTTTGTCAGTCGGATGCCCATAGCTCGAGTTACGGTCAAAAGTATGGAAACACACCAAAATGGGTCTGGGTCCGGTCCGGCCCAGTCGGACAGACCCGGGTCCGGACTGGGGTCCGACCCAGTCCGCGGGGATGGCCCGGCAGGCGAGGGCAGCCAAGACTACGCTGGGTCCGGCCCGGAAGCCCATGCGAGGTCCGGCCCAGTGGCCCGTAGAGCTGGCGGCCCGCGAGGTCCACCCTAGCAGTGTCCAGGGGGGAAGCTGCGCCCAATGGAAATCCCGAACGGCTATTCCGTTCGGGTGTGTGACAAACTGGAACCACATGGCGCCAGTACACATCTAGTAGGAACCAGAGGTGGGTCTGGCTCCTCTCGGATGGCCGAGCGGCCAGAAGAATCCCGCACAGCGCCATTGCGCCGCCCCTCCTCCAGCATCCCTGCAGCTCGGGTTGTCGGTCTTCCTCGGGGTCGGCCTTGCGTCGGCCGCTATTGCGCATCCACAGCCAGGGGCCGTGACCCCCTTGTGCTCCACCACGTGGTGATGTTTCGCCGCCCCTTCTCTGGTGACTCAGCGGCTCGGGCCACAGGTTTCCTTCCTGGCCAGGCTTGCACCGGCCCCAGCGGTCCGTCGGCTGCTGGTTACTCCTTCGACAGCGCGGTTGCGCCACCGCCATCCATGTGGTGACGATTGTCGCTCCATCCATCGGCGAACTTTCCGAGGATCACCAGACGAGTTCTGGTGGCCCGATTCTTGTTCCGGAAGAAGTCACGCACTTCTCGGGGCGTCGCCTTCGATCCGCAACCATTGTTGACAATTAATGCTCATCCCGGACTCATGCTGCGTTTTAGCATCAAATTCCACAAAGATATCGGAGTGGTCGGGCTGTGTTTGTTCATCCCGTACCCTCCGCGTTAGGGTGATAGAAGACGACATTGATTATAAATACTAGAAGGAAAATGAAGAACGTGCAACAATTAACTAAGCTTGAACCCCTACCCCAGATTCGTTATCATTAGAAAAGAAGATGAAGAAGTCAAGGATGCCATCATCAACGTTCTTCAAGGAAAACACTTCCTCCCTTGTTTTGGTTGGAGATCAAAGAATAATATGTCCATCATCGGCAAATGAATCATTCTTCGTTCTTTGATAGTCATTCTTCTTTGGGAGCTTTCACCCAATAATCCTCCCCTCAAATAACCAAAGTGAATAGACGTGCCTAATAATAGATTATACTATCTATTATTTTGTTGGCAAGAAATTCAAAAAGAATTCCTAAAAACATGGTTGGAACAATTAATGTGAAGGGTGGTGGAACCCTTAAGTGGGGAGCACAAGAGGTTTCTCCCAACTTAATGGGGAGTTCTAGAGGTTATAACCTCTGGTGGTCCCCACAAAATTAATCCTCATATGGGAGGTTGAGTTTTTGTGGGCCCCACCACCATAACCTCTCATGGGAGGTTATGTTGTGGTGGTACCCACCTCCAACCTCAACATGGAGGTTTTAACCAACTAATAAAAATAAAGTTTACACAACCGTATTTTTATTTAATTCATTAATAACCCAAAAACTATCTTTTATTTCTGACCAATTGTCATCGAGATGAAAGTCTTCTTAAGTGAAAACCAGCACTGTGAGTTCAACGGTGCCCTCAGATTATAATTTCGTGCACTAGTTCAAAAGTTATAAAAACCCATTCGTATGTTTACTGAACGTACCTGAAAAAAACATTAGATATTGATTCCAGGCACAACAGGCCTTGAAATCATGCGTCATCAGTTTTTTCAGACTCGTAAAATTCCAATGTATTTAAGAAAAAATATTCCATAGAAATTCCAGGTCTTTACATTCTCCCCACATCTGGGCTTTATATCCCCATAAGCTAGAACTCAAACTAAGGGAACAATTTAGGGTACTGAGCACGCATATGACCCTCTTTCTCCCATGTGGTCTCCTAGATGTTCCTGTGATGCCAACGAATGCGCACCGAAGGTATTGACCGTCCAAGAAGGACCTGCTCCTGGCGATCCTCAATTTCCACTGGAACCTCCGCAAATATCTCCCCATCTTCGATGTCAAACTCCCCATAGTCGATGATGTGAGAAGGTTCATGCATGTATCTCCTCAGTTGGGATATGTGGAAGAAGTCATGCACCCAGTGCAACTGAGGTGGAAGAGCTAAGAGGAATGACCCCTCGCAAACTCTTCTGTGGATCTGAAAAGGTCTGATGAAACACGGAAATAACTAGCCCACCTGACCAAATATCCATAATCCTCATCGAGGTGAGACCCGTAGAAAGACAAGGATGCCATCCTCAAACTCTAGAGGTCTTCGTCTCCTGTCAGCATACGACTTCTTTTTGCTCTGTGTAGTTTTCATCCGCTCCAGGGTGATCTGTACCTTCTCTGTGGTAGCTCGTACCATCTCTAGTCCCACTAGTGCTAACTGCCCTGGGTAAGTCCATCACAACGGTGATCTGTAGGGTCGCTCATATAATTCCTCAAAAGGTTCCATCCCGATGGTGGAGTGATAGCTGTTGTTGTAGGAAAACCCTACCAAAGGTAAGTGATCCTCTCATCTACGACCGATGTCAAAGACACAAGCATGAAACATGTCCCTAAGGGTATGAATGGTCTGATCAGTCTGACCATCCATTTGAGGATGGAAAGCGGTGATCAAACGAAGATGCATACCGAAAGCCTCCTACAACACCTTCCATAGCTGGGAAGTAAATCATGCATCATTATCAGAGATAATTGAAGAAGGTACTCCATGTAGCCGCACAATATCCTGCATAGAGAGGCGTCCCAATCTCTCTACTGAACCCTGCTCTCTGATCCGTAGAAAGTGGGCCGACATGGTGAGTCGGTCGACGATCACCCAAATCGAGTCGTGACCCATGGATTTATGTGGATGTACTATCATAAAATCCATGGATTTCCCATCCTACTTCCACTCTGGGAACTCTAAAGGCTGAACCAATCCTGCTGGTACCTGATGTTCTTCCTTCACTTGCTGACAAGTGAGGCACCATGAGAGAAACTCTACAACTCCCTTTTTTATCCCTGGCCACCAGTATAGTCATCGAAGGTCCGGGAACATCTTCCCTAATTTTGGATGTACCACTAATGGGGATTTGTGGAAATACATCAAAACTTCCTCCTGAAATGAATCTGGCACCATAGTATGTCCTCTGAAGAAGATGACGTGCTCCCCACTGTCATAAAATCCATCAGGTGCCTGTCCTGTGGATATATGGGCACGTCGTGTCTCGCAGTCAACCTCCCCATGCTGCACCACCCTGACTCGCTGATGAAGTGGGGGAGTGGATGTATGACACTGAAGGAAAGATGTTGCATTCCTATCCACAAAGGATATCAGCAAAGTGGCCAGATTCTCTATCGCCTCACCTAGAAGTTGTATACCAGATCTTCTGTTGAGTGCATTAGCAACAATGTTCCCCTTACTGGGAGTATAGACTATCTCAAAGTCATAGCCCTGGAGGAACTCAAGCCAACGTCGCTATCTCAGGTTCAGGTCCTTCTGTGAGAAGATATACCTGAGTATCTGGTGGTCAGAGTTGTAATGGCCCGGACCTCTCTGGTCCATTACTTTGTGAAAATTTGGGTTAGGAAGAGGCCGCATGAGTTTCGTGGTAGAAGGATTTAATTGATGGGAGAGTGGGAGTAATTATAAGATAATAATGGGAGTCAATAATAATAATAATTATTAATGATAATGATGGAGACCCATTGATGAAATTAAAATAGTATTTATTACTATTATATTAAATAATAAATGGTAATGGTGGATTTTTAATGTGTGATTGATTAAATGGAATGGTTTTAATTTAATATGAGAATAACCATGGTAAAATAATTTAATGGTATTAAATTATAACATTAATGTTGCATGTTATTATTATTAATTTTATTAATAATAACATTGAAGTGAGAGTGGAGTTGGGCGCCACACACAAGTAGCACATGGGGGGGGGGAGGCGTGGAAATAAAGTTGTGTGCGAGTAATTGAACATTTACTCACTTCTAATAATCATTATGATATTAATTCCAATAATTCTAAAATAAAATAAATATGTTTAAAGAGGAGTCAATCAAGGGGAGGCACCACTTCTGTTGGACCATGAGGGAATTGTGGAAGATATAAAGAGATTGGAGAGAGAAAGAGTTTAAAGGAAATAAAGATTTAAAATTTAAAGCAATAAATAAGGAAATCAGTCAAGGTGGAATGTGGTGATGCACACCAAATTGGGGAGATTTTGTGAATGGATTTTGTATGTGAGAATTTATGGAATTGAATTAAATAAAATTAAAAAGAATAATAATATAATAATGTAATTATTATTTTCGTTGGGAAAGCTGAATTTTGACGGTATCTTCCTCGTGCAACCTCAGATTCACAAACTGTCAGTGGTAGTGTGACCCAGACATCAAGACAATATTTATGAGTCCAATATTGAATTTCTTTTTCTGGTTTTCTGTAACACCCCAGGATTTCATAGTGTGTTATTTCTTAAAAATAATTCAATAACTTGCACTACACGCAACACCGAGTTCAATCACACCATGACGTACAAAAAAAAGCCATTAAAAGAGGTAATGAATAGTATTAACAACATTTTGAACTTTATATAATCCTTATAATTTTAGAATCCCTATTATGAGTTTCTTAGTCATAATGCAAGAACAGATTCATTTTCAGTATTGCACTTTTATCAACTTTAATAGTGAAACCTTTTTAAATAAAATATTTTAAACTATCTGAATAAATTGGGACATCAAAAAAAATTTAAAATGAAACATCCCAAGCTTCCACGGTACGCTTTCCTTTGAATAAAATAGTAGCGTGTGTTGTACGCAACCTTGAGTTTTAACACACGCCACAACCAATCAAACTAGCCGTTATGAATAGTAATACCTAAATTTTGAAATTATATATATTTTATATTTTAAAATGGACTTCATTTTTGGATTCGGAATATCGAATTTAGCCTAATATGAAATTTTGGTACTTTTCGGATAACTTTCATATTTTGATGAATAGTGAAAATTACAAAATTTTAATTAAAAATAACTTTTTTAATCAAAATAATTAATAGTGATAAATTATGAATTTTAGTAGTTTTAAAGTATATTTAGAATATATTTTTACCATTTAATATAATTTTGGTCATTGGACATAATTTTACAATTAAACCGAACATAAACAAGTGTCAATCTTTTGATAGTTATTATCTCTTAAAAACACGCTTTTTGTTTTGACAGCGGGAATTAATTTTAAATTAATTTCCGCCACTTCTGTGTTTTGAATTTAGAAAAATGGATTCCATATTTGGAATCAGGATGTCCAAATTGTGTAAATAGGTAACTTTTATTTTTAGACATTTTGAATAATTACTGTGGTAAATATTTTATTTACCATGGTTAAGGGTAAATCCGGTAAATAAGGGTTAAAAAATAATATTATAATAATACAAAATTACCCTAAAACGTGTCCTAACCTTATTGGTGGACACATACCCGACCATGAGCATCCTTGGGTCAATTTGGGGACCCCTTGGAGCCACTTTTATGTGGTAGGGACACTTTATATTAATAAAGTTAAAATAAAAATAAAAATGGCATAAGCTTACATCTTTTAGAAGAACAATTTTTACTTAGGTTTATACATGTTGGATTTTCTATTATAAATATTCATTAGAAAGATAAACCGATTTCCTACATAATTATATTTTATTTATAATTTTTAGACATCAAATAAGTTAAATTATTAATGACACAATAGTGATGCAATGTTTACCTCATTAATAAATCATTTAAATAAATAAGATTATAATGATTACAATATTATCTAAAACCTGTCCAATTCTTATTGGTTGATGTTATTTAGAATATGAGTCATCTTATCTTCGACCTCAATGATTTTTGGACCATTATAAACTGAATATAATTATATTATAAAGTAATACTTTCACTCCTTCCTAAAGAGCCCCTCCTCTCCCTTATAAAAGGAGACCACTTCTACTCATTCCTCACACCTCTCAAGCCACTTGGCTCGTCCAAACTCTGCCCAACTAAGCTCCCCACATCCCTCTCCTCCTCCTTGAAGCTTCCCCTTAGGCAGAAAGCATTTCAAGAAGTCCTTTGGTTCCAACCAAAGTGAGTTACCTAAATTAAAGGAGGTTAACCTACCCCAACCAAGGAAAAGTACTAGGTAAGGGATTTTCTTATCTCACTTTCAATTCCCTGAGATATCCATTGTTCACCACTAAATTATTGAAAGTGGTGTATTGTGTACTGCCATTTGATATATATTATCATGATTCTATTTATATTCATGTTATTCTGTAAATCATTTGGTGGTTATTAACTTTTGGACATACGACTCAGTTGATTAACGTGGTAAGGGGTTTTCATCTCACTCCTTATTCTCATGAGATTCATGCCATATTGCCACCATTACCTTTTGTGTGGTGTATGTACTTCCCATAATTATATTCTTTGTGTAATACACTCTAATTTATGTGTACTTACATATTCATTGTATGATACCTCTTTCATGGGTTGTATGTTTCATAAGTTACCAAACTGGTAAGGGTTATTTCACAATCTCTTCATTATCTGAGGTTGTTTATACGTAATAATCTACTGGGATCTCGTTATCATCCACATCCATGTTTCTTCAAAATGTATTTCAAAACATTTTTAATATTTAAAAGAATATGGGTTAAAGTCATTTATACCCTTGTTTTACTTTTTATAAAAGGTTTATAAGGGAATCTTTACGTCGTTTTCCAAACAAGGTTCTTTTTAACCTTTTCGACAGAATTAAGATAAGAATGTTTTTTTTAACTTATACGGCGGGTGCGGTTATTTTCCGCCGTTATAAAATCGTCAAAGCTTCCCTTAAAATCTTATAAGATTATTTTCAAAGAAAATGTTTGATTTTATATGGATCTTAAATGATTTCAAAATAAAAGGAGATATTTCTTTAAAAAGAATTTTGATTTCATCTATATCAACATCCTTTGATGGGTTTTAAGATTATTTGAAGTTGATTTATTATGATACAAAACATCTATATTGTTTTGAAGGTTTTGTGATATGTTTGACTGTGGATGTGCTATTTTTATACCATTCATAGTTTATGGTGAAAGTATTGACATTTCGTATGCTAGTTCCAATAAGAATGTTTATGTTATATTTCAATCTTTACTTCATATGAATGTGTTGGACAAGTATGTTCCAGGTTGGGGACTGGTTAAAGTAAGCCCTCCAGGTTGGGGGCTGGTTAAAGTAAGCCCTCCAGGTTGGGGACTGGTAAAAGTAAGCCCTCCAGGTTGGGGACTGGTAAAAGTAAGCCCTCCAGGTTAGGGACTGGTAAAAGTAAGCCCTCCGGGTTGGTGTCCGGTTATTAGAGGCACTCCGGGTTGGTGTCCGGTTATTAGAGGCACTCCGGGTTGGGTTCCGGTTACAGTTAGCCCCAAGGTCTTGGGATGAGGCCTTGAAAAGTAATTAAAGTTTAGCATTATGCATTCCAACATTATGAAAGTGGTTATTGATTTTGAATGTGATTATTCAATTAGTAGAATATCCATGTGAACAAGTAAATGGCATTATTTCATTTTAATTTTGCCATACTATGTTGATGTTCAAGTTTAAAAGGCTTTTGGTTTAGTAATTCATTGCCTTAAATGTTTATGCTTATTTTTGAATGTTCCGCTATATTGTTATCCTTACTGGGCATTTGAGCTCACCCCTTCTCTATGTTTTATTTTTCCCAGGATGTGAAGATGTAAGTTATGAATGACCTGCAGGGATATTATGAGGGGATTATAGTGTGGACTGTGGAAACATTATGTTGTTGTAGTAGTTTTTCATTTTATGATATAATGTAAAACTTATGAATATATCTAGTGTTTCCAAGGCTACTAAACCAATCGGTCTTTCGAGATTTGATCTTTCTTGTGATCATGCCAATGTTATGTAATAATGCACCGACTCTGGGTAACTGGGGTCGGGGCGTTACAGTTGGTATCAGAGGAAGTTTAGTACAAACCTTGGAAACTAGATTTAGATAAACTCTGATTAGATCACGTAGAACTAAGATGAACTTTCAGGATTAGTATAGAAGAACTTCCGAGAATTTTGGTATCGTAGAGATTTTGTGAGTTTTCCGAGCAATACATCCCTGTCTGGATACGAGCAGGTAGAGGCGGCTCTGGCACAGATGTACCTAGGGGTAAAACCCGAAAACACCTCTTTGAGCTAGACTCGAACGGGAACTGGTGCACGACAATGGGCCTTGCTACACTCTTGGTTACGACACTCCCGGGGGATATGCTTAGGATAACTCTCATTTTCTTACAAATCATTATGAAGGGTTTATGAGTATATACTTCCTCAAAGAAAACATTTTTATGATTATGGATTATATCCATAAATAGTTCAATTTACGTTAAGTGTTTTATAAGTATGGGATTATGTATTTTGATTCATAAACTGATCTAGTTTATGCCATTGTTTAGAAATGGTGCCCAGTAGAAGGAATGAGAACTCCAGAAATGCACATAATCCAAAGAGAAGGAAGGATCATATCTTTCATGGTATTAAGCTAGAATTGATAAGAGAAATAGTCTCCCATGTATTATCATCATATGAAGAAATAATATCATGTGTTGATAAGATAAGTAAAGAGTTTACTGAGTCCTATGGCTTTGAAGGGAAGCAAGAGAAGAAAAGGATGGAAGAGAGAAAAATGGATAAAGGGAAGAGGGAAAAGAAGAATTTTCCCATATGTGGTAACTGTGGGAAGAAACACCCTGGAACTTGCCTGAAAGGAATTGGAGTTTGTTATAAGTGTGGAGGAAAAGGGCACAAAGTACGTGACTGCAAGGGTGAGAAAATGGTTTCAAATGTACAATGCTTCATTTGCAAGGAGTTTGGACACTATGCGAACCTATGCCCCAGTCATCAGACTATACCGCAAATGATGCTATTGGATAATAATCAAGTTATGATACTACCACAGATGAAGAGGAATGATTAGAGTTCTTATGTTGATTATGTCAATTGAGTGTTGTATCAACAATGTACTTGTTATAATAATTATGGAGTATATAAGGATTGTACTGCAGTACTATTTCATTAAGGACTTGAGATTGTGTGGAACAAAGAATAGTGACTCAATAGCAGGATAAATTTTTGGAAAATATATGGTTGAGAGAAAGATAAACCATAATATGGTTCTGATACCGAGTTAGTAATTTTAGAATAATACATGATTGATTTGGATAAATTATGTTGGATATTCTTGACTACCTTGAAACTGATTAATGATTTGTATATTCCATCATTTTTTTTGGGGTTTAAAACATTTTTGGATTGATGAAGTATATCCAGCATTCTATATGCAATAGGGGAGAATGAATGTAATCAATAAGGAATATGGTAATTCAAGATGATTCAGTTTATTAAAAGAATACAAGATAAAGGTATTCATATGCTATTACGGGGTAAAAAGGATCTATATTATGTTTACCTTCCTTATAAATGTTGGACTGTGAGTTTGGACAGAAGTATTTTGGATAGTTCTAGTTTGGATTATTTTGGATTACCATAAAAGGACAACCCGGAGGTCGGGCAGCAACCCGTCGCGTCCGGCAAGGCTGCGAGACTTGAACCCGCAACCGAAGGGCGACAAGGGTGTATCACCTACCACTGGCCCACGAGATGTCCTGGATTAAATAATATTGTTTTTTTAAAGATCTGGTAGATGAATTATAAATTCATTTATTTTGGAACCCTGTACGAATTACATTCTATTATCTTTTAGAGTGAAAGATGAGTTTGTGGTAGAAATTTATTAATGGATAAAACTCTAATTATAAAGTAAGTATATCTCCTTATGATCTTATCCAATCTCATAAATATATTCCTCAACATTAATAAAAGGAACTTAGAACAAAAATGTTGTCCTAGATGGTACCTTAAATCATCACTAATTCATGGCTTTGGGATTGTTGGCCTTTTCATAGCCATGTTCTCTACCACTCTCCATCAGATAATTGATGGTTAGATTTCTCTTCCATATCCATATTTTCCTACATGGAACCCTAGTATGTGTTATTTTAGGTAATCTTCATACTTTCCACTCTTTATTTTAAATAGAGGCCTCGTTAATTCATTTTTCGATGTGGGATTTCAACTATGATATTTTGAAACGTCAAAAATGTGTTATCCTAATACACTATGTGTAACAGCCCGAGATTTTATGAAAAATATTCTTTTTATTTCACTAATGTCTTGTGTTGTACGCTACACCAAAAGGAGCTTGCACAACACGCATCCTTGTCTTGCCTTGCATTACACGCAATCGCGACCTTCCTCGATAGCGTGTGTAATACGCAATACCGAGTTGCACTAAACAACGATGTGCTATTAAAATATTATTAAAACTAGCCGTTATGAATAGTAATAACCACTTTTTAAAATTCTGTAAATCTTATTTTTCAAAAGGAACTTCATTTTTGGATTCGGAGTATCGAATTTAGCCTAAGGTGAAATTTTGGTACATTTCGGATAACTTTCATATTCTGATGAATAGTGAAAATTACTAAATTTTAGTTAAAAACAACTTTTTCAATCGAAATAATTAATAGTGATAAATTATTAATTTGAGTGGTTTTAAAGTATATTTAGAATATATTTTTACAATTTAATACAATGTTGGTCATTGGTTGTAATTTCACATTTAAACCAGACATAATCAAGTGTCAATCTTTTGATATATATTGTTTCCTAAAAACACGCTATTTATTTTAACAGCAGGATTTAATTATAAAATTAATTAATTCAACTTCTATGTTATGAATTTGGTAAAATAGATTTCATTTTTGAATTCGGAATATGAAATATAGCTTAGGATGAAATTTTGGTATTTTTCTGAAAACTTTCAATTTTTGATGAATAGTGAAACCACTAAGTGGTAGGTTAAAAACTGAATTTTGCATAAAACTTTATTTTGCCGCTTCTGTGAATGGAATTTCGAAAATCCGAGAGACACGGTTAATATCAAGGACTAAAATGTGGTTCAATGAGATGAAAATAATTTTTTGGTGAATAGTAACTTTTTACTTTTTTTACCGCGGTTAATAGTAAATAGGGTAACTAAGGGTAAATATGATATTACTATTACCCTAACACATGTCCTAATTCTATTGGACAAGTGTAATTCGACCAAAAACAAACTTAGGAATAATATATGACCATTTAGGCCCACTTGGGTTAGATTAGGACATTTATTATTAATTTATTTAAATAAGGGTTAAAAGAGTTAAAATCAAAGATTATTTACTAAAACATTTTTAATATGGAGTTATACATAAGATAAATTCGATTGTAAATATTCATTAGAAAGCTAAAAAGATTTCCTACATGATGATATTTTATTTGTAATTTTTAGACACCAAATAATTTAATTTATTTATGACACAAAGATGATGCAGTAATTATCTTATTAATGAAATATTGACATAATTGATATTATAAACACCAAAATAAATGTAATTTGAGACTTTTTATGAATTCCACTAATTTTCTAGGTTAATATGATATATTAGTGTTGATTTAATCAACTTGGTTCGAACATTTAATTCTGTTATGACTTTCACAAAAGTCATATATCAAATAGTGTCAAAATTGACACAAAATAGTTTTTAAATCAAATATTATATTATTAATTGTTATTTTATTCCTAAAAATCTAAGGTTCGGCCAAATGACTTAGATAAGGATATATATATTAATAATAAACAATTTGGGGTTCGTTTGGCATGTTATAGTAAGTGTATTAACCATATAGTGAAAGAAAACAAAAAGACATGGTAAAAGTTAAATTATTTAACTTAATGTTAAATCTAAATGATAAGGTTAAAATAGGAACCTAAACTTGTCCAAATTCTATTGGATGAGAGGATTTCGACCCTTCCCCACCTTATCTTCGAAATAAGACCCTTTGGAACCATTATAAACCGATTTTGACTTTAATATAAAATAATGTTTTTAGTTATTCCTAAGGTGCCCCTCTCCTCCCCTATAAAAGGACACCTTCTCCCCCTCCTCCTCACACCAATTTGAGCACTCAAGCCCGGCCAACCCCTGCCATTTTCTCCTCCCCACATCCCTAGAATAATCCTAGAGGTCCTGGTATTCTTCAAAGACCAATCTTAGTTCCCTAAGTGGAGGATTCAAAGAGGCCTTCCAAAGAAGAGGTAATATCCATTACCGATCTTTTCAATTTCTTTCATCTTCAACTTTTTCTTATTTAGTTGTTTCATGACAAAGTAATAACATCAGTATTACTTACATACTGATATGTTATTATAAATATGAAACAACCCTAATTCACCTTCTATCCATCCTACGGAAAAATGAAATCACCACGCGTGCGTACGTACAGAATACCGTCTCCACGCCGTGGTGTAATCTATTTTCCACCATCACCTTACAAGGATGGGTATAATGGTGTAATGAGTAACTATATATGATTATTATAAAGTACTATTGATACTGAAATAATATATTTATACTCCAATACAGTTCCACGATCATAGGAACGATATCATCACTCGTGCGTACGTACGGAATACCGTCTCCACGATGTGATGCGACTCGTTCTACATGATCATCATTACATAGTAATTATATAAATGAATTGAATGAATAAATATGATATATGTTACACTAATAACATTCTGGATATAAGGTATCTATAACCTTAAAATAAGAATAAGAATTTATTCGGAAAAAACATGCATAATAACAAAAGGCAATAAAGACCCGAGTAACAAGTAACAATGAAATATTACTAACAATAAGCTAAGAATATGACCATATATGATATCATATCAATATGTATGATTCTGGAATAAGTCAATAACATTATTTAAACCATTATACAGGAGCTTCGGACACGTACAAAGCAAATTGGACCTAAGGTAAGGGAAATATCACAATCTCATTTTTATCTGAGATTGTTTATTCGTAAGTATTTACTGGGGTGTATTTTATCATCCACATCCATGTTTCATCAATATGTAATATTATTTCCATCCACCTAAAATTGTTTAAATCCATTTTTACCCTTCGGTGAGTTTTTAGTAATACGTATGAAAGGAATCTTTTGTCGTTTTTCGTACGAGGTACTTTTTGACTTTTCCGACAAAAGTACGAAGAATGTTTTTTTTAACTTATACGGCACGAACGGATTTCTACTGTTTTATAAAGCCTTATTTTCATGAAGCTTCCTCTAAAAGATTTCATGACTATTTTCAATAAAATCTCTTTCTTTTAAAATTGCATGATGTTTTGTGAAAAGAAATTGATTTTGAAGAAGAAAGGATATTTTCCTCAAGAATTCAATTCAAGTGTTTTATCAAAATTATTTTCCATCTAAGATAATAAAGAGTTCTGTTTCTATCCATATTTTTACATTGATTTGACTATGTTGTGATGTAATTATGTTTATGAATTCCTTTATCTTATATGAATTGATTTATGATGTCATGATGTTTCAAGAATCCCATTTTTGTTACATGTGTTATGCGATGATGTATGTTTTATGATTATGTGGCACACATAAGAAAGGATTCATTATAAGATGGGTGGGACCTATATCTCTCTCCAATGCATTGGGTAATGATTTTATATCTCATGAGATAGACATGGCTGGAATGGTAGGTTATACCGGTTCAGTGAAACAGGACTGAAACGAGGATTACTCGATTCAGAAAGGGACTTTGTCCACTAAGATAGTCTTGGCAATGAATCTTGACTAACAAGAAATGATTCTCTATGATTATGTGTGTATGCCACAATGAGTAATGTTTTAAGTTATGATTTCATTTTCACTTCTATGATTTATCCCACGTAATGATATTATGAGCTCTTTTGCAGGTTAAGATTTCCAAAAGATATGTTCTTATGTATATGATGTGATTGATATTTCTTTTGTTTACCCTTACTGAGCATTTGAGCTCACCCTTTTATGTTTTCTTTTCCCCAGGTCAGGAAGATGGATATTAAGTAGAATATGAAAAAAAGGGACCCTAGATATGATGAAATAAATGGGAGACACTGTAGAAGATTTATGAACCAGTTGTTTATGTTTCCCAGTTTCTAAAGACACTATACCTATACGGTCCTTTGTGGTTTTGTCATATGTTGTAATAAGTGTGCTTCAATTTTGAAGTATTAACAAAGTATGTAAAGTATGGGTCGTTATAGTTGGTATCAGAGGAAAGGTTTAGTCAACCTTTGGAAACTAGGATGCGAAAACGTTAGTGAGATCCCTAGAGATATTTCTACGGTATGTCTAGGGATGTCCCTAAGGATAAATATACATATAGGATATATTCCTAGAACTATGGTAATGATATTAGATTAAACCTAAGAAGTTAGGTATTGGGGATACTTTCCCTTTACTATGTTGTTTTCTCTAGCATGATTTTTGATTCTCACAAAATTATTTTTGTGTTTTAGTTAATGGAGGGAACCAAAAGGAATTCAGTTAACATTGAATCCAATGGACAAATTGGTGACTATGAGCAACAAAATTGGGTAATTCCTAGAGAGAAAGATATTGTGATTATGCCGAATCAGTCATCGCGATATATGATTAACAAGGTGAAATTTAGTGGTACGGCTAATTCATCAAAGAAGAGGAAGATAAACTATTATGCATGTTCGCATGTTGAGGAGCATAAAGAAAGGAAGATTGAGATTTCTAAAGAAGGGAAGAAGAACCTTGAGGAATACCTCAAATGGAGGGACCGATGTTATCTGTGTGGAGAAAAGGGTCATAGAGTGACAGATTGTTATGGAGTTCAATGTCTTATTTGTAGAGAACATGGGCATTACCCAACTCAATGCCCTGACCTAAAAAGTTACTTCTAAAATCAAGGAAGGACTTATTCCAGGATAATCATTGATGTGGATGGACTGAAGTGTTTTGGTATTCAAGAATAATGTTGTTGAGGTACTTTTATGGTGTGTTGAAATATTTAAGTATTGGTCTATTGTGGTTTTCAATAATTTTAAGGTACCAATAACTATGAAAAGTGATTCAAATATTTTGGAAAGTAGATGATAAGTGCATAATGAAAGGATAAGAAGATAATGAGATATTTGATTGTATTCATGAGCTCATGATTGATATAAGGACTCAGTGATATCATGGTTTGAGTATATAGAATTTTGAGGATTTTGGTATGTGGAAAGTGTTAACTTTTAACTGCACTCATGTTTTCACTAAGGTATTCAAGAGAATACACGATTAAAGACTTTGAATGTTTGGATTGTGACCAACAAGACATATCTTATGATATGTGGGGATCAACGACAGTATTAAATCTCTGGTAATCGATGTCACTATATTATGAGAGTGGACTGCAGTATTATGTATAAGCCTAAAGATTAGACTGGATTATGTTGGACATAAGTTAGTATTGTTTAAGGATAGAAGATTTTCGATATTATTGATGGGATGTTATAGTAACGTAGTTTTAGAAAAAGGGACAACCTACAGGACGGGCGACATCCCATCGCTTCGGACAAGGCTGTAGGAATCGAACCCACAACCGAAGTGCGACTGGCCTTTATCGCCTACCACTGGCCTACAGGAAGTCCCTATTTAGTAGAAACTAGTTTTATTATATTAAGCAGCATGATATATGAAGTATAAGTCCATTTTAGGAACCATATATGATTAATCTCACTATAGAATGACTTATGTATATTTAATAACTTTTGCTAACCTTTTGTTTGAGACAGATGGAATGAACAGTCATTCTATCACATGATCTGCTAACACTTCACAAATAACAAATTCAAATTCATTTATTTAAGAGATGAAGTAGAAATTGTTCAAGTCACGAACAAAAGTGAGATTGTACCAAAATAAAGTAAGTATTTATTCTAAGCAAATTTTCAACTTTAGGGAAATGATCTTGAAAACCAAAAATGTTGTCCTAGTGATCTTATACCTGATGAATCAGATGGTACCTTATATCATCACAAATCTATGGATTTGTGATTACTGGCTTTTCCATAGCCATGTTCTCTACCACTCTCCATCAGAACATGATGGTTAGATTTCTCTTCCATATCCATATTTTCACCTATGTGGAAACCCAGTGATTAGTTTATTTGGGTAATTGTTACATTTCATACTTTAGTTTTTAAAAGCCAAGTTTTGGTATTCCTTTATACGATGTGGGTTTCTATTAAAGAAACTTTCGAATAGTAAACCATTTATAACCCCGACGAATTTCGAGGGCGAAATTCATTTTAAGGGGGGTAGAATGTAACAGCCCGAGATTTTATGAAAAATATTCTTTTTATTTCACTAATGTCTTGTGTTGTACGCTACACCAAAAGGAGCTTGCACAACACGCATCCTTGTCTTGCCTTGCATTACACGCAATCGCGACCTTCCTCGATAGCGTGTGTAATACGCAATACCGAGTTGCACTAAACAACGATGTGCTATTAAAATATTATTAAAACTAGCCGTTATGAATAGTAATAACCACTTTTTAAAATTCTGTAAATCTTATTTTTCAAAATGAACTTCATTTTTGGATTCGGAGTATCGAATTTAGCCTAAGGTGAAATTTTGGTACATTTCGGATAACTTTCATATTCTGATGAATAGTGAAAATTACTAAATTTTAGTTAAAAACAACTTTTTCAATCGAAATAATTAATAGTGATAAATTATTAATTTGAGTGGTTTTAAAGTATATTTAGAATATATTTTTACAATTTAATACAATGTTGGTCATTGGTTGTAATTTCACATTTAAACCAGACATAATCAAGTGTCAATCTTTTGATATATATTGTTTCCTAAAAACACGCTATTTATTTTAACAGCAGGATTTAATTATAAAATTAATTAATTCAACTTCTATGTTATGAATTTGGTAAAATAGATTTCATTTTTGAATTCGGAATATGAAATATAGCTTAGGATGAAATTTTGGTATTTTTCTGAAAACTTTCAATTTTTGATGAATAGTGAAACCACTAAGTGGTAGGTTAAAAACTGAATTTTGCATAAAACTTAATTTTGCCGCTTCTGTGAATGGAATTTCGAAAATCCGAGAGACACGGTTAATATCAAGGACTAAAATGTGGTTCAATGAGATGAAAATAATTTTTTGGTGAATAGTAACTTTTTACTTTTTTTACCGCGGTTAATAGTAAATAGGGTAACTAAGGGTAAATATGATATTACTATTACCCTAACACATGTCCTAATTCTATTGGACAAGTGTAATTCGACCAAAAACAAACTTAGGAATAATATATGACCATTTAGGCCCACTTGGGTTAGATTAGGACATTTATTATTAATTTATTTAAATAAGGGTTAAAAGAGTTAAAATCAAAGTTTATTTACTAAAACATTTTTAATATGGAGTTATACATAAGATAAATTCGATTGTAAATATTCATTAGAAAGCTAAAAAGATTTCCTACATGATGATATTTTATTTGTAATTTTTAGACACCAAATAATTTAATTTATTTATGACACAAAGATGATGCAGTAATTATCTTATTAATGAAATATTGACATAATTGATGTTATAAACACCAAAATAAATGTAATTTGAGACTTTTTATGAATTCCACTAATTTTCTAGGTTAATATGATATATTAGTGTTGATTTAATCAACTTGGTTCGAACATTTAATTCTGTTATGACTTTCACAAAAGTCATATATCAAATAGTGTCAAAATTGACACAAAATAGTTTTTAAATCAAATATTATATTATTAATTGTTATTTTATTCCTAAAAATCTAAGGTTCGGCCAAATGACTTAGATAAGGATATATATATTAATAATAAACAATTTGGGGTTCGTTTGGCATGTTATAGTAAGTGTATTAACCATATAGTGAAAGAAAACAAAAAGACATGGTAAAAGTTAAATTATTTAACTTAATGTTAAATCTAAATGATAAGGTTAAAATAGGAACCTAAACTTGTCCAAATTCTATTGGATGAGAGGATTTCGACCCTTCCCCACCTTATCTTCGAAATAAGACCCTTTGGAACCATTATAAACCGATTTTGACTTTAATATAAAATAATGTTTTTAGTTATTCCTAAGGTGCCCCTCTCCTCCCCTATAAAAGGACACCTTCTCCCCCTCCTCCTCACACCAATTTGAGCACTCAAGCCCGGACAACCCCTGCCATTTTCTCCTCCCCACATCCCTAGAATAATCCTAGAGGTCCTGGTATTCTTCAAAGACCAATCTTAGTTCCCTAAGTGGAGGATTCAAAGAGGCCTTCCAAAGAAGAGGTAATATCCATTACCGATCTTTTCAATTTCTTTCATCTTCAACTTTTTCTTATTTAGTTGTTTCATGACAAAGTAATAACATCAGTATTACTTACATACTGATATGTTATTATAAATATGAAACAACCCTAATTCACCTTCTATCCATCCTACGGAAAAATGAAATCACCACGCGTGCGTACGTACAGAATACCGTCTCCACGCCGTGGTGTAATCTATTTTCCACCATCACCTTACAAGGATGGGTATAATGGTGTAATGAGTAACTATATATGATTATTATAAAGTACTATTGATACTGAAATAATATATTTATACTCCAATATAGTTCCACGATCATAGGAACGATATCATCACTCGTGCGTACGTACGGAATACCGTCTCCACGATGTGATGCGACTCATTCTACATGATCATCATTACATAGTAATTATATAAATGAATTGAATGAATAAATATGATATATGTTACACTAATAACATTCTGGATATAAGGTATCTATAACCTTAAAAGAAGAATAAGAATTTATTCGGAAAAAACATGCATAATAACAAAAGGCAATAAAGACCCGAGTAACAAGTAACAATGAAATATTACTAACAATAAGCTAAGAATATGACCATATATGATATCATATCAATATGTATGATTCTGGAATAAGTCAATAACATTATTTAAACCATTATACAGGAGCTTCGGACACGTACAAAGCAAATTGGACCTAAGGTAAGGGAAATATCACAATCTCATTTTTATCTGAGATTGTTTATTCGTAAGTATTTACTGGGGTGTATTTTATCATCCACATCCATGTTTCATCAATATGTAATATTATTTCCATCCACCTAAAATTGTTTAAATCCATTTTTACCCTTCGGTGAGTTTTTAGTAATACGTATGAAAGGAATCTTTTGTCGTTTTTTGTACGAGGTACTTTTTGACTTTTCCGACAAAAGTACGAAGAATGTTTTTTTTAACTTATACGGCACGAACGGATTTCTACTGTTTTATAAAGCCTTATTTTCATGAAGCTTCCTCTAAAAGATTTCATGACTATTTTCAATAAAATCTCTTTCTTTTAAAATTGCATGATGTTTTGTGAAAAGAAATTGATTTTGAAGAAGAAAGGATATTTTCCTCAAGAATTCAATTCAAGTGTTTTATCAAAATTATTTTCCATCTAAGATAATAAAGAGTTCTGTTTCTATCCATATTTTTACATTGATTTGACTATGTTGTGATGTAATTATGTTTATGAATTCCTTTATCTTATATGAATTGATTTATGATGTCATGATGTTTCAAGAATCCCATTTTTGTTACATGTGTTATGCGATGATGTATGTTTTATGATTATGTGGCACACATAAGAAAGGATTCATTATAAGATGGGTGGGACCTATATCTCCCTCCAATGCATTGGGTAATGATTTTATATCTCATGAGATAGACATGGCTGGAATGGTAGGTTATACCGGTTCAGTGAAACAGGACTGAAACGAGGATTACTCGATTCAGAAAGGGACTTTGTCCACTAAGATAGTCTTGGCAATGAATCTTGACTAACAAGAAATGATTCTCTATGATTATGTGTGTATGCCACAATGAGTAATGTTTTAAGTTATGATTTCATTTTCACTTCTATGATTTATCCCACGTTATGATATTATGAGCTCTTTTGCAGGTTAAGATTTCCAAAAGCTATGTTCTTATGTATATGATGTGATTGATATTTCTTTTGTTTACCCTTACTGAGCATTTGAGCTCACCCTTTTATGTTTTCTTTTCCCCAGGTCAGGAAGATGGATATTAAGTAGAATATGCAAAAAAAAAAGGGACCCTAGATATGATGAAATAAATGGGAGACACTGTAGAAGATTTATGAACCAGTTGTTTATGTTTCCCAGTTTCTAAAGACACTATACCTATACGGTCCTTTGTGGTTTTGTCATATGTTGTAATAAGTGTGCTTCAATTTTGAAGTATTAACAAAGTATGTAAAGTATGGGTCGTTATACTATGTTTTGTTGAACCGATGGTATTTCAAATCATCATAGATTGATGAATTTAAGGACCTCAATTATACACTTGTTTGTGATTGATGATCTCAATCACTACCTATAAATATTTACGTTTTTCCTCCAATTATATGTCTCTAATTGCCACCAATGTTTTCCTAATCGAGATCATAATTTGGTGGTGACTCTTTCATTTCTCTTTTCCTCATATTAAGACTAAATTTTAGTAACCTAATTTCCGATGTGGGTTTTCCCACAAAGATATTTTCTATTTTCAACCTTTTATTTTCGAAGAACAATTTCAAATTGCGAGGACGCAATTTATTGAAGGAGGGGAGAATGTAACACCCCAGGATTTCATAGTGTGTTATTTCTAAAAAATAATTCAATAACTTGCACTACACGCAACACCGAGTTCAATCACACCATGACGTACAAAAAAAAAGCCATTAAAAGAGGTAATGAATAGTATTAACAACATTTTGAACTTTATATAATCCTTATAATTTTAGAATCCCTATTATGAGTTTCTTAGTCATAATGCAAGAACAGATTCATTTTCAGTATTTCACTTTTATCAACTTTAATAGTGAAACCTTTTTAAATAAAATATTTTAAACTATCTGAATAAATTGGGACATCAAAAAAAATTTAAAATGAAACATCCCAAGCTTCCACGGTACGCTTTCCTTTGAATAAAATTGTAGCGTGTGTTGTACGCAACCTTGAGTTTTAACACACGCCACAACCAATCAAACTAGCCGTTATGAATAGTAATACCTAAATTTTGAAATTATATATATTTTATATTTTAAAATGGACTTCATTTTTGGATTCGGAATATCGAATTTAGCCTAAGATGAAATTTTGGTACTTTTCGGATAACTTTCATATTTTGATGAATAGTGAAAATTACTAAATTTTAATTAAAAACAACTTTTTTAATCAAAATAATTAATAGTGATAAATTATGAATTTTAGTAGTTTTAAAGTATATTTAGAATATATTTTTACCATTTAATATAATGTTGGTCATTGGACATAATTTTACAATTAAACCGAACATAAACAAGTGTCAATCTTTTGATAGTTATTATCTCTTAAAAACACGTTTTTTGTTTTGACAGCGGGAATTAATTTTAAATTAATTTCTGCCACTTCTGTGTTTTGAATTTAGAAAAATGGATTCCATATTTGGAATCAGGATGTCCAAATTGTGTAAATAGGTAACTTTTATTTTTAGACATTTTGAATAATTACTGTGGTAAATATTTTGTTTACCATGGTTAAGGGTAAATCCGGTAAATAAGGGTTAAAAAATAATATTATAATAATACAAAATTACCCTAAAACGTGTCCTAACCTTATTGGTGGACACATACCCGACCATGAGCATCCTTGGGTCAATTTGGGGACCCCTTGGAGCCACTTTTATGTGGTAGGGACACTTTATATTAATAAAGTTAAAATAAAAATAAAAATGGCATAAGCTTACATCTTTTAGAAGAACAATTTTTACATAGGGTTATACATGTTGGATTTTCGATTATAAATATTCATTAGAAAGATAAAACGATTTCCTACATAATGATATTTTATTTATAATTTTTAGACATCAAATAAGTTAAATTATTAATGACACAATAGTGACGCAATGTTTACCTCATTAATAAATCATTTAAATAAATAAGATTATAATGATTACAATATTATCTAAAACCTGTCCAATTCTTATTGGTTGATGTTATTTAGAATATGAGTCATCTTATCTTCGACCTCAATGATTTTTGGACCATTATAAACCGAATATAATTATATTATAAAGTAATACTTTCACTCTTTCCTAAAGAGCCCCTCCTCTCCCTTATAAAAGGAGACCACTTCTACTCATTCCTCACACCTCTCAAGCCACTTGGCTCGTCCAAAATCTACCCAACTAAGCTCCCCACATCCCTCTCCTCCTCCTTGAAGCTTCCACTTAGGCAGAAAGCATTTCAAGAAGTCCTTTGGTTCCAACCAAAGTGAGTTACCTAAATTAAAGGAGGTTAACCTACCCCAACCAAGGAAAAGTACAAGGTAAGGGATTTTCTTATCTCACTTTCAATTCCGTGAGATTTCCATTGTTCGCCACTAAATTATTGAAAGTGGTGTATTGTGTACTGCCATTTGATATATATTATCATGATTCTATTTATATTCATGTTATTCTGTAAATCATTTGGTGGTTATTAACTTTTGGCCATACGACTCAGTTGATTAACGTGGTAAGGGGTTTTCATCTCACTCCTTATTCTCATGAGATTCATGCCATATTGCCACCATTACCTTTTGTGTGGTGTATGTACTGCCCATAATTATATTCTTTGTGTAATACACTCTAAGTTATGTGTACTTACATATTCATTGTATGATACCTCTTTCATGGGTTGTATGTTTCATAAGTTACCAAACTGGTAAGGGTTATTTCACAATCTCTTCATTATCTGAGGTTGTTTATACGTAATAATCTACTGGGATCTCGTTATCATCCACATCCATGTTTCTTAAAAATGTATTTCAAAACATTTTTAATATTTAATAGAATATGGGTTAAAGTCATTTATACCATTGTTTGACTTTTTATAAAAGGTTTATAAGGGAATCTTTCCGTCGTTTTCCAAACAAGGTGCTTTTTAACCTTTTCGACAGAATTAAGATAAGAATGTTTTTTTAACTTATACGGAGGGTGCGGTTATTTTCCGCCGTTATAAAATCGTCAAAGCTTCCCTTAAAAGCTTATAAGATTATTTTCAAAGAGAATGTTTGATTTTATATGGATCTTAAATGATTTCAAAATAAAAGGAGATATTTCTTTAAAAAGAATTTTGATTTCATCTATGTCAACACCCTTTGATGGGTTTTAAGATTATTTGAAGTTGATTTATTATGATACAAAACATCTATATTGTTTTGAAGGTTTTGTGATATGTTTGACTGTGGATGTGCTATTTTTATACCATTCATAGTTTATGGTGAAAGTATTGACATTTCGTATGCTAGTTCCAATAAGAATGTTTATGTTATATTTCAATCTTTACTTCATATGAATGTGTAGGACAAGTATGTTCCAGGTTGGGGACTGGTTAAAGTAAGCCCTCCAGGTTGGGGACTGGTTAAAGTAAGCCCTCCAGGTTGGGGACTGGTAAAAGTAAGCCCTCCAGGTTGGGGACTGGTAAAAGTAAGCCCTCCAGGTTCGGGACTGGTAAAAGTAAGCCCTCCGGGTTGGTGTCCAGTTATTAGAGGCACTCCGGGTTGGTGTCCGGTTATTAGAGGCACTCCGGGTTGGGTTCCGGTTACAGTTAGCCCCAAGGTCTTGGGACGAGGCCTTGAAAAGTAATTAAAGTTTAGCATTATGCATTCCAACATTATGAAAGTGGTTATTGATTTTTCATGTGATTATTCAATTAGTAGAATATCCATGTGAACAAGTAAATGGCATTATTTCATTTTACCTTTTCCATACTATGTTTATGTTCAAGTTTAAAAGGCTTTTGTTTTAGTAATTCATTGCCTTAAATGTTTATGCTTATTTTTGAATGTTCCGCTATATTGTTATCCTTACTGGGCATTTGAGCTCACCCCTTTTCTATGTTTTATTTTTCCCAGGATGTGAAGATGTAAGTTATGAATGACCTGCAGGGATATTATGAGGGGATTATAGTGTGGCCTGTGGAAACATTATGTTGTTGTAGTAGTTTTTCATTTTAGGATATAATGTAAAACTTATGAATATATCTAGTGTTTCCAAGGCTATTAAACCAATTGGTCTTTCGAGATTTGATCTTTCTTGTGATCATGCCAATGTTATGTAATAATGCACCGACTCTGGGTAACTGGGGTCGGGGCGTTACATTTTCCGATTGGGTACCCGAAAGGCTCGTGAATTACTAGATTTAATAATACTATTAAATCTCAAACTTTCCATAACTCTTGCGTACGACGTCCAATTGACTTCTCGTCAGTGGCTATGTGATCCTTTTATTAATATGATCGATTCAAGTCAAATGTGGGATATTAAATTATGGTTTGTGGTTTGGGTCCACGAAACACCCAATAATAGTAATATTATTATTATTACGGTTTCTTGCATTCAACATATCTCCCTCATACGATGTTGGAATGACGAACCATCTGTGACGTTACAACCCTGAAATTTAGATAGATGATTCAAAGACCATAAATCCTATATTAATTATTCATATGGCTCAGGATATTTTTACTTGGCCAAACCTCGTTGGTTAATACGATCCTCTTTCAATGGGGAATTAAGTGTATCTTAAACCGTCTCCCCATTAAATATTCCAAAGGGATGAGATATCATCCTCCCTTGTTCATACTATTTGTTCTAGGTTATGAGATGCTATATCCTTTCAATCCTTCCTATAGGTTTTGCACAATCAACGTTACTTCTTCGGATCAGTTCCGCTATGTTTTGATGCAACCATGCTGTAATGATCAATCCTCAATATAAGGTATGTTTTATCGTCATTCCTTTGGGACCATATTCTCCTATTTCTATATTCCATATTATAGAATGTAATATCCATGATTCAGAGGGTTTTTCTTATGGTTTGGTTGGTGTGGTCTTTCCGTGGAATCCTCGGGTGGATGCAGTTGGCACGAGAGGAGGATCGTGACTCGTTGTGTGGATAAAGAACGTCAAGAACTCTTCGAGGTAGGGGATTCATTGCTTCCCTTTTCTTTTATGTGAAACTATATTTTTATCATGTTTAATCCCACTGGATGAAAATTGAATTGACATAACAAATATTTTATCTGGATAAATAAATTGATATCAATCGTATGTTATTGCCTCATGTTTTGTTAGATAGTGTGATATCTATGCTTGCTTTGATTAGCTGTTCTTTCTTGATGGAAATATGTAAAGAATGTAAATTGGGATTAATTGATAATTTTTTGGCTAAAGATAAATAGGCATATATACGAATCTATTTCTTGTTTTAATTCTATGTTAATCAAATTGGCGCAGTAAGAATGTTTAATTATTTGTTTTAGCATACTGAGTAGGTTTCCAGAATTTGGAACCTAAGAATAATAACTCTGTTAATTCAAGATGGATTAAATTATTGATTATTTGATAATTCCTTAAAGGGTTCTGAGTTACCCTCTTGATTGTTAAAGGGCCTAGAGCCCAATTAAATGTTGTGTCTGTCTTCCTACTGTTTGTGTTGTGATGTGATCTTGGATTGCTGTTGTGATATGTGGGGGGCATAAAGGATTTTGTTTGCGGTAACAGATGACACCTAGAGTGGCGAGATGCATCGGTTTATGCATGTTTGTGTCAGGGAGGACACCATGGATGTTGGAATGGAGTGGATGTGATTGTTGGATGCTTGGTAATTTTGATTGGTTTTTTATCTTTTTTAATTTTCCCCACTGCTCATGGCAGCTAGTCTTACCTACCCTTCTGTAGAAAGAGGCGAAAACACGCGGGGTTTGCCAAATGATTTTCTTGTTTAGCTTCACAAGGAAGGATGTGTATATGCTCTTTCTATAAGTTGTAAAGACTCGACGGGTAGTACATCTACTCACCTTGGTGAGCCCCCTTGTTTTTAGTAGCATATAATGTTTTTCTAGAATGCCTGGGAATATGGGAAAGTATTTCTATAATGAATAATTGAATAAAAGGTGTTAAACCATGGGGATGGAGTTATTGGAAAATAATGACGAGGTTGTAATTTTTGAAGGAATAATTGACTTCGGGTGTGATGCTAATGCAATTTAATCTATAATTGTTCATGTTTAATTAATGTTTAAAGAATTAATTAACATAAATATGTACTGATAAAAAGGGAATGATTTAATATAATAAAGACCTTTAAATGGTTGTGTGCTTATAGGATATCTAGTCTTAGAAGTACCATCCCAGTGTCTGAGAGACGTTAGCTGCAGTTGGTTCTAAGACTAGGTTATGCCCATAGTGTGGTTGTGAGTTATAATATATCTTGTACTTTTTCTGTTTCTATATGCAACCCCACCTTGTAAGTAAGGGAAACTAACACCCCGGGGATTCTGAGCCCTGGGGGGGGGGGGGGGATGTTTTCCCCAACATTCCAGTGGGGGGATGGATGGATGACTACCACCTTTGGCCCGATCTCTTCTCTTGGTAGTTACTGGTGCCGGCAGGCACATTGGCTAGTTTTTCCCATATATGTGTGTAGAGGGCTGTAAAGGATTGTGGTTATTCACACACATATATTATGGATATAGTTTAATATTTAATACTATAGGTGTAACGTGTATATGTAGTGATGGCTTGAGGACCCTTACTCGGTGTATGGGCTCTAATGGAATGAGGTATAATACCCAACGTATGATACACATTATGAAAGTTGTGGTGAATCCCATAAACTACCTGGTTACTTTGGTGTGTGGACGTGGTGGTTTTGTTGCATGAGGTACATATTTTGGTGCTTCTCCCAAGTGTCTATGGGAAATCCTTTTTGGAGAGAGATGCTCAGGACGTGCGATGTTGGGGAAAAGAGGCAAACCAGTGGGGAAGTAATAGCGGGGTACCCTTTATATTCTTTACAATATGCTATATTCTTGTATGCGTTACTTGGTGAGAGTAGCCATGGTGAGGTTGGGAACATTGTATACCTGCTTAGGTAATGAGTTAGTTTCACCTATTTCTCACTCTGCTTTAGCATGCTCTCTTTACTTCTACACGAGAGGCTTCTGGGAGGATCCTACTAAGTATACTGTTATACTCACCCTATGTATATATAAACTTTTTCTCAGGTCACTTGAAGTAGGTTGGAGATCATGGTGGTGTTTACTAGCTTGTGGTTGTAGAAGGTGTTCAGGATTTTTGATGCTTTTGTTTTTTACTTTCTTTTGCGTACTTATAGTTTTTACTCCTTCAGTGGTAGTACTTCTGCATGACATTTCATATGTGTACTTGGGTTTATTTTTTATTCCAGTTATGAGTTGGAGTTTATTGGTGTCTATCTTATCTCTCTCTTTCGCATGTGTTCTCTTAGAGGGTAATGCCTCCCATTTTTGTGTTTACTATACCCTCAGTGCTAGTCGCAAACCCATGGCCTACTGGAGGCAGGACTCGGTGGTCATTATCTCCCTTATCACATTTCCGGCCCAGGATGGGTACACTTTGTGGGGAGGGGGTTGTGACAGAGTGGTATCAGAGCTAGGTTGAGGGATAGGATGGAGTTTGGAGTTAGGCACAGGTGTGGTTGCATGGGTTGGTAGGAAAATAGTGTCATTCATGATTATCAAATGAGGTAAACAGTAGAGATCGGTTAAGACACAGGCGTTTAGGGCCCCCTATGATCTGATGTTAGGACCTTTAAGTTTACAATGGTTACTAAACAAGGTGATACTAGTTTTAGGGTAGATACCTAGTAAAGGATCATGCATCATTCTTCCTTGTGGCTGTGTTTCAATGGGTAGACCTTGAGATAGGTTAAACTAAAATAAATAAAAGAAAAAAATTAATTAATTAATGTTGAGTCTTCCATATTCTATGTTTAGGAGCCACACACTCCTTCATATCACCTACCCCTTTCCATGCTTTGGGACGTGGGGTAGAGAGGCTTCCAGTTCCCTTTACGTTGACTACGCCAGTTAGAGGTCGAGCTGAATTGTTTGAAGTATGTAGAGACTGTGTGCTAGTGTTGGGGAAACACCGCTCTTGGGGTGATTTCCTATGTTTACGAATACAACCATATGATGTCATCCTCATCATGGATTGGTTGTATTCAGTGCAGGATATCATGGATTAATTTAGGAAAATGGTCGTCTTCATTGGTGTGGATGGAGAAAAAGTGGTGTTTTTTAGTGAGCGAGACCCTCAGATTGGTCATAGGTACGTTCCATATTTATCATCCATGATGGATGATTTGATTATGAGTTCCTTAGAGGTTCAACAGTTGGAATTTCCTAGGGTTGTATAGGAGTACCCTGATGTCTTTTGTAACGCCCCGACCCCAGCTACCCAGAGTCGGTGCATTAATTACATAACATTGGCATGATCACAAGAAAGATCAAATCTCGAAAGACCGATTGGTTTAGTAGCCTTGGAAACACTAGATATAATCATAAAGTTTTACATTACATTTCAAAGTGAAAAACTACTACAACAACAAAGTCTTCATATCCACACTATTAACCCCTCATAATATCCCTGCAAGTCATTCATAAATTACTTCTTCACTACCTGGGAAAAATAAAACATAGAAAAGGGGTGAGCTCAAATGCCCAGTAAGGATAACAATATAGCGGAAACTTTCATCAATAAGAATAAACATTTAAGGCAATGTATAACTAAAACAAAATCCTTTTAAACATGAACTTTCAACATGGTATGGCATAAATAAAATAAAATAATGCCATTTACTTATTCACATGGATATTCCACTAATCGAATAATCACATGCAAAAATAAATAACCACTTTCATAATGTTGGAATGCATAATGCCAGACTATCATAACCACATAGCCAAGGCCTCGTGCCAAGACTACAAATAAGATTTTGTCAAGGCCTTGTGCCAAGACACTAGTTTGTCTCATGAGACCTACCGATGCATCGAGGAGCTATAGCGGGCTCCACCCGTCACTTATTAAGTCCAATGCATTCCCATATGAAAAGGTTTAAACATAACATAAACATTCGTATTAAAACTAGCATACGAAATGTCAATACTTTCACAATAAACTATGAATGGTATAAAAATAGCACATCCACAGTCAAACATATCACAAAACCTTCAATACAATATAGAAGTTTTGTATCATAATAAATCAACTTCAAATAATCTTAAAATCCATCAAAGGATGTTGACATAGATGAAATCAAAATTCTTTTTAAAGAAATATCTCCTTTTATTTTGAAATCATTTAAGATCCATATAAAATAAAACATTTTCTTTGAAAATATTCTTATAAGCTTGTAAGGAAAGCTTTGAAGATTTTATAACGGCGTAAAATAACCGCACCCGCCGTATAAGTTAAAAAAAACATTCTTACCTCAATTCTGTCGAAAAGGTTAAAAAGGACCTTATTTTGAAAACGACGGAAAGATTCCTTTATAAACCTCTTATAAAAATTCAAACAAGGGTATAAATGACTTTAACACATATTCTTGTAAATATTAAAAATGTTTTGAAATACATTTCTAAGAAACATGGATGTGGATGATAAAGAGATCCCAGTAGATTATTACATATAAACAACCTCGGATAATGAAGAGATTGTGAAATAACCCTTACCTTGTACTTTTCCTTTGTTGGGGTAGGTTAACCTCCTGTATAATGGTGAAATAATTGTTATTAAATTATACAAGAATCATATACATTAATATGATATCATATATGATCTTTTAATATTGATTTGATAATAATATCTTAGTATTATCGTTGTTTCGGGTGTTAACTTACTTGTTTTGTTTCATATGTTTTGTTACGTAAGACATGTTTGTAAAGGATAGGTTGTATATTATTCATATCCAGAATGATATCAAGTCCTTAAACATCATTTTTAAATCATAAAATGATAATTACGCTTTAATGGTTACGATGGAGAATGAATCTCATCGCGTTCGTGGAGACGGTAGTCCGTACGTACGCACGAGCGACAATATCATTCTTTTGATATTAAAATAATATATAAATGGATGTTATATCATATATACAGAATCATTAACATGTTATATTTATTATTTACATGAGTTACACATCATTATTATACCCATCCAAATAATATTATATTGAATAACAATTACACCACGACGTGGAGACGGTAAGCCGTACGTACGCACGTATGGTGAAATGTTATTCAAAGGGTGGATAGAATACTGAATATGATTGTACCATATTTATAATAACATCACAGTATATGTGAGATACTGGAGTTATTATTTCAGAATGGTAAGAACAAAGGAAGAAGAAGTGGAAGAAGAAATGAACTTAGAAAAGGGTGGTGAGATCATTACCTCTTCTTCGGGTTCTTCCTTTTGATTTGATCAAAAGGGCTCCTTAGGTTGGCTTTCTGATCAAACTAAGGCCTCTAGGTTGTATTGAGGGATGTTGGGAGAGTATTTGGGCAGAGTTTGGCCGAACCAAAAGGCTTTAGAGGTGTGAAGAAATGAGAAGGAGGAGTGCCCTTTTATAAGAGGGGTGAGGGGCACCTTTGGAAAAGCTAGAAATATTAATTTATAATAAATTCATATTCGGTTTCTAAAGGCTCCAAAGTTGACTCTTCAAAGTATGAGGTGGGGATAGGTCGAAAACAACTCATCCGATAGAATTTAGACAGGTTTGGGTACTTATATTAACCTTATCTTTAAGTATTAACTCTAAGTTAATTAGTTTCACTTTTACAATGTCTCTTTGTATTTTTATATAATATGGTTAATAAACTTACTATATACATCCAAGCGACCCCCAAGTGGTCCATTAATGAGGAACCTATAATAATATAAGTCTCTTGGCCGATCCTTAGATTTTTAGGAATTTAATATCAATTAATAATATAATATTTGTTTTAAGAACTCTTTTATGTCAATTTTGACACTATTCAATAGTTGATTTTTTTGAAACTCCTAACAGATTGATTACTTCGAACAAAGTCAATTAAATCAATCCTAATATATCATATTATCATAGAAAATTAGTGTAATTTATTAAAAGTTTCATATTATATTTATTTGGGTATTTATAATATTAATTATGTTAATTTTTTACTATTTTAGTAATTACTGCATCATCATTGTGTCATAAATAAAATAAATTATTTAATGTCTAAAAATTATAAATAAAATATAATTATGTAGGAAATCTTTTTAGCTTTCTAATGAATATTTACAATCGAATATCCAACATGTATAACCCTATGTAAAAATTGTTCTTCTAAAAGATATATGCTTGTGTCATTTTTGTATTCATTTTAACTTAATTAAAATAAAGTGTCATTATCACTTACAAGTGGATCCATGGGGTCCCAAAATTGACAAAAAGATGCCCATGGTCGACCATGTATCAACCAATAGGGTTAAGACACGTTTTAGGGTAATTTTGTATTATTATAATATTATTTTTTTAACCCTTATTTACCGGATTTACCCTTTAACCATGGTAAATAAAATATTTACCGCAGTAATTATTCAAAATGTGTAAAAATAAAAGTTACCTATTTACACAATTTGAACATCCTGATTCCAAATATGGAATCCATTTTCCTAAATTCAAAACACAGAAGTGGCAGAAATTAATTTAAAATTAATTCCCGCTGTCAAAACAAAAAGCGTGTTTTTAAGAGATAATAACTATCAAAAGATTGACACTTGTTTATGTTCGGTTTAATTGTAAAATTATGTCCAATGATAAACATTAAATTGAATGGTAAAAATATATTCTAAATATACTTTAAAACCACTCAAATTCATAATTTATCACTATTAATTATTTTGATTAAAAAAGTTGTTTTTAATTAAAATTTAGAAATTTTCACTATTCATCAAAATATGAAAGTTATCCGAAATGTACCAAAATTTCACCCTAGGCTAATTTTGATATTCCGAATCCAAAAATGAAGTCCATTTTGAAATATAAAATATATATGATTTCAAAAATTAGGTATTACTATTCACAATGGCTAGTTTAATTAGTTGTGGTGTGTGTTAGAACTCGAGGTTGCGTACAACACACGCTATCGCATTATTCAAAGGGAAACGTACCGTAGAAGCTTGGGGTGTTACATTCTCCCCTCCTTCAAATAATTGCGTCCTCGCAATTTCTAGGGTATTACTGCATAAAAAGACTCGGGTGGTTCTTCATCATAAGTTCCTCGGGTTCCCACGTTGCCTCTTCCATCTTATGATTCCTCCACAAAACTTTTACCAGACGCGTCGTCCGGTTTCTCAGTACTTGTTCTCTTGTATCAAGAATCCTGACGGGCTCTTCGCAATAAGACAGATCGGGTTCCAGTTCTAATTCCTCATAGGTGAGTACATGCGTCGGATCAGGCATGTATTTCCTCAATAGAGATACGTGGAACACATCGTGAACTTTGGAGAGACTTGGCGGCATTTCCAATCGGTAAGCTACAGCCCCAATTCGTTCTAGAATTTCGAAAGGTCCGATGTACCTGGGACTCAATTTACCTTTCTTACCAAAACGTATGACTCCCTTCCACGGAGATACCTTTAGGAAAACATGATCACCGACTTGAAATTCCAAATCCTTCCTTCGATTATCGGCATAGCTCTTCTGCCTACTTTGAGCTGCTTTAATGTGATTTTGGATTACCTTCACCTTTTCCATCGTTTCCTCCACCAGTTCTAGACCTACAAGTTTTCTTTCACCGACGTCATCCCAACAGGTTGGTGTACGACATCTCTTTCCGTATAACGCTTCATATGGAGCCATCTGAATACTCGAATGGAAGCTATTGTTATAGGAAAATTCTACCAGAGTTAAATATTGATCCCACATACCCTGAAAGTCAAGTGAGCAAGATCTCAACATGTCTTCTAAGGTTTGAATAGTCCGTTCTGACTGTCCGTCTGTCTGAGGGTGGTAAGCAGTGCTCAAATGAAGTTCAGTATCCAGGGATTTCTGAAGACTTTTCCAAAACCTTGAAGTAAAACGGGGATCACGATCCGAAACAATTGATAAGGGTACTCCATGAAGTCTCACAACTTCATTAATGTATAGTCTTGCTAGACGTTCCAGGGGTAGATCTTCTCTTATAGCAAGAAAATGTGCTGACTTGGTAAGACGATCAACAATAACCCATATTGCATCGTTCCTTCTAGGAGTCTTTGGTAGCCCCAGGACAAAGTCCATTGTAATATTGTCCCATTTCCACTCCGGTATGGGAAGCGGTTGCATGACTCCTCCAGGCTGTTGCCTTCCAGCTTTCACTTGTTGACAAACCATACATCTTGACACAAAATCAGCAATCTCCCTCTTCATGTTGTCCCACCAAAAATGTTCCTTCAAATCTCTATACATTTTGGTGCTCCCAGGGTGTATAGAGAAATTGGAACTATGAGCATCATCCAGCAATTCCCTTTTTAGATCAGGTATATTGGGAACACAAAGTCTCTTCCCGAATTTCAAAATTCCATCTTCATACACAAAGTCTCTCAATCTCCCATCATTGAAAGCTTTAATCTTCTTTTGGAATTCGTCATCATCGGTCTGAGAACTCTTAATCCTTTCTAGTAAAGATGGTTTGGCAACCATTTGAAAAAGCATTGATGTTTCACCTTCCCTGGTTATTCCCATGTCCATTTTCACTAGATCCATGAAAATTGGATCCCTTTCAATTCTCATATTGTTCAAAACTCCATGGTCTTTTCTACTCAAAGCATCTGCCACCTTGTTTGCCTTCCCCGGGTGGTAGTGTATCGTACAATCATAATCCTTGAGTAATTCAAGCCATCTCCTTTGCCTCATGTTGAGTTCTTTTTGTGAGAAAATATACTTCAAACTCTTGTGATCAGTATAAATCTCACATTTTTCACCATAGAGGTAGTGCCTCCATATCTTCAAAGCAAAGATCACAGCTGCTAACTCAAGATCATGAGTAGGATAGTTTTGTTCATGAATTTTCAACTGTCGTGATGCATAGGCAATAACTCTATCATTCTGCATAAGGACACAGCCAAGTCCTTTCTTCGATGCATCACTATAAATAACGAACCCATCATTCCCCGATGGTAGAGTCAATATAGGAGCATTGACTAATCTTCTCTTCAGTTCTTCGAAACATTCTTCACACTCTTTTGTCCAAACAAATTTAACCCCTTTACGTGTGAGCTTCGTTAATGGGTTAGCCAATCGGGCAAAATTCAGGACGAAACGTCGATAATAACCTGCCAAACCAATAAAACTACGTACCTCAGTTATACTCGTAGGTGCTGGCCATTCCTAGATTGCCTTGGTCTTAGAAGGATCAACAGAGATTCCATCTTTAGAGACAATATGGCCAAGAAAAGAAATCTTCTGAAGCCAGAATTCACACTTGCTAAACTTCCCATATAATTCATGCCTCCTCAGAGTCTTCAAGATAATGCGCAAGTGATTTTCATGATCTTCGTAGGTTTTGGAGTATACCAAGATATCATCAATAAATACCACCACAAATTCATCGAGATACTCCTTGAAGACTCTATTCATCAGATCCATGAATACAGAGGGTGCATTAGTCAATCCAAACGGCATTACAGTAAACTCGTAATGCCTGTACCTGGTTCGAAATGCTGTTTTCGGAATGTCTTCCTTCTTCACACACAACTGATGGTATCCAGATCGAAGGTCAATCTTTGAAAAGTATTGAGCTCCATGCAGTTGGTCAAATAAATCATCGATACGAGGTAGGGGATACTTGTTCTTTATCGTTATAGCATTGATCTCCCTATAGTCGATACATAACCTCATAGATCCATCTTTCTTTTTAACAAAAAGAACAGGGGCTCCCCATGGAGAAACACTAGGGCGAATAAATCCCTTATTACTCAATTCCTCTAGTTGTTTCTTTAGTTCGACTAGCTCTACAGTGGCCATTCTATAAGGGGTCTTCGATATAGGCCTTGATCCAGGAATCAAATCAATAGAAAACTCAACTTCTCGTTCTGGAGGATGTCCAGGTAAATCATCCGGAAATACATCTACAAATTCTTTCACAATAGGTACATCTTCTATTTGAACATTCCTTTCCTCACCGACAGTTATTTCAGTCTCTTCCTCCCCGATAATTGAATTAAGTTGAGCTACAGGGGGTGGATCTAAATAAGAATTAGGTGGTGACGATTCTGCTCTAAAAATAAGGTGTTCTTTATCATTATCATCAAGAATCGTAACCTCTTTCTTCTTACAATAAATCTTCGCATCATAGTCCGAAAGCCAGTCCATACCGAGGATTATATCAAACTCAATCATAGGTATGACGATGAAATCAGCAGATAAAGAAAATTTATGTGCTCTAATGGGGACTGATTCACAAAACTTTGTTGCAACGATACTTCCCTTAGGAGTTTTAACTGACAACTCCCTTATTAAATCAAATTGGAAATATCTAATTTTCTTAGCAAACTGGGAAGATATGAAACAATGTGATGATCCAGAATCAAATAATGCATTTGCTAAACTTGAGGAAACCATTAAATTACCTGCCACCACGTCTTTCGGAGCTTCTACCTCAGCAGTAGTGATAGCATAAGCCTGGCCTTGATCCCTTGGCCTTTTCTGAGGTAAGTTCTCCTGACGCTTAGGACATGCATTTGCATAATGCCCCATCTCCCTGCAATTGTAGCACTGAACGTTGGTAGCTTCCTTCTTCCCCTTGCAATCATGAGCTTGGTGGCCTTTTTCACCACACTTGTAACAGACTCCCATTCCCTTCAGGCAAGCACCGGGGTGTTTCTTCCCGCACTTACCACAAGATGGATATTCAACCTTTCCCTTCTTCCCCTTATTTCCATTCCCAGATTGATCAGCAGGTCTCTTCTTCTCTTGCTTTGCTCTAAAGTCATAAGACTTAGAGAATTCCTTTTCGGTCTTGATAGCACATGAGACAATGTCTTCGTACGATGAAAAGGATTGTGAGACTAATGCTCGACGGAGAAATGGTTTTAACCCATCAAAGAAACGATCAATCTTACTTCTTGGGTTGCGAATATAATCTCCAGCATACCTCGCTAACCTTGTAAAGTTAGCCTCATACTTTGTGACATTCTCATCCTCCTTTTGTCTCAGACTCAGAAATTGTCTTTCCATATCTGCTCGATGGTCGCGAGGAAAGTATTTTTCTAAAAACAGATCTTTGAACTCCCTCCATTCCATGTTTGATACTTCATCATCTTCCTTCATGTTTTGAATCAATGACCACCATTGATCAGCATCTCCAGTGAGGCGGTAAACTGCCATGGTAACTTTTTCCCTTTCACTACTCCCCAAAGCCTGAAATATTTTCTCTAGGGAAAATATCCATTGCTCAGCTACTAAGGGATTTGTACTCCCATTGAACGTTGGTGGTTGTTGTCTCATGAATCGATCTAACATTGATCCTCCACGCTGCGGATCAGGGTGCTCCATACGGGTAAGGTTATTATTCATAACCTGAGTAAGTTGTCCCAGTACGGTGATTAGCTGATCAGCACCAGTTGCATCACCAGCCCCACTATAATTATCTTGAGAAGGAGGGCAATCCCTACATGGAGTGCGTGCATTGATACAGTTTCCATTTCTTCCACTAGGCACCATTTCTAAACAATGGCATAAACTAGATCAGTTTATGAATCAAAAAACATAATCCCATACTTATAAAACACTTAACATAAATTTAACTATCTATGGATATAATCCATAATCATAAATATGTTTTCTTTGAGGAAGTATATACTCATAAACCCTTCATAATGATTTGTAAAGAAAGTGAGAGTTATCCTAAGCATATCCCCCGGGAGTGTCGTAACCAAGAGTGCAGCAAGGCCCGTTGTCGTGCACCAGTTCCCGTTCGAGTCTAGCTCAAAGCGGTGTTTTCGGGTTTTACCCCTAGGTACATCTATGCCAGAGCCGCCTCTACCTGCTCGTATCCAGACATGGATGTATTGCTCAGAAAACTCACAAAGTCTCTACAATACCAAAATTCTAGGAAGTTCTTCTATACTAATCCTCAAAGTTCATCTTAGGTCTACGTGCTCTAATCAGAGTTTATCTAAATCTAGTTTCCAAGGTTTGTACTAAACTTCCTCTGATACCAACTGTAACGCCCCGACCCCAGCTTCCCAGAGTCAGTGCATTAATTACATAACATTGGCATGATCACAAGAAAGATCAAATCTCGAAAGACCGATTGGTTTAGTAGCCTTGGAAACACTAGATATAATCATAAAGTTTTACATTACATTTCAAAGTGAAAAACTACTACAACAACAAAGTCTTCATATCCACACTATTAACCCCTCATAATATCCCTGCAAGTCATTCATAAATTACTTCTTCACTACCTGGGAAAAATAAAACATAGAAAAGGGGTGAGCTCAAATGCCCAGTAAGGATAACAATATAGCGGAAACTTTCATCAATAAGAATAAACATTTAAGGCAATGTATAACTAAAACAAAAGCCTTTTAAACATGAACTTTCAACATGGTATGGAATAAATAAAATAAAATAATTCCATTTACTTATTCACATGGATATTCCACTAATCGAATAATTACATGCAAAAATAAATAACCACTTTCATAATGTTGGAATGCATAATGCCAGACTATCATAACCACATAGCCAAGGCCTCGTGCCAAGACTACAAATAAGATTTTGTCAAGGCCTTGTGCCAAGACACTAGTTTGTCTCATGAGACCTACCGATGCATCGAGGAGCTATAGCGGGCTCCACCCGTCACTTATTAAGTCCAATGCATTCCCATATGAAAAGGTTTAAACATAACATAAACATTCGTATTAAAACTAGCATACGAAATGTCAATACTTTCACAATAAACTATGAATGGTATAAAAATAGCACATCCACAGTCAAACATATCACAAAACCTTCAATACAATATAGAAGTTTTGTATCATAATAAATCAACTTCAAATAATCTTAAAATCCATCAAAGGATGTTGACATAGATGAAATCAAAATTCTTTTTAAAGAAATATCTCCTTTTATTTTGAAATCATTTAAGATCCATATAAAATAAAACATTTTCTTTGAAAATATTCTTATAAGCTTGTAAGGAAAGCTTTGAAGATTTTATAACGGCGTAAAATAACAGCACCCGCCGTATAAGTTAAAAAAAACATTCTTACCTCAATTCTGTCGAAAAGGTTAAAAAGGACCTTATTTTGAAAACGACGGAAAGATTCCTTTATAAACCTCTTATAAAAATTCAAACAAGGGTATAAATGACTTTAACACATATTCTTGTAAATATTAAAAATGTTTTGAAATACATTTCGAAGAAACATGGATGTGGATGATAAAGAGATCCCAGTAGATTATTACATATAAACAACCTCGGATAATGAAGAGATTGTGAAATAACCCTTACCTTGTACTTTTCCTTTGTTGGGTTAGGTTAACCTCCTGTATAATGGTGAAATAATTGTTATTAAATTATACAAGAATCATATACATTAATATGATATCATATATGATCTTTTAATATTGATTTGATAATAATATCTTAGTATTATCGTTGTTTCGGGTGTTAACTTACTTGTTTTGTTTCATATGTTTTGTTACGTAAGACATGTTTGTAAAGGATAGGTTGTATATTATTCATATCCAAAATGATATCAAGTCCTTAAACATCATTTTTAAATCATAAAATGATAATTACGCTTTAATGGTTACGATGGAGAATGAATCTCATCGCGTTCGTGGAGACGGTAGTCCGTACGTACGCACGAGCGACAATATCATTCTTTTGATATTAAAATAATATATAAATGGATGGTATATCATATATACAGAATCATTAACATGTTATATTTATTATTTACATGAGTTACACATCATTATTATACCCATCCAAATAATATTATATTGAATAACAATTACACCACGACGTGGAGACGGTAAGCCGTACGTACGCACGTATGGTGACATGTTATTCAAAGGGTGGACAGAATACTGAATATGATTGTACCATATTTATAATAACATCACAGTATATGTGAGATACTGGAGTTATTATTTCAGAATGGTAAGAACAAAGGAAGAAGAAGTGGAAGAAGAAATGAACTTAGAAAAGGGTGGTGAGATCATTACCTCTTCTTCGGGTTCTTCCTTTTGATTTGATCAAAAGGGCTCCTTAGGTTGGCTTTCTGATCAAACTAAGGCCTCTAGGTTGTATTGAGGGATGTTGGGAGAGTATTTGGGCAGAGTTTGGCAGAACCAAAAGGCTTTAGAGGTGTGAAGAAATGAGAAGGAGGAGTGACCTTTTATAAGAGGGGTGAGGGGCACCTTTGGAAAAGCTAGAAATATTAATTTATAATAAATTCATATTCGGTTTCTAAAGGCTCCAAAGTTGACTATTCAAAGGATGAGGTGGGGATAGGTCGAAAACAACTCATCCAATAGAATTTAGACAGGTTTGGGTACTTATATTAACCTTATCTTTAAGTATTAACTCTAAGTTAATTAGTTTCACTTTTACAATGTCTCTTTGTATTTTTATATAATATGGTTAATAAACTTACTATATACATCCAAGCGACCCCCAAGTGGTCCATTAATGAGGAACCTATAATAATATAAGTCTCTTGGCCGATCCTTAGATTTTTAGGAATTTAATATCAATTAATAATATAATATTTGTTTTAAGAACTCTTTTATGTCAATTTTGACACTATTCAATAGTTGATTTTTTTTAAACTCCTAAAAGATTGATTACTTCGAACAAAGTCAATTAAATAAATCCTAATATATCATATTATCATAGAAAATTAGTGTAATTTATTAAAAGTTTCATATTATATTTATTTGGGTATTTATAATATTAATTATGTTAATTTTTTTCTATTTTAGTAATTACTGCATCATCATTGTGTCATAAATAAAATACATTATTTAATGTCTAAAAATTATAAATAAAATATCATTATGTAGGAAATCTGTTTATCTTTCTAATGAATATTTACAATCGAAAATCCAACATGTATAACCCTATGTAAAAATTGTTCTTCTAAAAGATATATGCTTGTGTCATTTTTGTATTCATTTTAACTTAATTAAAATAAAGTGTCATTATCACTTACAAGTGGATCCATGGGGTCCCAAAATTGACACAAAGATGCCCATGGTCGACCATGTATCAACCAATAGGGTTAAGACACGTTTTAGGGTAATTTTGTATTATTATAATATTATTTTTTTAACCCTTATTTACCGGATTTACCCTTTAACCATGGTAAATAAAATATTTACCGCAGTAATTATTCAAAATGTGTAAAAATAAAAGTTACCTATTTACACAATTTGAACATCCTGATTCCAAATATGGAATCCATTTTCCTAAATTCAAAACACAGAAGTGGCAGAAATTAATTTAAAATTAATTCCCGCTGTCAAAACAAAAAGCGTGTTTTTAAGAGATAATAACTATCAAAAGATTGACACTTGTTTATGTTCGGTTTAATTGTAAAATTATGTCCAATGATAAACATTAAATTGAATGGTAAAAATATATTCTAAATATACTTTAAAACCACTCAAATTCATAATTTATCACTATTAATTATTTTGATTAAAAAAGTTGTTTTTAATTAAAATTTAGAAATTTTCACTATTCATCAAAATATGAAAGTTATCCGAAATGTACCAAAATTTCACCCTAGGCTAATTTTGATATTCCGAATCCAAAAATGAAGTCCATTTTGAAATATAAAATATATATGATTTCAAAAATTAGGTATTACTATTCACAACGACTAGTTTAATTAGTTGTGGTGTGTGTTAGAACTCGAGGTTGCGTACAACACACGCTATCGCATTATTCAAAGGGAAACGTACCGTAGAAGCTTGGGGTGTTACATCTTTCCAGAAGAGGTTGTAGCATTACCCCCTCGATGAGAGATCGAGTTCCGGATCGAGATGCAGCCAGGAGCATCTCCTATCTTTATGTCTCCATATAGGATGTACGCTTCTGAGTTATGAGAGCTACATTTACAGATTGATGGTCTATTGTAGTTCAGTTTTGTTCGGCCAAGTGTGTCAGCATGGGTTGCACCAGTTTTGTTCGTGAAAAAGGCCGCCGACAGTTTGCGGTTGTGTATAAGTTATTGTCTCTTAAAAAAAGTAAAAATAAATAATCTCTATCTTCTTCTGCGAATTGATGATTTATTCGATCAACTTAATGGTGAATTTTGGTTTTGAAAGATCGACTTGCAGTAGGGATATCATCAGATGCATGTGAAGGAAGAAGATATTCCGAAGACTGCTTTTTGTTGTCATCATGGGAATTATGAGTTTGTTGTAATTCCATTTTGCATGACGAATGCACCAGCTGTATTCATGGGATTGATGAATTCTATGTTTCGTGAGTTCCTGAAAAGATTTTTCGAAGTTTTCATTGACGAAATTATTGTGTACTCCATATCTGAAGAGGAGCATGCAGAGCATCTATGAGATGTTTTGGGAGTTCTTCGCCAACATCAGCTGTATGGGAAGTTGTTGAAGTGTGAGTTTTGGGATCAAGAAGTCCGTTTCATGGGGCATCTTGTGTATCAATAGGGAGTATCTGTGGATCCATAGAATGTAGAAGTAGTTGTGTCTTAGGAATCCCCCAAGACAGTGTCAGTGGTGACATGTTTCCTTGGACTCGTAGGCTACTAGAAGAGGTTCGTAGCCAATTTATCACAAGTTGTGACTCCTATGATGGCTTTTTCCAAGAAGGATCAGGTATTCATATGAACTTATCATTGTCAGGAAACATTTTAGTATCTAAAAGAGATGTTAGTAAGTGCTCCATTCTTTTTTCATCCTACTTGGGGAGTCCAGTTTGATGTTTTCTGCGATGCTTCACATCTGGGGTTAGGCTGTGTTCTCATGCAGCAGAGGTCAATTGTTTCTTATGTGTCTGGGTAGTTTCTTCCCCATGAATGAAACTATTCCACCCATGATCTTGAGTTGGCAGTTGTGGTGTTTTCTCTGATTTTTTGGATACATTACCTCATTGGTGAGCGCTTTGTGTTTTTCATTGATCATAAGAGTTTGAGGTATGTTTTCTCCCAGCGTAACATTAACTTTAGACAGTGTCGGTGGATAGAGTTCTTACAGGAATAAAACTACGAAATATCGTATAAAACTGGAAAAGGTAATGTTGTAGATGATGCGCTAAGATGAAAGTCATGTAGTGATGCTGTGTGTGAATCCAGTGATTCCTGGAGAGTAATGGAAGAACTGTCAGCATTACATCCTGATATGGAAGAAGTTGGGGGTAGAGGTTGTCTTTTTTAGAAGACGATATAGTCATCCCTGGTGCAGAAGGTGGAAGAGTCCCAGTTGGGAGATCTAGAGGTGGAGGTTTGGAGTGACCGAGTTGTTTGTGGTGATCCCTTGATGGTTGATCAGAGGACGAACAACACCGAGTGTTGTATCATGGAAGGATTTTTGTTCCCTTACGATGCAAGAGATGGTTCTATAGGATTTCCATAGTTCACCCTTAGTAGTACATCCTTGCGTGAAAAAGATGTACCGATCCTTGAGGAGTCTATTTTGGTGGCCTGGGATGAAGCTTGCGATTGCAGAGTTTGTGTCTCGATGTTTAGTCTCCCAGAGGGTGAAGGGAGAACACCGTGTTCCTGGTGGTATTATCCGGACATTAGTGATTCCTAAGTGGAAGGGGGAGGACATCTCAATGGAATTTGTTACAGGTTTACCTCGAGCTCCAGGAGGACATGATGCTATTTTGGTGGTACTGGATTGTTTAACAAAATTGGCCCTCTTCATATCGATAAAGGAGTCGAGCATAGTTGATTTTTTGTCGATGCAGTATCTAGAGGAGGTGGTGAGACTTCATGGAGTCCCTAGGATGATAATTTCTGATTGAGATCCTCATTTTACCTCCAGGGTGAGGAGTGGTCTCCACCATGATCTTGGTTCTCAACTATGCCTTACCACTGATTTTCACCCTCAAATGTATGGTCAGACAGAGTGAACCCTCCAAACTACTGAAGACATGTAACGATCTTGTGTTCTTGATTTTGGAGGTTCATGGAAGAGCCACATACCCTTGGTAGAGTTTTCTTACAATAATAGTTTTCAATCGACCATCGGTATGGTGTCGTTTCTAGCCTTTTATGGCCGGCCTTTCCATTCTCCATTGTGCTGGACTGGGGTCAGAGAGTCATCAATCCTTGGACCGGAACTAGTGCATAATATAACAAAGATGGTTCAGGTGATTCGTGATAGGATGAAGACAGCACAAGATCATCATAAATCATATGATGATCCAAGGAGGAGGCCCTTAGAGTTTAATTTTGGGGATCATGTGTTTCTGAAGGTGACTCCCCATCATGGGAAACACAGGTTTTGTCGTGGAAGTATGCTTTCTCCCCAGTTTATTGGGCCTTTCGAAGTGTTAGCTCATGTTGAAGCTGTGGTGTATCGAGTAGAACATCCCCCACAGATGAGTCAGATACATGATGTTTTCCATGTGTCACAGCTCCGTCATTATCTTCATGATGACTCCCACATTATCGATTGGGGAGAGATCGATGTTGATGATAATGCAACCTTTCAGGAGAGACTTTTGGAGATCCAAGACTGCAAGGAGAAGGTGTTGTGCAGGCATTCTATCCCCATAGTTTGTGTATTGTGGAAACACGGTGGCATGGAGGAGAATACCTGGGAACATGATTCACATATACATGCTCAATACCCAGAGTTTTTTGATGCTTAACACTTTTCATGTAATGATGTTCACTTTGTGGTTAGATTTTTCATGTTTTATTTATGAATTTCTATTGTTGCTTTTGTGGATTTCTCTATTTTGAGAGGTATCTCGATGGGTGGTTGTTTGGACCCTGTTTATTTATTTTCTCTTTAGGTTGGTTTTGAATTCTCGGGGACGAGAATGTTTGGAGAGGTATCTGATGTAATGGAACGTACCTCTATGGTCCTTTACTTTGTGAAAATTAGGGTCAGGAAGAGGCCGCGTGAGTTTTGTGGGAGAAGGATTTAATTGATGGGAGAGAGGGAGTAATTATAAGATAATAATCGGAATCAATAATAATAATTATTATTAATGATAATTATGGAGACCCCTTGATGAAATTGAAAGAGGATTTCATAATATTATATTAAATAATCAATGGTATTGGTGGATTTTTAGTGTGTGATTAATTAAATGGAATGGTTTTAATTTAATATGAGAATAAACATGGTAAAAGTAATTTAATGGTATTAAATTTCAACACTAATGATGGGTGTTATTATTATTAATTTAATTAATAATAACATTGAAGTGAGAGTGGAGTTGGGCGCCACACACAAATAGCGCACTGGGGGAAGGAGGAGGCATGGAAATAAAGTTGTGTGCGAGTGATTGAACATTTATTGACTATTAATAATCATTATGATATTAATTCCAATGATGTTAAAATAGAAATAATATGTTAAAAGAGGAGTCTATCAAGGGGATGAGCCACTTTTGTTGGAGAGTGAGGGAATTGGGGAAGAGCGAAAGAGATTGGAGAGAGAAAGAGTTTAAAGGAAATAAAGATTTAAAATTTAAAGCAATAAATAAGGAAATCAATCAAGGTGGAATGGGGTGATGCACACCAAATTGGGGAGATTTTGTGCATGGATTTTCAATGTGAGAATTTAAGGAGTTGAATTAATTTAAATTAAAAATAATAATAATTTAATAATTTAATTATTATTTTTGTTTGGAAAAATGAATTTTTACGGTATCTTCCTCGTGCGAACTCGGTTTCAAAAATCGTCAGCGGTAGTGTGACCCAGACTTCAAGACAGAATTTATGAGTCCAATATAGGATGTATTTTTCAGGTTTTTGGATCGGGACCCAAAATGATCGTGAAATAATATATTTAATATTATTATTAAATCTTCGACCTGCCATAACTCCTGCGTGTGACGTCCGATTGACTTCTCGTAAGTAGAGATGTGATCCTGTCATTAATACAATAAATTAAAGTATAATGTGGGATATTAAATTATGGTATGTGGATCGGGTCCACGAAACACCCAATAACAATAATAATAATAATAATATGGGATCTTGAATCCAACATATCTTCCTTATACGGTGTTGGAATAGAGAACCTTCTGTGACGCTGTAACCCTGAAATTAAGATGGATGATTCAAAGACCATAAATCCTATATTTATTATTCCTATGGCTCGAGATGTTTTTACTCGGTCAAAACGCATGGGTTAATGCAATCCTATTTTATTGGGGAATTAAGCATATCTTAAACTTTCACCCTATTAAATCTTTAAAAGGGACAAGATATCATCCTCCCTTGTTCTTCCTCTTTTTTCTCAGCTATGAGATTCTAGATCCTTTCAATCCTTCCCGTAGGAGTTTCACAATCAACTTTAATCTTTAGATCGGTTCCACTCTGTTTTGATGCAACCAAGATATAACAATCAATAATTGATATAAGATATATTTTATTTTCATTATATTGGGATCATATTCTCGTATTCTCCCATCTATATTATATCATGTAATCTCCATGATTTTAATGGGGGTTTTCATGGTTTTTGGTTGGTGTGGATAAAGAACGCCAAAAACACTTCGAGTTAGGGGATTCAATTCTTCTATTTTATTTTACGTGCAACTGTATTGTTAGCATGTTTAATCCCACTGGAGGACAATAGAATTGACATAATAAATATTTTAACTGGATAAATAAATAGATATCGATCATATGTTATTGCCTCACATTTTTATAGATAGTGTGATATCTATGATTTCTTTGATTAGCTGTTCATTCTTGATGAAAATTGGTAATGAAAGTAAATTCGGATGAATTGATAATTGTTTGGCTAAAGATAAAGAGGCATGTAAAAAAATATGGTTCTAGCTGTAATTCGATGTTAATCAAATTGGCGCAGTAAGCATGTTTAATAATTTGTGATAGCTTAATGATTAGGTTTCCTGAATTTGGAACCTATAAATAATAACTCTGTTAATTCAAGATGGATTAAAGTACTGATTTTTTGTTAATTCATTAAAGGGTTCTGAGTTACCCTCTTGATTATTAAAGGGACAAGAGCCCAATTAAATGTGGGGTTTCTTTCCATATCGTTTGTAATGTGATGTGATCCTAGATAACTGTGGTGATATGTGGGGGCACAGAGGCTTTTGGTTGTGGTAGAAGGTGACGCCTAGAGTGGAGAGATGCATCTGTTTATGCATGTGGGTGTTAGGGAGGACACCAGGGATGATGGAAAGAGTGGATGTGATTGTTGGATGCTTGGTAATTTTGATTGGATGTTTATATTCGTTACTTTTCCCCACTGCTCAAGCCAGATAGTCTTACATACCCTTCATCCGAAATAGGCGATGAAATGCGGGGTATGCCACGTGCTTTCTGTGTTTATCTTCTCAAGGAAGGATGGATATATGCTCTTGCTATAAGTAGAAAAGACTCAACAGGTAGTACATCTACTCACCGTGATGATCCCACTTGTGTTTAGTAGCATATAATGTAATTCTAGAATGCCTGGGAATGTGGTAAAGTATTTCTATAATGAATAATTGAATAAATTGTGTCCAACCATAGGGATGGAGTTGTTGGAACATAATGATGAGGTTTTAATTTTTTAAGGAATAATTGACTTTGGGTGTGATGCTAATGAAATATAATGTGGAATTTTTCATGGTTAATTAATTTTTAAAAAATTAATTAACATAAAGTGTAAATGATAAAAAGGGAATGAATTAATCTAATAAATCTCTTTAAAAGGTTGTGTACTTATAGGATATCTAGTCTTAGAAGTAGCATCCCAGAGTTTTAGAGATGTTAGCTGAAGTTGGGTCTAATACTAGGTTATTCCCATAGTGTGGTAGTGAGTTATAATATATCCTTTACTTTTTGTGTTTCGATAAGCTAATCCACCCTTTTAGTAAGGTAAACTGACACCCTGAGGATTCTGAGCCCGGGTGGTGTTTTCCCAAACATTACGGTGGGAGGATGGATGGCTGACTACCCCGTTTGGCCTTTCTCTCTTCTCTTGGTAGTTACTGGTGCTGACAAGCAAATTGGTTAGTTTTTCCCATATATGTGTGTAGAGGGATATAATGGCTTGTGATTATTCACATGCATAAATTCTGGATATAGTTTTCTATGTAATACTATAGGTGTAACGTGTATAGACAGTGATGGCTTGAGGACCCTTACTCAATGTAAGGGAAGAAACGACTTGAGGTATAATACACGACGTATGATACACGTTATGAGAGCTGTGGTGGCTCCCAGAAACTACCTGATTACTTTCCTGTGTAGACATGGTGGTTTTGTTACCCGAGGGGCATATTGTGGTGCTTCGCCCAGGGGTCTACGGGAAAGCCTTTTTAGAGAGAGATGCTCTGGACGTGCGACGTTGGGGAAAAGCGGCAAACCAGTGGGGAAGTAGTTGTGGGCTAAAATTGATATTCTTCACTATATGCTATATTCTTGTATGTGTTATTTGGTGAGAGTATCCATTGTGAGGTTGGGAACTTAGTATACCTGCTTAGGTAATGAGTTAGTTTCACATATTTCTCACTGTTCTTTAGCATGATCTCATTAGATTTGCATGAGAGGCTTTGGGGAGGATCTTACTATGTATACTGTTATACTAACCCTATGTATATATAAACTGTTTTTCGGGTCTCTTGGAGCAGGTTGGAGATCAGGCTGGTGTTTACAAGCTTGTGGTTATAAGAGCTGTTCAGTCTTGTGGTTACTCTTATTTTTTTACTTTCTTTTGGGTACTTTTAGTTTTTCCCAATTCAATTGTAGTAATTCTACATGACATTTCATATGTGTACTTGGGTTTCATTCATATTCTAGTTCTGAGTTGGAGTTGATTGGTTTCTATCTTGTCTCTCTATTCCTCATGTGTTCTCTTAGAGGGTAATGCCTCCCATTTGTGTGTTTACTGTACCCTCAGTGCTAGTCGCCAACTTGGGGCCTACTAGAGGCGGGAATTGGGGGTCATTATCTCCCTTCTCACATTGCGGACCCAGGAGGGGTACGCATTGTGGGGAGGGGGTCATGACAAGAGTAGATAGTAAAAAATTCTATCATCAGATAGTGTCTCCACATATTCAAGGCGAAGACCAGTGCTGCTAACTCCAGGTCATGTGTAGCATAGTTCTGCTAATGTTGTCGTAGCTGATGAGAACCATAAGAGATCACTTCGTGCTCCTAAATCAGGACAAACCCAAGTCTAGTTACTGATGCGTCACAGCAGAAAAGATACCCAATGCCATCCTCTGGAAACCTCAATATTGGGGCACGAGTCAGCCTCTGCCTCAGCTCCTGAAAGCCCTACTAGCATATCTCCGACCACACAAATGGTTGACCCTTCTTCTTCAAGGCTGATAGTGGTGCTAAATCTCTGGAGAATTATGGTGAAAACCTCTGGTAATATCCAGCCAAACCCAAGAAACTCTGAACCTTTATCGCACTCTTGGGTGGCTCCCAAGCAAGTACCGCCTCAATCTTCGCTGGTTCCACATCATCTCCAGCCTCTGAGATGACGGTTCCTATGAAATGAACCTCATGGATCCAAATCTATCACTTCGAGAGCTTACCATAAAGCAGGTTCAATTGGAGCGTGTTGAGTACTACCTGCAAATGGTAGGCATGATCCTCCTCCGTAGTTGAGTAGATCAAAATGTCATTGATGAAGACTACGACAAAGAGAACGAGGTATGGATGGAAGATCCTTTTCATGAGTCCCATGAACATTGATGGAGCGTCGGTCATGCCGAAAGGAATAACCATGAACTCGTAGTGGCCGTACAAACATTTGAAGGATGTCTTCTACACATCCTCCTCTCTAAATCTGAGCTGGTGATAACCATATGAGATTTCTATCTTTGAGAACCACCGTTCTCTATTTAGTTGATCAAAGATGTCGTCCATCCTCGTGAGTGGGTACTTGTTCTTCACGGTTACCTGGTTCAGGTGATGGTAGTTGACACAAAGACTCAAGATCTCATTAAACTTCATGGTGAATAGAATTAGGGATACCCCGGGAGAAATACCAGGACAGATGAATCCCTTCCCCTAAAAGTCCTCCAGCTGTACCCACAGCTCACGATGCTCAGTGGGAGCCATCCGATATGCTGGCGTAGATATCAGTGTCGTCCCAGGGTACATGTCAATGTAAAAAATTCCACCTCTCTGCGAGGAGGTAGACCTGGGACATCATCAGGGAAAACACTTGTGTATTGGTCCACCACTATAGGATAGCTCAGAATCTCCACATCTACCGCTCCGAAGGACCGACATGCCACCTGATGAGTTATCGGCTACACCCACCTCTGAGTAAGTCTTTCATGTACTGAAAAGGATCCCTTCTCACCGGTGAAGGTCAAACTGGTCCCATCCATGTGAATACACCACACTTTGTGCCTAATAAGGTCGATCTGAGCATGGACTTTTGATAACCAGTTCATACCCATGATGACGTCCTAAGGCCTCGATGCTGCGACGAGGAGTTCCTAGCCAAAGTTCTCACCTCCTAGAGTAAGCTTACATTGCTGGAACTAGTGTGTAATTGTCGAGTCTGCTCCCGTAGGTGTCTCTATCTATAAGGATCGGGCTAAAGGCTCCATCGGAATCTCTGAGATAAGAATGAGGGTAGTGGAAATGAAAGAGTGATTGACACCTGTGTCTATAAGAACGGAAGCCAGGGTGGAGGAGAGACAGATCATACCTCAAATCATATCTGGAGCACCACAATCGTAAGCCTCAACTGCCTGATGTTGAGCTCTCACGTGTCCATTTTCTCCCTATGGTCAGGGTGGACCTCGTAGTGGTGGTGGTGGTAAGACCTCATAACGTCATCCACCACCAGCTGCACGACCAGATCCTCTTCCACGTCCACCTGTGCCCTGCAGATCGACTCGAGCAAACCTATTCCTCTAACTGGGTGGTCCCTCAACTGTCTGCTGATCACCCGAATGGCAGGACAGACAGTTACGAGCCATGACACCATGCCCGCCGCATGTCAAACACTGCATATTCCTCAAATGATTGGCTCTGTCTCGTGTGCCTCGCACAACCAAACCCATTCCCTAAGGTCATCCACTAGATAGCCAGGTCCTCTTGGAACTCTACGACATCTGTTTTCTGTCTTCTATAGAAGACTCTTCTACGTGACGCCCAGTGGAAGACCTCACTGTTGGTGAATTCTCAGCAAGGAAACTCTCCACTAAAAGGGCTCACTTCAACACCCATGCCTACGTCAGGATGCTGAGGGAGATCATTGAATCCCTGATCTCTTTCCTGAGCCCCTACTCGATGGTTCGGGCCGTAATGAATGGGTTCTGTACGATATATGTGGAGTAGCGCAAGAGGTTGGTGAACCTCACTGAGTACTGTGCCACCGTCATGCAACCCTACTGTATATTATGTATCTCCTGTATCCGCACCGCACGTAGGGTGGCTGGGAAAAAATTCACCCAAAAGAGGCTCTCGAAGTCTGCCCAGAGTAGTGTCACCTCGTCATGCACCTGGAGCATCAGGCTCCACCATCTGCCTGCTACTTCCAGAATGAGACTCGCGACAAGGATAACCATAAGGTTTGCTGGTGTCCCTACTAGTCTAAAGACTCTCACCACAACCTCCATCCAATTATCAGCTACCTAAAGGTCCATATCACCCCTATACCTAGGTGAACTATGGCGCTGGGACTCGTGAAATGCGCTCAAGCGACATGCACTCTCTACTACTAGGACTGGTGGCATCGGTGGCCCAACGGGTAGTGGTATTACTGGTGGCTTCGATATGATAGTGCCCTGCACCGAGGCCTCATCGCTCGGTGGCCTTCCATCATGAACAAATATTGGAACCTTGGATGGATGTCTACATAGGGCCATCCTGAAAAGGAACAGGTGCGCCATGTTCAATTATTTATACTTGGTGAGCTGACTCAAAGAGATCACTAAGAAAACTCTTGAAACACACATGCAATCGGTGTTTTTGTGCATTTATTTGGAAATCAGAAGTCAGAATCCTAGTGTATGGATACGTCAGGCACCATACCAACACTAGACTCCCTGAACTGAAAACCACACTCAATACCCATAACACTATTGCTTCATAGAAAAGATTAGAGTCCTATGTTCTATGGTAGAACTGAATACAATGATACCAATTTGTCATGACCCATCCCCCGGGGCTTGGGCTGTGACTACCCCAAGCCCGCCTTCCATAGGCTAGGGGCAGACGACTAGCACCAAAGGAGTAAATCCGTAATCTGGGAAGGAGTTGCCTTTATAACTGTAAACACACACAATAGAGAACATAGATGGATAGAAAACACTAAGAAAAACTGTATAAAAAGAGAGTACTAAAAAGTAAAGGGGGCCCGAAATACAAGCCCAACTGCAAAGTACAAGTACAACTGAAAAGGAAAAAACATAAAAGGTGAGAAAACGATATGGGATCATCCACCAAAAATCATACCTGAAGGGTAGGTACATATAGCCTCCTCATCACTCTACGTCCGTCAGCCTTCTCCAGATACCATCCAGTCCTTATACACTCAGCCTCGATCAGCACTGTCTGTCATCTGCATCAAACACAATGAGGTGCAGGAATATCCCGTGCAGGGTTGAGTATAAAGATACTCATTAGGGACCCCGAGACCCTAAAGGTATCTGAAAATCCACCAAGTATAATCCGTAGAGAATGAAATCAACAGATAACCCCATTTAGGTATATGACCATACATATACCTAAGTTATCAAGTAATCCATCTAAATCATGAGGTAATCACAAAGTTAATGACTCAGCTAACACTGGTATACAACATTTGTAGAGAGATAGAGATGATAAGATGTAGCCACTAAATCATCTATTCTGTCGAACCCACACATGATCCAGGAAAAAATTAAGAACTATCGAACCCACACAGGATCCAGGAATGGTAAACGGAGCTGTCGAACCCACACAAGATCCAAGAACAGTCCTCAAAACTGTTAAACCCACACAAGATCTAGGAACATTCATTAGTACTGTTGAACCCACATAGGATCCATGAACAATCATCAGTGCTATCTAACCCACAAAGGATCCAGGAACAGTCGTCAGTGCACATCCATCCATAGGGTTCCACACAAAGCAAGCTTTATTCCATGAAGGTCCGCTCCTCAAGCCATGTGTCGATACATGAACTTCCATGAAGTCCCAAGATGATGTATCCAAAAGATCCATCTATCCATATGAAACATGACTTGATAGATGGTGCGTCAATCGAACGCCCAGACTGAGAGTTATTGGCATTTTTGTTCTAAGGGTCCAGTCGGATTTACGTTCCATCCAACTCGACTGTACCACAACTGTAACCAAACCTCGAGTGGTGTATACCAAAAGAACCATATATTTTCAATGTTTTAGTTTCCATATATGGTTCATCAATCGGATTACCATAGCTCAAGTTACATGCAAAAGTATATAAACATGCCAAAACGCGTCCGGGTCTGGTCTGACCCCGATACGGACTGAGTTCCGACCTAGTCCACGGTCCGACCTGGTCCGGGAGTCTGACCAAGTCTGCGAGTTCGACCTGGTCCGTGGGGATAGCCTGACCCGTGAGGGCGGCCCAACCCGCGTCTGCGGCCTGACCCACGCAGGCGGACAGGCCCACGCGGGGTCCGACCCACGCTGGGTCCGACCCGACGGCCCATGCTGGGTCTGGCCCGACGACCCACATAGTTGGCGGCCTGTGGGGTCTACTGTAGCCATGCCTAAGGGGGAAGCCACACCACCTAGAAATCTGGAATGACAATGACGTTTGGGTTGGAGAAAAACTGGTGTCATGTGGTGATGGTCCGCGTCATACGGGACCCAGCAGTGGGTCCCGCTCATCCCAGGTGGTCGAGCGGCCAACCGACTCCCACGCGACGTCGTTGCAATATGCCTACTCTAGTGACTTGGTGTCTTGGATCACCAGTCTTCCTTTTGGCCGACCTTGTGCGGGCCACCATTGCACCGCTGCGGCTAAGGGCTGCAACCCCCTTTTTCTCCACCGCACGACGATGTTGCACCGAGCCTTCTCTAGCGACCTGGTGGCTCAGGCCACCGATTTCCTTCATGGCTAGGCTTGCGCTGACCGCTGGGGTCCGTTGGTCATGGGATTCTCCTCCGACGGCGTTGTTGCGCTGCTACCATCCATGCGGTGAGGATTGTCCCTCCATCCGTCAACGCACTTTCTGTGGGTCACCAGATGAGTTCTGGTGGCCCAATTCTTATTCCGGAAGAATCCGAACACTTCTCGGGACGTCTCCTTAGATCCACAACCATTTTTGATGAGTAAACCTCATACTAGACTCATGATACATTTTAGAATCAAATTACGAAAAGAAGGTGGTGGGGTCGGGCCGTGTTTGGTCAGCCCACGCCCTCTACGTTAGGGTGATTGAAAACATCTTTGATTCTTAATCCTAGAAGCAAGTAGAAGAATGTGGAATAATTAACCAAGATTGAATCCCTACCTCAGATTCGTTGTCGTTGGAGAAGAAGATGAAGAAGTCGAGGAAGAAGTCGTTGGTGTTCTTCAGGGATGATGTTTCTTGCCTTGTTCCGATTGGAGATCAAAGTAGAAGGTGTCCATCGTCGGTGGATGAACCGTTCTTTATTCTTCGATGGTGGTTATTCATAGGGAGCTTTCTCCCAATAATCCCCCACTAAAATAACCAAAGTGAATAGACCTGACAAATAATAGATTATATTAACTATTATTACATTGTCAAGAAATTCAAAAATAATTCTTAAACACTTGGTTGGAAAAATTAATGTGAAGGGTGGTGGGACCATTAAGTGGGGAGATCAAGAGGTTTATCCCCACATAATGGGGATTTCAAGAGGTTTTAACCTTGGGTGGTCCGCACCAAATTAATCCTCACATGGGAGGTTGAGTTCGGGTGGGCCCCACCACCATAACCTCTCATGGGAGGTTAAGGTGTGGTGGTCCCCACCTCCAACATAAACATGGAGGTTTTAACCAACTAATAAAAATAATGTTTACACAACCTTATTTTTATTTAATTCATTAAAAACCCAAAAACTATTTTCTATTTCCGACTAACTGCCGTTGTGAATTTCTTCTTAAGATAATACCGGTGCTGTGAGTTCAACGGTGCCCTCAGATTTTAATTCTGAGCACCAGTTCAAAAGTTATAAAAACCCATTTCGTACCATTATTGAATGTACCGGAATAAAACTTCAGAAATTGATTTCGGGCACACCGGGCCTCAGAATCATGCGCCGTTAGTTTTCGTGGACTCATAAAATTGCATTGTATTTATGAAAACAAAATTCCATAGAAATTCCCTATCTTTACAATTAATGAAAAAAATGAAACTTCTTAAAAAAAATAAAAATCACCCTAATAAAATTTTGGTACTATTATTTCAAAAAATAATTTTATTTTTTCATACAAATTTTCTAAAAGTGGAAAAATTTAATTTTAAATTAAGTGTTCAATACGCAACTAATATGTATTTAATGAAAAATAAAATTTTCATAATTTTTATAAATGATACTCATTTTTTAATAATAAATATATAATTAATAAAAATGTGGAAAATATATATTTTCATAACTTAGTTAAGACTATTCATTTATGTCATTTCAATGGATATAAGATAACTATCATATAAAATAAAATATTAATAGTATATTGTTCTTATATAAAACATGGTCTTGTGCTTAACACAAGCTATAGAAGAAATTGATATTTTTATGTATTGAATAATAACTCAATATTTCATATAACAAACACTATCCAATAAAATTTTATTATTTTAGCATTCTTTTGGTGCTACATTATCCCCACAATAATTAAATTACACTCTTTCAATTTAAACTTGATCTTGGTAATGTAGGGTTTTATATTTTCAAACAACTTTTTTGAAAAAATCACATCATAAAAGCTAAAATAAAACAACCCCTTAATTAAAGAGAAAGTGAAGTAAAATTTTCACATACAATAATCACATAACAAGGTTTCTGAGTAGGAGAAAAGTGGTGTAAAATGAAAAAATGTACATGGAAGAGAAATCTAACACCCAATTACTGATGAAGAGTGATAGTGAAAATTGATCACTAGAAAGCGGGTGATCCTAATAATGTTAATTGGAAAAAAACCATAAAATAAGTAGGTGTGAAAAATTCAACTAATATCATAAAAATGATGGTAATTGGAAAATATTATAATTTAAGATTTTTTCTCTAAATTTGAGGAACTTTCATGAGATGATTTACTTTCTTGATTTAATTGAAGTTTATAAGAACAATATCATCCTTTGGTTATTCCCTAAAAAATTTCTAGTTCATCACTTAATTTACGAAATTAATGTCTAAAAACTAATTTTTTATTACTGAATCACTAAAATTCACTTTTAACGAATCATAAGATCCAGAAAGCCTGAAAATACTTTCTGTTTGTATCTATCAATTTTCAAAAACTAATATTTGTTTTACAAGTTGTCCAATATAATAAATTAATATCTAAGCCTAAAAGGCAACACTACTGGTTCATCGTTAATATTTATTAATAAATTTGTTAGTTGAAACAAATGAAATATTATCAAGGGAATCACATAGGGTTGTGATAGGTGAATAACCCTTGTCATCCATCAACCATAGGTTTAAGATCGAATGCCATGTTCAATGTGATGGGTTGTCAACCTACAAAATGGTTTCCCTTTAATAAAATATATTTATATAATTACTATAAATTTCCAAATACGATGGAGATCCATTAAGTAAAATTAATTGTTAAATAACCTTTTTAATAATGTTTTTAATAATTTTTATATGGTATAATATTCTAATTTGACTATTAATAAAAGTGAATTAATGATCATATTAACTGTAAAGGTTTTCAATACCATCAAGATTATCTCTATAAAATTTAGTGGTATTATTCCACAAAATAGTTTCTACGAAAAAATGTAATAAATCAATGGGTTTTTTGACATAAATATCTTCCAAAATATCCTTAACCTTCTGACATTCTGGCCACACAATTGTTTGGAAGGGGTGTTTAAGTTTTTTAAATTATGATCAATATTAAATTCATAAACCACGATTATATGAAAAAATATTATGTTAATGAATAAAAATGAACTTCGAAAATTTAAAAAAACATTAAACATTGCATAATCCTTATTACCAAAATACCATTGGTTAAAATATATATAAAATTTGATTTTTGAATCTCAATACATAATTATTTCATCCATTTTATATCGACATATGTCTTTAATTTGTCTATGGTTTAAACATATCATAATTTCTAATATGTGAAAATCATGACTCATTATCTTCAATCTAAGTCATATTTGGTTTAACCAAGTTCATTCATTGTCATAATATATAAAAATTATTAATAATATATAATAAGGAAAATATAAATTATTCTAAGCGTGTCCTCTAAGAGTGTTAAATGGGGTGTGAATTATGAACCATTTTTGGGTACCTGGTAAAGCTAGAGTCAACTCATATATTTATTTTTCTGAGTTATTAACCCTAGGTATATTTTCCCTCAAAACATGTCCACATTAGTATCTATAGAGGGGTGTATTGATAAGAACACCCAAATGACCTCTTCCTTACCAAAACATTAGTATGTTATTCTATTTTTATTATAAATGTATTTCTTAGAGTTACATTCCCTAAATTATATTCCCTAAATCAAGTTCCTAAAGATTATAGTAAAATTTCTCTGATAATAGTTTTTGTGACCCGAACCCTACTAGCTCAGAGCTAGTGTATTTCAAAATTGCATTGGAAAAAGATATATGGTATCACATTCCAAAGCACATAATAGTTTATTCAAATTTTTAATCTATATACACAAAAGATTTACATATTACATTTGAATACAAAAATTAAAACATATATTTTTTACAATAACTTTATTCATCTAGAGTATTCATATATATCTATCATGGTAAAATTCATGGAATCATGGAGAAATTAAACAAAGTTAGGGGGAGCTAAAATTCATATAAAGGTTTTTGGACATTAGAATAATTCATGAATCAATAATCATAATCAATATGAAAAGGTAATAAATGAACAAACATGCCATATAATCAATAAAATGAGAAGTAAGTATATCAAAAGATAATAAAAATGTGAAAATATCATGGATAGTAATCAATATGGAAATGTAAAAAACTGAAATCAAATTCCATTTAATCAATAAAATGACCCTCATAATTTGATAAGTCATAATCAACATGGCTAGGTTTATAACTGAAAACACATTCCACTTAATCAATAATATGATAATTAAATACTTCGAGATATAATTTCATAGTGAAAATATCCTAGACAATAATAACTATTAATTAATGAAATTATTATTTTTAAAATATCATGTTACCCAATAACACGGTATATTAACCATCAGGATCCATCCTCATGACATTTTAAAACATACTGGGTAAAATAACCCACTTAACCGAGCATGTCCAACTGATTCTCCCCTTGAGACTACTGATGCATCAAGGGTATTATATTAATTGGACCCCAAACCATGTATTTCATGTCCAAATAATTCATAATATATCTAATAATTTATTTTATTTCAAAAAAATGAAACTTATCCTTAAATATCTGTATTGAGTAAAGGATACTGATTTAATAATATTTCCCCAATTAATCAAATAACTATCAAATTAAGCACCATATGTAAAAATTTTATATGATTTAGGAAATATAAATATTTATGATAAATAATATTTAAATTTTTGGGAAATTTAATTTCCATGGGAAAGTGAAAAATTTAAGGAAAAGTTAATGACTGCAAAAATAAATCAAGGAAGTGAATTTCAATACTATATTAATCAAAATAATCATAAACCATACATAGGATGAATAATGAAGGTTTCAAAATATACCCATTGCTATAAGAATAAATGTTTTATTCATTGATGAATATAAATTACATTAAAATATCATTAAAAACATTCATTAGAAAATATACTTTTCATTTTGAAATAACATTTTGAAAAACCTTTTCGTTGAAAACAACTTTAAAAATATTTTCTTCAAAATAATACTTATAAACATGAAAATAATGTTTCCAAGAAATAATATTTATAATGGATGGTAACTTTATAAATTAAATAAAATTAAAAAAAGAAAATTGTTTTTTCACTGTAAAATGGTTTGGACAGTTCCTTGTGTAAAAAATGAGAAGAACATTCCTTTCACATTTTTGGTAAAAGAAAAACATGCATTATTTTGATGATGACAGAATATTACATTGAAAAATTTTCAAAAATATCAAAAATGGGTGAAAATTCATTTTTATAAATAACTTTTAATATGTAAAAAATATTTTACAATTTTCTTTGAAAACATTTTTTGGAAGAAAAGAGATTTCTGACAAAATAGGGAAACGAAGTTAGATTTTCTTGTTTTTTTTTAAAAAATATTAAGTACCAAATAGTAAAAAATGCAACTATTACATGAAAATATAATTAATAACCATATTAGAATAAATTTTAATTATTAATTGATAAATTAACATGAAATTTATTTCAACTGATATTCATAACTAGGTATTCTCGATTAGAATGATATTTTATAATAAACACATAAATTAATTATTACATTAATGTGAGAATTTATCAATGAAAAAATTAGGTGTGTAAACTATAAATAAATTAAAAAAATTATGAATAAAATATAATTTAATCAAAATTTATGAAACACATAATTTTAGAATTACATAATTAATGGTGCAGCAGTTTCGCCTAAAGAGTGGAAATTGAGTTTAGAAATACCCCACCACTGGGTAACTTTTAATTCAAATACCATTAAATTAAATAATTCAAATTTAATCTTAAAATAAAATTACTTATTAATTATTCATAATATTACATGTCAAAGGGGTAGTTTATAAAACATATAAAAGAAATCAAGTGCATAACAACACAATATGACTCAGTGAAAGAAATTAAGACTAAATAACTTACCTAATGCTACCTTTTGATAAGACAATATTTAAAATAGTATATAGTGTATTTAAATGTGTTATTAAATTTTTAAAAAACCATATTAATATTTATAATATCATATATTATATTTTTATTACATCTTATTACTCATTGGTTAATAATGATTCATTATTTTCATTGTTTCTGGTGTTAATTTCCAAGAGTTATCATAAAGGTTTTATTATAATGTTTTATTTCATGAAGATATTATATAGTTATATAATATTTATAATAATAATTAAATAATTATCATATTTTTAAATAAATTTACTTTAAAAACAAATCATGAATGATTTTTATGAAAAATAATGTAAACTACGATCATGTAGATGGTTGGTCGTATGTATACATGAGTAATGTTTCCATTTTTCAATGAACATTATAGAAATATGGTAAGTAATATATTAGTTTTAAATAATTATAAATATATCATTTATAATATATTTTTTTACTTTTATGTGTCATCCATGAGTTGTCGTAATGAAAATATTGTCACATCGTTCAGTGAATGTGGTTGTCTACAGGTACATGAATGATGTTATCATCTTTACATGTGTGAAACATGAATGAAGAAAATGATATAAATATTACCATTAAATAATTATAAATATATCATTAGTATCATTAATAGGTCATTAATATCACAAAAATTCATTAACATTATTTCTATTACCTTCCATGTGAAGCGTTAGTGAAAGATGAATCACGTCGCTTCGTGAGACCATAGTCTGCCGTACACTGAAGTGAAATTATCAAATCTACTACAGAATGGAAGGTATATATATATTATTGAGTAAAAAGATATAATAATATTCAAAATATAACATATATATACTTCATACTCATCATTATACCCGACCGTGAAAGGGGGTGATGAAAAAACGAATGACATTAGTTCGCTAGGTGGTAATCCACCTTACACATGAACCAAGATTTCAAAAACCCTTTTATGGAAGTAAATTATGTAATAGTTAATTAAATTATTATAAATAAATTTCAATTATATATAATATAATTAATTATTTATATAATCATGTTTTAATAAAAACTGATTGAGGTGGAGAAATAAGTAAAATAAAGATGTCAATTGACGAAAACTACCAGTTCTTCAGGTATCTTCCTTAGGATTTCACTAAATCCTTAAGAGCATGATTTATTCAAAAAATAATGATTATATTTTTAGGGTACGTATTTTGGTAAGTTAATTTGGCATGTATAATATGAAAAATTGGTTTTATGGTGTGAAATAGAGAAGAGATTTGGTAACCATTTATAATTGGGGGGAGTGGCACACATGTAATTGTATTAAAGGAGTGGATTCAATGCACTATTACATTTCACCAGGACAATATTTTTCTTTTTCATATATAAAATATTGTATAAGGACTTAATATGTACATACAATGGGTTTTGTGAACGTTTTTGTTAATTCTTACACCTTCTATTTTATGTTTAACAACAAAGTAATCATGTTTTTACCTAAATCACTTTAACTAATTTTAAATATTTTCATTAATTATTATGGAAAAAAATTAAGTTAAATTTTTTATATAATAAAAATTAATCTGATTCCAAATATAGAATCCATATTTATAAATTCATTTAATATAATTGGATGAATTTAATTTAATAATAATTCCATATACATGATAAGGAAATGTATTTTTAAAGTGAAAATGTTCAAAAGTTTTTAATATTTTTTATCAAAATTAAAAATAATAATGACTTCTATGACCCTAATTGTATTAATGGATATAAATATTATATAATATTACTTTAAAACTAAATAAAATTATAATTTTACATTATAAATTATTTATACAAAAAAAATGTTTTAAATTGAAATTCAGTATTTTTTATTAATCAAAAAATGAATCATATCAGAACAATACAAAAAGTTCACATTAAAATAATTTGGGTAATAAAAATTCAAAAATGAATTTTTTTAAGATAATTTTATTTTAAAATGGTAAAAATTTAATTTTAAATTATGGACACAATGGGATATTATTTCATCTTTTGGAAAAAATACAATTTTTTCAGAAAACGATTATTTTTATTTTAAATGAATCTTATTTTATTACTAACAAATAAATCATTATTAAATATGTGTAAAATATATATATTCATTAATTTTTTAATAAAATTAATTACATTCATTGTAACGAATATGAGATAACAATTATATTATATAATTATATTATTAGTTTATTGTTTTTTTCTAAAACATAGTATTGCATGTAACACAAGCTATCAATGAAATTAATTATTGTATGTAATGAAAAATAAATCAATATTTCATGTAACATGTGGTAAAAAATAAAATTTTATTCATTTATGTTTTTCAGGGTGTTACATATATGATTAATTTAAATGAATCATATATCTAATACAATATCCTATATTTTAAAACCCTGAATTAAGTAACATATTTTATCGATAGTATCCTTATTTAACAAAATTACTATTCATATTATTCTATAATGAATATACAATACAATTCTAGAAGTAATATGTATATGGATTTGGTTTTTATATATATTATTTACAATAAAATTTTAATATATGAAATATAAGAAAGAACTAAATGGGGAATATAAAAATCATAATACATCATCCAAATTTAAATAAGAAATAAAAAAAAATCAAACTTATTAGTATATATATGTTGAATAGATAGGGAATGTAGGATGTGGAGATTATAACTATAATTTCAATGAAGGAGGAGCAGAGTTGAATTAATGGCCTTAAATAATTACTTGCCTGATAGAAATATCTCCAAACTCACATGAATGTGTAAATGGATATAAATAAAAATATATGAAAAAAATGTGACAAATTAGTGTACATAAAGGTATAAATATACTAAGAAACAAATTGGTTCATATTTTGAGGAAATAACCTATAATGGGATAAATATCCATTATGGAATTAGTTTAGGTTTAATTATCATGTCTTTATACAATCTATTCTTTGAAACCACTGATTTCAACTATATACATTTAGAGATAAAAATTTATTTCCAATATTAGGTGGTTGACCAACTTATTGATAATATTTCAAAATTAATTCATCCATTTATTTAATTTTGTTTCATTATTCATTGTTAAAAAATTATGTAGTTGTAGTATGGAGTAAATATTCATCAACAATCCATTATTTTATCCAATAAATTAAGATAACTTTCTTCATGTGTTGTAAATGATTAAATTTTCATATCCAAACTCTATGTAATAAATATTCAGGATCATGAACTATGTGGTGAAAAATTGTTGTAACATTCTCATCGAAACAACATTTGGGGATCACTAACTTGACTTATAGAACCCTCAAATAAGGATATATTCACAAAATCATTCCAAAAGTTCCATAATGTAATTTTCTTTTTAATTGATTTCATATTTTATTCTAATTATCATATATGTATTGTAGGGTATATGCACATCGTTACCATAGAACATTGAATCCAATAAATTTCACATTTAATGTGATTTTTGAAGCAATTATATTTGTTATAATTATTAATGGAGGGTAAAATTGGAAAATAATTTATAACTCAATGATGAAATGAACATGGTATTAACATAATTATTATTCGTTGTTCATTCTGTTTTTTTTATTTTTTTAATTATATTTTCTTAATTTTGTTTTTCTAAAATCAAAATCAACTTTATCACTTGATACAAAAAATTGAAATCACATAGAAATGTTATATTTGGAAATAGAAAATTATTCTCCCTTAGTTTTCCTCTGACATTTTTTATATTTCATTACACATCATTAAATTAGGGATTAAATGAAATATTTTAATAATACCCTATGATTTTCCATGAAAATCTGTTAGTTATATTATTTTCAATTATAAAAAAATCTATAAAATTAATTTTCCATTGATCATTAACATAAAAATAATATCATTTATTGTGGTAAATTCTCCGCACAAATCTTTTCTATGATTTTATGTAAAAAAATGTAATTCCATTGAAAAATGTTACATGTTTTCACTATAGTTATATTTTTTTAAAAAAAATTCATATTTTTATGAGTAAGTGTAATTTTATAGAATTACATTATATGAATTTTAATTCTTTTAATGTATAAAATTATGGATTTAGAGGAGTGGGGGGGGGGGGGTGGGGGGTTAGGGTTTTATTATTTTTTTCTAAAATATATATAGAGGCCTCAAACCATACATTATCTCAATAATAATCAAATGACCTATGTATAATTTGAAAAATAGTTAAATTTTTTAATAAACCATTATTAGAATTATAAAAATAATAAATAATTCTCAAAATTTCATCTCACCCTATATCTCCCTAATTTAATACATTATTCATGGGAAGATAACCATAGAATCTTCTTGGGAGATTTTAGAAATATTTCCACTTCTCTCAGTAAATATCTTCGATCATTAAGAACGAAAAAGTTAAATCTATGGAGTTTTATCATTTCAACACATTCTGTATTCAATAATTTGTTTTACAGAAATGTTGAAACAATAATTATATAGAATTATCTCAATATTTATTTAGGTTCAAATATTATGATTTACATTTCTTTTATTCCACGATTTGGGGATGTTTTAATGATGATCAATCTTCATTAATCATAATTTTTACTCACTATTAATATCTTCTTGAGATGTTTCTCTAAAGTTTTTACATCAATTGAGTAAATGATTCATTTTTTCACTCAGTTATTAAATTATGTGGAGAAATTGATTTCAAGGTATCCAAGGGATTCTCTGCTTATGGTAAATGGTTTTTTAAATGTGGTTTTAATTTTTTTATAAATAAGGTAATAATAAAAAAAACATAAACTCTTATATTCAGTAGCACAATTACATTGATGTTTTATTATTATTATGAAATATTGTTTGGATATTAGGAAGAAGTATTTTTTTATTCTAAAAATTATTTCAATATTTTTTTTTGTATAATTTATATCGAATTCATGAGTGTTGACCATCCATGTTAATAGAATATACAATTGGATTTATAGTTAATGTATATGTATACACATGGTTTCCCGACCCGCTTGAAAAATCCAATTGTCACTAAAAATAAAGGTGTGGTTAGTGTAAGATTTTCTTCAAGTTCTCCTAAGCTGATGCTCATGTTTGAATATTAGAATTTAATTTTTTTAAATTTAAATAAATATAGATGTTTTGAAAAAAAAAATTAACTATTCATTAAAAAAATTATTACTATTAGGGGTTATATTTAATGTGTCTAGGTGATGATTTATAAATATATGTATAAATAATATTTTCAATGTGTTTGATTAGTTATTTATCATTTGTATTATTTTTTTAATGAGTTACATGATTATTTAACGATATTGGATCCATTGGGAGCTTATAATAAATACTACAGACTAATATTGCTCTCCCAATAATGTATACTTTCATGATCAGGTATAAATCTTGTGATGTGATATAGGAAATCTATATTACACGTTATTCATCTAAAAAAGTCTTAGATTACATGTATCATGTGTATTTCATGGGTATGTATTGTTGAAAATAATATTATTTCTCTTTTATGATATTATTATGTTTAAATCATATTTTATTTAATTCTACTAATTCCTTTGATATTATTTTATAAAAATAATAAATATATAAAGGTATAATGGGGTTATATGCCCTCATTATATATATTACTCTCTCATTGCTAGTATTTCATGTTTTCAAATATTTTTTTGGAATTTTTTCATTGTTTTCTTATGTTACATTAATTTATAAATATATCACATAGAAAATGGGGTGATTCTTTTTCATAGTATATTATAAACATGACCAAAATAAAGATAAATCATTATCATTATTTTTTATAAAATTTAGGTGTAGTGAAATAAAAGTGTTATAGTTGAAAAAGTTCCAATATATTACATTTTACATCATTAGGAACTTTCTTCACTATACATTAAATATTGGGAACGTGTCAATAGTGTTATGATGATCAACTAGGGTTTCTATATAATTAGGGTTTTTTCACAACAAAATTCAGTAAGAGGCATACAATGTCATGTCATTTTTTCATATTTAGTGGAAGTCAAGGAGATGTATGAGATGGAAGATAAAATTTAGTTATAAAAATAGTTTTTAACTTATTTATAAATAAATTTTGTGTTTCCAATATTGTTAATTAATTAAAATGTGAAGGTATGAATTGTAGTAATTTTATTATTTTATTTAAAAATATTTGTTTCATTAATACAAGATTTGGTTTTTTTATTTCAAAATAAATTGTTAAAAACATTAGTACAATTACCTTATAAAGATATATCATCTAATATTTGTAAATATTTTAACATTGATAATTTAAAATTATTTTATTGAGATTAAAACATAATAATTATAAGTAAGAAGCCACCAATCAGTGAAACAGTAGAGTGGTGTGTATGAATTAGTGTTATATTTTCCTTTAAATAACTTTATAATTTTAAATGAATCTTTTTATAACTAACTAATTATTCAATAACCACTTTATTTATTATCTGATATATATTTTATGTTTTAGATATTTATGTAAAATAATTTAAAAATTGATTTATTTCAATCCTTGATCATTATAGAGATACTTCCAAAGAGTATATATCTTTATCATCTAGATGAGGCTACATAGATAATTCATTTAGGTATACCTTATGTGGACTCATATTGATAGTGTACATTATATTCATTTGTTATAATTTAGTGGGAGTGGGATGATGAAACACATTTTGACATTGATTAGGAATTATAATTTTAATGATTTAATGATTAATTTTTTTGTGTAAAAAATCTCATAGCCCAATTGTGACACTAAAGGGAAATGAAACATATCCAGATGTGTTATCCTTAATCCCCACAAGCTAATGTCTGGTGTTAAGGTAACAACTGTATCACTTATGGGGACATGTATACAAAATGAGCAGCAAAAATCTATCATAAATAATACACTAATAAAATTAATCATATTTGAAAAAGAGAAAAAATACCTAAATTATTCATAAAAAATTAGATACGTTTTATACAAATATCAGGTGATATAATAAATTTTAATCCATGTCTATCGTATAAGAAACATAGTATAGTTCAGAAAAATAATCAAAAAAATATATTATGAAAAAATAATACTTAACTCAAAAAATAATTAGTCAATATATCCAAGACATATGTAATCATTATAATATAACAATAGAAAACCATTTACCTAATTTGGATAATGGTACATATAATCTAAAAAATGACAATATATAGAATTATTGTGTAAAAGGAATCTAAAAAAATTTAATAGTCACTAGAAGATTTGATTAGATTTTGAAATGATATTTTGATGATGATGTGTTGTTGTGAAATGACTAAAAATATTTCAAAATCAATATGACAAAAAAACATAAAACATTTTGTGTTAGTAACGTAACATTAAAATATGTCTAAATGAGTCATCCTATATTTTTATATCCCAGGTGTAATATTCAATTTCAAACTGAGAAATAAATATAATGTGGTTCTTAAAAATCATTGATTATATCATTATCTTATTATAAAATAATTACTATTATACTGATGGATTAGTATAATTCTTTTATTAATAGATAATAATCTACAAATTTAACCATAATTTTATATTTAATAACTTACTACCGCCTTAACAAATGGTTAACTTCTATATAAAACCCAACATAAGAAAAACCCTAGTAATATATAAAAAAAAATCATCTTTATGAATGGAAAAACATCTGTCATTTATCAAAATGGGTTCATAAAAAATTTCATCATTGAAATGAACAATAAAAAATAGATTTTATCCATCAATTTCAAACTATTTTATTGAATTATATCAAATATGAATTTTATTAAATCTTTTGATACAATAAAAATTATTAATTAAAACACACCATTCATGGTTTAATGATTATATAAATCTAATTTTTATTATCTGAAACCCATTTAAAATATATAAAATGTTTTTTATAAACACATTCTAGTGTATATATCACCAAAATTCATTTTATATACCTGATATAATGATTTAAAAACCATTTATTTACATAGAATATTATCAGTTATTTGTTTAAAATTTGATATCTAGCAGTTCCATATGAATATTATTATCATAACTTCACGAAATAAATATTTTCATGATAAAATAAGTTATTATTACATTTAAAAATCTAAATAAATTGTTAAAAAATAATGACATGACAGTATATCTATGAATCTACCTTTTTATTACCTGAAGAACATATGAAATTCTAAATTTAATTTTATTTATTTTTCAAAAAAATGAGTGATAATGTTTTTGTGGAATGATTAAATATGAAGATTTTATTTATTTATGTCTTATTATTTTGGTTTATCCTTGATGTTGGTTGTTTTTCTATCAGTAATTTACACATGTTATTGAAATTGGATGTGGCTCCCATGTAGGATTTGCTGAGACACTTGCTACTATGTTTATAAGGATGAGTCTTATGTCTGAATGTTACAAGAATATAGAATTCCATATAAAGTATTTGAAATTTCTAGAGGATTCACTCTATGTTTTAGTTTAAGTGACTTATTTTTGTGAAATAAGTAAATGATTTTAGAGAATATCAGATGTTTTTAACCAGACATTACTTGAGGAGTTATGAATTATGAGTTGCAATGAAACAAATAAATATGGTAACAGAGAGGGATATGATGAATAAACTAATGTAATGGTTCCTAAGTATATTAATAAGATACCACAATAATCATTTAATGTTTAAAAAAATTAGAATTATTTGAGCGAAATTAGTGATTCCAGATTAGTTCAAAAGAGAGAGCTTTTCAGGAGACACAAGTTGTAGTATCTAAAAGATATAAGTTCCCAAGAATTAGATAATAGAGAAATTTCCTAGAGATATATTAGAGTAAATATTTCTTAAAAAATATCCATTAATCATAGAATAAATTATTTTTCATATTTTGGAAATCATGTATAATATGAAAGAGTAATAATTTCTTAAATATAGATTTTTAATTGTAAACTTGATATAGTGTGTAGAACTCATTGTGATATAATACTGATAGTTAAGGTGATACATATAAATGGTGATTAGAAGATGTGTTATATAGAGTCAATGATGATTGTTTATTATAAATATTAGAGGATTCAATGAAAGTGGTCATTTCATAAACAAGAGTTCAAAAAATGTGTTGAAGAAATGAAAAGAGTTTGCTAAAAGCTAATGAAATTTTTTAAGATTATTTTTAATAGTCAAAAGGATAGAGTTGTATTAATATAGAGGAAGAATATGGTGATGTACAATATAGATTATTTTAAAATATCTAACAAAGAAATAGTACTGAAAGAAGAAGTGGAATAGTTTCCATAATCGTATGTTCTATTTGTATGGAAGTTTAAGATTAAATATGTCAAATGATTTCATAATTATTTTTGTGAAGTCAAAGTAACTATGATGGTGATGAGTTAGAAATCAAAGATAAAAAATTCATTCAGCTGGATTATGGACTATTGCTAATATTTATTAAATTACTAATTTTTATTAAGGTTACTCTTTCGAAGGGACTGCACATAGTTCTGACTCTGATATAATCAAAGGCATGAAAGGAGGTTGTACTATATTTGAATTATTTGAATGATACATAGTTGATATACTGGATTTATTTGATATAGACTGGATATATAATGATTTATTTTATTTAGAGCTCTATGTTGATGACAAATTTAGTGAAGTAAAATTGGGAGCTCGACCAGTATGTCATAAAAGAATTATTTTTTTAAATAAAAAGATTTGTGATTCTTTGTGATTCATGATAATTTCAGAGAAAAGGATGAAAAATATAAATATTGAATGATTACTAAGTAGAAAAGTATATAATATTATGTTCTAATTTTTTATGTTTTTGATGGTTATGTTTCATAAATTGAGAATTTTATTTGAAGCTGCATTTTTTACATTTGAAAGGCAAAAAGAATATATGATTTTTTTAAGAAACAACCAAGAGAAAGTGGGATATTATTCACTTTGTATAGTGGTAACATTATAAATTGTTTTAAACCTATATTATAACATGATATGAGATATTAGTGTTTAAAAAATTATTTGTTAATGGATGATACCTTCCCATACTACTTTTAAATATTCCATGATTTTAGTTGATTTTTTCTCAAACTGGACCAGAAAAAAATAAGTATATAGTCAGCTAAACTAGGGAAAACATTAAAGAAATACCATATTCCATTCATTAAATTTTATTTATATTTAATGTGGGTAAGGGTGAGAAATAAGTTTTGAGAATATCAAGAGTCTAAAAAGTTATATAAGATGATTTTATATTAAATGATGTTATAAAAGAGTACAATTGTTTCAACCATACCCAATCCCTTTATTTTTGTGGTATATCATATTTATGGGAACATCAATATCCTTTTTAAAAATATAATTCTTATATCTACCAATAAATATCATGAAAAATGTTGAATTCTTTGATCAGTCTTATGATATCATGAAACACCATATTTGATAAAAAATTAATTATCATTGCACCTTAAACTCCAAAGTGTGAAAGATAAATTAGAGATGTTTAATTATCATCAAGGATAAGAAACTATAGAATATCCAAATAAAAAATCTCAATATAATAAAAATAAAAAGAAAATTTATCCCATCTACAACATAAAAATTACCCACCCTCGATCTTCCCAAACTCTATGAACAATCAAAAAAATAGAACACATAGTCAATGAAAACAAGGAATGACATTATTTAGAACATAATACTACTCCATAAAAGAACACTACTTATTTCCCTAATTAATAGATAATGATGAGTATAATAAAAAATTATATTATTAATCATGTAAAAGTGACTCTAACCCAACCAGTTATAGTATACCCATCCAGTGAAACTAGTACACCATATTTCGATCTTCATAGGGAACTCAAAATTGATCATCGATAACTTCTGTTCCCTGGAGGATGTACTACATCATCCAAAAAAATATTTTGAATATATCATTATCTATAAGTATATCCTATCATTCAAAAGTTATCACATTCCAAATGATACCAAATTGTGTCTTCTAGACCATGACACTTTCCATTGGCTATCTATTGCCACAAATATCATCCAAATTTGAATCCCATGTTATAGGTTTACTCCCTCCAAAAACAATGTAAAAGAATTATGAATACATTATTTACACATCCTAACTACCTCCCACATAAATAATTATTTAAAGGATTTGTGGAATACTAAAAAAATTAGGAAAACCGGAACACTTCATCTTTAATAATAATAGTCAGTGCCTCCATATTTATTCAACCAAATACCAAACTACCGGTAAAGAATGTTGTTTCATAAATATTTATTAAACTATGAACTTTGTTATCTTTTCAAAAAAAAATTTATTTCAACCCATATTATATAGATTCAACACACCATCCTCTAGTATAATTACTATAAAATGATTCTTTATTTTTATATGCTTCATCCAGGAATGAACCATGAATTTATTAAAAGTTTTATTATGGTCGGACTATCATAGAATAGAAAATCACATTTTTATATCCTTAAAAGTTCTTCCAAAAGACTTATTAACCAATAAAACTACCTATTTTATTCCATAAAAATCACATAAACGTATATTAGAGTTAATATAATAGCTTTATTTTTACTCTTGACATTAAATATATAAATATCCTAATTATAGTGAACCAAATCCCACGGTACTTTTCTAGGAATCTATATCAACTATAAATTAAAGTCCACATAAAATTATAAAAAATATTATATTCAAATATACATGGATATTCATTAAATCCATTGAAATATATAATAATACAATCCACTTCTTCATAGTTATTATTTCCTATCATTTCTATATACCTACTGATAACTCCCATCACATGAGAAATGCTAGTTCTCACCTAAATTATCATATAAATAAAACATATAATAAATAATTTATATATATCATAAAATATGTATCTATACTCATATTATATTTTATAATAATTCACTCTTAAAAACATGAAATATATAGATATTTTAATGGCTATTAGTTTACATACATTCATTCATAATATTTCAATGATCTTCCAAATATATTCCCTGTAAGTCTAAACAACTGTTATGGTCGTCCTATACCTCCATATTAGAATCCCTAATACAATATTGGGGTCAATAGGATGATTTATGTTGAAAATTCAAGATTAATCACCTTTAAACACTTTTATATAATCCATATGTAGAACTTCAAGGATCATATCATCTAAGTAAAATAGAAGTATAAATAAAACTTCCATCATTTACCATCTTAAAATAATATAAATGATTTTAATTTGTTTAGAAAAACTTATTCAAGGTCACAAATGCATCAAAATTATTGTTCCACTACCTTATAAATTTCATCAAACCACACAGGATCTGTTTAATCTTGAAAACTAGAGCAATTTGTTTTATTAAAGCTATCCTCTTGCTGCTTCATAAAAATTCATCCATCAAATCACGAATAAGTAAATATATTTTCATACCTGACTACTAAAGACATAATACTAAATAAAATATGATACTTAATAGTATTAGAATATTTTGTACATGAAAAATAGTGAAACAATACTTAACAAAATATATACATTCTATTTTCTTAAAACTATTCACTACTAACCTGTCCATGTACACTTTTTCCCAAATTCTTCATCCATCAAATAGTAATATTTTTTATTCATTTCCTTCTTTCTATATGTAAATTATATTATGTTCTTTGATCTATTTTTTATGTAAGTATTTCATGTTCTTATTCATAGATACCTCCAACTATTTTGAATTACATATTTTCACCACTTTATATATTCTCTTAGGCTCTCCGCCATCTCCTAAAAGTAAAGAATATAGATTAGTTCCAAACCTCTTAAAATTACATCAAATCTAGGAATACCGATAAATATAAACATGTAGTTCCACTAATAAGAATAATATATCTTATAGGACACCTCCTCATGCTTTTTTGTAAAAAATATTTTAGATACTTATTACCTTGTGTATTATTTTGGACATTTTGTACTTTTTGGACCTTTTAGTATATTCAAAACAATTATATTTATATTCAAATAACATTTTATATTCTAAATTGATTCGTTTATCTTAACCACATATTCAAACAGGTTCATATATTTATACAATATATTTTCATTGAAGATAAAATTCTAGATTATAATTATTTTTATTTTATCATTATCAAATTTCTAGAAAACAATATCTGGTTTATATTACCTATAAAGATGCATGTTTTTTATTTTTAATCATTATTTTAATTATTATTAGAATAAAAATGGTCATATAAGCTATATTTCAAAACATTATTGAGAAAAACATCGATCGATTTTACAAACCAATACTATTCTAAAATATCCTTCCCCATAGGTGCAGAGTGAATTTTATTTTTGTTATAAGCATGAATATGGGAAGCTTCTTCCCAAAATCATTTTGGTAAATGTAATTGATACCAAAAACTTATAGATTTATAAATGAGTATCTCAAACTATTTTGACCATATATTCTAGTTACTATATTCTCAAATTAGATTTATTTTCTCAAGTATAAGAACTATAATTTCCTACTACCAAACTCACATATTATTATTATTTATGTACAAAATATTATAATGAAAAAATTGTAGAATTTAAAATGTTGATGCTCTATAAATTAATTACCCATATAACATGACCATAAAATAAAATTTTTTATCACTAAAACCTTTTGAAACCATTATGAATCCTCATCTGATAATCCAGACTCCTTTTTCAACATTATAAAAAATCCAACATCACCCATCTTCCCTATAGAGTTACATTTAACTGTAATTCAAGTATGTTCTATACTTCTCAAAACTATAGGATGATTATATTTGAAATTATAACTTTAAAATCACCTTTATATATTATATAAAGATCCAAATCATTTTAAATACAAATATAATTATATTTTTAGATAGATATTTCTTCATGACTCCTCTATATGATATACAATGATGTGATTTTTTAGAATAAACGATCCATGGTTAAATATAAATAATAAAACATATAAGTAGACTACATTTATCATTAGATTTGGTTGTTTTAAAAAATATAGAAGTTTTTAATTAATAATTAACACCATAGTCCCTATAATTATTCATAAGGATCCCTTTATTCCCACAATAACGATACTTGTGGATGAGTTTATTTTATTTACCTAAACTTATATCCCTATTTTCCTTAGCTTTATTCCAACTATTCCAATTTATAGAATGTCCATTACCATCCACATTGATAATTGTATTTATATTCTCTTAGATCCCCCTTTAACCAATATATTCATTTATAATGAGATAAAAAACTCAATAAAATATTATATTGTTCTATCACTAATAATTTCAAAAAATAATAACCCTCACATTACAGTATTCCATAAGTGATCAATGTAAAAGTGAATTTCATAATATATTGAAAAATCACACTCCATATATTTAAAAATAGAACAAAATACTTTCTATTTCATTTAGATGATGAAAAAATATTCTTCCCCTCAACATTTATAGGTTTAATATCCTTCACACCATAAATACATTATTCATTTATTTTGTATTCTGATATATATTATCTAGATCCTTTAACAATTCCCAATTATTCTTCACCTCTTTAATGGTTCAATAAATATTCAATGCCAATAAGATATGTATCATATCATGTAACATCCTATAAAATATTTCCCATTCTATAATTTTTCAATTCATATTGTTTTATCACTTCAAAAAAATCACGTTCTTAATTGAAAAGATATTCCACAATCTACATCCTCTAGAAACAGATGTCCATCTCATTGAAATTGTAAATCCAAAAGCAAATTATTCTAACTAAATTACATTTAATATAGATCAATCCCACACAAATGAATAATTTTATATAAAATAATGTTTTTATGATTCTTACTATAGGTGATACTTTATTTATTGTAACCAATGCTGATACCCCTTATAATTTCAAAAACATCATAGTCTAAAGTAAACCTTTTGGATCATAAAATCAAGAATGAAGATGGAATTAAATATGATATAAATCTTAATAAAACCACGGTACCATAAAATAGAATAAAATTTAATCCATAAACCACACAAGAATTCATCACACATGATCACTCATGACTCTTTAAATAATGAAAAAGTGATACCTAAACAGAGCGACAATAATAAAAAAGTCGGTGAAGATATTATAAGCACTATCATGGAGAAAATTTTAGTTTTCATTAATTAATTGAAAAATTAGAGTACAATTTAATATATTCCCATTAATGAAGTACATTTGAATCCAAAATAACTACATATTTTAGTTCTTGACTATTGAAATAGGTGTATCCACCTTATGATCCTCACAGGGCAGTCAATATTGATCATTGAAACCTTCGGTTTCCCGCATGCTGCACAAGCTTAACCTCTATCCTCAAGTGATCAAGGAATAATATGTAAGTCACTTGAATAATACAATTATAGTAACATAATAATATTTTATGTAATATTTCCTTCTATAAAATGATTTCCTCTACCGATCATTCACTTTCACAATCCTCCTACATCTCAGAATCCTTTGATTTGAGCTTTCTCCTTCCATACACAATGACCTGTAACCACAAGTGGATTCCATGTACATATGAATGGTTTTTCATTATAAACAATTATATGGAATTTAATCATTTGTTACATTCCATTATATAGTTTTTAAGATCATATTTCACTTGAGACACTAATAAAGAAAACCTCTAAATTTTTAAAATTACATTTTAAACCATGAATACCCACAAAAAAAATTCTTGAACTATATCCCATAAGTAAATTTGATTTTAAAAAATATATTATTAGACTATATTATATATATTCAACATTCTTAGGATCCAAAATAAAAATAATTACCTATTTATTATTAAATACCACAAATGATTTAATTTAACCCAAAAACATATAATTATATTACTTTTATCAAATTTCTTATAAGAAAAAAAATTAATCACATGTGAAATCCTTCACACACACTTAATTTATTTACTATATATCCCATATAAAAAAATTTATTTATATATGGGATAAAAATAATTAATATATCACAAAATAGCACTTTAACAACAACATTAAAACCCATAAACATTGAGATATATTATCATTATCATTTATAACATTATATTTTATTTTATTAGACTCATTTAAATAAACTAAATAACTATAACTTAAATAAATTCCAGTTTATTTTATCTATATAGGAAACATTATAACAATCAATGCCGTTATATTTATATAAAACATGAAAAATTATAGATTCTATGTAATCTAGATCCTGGTAACATTTAAATTTATAGATTTTTAATAATAAACTGAGACTAAGGAAGTGTGTGAAATGATTAAAATATTATTTTACTGTTGATATTTAATGTGTAAAATACCTAAATCAAAATTTTATTCATTATATAGTTGAGATAGAAAAATTAGGTTAATAATGTTCCCACAAAAACAATTGTTGAGTTAATTAATTTTTTAATAGCTTATATGTAGTTTAAGATCCCTCCACCAGGGGTCTTTTAAAGGTTACTAGGGACCATCTAACATAATATGACTCGTGTAGAGGCCACATGTGTCCTAATGGGGTAGTATTAACCAAAAATTAATTGGGATATGGGATGATTTAGGGGATTATATTTATCATATCCTTAAGAATTTTGGAACTGTATCCAACCATGAAAAGGTAAAGGATCCCCCTCCCCCCACTTTACTGTGTACATAATTCAAAGTGGTTTGAGATATATCGGTAATTGGATTACTATGTGTTCCATTCTTCATATTAGGAATATTATTCTATATCGTCTTTCTTTGATTTATAGAAATTTGATATAGGAGTGTATGCGGGATTTTATAGGACCATGGTCAAACAAAATTATAATTATTTAAATTTTACATAAAAACATTAGTAGGGATTCAGACATGATTGAATCAAGAAATTACACAATATTTTACATGAATGGAAATGACACAAGGAATATTATTGTAACATACCAGGTAAATAAAAAACATGACATTTTAATACTTACTAATATTTTTTTGATTAAATATTAATTTTACATTAAAGGGGATGCTATGTTTGATGGCGTACCCGACACACAACAACATGTTTCTTTGAAATATTACATTGCTCACTGATAATATAATATTATTATTTTAAATGGTAGTTAACGCATAGCCTTTGTATTGGAGGGAATGAATAGAAATAACTTAAATATGATTATATATGTTTATTAAATGTTTTTACATTTATCCAATTAATGTTAGTGGCTAAAAATGTGAATGAATTGAATTTTAAGCACACATAATCTAATTTTCATTAAAAAGTCAATTTACCACCTTTTAATGGAAAACCCTCTTTAAATCTTGTTATGATCACTTTTATATGATCTATTTTACAAAATAAAATTCTTTTTTATAATCTGGATATCAAAATTTACTTTGGGTAAATTTTTGGTATTTTTTCTGATTATGTTTTTTTATGAATAATGAAATATACTGTATTGTAATTAAAAATTTCCATTTAATATAATTTATATATATTAACAGATTATATTTTTAATTGTATTTAATGTGTAATTAAATTATATATTTTACCATTTAATCCAATGGTTGTCATTGGAATTAATTTCACTTTGAAATTCGACATAAACAAGTTTTAATCTTTTGATAGTTATTGCTTCTTAAAAACACGCTATTAGTTCTGAAAATGATAATTAATTTTAAATTTATTAATGGAACTTATATCTTTTTAATTTGGTAAATATAAATAATTTTTTAATTTGGAAGATCAAATATATATTAGGCTTAATTATTTGTATTTTTCTGAAAAACTTCAATTTTTGATGAATAGTGAAACCACTTAGTAGTAGTTCCAAAACCGACTTTTTTAATTTAAATAAAATTTTACTGATTCTGTGAAATGAATTTAAAAAATTCAACATTCTTGGTTTTTATTATTATGTAAAATTTGGTTCAATAAGATGAAGATAATTTTTGGTGAATAGTATCTTTTGACTTTTATTTACTGCAACTAAAGGTAAATAGGGAAATTCCAGGTAAAAAGAATATCATAATAATACCAATAACATTAACACTTTACATAACCTTATTTTATGAGTAATGGATGACCATGCACATCCTTGGGTAGTTTTGGGACACCATGGAGACACTTATGAATGATAATGACACTTTATTTTAATTAACTTAAAGTAAAGGCTAAAATGACAAAAACAAATATCTTTTAGTAAATCAATTTTTCTATGGGGTTATATAAGTCATCATATTGACTATAAATTTTCATTTGAAAGATAAAAATATTTAATACAATATGGTATTTCTCTTATAATTTTTAGACATCATATAAATTAAATTATATACGACTCAATAATGATGCAGTATTTACCTCATTTTTAAATGATTTAAATAAATAAGATTAAAAATATTAAAATAATATCCAAAACCTCTCCAATTCATATTGGATGATTTTATTTCGACCAGTAGTCATATTATATTTTATTTTAATGATTTTGGTACCTTTTGAAATATAAGATAAGTGTATAATAAAATAATTTTTTTAAACTTTCCTAAAGAGCCCCTCCTCCCCCTTATAAAAGGAAACCACTTCTAATCAATTACCAATACCTATCAAGCCTTTTGGATCGTCCAACCTCTGACCAATTAATCTCCATAAATCCCTATCCTCTTCCTATAAGCCTTACCTTAGGCAGAAGGCTCTTTAAGAAGTTCTTTTGGTTCAAACCAAAGGAAGTTACCCAAATTAAATGTAACAGTTTCTCTTAAATTCATTGGATTTATTTTGTTTTATTTTACTTTTCCTACCCCATAAACTATTTTATTCCATTATTTTATAACTAAAAAAATATCCTCAATATACTAGGATGTTTTTATTATAAATATTTGAACTAGACATACACACACCTCTATCTAATGGGTGAATAACATATTGTTTTTGTGGATGGAAAACTAATGCCTCGCAAAATAATGATTGTTCGATTATCTCCTACCGCAAATCATGGTGGCCATTAAGATGGAACTGAATTTATATATGATATATATGATATTTATTTTTTCTTTATGCTTTTGTATTTTTCATTTATAGTATACCTTTATGGTTTCCATATGGGTAAACATGATGATTTCATTTGAGGAAGTGCGGACTACCGCCCCTTCAATGTGATATGACACGTTTATGCCATAAATGGGATGTATAAAGGATAGAGTTAATGATATTTTATATGATAGTATACTGGAATTAAAATATACCTATGTATCATTATTTTTTAATTCCATTAAAATAAGAAATAGAAATGAAAGTAGCGTTCATGTGTACGTACAACTTACTGTTTCCATGAGTAATGCATTTCATTTCTTATCTCCAAATGTTATGTAATATTATAAATACATAGAAATAATGGATATATATTTTATATATGATATCTACATCATGAAAATAATTTTGGAGACAATGTATGTTTGAACACATGAACAATTTTTAATTATAATAAGTTCTTTTTTTACTCAAGTACCAAATATCGACAAAACGACCATTATTAACATAAATTTTTAAAAAATGTTTATAACATGGTAATAATTGATATAAAAATAATAAAATACTTGAAAAATTTTCTTAATCAAGTAGAAATTAAATTTAGTTTATTATTCGGGAGAATAAAGAACAAACGGGTCAGGTCGGCCAATGAGGTAAGAGATTTCTTATCTCACTTTTAATTCTGTGATATTTCTATTGTTCACTGTTTATTAATTGAATGTGGTGTCTTATCTATGGCCAATTGATATATATTATCATAATTATAATTTTATTCATGGTATTCTGTGATTCATTTGGTGTTTATTAACTTTTGGTCATACGACTCAGTCGATAACAATGTGGGAAAGGGTTTCATCTCACTTTTTATTCTCGTGAGATTCATGGTTTATTTGCCACTATTTCTTTTTCTATGGTTTATGTACTGCCCATGATTATACTATTTGTGTAATATACTCTAATTTATGAGTATTTACATCTTCAATGTATGATCCTTCATTCATTTGGAATATGTTTTTTCAGTTACCAAATCGGTAAGGTAACCTTTCACCCTCATCTTTTTAAAAGACTTATTTTTGTTATATCTATTAATTTACATCTATTTATGATTTGATATGTTACTATATATACTTATAGATGTATATTTGTTTTCCAAGTGATGATATAACCTTTTTATCTCATTAAATCAATATATTAATTTTAATGTGACGTTGTTAGGATTTCGAATTTTTGCAAGGGGACTTCTTAACCAAATTTTGATTCACTGGGTTAAACTTGTACTTCTAGAATATATCATCCTATGAATATGTGTGAATGACCTATAATTTTTTTACAGATAATATCCACATATATTGGGTGTATTAATAATTTTCACACATAATTATGTGATTGATTTATCCTTAATTTAAGGATACCATATTTATAAGGGATTTCATCTCAATTTACATTTCCATTGAGACTTCATTGTTGTTATGCACCAATTCACTCTTATATGCTATATATACTGTCCTTAATCATATAATATAAACAATAAATTTATTTTCATGATATTATAATGTTCTGATTAAATGTTATTCCTCAATTATTTGTATTCAAGAGTCCCTCATTTTATTAAAAACTCTTAAAATAAAATAAAAATTCAAATGTTTTAAATATTTATTCTTCTAAATCATTATCTTTAATTTCCATGTTTTAAAAATGGTATTGAGTACTTATTTTTATGGACATTAATGTTTTAAAATTTTAATTCCATTAAAAGCTTCAAAGTGGTATGGGACACTTTGATTCAAAAATCTATTTTTAAATGGTTTATGAAAATGGATTGGTTATTTCAATATCTTGAAATTACTTCTTATGATTTAAAATGAAATGTTATTAGTGAAATGTTTATATTTGCAATATTTTATGTGTTATGATGGTACTTGGACATTTTACAAGTGGTTACGTGATAAACCATTTTACTAGTGGTGCCTTGATAAACCAGGATGGGTGGTTATGTTATAACCTCCAATGCATTGGGTATGGAAGTTGGCCATATGGCTATTCCATTTAGTGATCTATGTGGAAGTAGATAGTATGGTCATTCCACATAAGAATGTTTATGTCCCATGTTACCTATATATGTTAGGTGCTCTTTATATGGGTTTTATGATAATTTTTTTGTTAAAAAATGGTAATCAATGATCTTTTATTTAGTGAAGAGTATTTACTACTTCTTAAATGAGAACAGTATTACATATACTAATGTATTCATGGTTTACTTGTTGTTTTGAAAAAAGTAACAGTTTTACTCCTTTGTATATCCCTTACTGAGATTTTTTATGATCTTTCCAAATTTATGAAATGTTTTTCATAGGACATAAAGTTCAATAGGGTCAAGGATGGGATCAAGGAAAATTAATTCTATCTAAAACATGGAACTATACATGTCTCATTTTCATCAAGAGTTTTTATTTTATAAAAAAATGGAAACTGAGTAGAAGTGTGTACTTTTTAATTTTTGAGATGTAATGTAATATTAATGACCTGAATATCTGATAAACTAAACCAGAAAATATCCTCAATGTGAATTATTAATTTAATTCAAGATTATGCAATGTCTAAGGTTGAGTCATTATAGTATATAAGGTAGGTTTAGATAACTTTAGAGGTTATGGTGTTATCTAAGCATAAGTGAAATAAGCATAATGGTTAACCTATTAGAAAGAGTCATAGTTATTTTTAATGAGTTTAATATAACATGAATAAGTATATATTATTATTTACCCTCATCATATGATATTATATGATGATATACTCACACTTACCTTTTTGGATTCAGTAAATGGCTGGATCTATTAGGCACCAAAGTAACAGTAGATGTGAAGAAAACATGGACAATTTTCTAAAAAAGAAACTAAAAGAAATGTGAGCTGCAATGAGGACTCTTGTGGTTCCTCTCAACCAACTATCTAAAGTCATGATTGAAAACCTGAACCTTGGTGATTTTTACAAGTCTTTGTATAAGCGAGAAACAAATCCCTACAGATGTTCAGGTAAAAATCATAAAGGTATGTATGTTTAAAAACCTATGTGTCAAGGATTTGGAAAGAAAACCTAGGAAAATTCTTCAAAGGGACGGGAAGATTCTATAAATTTGGGAATGAAGGTCATAAATCATGAGCCTTCCATGTAAAAAGGAAACATCCAGTTGACTATAGGAAAGGAAAAGATGTTATTTCGGAGGGATCAATTGAAGGTTATAAATGTGGTGTGCATTGTAATTATACAAACAGATATCCTATGAAAGTGGTTCAATAATGGGATCACCAGGATCATACAAATATATGTTTACCAATACCGAATGCGATTCCAATTGAGGATAAAGAAACTAACCATGACCTATGAAAGGTGTGGATTATTTCTTAACATATGTTTTAACATTATTGAATCTTAGGTTATGATTCATGATATTGTTTGTAGGAAAGAAGTATTTCAGAATACATTGGAAAAGAATGGTTAATGGATCATAAAGAATGTTGAATTAGTAAGAAGTCAACATATAAGGGATTCATGAGTTATGTTATATTTTAAGATGATGAAATACTTAAAATTATTAAGGATCTTTTGATGGTGGGATTATATTGGAATACTTTTTATAGTATCTGTAACCCTAAAGTTTGATATATGAAAATGATATTCAAGGGAATCATTATCTTTTATTTTGATGAGTAATGGTGGAATTTTATTTTGGGATAATCTATGTTTTTATTATAGTCATATGGTGACTTGGGTTTTTTATTGAAATGATTAACCTATCATATAGAATATATGATTTGGTTAATTACACTTCAGTATGAGACTTTAAGAGTAGTCTATTTTTATTTGGAGATAAATGTTAAGATTTACAGTGGAAGACTATGTGAATAAATCTTTTTGAGTTTTGGGTTACAATCTTAGTTTGGTTTATTTTGTTGAATTTTAAGGATAATGGTATATGGAATGGTCTTTATTGAACATTCAGTACTTTTTGTTAAATTTTGGTGATTAAGAGTACTATTTCTTTTTATAAAGGATTATAATTTTTGGGTATTATATGATCTCATACTAACCTTTTTTGGTTTTGGTTAATGTCTAAAGAGATGGGAAATATATATCTATTTTTGTGTATTATGTGATTCTCTTGAAGTTGATTCTGGTGCTTTTGATCTGACTAAGTCTTTTTGAATGCTCTTTGTTTGGGGAAAAGATTAGTTTTTGGTTAAAAACTGTTGAAGTCTGAAACACTACTTGAAGTTAAGTATATTTTATTAATTTATTATTATATAAAGTAAATTAATTCCTCAAATTATGAAAAAGAACTTAAAAAACGTTTCAGTTGACGTTTCCTATTTGGTAATCAAATGCCACTTAACACATCACAAGTTTGTGATTTTCTGTTGGTTAACTTTCTCTTAATCATGATTTCTATCACTCTCCATCCAAACTTGATGGATTTTTTCTCCTCTATATCCATGTTTTCATATATGGAATCCTAGTATGAGTTATCTCAGGTAAAATTTGTTTTTCTTTTTATTTCCTTCAAAGTGATAGTTTTATTGACTCTTTTTTCGATGTGGGACTTTAAATGTTGTTTTTGAGCCCAATTTTAAAATTAAGAGGATGTAATTTCCAAAAGGGGGGAAGGATGTAACATCCTATGTAAATAAAGAACATTACATTTTTATATTTACTATGATTTTTTGGATTATATATTAATTTTACATTAAAGGTGATGCGATGTTTGATAGAATACCCGATACACAACAACTTGTTTCTTTGAAATCATACATTACAAACTAATAATATAATATTATTATTTTAAATGGTAGTTAATTCATAGACATTGTATTGGAGGTAATGGATATAACTAACTGAAATACTATTATATATTTTTGTTAAATGTTTTTAAATTTATCCAATAAACATTAGTGGATTAAAATGTGAATGAATCGAATTTTAAGCACAAATAATCTAATATTCTTTAAAAGGAAGATTTACCACCTTTTAATGGAGAAAAATATTTAAATGAAGTTGTGGTCGCTATTACATGATCTATTAGAAAAAATAAAATTCTTTTATATAATTGTGATGTCAAAATTTATTTGGGGTAATTTTTTGGTATTGTTTCTCAAAAAGTTTTTTTTATAAATAGTGAAAAATACTGTATTTTAATTCAAAATTTCCTTTTAATATAATATATTTATATTGTCTGATTATCTTTTTAATTTGGATTAAAGTTTAATTAAATTATATTTTTACCATTTAATCCAATTTTTGTCATTGGAATTAATTTCACTTTGAATTTTTACACAAACAAGTGTCAATCTTTTGATAGTTAATGTTACTTAAAAATACTCTATTTGTTTTTACAACGAGAATTAATTTTAAATTATTTAATACAAATTATATGTTTGTAATTTGGTGAAATAGACATAATTTTTTTAATTTGAAAGATTAAATATATCTTAGGCTGAATTTTTGGTATTTTTCTGAAAAACTTCAATTTTTGATGAATAGAGAAACCACTTAGTAGTAGTTCAAAAATTGACATTTTCATTTAAATGAAATTTCACTACTTCTGTGAATTTAATTTTAAAAATCCTATATACATGGTTGTTATTAGTAAGCAAAATGGGGTTCAATAATATGAAAATAAATTTTTTGAATAGTAACTTTTGACTTGTATTTACTGTTATTAAAGGTAAATAGGGTAATTCAAGGTAAAAAGATTATCATAATAATACCAAATCACATTAACACTTGTCCTAACCTTATTTGATGAGTAATGGTTGAACATGAAAATATTTGGGTAGATTTTGGGACCCTATGGAGCCACTTAGGAATGATAATGAAACTTTATTTTAATTAACTTAAAGTAAATGAACAAATGACATAAACAAATATCTTTTAGTGAAACAATTTTTACATGGGGTTATATAAGTCATATTTTCAACTCTAAAAATTAATTGGAAATTTAATAGGATTTTCTTCAACTTTTTATTTTTATTATATTTTTTAGGAATCAAATAAATTAAATTATATATGACACAATAATGATGGAGTATTTACCACATTAATAAATGATTTAAATAAATAAGATTATAAATATTCAGATAAAATGTAAAACCTGTCCAATTCTTATTGGATGATTTTATTTCAACCATGAGTCATATTATCTTTGAATTTAATGTTTTTTTGAAATTTTGAATCTGGAGATAAGTTTATAATAAAATAATTATTTCAAACATTCAGAAAGAGCCCCTCCTCCCCCTTATAAATGGACACCATTTCTAACCAATTACACACACCTCTAAATAATTTTGGCTTGTCTAAACTCTGAAAAATTAAGCACCCTACATCCCTCTCCTCTTCCTAGAGGCCTTCCCTTAGGCAGAAGTCACTTTTAAAATTCTTTTTGGTTCAAACCAAAGGATGTTACCCAAATTAAAGGTAACAGTTTCTCATATATTATATTGTTTTATTTAGTTTTATTTTACTTATCCAACCCACTAAATTTTTTTATTACTTTATTTTATACCAACACCAGTATCATAAATATACTAGGGTGTTGTTATGATAATTATTCTAACTACACTTACACACACCTCTATCTAATGGGTGAAAAACAAACTGTTTCTGTGGATGGAAACCTAACGCCTCATGAAACGATGATTGTTGGATTATCTCCTACTACCAATAATGGTGGATGCTAAGATGGAAATGAATTTATATATGATATATGTTATTTTATTTTTTCTTTATGTTTTTGTATTCTTCATTTATAGCATACCTTTATGTTTTCCATTATGGGTAAACACTATAATTTCATTTGAGAAAGTGCGAACTACCTCCACCTCAAAGTGACATGACTCGTTCATGCCATACATGGGACGCATAAAGGATAGAGATAATGATATTATACATGATATTATTATGTAATTATAATATAACCATGTATCATTATGTTTTAATTCCATTAAAATAATAAATAGAAATGAAAGTAGCGTTCACGCGTACGCACGACTTACCGTCTCCATGAACGGTGCATTTCATTTCTTATCTACAAATGCTATGTACTATTATAAATAAAAATCTATACTGGATATATATATATGATATATATGATATCTAAATTATTAATATAATTCTAGAGATAATGTATGTTTGACCATATGAACAATTTTTAATTATAAGATGTTCATTTTTAACGCAGGTACCAAATATCGACAAAACAACCATTATTAACTTAAATTATTGCATAATGTTTATAACATGGTAATAATTGATATAAAAAGAATAATAAACTTTAAAAATGTTATTAATAAATTATAAATTATCTTTAGTTTAATATTCAGGAGATTAACGAATGAATGGGTCAAATCAGACAACGAGGTAAGTGATTTCTTATCTCACTTTTAATTATATGAGATTTCCATCGTTGGCCACTTATTCATTGAATGTGGTGATTTTTGGACAGCCATTTGATATATATTATCATTATTATCATCATATTAATTTTATTCTGTGATTTATTTGGTGGTTATTAACTTTTTTTTATATGACTTAGTTGATTTCAACATTGTAAAGGGTTTCATCTCACTTTTTATTCCCGTGAGATTTATGCAATATTTGCCACTATTTCCTTTTGTGTGGTGCATTTACATCCCACGATTGTACTATTTGTGTAATATAAATTCATTTATGATTATTTAAATATTCATTTTATGACCCTTCTTTCATGTGGAGTATGTTTTGTAAGTTACCAAATAGGTTAGGGAACCTTTGACCCTCCTCTTTTTAAAAGACTTTTTTTGTTATGTCTTTTAATTTACATATTATTATGTTCTGATATTTTATTATATATACTTATTTATTTAAATTTTATGTCCAAGTTATTAGATACCCTTTTAATCTCATCAACTCATTTTATGAATTTTAATGTGATGCCGTTAGGCTTTCGAATTTTTTCAAGGGAACTTCTTAACCCAATTTCAATTCATTGGTTTAACATGAATGTCTTGAATATGTCATCCTATGAATATATGTGAATGACCTTTGATTGTTTTAAAATTAATATACACTTATATTGGGTGTATTTATATTTTTCACACATAATTATGTGACTGATTTATCCTTAATTTAAGGATACTGTCTTTATAAGGAATTTCGTCTCAATTTACATTTCCATTGAGACTTCATTGTAGTTATGCACCAATTCACTATTATATGGTGTATATACTGTCCTTTGTCATATTATATAATGAATCCCTTTATTATCATGATATTAAAATTTTCTGATTAAATGTTATTCCTCAATTATTTGTATTCAAGAGTCTCTCATTTTGTTAAAAACTCTTTAACTAAAATATCATTTTAAATGTTCTAAAGATTTATTATTCTAAATAATTATATTTAATGTACATGTATTAAAAATGGTTTTGATTATTTATTTATATGGAAATTAATGTTTTAAAATTATAATTCCATTAAAATCATCAATGTGATGGGATACTATGATTCAAAAATGTCTTTTTAAATGGTTTATGAAAACAGATTTATTATTTCAATATCTTGAAATTACTTCTTGTTTTTGAAAATGAAATGTCATTAGTGAAATGTTAATATTTTTAATATTTTATGTGTTATGATGGCACTTGGACAACTGACGGGTGGTTACGTGATAAACCATATGATGGGTGGTGCCGTGAGAAACCAGGATGGGTGGTTACGTTATAACTTCCAATGCATTGGGTATGGAAGTCAGCCATATGGATATTCCATTTAGTGATGTGTGTATAAGTCTACCGTATGGTCATTCCAAATAAGAATTTTTATGTCCCATGTTAGATTTATATGTTATGTGTTCTTTATAAGTGTTTTATGGTAATATTTTCGTTACAAAAGGGTATGCAATGATCTTTTATTCTGTGAAGAGTATTTACTACTTCTTAAAGGTGAAAAACATTACCTATGATAAAGTATTCATGATTTAACTGTTGTTTTGAAGAAAACTAATAGTTTTCTTCTTGTTTTATCCCTTACTGATCTTATTTATGCTCATCCCAAGTATTTGAAATGTTTTTCACTGGACATAAAGTGGAATAGGGTCAAGGATGTGATCAAGGAAAATTCATGCTATCTAAAACATGGAAGTAGAAATGTCTCATTTTCTTTAAGAGTTTTTATTTTATAAAAAATGGAAATTGAGTAGAAGTGTCTAATTTGTAATTTTTGAGATGTAATATAATAGTAATTACATAACTCTCTAAAACTCAAAACATGAAAAGATCCTCAATGTGAATTATTCATTTAATTCATGACAATGAAATGTTTAAGGACGAGTCCTTATAATTATTTGGTTTTTATCTATTTTTAATAAATTTTGAAAATAAATTATTTTTGAAATTGTAGGATTTTATCATAGAATATAATTTATTCATTTACAATCGATATAACTTTCATTACAAATAATTACTAGAATATTACACAAATTAATGAGGTTTATAAAACTATTAATTAATGAATTAATTATGAAATTAGTCAGGTAAACAATTAAAAATATTTTATTATTATTATTGTATGATATTGGATGGGAGAGGGGCTTATAGATGTTGGAAATGTCATATGAGGGATTGTGTTGGATCAGAAAATGTGATATTAGGTGTTTTAATTAATGGTTAATGTTATGTGATACTTAGTTCTACTAATTTATATATAAAACCATTTTTTATGTAATATATAAAAGATTGGAAGTGGTTGTGTATTAATTGAGTGAGTGATGATAATGATTTAATGGGAATAAAAATAAGTTTTTGAACTATTAGAGATATAGTGAGGATCTATAAAACATTCCCTCATGAATTAACTTTATCAGTAATATTTTTTAAATGATTAACTATGGATTAAATTATATAGGGAAACCAAAATTGATTTACAACCACAAGTGATAACTATAGTGACCATAATATATTTTATACATTGATGTATGATTTTTACCTAGAGCGGTTTGATAGTGTCTAGTCAAGTGACCAGTTACTAGATAGACCTTTCGAGACATGAGATTTTTAAAATGTGAAACATAAGGGTTTTTTATTTATATTAATTAGTGTAATCATGATTGAAACATGTTAATTTTAATTTATCATGATTTAGGGTAAAATATATCATTAATCACCAATAAATTAGATTTTCATAGGGACTACATTTGTAATGAATTAATAATTACATGTATGGATATGTCTCCTTGAGAAAGGTGAATTTTTATCATAAAATAGGATAATGGAAAAGGATTTTTTTCTTATTATTTTTGTATTGGTGGTAACATAACGATATAGATTATATTGTGTTATGTTGATGATGGATATACCACATTTCATTTTTCATTTAAATTTTATGTAATATTTTATGGAATATAACTACTTGAAGGGTGAGTGTCACATAGGATAGAGTGTGTCTGGGATGGATAAATCCTACTGATTATATCATGTTATATAAGAAATTTGATGTGATCGTTGATTAAAAATTAGATCAAGAAAAAAATTATAACAATATAAATAATGGAAAAGGTGTGAGGGGTTTTTGGTTAATGTTAATGGACTTGTAAGTTAATTTTCTAGAAATATGACAATTATCATGAAATTATTATTAAGTATGTAAAATCTCATTTACTTCTATAGATGAATTTATGTGTGGTTCTTCCATAAAGTGTTTGTTTTTTAATGATGTGACGTCATAAAAATTCCTATTTGTGTTGATCATGAAAAGACTATTCTTGAAGTTATCTTCAATGGACTAACCCTAAACTATGAAGTCTGGCCACACCCACCATTAACCCAAAACAAATTTAGGTACTTCAGACCCCACATTAATGCACAACAGGTAGAATTTATTAGGAATTATCCACTCCCATATGGGGATTTTATATCTCCACCCTCGTAATGTGAAACTATTACCTCAAGGATAAAATAAAATGTGGAAACACAATGTATACCACTAATCTAATATCTAGTGGTACTCATAATTCTTAAGGGTTGGATGCTAAACATAATTTCATGGGTTCATGTTGTAGGAAAAGTGAAATTATAAACTATAATGGGATGAGGACGATTATAGCCAAGTAATATCTTATCGTCCATGTTGTGGTGTCACAGTGGCCAGCTATTGATTGAGTTTTGTGGTGGGTATAGCTGGTATTCATGGTTTGGGCACATCCACAGTAGACCACTGTGGTTGAGGTTTCGTGTGTCTAGTTATTGTAAGTGAATGACCATATTCTCTTCCCTATCATCCTAACGAACCATTCCTAACTCTATATAATTTCATGTGAAGTGTATACATATTATATTTGGATGGTGAGGTGGATTTAAAGGTTCTATTTACTATCATTCAATCAGAGGCATATAATTTTTTCTTTCCTCATCGTCTTCCCAAAATCAAATTATCATCATCTTCCCTTCATTACTCTTCCCATCTGGGCTAACAAGTAGGACCCCATATTGGTCATTATTATTGGTATCTAAATATATTAATGATGATGTAAATGATTTCAATAGATGAAAGGGTTTGTTTGTTTATTTACTTTTAGTTATTTATAGTTCTGGGTAGTGTTTTTTGCAGGTTATTTTCTAGATCATTTCAAGGCAGGGATAAAAGTTATTATCCCTTATTCATTTAGATTTTAGTGTGTAGAAGTTTAAGGGTATTTTTTCAACATGTTTGTTGTTACAATGGGTTTTTTAATTCTATGTTCATATTGTTCAAGCTTTCATGGATTAAGGAACTTTTTTTAGGAGAATATTGAGGGATTCAGTTTCAACATTTTGATTTTGGTCATGGTGCTTTGTGGTTGTGTTCTTTTGTTTGGGTGGATCTATTTTAGTGGATCTTATTTATCATTGTGATCGTGTCTTCACGAAAGGTTTACCTAAATGCTATATTGGGAATGGTTTCTGGGAGTGAGCCTTAAGTTACCTATTGCATGTGTGGACTAATGATGATTATTGAATGATTTTTAACGTATTCTCTTTCCTAAAATGGTATCAAAATTATAATTTCTATTGTTTATGCCATGTATTTCTAATTTTTTATAATGTTATTGATATTTTCTATATTATGTATGTTAAATTTTCAATATTTAAGATAAATAAGTTTGTTAATAATTTTAAATAAATATATTATGAGTAAAAAATGGATAAAAGATATGATAAATAGTTTATTTTGTCTTGGGTAGGAATGAATGAAGTGACACAAATGGGACCACTCTATGTTTAGTGGTGTGTAGCCCTAATTTTTATGATGTTTTATAGGTTTTGATGTGTCATATAATATGCAATAAATGACACATTGGTGTAACAAACCTGAGTATGAGTCAACATGGAATAAAATTGGATAAGTATATAGTTGTATCTTATTATTTTCATGGAAGAAATCAACCACTTATTCCTTCAATGATTTAGTTGTGATTTTAAATTGGTTAGATGATTAACATGTAATTAAATAAGAAAGGTAACCCATTAATGTAAAAAAACATGATCAATCACCCAAGTGATTGAGGTAAGTCTTTTGAATTGGTGTGTGATTTTCACCTCATGTAGGGGGATAGGGGTAATTCGAGAATGTGGTTCATAGAGAAACTATATTTTTATTCGAATATTATTGAGATGTAACCATTGTGTTCAAATCAATATTAAAATGAGGGTAATTTTAAAACATTTTATTTTTATAAAGGGATTTATACTGTGGGAAAAAATATATGGTTAAACAAAAAATGATATGTCCTTATTATATGATAGTGTATGAAACATGATAGTAATGAGTGTTTGAATGTGTCAAATTGAGATGGGTGACTTATGATATGATAGTGTTTATATTGAATAGACTAAGTAAATTATAATATGATAACGGGAAATGACCTCCAATGATAATGTACAATATGGCTATCTATTGATGGGTCTACTCCACGATGTTGGGCTAATTAAATTGGGTTATATATATGAGACCTGAAATACCATTGAAATTAATGTTGAATGGGATAGATTTATATTGGGATGGAAAAATGTATCAAATTGTATCAGGATATCCAAAGTCTATGAGGCACTCATCGATTATAACTATGGATTATAAGATAGAATAGTAAAATTATAATATATATTATGTGTAATGAATTATTTACATATAGGATGGAGATTGGCTAGTACAGTTTCAGTGATTATGTTTATTATCATGATTTATATTTTATTATGTAATAACATATTCATTACTCAAAGATAGATATGTGTGTGTCACTGACATCGAGATGATGTTTTCAAATGTTAAATGGTTATAATATATTGAATTCATGTTGGTACTTGTTAGGCTACACATGATGTAGTATTTACATCTTATAATATGTTTTGTGATACCTTTTAAACCATTTTGAGAGTCTTGAGTTATTAACATTTCTTTTTATACAATTATATATCATTAACCTATAAATGGTTTTTATTATTAATGTTTTATTTTATTAGGGATACATTATTCACCACATAGAAAGGGTATGATTGTTTACTAGATATGTTAATTGGTGAAACTTCCTTCTCCACGGAGAAAGGTATGATAATCTACCTTATATATTTATTGGTTATTATACATTAATAACCAATATAGGTATAGTTTTATATAGAATATGTTATAAATTTTTGCAATCCATGATTTTATTTCTATTTCCTTTGAAATCAACATGACGTATTTCATATCATGCTTTACATGTAAACCCGAGTCTAAATAAACAATAATAAAGTATTATTCTATAACATAACTATAATGTTTTATCGTACAAATAATAATAAAAAAAATTAAAAAACATGTATAATTTTTTTAATTTATTTAAATTTATGGATAAATTCATAATAAATATATATTCAATTTTTAGTAAAGACATTTTATGTTAAAAAAATACGATTTCTTCAAAAATGGGGTTTATTGCATTTTAAACAAATATATTTTATAAATAATATATAATTTCTTGATAAAATCTATCTAAGGAAATTAATATCATTTTCAGAATCACCTTTTCAATGTTAACTACGGGTTAAAAATGAGAAATTATCTAAAATTTTCTATTTTTTAATGAATAGTAAAAAATAATAATTTTATTGTAAAAACGGTAATTTATCTTAAAGTAAATGTCACATTATGTTTTTTATAGTTCTATTTAATAAAAACAATTATCCATTAATTATATATAATATAATTGATTTCATATTAATCATCATTATCCTTTATTTTGGTATAAGTTTATTTTTTTGGCTTAGAAACACATTTTTCTAAAACCTAGGTTGTGTAAACAATGTGTTTTTATCTTAATAAATTAAATAAACACTATTAATTAAAACTTTCAATGAAATTTATATATTATATTTTTATTAATATATTTTAATGTTCATTATATTGTTTTTAAAATGAATTTAACAAGCGTAAAATCAGTTTTATTCTTAAATGTGCATTTGTTCTAAACTTGTTTTGATTAACATATATGTTCTTATGGAAAATTAAATACTAAAAAATATTGAAATGTATTTTAGTAAAATGGATTCTAAATTCCTAATCATATTATTTAATATAGTATTATATTTTGAAATTAATTTTTTTGTCATAATGAATAATAAAAATAGTAAAACTCTATGACCACTATTATGGCTAAAATAGAATTACTTGGGGGGGGGGGGGTAAACCAACAAATAAGGGTATGATTACCACCATAACTTGTGTAATTATTATTTTATTAAATTTATTGAAACCTTATATTTTCCGAGAGATTAATATAATACCATTATATCAACAGTACCATGAAATATATATTAGATCATTGAAATCGTTGATGAAATTCAATGTCTGTCCCTCCCTTAAATTCTACAAAGAACCTACTCTCCCCCCTTATTCAGGCCATTTTAGCCTTATAAAACTATGTATACCTAATAAAAATCCTTCCACAAATATTTCTTTGTAACTTAGGCCATCCAATATTCCCCTAATAAAAATACATACTTTCTTAAGTTGTAATCCAAATGAGCTATTTCAAATAAGAGGTTTAAATGTTGACAAAAAACATTCAAATTAATATCAACTTTTACATCATAAAAAATTGTTTTATCCATCAAAATATTATTAATATTTTATCATAAATATAATTTTTGAATTATTATAATTATCCCACAACCATTTACCACCGATTCTATATCAAATGGGAGATGAATGTATTGCTCATGCATACGTGTGGACTACCGCATCCAAGTGGCATTATGATTCATTTTCAACCACCACCATTAAGGGTTGGTAATTTTATATATTTAATTTATATATCTATATATGAAATTTTGGATATAATAATGTTTTTTTAAAGTCAAATTACTAATTACTTTTCTTTCATTCCATTAATCAAAAAAATGGAAATATCACTACGCAAACATACTGACCACTTTATCCACATTGTAATTTAAATATTTTTTCAAAACTAAATTAAATGAATAGTTATAAGTAGGTATATAATTAATATATATGATATTAAATTCATTATTTAAATTAAAGATACTAATTTTTAGTGATCAATGTGTATTTATAATAAATTCCAAACCAAAACACAAAAAAAACGTACCAGTTGACACTTTAAATGATGATGATAACAGTTTATTAATGAATGGGTGATAAGATATTATAATTGATGTATTTGTGGTATTTTTTATTATTAATATGGCATTTTTATAGGATTAATATATATATAAATTTACTAAATAGGTGAATAGAACACTTATGATTCAATATGAACTTGACCCAATAGTTTCTTTTCTCCCTTTTTCCATGAGACATATGCTATATTCACTAATTGATTCCTTATTGATTTTATATGTATGACTATTTGATATAATATATGATTAATTTATTTTTATTCACTATAATTTATTTTTAAGTTTAATTTATTAATATCATGGTGTTTATGATTCAAAAGTAACTAAAGATGTAATAGTTTTATGTTATATTTATATTTTTTTAGGGATGTATTATGCTTAAATTTATGATGGTAAATTTATTTTATCTATTTCTAACAAATATTAATTTTTTATAATGTATTTAATTCTATAGATTACATGTTTTCCTTTAATTTTACTCCATTTCTGTATTCATGATACCGAAATATTATTTTTAAGGAAAACCATCCATGTATTTATCTTTGATAAGAAATATTTTATTCCACATACATAATTTCCTTATAATGTTTTCATAATGTATTTAAATATTGAGAAATTATTATTTGAAGTCGTTTTATTACTATGTTTGTCTCTCTTTACCACGGTTTAAAATTAATTTTCTAATCATTTTCCAAACATGATACAATTTACTTTTTACCAAAAACATGGAAAGGTTTTCTAATTAAACTTGCATCAAATGAATTTATTTCCCCAAAATCATGAAAGAAAATTTATTTTATGACTCCTTTATTATTTTACATTTCTTATTTCAACGAAATTTTTTCACTTTATACTTAGAATTTTTTTAGATATTAAATATGAGATTTAAAAATGAAAATGTTATGTTCCTCAAGAAATGTCATGGTGTTCATTTAAATTAATTTTCATATATAATAAAATTATTTTATGCTTATTATTACTTATTAACATTTTGGAAAAATGTTAATGTTTTTATTCTTTATCTAGATGTTTTAGGTTTAGGAATATTAAATGTTTATGAAACCCAGCTCCATTCCACCGGTTATGATATGAAGATATGAGATATAATTTATAATATTGTTGAACACATATGTGTGGTTTTAATTATTTTATGGGAGTGAATAAAATTATATTACACTTAAATGGAATGTGTAAATATGGATATATCATGAGATAATAAGGATATGAATGGGATGTTAAGCTAGTTTTGTAAGCAACGTTGTGTAGTAACATAATATAGGGATGAAACCTTGAGTAAGGAAATAATAGAAAATATAGTCAACAAAATCCAAAATGGTAGTATTGGTAGTGAACCTTGACTATAGAAATTGGTTTTTAAACATATGTGAATATAAAAAACTCATTATTTTTTCTTATGTTTCCTTATCATGGATCATGATTGACTATTGAAAATTGTGCACTATTATGGATTATGCCATTATTTCTAAAACAAACTGATTCCATGTTTCATTATTAAAGTTACTGGACTTGTTAGGAGTGATTATTATAAGTCATTATCATATCCTCATACCCTTATGATTATATTTTTCTTAGTTATGAGCATTGGTTGATATCTATTATGTTTACCAAAACTAATAATTTGAGATCACCCTTTCTTATTTTTTCCTTCCCCAGGTTATGAAGAATACTTTTATGTTATATATTTCTAATAAGGGTTATCGTTGTAAATAACTTACTATAAAATAATATATACATTTTTTTCTTGTTTGTTTTATGTATCTATGTTTCCAATGACACTAAACCATTATAGTTCTATCATGGACCACATTATTTCGAAATGAATATTGATATGACTATATATAATATATATGTATGAAAATTATGAATTTCAATAGTTTGGATCAGTGGATAGTTTAGCTAATTTTGGAAACAAGGAAAAGGAAAATTTTGTGAGATATATAAGGATAATCTGAAGAATAGGAGAACATCCTATGTGATGAAAGAGATAGGAGTGTGGTTTTCCAAGATATACACCCCTCTCTTGATATTACTAGTGGATGTTGCTTTAGCGTAGATGCATCAAGGGGTAATAACCCTAGAAATAGTAGGTCAAGTATACCTCAACCATCATTCTGGTTAATGGTGATTGCCAGTATTGACACTCCCATGAGATATTCTTGGGTTAATTAAAATTTTATTTATGAAATATTATGAATTATTTAAAAATATTATAACCAAGGAAAACCGAGGTTAAACTAAGGTGTATTATTTTGAAAACAATATGTCATGATTTAGACATCAGATAAATTATTTTCTTGATTATATGATTTTCAATTATTATTATCAATACGCATCCTAGAATTTTTTGCTTTATTCCACAATTGTAACTATAAGGAACCATGTTTACGTTGAATGTGATAGATAATGTAATTATTTTCCCCCTATGAAACCAAATTTTATGGGAGTTGGAATGTAAAATTATGTTTTTATGATCACAAAACACTATCAAGACATGAGTCATATTAAGATTCTAAATGAGAAATTCAAGTAAACATGTACTATTCATAGATTTATATAAAATTTCAAACTTATTTTAGTTGGTCTACAGATCCCTTAATCATTGATCAAAGAATTGTTATCATTGAAACAATATTTTTTATTATCTACTATTGTGAATATGAAATGTTATCTTATCTATTTATCATATAGAAGGAGAAGCAGGTCAATAGTGGAATCTTATCCTAAATATGAGGCACTAGGATGAAGTTGAATCCAATGGGAGGGATGTATTTTGGAGAATATTTTTAAGTAAGAACCTTCTCTATATTCTTTATAAGAATATGGAGAAGTAATTCCATGATCTTAGGTATATGGATGATGAATACATTACTACTTATGAGGAATTTATTATAATAAATTTGATGTATTATTTTGGTATTATCATTTAACCGAAATATATGATTTGTCAATTCCTTATTGTCTTAAAACCTTGTCTCTAAATGTTATTATGTATTAGATAATTTATTAGCTCTGAAAAATATCATTTAATGTCTTATCAAGGTGGAAATGGAGATTAGATTTATCCATCAATATCATGGGTTTTATAGGAGAATAATGATATATGTAAATATAAATTCTAATAAAAAAACCATGAAGAGAAGAATATCAGTTTTCCTTTACTCCATACGTGTTGAAATAAGCATATAATTTTATGACATTAGGGGAATAATAATTGTTTTAACTGATAAAATTAAGTCCATTATTTAATAAAATGATCATATAATTTGAAGAATCCAATTATTGATGATAATAGAGGCAAAAATCTAGAAAATGACACCCTATACAATGATGTTTCAAACGAAAATAGTATGAGAATTTTGATAATTTGTTCAAAAATCTAAATTTTAATAAAGATGATCATATTTAGAAACCTCTTTATCCACGAGACAAAGATAAATTTCATGGGATCACTATTAATAATCATTTGTATAATAACGATGTGGTGAAATATATACTGATAATCAAATATAGAACTAATAATGTTTTATGTTATTCTTGTTTTACCCACACATGAATATCTAAAGAATTTTCTATTATTATGACATCAACACTTCAATGATTAGATGTTGGATTAGTGAAAAATACTCATAATGGTACGATGACCACATATCAAGTCAATCAATATAGTCTAATTTAAATTCGTGTGATTTTCTCCCTATAAATATTTATATTCTCCCTATAACTTAATTTGATGACATTTTGGAAAAGTGTTATATTTATTCATATAAATTCTATATCTATTATTTATAAAGGTAAATAGAAATCAAAATAGAATAATAACCAACGATTTTCTATTGATGCGATGATAAATTTAATATTCTAATGGAAATTACATCCTTTGTGTGGGTATTGATATCTATTTAATAATGGGTTTTAACTCAATTAGTTGGGAAGAAACTCATCATCAATGTTATACTTATTTTATTGGTTTTATTAATTTTTATAAGTGTTTCTTAGGCATCCTATGAACCATGTTTTATACTTTTCAATAGTCATCATATTCAGTGCTATAACTATATAAAATACTCCATATATAGTGGCCCCATTTTAGCTATTGTAATTTAAGAAGTAACTCTAGATGATTATTGATAATGGATTCATCTAGTTTGGGGACTACCTTTTCAGTGCCCATCTTCATTTTGATAAGAATTAATATGGATCAATACAATTTTAAGATCCAATATATTTTTCAGGTACACCCCTCTTGAGTTTTGGTTTAACCTCTTTTAATTGGGATTCATTTTCTTCTCAAAACATTTCTGTTAGATCCTTTTCATTAAAGGTGGGTACCATTTTCAAGGAAAAATGACATAAGTATGTTTAATTTATGTTTTTTTAAATTAATGGATTCTGAGTATATTCCATGAACTGTCCTAGATACCATAGAACCCTTATACCCAAGCTAACACTGACATAACATGAAGTGTGTTCATGATCCCCATGGGTTGGAGATGAGAACCTAGAATCAAACAATATAGAGTTATAATGGTTTTTCAAATAAACATAGTAGAATAAAAAAATACATATCAGTATCGTAAAAGAAAACTCCCAAAGATATAGTACCAAAAACGAAAAAGTAAAAAAAAACCCAATCAGTACACCATCCATGTAATATAAAGATAGGAAAGTAGCCCAAGTACAAATAGACAGAACAATTCAACCCCAAAATATCAACAACCACCACCTCTATGTGGTTATTTCCACATTCTCGAATTTATCTGAAGAAAATATAAAAACTCTCAATAGGAAAGGAAGGGTGTGAGGTAAAATCCTTGTAGGGTCTCACTAAGGATTCCATAGTAAGATACTACTATAAAAAACCAAATAATTATTTCAATTTTAAATAAAACAGGCATGTGAAAACATTTTCATATTTAAAAAAACATTCTATTAATTTTAATTGACAGAAACATTAAAAAAATGTCTTAATAAAAGTTTTATATATAATAGTTACATAAATTCACATGGAATATGTAAAATAGTGTTATAAAAATGGAATATATATCACAATAATTCAAAAATGAGAAAAAAAATTGTTTTTTAAGAAGAATTAGGATATTTCTAGGTTAGGGGATCCACAAACACTCATATAGTGATAATGAAAATGTTCACACACATCCATCCAACAAAGTAAAAATAGGACAAAACAACTTTCCACTGTTGATAAGATTTTCCAACAGGTTTATGGTATATTTGAAAAGAATTAATTAGTTTCTCAGGAAATCCCAACCTAGCATGTTTGTATAAAGAAAATCACTAACTACATAAGATTGTAGCTACTAAAAAATAAATAATGGGAAAATTATTTCATAATTGATCAAAATGAAATTGCACATATATATTTTCCAATAGGATAATTTCCATTTAAAGGAAAAAACATGGGGTTTTAATGAATTCATGCCTTTTTCAGGATAGTACCAATATAAGGTTCATATAAAAAAATTAACCCATTTGGGAAAAAATAAATTTCACAATGAAATTTCACTTAAGAAATTATATAATTTCCATCTAATCCAAATCAGACCCCTATTTATTGGAATTGGACATTCTCCATATATTTCCGAAAAAAGAAATTTAAAATACCAATTCACACTGATTTGGATTTTAACAATATAATTGAAAGAAATTAAAATAATTAGTCAATTCAAGGTTTAAATAATTAGTCAAACTTATTCCGAACAACCAACCTTAACATGGATGTCATGCTTCACAACGCCCACAAAGTGAAACTCCAACAAAGAACATCGACAATGGAGATCCAAGAATGAAACCTAGAATAAATATATGTAATAAAGGATTTTAGATATCTCAAAACTAATAATATATAACAAAACCATAGGAGGATAGAAGAATAGAGCATGATAGATAGAATGAGATATGAACACTTACCATGGAGAGATTGAATGACGTTTGCCTAGTTTCGATCCACATCAGAAAGGATTTGGAGGAGCCAATATGGGTCCTTGAGATCCCTCCCATTCTTTGAAAATGGGATATGGTGAGTTTGGTCTGAGAGGTTGATAAAAAGTGTGTATGGTAACTTTTTATTTGTTTTTGAAATTTAAAATCACTACTTACACAGTTATCTGGGAATAGTCATATGGTTTTTTAAAATGTGTTCCTAATTGGGTGTACCTCTAATGAGGTGTATAGTTTCTAATAAGTAGGCACATGATTTTTTAAACCATTCCCCCACTATGAAACCCCTTACTATCTAAGTTTTCATGGATTTCACTAGGTGCACACACAATTTGGGAAATCCCCACGCCAACGATTCACAAAACAGATTATTCCAAAATTTTCTACATTCTTCCCAAAACAACCTCAGACGAACTATACACAAAACAAGATCAGAAAGTAGGGTTGAGGATTATATAAAAACAATAAATAGAAGTTAAAACCTCCCCATCATAGATACTTCGTATCCCTATAAATCTTATTAAGAAACATCCATGTCAAAAAGATGAGGTCACTACCCTCTCATCATTTCTTCTCTTAACCAAGTATTTTTTTTCTATCAGAACCATGCTTCCATAAAACTCGAACAAAAGGATTCATCCTCCCATAAAGTATCCTGGTTTTAGAATAAAATATCTTGATTTAATGTCCAATCATTGATAAACCAAGATAAATTCCAAGATAACTCTAATTCAGATCATGAGATGGATCAAGATGATACATTCATAGGTGCGACTAGTGGAACATAGTATTCATAGATGCCATATGTGGAGGAAGTTATAAATAATAATACACTTTTCTATGCTATTCAACAACCTCTTAAGGTCCCACATAATGAGGAGAAAGATTACCTTTCCTTGAAAGTCATCGATGACCAAAAGTAAGTGAAACATTCAATAACACGTGCTGCCTAACTAATAATTCCAATGGTCTATGATGATGATCAACACAATACTTATACTTTCTCTATACCATAAACATTCTCTAAAGAATCTAAAGAATCATTATTTTTTTCTCTTTAACCTAGATCGGTCTATCCAAGGAACCTTAACAAATCCTTGACCAAAACAATGGATATTTATAGGGCTGACCATATAGGGACTCAAAAGGAGTAATCTAGATCATGTAATGAAAACCATTGTTACAAGAAACTCAACTAGTACCAAATGATCATATCAAACTCCACCAAAATTGAGGATACATGAATGATGAAAATCCTCAATAATCTATATTACATTTTTCTTTAGCCATTCAACTACTAATGGTATCCCATAGTCAATCTAGCATGATTTCCCAATGCTTGCTAAATTCCACTCCCAAATCAAGAAGTAAATCAAGGATTTATGTTAGAGACTATAACAGATGGAACTCCCACAAAATTAACAATCACTCCCAAATTGAGATTTCCCACCTCTTTAAATTTGGTTGTATCAAAAATTTAAATAACGTAATCTGATTTTCCATCATATTGACCAAAAAACATATCAAGTTATTCTTTTTCAGGGTATGAGGATACACAACCATAATGTCCATAGAAATTTCATCCCACTTCCAAATTTGAATTGTGTCTCGATGAAGAAAACTAAATGTTGTATGGTTCTTAGCCTTGACCTGTCGATATGTATAATAATGTGAGAAAAATTATCAATGCCCTATCTATACCTAGTTTCTATAATCATTATCGTATGTCATAGAACATCTTCATGGTTCTTAGGTTCACTTCCCACTAGGAATTATGGGAATCCCCCATAACATAATTTCTCATAGGAACAAGTACATAATACAGGCTCCAAAAAACATAGAATACCTTACAAGGAGAAAAACCACTTAGTAATGGTATCCCCCATCAAAAATAGAGTATATAAAGCTATAGAATTCATCAAAATTTTGTTGTTTCTCAAGAACCATCTTGAAAAAATCATAGGGTGACTAAAAAATGGATACAAATTACTTTAGAGAAATTTCTTAAACACAAATATGTAACTTTTAAAAAAGACCCACCATGTTCCACTATTTTAATGATTTTTTCATGACCATGGTTATAAGTTTCTGGATCAAAGAATCTGTGTCAAAATTCCATTTTCCGATGATATAGGTATTGTTAGTGTTAAAAGATTATTGGTACTCCACCCAATGCCTCTGGTGGAAATTCAAATATTTTTTGATAGAAGTTATAACTTAAGCTATTGTGGTCATAATCAGGGTAAACCTCTCCTTGAAAAGTTAATGTTACCAACTAATAAGTGAATTCACCACTTCTTAAAGTCCAAGGTCATGGGTTGTTTAATTCTTCTCATGGACTAGGATGTGATTATCCATAGGAAACTGCATGATGACTATGCATATGAAAAAACTCAAAACTGATCTTGAGGTGTCATAGAAGACCACGTAGTGTTTATGACCACTAGAAGTTTCAACACTAGAAAATAATTTAAAAGAATATTTATATAAAAAGAATAACTTTGACATTTCTTATCCCATGATAACATTACTCCCTTAAAAGTTAGAGTTTTTATTAGAGAATCAAACTTTGATTAGTTCCTTAAAACTGGTGTTAATACTCAACCAAACCCAAGAAGTATTGAATCATGAAAATAATTCACAGTTGTTACCATTTCATAACAACATTCATATTATCAAGATCAAATGAGATACCATGTTATGAAACCATGTGTCCTAGGAAAATGACTTCAAAAATCCATATATAACATTTTGATAGCTTGGAAAAATGTTGGTTATTTCTCAACAATTCAAGAGATTCTCTCAAATGACACACATGATCCCCCTTATACTTAGAGAAAATAAGGATTCCATCCAAAAACACTAACATGACATTATCAAGATACTAATTTAAAATCATATTCATTAAATTCATAAAAGACTTAAAGATCACTGTTTAGACCAAAAAGCATGAAAGGTACTCATTTTGTCCATACCTTCTCCAAAAGGTGGTTTTATAAATGTAAAATTATTTTATTCTAAGATCATGATAACCATATCGATGATCAATCTTCTAGAACCACTTTTCACCTTTAAACTGGTCAAATAGATCATAAATTGGATAAAATAGATACTTATTATTTACCATAACTCGATATATTTTTTGTAATCAACATAGAGGCTATGTGAACTATCATCTTCCATAGAAAAGTGAACCAGAGACACCCAAGATGAGACACTCTGGAGTATAAATACTCTCTCAAAAATATCATCCAACCAAGTCTCTAATTATTTTATTTCAGTTCATTCTATGTGGTAGGACATAATAGACATTGGTTGAGTACCCGAGAGTGAATTAATAGAGAAATTTGCTTCTCATACCGGTTGAAAAATAGAGAATTTGGAAGAAAAAAGCCATAAAACTTGATGAAAAATGGAGGGAGAAAATCACTCATAAATTATCACTCCTGGTCAGAAGGGAATAGTGATATTAAATTACCCCATGCATGACAATAAGGTCTAGATCTACTTGAACCTGAGTCTCATTCCCCTTGAATTATATGGAAAACAACATCTAGTGTGGTAAGGGATACCCATCAAAGATATAAATAAATTCAGGCAATATTAAAAACGATCCAATCAATAGGGAATATGAAATCAAAATATTTCTTGTCTAGAGAAACAAAATCCAAAAAATTATCAATATTTAGTAAAGGGAAGACATAATTTAAGACAGTGAAGACCTTATTATTTCTTCGTTTTATGGGGTGTACTAATATCCATCACAAAAGATAAAATCTCCATCATAAGGTATAGAAGTTTCAAAACATGGGTTTTAAATAGTTGAATGAGATAATCTATTATCCAATAAAGAAGTCACTAAAGATGAAGCTATAGTGATGGTACCTTTCATGGTCACAGGACCAATGTTTTCTTCATATGTGGACCCATCCACTACCTGAATTATTTTATTTCTTGATGCCTATAGCGGGAACAACATAGTCATTGATGTATATGATTTTACCACAGTAGTTTCTGGAACTGATGATCTTGTGCCACTATGTGAGGTATAATAGAGATGAAAAAACTTTTATAAGTGACCTGAGTATTCTCATATTGAAATATATATCTACTACCTTGGTCTATAGCCATTTTTCTCTATTAACGATTCATCATCTGATGTTGGATGACTATTTATTATTGTATTATCCTGGTTACAGTAAATAATTATATGGAGATAGTATATTCAATTCGATTATTTTCTTACTTTGATAAAGAGGTTATTTTCTACCTAAGTTACATGTTATATCCTTACTACTAGTCGACGATATTTTTCATATGGGGAGGTGCGATGGAGGTCGCATGATGAACTGGATCGGGGTATCAGAATGTAGAACCTTGTTTTGGATGTTACAAAGTGGTATGAGGGGGTTTTTCAATTATATTCAAATATAATACTATTAGGTAAGTTTAGAAAAAATAATAGGATGACTCTGGACTTGGTCATGAGCTCATGGATGAGAGTAGCTAACCCATGAGCGGGGGAAACCCCAAGTACCAAGGCTAGAATTGTTGTACTTGATGTTTTTTGTTAGAGTTGAATGTTATTTCACATTGGGTGATGTAATTGTTTTTTGATGTTATTTTTTATGAATATTTTAATTCATGGTCTAATATAGAACTAGATTTGAGAATACATGCATCATTATAGGCATTCCAGATTTAATGTGACGTGCATGTTTTTTGGCATGCATGCAAAAGAATGTTTTTGGTGAGGTGTTGAAATGAAATTTTTTCCTTATGTTACTATTTTGAAAGTAAATTGTTCCCAATATGATATTTATAATTTTAAATGATTGAAATAGTTGTAATTTGAATTGGATAAAATATGTATTTAATTAGAAACATTAATTTTTGAAATTATTTTTCCATATGCCATCCATGACCGAGGTGAGGGATGGTTGAGTTTAGTGATAAAGCCCCACTTTTGAAAATTTTGTGGCGTATGGGGGATTAATTATTATAGCCTTATATGAATCAGTATATTTAAATTATTATAATAATTTGTCATGTGTCCTAAGATGAGTGTCTGTAAATATAAATAAATGCCTCCACAACAACGTTTATTGGTAGGATGAATGGAGGATATATTTTGGAATGATCCACCCAGTAGTGGCACTAGTGGCCATTATATGTTTGACTGAAGGTCTATAAGAGTATTTTTGTGATAATTTCACTCATTTTATGAAATTTATAGAGATATAACTATGTAAGGATCCACATAATATGTATGACCTAATGTACAAATTCCAGTTGTAGCACTCCCCGACCTTCACCAGAGAGGGTGGACCTAATGAAGTTGTCTTCTAGATTTAGTATATCCTGAAAAATCATAACCATTTATATGATCCTAATAGAAATTAGTCAATTTGTCTACATAAATGTTATATGTTCAAGTGATGCACTTTTGGGATATCCACACATTAGATGATAAGTGATAGAATATGGTATTAAAGGACTTAAAGGAGAATTATTTGTATAAATGTTACCCAATGATGCTTAGGATGGAGAGAGAAAATGTGTTTATGTTGTGGACCTAAGAGAGTATGTTAGTGATGGACACTGATGGTCACTATACTATATGTGCCACATTTTTTACTAGCATTGGTATGGAAATAGGAATTTATGGTATGATGTTTTCAAGATTGAAATAAATGTTAAATTAAAAAGTAGTTAATATTTTTTTGCTAAAGAAGTTTTCTAAGGTGGTGTACCAGGCATTCATTTCTGGGGTGAAGTTGAATGAGGCTTTTAATGGAGTACATGTGGGTTTTACTAGACAACAAGGAGGTGCATCTTCTAAGGGTAGGAAGAATCAATTTGATAACATTATCCAAAGCAGTGGAAAGTATATTTACCAGGGAGAAGGATTTGTAACCCAAGACCATACTGGATAACTGTAACATCAATGTGGGTTGCCAGGTTACAATCGTAGATAGTTCACTCAACCAGAAGGGGGTAACGAGATTGGAGTATGATGGGACATCAACAATTGTTCTTGAGAAACCCACAATATATAGGTAGTGATGGAGGAGTTAGACCAATGTCGATTATGAGAAGGGGGTCTTCTACACCATACCAGTATTCCATATGGAGTAATACTTTCTATGGAAGTTGAGGTGGTGGAAATGGAATGTTAGAGAATGATAACCCAAATAAGTAGAGTAGTGAAACATAGGGGAAAGAGACTATAGTATATGGTAGAGGGATATGATAGTTTCATTTAGTTTATTAGGAATTTTTTTATAGCAATGTTGGGCCATTGATAGTCAAAAGTATTATTCTAATATATTCTATTCTCACTAGAACATCATTTGATATAGGAATATCTCACTCTTTTATATCTAGACAACTTTTGAGTGTTTTGGGTCGGAAGGATGAGTATGTGAGTGGAGTTATGACAATAGACACATTGTTGGGAGTGAGTTTGAGTGACATCTATTTATGCAGGGTCTTTTCCCTTGAAGTTGATGACTATCTTTTCTTTTAGGATCTTTACATACATGACATGTCGGGTTTTGAGTTAATTTTTGGAATGGAATAGAAGATATCATACCAATCTCATATCAATTGTTACCATAGGTTATTAACATTTATGTCTCACAAAGGAAACGATTTTGTTCATAATAGAGAATTGGATATCTAGGTAGGATGCTTTGGGATAGTTCATCAGTAACTAAGGGAGATCACCACAAAGGTTTCTAGTTTTTTACTAGAATATGGAGGGCATGAAGCATAATTTTTTTCGACCCATAGTGTACTAATTTTTGGACATGTATTCTAAGAACTTATTAGGGATTCAATCGGAGAGATATATTGAGGTATCTATTGAGATAATGTCAAGAGTCGATCTTGTTTCCATTCCCCCTTATAAGATGACACCAATAGATCATCAAGATCTAAGACTCAGATAGAAGAGTTGATAGATAAGGTATTATACATTTAAGTATGTATCCTTTGGTTTTTCCAATTTTGTACTATAATAAGGATAACACGAATTTTTTTTATGTACTGATTACTGAAAATTGAAATGAATGATTGTTAAGGAGAAATATCCTCTTTCACATATCAATGATATCTTTAACCAGCTGAGGGGAGCTTGTGTAGTATCCATGAATGACTTGATATTGGGGTATCAAAAAATAATATTTATACCTTATGATATACCAATGACTTATTTCATACGTAGGTATTACCTATAAGAGTTCATTATGTTGTCATTTGGGATATAGAATGCTTAAGATGATTGATGGCCTTGATAAATCAAATCATTCCCCCATACTTGGTTCAATCTGTGGTTGTTTTTGTTGATGAAATCTGGATGTAATCCAAAACTATCAATGATTATTTACAACATATTTTCATTTTATTAAGTAAAATTATTGATAATCATATATATTCCATGATATATAAATATAAATTATTGATAGATAGGGTATTTTGGTGGTCACATCATCTCCAAGGAAGGTGTGTAGTGGACGCAAAGAATCTTCAGAAAATGGTTTCATAGGGACATCCCAAGAATTTTTTTGATACCATTAGCCTTTTGTATTATAAAGATATTATCCAAGGATTATCCATGAAATTTATTATTTATATGCCCCAATATTTGGCTTGAACATGAATGGTGTCATGTCTGAATGTTTTTGATCTTGTGAGTATTCATTTTAAGAGTTGACGAATCATTTCAATACCACAAAAAATTTGATCCAACACATGCTAGGTGAGTAGTGTACTATATTTTTTATGTGTCTGTGATCATACATGGGGTATTATTGACTTAGGGGGATTAATTTGTTGCATATGTGTCATGAATTTAGAGTCCACCTAAACAGAATTACTATACACACAATCGTGAGTTAGATGCAGTGGTTTATGCACTAAAGTGTTGGTAGCATTACCTATTTGGTAAAAAAATTAATCTTTATACTAATCACCAAATATTAAAGTATATATTATTGTAGACATATACTCACCTCCAGTAGTAGAGATGTTTTGAGTATGTTAATTTTAACACACCATGATTTTATGAGATATATTACTTTTAATTTTTTTATGTCTTCTATTATACACTACACTAAGATTAGCTTGTACTATACGCAACATAGTATTTTCTTGCAGTATACACAACACTATTCTTGGCTCATGTTATAAAAAATGTCAAGTTCGTTTTGTGGAAATTATTCTACACAACATTAAGTATAGATTTTGTTTAATGTGTAAATGGAAAAAGTTTTGATTATGTTATACGCAACACAAAACAGAGCTTTCACTACACACAACCCTGACTTGGCTTGCATTACCCACAATCAAGACCATCTTCGATAGCGTGTGTAGTATGCAATACCAAGTTTCACTAAACAAGATATTATTATAATATATTTATGCACTAGCCGTTATGAATAGTAATACCAACTTTTTGAAATTTTATAAATTTTATCATTCAAAATGGACTTCATTTTTAGATTTGGAATATCGAAATTATCCTAGGGTGAATTTTAGGTATTTTTCTGAAAATTTTTAATTTTTGATGAATAGTGAAAACACTAGGTTACTATTTAAAAACCGACATTTTATTTAAATAATTATTTATTTTATTTAAATTTATTTTAGTAAAAATTTATACATAATACCTATATAAGTTCAATGTAATTCATTGAATTCCTTTAATAATAATTTTAGATATATAAAAATTTTATTAAACTTTTCACCATCTTTTACCTACCTCCTAGGAGATTTTTTCAAACTTACATAAAACATAATTTTACCGCTTCTTTGAGTAGAATTTCAAAAATACGAGAGACACGGTTAAAATAATGGAGTAAAATGTGGTTTAATATGATAAAAATAATTTTTTTGTGAATAGTAACTTTTAACTTTTATTTACCATGGTTAAAAGTAAATAGGGTAATTAAGGGTAAAAATGATATTATTATTACCCTAAAACATGTACTTATTCTATTGGATAAGTTTAATTCGACCAAAAACAACCTTAGGAATAAAATATTTCCCTTTAGGTCCACTTGGATTAGATTAGGACATTTATTATTATTTTATTTAAAAAAGAGTTAAAATAGTTAAAATCAATGATTAATAACTAAAACATTTTAAATGTAGGGTTATACATAAGATAAATTCGACTATAAATAATCATTATAAAAATAAAGAGATTTAATACCAAATGGTATTTTATTTATAATTTTTAGACATTAAATAAGTTAAGTTATCTATGACACAATGGTGATGTAGTAATTACCTAAATAATGAAATATTAAAATAATTGATAATATAAATACCCAAATAAATGTAATTTGAGACTTTTAATGAATTATTATATTTTTATGGGTTAATATGACATGTTATTATTGATTTAGTTAACTTTATTAGAACTAATCATGTTTTCATGAGTTTCACAGAAATCAATTACCAAATAGTGTCAAAATTGACATAAAATAGTTTTGAAAACAAATATTATATTATTAATTGTTATTATATTTCTGAAAATATAAGGTTTAGCCAAATGACTTATATAAGGTCATATATATTAATAATTAACCACTTGGGGTTCGTTTTGCTTGTTATAGTTAGTTTATTAACCATATAGTGTATGAAAACAAGAAGACATGGTAAAATTTAAATTATTTAACATAGAGTTAAATCTATAAGATAAGGCTAAAATAGTACCCTAAACAAAACTAAAACCTATTGGTTGAGAGTATTTAGACCCATACCCACATTATCTTCAAGATAAATTAATTAGGAGCTATTATAAACTGAATTGACTTTATTATAAAATAATATTTTAAGTTTTCCCAAAGGTGCCCCTCTCCTCCCTTATAAAAAGGGCACCCCTTCCCTCTTCAATTCACACCCTTTTGAGCCTTGAAGCTCATCCAACCCCTACCAATTCCTCTTCTAAACTTCTCTAGTTACATCATATATGTTCTGTTCTAATCAAAAGTGCAACTCTAGTGCCCTAATAAGAAGTTTAAAAGAGGTACGTCGAGGAAGAGGTATTCTCTTCCACTGACTCTTTCAAGTTTCTTTCTTATTCTACTTCCTCTTATTTAGTTATCTCAGTATAATGTAATAACATAAGTGTTAATTATATAATCATATGTTATTATAAATATTAAACAAACCTATTTCACCTTCTATACATCCTACGGAAAACTAAATCACCGCGCGTGCGTACGTACGGAATACCATCTCCACGCCATGGTGTAATCGGTTTTTGACCACCACCTTACTTGGATGGTTATAATGGTGTAAATAAATAACTATATATGATTATTTTAAAGTGATATATATTCTGAAATATTATACATACACTTAAATAATATTCCACGATCATTGGAATGATATCATCACTCGTGCGTACGTATGGACTATCGTCTCCACGACGCGATAAGATTCATTCTCTATGTTAACCATTCAAGAATGATTATAAAGTATACACAATAAGTAATCATGAAATATATGAAATAATAATGATACTGGATTTATGTATATATATATATATATGTATTTAATGTACATAATTCCATTCAATTCAATAAGGAAACGAAAACACCATTCATGCGTATGTACGGCCTACCGTCTCCATGAACGGTGTATGTCATTCCATTTATCGATCTGTCATATATATATATGTATATGAGGAATATATATTATATAAAAATAATTTTTTACATTTTGGAAGTATTTAAATCAGGATATAATTAATAATATCAAGAACAACAAGTCGAAACATGTACAATAAATGAAATGATTTTACCCAAATCGGTGCTTTTACATCGAATTTACAAAATAACGGGTAATATAAAGTCATAGGTAAACCATATATGATATCATTAAAATGAATATGATTCTGTAATAATTAAAAGAAATTATTTAAATCATTATACAGGAGGTTCAGATAGATACGAAGAATATCGGACTTAAGGCAAGGGATAATTATTCCAATCTCATTCTTATATGAGATTGTTATTCATAAGTATTTACTGGGGCTATGTTTATTATCCACTTCCATATGTTCTCAAAAAATTTTCATAAAATGTTTAATTTTCTTCCATGTATTTTCAAAGTCATTTTTACCCTTTTTTACTTTTACCACATTGTATGGAATGAATCTATCTTTTGTTTACCATACGAGGTAAATTTTACTTTTCCGGAAAAAGTATGAGAAGAATGTTTTTTTAAATTATACAGCATGAACAGATTTTTACAGTTTCATAACTCCTTATTTTTATTAAGCTTACTCTACAAGTATTAATCACTATTTTCAACAAAATCATTTTCTTTTGAAAGTTATTGGAATTTTGTGAAAAGAAAATGATTTTGAAGAAGAAAGGATATTTTCTTCAATAAGTCATTTCTACTGTTTTATCAAAAGAATTTTCCATATAAGATGGAATTATTTCATATGTGTATGTTTCAAGTATAATTTCTCTATGATTTACATGGTTTTACTTTTTTTTATGATGAAATGATATCACTTTTTTTGTATGGATTATGTAATGATGGGATGATGTTTATGAAACCCATTTATATTCGTTGGGTTATGATGAATGATTTATGTTTATGTTGTGGCGCAAGTAAGAATGATTTCATTATGAGATGTGTGGGACATATATATCCGTCCAATGAATTGGGTAAAGATTTATATCTCATGAGATAGACATGGCTGGAATGGTAAGTTAATCTGGTTCAGTGTTACATGACTGGAATGAGGAGTGAACTCGATTCAGAAAGGGACTCTGTCCACTAAGATGGTCTTGGAAGTAATACCTTGGCTGCTATGGAAATCATATCATGTTCTTAATGGTTTTCCACAATTACATGTTTTACTCCCATGCTATTTTATAATCATTTTGTTCCTTTATGATATATTCCTTTCGTACTTCTGATATTTGTGTATTTTCTCATGATTTTGATGTTTAGATTTTATGTTCAAGTTTTTGCATTCATATTTTTATGGATTGAATTATATTCTCTATTTTTATCCTTACAGAGCATTTGAGCTCACCATTTTTATGTTTTCTTTTCCCCAGGATATAAAGAATGGTTTTAGGTAAGAAAACAAAGTGGGAAGATATTTATGGGAGATGGTGAAGATATTTCACCATGATTAGAAGATTACGTTCTGAGTTTCCAAATAACCTAATCTAAAATGATCTCTGGGCATATATTTTTTTCATTTAATAAGTATTCAGAAAAATTAATGTAATTTCCATGTACGTCAAGATTTGGGTGTCTACAATTGTTATTAGAGCGAAGGATTAGTTAACCTTTGGAAACTAGGATGCGAAATCTTTAGTGAGATCCCTAGAGATATTTCTAAGGTATGTCTATGGATGTCCCTATGATTAAGTATAATTATAGGTTATATACCTAGAATTATGGTAACAATCATAGAATTTAACCTAAGATGTTAGATATTGAATTTAATCCCCCTTGATTGTGATTTTGGCCTCTCACACTATTCTTTTTGGGTTTTAGAAAATGGATGTAAATGAGAAGATTCACGATAATGGAGGATATGATGGACAATGTAATGATATTATTCATGAACAACCAAATGAAATTGGATCTGGAGGTCCACATATCGTTATTATGCCTAATCATAAATTTCATAATATGATCAATAATCTCAACATTGGTACGTTTCCCGACTCAGCTAATAAGAGAAAGATGGAGTTTCATGATGATCATAAAGGAAAGAAAGTTCTATTTATCTCATGTAAATCATGTGGGAAGAGGCATCAAGGAGAATGTTTCAAAGGAACTGGAAGATACTTTGGGTGCGGAAAAGAAAGACACAAATATAGTAAGTGCAAAGGAAAAGGTTTAGTTAACACTATAGAGAATGATGATGGTATTGCTACGACATCACCAATGATTAGATGTTTTAAATGTGGAATTTATGGGCATAATGAAAACCAATGCCCTAAGGAAAAATCTCATGAAGAGAGTCAACATGGTCATATGGGTAGAATTTATGAGGATGATGATGAAGAGACTACAAATGATATATGAGATGAAAGAAATGATAAAGCTCATTATGCAGTTTAAGAAGTTAGTGGAATGATTGTATGTTTTTCAAGAATAATGTATGATACTATGGAATAAAGAATCATATAAGGATTGTTAAACTATTGTTTTTCCTAATGTATTTGAAAGTATATGTTGAATGGTACTGGTAACCATGAAAGGTTATTCAAATATTTTTGGAAAAAATATGATATGCGCCTAATGAATGGATAAGGAGAAAATAATATGTTGGATAGTATTCATGAACTAATGATTGATATAAGGACTAACTGATATCATGGTCTAAGTATATAAATTTTTTTAGATTTTTGGTATGTGGAAAGAGTTAACTTTTGACAACATTGATGTTTTTACTAAGGTTCAATGGGTATTCAATTTTTAAGAGAATACATGATTATGGTATTCACATGTTTGGAATGTGACCAACATGATATATCTTATGATATATGTGGGACAAATGAAGGAATTCACATTCTCGGTAGATGAAATTTCTGGTAATCAGACAGAAGTATTTTCGATAAGCCTAAAGGTTGGAATAGACATCATATAGTATTGGTTAGAGATATGACTTTTTATTTCTAAAATGTTATGATAGTATAGTTTTAGAAAAAGGACAGCCCATAGGATGTGCGACAACCCATCGTGTCAGACAGTGTTATGGGAATCGAACCCACAACCAAAGTGCGACATGCGTTTATCGCAAACCACTGGCCTACTAGAAGTCCCTAGTTAGTAAAAACTAGTTTTACTTTATTAAGCAGTATGAAAGATGAAGTATAATTCCATTGTTGGAATCATATACAATTTATCTCACCAAAGATGAACATATCTATTTTTAATAACTTATGCTATCCTTTTTATGATAGAAACAGATGGGATGACTTATCATTCTATCACATGATCTGAAAACACTACATGAATGACATATTCAACTTCATTCCTTTAAATAGATATGAAGTGGAAATTGTTCATGGAATGACCAATTATGATAATACACTGAAATCATGTAATTATTTCTCCTCATGTAAAAGTTAATCAACATTAGGGAAATGATCTTGAAAACCAAAACTGTTGTCTTAGTGCTCTTATATCTGATAAATCAGATGGTAACTTAGATCATCACAATTTTATGGCTTTGTGACTGTTGGATTTTTCATAGCCCTGTTCTCTACCACTCTCCATCAGAACATGACGGTTAGATTTCTATTCCATATCCATATTTTCACTTACGATCTCCTATGTGGGAACACAAGTGATGAGTTACATTGGGTATCCGTTTTGTTTCTAACGTTCATTTTTAAAAGTAAGTTGTAGTATTCCTTTTTTCTTTGTGGGTTTGTATGAAAGAAACTCTCAAGTAATAAACCATTTATAACCCCGAAGAATTTCGAGGGTGAAATTCATTTTAATGGGGGTAGAATGTAATACCCTGATATTTTATGAGATATATTACTTTTAATTTCTTTGATGTCTTATATTATACACTACACCAAGATTATCTTGTACTATACACAACACCGTATTAACTTGTAGTATACGCAACACTATTCTTGGATCATGTTATACTCAATTTCAAGTTCTTTTTGTGGAAATTATTCTACACACCATTAAGTATAGATTTTGTTTAATGTATAAATGAAAAAACATTTTATTATTTTATACGCAACAATAAACATAGCTTTCACTATACGCATCCCTAACTTGGTTTGCATTACACACAATCAAGACCTTCTTCAATAGAGTGTGTAGTACACAATACCAAGTTTCACTAAACGAGATATTATTATAATATTATTACGAACTAGCTATTATGAATAGTAATACCCAATTTTTGAAATTTTATAAATTTTATCTTTCAAAATGGAGTTAAATTTTAGATTTGGAATATCTAAATTATCCTTGGGTGAATTTTTTGTATTTTTCTGAAAACATTCAATTTTTGTTGAATAGTGAAAACACTGGGTTACTATTAAAAAACTGACGTTTTATTTAAATGATTATTTATTTTATTTAAATTTATTTTTAGTAAAAATTTATACACAATACCTATATAAGATCAATTTAATTCATTGAATTCATTTTATAATAATTTTAGATATATAAAAATTTTAATGAACTTTTCACCGTCTTTTACCTACCTCTTAGGAGCTTTTTGCAAACTTACATAAAACTTAATTTTCCCGCTTTTGTGAATGGAATTTCGAAAATACAAGGGAAACGGTTAATATCAAGGAGTAAAATTTGGTTCAATAAGATAAATTTTTTTTTGGGGAATAGTAACTTTATATTTTTATTTACCACGGTTCAAAGTAAATAGGGTAATTAAGGTTAAAAATATATTATTATTTCCCTAACACTTGCCCTAATTCTATTGGATAAGTGTTATTCGATAAAAAAAACCTTAGGAATAAAATATTTCCCTTTAGGTCGACCTGGATTAGATTAGGACATTTATTATTACTTTATTTAAAAAAGAGTTAAAATAGTTAAAATCAATGTTTAATAACTAAAACATTTTTAATATAGAGTTATACATAAGATAAATTCGACTATAAATATTCAATAAAAAGATAAAAATATTTCCTACCTAATTATATTTTATTTATAAATTTTAGACATTAAATAAGTTAATTTATTTATGACACAATGGTGATGTAGTAATTACCTAAATAATGAAATATGAAATTAATTGATATTATAAATACCCAAATAAATGTACTTTGAGACTTTTTATGAATTACAATAATTTTAAAGATTAATATGACATGCTATTATTGATTTAATTAACTTTTTTAACTAATAATGCTGTTATGATTTTCAAAAAAAATCAATTACCAAATAGTGTCAAAATTGACATAAAATAGATTTTAAAACAAATATTAATTATTAATTATTAATAAATTCCTAAAAATATAAGGTTCGTCCAAATTACTTATATAAGGATATATATATTAATAATGAACCACTTTGGGTTATTTTGGATCTTAATAGTAAGTTTATTAACCATATTGTGTTGGCAAACAAGAAGACACGGTAAAAGTTAAATTATTTAACTTAGAGTTAAATCTAAAAGATAAGGTTAAAATAATAACCTAAACTTGTCTAAAACCTATTTTTTGATAGTATTGAGACCCATAACCACTTTAGCTTCGAAATAAATCAATTTTGAGCTATTATAAACCGAATATGACCTTTTATAAAATAATATTTTAAGTTTTTCCAAAGGTTCCCCTCTCCTCCCTTATAAAAAAAGCCCCACATACCTCTTCTCTTCACACCCTTTTGAGCCTTTAATGTCGGAAAAAACCTACCAATTCCACTTCACAACATCTTTAGTAACATCATAGTGGTTATGGTCTTCTTTAAATACCATCTCTAGTGCCCTAAGAAGAAGTTTAAAGAGGTGCGTCGAGGAAGAAGTAATCTCTTCTACCGACTCTTTCAAGTTTCTTTCTTATTCTACTTCCTCTTATTTATTTGTATCATTATAAAGTAATAAAATCAGTATTAAATATATACTGATATGTTATTATAAATATGAAACAACTCTATTTCACATTCTATCCATCCTACGGAAAACGAAATCACTGTGCATGCGTACGTACGGAATACCGTCTCCACGTCGGGGTGTAATATGTTTTCGACCACCACCTTACATGGATGGGTATAATGGTATAAATAAATAAATATATATGATTCTTGTAAATATATATTATTTCTGAAATATTATACATACACTTCAATTAAATTCCACGATCATGGGAATGATATCATCGCTCGTGCGTACGTACGGACTACCGTCTCCACGACACGATGAGATTCATTCTCCATGTTAACCATTTATGAATGATTATAAAGTATATATAATAAGTAATCATAGAATATATTACATAATAATGATACTGGATTTATGTATATATATATTTATTTCATCTACTTAATTGCATTCAATTCAATAAGGAAACAAAAACACCGTTCATGCATACATATGTCCTACCGTCTCCATGAACGATGTATTTCATTCCATTTATCAATCTATCATATATATATGTATATACTGAATATATATTAAATATAAATCATTTTTTAAATTCTGGAATTAATTAAATCAGGATATAATTAATAATATCAAGAACAACAAGTTGTAACACGTACAATAAATGAAACGATTTTACCCAAATCGTTGCTTTTACATCGAATTTACAAAAGAACGTGTATTATAAAGTCATAAGTAAACCATATATGATATCATAACAATGAATATGATTCTGTAATAAATTAATGACATTATTTAAATCATTATACAGGAGGTTCGGATACATACGAATCATATCAGACATAAGGTAAGGGATAATTATTCCAATCTCATTCTTATCCGAGATTGTTATTCCTAATTATTTACTGGGGCTATGTTTATTATCCACGTCCATATGTTCTCAAAATGTTCTCATAAAATATATAATTTTTTTCCATTTATGTCTAAAGTCATTTTTACCATTTTTTACTTTAACCACATCGTATGGAATGAATCTTTCTTTTGTTTACCATATGAGGTACATTTTGACGTTTCTTGAAAAAGTACGAGAAGAATGTTTTTTTAAATTATACAGCATGAACAGATTTTTATAGTTTTATAATTCCTTATTTTCATGAAGCACACTCTACATGTTTTAATGACTATTTTCCACAAAATCTGTTTAATTTAAAATATCATGGAATTTTGTCAAAAGATAATGATTTTGAAGAAGAAATGATATTTTCCTCAAGAATTCATTTCAAGTGTTTTATCAAAATAATTTTCCATATAAGATAGAATTATTTAATATGTGTATGTTTCAAGTATAATTTCTCTATGATTGACATGGTTTCACTTTTCTTATGATGAAATAATATCTATTTTTTTGTATGGATTATGTTATGATGGGATGATGTTTATGAAACCCATTTTTTTCATTGGTTTATGATGAATGATTTATGTTTATGATTTTGAACATGTAAGAATGATTTCATTATGGGATGGGTGGGTCCTATATCTCCCTCCAATGCATTGGGTAAAGATTTATATCTCATGAGATAGACATGGCTGGAATGGTAAGTTAATCAGGATCAGTGTTATTGGACTGGAATGAGGAGTGAACTCGATTCAGAAAGGTACTTGTCCACTAAGATGGTCTTGGTAGCAATTCCTTGGTTGCTATGGAAATCATATCAATTTCTTAATGGTTTTCCACAATTACTTGGTTTATTCCCATGATATTTTATCATGATTGATGTTCCTTTATGATATATGCTTTACGTACTTCCATGATTTATGTCTTTGCTCATGATTTTGATGTTTAGATTTTTTGTTCATGTTTTTGAATTCAAATATATATGGATTATTTTATGTTTTCTATGTTTACCCTTACTGAGCATTTGAGCTCACCCTTTTTATGTTTTCTTTTTTCCTAGATATAAAGATAGTTTTTAGGTAAGAAAACAAAAGGGGAAGATCTTTATGGGAGATGTTGAAGATATTTCACCATGATTAGAATATTATGTTCCATGTTTTCAAAGACACTCAACTAATACGATCTTTGGATGTCTGTTTTTGTCATGTATTAAGTATTCCGCAAAAGTAATGTAATTTCCATGTACGACAAGCTTTGGGTCTCTACATTAATTCCGTTGAATTTGAGCTAGCTTATACTTCGTAAAATGGAAATAGTGTTCCTAACACATGGATAAGATAAATACAGACTCATATAATTATGGAGACCTATTTTTAGTGGAAGATAATGACCATGATGTTTGAGAGAAATATTGGGGTTCATGAGGGTCAGGCGAATATCACATATATATATACATAACTATTTATTTTATGATTTTGATCTATATTAGTGTTAGGTAGTATGAGGATCTATACATTTTCCGTTGAGAGAAATCCTTGAATGTGAGGAGTCACCATTATATTGGACTATTGATGAGGATGATATAATATTTGTACATAATAGTGTTGTTATGTCAACATGTAAGAGCGAGGAGATGATGTGAGAGATTCATTCCTCAAGGTGGGAAGTGCCCCATGATTTGACCAAATTGTACCATGAACTACATTGATAGTACTGGTGGTCAGGCATGAATAAAGAGATAGAAAGTTTGGTGACATAATGCTACACCTGTAAGAATTTGAAGGCCAAAAATCAATCACCTAGGAATTTTATAAAACCATTTTCCATTCCAAAATGGAAGTGAGATGAAATTACCTTGGAATTTTTTATGGGTATTTTGAGGATCCCTTAAAAAGAATGATGTGAATTGGTTGATTGTGGACTAGTTGATTAAATTATCCCATTTCTTTCCTATAAAAAACAATTCATGGTAGATCAATTGATATATATATATATAATACAGTATATTTTCCTGGGGTTCCATGGAGTATAGTTTCAAATAATGACTCACATTTTGATTCTTGCTTTTAGATAGGCATTCATAAGGTCCATGGTATATAGGTTTTTATGAGTAAGACCTTTAACCCATAGAAAAATGGGAAATTAGAGTGTACTATACTAGTTCATGAGGAAATACTGAGAGTATGCATCCTTGATTTTGGTGGGACTTGAGAAAATAACTTAATTATCCTTGAGTTATCTTACAGAAACAATTATTAGAAAACTATAAATATGAAACCATATAAGGAACTTTATGGTAGTCCATGCATATCATTATTATGTTTGATGGAGGTAGGTGAGTCTGCATTGTTGGAACTGTGTTTTGTGTAGGAGACAATAGAGTAGGTGCATCTGATTCATAAATGTATGACTACGACTTAGATTAAGCATACGTCATATGCAAATCAACATCTTTGACTCATTAAGTTTGTTGTAGGTGATCGTGTGTTATTTAATGTGTTACAAATATTGGGTCACCATAGGACTTGGAGGTAGGAAAAGTGACACCCATGTTTGTTGGACCTTTTGAGCATATAGAGACAATTTAACCGATAGCATATTGATTGGATCTTTAATAGTGATAAAGTATTATACATAATGTTTTTCATATTTCATAGCTTCAGAAGTATCAGCCTTTACCTTATCATGTGGTCTATATTGATGATGTTGATCATGAAGCTAATTAATTATTTGAGGATCATCCTATTAGTATCATAGATTGAAGTGACAAGATGTTTTAGGGAAAGACCATGCCACTAATCAGTGTGATCTGATAACATGACCATGTTCAAGAGGAAATGTGAGAGAGGAAAAAAATATGGGGGATCATTAGCCTGACCTTTTACCTCAGATTCTTAGTAATTCATACAAGTACAACACGAGGACGAGTTATTATAAGGTGGTAAGATTTTATGATCTCAACCATTTTGGATATGTCTCATGCTCTTTTTCAGGAATTATTTCACCGTTATTTTGATAATACCTTGGTTGGGTTTTGTTTGGGTTTTTTTTGGGTTTTTTTGGGTGTATTTGGAGAATTATGTAATCCCACAGGGATGTGAACAGTTGGAACGTGGTTAGGAAAATCCATTTGGTTTTCCCTAAGAAACCGTGTTCCCATTTTTGGAGCCACATGAAGTGGCGTAGGGTTTGACCAAATGGTATGACCACCCTCCCAAAACAATTCACCCCCATAAAAATGGATTTTAAATGATTTTATTCTTAGATTATTAAATTTTACCCCCACCAATGAGTAACCAATAACCCCATAACTATGGGTACTTAGTTAAGGAGAACCATTTTGGATCATTTGGGCCCCACCTAGGAAACTGTGCATGTGGGATTTTAAAACACCGAATATTTATTTAATAATCCACAAACCCCCAATTATTATATGCAATCATCCTATTTCACCCTAAAATGAATTACATAGATTTTGTAGAATATATAATGTGTTCAAAGTCTCTTCAAACCCCTTGTAAAATCAATGATTTGGGGAAAGATACATGTCTATCAATTAATAGATTCCCTTCCTTGATTATAAATCCTATGTCTCCCATATTTATCTCTCCATTGAGTGTGATGATTAAATCAATTAGAACTTAGTTGAAAACAAGGTTTTGATGGATCTTGTCTCCTTGGATGTCCGTCCTTTGTTTTGATCCTAATCCTCATACAGTTTTGTGAAATCTACCTTTCTACATGAAATTGAGGGTTATGAATTTGTGATAATTCATCAAAAATATTTTGGTAGGTGATCTAATTTTGATTTTCCATATTATAGATTATGACCACATGTACTAAACTGTGATATTTTTTTTCACATTGGGAAATTTATTTTTATTTGAATTTTAGAATTATTTCCATGTGATTGTGAGACTATTCATAGATCCTGTTGGACCTGTTGGTGTTTGGAGATCTAAATATGTGGAAACATAAGGTGTGTAACAATAAATTTGAAATGATTATTTGTTAATTATAAAAAGGGGAATAATATGTTAATGGAATTGAGATAAAATTTTATGTAATGTTTGATAATGATATTTAATGGGGTGGTTTTCCTAACTTTTTATGAGTTAATGAAATATGTGATTCAATGTTGATTGTGTATTAATGATGAACTATTAATATTATTCCATGTGACTAAAGTAAATAACCATTATTATAATGGATAATTTAAATGGTCCATCACTATATGAATGATTTATAAAACAGTTAAGGATGTTGAAACTTTATATGAAAGTGTATACGTGATATTTATGATTGATTAATAAACTCGGTGAGGGTTTGGGAATGATGATCCAAATACCCATTGTGTTTTGGAATGATTCTCCATACCCAATTTGTATTATTGTTTAAAATAAAGTATGGGGTATGGATTGATTCTCCAAATACCCCTGAGGTGTGAGATATGGACTAATTCTCCAAATACCCATAGAGTCTCATACTAATTCTCCCCAAGATATTAGCACTAGAATGATGTTACATGTTTCTGAGATATTGGTACACAGACTAGTTCTCAATGGTACCAGATATGGAATTTATATTAAATTTACAATAGAAGCTCATGATAGAATGAATATGGATATTGTTATGGTATGTGATTCAAACTCTAACACGAGTCGAAGAAGGTATGATGTAGTTCATTAAGAAATAATAAATGGGGTACTATTTACTTTTATCAATTATATTTATTCATTATACAACTGCATACCTAGTAATATACTAGATATTTCTTTAGACACCCTTTGGAGGTGGCCCACTAAGTTATAATCACAACATACTTGAATGGTGGGATTGGATCCTAAATAGAATTCATGTTTATAGGGAAGGATAAGGGAAAGACCACTATCTTAGATGGATGGGTTGGAATTTGGAATTGATCATAGATAAGATGACTAGAAATGATGTCATGACCATTTTTATTGATGTAATTGTTTATTTATTTTGTTTTATCAATTGACACTTGACACTTATGTCACATGAAATGTCTAATACTTTGGTTTAGGTACCTCTTTCCTTTTTTGGGATTCAGCATGTGATGTTGGAGGATTATTTATTATGGTATTATCTTGGATTTTTTCTATTCTTATCTGGATATTATCTATTTATTTACACTATTTTTCTTCTGTGATAAAGAGGGTAGAGTCTCCCCATGCCATATTTTAGATCCTAACGACTAGTTTGAAACATCTTCCATATGGGGAGGTGTTCCTGAGGTCACGTGATGAACCGGCTCACGGTGTTGACAAGAGGCACCCTGGTCAAGATATTTTAGTTAGATCCTCTAAAATACACATTAATTAATCAATAAGAGATTATAAAAGAGTTATGTTGAAAGTCATCATGGAGGTATGGAATTTAATGTTGGTGAGAATGTGTTCCTAGGAATTTATCCATGTAAGAAGGTTATGCGATTTGAGAATAATGAACTACAGTTCCCTCGATACATTGGTCCCTTGTAGATCTGTGATTAATTAGGGACTATAGATTATTTTTTATCACTCTCGTAGATCCTCTATATTGTTTAAAATATGTTACAATTGTCTCTCATAATGACTTACATACAACATCCTTCACTTTTACTATAATTGGAGATTGTACCAATGGATAGTTCGATTTCCTATGAATAAAAATTAGTATGAATATAGGATCATCGTGATGTGGTTTTATGAAATAATATTACTCTTTACATTATAGTTATTCGGAGGAATAAAAAGTTTGAGAAAGATACTTGGGAACACGATGATGGGCTAAAGAAGACACATCCTCATTTTTTACAAAAGTGTGAAAATATTTTGAGCATGATATTAATTTTAGGGGGGTTATAATGTAATGAAAATTTTTTTATATGAATTTCCTTCAAATTAAACATGATGTATTCAATAGATTTCATTCATGAAACCATAAGTCTAAATGAACCACAATAAAGTAATCCATTATAAAAAAATCCATTAAATTTAATAGTATTGTTGTGATAGAAAAATTATAAATATTATGAATAATGTTTTAAATAATTCAAATGTATTGATAAATTCATAATAAATAAGTATTTAATTATTTGTCAAGTCATTTTATGCTTCTAATTTTTTTTCATAAAAAATGGGGTTGTATTACATTTTTAAGCACAAAATATTATTTTAGGAAATGAATATTTTTATTAAATCAACTTGTCTATATTATCATATGGTGAATTTTAGGATTTTTCTAAAAAAATATATTTTTAGTGAATAGTGAAATAATACATATTTTGGAAGAAAACTTGATTTATATTCAAGTAAGTATCGTTATTTTTTTAGTTTTATCATAATGAAAAATAACCCTATCCAAATTAAAAAACAAACCTAATTTAATGGAAATCACCCTTATAATTTATTTTTGAATAAGTCTTTTCCTTAATAAATATCATTGTCGAAGAATTTTTTTGGGAATAATCCATTTTATATTAATAATTTATATAAATAAAAATTATTTAATGTTAGTAATGGAATTTATTGATCATATATTCGATCATATAATTTAATATCTATTTTATGGTTTTTAAATCTAGGTACTGAAGTAAATTTAGTTTTATTGTTAAAAATACATTTCTCTAAAATGGGTTTTTTTTATTTTCATGATAATTTAAAATTAAATTATTCCACATAGAGAAATTAAATCTTGTAAAATAAAATAAATATTTTCAAATATAATAATTCATATTATTTAATTGGTTCAACTAAATTTTTGCTTATAATGAATAGTAATAGCATAATATTTTTGTTACCATGGTTATTATTAAGAACTAGGTTTTTATAGAATAATAATTATATATATATATTAATACTTTTGAATAATATATTAATTTTAAGTTAAAGGGGATGTTTTTTTCGATTGCGTAATTGATACCCAACAGTGGTTTTCCTCGAAATCTTACGTTGCACACAACTTTGAGATATACTGAAAAATAATACAATAACAATAATATTATTTTAAATGGTAGCTAACGCCTTTATTTTGGAATGGAGGGAATGAATAATATCAATTTTAATTTTGAAATATGGTTTACATGTGTTTAAATAATGATTCAATGGTTTCCAGATTTTTTAGAAATGGAAATAAAACCCAATTGAATATAAATGACATGTTAATTTGAAAACCTATTTAAAAGAAAATAATTGTATTTTTCATCACCAACTATGAATTTTTATTTAATGAAAAATATATGATATATATTAGATGAATTTTTTTAAATTTATCTTATATATTTACTAGATATGATATAATATCAAATTAAATTTCACGGATAGAAGAAGTATTTTACTAAAATACAGTTTTCCTGCATTTTGATCATGAACCCTTTTTAAATACATTTTGTCACTTTTATATGTAATATTAGACTAATTAAAATTATTATTTAAAATTGGGACATCAAAATTTACATTTTATGAAATTTTGGTATTTTTCTAATAAAATTCCTAATTTTATGAATAGTGAAAAATATAGTATTTTAATTCAAAACTTTATTTTCATCAAATTAATTTATATTGTTAGATTTTAATTTTAATTATTTTTAAAGTATAATTAGATTATATTTTTATAATTTTATCTAATTATGTACATTCTATGTAATTTCAAAATTTAGTAGGACATAAACACATGTCAATTTTTTAATAGTAATTACTTCTTAAAAACTGCTTTTTGGGTTTGGACAATAGGAATAAATTTTAAATTGATTTCTTCCAATTATATGTTTTGAATTTGAAAAAATGGATTAATATTTGGAATCACTAGTTAAAAATTGTGTAAATATGTACCTTTTATTTTTAGACATTATGAATAGTATGTTCAATAATTATTTTATTTATCATGGTTAAATGGTAAATCAGGTAAATAAGGGTAAAAAAATATTTTAATAATACTAATCTACTGTAACATGTGTATTAATACAATTTTATAAGATATTTCTGACCATGGGAATCTTTGGGTCGATTTTGTGACCCCATGGAGCCACTTAAGAGAGATGACGACATGTTATATTAAGTAATTTAATGTAATGAGAAATATAACATAAACATGTATCTTTTAGTAAAAAAAATTTTATATGTAGTGATATTAGCGATATTATCTAATATAAATATTCATTAAAAAGGTAAAAATATTTCTTAATTCATGTAATTTTATTTATAATTCTTAGAAATCATATAAATAAATTTTTTAATGACATAATAATGATGTTGTTATTACATTATTAACGAATGATTTAAATAAATGATATTATAAATAAAAAAATAAATATATTTTGAAATATTTTTGGCCATCCAAAAATTTTATGGTTGATTATGAGTTGTTATATTTGAATTAATTATGTTTTTTTTAAAATAATCACGTTGTTATGGATTTTTAAAAAGTCATGATATGAATAGTATAAAAATTGACCTAAATGAGTTTTAAAAAATTCTATTTTATTAAATGATATAATAGTTTTAAAAATCCAATATTCAGAAAAATGGATTATATAATGTTGAACATCTCATTAATGAACGTCTTGTGGTTGTCTTGTCATTTTATAGTAACTATATTAACCATATAGTATGAATATACAACAAAACATGGTAAGAGTCAAATTAGTTAACTAAGTGTTAAAGCTAAAAGATTAGGTTACATTTGTGACCTATTATTGTCTAAAACCTATTGGTTGATGGGTTTCGACACAAAATCATTTTATCTTTGAAATATATGACATTTTAACCATTTGAAACCGAAAATGATTTTATAATAAAATATTTTTTCAATACCTTTCTAAAGTGCCCATCCTCCCTCTAATAAAAGGGAATCAACTTTACCCATTTAGTCACACCACTAAAGCCCATTAGATCATCTAAACTCTAACCAAATAAGCTCCCAGCCTTCCTCTATTCTTCTTAGAAGTGTTACCTAAGCATAAGGTAATTCCGGAAATCCTTTTGGATCAAATCAAAGTAAGTTACATGTTTTAGAGGTAGCGTCTTCCCTAAATTCCATTTCCATTATTTTACATCTCCACTCCCTATTATATAACTATTCATTGATTATATGACAAAAAAAATCCACTCAATATAATATGATTTTTTTGATAAGTATTCGAACTAAACTTACACACACCTCTATCTAATGGAAATGAACATACTGTTTCTTTTTACGGTGAACTGCTTCCTTAAGAAATGATGATTGTTTGATTTTCCCCAACCACCTATAATGGTAAGAATTAAGATGGAACTGTATTTATATATGATATATATTGTATCTATATTGTATTTTTGATACAATAATTTTTTTACAAACATTCATTTATGCTTTTGATGATGGGTAAATACGATAATTTCATTTACAGAAGTGCGGACTACCACCCCCACAAAGTGATATGAATCGTTCATTATATACATGGAACGTATAAAGGATTGGGTTAATAAAATTTTGTAACATATATATCATATTATATTGTATTGGAATTATAAAATACCTATGTATCATTTAGTTTTCATTTCCTTAATATGATAAATAAATTAAAGTATCGTTAATGCATACGTAAGACTTACTGTCTACATGAATAGTGTAATTAATTTCCTACCTCCAAATGTTATGGAATATTATATATACATATATAATGGATATATATGATATTTAAATCATGAATACTATTTTGGAGAAAATTTACTTTAGACCACATCGACAATTTTTAATTATAACACTGTCATTTTTGACTTATGTACCCAATATCGACAAAATGATAGATATTAACTTAAATAAATATAAAATTTATATAATGTGGTAATAATATATATAAATAGGGATAATAAAATTGAAAATTTTTGTTACGAAAGTTGAAATTAAATTACGTTTATTATTTGGGAATAACTAAGAACATACGTGACGAATCAGACTGAAGGAATGGGAACCTTTCACCCTCCTCTTGTAGTCAAAGACTTATTTATATTATGTCTTTTAATTTCCATTTTATTATGTTGGGATATGTCATATTATATCCTTATATTTTCCTATTTTATTTCCGAGTGACGATATACCCCATTTAATCTCATCAACTCATTTTCGGAATATTTTATGTGACGTCGTTAGGAAACTGAATTTTTGTAAGGGAACTTTTTTACACAATTTATCTTCTATGGGTTAATCTTATAATTATTTATTATGTCGTTCTATGGTTATTTGGAAAATAAATTTTGATATCCTATCTTTTATTTATAATTTCCTTATGTGTACTTATAGTAAATACACATAATCGATATATTTTATTTAAAAAATTATCTTTGTATGGGAATTCATCTCAATCTCCTTTCATTGAGGCATATATTGATGTTATGAAACATTATTATCATATAAGGTGTATATAAAACCCTTTTGACATGTTATATCATTAATTATTATTTTTTATGATATTTAATGTTTTGTTTAATTTTATTCCTTAATGATTTTAATTCAAGTGTTTCTCAAGTGGTAAGGGCCTCTTTAACTAAAACATCATTTAAAATGTTTTAAAGATTAATTAATTAAAAAAATTCTACTTCATTTCTAGGTTTTCAAAATGAATTTTAATAATTTATTTATATAGACATTAATATTTTGAAATGATAATTTATTTCAAATGTTTCAATGTGGCGTGGGACACCTTAAGTCAAAATTTTCTTTATTAAATATTTAAATGGTTAGGGAAAGGGGTCAAATATTTTTATATCTTCAAATGATCTCTTATGGTTACAATGTAAAAATTTTATTTTTCCATTATTTGTGTTTTATGTTTTATGATTATATAATGGTACTTAAACATTTGATGGGTGGTTACGTGATAAAACAATGAAGGCTGGTGACGTGCTAAACTAAATGATGGGTGGTTCTGGGATAAACCGAGGATGAGTGGTTACGTGATAAACCAAATTCATTTGGTATTGAAGTCGTCCATATGGATATTCCGTTTAGTGATATGTGTGGAAGTTGTCCATATGGTTATTCCATTTATGTAATTTTATGTACCACATTACCTTTATATGTTATAAGTTTCTTTCTATGGGATTGTGGTAATCTTTTGGATACAAAGAGTTAAGCAATGTGATTTTATTTAGTGATGTTTTTTAACCACTTCTTAAAGTTAAAAAGTATTACTTTATAATAAAATATTCATAGTTTTCAAGTTATCACAATATTAACAGTTTTATTTCTTTATGTATCCGTTACGGAGCTTCATATTCTCATTTCATGTTTTGAAATGTTTTTTATAGGACATAAAGAATAGTATAGTTAATGATGGGATCAAGAAAAAGTTATTCTGTTAAAACATGAAACGATGTCATATTTCATTTTAAAGAGTTTTTGTTTTAGGGAAAATGATAGGGAGTAGAAGTGTCTACTTGTAATATTCACGATGTTATGTATTAGTTATGAAATAATTCTCTAAATTTCTAAACCTTAATATATACTCGATGTGAATTAATGTCAAATTATCGACTTATCTTAAGATTAAGTAGTGTTTATGGATAGGGACTTATAGTCGGTGTTAGAGGTCAGTTTAGATGAATTTAGAGTTTACGGTGTTCTTCAAGAATAACTGACATGTTTTATATAACCATATTGGCTAGCATATTAGAAAGATTAATAGTTATTTCAGATAAATTAAATGAGTTTAGGATAACATGAATGAGTATATATTAGTGTTTACCCTCTTAATAAGATTGCATATGATGATTTTACTGATATAATTATGGTAACCTTTTTGGTTTTAGACTAAATGGATAGATCTATCAAGAAACAAAGTAACAAAGAATGTGAAGGAAATTGTGGTGGTTTTATGAATAAGAAACTAGATGAAATGGGAGTTGTAATGAGAACTCTTGTGGTTATTCTCAACCAACTATTTGGAGTCATGATTGACCACTTGAACATTGGTGATTTTTCAAAGGCATCATATTTGCATGAAAAGAATCACTATGGAAGTTTAGGTAATAATCATAAAGGTAATTGTATTCAAAATCCCATGGTTCAAGGATGTAGAATGAAAAACATAGGAAAATTCTTCAAAGGTATGGTAAGATGTTATAGATGTAGTAATTAAGGTCATAAAAGAATAAAATTGCATGGAAAAAGGATGCATTCAACTGACTCTAGGAAATGTTAAGAAGTTATTTCTGTTTAATCAATTGAATTTTTTAAATCTGGTGTGCAAGGTCATTATGCCAATAGATGTCCCACGAAGAAGGTTTGGGAATGTGATTGGTAGAACTGTACAAATATATGTTTACCAATTCCTAATTTTGTAACACCCCCAAATGATAAAGGGTTAAATGACTAAATGATATGACATATGTCAACAAGGTGCACCTTCCTTTTTGGGATTTTGTCTAGTTAGAACACCATAGTTAACCATGCTTAGCCGGAGTAGTGATCTGGCTGGGTGACCATCTGGGATGTTTCCCAGGGTGTGTGTGAGTGAGGAAAAAACATTCAAGAAAGGAAATTTGTTGTCCTATGGGGATAGTCATTCGTCAGATGACCCGTTCAGGCATGTGAGTGGACCCTTGGGTGGGGACCATGTGTCTACTGGGCAACTGGTGGTACCTGGTAGGCCAGGAATCGATGACCATGTTAAGTAAGGGTGTCAGTTCTATCAACATGACCCAGTTGTTACATTTGGTATTATATGTGGTACCCAACCTTAAGTGTGGTGCACTGCCTGGGTTTAGATATAGGTCCCACAACAATGACATTGTGCTCTAAAGGTCGGTGGAGGGGGGGGGGGGGGATTGTAACACCCCCAAATGATAAAGGGTTAAATGACTAAATTATATGACTCATGTCAATAAGGCACACCTTCTTTTTTTGGAGTCTGCCTTGTTGGAACTCCACAATTAAGTGTGTTTGGCCTAGAGTAGTGATCAACATGGAGTAGGGACAAAACATACTGGAAAGGACATGTGTTGGCCTGTGGGGATAGTCATTAGTCAGATGACCCGTTCAGGCATCTGGGTGGACCCTTGGGTGGGGACCATGTGTCTGTCGGGAAACTAGGGGTACCTGGTGGGATATGAATCGATGACCATGTTAAGGAAGGATGTATGTGCTGTCACCAGGACCAAGTTGTTACATTTTGTATCAGAGGTGGTACCCAGCCTTAAGTGCGGTGCATTGCCTAGGTTGAGATATAGGTCCCACAATGGGGACATTGTGCTCTATGTGGGGGGGGGGATTGTGACACCTCTAAATGATAATGGGTTAAATGACTAAATTATATGACTGATTTCAACAAGGTTCCCCAATCATTGTGGGAGTCTACCTTGCTAGAACTCCACAGTTAAGCGTGCTTGGACTAGAGTAGTGATCAAGATAGAGTGAGGAAAAAACATACTAGAAAAGACATGTGTTAGCATGTGGGGATAATCATTAGTCAGATGACCCGTTCAGGCTTGTGGGTGGACCCTTGGGTGGGGACCACGTGTCTACGGGGCAACTGGTTGTACCTAGTGGGAGAGGACTCGAAAATCATGTTAAGGTGGGGTGTCTGTGTGGTCACCGAGAACCAGTTGTTACATATAGTATCAGAGGTGGTACCCAGCCTTAAGTGCGGTGCACATCCTGAGTTGAGATGTATGGCCCACAATGATAACATTGTACTCTTAAGTGGGGGGGGGGGGATTGTAACACCCCCAAACAATAAAGGGTAAAATTTCCGAATGATATGAGTCATGTCAACAAGGTGCACCTTTATTTTTGGGAGTCTACCTTGTTATAACTCCACAGTTAAGCGTGTTTGGCCTGGAGTGGTGATCAGGATTGGTGAACCTCTGGGATGTTTCCCGAGGTGTGTGTGAGTGAGGAGAAATTTATTTTATAAAAAAATCTTTCACAAAATCCTTTCATCCATCTTAGATCTTTTTATTTTCTTCTATGACTAATACTTCAAGGATTAATGTGTAATTCAAATTAGGTATTTAAAAATAAACATACAAATCCTAACTAAACTCGTACAATTTTATTTCCTCATATAATTCATATAAATATATTTTATAATTAAATAATGAATCTGGTATTAAAAATAATATATGACCTTATTATTATTATTTAACTACCTTTTATCACCTTGTCTCTATCAAATGGGAGACAAAAGTATCACTCGTGTGTATGTGTGGAAAACTATATCAACATAGTGATATAAATCATTTTACACAAAAATTATTAATGGTTGTTTATTATGATATAATTAATGTGTATATATATATATTATATTTGTGAAATAATAATTTTTCTAAATTTTTTTAAGATTATTTACTTTAATTTCATTCTATACATCAAAAAGTAGAAACAATACTTGTGCGTACGTACAGACTACCATCACCACAAAGTTACGTAAATTATATTTCATCACTAGTTTATAATAATAATTATACACATTTCATTAATTAATATATATGATATATATATAATTGTTGAAAAAATATTATTCAACTATCCATGGTGAAAGTACATTAACCATAACTTTTGAACCAAAACCTACATGCAAAACGAAGTATTTAACACATAAAATGATGAAGATAATGAATTATTATGAATGAATAGGTGAAGTGATGTTATGAATAAAAAATTTATGGTAATATAGATATTAATATTTAGTATTTATATAATTATAATAAATATGAATTTAATGTATTAGAGTTTAGGGTGCTTATGAGGTAAGTCATAACTGAGGTAAGGGTTTCTCGTCTCACATTTGTTTCTATGAAACATATACAACATTCACAATTTGTTTCATTAATGTTTCATATAAACTTCAACATTTATTTGAAATATAGTTAACTTATTTTTATTTATGTTATTTAATACTTCATTGTAGTTATCTTTTTTATGGGTTTTTTGAATCAAAAGTTATCAAAGATGCTAGGGTTTGAATCTCAAATACCATTTTTAACATGATTATTTATGAATAAATTTACTGTGATGAAATAATATGATTTATCTCTACCAAATCACATTTACATCACTATAATATGATTATTTTTTTATATTACACATTTTAATATATATTTTTACCTCTTTATTTAATCATGTAACCGGATTAATGTTTCTAAGGAAAACATGCATTGTTTTTCTCTTTGACTGATAACCTTTTATTCCATGTCAAAATTTTATATAAAATGTTTTCAAGAATGTTTTTAATATTCATAAAAGATTATTTAATTTCATTTGAAACTATATTTTTATTATTTACAATGTTTTATAGGGATACACCTATCATTTTTTAATCATTGAAATTGTGAATTTTTACCGAACATGTAAAAAGAATCTTGGTTTTAATATACACCGCATTAACAACTTCCCCCACATTATTAATTCTATTTTCATTAAAGATTATATTATAATTTTTTTTTTATTTTTAAAAAATATTTACATAGTTTTTTTTACAAATTCTCATATTTTAAATAAGTAAGTTCAAAATTAAAATGGTATTTTCCAAAAGAACTATCTGATGGAAATTTTTAATGTATGATCATCTATATCAAAATTATTTTCTATTTATTATGATTTATCGATTATATGATAAATTTTACCATGTTTATTATTCATATGTATGGATTATGATTAAGAATATTAATTTTTTTTATGAAACTGACATCATTACCATGAGTTATGATTTGATAATATGGTGAATGTTTTATGATCTTATGGAACACATGTTTATGATTTTCATTCTCTGATGGGTGGGCACTGAATTATATAGACCTATAATTCATTGGGTAAATATGGATATATCATGACACAATAAGGACAAGAATGGTTAGTGAACCCAGTTCATTAGGGTAATTTTTCCAATAAGAGAGTCTTAAAAGTGATCCTTGACTTAGGAAATGATTTTATATGTATATGTGTATTTCAAAACCTATTACTTATTCTTATGTTATTTTATTTGTTTCCCGATTTATTAATAACAGTTTTATAATCTTATGCCTTATGTCTTTTTTCGAATAAAATCCTTACACCACGTTCATTATTAAAGATCATTGAATAATCGAGTTTGACTATTCTATGTTGTGATCATATTCTCATACCCTTACTATTATATTATTATCACTTCTTATTACAGATTGATATCTCCAATGAATACCCTTACTATTCACATATTCACACCATTTCATTGGTTTCCCTTCCCCAATCTATGAAGAAGGTTTTTAAGTAATATATTTCTAAGAAGGGTGCTAGTTTTAAAGAACATAAAGGGAGAGAATGTGGTTACTTTATGTACCTGTTATTTTCTCCTCGATGAATCCAAAGACACTAAACCTTTAAGGTTATATCATGGATCATATTAATGTGTAATGAATATACACCAAATGAGTTATAGTATTTGTAAAATAAAAGTATGATTCAATATCTAAATGATACTTCTTTCACCAACAATAAATGTATTATTATCTTCGTCATAAATAAACTCATTACACATTATTCAACAATGTGATATGTATTATTGTATATCTAGAAATTTAGGAAACTAGATCATATAAAAAGATTTAGTCATCAAATAATTTTTTAACATTTATCAGATGTGTTATAGACGATCATTCCCACCAAAAACTATAGTAATTATGTGGTGGTATAGAATTTAAATTAGATCAAATCATATGAAATTTCATTACACGTAGTGTCCCTATAAAATTATGATATGTGTTGAGTATAAGATTGGATCCCAAATAACTTTATTATATTATTGGTTATATGGATGCGAGTATTTATAATTCCCATTACATATTATACATGATTTCAATGATGTATTTTTTATATTTAAAAATCCATTAGTGATGGCCTATAGAGGATTATTATTACACCCTACACATACACCATAGGGTATCTAACAAACCTATATTTGGCATGCTTTTACAAAATTGGCACCATAACATGATAGTGAGTTTTAGGAACTATAAAGAGCAGGGGAGGAATTGTTGAGTAAATAATAAGGGAATTTAGTGAATTTTTATATATATTATATTTATATTCTTACTTATTGACCATGTATTTGATAGTAACAATAGGTAATGTCTTAGTATGATTGATAGTATTGTATATCTCATGTTTCATTTATTATTTACTAGGGTTTAATACTAATTATGGCTATATTATCATTGTAATATGATGGGTTTTACATTCTTTTTATACAATATTACAATTATTTATATATTTTTATATAATTTTATGGGATAATATATAGGGTATAGTCTGTCAATTAGAAATTTTTAGAATCTATCTCTTATATATTGACGTTTTTTGTAAAGTGTCATGTTTGATTTCATGAGGCATATTAGCTTTAGGGGGAGGATGTTACATCGGTGGGGATATTATAAATTAACCCAATTTAAAATTGTAAATCATTAAATTGTTTTCATTATTATATTATTGTCGATAGACACCACTTCTCCATACATAATGAAAAATGTCACATAAACAACATAAAAATTGCATAACATTTATCATTAGTCTTTGTATAGAAGGATGTGGTTATAAACATAATAATTAATTAGAAATAAATTCTATTAGAATATAAATATTTCTTCTCAAATCCAAATAAATCATGAATTATATAAAATAATAATGAAAGAGATGAATTTTATAATATATTTACCAAAAAACCCCTGATTTTTATTAAACCCCTTAGGTAAAAAATCCTTAAACCATCACATTCCCAATACAACTGTTGGATAACCATAGCATCAAATAAAGAAAATATATAAAATACTGAGGATCAATGATGAAGAATTTAATATATTTGAGTAAAATATTTATTTATAGATCCTATAAGAATAAAAATCATATATTAACTCCAAATGTCATGATATTTAGATCCTTAAAATTCCCATAATTTAAATGGGTTGAGTAACAACAACCGATAGAAGGTGGTTGGGGACAAGCCACCTTGTAAATATCGTCTATTAAATTGTATACATCATCAACCTTAATAGCTTGGAAAATATTTTTTTCAACTACATTGCCCCATATACTGGGCACATAGTAGACCACTAATGAGTGTCTAGTGGAATCATATATAAATAAAATTCTTAATACATCAAAACTAACAATTATATAAAAAGAATAAAATATTTATAATTTAAATAATAATTAAGAATTTAAAAAAAGATGAAAATACCTAAATCAAAAAAATATATAGGATATAAGGATTCTTATATTAAAATAGAATCATTGAGTATTTCTAAAGAACAACCCTGGGTATATAGACATCATATCATCTTCTTGTTACTAATTCTATCACTGTAGGAAATAATTATTTCTTAGTACATCTATAATTGGAATTATATTTCCCTAATATAACTTTCTCACTTTGATAAGTGATATATAATAAATGGTGAATAATTTATGTATTAATTTATAATTTTACTACACTATTAAAATTCAATTGCTATGGATCTAATTTGTATTTCTCAAATACAATGTGTGGAATGCATCATGCACGTAATTTTAGTTTAGAGGAAAATATAAATAAAAAACTATTTATTATTCACTAATTTATCAAAAAAATGTTCATAAAAATAGCTCTCTAACTAAATACACTCCACATAAGTTAGTTTTCTAAAGTTAGTTGAGATAAAAATAAAAACAAACTAAAATAAACTCTAAAGGATTTATCCTTCTTTAAAAATATGGATTCATTCTAATTAGATATTCAGAAAATCCATTCCCCATCACCAAAAAGTATACATTATTTTATAGCACTAGTCACTTTTGATTAAAATATATCTCACATACCTTCATATTGTATAATTTTGATTATCATTGACTCTGATATAATATCTCAAACGTGCCATTTCAATTTTTGTTCGAATGGTTTGGTTTCAGAGAACCCAATATGTTATAAATTACAATTCAATGTTCCTATAATAAATATAAATTAATATATAGTATATCCTATTGATTGACGATAGTTATATTGGAAATATATTATTATATAGATACTTTAAAGTTCATTACCTCATCTGAGTATACTGAAATATCTAAAATTATTTTGAAACTGAAATGTAAATACCATATCTCAGTCTGATAATATTTTTAATTATATCCAATTAATTCCGATGATTTACCAATAATAAATATCCCACTGATCATCTACCATTTGAGTCTATTTAATATACAATATGTGATCAAAATTTTAATATAATTCCATATACTCCAGACCAAAACCCCTCTTGGATGAATGAAGATGAATTATTATGAATTATTTCTTATCCCATAAAAATTCCTCATAAAAATGTGTATAAAGTTAATTTTTGTAGTTTTATCTAATTCATTTCAGCTAGATGAATCTTATTATGATGTCTTTATGTAAAGTAAGTTATATAACTTTTCAATCCTAGCAACCAAAAGTGTCATTATACATTATGGTATATTTATTAGTCATGGGCGAGTAACCCTCTTAGAAATATAAAAATATCCCATCACCTCTTATATTATACTCAATGAAACCATTTCAAATCCTTTAATATACAAAGGGAATCAAAATCTAGATTTCACGTGGGTATTTACTCCATACCTGAAATTATTTCACAGTGGACAAGAAACATAACATATTAACTACAAAGTTTATTCAATTAATCAAATAATAATTAACACTGAAGTGTTATAAAAACATATGTACTTACTACTAAGATATACATATGTGTTTAATTATGATAAAATAGACAATATCTCAAAATCACCCTCTTATAATTAAACCACATTAATATAAGACATTATCCATAAATCATTAGGATTTTCATTTTTTTCAAATGTATATATCATCTTAATGATCAAAGAATGTAGATAAATTACTCATCTTTTATAATCATGGTTGAACTGAATTTATGAGGTAATGTACTTTAAAATAATGTACTTTATATTACTAATAAATATAATTCTCATGAAATAATGTCTCCAACTCTTAAAACTGTGCACCTATATTGAAATATCCATATCCGGGGTAGCATAAATTTTCACAAGTGGTTAATGTCTGTATGAAACTTTTGAAAAAACATGACAATCCTGAAATTTAAAATATCCAAATCCAATAATAAATAAATTATAATTATCGTATATAGGTGACATGACATATGTATGATATACATAGATAAATAGATCAATAAATATTTTTTCTTTATTTTTTTAATGTTGACATTAAAAATGAGATACACCATATTATTAGTGAAATCTATAATTGGAACAAATAATTTAATTAACTATGGAATGATTAGGAAAAAATATATTATAAGTCCAATAAATCTATAAATTTCAATAAAAATTCATGGTTACATTACAAGACATTATTTCTACCACATTTCAAGGTAAAATAGAATCGTATACTATGGAACATTGTTAGGTCCACAAGGCTGAATACCTTGAGAGGGGGGGGGGGTGAATCAGGGTATGACTAATTTAAAATTAACGCCCGTTCTGATCTTGTTTTTCTATTAAGAAAAACACTCTTCTCTCTCTTTCCTGTCGCACATAGTAAATATAAAGTAAAGCATCCACATGACACACCAATTTTACTTGGTTCATCACAAAGGGCTACGTCCAAGGAGCATACGCCGACAAGTTGCCGGTCGTACCAATTCCACTAAACTTCACTAGCTGTGGATTATAATGTTCGGGATAGATCACTTCTATGCCCAGGCTCACTACCTTTACAAAGTTCAGGGTCAGATCACTGCTTTCCCAAGGGTCACTCCCGGTTTCTCTCTCTGGCTCACTGCCGGTGGAGAGGATCACATTCTTCCTCTTCCTAAGCTCACTGCTCTGTGAAGGGATTCACTCATAGTTTATAGACCTGTAGGTCTGTTCATTTTCATGAAATAATGAATCTCCAACTGTTTATAGATTCTCTATTGAAGTCCAACTTTCATCCACTGATTAATACCTCTTTTCCTCTAAACACTGGGCAATTCCTTTTGGAAACACCTTCTCAAAGCACCCTACTTCGCGAAGCTCCCAATTTCGTGAAGCTCAAACAAGCCTTCGCGAAGCTCTTGCCTTTTCGCGAATCACTTTCGTGAAGCACTTTTGCGAAGCTCAAGCCATCAAAAAGAAACGTCCCTCGCGAAGCTTACTAAGCCAATGCGGAGCTCGCAGGTTTCGCGGAGCTACAATAGCCGACGTGAAGCTCCTCTTTCATGAAGCACACTGGCTGCGCGAACCACCTTCGCAAATCGAGAGCAAAAGATCTTCTATGAAAATTCTCTCTACTTATCTCGAGGGGGTAGACCTCTATTTATAAGAGATTTCACCTACCCACGAACTATCCGCATGAAGTTAACGCCACGCCATCTCAAATCTCGAAGCTCCAAAGTTTCCACCGGAATTCTGTCCAAATCGCGAAGCACCATGGAATTTTTTCGTTCGCGAAACTCGTCGTAATCACAATGAATCTCGTCAATTCCTTCACGCCTTCGCCGCGAAGCTCCCTCGCAATTCCCTTCATCGCCGCGAATCTCCCTTGCAAAGCCCTTCACCGCCGCGATGCGCTTCAGCCTCTGCCGTTCGTGAAGCTTGTTGTAATCGCGAAGACTCACCGCCTCCATTCTTCTGGTCTTCGTGATTTCCAAACCATGCATCCTATCTTCTCAAAATTCATGCCTTTTACATATTAAATTATGATCTTCATGGAAATCCTATTTTCCCAATGCTCACCAAACCCTAAATTTTGGACCCCAAAAATTTGGCAAACACTGGGAAATGGCGCCACCTTGTACTGCTCTTTTGTACCGCCTCCAGACCGGCATTTCCATTGTCATTGTTCTTTGTCAACAAGGATTGTCAAAAAATTCTCAGGAACTCAACAATTATCCATGGAAGCCTGCTTTGTCAACAAACACAATCAACCCAAAATACTGCAATGTCACCTTGAGGGATTTTTTCCCAACAATCTCCCCCTTTGGGTTTGTTGACAATTCTTCATAACTCTTCTCAGAAGGATTTTCTACACGTTGATACCTCACTGAGTCTTCTTCCTGCCGCTACCACCATTCACCTCTTGTGATTATAATAGAATTCAAGGAATCACTTAACACGTAATATAAGCCCACATGAGAAATGCTCAGCGTGAAAAACAAGAGTAGTATGAAAATTTCATCAATGAATCACTTCATGTCAAACACCAATTGTCGATTCCAACATGATACCAATTCGTAAATTGAAACCAATTGTTGAAACACACTAATCCCAATTGGTGATAGCTGGATACCTTTGCTCACCATTCCAACACCATTGTTCTGCTTGTATCACGATCCTCAGCTGTCGTGATATCTATTCTTTGATCGATCACTTCTAGCGTTGTCAGATTTAAAAATCTCCCCCATCCTCATTTCTCCCCCTATCCGGCTGCTCCACGAGTCAGCTTCTCCCCGTATCTGTCATGATTTCTCAAATATCCACACTGTCTCCCCCTTGAACAATCATTATTTTCTCCCCCTTTGTCAACAAACCCAAAGGTCACTCCTTTGTAGTCTGTAACATAGTAGAGAACACATATCAGCACATTAGGGAAAAACACATCATACCTCAGGGAGAGGGGGGGGGGGGTTTCCGTTTCCACACTATTTCAAGTGCAGGGAGTCGACTGAACTCCCAAAGCTAGTCGATGTCTCCCAAATGCTTCCTTGGGTAAGGCCTTTGTCAGGATGACTACAACCTGTAGTTCTGTAGGCACATACTCCATCTTCACGATCCCCTACTCAACATTCTCCTTGATAAAATGATACTTTATCTCAATGTGCTTTGTCCTAGAGTGATGGATGGGATTTTTTTCTGAGATTTATAGCACTTGAGTTATCGCACTGGATTCCGATCGGAGACATCACTTCAACTCCCATATCTTCATGCTACTGTTTCGTCCATAATAATTGTGTGCATGCTTGAGTGGTCGAAATATACTCAGCTTCCGTGGTGCTCAATGAAATGAAATCTTGCTTCTTGCTTAGCCATGAAATACAAAATCCACCAAGATAGAAAGCACCACCTGGCATTGATTTCCTATCATCCACTGAACCGGCCCAGTCTACATCAGTATAGCCCAATAACTCTGTCTGAGATTTATCAGTATATGTCATGCCGAAACCCACTGTGCCCTAGATATACCTAAGTATTATTTTCACTGCAAGCATGTGGATTTCCTTGGGATTGCTCTGATATCTTACTGCTTGGCGTGTGGCGAAAACAATATCAGGTATTGTTGCAGTCATGTATAACAAACTTCCAATAATTTTCCTATATTCTATGATATTAACTGCCTTTCCATCTTCATCTTTCGATAAATTCATCTGGGTGGAAACTGGAGTCTTCATCTCCTTTGAATTATCCATTTCAAACCTTCTTAGAACCTCCTTGTCATATTTGGATTGAGAAATAAAAGTTCCATTCTTTCCTTCGGTCACCTGTAGACCAAGGAAAAACGTTAGCTCTCCAATCATTGACATTTCAAACTCATTTTTCATGAATTCAGAAAACTGTCTCTACTGAGCTTCATCTGATCTGCCAAAAATTATGTCATCGACATACACTAGCACCATCATCCTTTGATTACTGTCATTGTTGAAATAAAGATTCTTATAAACTCCTCCATGTTGGAAACCAAGTTTCTTCAAATACTGATCAAGCCTTGAGTACCACGCCCTTGGTGCCTGTTTCAGCCCATACAATGCCTTCTTCAGCCTACAAACATTGTTCTCATTCTCATAAATGGGAAAACCATCTGGATGCTCAATGTACACCTCTTCTTCTAGAACCCCATTCAAGAATGCAGATTTTACATCCATCTGGAACACTTTGAACTTTCTTTGCACTTCTATGGCAAAAAATAATCTGATTATATCCAGCCTTGAAACTAGTGCAAATGTCTCATCTACATCTATTCTCGTGATATGGTAGTACCCCTTGAACACTAGTCGTTCTTTGTTCTGAATCACCGTGCCATATTCATTCATTTTGTTGCGATAGACCCATTTAGTACCAATGATATTCTTGTCCGCTGGCCTCGAAACAATCTCCCATGTTTGCTTCTTCTCAATTTGATCAAGCTCTTCATTCATAGACTGAACCCTGTTTTCATCTTCAGCTAAATCAGAATAACATTTCGGCTCTACCTAAGAAAAAAACAATGTTTTCTGTAATGATTTCATTCTTTGAGTCTGAACTGGAGCTGTCTGATCACCAATGATATTCTGCCTATTAATTTTAGCTCGACTCTTTGGCTTCCTTGCAGACACAGACTCGAAACATTCTTGTTCATCATCAGTATCTTCTTCTGGGTCAGCCTCTTCCACTTCTACTCCCCCTTTGTTTCTTACCTCATCATCAATTTCATATAGGAACTGTTCACTCTGTTGTTGATTATTCTGTTCATTTTCGATTATAGTGACATCATTTCTCTCAACAATTTTTCCCAGCCTCTTGTTGAAGCATTTATACACTTTGCTTTTCCCTGATTATCCAAGGAATATCCCCTCATCTCCTCGTGCCTAAAACTTCCTATGATTTTCCTTGTTGATAATGAAACACTTACTTCCTATGATTTGAAAGTATTACAACATTGGATTCTTTCCGTACCACAGTTCATACGGAGTCTTCCCTTTCTTCAGACACAACAGAGACCTATTCGAAACATAGACCGATGTCAACACTGCTTCCTTCCAAAATTTCTCTGGTAGGTCTTTGTCAATAAGCATCGTTCTGGTCATGTTGTTGATGATCCTATTTCTTCTTTCAACCACACCATTCTGTTGGGGAGTTCTTAATGATGAAACTTGATGCCTTATCCTGTGTTTCTCGAGATACTCTTCCACTTGACTGTCTGTGAATTCTGTACCGTTATCTGTACGAAACATAAAAATTTTCTGCCCAAGCATCCTTTCTGATTCCCTCCTGTACTGTTCTATGAAACTAAATAACTCTGTCTTATGGGTGATGAAAAATACCCAGGCCATTCTGCTATAATCATCAATGAAAAGATCATAGTACCTTTTCCCATTTATAGCTCGTGGTGAGATAGGTCCACAAACATCAGCGTGAACCAGTTCGATCACTCTAGTTGATTTCTATTCCTTTGTCATGTATGTCTTTATAATGAACTTCCCTTGTTGGCAAGCATCACATGTATGAGTGCGATCACGTGATAGTTTGGGAAGGTCTCTAGTAGCATCACACTTTACGAGATCCTCCATAGATGGTTGGCATAGATGACCAAGTCACTTATGCCATGGCTGGTTTTCTTCCTCTCCGGATAATAGACATGTATCTTCTTCCCCACCTACATGGTAGACATTTCCCTTTGACCTTTTTCCCTGCAGAACAACTGCTCCATCATTTCCTTTCACAACACACATCTTCTTGGTAAATCGGATAGAGTTCCCAGAGTCACATAGTTGACTGACACTGAGTAAGTTATGACTGAGACCCTCTACTACCAAGACATCAGCACCTCTCATCTATTTTCCCCCAAACTTGGATTTCCCTGAGCCAACAATCTTCAGGCCTTCATCATTTCCAAATTTGAAAACTCCTTCTTTTTCATATTTGATGCCTGTAACAAAATCCTTATTACCCGTCATGTGGGATGTGTAACCAATATCAAGGATCCAAACACCAGATCGATATGATGCTTTAAGGGAAATCTCTGCCACAACAGACATCTAATTTTTCTTCTTCTTGGTCCATACTTTTTCCTTCACACTCAGCATGGATTGAGACTTCTGTTCTTTCTCAGAGTATGATGGACCAACATCATTTTGCGAAGCCGCAAATCTATTCTGTGTTTTTAACTCACCAGTCGGTTTATTGACCTGCTACTTGCAAACGTTTTGATACTGCTTTGGCACATTTCTATGAATGTTCGAAGTACAGTACCTAGCCATGTGCCCAAATCCTCCGCACCAAAAATAGTGTCCTTCAAAATATGTTCTAGAAAACCGTTGGCTGTTTGGTTTCCATCTCTGTTCCTGTTCCCTTCTATATATCATGGATATGGAACACACATACTATGAATGTCCCATTTTCCCACAGTAATAACACCTTATATAGGATACATTCCTTCGTGATACTTCAGCACTACGATTTTTTCCTTTGGGATCTATTAATATTCTGATTCTGTTTTGTGCCCAAATCAACCTTTAAATTCGGGAAGAGTGCTTGCGGTCTGACATTAACTGCCACCGATTTTTGTTTCTTATCAAGCCCTGAATCAACCTTTGCATTTGAGATTTCATACTGCTTCACTCCTACTGAACTACATGCCTCCTCTTTCATCTTCTCTGTCTTCTGAATGGATTTCTTTTCTGATATCACATTGGGGGTCAAGAGTTTTTCTTGATCCTTCATTATTTTTCATAGACTGACCACTTCTTCATCAAGCTCTTTGATATGTATGACCTGCTCCTTTTCTGTGTTAGTCAAACAATCAATTTCCTTCTTTTGTTCCTCAATTTTAAGCTGATGCTCAACAATATTTTCTAAGCTCTCTGGTGTTGAGGATTTTAGTATTTCAATTTCTTCTTACAGTTCTGACTTTTCTTCATCCTGCTGTTGCATATAGAGTTTGGCATCATGAACCACTTTATTGGGTTTCTTCATTTTGGCTCTCTAAACATCTATCTCTTCAAGAGCTGCTTCCAATTCAGATTCCATATCAACTCTTCCTTCAACTTCTTCTTCCTCTTCTCTAACGTTAGTTTCTTCCATTTCCAGAGAACTACCGACGACTGCTACCATAGCATATTGTCTATGATATTTACAATTTTCAAACTCCTCAACCTCTTTATCTTCATAATCATCTGAACTGTCTATTTCTTGTGAAAGCAGATTCTTCCTCTTGAAGAAATTTCTCTTGAACTGCTTTTTCCCTTTCACATAGGCTAAATATTTCTTCTTGGGAATTTTAAATTCATCATCATCATCGTCGTTATCTTGAAATTTCTTGGGGAATCTTGCTACAAGATGACCAACCTTTCCACATCGAATGCATGCTAGTAGAATTTTACCTTTAAACTTTCCTCTTCTTCTTTTCATATTTGAAGAAAGGAATGACATCACCTCATTTGCCTCTTCTTCTTCATTAGAATCATCAATGGTGGGTTTCTTCATGGCCGTGAATGAAACCTCCTTGGATTTCCCCTTTTCCACAGTCTCGTTATCATCATTTCTCATTTCATATGCAACAAGAGTGCTGTGTAGGTTATCTAATGTCAGTTCTTTTGGGTCTTTATCTTCCAAAACAGAAACTTTCGGATTGAACCAAGGTGGAAGTTTTCTTAATATGTGCTTCACAATTTTTATATCTTCGATAATTTCTCCAAGACCCCCCATGTCTTCTACCACAACATTTACCCTGTCATAGAATGCATCAACAGACTCATTCAGGTTCATTATCAGATCTTCATACTTGTTCCACAACACTTTCATATTTGCCTCTCTTACTTTTTTATCCCCTTCATAAATATTCAAAAGCTTTTCCCACATGGCATGTGACGTTTTTCATGACATCACCTTTGTATATATGGGATTGGAAAGGGATCCCCCTAAGGAATTGATTGCTTTGGAATCAGCATCCAACTCTTTATGCTCAGCTTCTGATAATGCACCACTAGTAATATCAGTTGTGATACCATGCATAGCTACTGAAAACACATCTATTCCCAAAGATCGGAAATAGTGTTGCATTCGATTCTTCCATATCTGAAAATGACATCTGTCGAAGATCGGAATCCCTCTATGATTAGTGACTCCATTTGAGAGAAGAACAACTATCAACCTTTCCCTCTGATACCAAATGTTAGGCCCACAAGGCTGAATAACCTAAGAGGGGGGGGGGTGAATCAGGGTATGACTAATTTAAAATTAACACTTGTTCTGATCTTGTTTCGCTGTTATGAAAAACCCTCTTATCTCTATTTCCTGTTGCACAAAGTAAACAGAAAGTAAAGCATGCACATGACACAAAAAATTTACTTGGTTCACCGCAAAGGGCTACGTCCAAGGAGCATATTCCGGAAAGTTTCCGGTCGTACCAATTCCACTAAACTTCACTAGCTGTGGATTACAATGTTCGGGCTAGATCACTTATATGCCCAGGCTCACTGCCTTTACAATGTTTAGGGTCAGCTCACTTCTTTCCCAAGGGTCACTGCCTGTTTCTCTCTCTCTGGCTCACTGCCGGTGGAGAGGATCACCTTCTTCCTCTTCCTAAGCTCAATACTCTGTGAAGGGATTCACTCACCGTTTATAGACCTGTAGGTCTTTTCATTTTCATGAAATAATGCATCTTCAACTATTGATAGATGCTCTATTAAAGTCCAACTTTCATCCACTGATGAATACCTCTTTTCCTCTGAACACTGGGAAATTCCTTTTGGAAAAAACTTCACAAAGCACCCTACTTCGCGAAGCTCCCAATTTCGCGAAGCTCAAGAAAGACTTCGCGAAGCTCCTGCCTTTTCGCGAAGCACTTTCACGAAGAACTTTCACGAAGCTCAATCTGTCGCAAAGAAACGTCCCTCCCGAAGCTTACTAAGCCAACGCGGAGCTCGCAGGTTTCGCAGAGGTACAATAGCCTCCGTGAAGCTCCTCTTTCACGGAGCACACTGGCTCTGCGAACCACCTTCTCAAATCGAGAGCAAATGATCTTCTCTGAAAGTTCTCTCTACTTCTCTCGATGGGGTCGACCTCTATTTATAGGCGATTCCACCGACCCTCAAAATTTCCGCACGAAGTCAATGCCACATCTTCTCAAATCACGAAGCTCCGATGTTTCCGCCGGAATTCTGTCCAAATCGCCAAGCACCACGGAAATTTTCCATTCACGGAGCTCTTCGTAATCATGGACATCCCATCAATTCCTTCGCGCCTTCGCTGCGAAGCTCCCTCACAATGCCCTTCATCGCCGCGAAGCTCCCTTGTAATGCCCTTCACCACCATGATTTGCTTCAGCCTCTGATGTTCGCGAAGCTTGTCGTAATCGCAAAGACTCACCACCTCCATTCTTCTGGTCTTCTTGATTTCCAAACCATGCATCCTATCTTTTCGAAATTAATTCCTTTTCCATATTAAATGGCGCCACCTTGTACTGCTCTTTTGTACCACCTCCAGATCGTCCTTTACTTTGTCATTGTTCTTTGTCAACAAGGATTGTCAACAAATTCTCAGGTACTCGAAAATTATCCATGGAAACCTGCTTTGTCAACAAACACAATCAACCCAAAAATATTGCAATGTTACCTTGAGGGACTTTTTCCCAACAAACATAATTTAAAATAAACTTGACTTCATGAATTTAAAATTGAATTTACGATTTATAACACTAATTTTATTATTATTATTTCTAATATAAGAAGATACTTCATGTTCTAGAGAGGATTATGAATAAATTAGTATATTATAAATGAAATAGACCTGAAATGAGTTCTTATATGTATAAAGATTAAAATTTTCAAATCTATTTAATAATTTGTAGAATTAATTACTTTGAATGATGAAAAAATCCAAACATTTCAATACCATGTATGAAATATCATTATTGGAACATCCTCTACTCTATCCCTAAGATAGTGATCTCTTAATCAAAGATAAATCTCAGAGTACCACCAACTCGAATGCTGACTAATAAAATTAAACATCAATCTAATGAAATAAATATGAATTTTTTAAAGAAACAATATTGGTATTTTTCTAACAAATAAATAACTCTAAAAATATAATCTTCCTTTATAAAAAATAATAATAGAACCCCTAGGATGTATAGTCTATATAAAAAATATATTTTTATTTATTAACCAAATTTATATTTGAATCCCATTTTTTATTTTCAGGTATACTATGAAGACAAAAAAACAGGCTTAGAACATAGTAAAATTTCTATAATAAAATATTTTTCTTCTTAAAAAAATTATACCAAAAAATTATTTAGAAACACATCCTAATAATTCACTTTTATTGTATAAAAAATTAAAATTAAAATTCTTTTATCTAAAGAATCACCATTTCCATAATTTAAGAAGAAATTGTTCACGATTTTCCCAAATTAAAATTTATCTCCTAACATGATAATAAGATTCAGTAATAAAGTCATATGGAACATTAGTTGAATAAAATAAAGATAGTAATATATGGTAATAGTCAATGTGATCCCAAATACACATCCTCCAATCAATTCCCAAAATTATAAAAAATAAATAAATATTCAAAACAATTATATCATAGTGGTGATTATATATACTGATAAAAATGGATCAATATAGATATATATTAATGGAAAATGGTCTATTCCATAGTGGATCCACTAGATTCATCACTGTTTCAATAATTCAATATCCGAGGTCAAATTATAAATAATATAAATAGATATGAAAAAGTTATATTATATATTATGATGAAATAAAAATTCTTAGGGTTAAATTTACTATAATCATACCTATGTTAATTGACACACCCTTTCTAAAACAATATATGTTCTTATCCTATAGTATATAACTAATACATGCATACTCCATGATTTATTCCTTAGGTCACATTAACTACTTGTACCCCTCTAATACAGTTTTTAGTGATATTTAACAACTATATTACTATTCCTCTAAGATAATATCAAATTACAACTCTAATAAGTTTTACCTACCCCTTAATTAGACACCAAAGTTTAAAATACACCATAATAACCCTTTTTATGTCTCCCTATCCAAGGAATCCTCTATGGATTTCCCAAATTCCTATACATATTACAATAATTTGGATTACTATAAAATAAAAATTTGCAAATTACTGTTCATTACACAACACATAATTGATAACAATGATTTTTGAAAGTAATATTTGGGAGATAAATATTCTATTTTTACCAAACCACTCACCATCCATCAAATATTACAGAAAAATCCTATTCCAACCACTTCCTGATAAACTAATATATGAAACTTTTTCATATTCTTCATCAAAATCAATCTCAAATTTCAAGGAATAATTTATAATTACATTAAACTACGGAGTCAAAAATATGCTTGCACATTCATGATTTTAAATTCATGATAATAATTGAAACCAATGAGCCTAAAAATAAATATTTCAACCCAAATTTTGAGAAAAATAAGCAATATGTGTTAGTATTTAATTATATTGTATGTAAGAAAATATAATTTTTCAGGTACCATAATCTCTTATATATATCCATACAATAATTTTAATAATTAAAAAAAATATAGAAATTGATTCTGAAATTGATCCTAGATTAGAATATCTATCATTTCATGTACATGGAACTCCCACCAGTTTTTACTTGTGTCAGAATCATATATAATGACCCATTTACATTTTTTTCACTATGTCAAATCAATAAATTCAATAATTGTTCACATAAAATACATATATTGTTCAATTTTTTCATTTTAACATGTATCATGTTCAATTAATATGACTTAATTCACAAAAAACATGTACAAAATCAATCATAATTGCTTCTCATTGAGAATATATATATTCAAAATTTTAATGGAATTTTAAATAACATTATTAATTTCTTCTCTAGATGAGTCTCAAAAATTCCAATGGGTTTTTTATGTTTATCCTACCTAAACTGGTACACCACAACATGGTTCTATAGATTTACCTCTTTTACATGAGGCTTCTTAATATATATTGTCTACCATATAACCTGGAAAAATATAAAAAACTGAAAATCGAGAACATATATTTAAATTATCGAATCTAAAAGGTAATATTTTCATTGACATATAAAAAATATAATTGGTAAAATCATACCAATATATTCACATCATTAAATTAATATAAATTATTTTAGTGAACTAATTCATTATTAATAATATGTTTTTTAAAAAAGTAAATTTATTTATTATTAACTAAATACTCTATGATAAGTATATTTCAAAGAACTAATCATTACCAAAGAAAAATCTCATATATTCACACATTTTTCATGCTATTTTTACTATAATAACTCACGATCACCCAATTATTTTTAATAAATTATATTATATTTAATACCATAAATATCAATCAAATTTAATCAATTCAATCTCAAATATTATAAATTATTGACAATTTATCCATGGTTTTTCTAATTATACAGATACACCTTGTTTTCTTATTAATTCATTACCTGTATATTTATTTCTACCTTTTTTGAAAGTATGAAAAATTATATAAATGAAAACTACTCTAATATCATTTTTTATCATCCCATAATGATACTTCCATGCAAATTGATGAAAAAAACATATAACTTAAATTGTACTCCCTACCATATAAAAAAGTTGACAAGAATATGGATTAATTAAATCACATAGGTAGTGAATTAACATCAAATATATCATCATTTTTATGTCAATAATAAACTATTAATAAAATAATATGTAATAGAATAATAGGATGTGTGACTATAGATTTACATAAAATAATAAATATTAAGTAACAACACAGTATTAAATATTGTTTTTAAACTAGGGTAGTACAAAACACTTTTAAATTCAAATGTTTATTTATGATACTTTATTTTAAAATAAATTGGTTCCATTTTCGACATCAAATTTTATTCTTTAATACTCTATTCACTACTAAGTGAAGTATTATTTTATACCACATATTATTTTAGGATGTACTATTACTCAAAATGATTATTGGGATGTATTATTTTGAACCTCATATATTGAACATTTAAATCCTTTTAAAAAATATAAAACACTTAAGGGGACATCCTTACCCCATTTGGGAGAATCAGTCCCATTGAGAGGGTCAACCATTTTATGGTATTCCCACCCTTATGTGATGATATTATGAAACATATCATCACTAAAATAGTTAAAAATTATGTTTAATTTCTTCTTTTACATGTGATCAAAATAGTGATATTCCATTACATATATAAACTCTTGCCACTATAGTTATAGTTTAATTGTCAAGATTTATTCTCTAGTAATCAATCGTGTGAATAGTTATATGCATGTAATTTTTCAGTTTTAATATCAGATATAATGTCCATGAATATATATATATATATATATATATTATTTGGTAGAATATTATGGGTGGCCATATAAATTTTATGATAAAACTTTATAATTGGACATATATGGTAACTAAAATTGTATTTTTTTATATATTTCTTAGAAAGGGAACAATCATAAATGATCAAGTATGATGATATTTATGGGGATAATTAGAATATGATGAAGCATGGTTTTAAATATTATTTGTAATATCCTATATTAATTCTTTTTTTATTTTATTAATATAGAGAATTTCTATTATCATCTTATTTAGATATCCCTTGATATTAACAAATTTATGATATATATTATGTTTTAATCAATTTTGAATGAGGATGATATTAATTATAGTTTTCATTATTATGAGATTCCATTAGTTATATTTAGATTTATTAACCTATTATTATTATTTTTATTAATATTTTCTTACATTTTGAAATGATATTGATATCTATATATGATATTACTTGATTCTCTCTAGTAGTAGGTAGCCTAAATTCTATGTAAAATTAATCAAATTGGATACTTAGAATCCTAATATAGGCTAGAGGATGTTTACCCAAGCATGAATGATACAAAATTAATAAATCCAAATATATATTTTTTAAAAATTAATTAAATAATTTAAATTACTTTAATATCAATCACATTATCACATTCAATCTCAAAAACGAAATGAAAATTATCATTATTCCCTATAATGTATTGAATTAATATTCATGTAGAATGTGTACATTACTGACCTCATAATAAATTATAAATCAATACCACAAGGAAATAAAAAATTCCGTATAAATAACTACAAATCATGAATTCTATATAATAAGACAAAAAATATGAACTAGACCATTTATGTATCAAATCCTGACCAACATTGATTAAAAACAAAAGGTAAAATATCTTATCACCATCACAGTCACATTATTGTAGATGGATCAAAATTTCTTATGGATTTTAGAGTTATATCACAAAAAGAACATTAATGATGAATTAGGTAAAATTAAAATGTCAAATACATAGACACAACTCATTTGCGAAGAGAATTAAAATTTTAATTCCAACTTCCATTATACTATTAGGAAAAAAATCTCTAATTTTGAAGAAATATTTCTAAAGAATTAGTTTTATTGTGAATAGTAACCTACAAAAACGTATATAGTAACCATATGGTGTGATGCACTATCCCTATAGTTGTCTCCCTAATGTTGATTCCCTTCTCCGATTCCTTTAATATAAAGTATAAAATAAACTAAAAATGGGTACTCAATTGTATCATATATTTAATAAATTATTTACCACATCGAAATTACCCTAAACAAGAATTATTTTATATAAGGAATAGAAAATATATATTCAGTAACAATTCAAAATTAATCATGTAGTTGAAAAGATGAATTTTGATAAAACTTTTTACAATATGGATTATCATCTTCAAGAAGAATCATTGAGAATATATAGAGAAAAATCATTGATAAATTGACCATATATATATTTCTACATTCCTTGATTCCTATTTTAAATTACTAGGATTTTATAGAACATTTACTTCTTGTATAGACTGGTCATACTATTTTTCTTTCTATTATTAGTGATAAACACCATATACTCCACACAGAGTATACACACTACTAACTTGACTTCCCAAAATTGAATCAAAAGTTATGGATCTATTTTTTTTATTAAATACTTATGAAGAAAAAAAATATTTATGGAATATTTAGATGAAAATTAAAATTGGTAAAAATTTATAAACATTTTAATTAATAAAAATATATCCAAATGATTATAATATAAATTCCATTATTAATTAAAATTTTGGGGTCCCAATTGAAGCGAGACATGATAGAAAACAAATTAGGATATAGTAAATTTTTTATGACATAGTTTTCAATCATGATGTGTTTTTATATATACATTCATGAAGTTAATATCCCCTTGGTTAACATAATGTATTTCATATTCCTCTATATAATTCTTTGGAAAATATGTTTTGGAGGGATATAAGTCAGGTTACCAATTCAAGTCTCCATTTTTATAAAAAACTGAATAGAATAAAAACTCAAAATTTAATAAACCGAATATCCTAGTTCAATATAATGTGTTTGAAATTTACTCTTATTTCACATAACTCATTAAAAAATACATGCTATAAGATTTCCTTTTTACATATGAACACATCTGAAACCTAAACCAGATTTGTAATTAATTTTTTTTGTTTATTTACCAAATGAGTTGATATATAAATATTCAATGAGGTAAATCTCCTACACAATTATTTAAATTTTAAACAAAAAGATCATCCTTGAAAAATTTCACCTTATTCATGTTTATATCCATTATCCACAACAAATAATAGTTGAAATCCGAAGTAAATCAATTATAATATATATAATTCCACAAATATCATTTAATCACTAAAACATTAGTATAGAAAACATCATATCACTAATAATGAAATAAAACTCGCTAATCTCTAGTTTTTACAACCCATTTTATAAAAGTATGTTGAAAAAATCCATGATTATAGCCTATGGTCACCTAATCTCCTTTCTCGCCTTCACCTATATGAGATAATCCATTTGAAGATCTACCATAGTCGTGAGAAAAAATCCATGATGGCATTTTAATACCATTATTCTATGTTATACTTACACAATAATGAGATAAGTAATTTTAATTAGATTATAATACACTAAATATATAACTTTCATTCCTCTAATACTAATAATTGAGAGTATTATTTTTATATGAATGAATTATCTTCTCTTTATTTAGATTTATGAGTAAAATATGACTTATTTGTTCACATTTAATGATTCCATAGAAACCAATATCAAATAATATAGAAAAGGGGGATCCATATATTGATAGTTTTATACTAATAATACATTGAATAATCATATGAATTTCCTCTATACACCTTCCCAATACACTATCTCCCAAAAAAATATTATGGGCCTTGACCAAATCATTGTAAAAAATAATGGATTCTTATTAACTTCATGAATTAGGGGAAACAAAATAACAACTTCTCATTACGAAATTTAGTTTATAAGAAAACATCATTCATATAATATCGATTATACTCATCACCACTGACTATTGTTTCCCAAACATGCGCTCCTGGATCCTATGTTGAAAACATTTAACATATAATACTGGTTTCGATATAGAATTTATATAACAATATCATTGACACATGAAAATATATGATTTTTTTTATAATTTTAATGAATTATGGATGAGAAATAACTAATAAATATCATATATTCTCCTCAAATAGATACTTTTTCAGTTATATAGGAATATAATAAATTCATTATGCATCTTTAGTATATCCGAGAAATTATCCCCACCAGACTTTCATCTCATATTACAAAACATAATACTATGTTTGATTACATAGAAAATAGGAATCATAATAAGGGTATGAGATAATTTTATTTATAAGGGTGAACCTAATAATAAATTATAAAATTAGATATGAAATGTGTAACATGACATCATAATGAGAATGGAATAAATATCTGGGAAATGCTAACATAAGGGAATGGAATAATAATGGTCATAATATAAGAACATGTAATCATATGAATGTAGTAAAAACATCAACATGATATCATAAACATATTCCAAATAATACTCCCTCATAAATAATCATCATACTTTTAATATTACTCCATATTCCATCATAATATGTTGAGGATTACTCCGTCAGGCATTATCACATTTGAAGGATTATTCCCTAGGTCATCAAAAAAGAATAGGTTTATTCCATAATACAAAAATTATCTTCTTATGAGAAATTAAAAATACATAATACATTTGTAGGATATATAATTTCATCCCCACTAATCACATAATGATAAATATACATATTTTTGTCACATGGTATCAGGAAAGATATGATAAAAAACTTGTAAATTAAATGGGGTTTAAAATTAATTTCATGTTGTTACCTAAAGAATTATTAATAATTCCATTAATAAAAAATAAATGAAAAAATCATGGAAAATAAATGGACATCTAATAAATCCATGTACCAATTTAGATAAATAATTCTCAAATAAATTTATTACACCTATGATATTTAAAACATATATGAAAGGTATATACATTTTATATATTTGTTTAAAAAATCAAATGATGTATTTGGAATCTAGGTGAAAACCCTTTAAACATGTAGTGAAACATATGGAATTCATAGAGAAAAAAATTAGAATCAAACCATGCCAATATAGGTGGATGAATAGACAAGACAAAAGTTGTGATGAATCATAGCCAAAATATATAATATAATTTAATAATCCATCAAGATAAATAAGGTGGATAATATAATTTTAATAATACACTTGATCCATCATAATATATTGATGTATAACAACCTAAAAAGGATTAGGAAAATTTCACTGAAATTAATAATTTTACTTATTTTTTGAATAAATTAAAAATATAATATTTTATTGAACCATGATAATAATAATTTAATTTCATAAAAACATGAAAATGATGATAGGGAGTCTATTAGAAAAATATAAACGTGTAAAAAGGGTATGATCATAAAAAACATATAAAAGAGATTACATTAGGTTGTAATAAACTATATAGAAGCATTTAAAATATTTCATTTTAATTTTTTTTAAAATTAATGTAATATCGAGATTCCCTATTTAAAAAAATTTAGAGGGCATAAATTTTGGAACATATCAAATCAACAATCTTGAAGAAATAAATTATTAAAATTAATATTGTTTAAAAACATTAAAGTCTAATATAACCATTAATTAAAATTCACATCATAAAAAGGAAGATAAATAAATTTACTAAAAAGAGATGAAGAGAAGTATAAAGGTCACATAAATTCTTATATGAAATATTTTTGATAGGTAAACTATGGACATGGAATAAAGATATTCATTTAAATTAAGAGTTATTCTTATGAAAACTTTTTATTTATTTGAGGAAGTGATTCACCAAAGGGGGTGGGGATATTAATGAAGTGATGTAATATCAAAATATAAAATCCCAATCTACCATTTTAAAATATAATGGAAGGGAAATGATATGTGGAATATCAATATCAACAAGGTATTTCAAAAGTCATGGTAAAAAGGACCTGAGTGAAAAAATTTAATTTTTTGGTAACATTTATATAAAATAAATTGTAGGAGAAAGATAATGAAAATAAACCTCAAATACCATGAATAAAATTAATATCATAGTATCATAAAAATTGGGAATCATATACAATATTTAAAAGTAAATTCTCACATAAAGTAAAACATGTCTGAACAAAGGTTCTTTGAGTAGATAATACCATAACATATTTCCATGCTTAGGCCAACGAGACCATACCCGAGTGGTAAGAGATACTTCTTGGTATCCAAGAGACCGAAGTTTCAAACCTGGTTGAGGAGAATTTCCCGATTACTGTATTATTACTATAGTAGTACTGTTGTAGCATAGTAGCAGGTACTGTAAGATAATATATCAGCCAGAAATATTCACCCGATTTGGGCCTTGGGGCCACTGATTTGGGCCTACATGTTTCCGGGACTTTGGGTCATCAAAGGCCTTCAGGCCCCATAGACGATGGAGTAACCCAGTTCACTCTGACTAGACCACAAAAAAGGATCAGAGAAAAGAGTAGCAGTCACCGGAAGTAGAGTTAACCATATTAGAAGAATGAGAGGGTATGTCAACCACCATCGGGACCATGTACCATGAATCTTTGTTTGAGGTAATGCTAGTCGATCAACAAAACAAGGTAGGGAGCTAGGTGATTAATGATGCAGAAGATAGGTAGAGGGAATTCTAGTGGGTTGGGCCTATGGTTCATTTATGGGTGCAGTTTTCTTATGGGCCTTTGGGTCATGTATGGGCCTTTGGGTTATGTCGGGCCTTGTGCCTTTGGCCGATAGGTTTTGTAAGGGTAACCCTTTAATCCTCAAAAGGGGGATTATCCATAATAAAATAAAAAATAAGGCCTTCCATTCGGGAGTATCTCCATGCTTAGTTGATAACACACTAACATCATTTCAAATAATCATAAATTCCTTAATAATCTATTTCATAATCGTATTAATCTCTATCAACCTGTTATAAACTTCATTTGTAATTGTATACTAGGAATATTAGGGTTCATTATTACTTATTTTTAACATTAGGTGGTAACACTTTTAATTGTGTTGCACATGATTTGTAATGATAATGTATACCAATGATATTTGATACCTTGCTTAACATTCCTAGATTAAATATTTTATATAATATATATCATACGATTTTTTATAAAGTTCAACTATCATTCAATTAGGTTTTTAATTAAGACTCTTGAAGATAATGTCAATGACATACTTGATTCGGTTAGATTAATGAACGAAGATGATGTAACAAGATTATATTTTTATAATATAAATCCAAAACCATTAAAACACTTAATAAATTATTATTACATGTCATTAATAGTTTATATAAATCTTTAATATTTCACTATATAAACATTACAATATCACTCTAGTAGGAAGTAAACTGACAAAAACAAAACCATATCACAATGAATAATGAGTGAGAGAGTACTATTACAAAATACTTATTAAAATTTATAAGAATATTATAAATTTTATATTTATTATATATATATATAATCAATTTTTAAAACCATTAATTATGTTAGTTAGTGAAAAATCAAATTTCTATTCAATGAGGTGGTATTCTGCAATGATCCAATTTCTAAAAGAATGAACGGAGTGGTGAAAAATAAAAATTTATAAATTCATAATTAATAAAATGTTATGAGAATAATATGAGTTTACTAACTACACAATTATATCAATATATTTTAGGTGGTTAATAGATTAAATACACATCAATCTTAGAGGGGGTAGTATGTACATACATATTGTTGAAGATCTGATTCCCTAAAGAATGGATGAAATGATAGAATATGTAAAATTTGATGATTTAAGAATTTACTAAGTAGATTTAGAAATATAATCATTCATCAAACAAATCCAATATATTTTCCCTAAGGGGTAGTGATTCCATACGTACTACATCACGTTATGGGGGCAATATTCTACACATACAAACGATCAACATGCTTGTTTCACATAGTGAATTCTATGAAATGAATGAATAATTGTTGTACATTTAATATAATTAAATTTTATTATATGGATGATATATAATTAATTATATTAACATGGTTGGTAAATTTTTTAGGAGTAACTATTATGAATAAAGACTAAGAGGAGAGAAACACTCTAGCCATGAACCTGGATATTCTTTTTAATTATCCTCAAAAATAAATATATTAAGGTAAATAAGGATCACTAAATTTTATGTTTTATAAAATAAATAACTTTTCTGAAAAAATGGAAAGAGTTTTAGTAATTAATTAAAAGGAATTGGTGTGTAATGAAGTGTTGTATGTGGTCCCTTTTATGTGTAAAGATAAGGGTAGTTCTAGAATTATCATAAATTATTATATTTTATCATTAAACGATTTTTAAGTGAATGATCATAATATTTGTTGAATTTGTGTTTTCGGAAATGCTATGTGATAAAATCCTTTGAATCACTCTTTTTGGAAACAACGATGTGTGTTTTAGTGTATTTTTATTTTACTTTTCACTTGACCCATGTGTACTTTTACCAAGGTTACTTTTCTATTCACCCTTATTAATTAATTAAAATTTACTCAATTAATATTTATATTACCACATAAATTGATTATAATAATGCTAGATATCATATTAATTTTATAAAATAAAATTAATGTCATTATAACAATTTATGTTTAATATAAGCACACTTAATGGTTAAAACCATTTTTTATGATAATTTAGTTTTTAATCAATTTTTTTTCAGTGATTTAAAATTAGAAGTGTAAATAATTTTTATGACAGAATTTATTTATTATAAATCAAAATAAGTTCATGAGACATTAAAATCGAACCATAACCAAATTTTATAAAAATATTAATTAATTTAATTAAAAGACATAAAATAGTTTAATTTTTTTAAAATTTCAATTTTAATTTAGATATAATTTTTTTTTGGAATGGGTTCTATAAGATTACATAATTTTTAAAAGCTTAAATTTATTTCTTAATTTAATAATTAATTAATTAATTGGTTTTATTACTTTCTATGTCATACATATATATTGATAAAGACATGAAAATTATATTTTTCTTAAAATCGAATTTTCAACTATGAATTGATATTTTTGGAAAATGCTCAAAAATTAATAATACGTAATTTTTTTAATTATAAATTTAAAAAATAATTTTATTTTTATCTAAATATATTTTAATAAAAAATATATATATAAATTTTAATACAAAATGAAAATTATAATGTTATTGTTTTTTATTTAAAATGTCATACATAAATTACAAATGTTTATAATATTATTTAATTATAATTATTTTAAAATATAAATAATTTCAATATTTTATATCAAATAGAGATATAGTTCATGTGATCATAATGTTATTTTAAAGATTAAAATATTAATTTAATTATATATGACATTCATTATTTTAGTGCATATGAAGAAAGAAATCACTTTCAAAATTATTTTAAGGAGAATATATATAGTGGAATCTTATGATGATACATTCATCCCCCATAAGAATCATTTTTTCTAGATTTTTTTTAAAACAATACTTTAATTATGTTTTAATAATTTATAGTAAGGGAATAAGATATAATTTTAAATATAAGTCATATTTTAATATCTTATGTAAAACAAGAAGAAAAGTATTATTCATCTATTGATTTAACTAAAGGGTTCATTTTTTTTAAAAGATCGATGCTTTATGTCCCCCTTTTCAACATACAAAAACTTTTATAGTTCCATTGAGAAGTTACACAATGTCCTTATTCCCATAATTTTGACATGATGTAAATTTTATATTTTTTACTTTATCATCTTGATCAAATGAATATTCATGATACTCTATCCTTACCATTTTTGATGTTACAAGGAATTAAAATGTATTCACTTTATTAATCATATTTCATGAATTATTTTTGGAAGAATTTAAATATTTTGAACCCCATTTCATATACCAATATACAATAAGGTAGGAAATTCAATAAATTTTCTATTACATCAACTGGTTGTTTGGTTCCTTATTACTCCGTCCATTATATTAAAAATATATTTTAGTGATGAGAACACTAAATTTAGTAAATTTACAAAGTGAAAAATATGGCATTAGAAGAAATAATAACAAATGAACTTCATTCCCCAACTTATAAGCCTTTATATTCGATCTATGTTATCTATGATCATTTTATTTTAAGGTTGTCTAATATAGTCAACTAATATAAAATAATAAGTTAAAATCATTCATTATGGTTTGTAATGTGAATGTGAAATAACCCAAGAAATCCTCTGGGAGTGTCTGACCATGTGTATAGTTATTCACTATTCTCCATGAACAAGAATTATGACCCAGATATAACTAACCAACTCATATGTGGGTTGTCACCCCTAAATGCATCTGTTTTAAAATTGCAAAAATTTTCCAATACCTATATAAGGATATAATTTCTATGTAATTCACTCAATCTCATTTAAAAAAAATAAATAGTTTCTCCAATATTTATATATATTCTAAGGGTTTTCACTAGTATAATATTATCTTAGTAACTGGATAACATAATAATTTAAATAATTCCAACCAAATAGTTTATCTATAACAGCGAAACTAGGATCATAATTTACTCATCAACCCATAATTTCATACCTAAATCAGAATTCATCTTTAACCAAACACTACAATGATACCTACCATAACACCCACAATCCTATGTTCTTAGATATGATTCTGAGGATACATAATATACAAAATTATATTTGATACACATATATGATTACTATATCATTCATAGATTTACAGTCCAACGATATTTTAGTTTATAGTTTTAGAGAATTAAAAAAAGGACTTAAAAATAAATATCATGAATTCCCTTTAAATAGAAAATTTTATTATTTATAAGTAGCTATTAAATACATAATGACTCTTCATCATGAAAATATATTATATACACAAGATACACATCTAGGCATAATATATATAATACTTTCTTTCATAACCACTAGAAATTAATATATACAAAGGGGTGAGAACAAACAATCAATAGAATGAAACATAATAATAAAGCATAAAAAGAGTGACGTGAGGCATAAAAATATATCATTATGAACATGGAATAATGACACATGAAATTATAACATAAGATCATGGAATAATAATGATCATATTATAAGATCATGGCATAAATGGACTATGGGAACTATATAAAAATGATATCATAGGAATATGTAAATGATCATTCCCTAGAGTATCATTATTATATGCTTAGTAGTACTCCCTAAGAAATCAAAATATGTTATTTATTACACAAAATTACATCATATTATGCAACAGATTACTTCCTAGGCTATTAAAAAGGAATAGGTTTACTCTATAATAACTTTTTGATATTCTCATGAGTTGTTAATATTACCCAATCCATTTGAGGGATATCTAATTCCAAGACCATCCATCACATAATTTGAATCATATATATGCACTCTATATAGTTTAAATCAATAAATAATAAAATTCAAGGGAAATATAATGGGTTTTATATTATTTTAAATAGGTTACTTAAGGAAAAAATTTATGATTTCATCAATAAACATGACATGATAAACTCACAAAAAACAAATAGGAGTCCAATGAATTTAATCAAAATTTTAGGTAAACACCACTCAATAGAGATGATCACACAAAAGGTATTTACACCATATATGATATTGATATATGTTTTATACATAATTTTCACCAATCAATAGATGTATGTGTCATTAAGTTGAGCACCCATCAATAAATTAGTGGAATATTGTGAATTTATAGAGGAAAATAATTGGATGTAAGTCATGCCAATGCATGAAGCTGATTAGTCAAGAAAAAAATTAGTGATGGATCATTCCCTTCAAATAAAATGAAATTCCATAATCCATCTTTGTAATGAACCTGGATGGTATCGTTTGAATTATTCCCTTGATAAAGTATACAACATACATGAAGGATAGTCAAAAGCATTAAAAAAATTTCTTTGAAAATAATAATTTCCTTTTTCCTTTTAAAATAAGTATAAAGTTATATTTTATTAAATAATTAGTATAATATATCCATTTATTATAAAAATTGATGTGTATGGAAGAATTATCTTAGAAAAATTCAAATGTGTATAAATACACATTTACATAGAAACATGTAAAATATTTTTATTTTGATAAAATACTACCAACATAAAAAAATTTAAATGATTTTATTTTAATTTTTTTTAATAAATTTTAGGTAATTGAAAATTCACTTTTCAAAAAAATTTAAAAAGGTAAAATTTCAATAAATTTTAAATAATTTCATTAGAAGAACACAATTTATTAAAATAAAATGTAGAAATTGTTTAGAATCCATTAAAACCTTTTAGTGAAACACACATTGTAAAAATAATGATAAAACCATTCATTGATGTGATGTGAAGATAAGTGTGAGGTTCACCTACCACCTTATAAAAAATACTGTGAAAAGGAAAAATATGTCTATAGATGAAAAATATCTATTGTAATTTATAACAGTTATTATATTATTATAATTATTTTAATTGTTGTATAATTTAATTAATATTAATAAAGGGATTTAATTTCCATAGAGAAAAATGAGATATACTATTTGAAATGATAATAGTAGGGAAAAGAGACATGTAATATTAAAATCATGAATGGATTTTACAACTAATATAAAAAATGACTTGTGTCAAGAAAAAAATTTCTACAAGAGTAACATTTTAATTAAAACCCTCGATGGAGAAATATATTGCAAATGAAAAATGATATTTTTCATTATGACTCTTGATGGCGATACTAGAGACGATTATATTTCAGAGTTTTAAAATGAACATAGATGATATATTATTATGATTTTAAAATAATAATATTATTAATCCAAAACCATTAAATACAGAATTAGTACCTTATTATTTCATGCCATTAATGGTATAAAATAGTCCTCAATTATTCTATACATAAATATACAAAAATTTCTCAAGTTTAGGGTAATCCAACCAAAACAATCATGTCATAATGATAGAATTAGTTTGACATTACTATTAACTAATGTTAAAAAAATATATATGTAAGGTTATATATTTAATATATATAGTATTTATCCATGAAATCCATTATTTGAACAATTAATGGAGGATGGTGATAAAAAGTGAAATTCATTATTTGTGGAGGGAGTAGTATTTATGTACACATAATTAATGAACCAATTTCATAGTGAAGTAATTGAGTGATGGTATTTTAAAATTCATATTTAATAATTAAAAAAAAATTTAAAATAATATTTGTTTACTAAATACACTTTTAGTAAAATACCTTGACTCTAGCAGTCTAGAGATAGTGGTAACATTATTATGTTGAAACTATATATACGGAATTACATCTTGTAGGACTGAATAATTTTGTAGTCTTAGTAAAATATATTCATTAATTAATTGAGAAAACCTTAGAAAACAAATAATAAAAAATATTTTCATTGAGATCTCCATTATTACTTTCTCATATCCCTACATTTCCATCATAAAACACTTTTTCAGGTATTAGGAAAAATAAAACATAATAAAGGGGAAAGAATAGATTTTCAGTAAGGGTATTCATATAATAGAACCTTTCATTAATAAAAAATAATAATCAACATGTCAAGTTAATCAATTGAAACACATGAAATTCAAAAAATAACATGAGAATAACATGGCAGGAATAAATGATGATCATGTAAATTCATATAAATAATCTAACAAGCTTAAAAATTATCCATAAATATTATAACTCATTGAAAAAAAAACAAGGAAATTAATAACCAATGTAATAATAAGGTAATTCATAATTTTTAAAATATGAATCTTATAGGAAAGGCCTTTCTCATGATAGTTTAAATCTATGGGTAGAAACCCATTTAATTTGGATAACTGGTTGGTCTAACGAGACATGTCAATGTATCAGAGGGCTATCAATAATCATCCCCACCCAGATCTTACTAACTCCAATGCATTCCTTAAATTAAAGGAGTGACACATAATCAATAATCAATTATTATTGATAAACTAACATATAAAATTCTAATACATTCTCTAATCAAATATATATATTTACAAACAATCTAGTGTAATATGGTGAATTTTAATAAACTTTTATATTCTAAATAAAAATAATCATAAACAATCAAATAAAATATTATGGATTGTATCAATAAAACATATCATTATAGTATGATATGTACAATAAAGGGTTTTTGTCATTGATCAATAAGAATACAATAAAAATTTTATTTAAAATATTTTTATGAAAAAAAATCCTTTCACGTAAAAATCTATTTAAAACACAATTTTCACAATGTTACTTAAAAATATATTTTAAAAAAAATATATTTTTTAAAAATATCCATTTTGAAATTATGAAATAATATTAAAAAAATTAAGTATTCATGATGGTATAAAATCCCATTCACACAGTACAATTTAAAACAAAGATTCCTTTTACATTTCTATAAAACCCAATCAAGCCATGTTTTGAAAAAAACATGGATAAACCATCGATTTTTAAAAAAAAATTAAAATGGGTAAAAAATTATTTAATAAATAATTTATAAATGGTAAAAAATAGTTTTCCAAACATTTTTATAAAAAATGTATTTTGATGAAAAACGATTTTCGATCGAATAGAGAAATAATGTTGGATTTTCATCAAAACATTTTATCAGTCAATTTAAGTACTAACGAATAGAATAATGGTACTGTAAATTTAAAAGAAATCATTGATAATTATATTAGAATAAAATATATTATTTCTAAGGTAGAAATATAAATTAATTCCACTATTCGATTCTTAAAAAAATATCAAATATTTATGAGATTGTGAATCAAATCCTTACGACTTTGGAAAATTCAGAATCATAAGCCCCAAAAAATAAATAATTTTCCAAGAATACATTATATTACATGAAGATAGGGATATTAATTATATAAAATATGAAATGGGAAGTATATACACAGTTAAAAATAATAAATTGTGAATACATAATATGTATCATTGAAGTAAAAGTGATACTAGAAACCCTTACCTAACGTTTGACTTCCTCCATATGTGTGTGAACGTCATATATAATAAATATTGGTTTATTATAAATATATTAATTAACCACAATATATATATATATAAATATATATATAATACCTTGTATGACCATATTACAACATTTTATTACATTTTTGTTAATGATATTTCATTATATTTATGGTTTTGAGTGTTAATTTCCCTATTTTGTCATGCGTGTTTTGTCATGAATGTTTTGTTTCTGGTAAATATATTATAGTTAAATCATAAATTAATATAAATTAAATTTATAAATGTTATTAATTTCATTATACAAAACCATATAACCATTCCTGAATTTATGGCATAGAATACGAATCACATTTTTTTGTGGATACACTATGTTGTACAGATACACGAGCGACGATATAATTTCTTTAATGGGTGAAAGGGTAAGTAAGTGCATGATATATTAATTTTAAGTAATTATTATCATCTAATATATATCATATATATTAACTAAGTTTATCCTAATAACATTCGTTCAAAATAAAAATTAAAAAATAAATCACATCTCTTCGTGTGGTGGTAGTCCTCCATACACACGAGCGATATTATCATATTTCAAATAGAATAGAAATTAATAATTAATATGTGATTTGATAAATCTCAGTGTTTAATTTTACAAAAAATATTTTACATATACATTAAATCCATCATAATATCCATCCATGGTATATTTTCATGGAGAACTAGTTATATTTGTACATGTGGTCATAGTTTATTATACACACGATATGACTATTTCATTTCGAAGGTGAAAAAAGTAGAGATGGATAAATAATATTCCACAAATATCATGACATATAAGTATATTTATGATACTTCTGTTTTTATATTTTATATTTTATGACTTAATTTAAATTTTATTAGACGGAGTAAAAAGAGAGAGCATAGTGGAAATAATTAGATTCTCTTAGAGAAACTGCATTTGAATGTCTTCTTAATGAACCTACTATTGGCATTTTGGGAATAAAATATTATCTAGAATGTTGAAATAGATGATAGGGAGGTATTTTGTATTTTTTTGGTCGCTCGAAAAGGATTTAGTGTTCTGAATATGTGAGGGTAGTGAGTTCCCTTGTATAATTGAGTAGAAGTGACATTTTTGTAAAATAATATATTCAATAATTAGAAGTAACTCTCCCCACAAGAGGATAAAAAATTTATAGTTAATGTGTTTAATATATTTTTTTGATAAATAACTACACAACAAGAAAACATGTTTTAAACATGTTTTTCTTCAGATTTTATGTTTCCTTTATTTTACCAGTTTAGTTTTAGAATATTATAGCTTGTCTTTTTGACCTAGGTAATTTATCTTTTAAGAAAGAAATAAAATAGGATTTAGTAGATAAATTTGAACTACTAATTATAAATATGGAATAGTATATGGAAAAAAATTATAATACATGCATTGGAAATTAATTTTTACAGTAATGTATGAAATGTAAAAAAACACCATTCTATCCTTAACCATGCCAAAAAACTCTACATTTTACAGGTCAATATATTCACTATAAAAGAACAATTGGTAAGTGAATGGACCATAGATGATATTTTTATAAATTCATAAATAACGTGGAAGAATATATGATTTTTATGAATTTAAAATCATTTAATATAATATCATTTATAATATAATAACATTAATATGAATTTTCACATTATTCATTTAATTTTAATTAAAAAAATTAATAAAATAATGTAATTAGAATATATAATTTTAAAACCAAAATGAAAATATATGTTAATGTAGATCAATTATTTAAAATAATAACTCATTCAATTTATTTTAATTTTAATATTGTTAGTATAATTTATTTTATTTTCCATTAATTACATAATTACTCCATTGATGTTTCTTAAGAATGTAATGTAAATATTTGATTAACAAAAATTAAAAATAAATTTACCACATAAAATTAATATCATTATTCTAAAAACTACCATCCATATTCATTTAAATATTTATTTTTACTCTATGTAAAGATATAATTGAAATTTAAAATCAAGAGGGTGACTTTTTGTCATATTCTTTACTTAAATTATTATATAAAACATTTTCTTGAAAAATTATCTGAAAACCCATAAAAATATATTAATATGATAAGGGTATAAATATGGAAATACAATTGGAATTGGATATGTTTTAGGTCATTTTAACCTTTATTTGTTTTAGTTTAACCCCATGGTAAACTCATTTCAACCTTTGTTATAGTAATTAATTTTTACTATTTTTACTATTCATTATGAGAAAAATGCATGTTTCCATTATTATATAATATTAATAATTATAATTTAGAATATGGAATAATTATTAAAATATTAAATTCACATAAATAGAAATATTTAATTTAAAATTAAACCCATCGATGTGATGAAAGAGTAGTTTTCCAAAGAGAAAATTTTCATAACTATAGAATGTTTTAATATCATGATTTAATATTAATTTGATTCTAATAAACTAAATTGATTTTATTATAATTTAATTTAATTTTTCCCCAAAATAATTTAAATCAAAATGTAATGATAAACATTTTAAATGAAAAGTTAGTTTTCAATTAAAACCAATATTTTCCACTGTTCATTGAAAAATGAATCATTTCGAAAAAATACAAAATATTATCCCTAAGATAATTTTGATATGATTATTTTGAATGTTATGTATGTTTTATCAAATAAATTTTATGAAAGTTATTATTTTTTTAAACATGTGTGCAATGGGTGATGAAACCCACTTTTTGATATATATATTTTGGAAAAAAATTATTTCAAATGCTTTTTTTAATTTATAAGTATAAAATAACCATTTAAATTTGATTTTTAAATTTTTAAACTATAAAATTTTCATAATTTAGTACATTATATTCATACACATCAATTTAAGAGATTTTTTATAATAATCTTGTTTAAATAATAATATTTTAGTATGGTATCTTGCCTAGTTTAAATATGGTGTTGTGTGCATTAGAAGATATCAACATGAATGAATTTATTTTAAAATAAATATAACATAAAGTATCATGGATTTATATTCTCTTATAATCATGGTGTTATGTGGCATATATGCTATCAAACATGATGTTCTTATTTTAGAAACTTCGGGTGTTACATTCTGCCCCCAAAAAATTGTATCCTCGCAATTTAATATTGATCAAGGTAAAAAAGGTTTTGACATTTGAAAATGGATTGGTTAGAATCCCATATCATAAAAAGTTTTAATAAAACTTCCACTTGAAAAGAGATAAAATGAGGTATGGAGTTTATCTAAAATAACACATTATTTGGTTTCCATCTAGGAAAAAATTACTGGGATGTGAAGACATAGAAAAGGATAGAAATCATAGATAATTATGGAGTGCGATAAGGATAACTGGTCCCAAGAAAGTTAACAATCTATAGAATTTAATTACCACCATGAAAATAATAAAAAATGGGTGAAAAGCCAATTGTTTCATGAGAAATGAAGGTATTAGAAAAAACTTTATATTTCAAGATCCTTTTGAAGAATTATTTTACCATATAAACAATAAAAATAAAAAATATACTTACTTGAAAAGAATAATTTCATTCATTAATCAATTTCTTCTAAAATATCTTATTTTACTACAAATAATGAGTATTCATGTTGAAATTTATATAACTGATGAACTAAAATTAACATTTAAGAGGTAATAAGATCAATAAATAAAAGTAGATTGATTCATCTGATATTTTCCAAAACCAAAAATGGTTTGTAGGAGTTATCCAGAAACACCCAAATTTCAAGTTAATCCATTCCATAAATAGTAAATCTTAACACCTTTCGAAAATATATTAGATAAAATTAAAATTCCACAAATTTAAGAGGTATGCCACTAAATTTTTCAAATCAACCTTAAATTATATTCCCCAAATAATATAAAGTATATATTAATGTCGAATAATAAATAAATGAATACCTTGGTCACCATAAAATCTTATTTAAAACTAGAATTCATCATAAAATTAAATATCTGGTTGGTGAATATATTTCATAAATCCAAACATTACTAAACTCAAGAAAGGATAAAAGTAACCATAAAATCTCTAACCAATTTCATGGTTAAAAATATTATCACATAAACATATCTTTATCATTATTATCTCAACATAGAGCACATATTAAGGGTTATCTTCCCTCAATCATGTGTTTTTGAAAAATATTAACCTATCATTTAGTCACTTTTCCGAATCATCGGTTCAATTCAACATATTCTCTGAAATATTTAAATAAAAGTACTACTGTATAATCCTTATGAGTTTTAAAATTCTTATAATCCCAATGTAATTGATAATATATGCCTAAAAAATAATTCTGGAAACAAATTATAAAATAACATCAATCATTCCACTATATTTGTAGTAATAACATAAGAATGACTTTGACCCTTATCTTCTTCTGAGGTGTATTCCCTTGATGACTGAGGAAGTCATTTACATAGTGCCCTATCTCATTAAAGTTGAAGCATTGAACATTATAATCTTTTTCATTTCCCTCTAAATCAAGATCATGGTGGGCTCTCCATCTATACATGAATAAATATACAATTCCCTTCAATCATGTACCTAAGTGTTTCCGTTCAGAATTATAACATTGGAAAAATACATATTTCCCTTTGTCCATTTACACATATTTTTTTATGTCATCATATTCTTATCATTCTTCCCTCAAAACCAATAATACATAATGAATTAATTATATTTCATGATAGAGCATGTATATCATGGTGTGATGAGAATGCTTGGGTGACTAGTTCCCTTCAATGGATTAACATAATCCCATAAAATAAATGACCCTTATTTCACTTTGGATTAGGTGGATTGATATAGTTACCATTACATATACTATAGACCATTTCTAAATAGTATCATACACTATATTAGTTCATAACATCATGATACTTAATTTATAATATGTCAAGTAGTAAATCACTTAGCATATATTGATAAATTAATTCTTGGCTAATATTATAATCATAAACACAGTTTCCTTGGGAATCTCTTCAAATCATAAATATTTTCAAATATATAATAATTATTTTAAAGAAAATTTGAAATAATTAAAGAATAACCCCCAGTAGTGTCAAATGAGGTGAAATGTTATGTCTGTTTTCATTTAATAGTTAATTCCCATGTCACTCTCGATTCATCATTTTCATAGTTTTTACCACTAGGTATATCTCTTCCGGAACCATGTCCACTTGTAGTATCTAGGTAAGGATGTATTTCTTTGAAGACCAACAAATTCCTACTATCCCAAAACATTTTGTTGTTCTATTATACTTACACATATGGTTAAATTAAGTCATAGGTATATCTTCCATAATATATATTTTTCGAAAATATAGTTCCCAATGTCTCTATTAAACTTTTTATGATACCAAATATTTGAACCCCAACTGTAATAGGCAAGACCTAAGGGTTACTTCATTAAATTAACACTAGACTCAAAGTATTGTATCCCGAAGGACCAAAAATGTTTGTAGTTTTGGTAGACTATATGCCTACATGAACATAAAATACATTTGAAAGGATAAAATACAAAAATATATTTTATTAGAGAATTAAATTATTCAAATTATCACTTACCTACAAATCAATTAAAAATCACGTACTATTATCTTATAAAAAAACAAAAAAAAGTGCATGATAAAATAATAATTTAGGATATGATTATATTGAATGTTATCATGAATAAATAAGAATAATAAATATTTAAAGGTAAAAAATTAAAACATATTACATTTAAACAAAACCATGTGCATAATATGGGTGAAATAAATGATGATCAAATAAATCATTATAAATAATCATATGGTCTTGAAACATATCCATAGATATTATAATTAATCATATATTCACATGAATATCAATAAATAATCTCATAATAATATAACTATTAATTCCAAAAATATGAAACATTCTTTTAAGACCATTCACAAGACAGTTTAAATCAATAGGTATAAAGCCATCTAATATGATCGTCTAAATTATCTCATGAGAACTATCAATGCATCGAGGGGATATCTATAACTAGGATCCACCAATCACTTACTATGTCAATTGAATCCCTCAATTTAATGTGGTGAGACATTATAAATATAAATATTCATATATAATAACTAACATATAAAAGATTAATACTTACCCCAATAAAACAAACATAATCATATACCATCAAGAGTAATATGGTGAATGGTAATAAATATTTTTATCCTTAGTCAAACAAAACAAAAACCATCCAACGAAAAAAAAATATTATATTAATAAAACATACCCCTATTTGAATATAGTTACAATAAATGGATGATGTTATTGTTTAATAAAAATACCATAGAATGTCATTAAAATCATTTTATAGGGGAATACGATTTTCAAATTGATTTTTTTAAAACAAAAAATTCATCTGTTATTTTGGAAATATTTTTATTTAAAAATATCCTTCAAAATCATGTAGAATATCCTTTAAAACAATGAGCATCCATGATGGTATAAAATTATATTATTTACATAGATGTTAAAACATTGATTAATTTCACTTTTTTAGAAATAGCCAAATTGGAATTGTTTTGTAAATGACATGACGATTCCTATAATTTTATTAAATGTTAAAATGGATAAAAATATCTTTAATAAATCATTTGGAATAATTTAATAACATTTTAAAAAATAGAAAACAAAAAATTTAATGAAAACTGATTTTCGGCCGAAGAGAGATATAAGGTCAAATTTTCATAAAAAAAATTTCTCAATCATTTTAAGTTTTAAAAAGAATGAAATAGTAATATTACATTACTTAGTTCATCAATAATGTAACAACCCCTATTCTAGAACTCTATCAAATTTCTGAAATATAATGGTTACGAGGCCTCAAGCATACCACCCCATATTCCATAGGCTACCGACTAGCAATGGGATTTTGATTAGTTTAGTGGGGAGACAATACCCTTATTTATAGAGTGAAAACATAGTTGGATAATCCAATAATAAATAAATTTTAGAGTTCATGAATAAATTATATGATACAATATAGTGGAAAACCATCAATAAAATCTAATTGAATGACCAAATAACACAATAATGGAATAATGTATTGTCACGCCATAATATAACTAAATTTAACACAAGAATTAATAAAAAATAAAGAACTAGAAAACTCATAATAACCCAATTCCAAAAAAAATATTCTTGGTCCTGTCTCCAAACTGAAACTCATCTAGCTAGAAAAAAACCAGTATCACGTTAATTTTCCCTTGTCCAACCCTACATCTATGTAATTTACTTGGTTACCAAACCATATATCGAAAAGGGTGTGTTAATAACTTAGTAGGTCGACACCACCAAGTCTAAACATAACTAGTTTGATAATAAGTTTATTCAATATCTAAATAAATGAGTATATTGGTTAATAAATAAATTAAATTAATTCCACATAAACCTAATTTAGCCCCATGCTAGAATACCATTTAACATGTATTACAACCATGAAAGCCATAACCATATAGTCGTGTAAAAACATAACCTTCATTGACCCTATACCATGATGTATCAGTGCATGTATCACAATGACTCCAACCATAGCCATCTAAACATGGTAGAACAAAAAATTGTAACAAAGGTATAAGTATCAAAAATCTAGTTCAAAACGCATTGTATAATTATTTCAGTATTTAATTACGATCGAGCTCCATATATAATCATTTCAAAATGTATATTTGAGAGGGCCGGTATAAAATCATTTTATCATGTCTCAGGGTATAACGAGATATATAATTTTTTCAACATGTCATAGGTAATTGCCCGATATATAATCATTTTAGCATTTCCCAAGGAATAGCTCGGTATATAATAATTTCAACATTTAAATCAAGCCTACACCCAATATCAGTATTACAACATAGAAATCACAACTCATGTCATAAAAATAAGGATATCCAAATATTACATCATAGATATCAATTCTTAGTTATTCAAATTAACATTCAAAATTCAATTTTAAATTTCATTTTTCATTTGGTATTAATCCAAAAACTTGTAAGTCACATTACTAATTAGGAAAATACATGGTGAATAAATATCAATTAAAAATCTATGTAATATTTAATTCTAAACCCACATTAATACTTTAATCAATTCATTAATGAACAAGGGTTATCTAACTTGAACGGTAGGGAAAAAATTCAATAGCCAACTAGAGGCAAACAGGCTCAAAGGAATAACCAAATTCATCCATTATTGATTTCAAGACCATGATATTTTTGTGATATTCAATATAGGACATACTTGACAATGATCAAACCATAGGGTTAAGGTTTACACCCTGACCTTTAATCAGTGAATAATGAAATGCTTCTGGGTAAAATGAAAACAATGATGAAGTTACTAAAGGCCACAAATTGAAAATAGATCAAAACAAATCAAGATCAAAATTAAAAAAGACCACTGTATAGATATTACACCGTAATGGATGATAATCAAATGTAGATAAGGGAAATCCTAACCAAAACCCCAAACCATAGATAAAATTAATGATGAGGTTTCCCATAATAAAAAGAGGCACTCCAAAATCCCCTAGAATCTTTCCTAGGGTCGAGAGGAGAAATATTCATTTGAGAATGAGAAAATACCAAATGCATGACACACTTAAAAACATTGATTGGAAAATTATACAATGAGTAATTAATTTACACATCATGTATTTCTTTTTCAAGGGATAAATTAAAAAACTCTTCACCTTTTTTGAATATATAATTTACCAAAACATTACATGTCATGTGATTGGTTCAGGACATGTAACCACTTAACATCATGTATCAGTTCAAGACATGTGTCTGATGGATTTGATATGTCATGTATCTCATTTACACAATGTTTAAAAGTACTACATATAATTTTTAGACAATTATCCTTATAAAAACCCAAAAAATAATTAATCCAACTCAATTTACAGGAACCCATGGTATAACAAGACCCATTTACATCCATACTACATAAAATAATGTAGAATACCAGAATAGCTACTTGTTTGGATAATCTCTAGTTTTCTCAAGTTTTATCACAAACCATGTATGTGTTTCTTAAAAAAACCTATGTCCCTAACAAAACATGAACACCAAGGTTTAAATATGAGGAAACTTTTTACTAAAACAAGATTAAAAATACACAGAGAGAGATGTACCTAGAAAAATGATGAAATATTATAATTTCCCCACCATATAACATTTCATCCCTTAGATAATTCAAGCATTATTGTGAGGTCTTGAAGAACACATTTAGATACTATTATAACATATCAAACTCCCTCTCATAGGTCTCCACTTGAACTCACCCATGCTACTAATTCACTCAAACCAAATGAATTTCCCAACCCCAAAGATACTTCCCATTATGGCCCGTAACTCATATCAGATTATTGTCGAAGGATGCATCAATATTAAGTTTGACATATTCTACACGTATCATATGATAATGGTATGTATAATATCTATGAAGTTGTGATATGTGAACTAAGTCATGAATGGAACTATAGAGATATGGAAGAGATAATTAGTGCGCCACTAGAATGAACCAATCCACAATCTCAAACAACCTGAAAAACCTGGGTGATAGCTTTCTCTATTTCTTGATAAGATGTTTCCCAAAATTAGGATACATAGGAATCAAAAAAATGACTATCTTTGAACTCAAAAGGTCATCTCAGATGGAAAACATATGATTTCTTCCAGCTCTGTGTAGTAACCAACCTCTTCATGATCAACTGAACCTCCATAGTAGCCTCTTCCAAGAGGCTAGGAACAACAACCACTGACCCTCCTACCTCCAAAAAAATAGTGTAAAACCATAATAAATTCTATACAATTCCTCAAAAGGTTCCATTTTTTTCAATTCGTGGAAGATATTATTATATGAAAGCATCACGAGATCCATATGCTTCTTCCATGAACCACCAAATTCCATAACATAAGATCATAAAATATACTAAAAAACTGGAATAATATGCTCAAATGGACCATCATTATATGGATGATAGGAAATAATCAAATGAACATGTGATCCCTTGGCCTTCTAAAGACCCTTCCTAATATAAAATTTGAAATTGGGATCTCTGTAAAAAATAATACACCTTATAAAACTGTGAAATCGAACTATATTTCACATTTAAAGACCACCTTGATCATCAACTATGAAGGTATTACAGACATAAAATAAGAGGAATACCTTCATCAGTTGACCCACAATCACCCATACAATACCATTCTTATAGGGTTTCTAAGGTTATCGTGTCATAAAATCTATAGCGACAGCATGCCATTTCAATTTAGGAATTGGAAGAGCCTTGAAAAGGGAAGATGACCCCTTATTAACATCATTCACTAGATGAAAAGTATAACATCTCACCAAAAAACCCACTTGCTTCTTCATTCCTTACCACCAGTACTATCTATGGAGATCATGATTCAACTTTTTCAAACCAGGATGTACAACCCATCTAAAATATTGGAACTCCCTCATCACAAACTCATGTAATCCCATAGGAACAAAATCTTTTCCACAAAAAAGAAGAGAAATTATAATATCAAGAGACCATTATGATGGTGTATCCCAACCAAATAAGTTGTATCTAAAAACTAATTCCTCTATATTATATTATTTATCTATCTTGATCTGGTCCAAAATCATTGGTATAATATATATCAAAGTCATATTTACTCATCCCTGGGACTCCTGGAAATTTAGATTAATGTATGAAAAGAGTTTAATCATTAACCACTCATCCCAAGACTTCCCATTTATATTAAATGTATTTAAAAGTATTAGTAATGACATCCCCTTTGACTGGGGTGTAATCCAACTTTATTTTTAAAAACTACTTACACTCAATGCACCTCCTCTATGGAGGGATCATGTCTCATTGAGATAAGATATACATGTGGATCATGGGGTCTATGTAAACCAAAAGATTATCACCCATGAGATAATGAATCCAACATATCAAATAATGTTCCACTTATTCTAACTCCAAATTATGAGTGGAATAATACATCTCATATGGTCCCAACTATCTAGATCAATAAGAAAGAACTCGATCCTTATACATTAGAACTCATCTAAGTATAACTCTAGATGAATCACAGTACATAGTGTAAGATTTACCTTTACTAGGTAAAGTGAGGGTTGGTAATGAGGTTAGACCTCCCTTTATCTCCAATAATTCTCTATCTAATGATTCTGAACAAAAACATTTCACTTCATTTTTGTTCATCCATGACATCGGTGATTCCATATTGGAAAATTCTTGGATAAAGCTCCAATTATAACATGGTGAACCCATAATTCTCTACACTACAAGAAATTTAATTGTATTCTCCAATGATATCATGTCTGAAACATTATACGGGTCCACTAACACTTCTTACATTGAGATATCATGGATGAATAACTGCACATTATCAATCCAGAAAAAAAAATTGTTAAGTTTTTTATAATTTCAATGATCTATTAATGTATCGAAGAGGATGTCAAGATGTTGGGCATGATCGTATTATGAACAGGAGTACACAAAGATGTCATCGAAAAAAAACAAATCTAGAAAAGGATAAAATATATTATTCATCACATCCATGAATATTATTGGTGCGTTGGTCAAAGAAAACAGCATAACTATGAACTCATACAATCCATAACCGATCCTCAAAGCAGTTCAAGGAATCCATGATGGTATAAACCTAAAATGATGGTATCCTAATATAAAATAAATTGTAGAGATGATCTGGGGAACCCTCATATAATCTAAAATATCATCAATTCAAGAGAGGGATATCGATTTGTGACCATCATCTACTTCAATCCCCAATAATCCACACATAAGAACAAAGTCCCATAAACATTTTTAGTGAAGATAAATGAAGAACCCTAACGTTAGATACTATTCCATATGAACCCATTAACTTATTGGTCATTCTATTGAACTTTAAATAGCTGATGATTTTTGTAAAGGCCTATATTTTCTATATAATTTTTTTATTATATCGAATTATTATGAGTCTGCAAATATTTACGATCTGTGATTTTGAGGAAATGTGTTCTCGGAATGAATTTTTGAACTTTTTTAGGCACGTTTATTTATCGTATGAGTGGTGTTTTATAACTTTTGAACCAGTGCTCCGATTAAAATTCTGAGGGCACCATTGAATCTACAGCTCCATGATTATCTTAAGGGAGACATTACGTTTATAGTAGTAGGTCTGGGAGAAAAGTTAATTTTTTAAAATTTTAATAGAATAATAAAAATAAACTCTTTATTTTTATTTTTTTCTTCTACACAAATGGAAAAGAGGAGTGTGGAACCCGTGATGTGTCAAGCCAATAAATGGTTTGAACTTTCAATCTAAAGTAACAACATTTTTGGGGAATTAAGAAGGTTCCTAATTTATGAGCACCCATTAATTCCCCATGTCATTTCTTACCGTCCCCCCTCCACTATTTATATGAAGCATGGGGAGAGGTGTCAGCACAGCTTTGCTAAGAAATGTAGTGCTGAAGGATTTCTGAGACGCCAAACCCTTGGAGGATGATGCCGGTTCTAGCGAGCAGTGACATGCGACATCGAAACCCCAAACCGAAGGATGAAGTGAAAGCAGTGTAATTGGAATCCGGTGTCTGGAATGAAGATCAACGATCCACCATAAAGTGTAGACTTTCTCCAATGTGTTTAAAAGGTATGGATTTTGATTCTCATTTATTTCAATTGATTTTATTGAGCCCTTTATCCTCTCCCATGTTATGAGCTGACGTGGAGGGCGCGGGCTTAACGAACCTGGCCCGAACCTTCCACTACTTTGCTACACCCTCAGGTTCTCCATGGAATACCACCAGTGCAGTGACACTGACCAGCTACAATGAAGGAGTGTTCTCACGCAGGCTGTAAGAGGAGGCATGAAGCAATGTCGTGTTAGTCATCAGAACGGCCAGCACTGGCCAGCCGCAGAGGAGGTGTCCGCGTTGTTGCGCACCGTCGGTGAGAAAGGGACCGCGACTAATCAACCACGATGATCAGAGGAGGCGGTTAGCACTTTAGTTGGCAACAGAAGAAGAGGTGGCCCAACCAGTGCGCCTCTGGAGAGTGGGAAGGCTCTACGACCAGTGCGCCGTCGACGGGAAGAGGTCGTGGTGGAGGAAAAACGCACTCCTCTGGCGGGTTATGTGGTGACTGGGAGGCACCCACGTCGCACCACCATTTTACAAACCGAACGTCCTCTGGGCTGTTCGGGTGTTTGGGAGACTAGGGGTCACCCACCCTCCTCTCCAGCTGAAGCATACAGTTGTGGGGCATCCCCCCTTTCCGGTCATGCCATACGCGGGCTGGGTTGACCCCTTACAGGTTTCACCCTACGAGGGCCAGGAAGCCCCCTTGAGGGCCGCCTGGCGGGCCGACATTTCGTACCATGCCCTTTCGCACCGAGACAAACCATGGACCAATGTGCAAAGCACTCCGTAACCCCGCCCATACTGGGTCGGGCTGGGTCGGTCTAACCGATTTAGACCGTACCAGAGCCCAACTGGGCCTAAAAACACTTAAAGGGCCATATCATGAGAACTAAACGTCCGTTTGATAGTGTGTAGCAATGGGATTCTTGGATTGAGAAGGTTCTTTTGGTATACTCCTATTGGGTTTGGCAGATAGTTGGAGTATGGCCAGGTTGATTCAATCCTGAATCCAACCGGGCCCCCGAAACTGAAACACTTATAACTCACAGACCGAGCGTCCGATTGACTTACCGTCTGTCGCATTGAAACCCTTAAGACATTGCGGTCCTTTTGGTTACAACTTTGTTGATATTTTTTGAGGTAGATTTAAGAACAATATCTCAAGGGGCAGATATTACAGAACTCGAGCGCACCGGGTGTGAGGAATCTACTCGCTGGCAGTGAGGTGGATATTGGTGACAGATCATACGGTGTTTAGTACCGAGAGATATTTTGTGGGTCAGCACCGATCTTATGGGGGTTAGCGCTCAATGATCCTATTTGTGTTAGAGTATATCGATTATGTGTTTGTCAGATCCTATCTAGGTCAGTACTCAGCGATCCTATGTGGGTCAGCGCATACCGATCTTGTGTGGGTCATATCCTTTGTGGGTCAGCTTGGGTTAGTTACATATTGATCCTAGTCGGATCAGATCCTATGTATTTCATTGTGAGGGTTAGTACCTATCGATCATGCGTGGTTCAGTCTCTGTATTGTTAGAAACAATGCCTCTTGATAGAATAAGAAGATCCAGCTTCGCGACTAATCATATGTACTTCTATACCTCATTGAAAACCTGGTTTGAGCTGAGAATTTTTTTGAGTTGTGTCTATTTCTTTGTGATTTGTGATTGAGATCATGCTTTTTGTTTTTACATTGTGTAATTTTGAGAGACCTTCGGGGGTATTGGGGTCCTTACTGGGTATTGTTATATTCATCCTAGCACGGGCTTCCCCCACACCTTGTTGTGTCTTGTGCAAACGACATGCAGCTAGGATGAGGTTTGAGGGATCCAGGACTAGGTGGTACGCAGAGGAGATATGGGGGCGTGGAATGCTGTGGAGGCTATTGGTACATACCCTTCAGGTAGGATCCTTGGAGGACGACCCTGGTGCTATTTTCCCTTTTTTAGTTGTACTTGTATCTGTTAGTTGGGCTTGTATTCTGGCCTAATTACTTTTATCAGTCTCTTACTATAGAAATTTTCTTTATGGTTGAATCTTGTTACATTCTAGTGTATGTGTTTGTAAAAGTTTAAAGGAAATTCCTTCCCGTTATAGGGATACACCTTTCCAATTCTAGTTGTCAAGCCCTAGCCTATGGAAGGCAGGATTGGGGGTACTCAAGGTATGGGCCCTAGGGGATGGGTCATGAAAAAGTGGTATCAAAGGAGTTGGTTCTACCTAAGAACTAAGATTCTGATATATTTAATGTAGCAAAAGTTTTATGTGTTATTAGTGTAGTTTGCAGTTCTTGGAGTCCATTGTTGGTGCGACGGCTGACGCATCCATACACCAGGACCCTGAATTCTGACTTCCAACTCAATACATGGAAGCACTTATTGTGTGTGTTTTTGAAGAGTCTTTTCTTGTGATTTTTTTGACTCAGCTCACCAGGTATAATTTATTGACCATGGAACTCATGTCTTCTTTCAATATTATGCTATGTAGAAATCCATCCAGGATTCCTGAGAGAGTACACGATGAAGGCACACCGAGCGATGTGGCCTTGGTTCTAGGACCTCTTACAGTGTTAGCACCATCGGGTGGTGTACCAGCAGCACCACTACCCATTGAGCAGCCATTGCCACCAGACCCACAAGTAGAGGTTGCATGTCGACTAAGCGCATTTCAAGTGTTTCAGTAGAAGAGGCCTCAGAGGTTTTGAGCCGAGACGGACCTGAAGGCGGCTGAGGATGGGTTGGAGGTTGTAGTTAGAGTTTTCCTCTTGGTTGGGACACTGTATGACCTTATGGTGATCCTAGCATCCAGTCTTTCCCAGATAGAAACAAGAAGATGGTGGAGCATGATGCTCCAGATACATGAGGAGGCAACCCTCATATCGGCGGACTTCGAGAGCCTGTTTAGGGCATTCTTCGTCCTAGCGACCTTACGCTCTGTGTTTATACTGGAGTTGCTGCACCTACAGTAGGGAAGAATTAATGTTTTCCAGTACACGGCGAGGTTCACTGATCTCTCCCACTACTCCACCAAAATGGTATGTGACCTTTTTTCATGGCCCGGACCTTTGAGTAGGGTCTCTGACGGGTGATTAGAGAATTGATGAAAACACTCATCATTCTGTCGCATTTTAGGGTGCTATAGTGAGCATTTTTGGTGGAGAGATTCCTAGTAGAGTAGGCACTGACAGCGAGACCCACCACCAGGAGACACATAGAAGAGTCATCTATGGCTGTTAGTAGACAGATGGCATAGAGGTCCAAGTGGACCCGGGCTTCTGGTGGACGACCCTAGGATGGAGGGTCAGAGATGTGGGGCTCTCAAGATAGAGGAGGTCAGATGAGGGACATTTTGTGCTACACATGTTGCAGGTAGGGTCACATGGCTCGTGATTTCCTGACCCACTATTCGGAGAACCAGGAGATTGTCAAGGGACCGCTGAGGGAGAGGAAGAGGTTTGAGTGAAGAGGTCCACTGGGTGGAGGATATGGAAGGGGAGCTGGCTGTGTAGCAGGTGATGGGAAGCGATTCATGGTTCTACCTTCACCACCACAAGGTGGCCCACCCCGACCACAGGGAGCAGGTGGATAGGGGCAATATCTGCTCCAAGAAGGTAAGGACTACTACCATGAAACTCTGGATATTATTAGTGGTACAATTTGTGTATACTCAAACATAGATGATGTACATATAGACACGTGCTCCAGTCTCGCTTTTTTTCCAAGACCCTCGTTCATAGCATGGAGATTCTGGTAGAGTCGTTGGCTCGATCCTTAAGGATAGAGACTCCTATAGGAGAAGATTCGATGATTAAAGACTGGTGATGGTAGTGTGAGCTTACTCTAGGAGGTGAGAGCTTTGGCTGGGATCTTCTAGTAGCAGTGTCGAGGCCTTACGGTGTCATCATGGGTATGGACTGGTTATCCATAGTCTATGTCCAGATTGACTGTATTAGATGCAACGTGCGGTGTGTCTGCATAGATAAAATCATTTTTTCCATTACTGGTGAAAAGGGAACCTTTTTAGCACATGATGGAATTACACGGAGGTGGGTGCAGCTAATTACACATCAGTTGGATATTATTACCCTCGTAAAAGTAGATGTTGAGATTCCGAGATATCCTATAGTGGTGGAAGAGTATGTTGATGTATTTCTTGATGATGTTATAGTACTACCTCCATATAGGGAGGTATAATTTTACATTGACTTGTTCCCCAGGACGACACCGATATCTACACCCGCATATCGGATGGCTCCCACGAAGCATCATGTGTTACAGGTACAGTTGGAGGACTTACATAGAAATGTGTTCACAAGGCCCATTGTTTCTCCATGGGTATCCCCATTTTTTGTTTTCCAAAAAGGTAGATTGGAGTTTGAGGATTTGTGTGGATTATTGGCGCCTGAACTAGGTGAATGTGAAGAAAAAATATCCACTTCTGAGGATTGATGATCTATTCGATCAGCTGAAGGGAGCTCGTTTGATTTTGAAAATAGACCTGAGATCAGGTTATCATCAACTCATGGTACGAGATGAGGATATGAATAATATACAATTCAAATTTCGGTATGGCCACTATGAGTTCATGGTTATACCATTTGGCATGACCAATTCCCCAAAAGTGTTCATGGGACTCATGAACATGATTTTTTAGTCATACCTCGATCGCTTTTTAGTGGTGTTCATTGATGACATCTTGTTATACTCAGCGATGGAGGAGAATGCATATCATCTGCGGATAGTTCTAGAAACACTTCGAGTGAACCAGCTTTATGGTATTCTCTCTAAGTGTCAGTTCTAGATACGAGAGGTCCACTTTCTGGGACACATTATCTCAGAGGCTGGAGTTACAGTGGATCCAGCGAATATAGAGTCTGTGATTTCTTGGGAGCAACCCAAAAGTGTGACCAAGGTGCATAGTTTCTTGGGGTTGGCTGGATATTACCAAAGGTTCGTTCCCGACTTTTATAGAGTTTTGGAACCTATTTTAGTATTGAAAAAGAAAGTAAATCCCTTCGTATGAAAAAAGAGATGCCAGGAAAGTTACCAGGAGATGAGGGAGAGACTGACGAATACCCCCATCCTGAGGCTACTAGAATAGGAAGTTGAGTAAGTATCCTACTCCAATGCTTCAGGGACAGGACTTGGGTGTTTCCTGATGTAGGAGTGACCAGTGATCGTCTAAGGCCCCCAACAGATGAGGAAACATGAGCAAAACTATGATACACATGACTTGGAGTTAGCAGTAGCGGTCTTTAACTTGAAGGTGTGGTTACATTATTTGATGGGTGAACGTTTTATTGTCTACTATAATCACAAGAGTCTCAAGTATATCCTCTCTCAGAAGGACTAGAACCTGAGACAACAGTGATGTCTAGAGATCACTAAGACTATGACTTTGAGATAGTCTATACTCTTGATAAGGAAAACGTGGTAGAAAATTCACTTAGCAGGAGGTTTGGACTACAGTTGCTGATTGAGGAAACATAGTATCTAACCGCGTTGTAGATATCCATCATTGATAATGATGAAGAATCTTAACTCTAATCTATGATAGTCACTCCTCCACTCTGTCAGTGAGTTAGGGAGGCGCTGCTTGGGGATATTGGCTGTGAGGCTCGACGTGATCAGATACCCTCAGGACAGGCACCTGATGGGTTTTCTGAAGATGGGGAGCACATAATCCTCTTTAGAGGACATACCATGGTACCTTTGGCACTACGAGATGAGGTGTTGAGGGAGTTCCACATCTCCCCTCTCGAGGTACATCCTTGTGTGGTGAAGATGTACTAGGACCTCTGACATCAGCACCGGTGGCGAGGGAAGAAGAAGGTAGTAGTGGAGTTTGTTTCCAGATGCCTCACTTGTCAGCAAGTGAAGGCTGAGCATCAGGTACCAGTAGGCTTAACATAACCACTAGAGCTGCTGAAGTAGAAGTGGGATGAGATCTCCATGGAATTTGTGACAGGGATTCCACGTATGTCCAGGGGACATGATATCATTTGGGTGATCATTGAATGAATCACCATGTCGTCCAACTTCCTACCTATCTAAGAGTAGGGATTAGTAGAGGGTTTGGGATGGCTCTACATAAATAGATTGTAAAACTTCATGGGGTGATATCGACGATCATCTGTGACTGTGAAACACCTTTTACATCCATGTTGTGGAAGGGATTATAGGAGGCATTTCAGACTCAGCTACGTTTGAGCATCACCTTTCATCCTTAGATGGATAGTCAGGCAGAGTTTACCATTCAGACTCTGGAGGACATTCTTTGTGCATGCGTTATAGATTTCGGACATAGTTGGGAGGAACACTTTCCTTTTGTGGAGTTCGCATACAATAACAGTTATCACTCCACCATCAGTATGGAACCATTTGAGAACCTATATGATCGACCTTGCAGATCACCTCTATACTGCACAGACCCAGGGGATTTAGCACTTACGGGTCTAGAGTTGGTACGAGCTACCACTAAGAAAGTGCAGGTCATCCAGCAGTGGATGAAGACTACATAGAGCAGACATAAGTCTTACGTTGACAGGATACGATGACCCTTAGAGTTACAGGAGGGGGACCACGTATTCCTTCGAGTATCTACTCTATGGGACTACAGAGATTTTTCCAAGGACGAAAATTCTCACCGAGGTTTATTGAACCTTTTCCGATACGTCGGAGGATAGGTGATGCGGCATACCGCTTGGCTATCCACCATAGTTGGAGGGGGTGCATGATGTCTTCCACGAATCCTAGCTGAGGAGATACATGCATGACCCATCTCACATCATTGACCATAGTGAGATAGACATTGATGATGGGGTGATGTTAGAGGTGGTTCTAGTGGAGATTGAGGATTTTTACGATCGATTCCTTCATGGGAGATCGATACCTATGGCACGCGTTCACTGGCAACACGAGAATCTCTATGAGATCACATGGGAGCGAGATGCTCAGATTCGTTCTCAGTACCCTCATTTGTATCCTTAGTCTATAATGTGGCTTTCGGGGATGAAAATACCAAAGGTGGGGAGAATGTAATGACCCAAATTTTACATGTATTTTTTTAATTATATGGAATTATTACGAGTATGAAAAAATAAATAGCATGTGATTATGAGGGCTGGTGTGCCCATTATGAATTTATGAACTTTTTTTAGGTAGGTTTTGTAATCATGTGAGCGGCATTTTATAACTTTTGAACCAGTGCTCGGATTAGAAATATGAGGGCACCATTGAATCTGCTGTTCCAGGATTTGCTTAAGCGAGATTTTACAATGACCGTTTTAGGTTTGGATAAAAAGTTATGTTTTGGGACTTTTAAAAGAATGATAAAAATAAACTATTTATTTTTATTTTTTTTCTTCTCCACCAACAGAAAAGTGGAGTATGGGACCCATGATGCGTCAAGACAATAAATAGCTTGACCTATCATTCTTAAGAAACAACGTCGTTGGTGAATTAGAAAGGTTACGAATTAATGATCCCCCATTAATTCCCCACATCATTACTTAAACTCACTCCCCTATTTAGATATATCTTGGGGAGAGGTGTTGGCACAGATTCTCCAAGAAACAGAGTGCAAATGGAGTGATGAGATGCCAAACCCTTAGAGGACGGATCCGGTTTCAGTGACCGATGAAATGAGACACAGAAACCCTAAACTGAAGGACGATGTGAAAGCAGCATCCTTGGAAGCCTATGGCAGGAATGAAGATCAATGATCCATCTTAAATTGCAGACATTATCAAATGGGTTTACAATGTAGGGGTTTCGATTTTCGTTAATTTCATGTGAATTTATGGAACCATTTATCCTACCTCATGTTACAAGCTATTACAGAGGACATGGGCCTAACAAACCCAGGCTGGACCTTCAGGTACATTTCTACTACCTTGAGTTATTCATGGAATATTTCCCACGGAGTGACACCGACCGACTACGAAGAAGGCGTGTGCCGACGCACGCTACAAGAGGAGGCCATGATAAAAATCCGCGGTGTTCATCGGAATGGCTAGCACCGGTCAACCATAGAGGAGATGCATCATGCCCCGCGCGCTGTCAGTGAGAAAGGGGATGTGGCTCATCATTTCCGATGATCAGAAGAGGTGGTAGACACTTCAGCTGGCCACAGAAGGAGAGATGACATGAATTGTGCACCACCAGTTTGTGGAAACATGGCGTGACTGTCGCGCCGCCAGTGGGAAGAATCCACCACCGATGCGGTAGTGGAGGAAAATCCCGCACCTCCGGTTGTTTCCACGATAATAGGTCGACGTCCACGTGGCACTAATTCTCACAAAACATATGGCTTTTGGGCCGTTTGGGAGTTTGAGAAAACGAGGGTCACACCCCCCTCACCCACTCGATCAGACAGCGGTCGTTCTTCCCCCCTTACGGGATACACCATACACGGGCAGTTCCACCCCCCTTGTGGGACACCCTTTGCGGGCCGCCCCTTTAAAGGCATGTACGCCCTTGTGAGATTCCTTTTGGGGGCTGGGCTGCCCTAGTGGGCTACATTTTCATGTTGCCCCATTGCAGGCTGGGTTGGACCTCAGACCAGCTGGTCGTGCCCATCGTGGCCTAGCCTAAACCAGGTCGGGCTGAGTGGGCTGACTAGGTCTCACCAGACTCAGCTCCAACTGGGCCCGGAAACACATAAAGGGAAATATCATGAGAACCAGACATCTGTTTGACGAACCATATGTGGGGTCGGTATCCTTGGATCGAGATGGGCCATTTGGTATACATCCCTTGATTTTTGGAGATAGTTGGAGTATTCCCAGGTTGTATTGAACCCGAATCCAAGTCGTCCCCAAGAACTAAAATGCTTATAACTCACAGACTGGGTGTCCAATTGACGCACCCTCTATCACATTAGAACACCTACGATAGAGTAGAAATTTGGGTTACACCTATGTATTGTTTTGTGGTGGTCGAGGTATGAACGATATCTTGAGGGTTAGATACTACAGAACTCGAGCGCACCTGGTGCGAGGAATCCAGTGGCTGACAGTGAGGTAGAGGTTGGAGATAGATCATATGTAGGTTACTATCGAGTGATCCTGTGTGGGTCAGCACCGATCTCGTGTGGTTCATATCCTGTTTGAGTCCACACTCTGTGATCTTATGTGGGTCACCACATATTGATCCAGTGAGGGTCAGATCCTATGTGGGTTAGCGCTCAGTGATCCTGTGTGGGTCTGCACATACTGATCCTGTGTGGGTCCGTAGGGGGTTATATACCTATCGATCCTGGGAAGATCAGATCCTTTGTGGGTCATTGCAGGGGTTATTACCTATCGATCATATGTGGGTCAAACTCCTCATGGTCAGTAGCAGTTCCTCGTGACATAATAATATGATCCAGCTTCGCGACTATTCACCTCTACTTATATACTTCACTGGAAACCTGGTTTGAGCTAGGACTCTTTTTGAGCTGTGTCTATTGATTTGTACTTTGTGATTGAGATCATGACTTCTTGTTTTTCTTTGTGGAATTCTGAGAGACCTTCGGGGGTCTCGGGGTCCATAGTGGGTATTTTTATACAAACCCCTACATGGGCTTCAGCCGCACCTTGTTGTGTCTTGTGCAGACGACGAGCAGGTGAGTGGAGGGTTGAGGGAGCCAGGACTAGGCGATACATGGAGGAGATAGGAAAATGTTGAGTGTTGAGAAGGTGATCTATACATACCATTTAGGTAGGATCCTCATAGGGAGACCCATGAGATGTTTTACCTTTTTCAGTTTTACTTGTACCTTTCAGTTGGTCTTGTATTTTGAACCCTTTACTTTCATCATTCTTTTACTATAGTAATTTATTTCATGGTTACATATTGTTCCGTTCTTATTTTTGTGTTTGTAAAGGTTTAAAGTTAATGCCTTCTCATTATAGGGATACAAGTTTCTTGTGCTAGTCGCCAGCCCTTGACCTATGGAAGGTGGGCTTGGGGTAGTCACGACACGGGCCCTGGTGGACGGGTCATGAAAATTATCTTGTTCTATTCTATGTGGAGGAATATAAATTAGCTCCAATCCTGGCACTGATCCAATCATAATCTCCATATATTGTTCATAAAGTAATATATATAACTCACTAAAAAATATATCCATATAATAGTCTACCACTGGATTAAAATAATCTTACTAAATTCCACCATCATCTAGAGAAAGAATGTCTTTCTAAGTTGGGAAACAATTCAATATCCACTGAATTGGTCCTTCATGACAAGGATGAAGATCCCACTCACCTAGGTGTTAACAACTACCTTTTCTATAGATAAAAAGGAAACACCCCTCTAATAAAAGTTGATATGATCTTGGTATAGAACTATGTAATAGATACCAATAATAAGATAGAATCCTTTAATTTCCATCACAAATAGTTCTGAAAAGAAATAGTAACCACTAATATTTAGAGAACATGATTTTTTATATTTGATATTATATGACCATTACCACCAATGATGTGCTTATTGTCAAGAAGTGTCTAATATTTCCACATACAAGCCCAAAATCTTTACAAAATGAGTGGATAAAATGTAATGCTATGATCCTATATCAAAAAAACACAAGAAAGTGTATATTATAGAAGAATAATACATCTAATATTTGGTGATCTCACAACTACAATAGTTGGAGTAGTCTACATATTGTGCATCTAACTAGACCCTATACCCTAGGCTCCATATTGACTAACCTAAGTTATACCCAATTCGTTGTACTACTATTTCGGTATGGGGGTTCCATGTATCCTACCTTGATCAGAAATCTTGTGGAAATCCAATTACCTATCTTTTGTGGAGTATTTGAGTCATTCTAATACTCTGATACCTATCATGTTTTTCTACCACCGCTATTATACTACATGACCCTTAAAAACCGCTTAAGGTTGCCCAATCCACCTAAATCACAACACTCCAAATTAGGGTACAACCAATGAGTCGATTTGAGCCCTATTTTTACATTGATATCACTAGAATAGAATAGTATCCTGATATGGCTACCCACATCCCTGACAACTGTTACCACTATTTCCTTGGAGAAAATTGCTATAATGATGCTTCTTTCCAAGAGAATAAGAGGTAATAGTTTTAACTATTGAAATATCTTGGATGATTCATCAGGCCTCCCTCCGATTCCCATCTATGATGAGTTATTGATTCATCACATTTTAAAAGAAATTCTAATAGAACATTTTCACATGCCAACTAATCTCATAGTTTAGCCTATCTCAATAAAACTTTTCCTTAGAGATCTATTTGGATTTAAAATATGGAACAAAGTGATTTAGGTTGGTGAAATACTCATCATAATCCAGCACTGACATTCCCTCTTATTTTAGGTGCATGAAATCATTAGCCTTCTCACCCTCAACGTGTCTGGATATACATAGATTAAGAACATTGTCTCAGAGTCCTTATAAGATAACCCCTCTTTCTACCCTACCTACTCCATAACATCCAACCAAATATTGGATGGTACACATAGAATATATAAAGAATGATTCACCATCCTATATATGGGTGTTTCAAAATGATAAAATGTTTTCTGGATTGGCTTAATCTTGAACATTCCAGCTTGGGGGCCTCCCTCCCCAATAAACATAATTGAATGGTATAGGTGAAACTCTCTTGTCAGCTCAAACATAAAAGGAATAGTACAAATAGTCTCCCATTCCATGGATCTCTTGACCCTGAGGAATATTTTTTGAAGCTTAATATACATATGATCCTCGAGATCAACTAAACAATTCAATTAAATTGATTTAAGAGCATATTGGTTCCCACTCTCTTAATGCTCGACTCAAAGATGAAGAGGGGTTATTTTCCCTATAAGAAAACACATTCTTTAGAACACTATCTATCAACAAGGACAACGTAAACAAGTAAAAATGATAGAGAACCAATAAATCTTGGTCTCTCTAATCATGGATTAAAAGTATTTTATCATGTCATAATAGTTCGTTATTCTATTTCTTAGATATTATATGAATTTTAAATCATAGGGTTAACTAGAAGGTATACATCAAAAGAAATAAATATATCCCTATCATGAATAATAAATGTTAATATATATAGCTACATTCCTATCATGATTCGGCCATACAAATATCATTCTATAACAGACCACAAGTATAAATCTCAAGAATCAATAATATCATAACGTGATTACACCACAAAAAATGTGAATAACCCATGGTGAAATAACATCAACTGTAATAAGAGAAAAATAAAAAAACATAATTAATCCATGGGTCCATGGATTTCCCCAAATACATGGATTAACTACTCCCTTAAAAAATATCATTACAATGTCTGAATAAATCATAGACTCCACTCTACCTTTCGCAAGTAAAAAATAAACAGAAAAGAATCATAGTTTTCTCTGATACCACTATGTAATGTCTCCTAATATGACACTCTCTCAAGTGGATGAAACTGGTTGGTTTTGAGTCCTCAGTCATGCCTCCTTTGTAAATCCTCAGCCGCAGTTACCCAGAGTCAGTGTATTATTACATAAATTGGCATGATCACAAGGGATAAAATCCCGAAAGACCGATCAATTTAGTAGCATTGGAAGTACTAGATACATTCATAAGTTTTACATTACATCAGGAAATAAAAACATCAACAACATTTTTTAACCTTTTAAACACACTTATATCCTTAGCCTATCCCTACAGGTCAAACATAAAATAATTCTTCACATCGTGGGAAAATTAAACATAGAAATGGGTGAGTTCCGATGCTCATTAAGGATAACAATATATCGGAAAATTTCATAAATACGCATAAACAATTAAGGAAATGTATAAGACTAAAACATAAACTTCTGTATAATCTGGCCAATATAATTCAAATAATTCCATTTACTTATTCACCTGGATATTCTACCAGTCGAATAATCACATTCAATATCAATAACCACTTTCATAATGATGAAATTTATAATGCTAGACATCATAACCACATAGTTAAGGCCTTGTTCCAAGACTATAAATAAGTTTTTGTCAAGGCCTTATTCCAAGACACTAGTTTATCTCATAAGACCTACCATTGTATTGAGGAGTTATAGGAGGCTCCACCCATCACTTACTAAGTCTAATACATTCCTCATGTGAAAAGGTTTAAACATAACATAAACATTCATATTAATACTAGCATGTGAAATTTCAATACTTTATCTATAAAACATGAATAGTATAAAAATAACACATCCATGGTCAAATATATCAAAAAACCTTAAACACAATATGGACGATTTATATCATAACAAATCAACTTCAAACATGTTTAAAATCCATCAAATAATGTTTATATAGATTAAATAAAAACTTATTGAGAGAAATATCTCTTTCTATTTTGAAATAATTTAGATGTCACGTAATTATAAAAGAAAAAATTTATATTGAAAATATTATTATAAGCATGTAAGGGAAGGCTCGACGATGTTATAATAGTGGAAAATAAGTGCACCCACCGTATAAGTTAAAAAATTACATTGTTACCTTAATTCTGTCGAAAAGGTCATAAAGTACCTTGTTTGGAAAACTAAAAAAACATTCCTTTCGAAAAATATATGGTCAAATACGAGTATAAATAACTTTAACCCATTTTCAAGTAAATTGAAAAACTATTTTGAAATATATTTTTAGGAAAACTCGAATGTGGATGATAAAGAGGTACCAATAGATACTTACGTATAAACAACCTCTAATAATAAAGAGGTTGAGAAATTAACCCTCACCATGTAAATTTCCTTAGTCTATGGTATGATAAACTCCTTTATAATAGTTACAACAATGATATTAAACTATAGAATAACTATATACAAATATTCTATATCATATATGATCCTCTAATATTGCATTGTTAATAATATTTCAGTTATATCATCGTTTCGAGTGTTAATTGATTTGTTTTCCTTTATATGATTTGTTATGTAAGACATGTATTATATAGATAGGATGTATTTTATTCATATCCATAATGATATTAAGTTCATAAAAAATATTTTTAATCATAAAATGAAAATTATTCTTTATTATTGCGATGAGGAATGGATCTCATCACGTTTGTGGAGACGACAATCCGTATGTACGCACGAGCGACAATATCATTATATTGATGGTGAAATTGTATGTAATTTTTGGTATATAATATATAGAGAATCAATAACATGTTATATTTATTATTTAAATTAGTTAAACTCATTTTCATATCCATCCAAATAATAATGTATTTGAATGACAAACTACATCACGTCATGGAGATGGTAAGCCTTATGTGCGCACGTACGATGTCTTTTCCATTCATATGATAGATAGAATAATAAATATGGTTCTACCATTACTATAATAATTTCACGGTATATAAAAGATAGTTTAGTTATTATTTTAGAGTGGAAATAACAAATAATTTGGAAGTGGAAGATGAAATGAACTTGAAAGGTGAGGAAATATTTACCTCTTCTTCAGGTTCATTCTTTTGATTTGATCAAAATGGATCCATAGGATGGCTTTATGGCCAAATAAAGGCATATAGGAACAATAAAGGAAATATTATGGGATATTTGAGTAGGTTTTGGCCGAGAAAAATGGCTTTGGAGGAGTGAAATTAAGTGATGGGGGAGTACCCTTTTATAAGAAAAGTGAGGGTCACATTAAGATAATTTTTAAATTTTATTTTATAATAAAATCATTTTTGGTTTTTAATTGCTCCGAAATGATTTTTTTAAAGTTTAAGTTGAGGATGGGACTAAAAAATCTCAACCAATTGGTTTTAGACAAGTTTAGGTCACCATATTAACATTATCTATTAGATTTAACTCTTAGATAAATAGTTTGACATTTAACTTGTCTCTTTGCATTTTTATATTATATGGTTAATAAACTTACTATAACAAGACAAGAGAACCACAAGTGGTTGATAATTAATATATATAACCATTTTATGTACATTTTTTGAACCTTATATTTTTAAGAAAATTATATCAATTAATAATATATCATTTTTTTAAACTCAATTATGCCAATTTTGACACTATTTAGTACTTGGTTTTTGTGAAAATCATAAAAGCATGATTACTTAGAATAAATTTTTTTAATCAATACTAACATGTCATAGTAACCTATAAAATTATTTTAATTCATCAAAAGTCTCAAAGTAAATTTATTAGGATATTTATAATATCAATTATTTTAATTTTCCATTAATATGGTAATTATTGCATCATCATTATGTCATAAATAAAATAAATTATTTAATGCCTAAAAATTATAAATAAAATACCATTATGTAGGAAATATTTTTTTCTTTATAATAAATATTTATAGTCCAATTATTTTATGTATAACCCTATCTTAAAAATGGTTTATTTATTAAACATTGAATTTAACTCTTTTAACTCTTCTTTAAATAAAATAATAATAAATGTCCTCATCTAATTAAAGTGGACCAAATGGGATCATATTTTATTCCTATGGTTGTTATTGGTCGAATTAAACTTATACAATAGAATTAGGACATGTGTTCTTGTAATTATAAGATCATTGTTACCTATTAATTACCGTATTTACTTTTAACAGTGATAAATAAAAGTAAAAAGTTACTATTCACAAAAAATTATTTTCATCTTATTGAACCACATTTTACTTACTAATGTCAACTAAGTTTCTCGAATTTTTCAAATTAAACTCACAAAAGCGGTAAAAATATGTTTTATCCAAATTTCAAAATGCTTCTATGAGGTTGGAAAAAGAGGGTAAAAAGTTCGATAAAAATTATATATATATAAGCTTATTATAAAATGACTCCAATAAATTGCATTAAACATATATAGGTATTATGTATCTATTTTGAACTAAAATAAATTTAAATAAAATACATAATTATTTAAATAAAAAGTCATTTTTAACCAATAAAGAAGTGTTTTCACTATTTATCAAAAATTTAACATTTTCAGAAAAATACCAAAAATTCACCCTAAGTTAATTTCTTTATTTTGAATTCAATAATTAAGCCCATTTAGAAATATAAAATTTAAATAATTTAAAAAAGTGGGTAATACTATTCATATTGGCTAGTTTTATTGGTCACAGTGTGTTGGAATCTCAAAGGTGCGTACAATCCAAGCTATTGCCTTATAAAATGGGAAACGTGTCGTGGAAGCTTGGGGTGTTATATTCTATAATCCTTCAAATAATTTCATCCTCAAAATTTATAAAATACTACTGAACAAAATGATTTGTCTTGTTCTTCATCATAAGTTTCTATAGTTCCCGCGTTGCCTCTTCCATCTTATGGTTTCCCTATAGAACTTTTACCAGATGAGTCGTCTGGTTTCTCAACACATTATTTCTGGTGTCAATAATCTTGGCCGAATCTTCACAATAATACAGATCAGGTTCTAGTTCAATTACCTTATAGGTGAGTACATGCATTGGGTTAGGCATGTATTTTCTCAACAGTGATACATGGAACACATCATGAACATTGGAGAGACTTGGAGGCATTTCCAAACGATAAGCCACATCTCCAATTTGTTCTATAATTTTTAAAGGTTTGATTTAACTGGGACATAATTTACCCTTCTTAACGAATCATATAACTCCCTTCTATAAATATACCTTCAAGAAAATACGATCTCCTAATTGAAATTACAAATCCTTCCTTCAGTTATCGACATTGGTCTTTTGCGTACTTTGGGTTGATTTGATGTGGTTTTGGATAACATTTACCTTTTCCATCATTTCCTCAAAATGTTCTGGGCCTACGAGTTTTCTTTTTCAACCTCATCCCAATAAGTACGAGTGGGACATATTTTTTCATATAACACTTCATATGGCGTCGTCTGAATACTTGAATAAATGATGTTTTTGTAGAAAAATTCTATGATAGGTAAATATTGATCCCACATACCTTGAAAGTCAAGTAGGAAAGATCTCAAAATTTATTATAAGGTTTGAATTGTCTGTTCTGATTGTCCATCGGTTTGAGGGGGTAGGCAGTGCCTAAAAAAGTTCAGTATCTAAGTCTTTCTGAATACTATTCTAGAATCATGATGTAAAACGGGGAACATGATCAGAAACAATAGATTGGTGTAATCCATGAAGTCCAACAACTTCATTAATATATTGTTTTTTCATATGTTCAAGTGGTAAATCTTCTATTATAGTAAGAAAATGTGATGACATGGTAATATGATCAATAATGAACCATATTGCATCATTCATTCTGTGAGTCTTTCATAGCCCCATGAAAAAGTTCATCATAATTTTATCCCATTTCCACTCAGGTATGGGAAGAGGTTGCATGACTCCTCCAGGCTTTTTCCTTACATCATTCACTTGTTGAAAAACCATACGTATTGAGAAAAAATCAAAAATCTACCTCTTCATGTTGTCCCACAAAAAATGTTCTTTCAAATCAGTATACATCTTGGTGCTCCAATGATGTATAGAGAAATTGGAGCTTCGAGCATCATCTGAACAGTTCCCTTTTTAGATCAGGTATGTTAGGAACACAAAGTGTCTTCCCAAATTTTGAAATTCCATCTTCATATATAAAGTCACTCAATATACCATCATTTACAGCATTAATATTATTTTGAAACTCCTCATCGTCAGTCTGAGAACTCTTTATCCTTTCTAGTAATGATGGTTCAGAAAACATTTGACAAATTATTGATGTTTCAACTTCCATGCTTATTCCCATATCAATCTTTACTAGATCAATGAAAATAGGATCCCTTTCAACTATTGTCTTGATCAAAAGTCCATGATCCTTTCAACTCAAAGCATCTGGCACCTTATTTTCAATCCTCAAGTGGTGGTGTATACTACAATCATAATCCTTTAGTAGTTCAAGCCATCGTCTTCTCCTCATGTTGAGTTCTTTCTGTGAGAAAATATACTCCAAACTCTTATGATCAGTATAATCCCACATTTTTTACCATAGAGATAATGTCTCTATATTTTCAAAGCAATGATTACAGATTCTATCTCAAGATCATGGGTAGGATAGTTTTGCTCATGAATTTTTAGCTGTCGTGGTCCATAGGCAATAACGCTTTCATTCTCCATAAGGACACAACCAAGTCCTTTCATTGAAGCATCACTATAAATAACAGAACCATCCTTCCATGATGGTAGAGTCATGATAGGAGCATTGAATAATCTTCTCTTCAGTTCTTCAAAACATTCTTCACACTTTCTTTTCCAAACAAAATTAACTCTCTTATGTGTGAGCTGGGATAATGGGTTAGCCAACCGGGGAAAATTCTGGATGAAACGTCGATAATAACCTACTAAACCAATAAAACAGCATACCTCAGTTATACTCGTCAGTGCTGAACATTCTTGGAATGACTTGTTCTTTGAAGGATCAACCTAGATTCCATCTTTAGAGATAATATGGAAAAGAAAATAGATATCTAGAAGCCAAAAATTACACTTGCTAAACATCCCATTTAATTCATATCTTCTAAGATCCTTTTGAATAATGCACAAGTGATTTTCATGATCTTGGTAGCTTTTGGATTATACAAATATATCATCAATAAATACCAATAAAAGGCATCAAGATATTCCTTGAAAACTATATTCATTTGATCCATGAAGATAGAGGTTGAATTAGTCAATCCAAAATGCACTACTGTAAACTCGTAATGCCTGTACCTGGTTTGAAATGCTGTTTTTGGAATGTCTTCCTTCTTCAAACACAACTGATGATATCCAGATCAGAGGTAAATCTTTGAAAAATATTGAGATCTATGAAGTTGGTCGAATAAATCATCAATGCGAGGTTGGGGATACTAGTTCATTGTTGTTATAGCATTGATCTCCCTGTAGTCAATGCACAACCTCATAGATCTGTCTTTCTTCTTAACAAAAATGACAGGGGATCCCCATGGAGAAAAACTAGGGTGAATAAATCCATTGTTACTAAATTCTCCTAGTTTTTTATTTTGTTATAATAATTACATAGTGGCCATTCTATATGGGTTCGTTGATATGAGCCTTGAATCAGGAATTAAATCAATGGAAAACTCAATTTCTCATTCTGGAGGATGTCCAGGTAAATCCTCTAGAAACATATCATCATATTCTTGAACAATATGTACATCCTCTATTTGAATTTTTTTCCTCACCCATAGTTATTTCATTCTCTTATTCCCCAATAATTGAATTTAGTAGAGCTAATGGGGGAAGATCTATATAAGAATCAGATGGTGACATTTCTGCTTTAAAGATAAGGTACTCATTATCATTATCGAAAATTTTAACATCATTCTTCTTAAAATAAATTTTCACATCATGGTCCAAAAGACAATCCATTCTGAGGATTATATCAAAATCAATCATTGGTATGATGACAAGATCAACAAATAAAGAACATTTATATGCCATAATGGGAACTAATTCACAAAACACTATTGTGATGATACTTACCTTAAGAGAATTTACTGAAAACTCCCTTAAATCAAATTGAAAATATCTAATTTTCTTATAAAACTAGGAATATATGAAACAATGCAATGATCCAGAATCAAATAAATTATTGGCTAAACTTGAGGAAACCATTAAATTACCTTCCACCACGACTTTCAGAGAATTAACCTCAACAGTAGTAATTGCATAAGCTTGACCATTCTCCCTTGGCCTTTTTTAGGTAAGATACCATGGCACTTAGGAAATTCATTTTCATAATTTCCCTTTTCTCTAAAATTGTAGCATTTAACGTTGACAACCTCTTTCTTCCCCTTGCAATCACGAGATTAGTGTATTTTTTCATCACACTTGTAACAGACTCACATTCTATTCATGCATGTACAGGGATGTTTCTTCCCACATTTACTGTAGGATGGATTTTCAAAATATCCCTTCTTCCACTTATTTCCATTTCCAGAGTGTTCAATATATCTATTATTCTTTTTCTATGCTTTTATTTCGTAAGACTTAGAGAATTCCTTTTCACTCTTGATAGCGCATGAGATAATATCTTCATACGATGAGAAGGATTGTGTGAAAAATTCTCAATAGAGAAATGGATTTAACCAATAAAATAATCAATCAATATTACTCATTGGGTTACATATATAATCTTATGAATTCATTTATAATGTTTTAATGTTAGCCTCATACTTTGCGACATTCTCATCCTCCTTTTTCCCCAGACTTATAAATTGTCTTTCCATATCCGCTCGATGGTCACAAGGAAAATATTTTTCTAAGAAAATATATTTTAACACCCTCCATTCCATGTTCAATACATCTTTATATTCTATTGTGTTTTGGATTAATGACCACCATTGATCTATATCTCCCGCCTATCGATAAACTGCCATGACTGCCTTTTCCCTTTTGCTACTCCCCAATGCATGAAATATTTTATCTGAGGAAATTATCAATTGCTCAGATACTAATGGATTTTTAATATTACTGAATGTTTGTGGTTGTTGTCTAATGAAGATGTCTATCATTGATCCTTTGAGTTGTGGATCAGGGTTTTCCATATGGGTATTGTTATTATTCATAACCTGAGTGAGTTGTCCCAGTATGCTGATAAGCTGATCAGCACCAGTTTCTTCACCAGCTCCACTATAATTATCTTGAGTAGGAGGGAAATCCCTAAATGTATTACATGCATTGAAACGGTTTCCAATCCTTCCACAAGGCATCATTTCTAAACAATGGCATATAATATATTAGCTTATGAATCGTAATACATAATTCCAAACTTGTAAAACACTTACAATAAATTGAACACTTATAGGATATAATACATAATCATAAAAATGTTTTCTTTAAGGAAGTATATACTCATAAAACCTTCATAATGATTTTTAAATAAAATTATAATTATCCTAAGAGTATCCCTTGGGAGTTTTATAACCAAGAGTGTAGCAAGGCCCGTTGTTGTGCACCAGTTCCTGTTTGAGTCTAGCTCAAAGAGGAGTGTTCAGGTTTTACCCCTAGGTACATTTGTTCTAGAGCCACCTCTACTTGCTCAAATCTAGATAGAGATTTATTTCTTGGAAAATCACAAAATCCATACACTCCCAAAATTTTAGGACGTTCTTCTATACTAATTCTAAAAGTCTATCTTAGGGTAATGTTCTCAAATCAGAGTTTTTCTAAATCTGTCTTCCAAGGGATGTACTAAACTTCCTCTGATACCAACTATAACACCCTGACCCGAGTACCCAGAGTTAGTGAAATATTACATAATATTGGCACAATCACAAGGGATCAAATCTCAAAATACTGATTTGTTTAGTATCCTTATAAGTACTACATACATTCAAAAGTTTTAAATTAGATCATGAAATAAAAACATCATCAAAATTTTTCCAATTTTTTATAGACTTATATCCTTAGCCTATCTCTTTAGGTAAACCACAAAAAACTTCTCCACATCCTGGGAAAAATAAAACATAGAATGGGGTGATATCAGATGCTTAGTAAGGATAATAATATAGAAAAAACATTCATAAATAAACATAAATAATTACGGAAATTTATAAGACTAAAACATAAGAATTTTAAACATAAACTTCTGCATAATATGGCTAATATAAATCAAATAATTCCATTTATATATTCACATCGATATTCTAGTAGACTAATAATCATAGGTAATATCAATAGTAACTTTCATAATGATGGAATGCTTAATTCTAGACTTCATAACAACATAGTCAAGGCCTTCTGCCAAGACTACAAATAAAATTTTTTCAAGGAATTGTGCCCAGACACTAGTTTATCTCATGAGACCTACCGATGCATCGAGGATCTATAGTCGGCTCCCCCCAATACATACTATGTCCAATAAATTCCTCATATGAAATGGTTTAAACATAACATAAACATTTGTATTAAAACTAGTCTACAAAATGTCAATAATTTTTCCATAAAACAAGAATTGTATAAAAATAATATATCCATAGTCAAATATATCACAAAAACATAAACACTATATGGAATATTTGTATCCTAATAAATAAACTTCAAACAAGTTTAAAATCACTCAATGAATGTTGATAGAGATGAAATCAAAAAAAATTGAGAGAAATATCTCTTTCTATTTTTAAATCATTTAGAAGTCATGTAATTATAAAAGAAAACGTTTATTTTTTAAAAAATCACTTAATATTGTAAGGTATGCTTCGACGATGTTAAAATGGAAGAAATAATCCACACCCACCGTATAAGTTAAAAAAATGACATTCTTACCTTAATTTTTTCGAAAGGGTCATAAAGGACCTTGTTTAGAAAACGATGAAAATATTCATTTAAAAAAAATAATGTCAAATAAGCGTATATATGACTTTAACCCAATGTCTTGTAAATAGTAAAAATGTTTTGAAATACATTTTTATGAAAACAAAGATGTGGATGATAAATAGGTTCCAATTGATACTTACGTAAAAACAACCTCGGATAATAAAAAGATTGTGAAATTAACCCTTACCTTGTACTTTTCATTAGTCGATGGTATGTTAAATTCTTTTATAATAGTTTAAACATTGTTATTAAATTATACAATAAGTTTATTCATAAATATGATATCATATATGATCCTCTAATATTTCTTGGTTAATAATATTTCAGTAGTATCAAAATTTGGGGTGTTAACTGATTCATTTTCCTTTATCTGATTGGTTACATAAGCCATGTGTGCTATAGATATGATTTATATTCTTCATATCCTCAATTATATTAAGTTTTTAAACCTTAATTTTAATCATAAAATTAAAATTAGTCTTCAATGATTACAATGGGGAATGAATGTCATCACGTTCGTGGAGACTGTAATCTGAACGTACACACGAGTGAAAATGTCATTATATTGACAGTGAAATCGTATGTGATTTGATGATATATAACATATAAATAATATTTAACATTTTATATTTATTATTTACATTTTTTATACTCATTATTACATCCATCCAAATAATGAAGTGCTTGAATGAAAAACTACACCACAATGTGGAGAGAGTAAGTCGTATGTACGCGCGTATAGTGTCTTTTTCATTCATATGATGTATATAATAATGAATATGGTTTTACCATTTCTATGATAGAATCTAATTATCTATAAGATATTAGAGTTATTATTTTAAAATGGAAACAAAAAAGAAATAGGAAGTGGAAGTGGAAGAAGAAAAGAACATGAAAGAGGTGATGAAATATTTACCTCTTCTTCGGGTTCTTCTTTTTTATTTGATCAAAAGTGATATTAGGTTGGCTTTATGACCAAAGAAAGGCCTCTAAGATGAAGGGAGGAATAATGGGAGGATATTGGGGCAGTTTTTTTTCCAATCCAAATGTATTTTGAGGTGTGAAATTAAGTGAAGGGGTAGTACCCTTTTATAAGAGAGGTGAGGGTCACTTTATGAAAAGTTTGAAATATTATTTTATAATAAAATAATTTTCTATTTTTAATGGATAAAAATGATTTATTTCGAGGATAAGGTGATTATAGGTCTAAAACCTCTCAAAATATAGGTTTTTGATTGGTTTAGGTCATCATATTAACCTTATCATTTAGATTTAGCTCTTAGTTAAATAGTTTGACATTTACCATGTCTCCTTGTATGTTTATATTATTTGGTTTTTGTGAAAATCATAAAAACATGATTATTTAGAAAAAAAAATATTTAATCAAACCTAACATGTCATATTAACCGATAAAATTACTTTAATTCATCAAAAGTCTCAATTTAAATTTATTTTATATTTATAATATAAATTATTTTAATGATTCATTAATAATGGAATTACTGCATCACAATTTTGCCATAAATAAATTAAATTATATAACGTATAAAATTTATAAATAAAATATGATTATGTAGGAAATATTTTTACATTTATAATGAATATATATAGTCAAATTTTTCTTATGTGTAATTCATATTTAAAATGGTTTAGTTATTAAACATTGAATTTAACTCTTTTAACTCATCTTGAAATAAAATTATAATAAATTTCCTAATGAAATCCAAGTGGACCAAAGGGAATAATATTTTATTCCTAAGGTTGATTTTGGTCTAATTACATTTATGCAATAAAATAAAGACATGTTTAATGGTAATTATAATATCATTTTTACCCTTAATTACCCAATTTTACTTTTAACCGTGGTAAATAATAGTAAAATTTTAGTATACACAAAACATTATTTTTATCTTATTGAACCAAATTTTACTTACTGATGTCAACCGTGTCTGTCAGATTTTTGAAATTCAACTCACCAAAGCAGTAAAATTATGTTTTATGCAAATTAGAAAATGCTCCTAGGAGGTGGGTAAAAGATGTTAAAAAGTTTAATAAAATTTTATATATCTAAGATTATTATAAAATGATTCCAATTAATTACATTAAACATATACAGGTATTTTGTATCTATTTTTACCTACAATAAATTTAAATAAAATAAATAATTATTTAAATAGAAAGTTAGTTTTAACCAATAAGGCAGTGTTTTCACTATTCATCAAAAAATTGAATGTTTTTAGAAAAATACCAAAAAATCACCCTAAGTTATTTTCAATATTATGAATTCAAAAATGAAGTCCATTTTGAAAAATAATATTTATAAAATTTGAAAAATGTGTGTATTACTATTTAGAATGAGGAACATACTAGGGAAGCATGGAGTGTTACATCCCTATATTACATGGGCTACTGACTAGTAGAAAAGGAGCGATGAATATTATGGGGAGACTATACCCCTAGTCACATAGTTACAACACAATAGAAAAATCCAATTATAAATAAATATTAGAGTGGAGAAAGAATGGAAACGAGAAATTACAGTTGAAAAACAAAAATAAAAGCCAACTAAATAACACAATAAAATAATAATGGGATAATGTAATGTCAGGATGGAATGTAACTAACGTTAATGTTATATGTAATAAAAATGATGGACTAAAATACTCAAAAATCCTCAATTTGGAATCCTTTATTAGTCCCTACTCCAAACTTCATCCCACCTAGTAAGAAAACAATCGACAACAAAGTTCTTTTGTCTTTTCCAATCATGCATCCCTGAAATCTATTAAAGTATCAAAAGGCACCCCATGTTGGGTGTGAGTAGAACTAAGTAAGTGAACACACCTATTTCTAAATATAAATATTCTGAAAATAAATATATATAATAATGATGTAAACAAGTTAATTAGTTAATTAATCAATTAAATTAATACCATGTCAACTTGATTTAGTCCCATGGTAGAATATATCTAAGCATGTTTCATGACCACAAAAAATATAAAAATTTAACCATGGAATAACACAACCTTCCTTGGTACCATGCCAAGATGTCTTCGAGCATGTCTTAGAACCATGCCAACTATAACCATAAAAACACGATAGAACAAAAACCTATAACCATGGTATAAATCACACAAATATATTTCAAAGCCCGATATATAGGAATTTTAGTATTTAATCAAGGCCAATCAGATTATATAGTCATTCCTGTATGTATCAATTACCAGACCAATATTTAATAATATTAGCATGTCTTGGGGTATATCCGAAAAAATAAACATTTCAAAATGTCTCATGACATAGACTGGTATATAATAATTTTACCATATCACAACCCATAGCCTGGTATATAATCAATTTAGCATGTAAACTGGGATAATTGCCTATATTTTCAATATAAATTTTTATTCCAAACCCATATCACAACAACAAGGATATCACAATATCAAATCATATATCTCAATTGTTAATTATAGAAATTACAATTTATCATTCAACTTCACATTTAATTTATCATTTTGTCCTAAACCTAATTTTTTTAGTATTTTTAATAATAAATCCAATACAACTATTATTTTTATCAACCAAATACCTAAATCACATGTAATACTAAAAATAAATTTGTCCATTAATCAATTTTTATATGAACAAGGGTTCACCCACCCAAATAATAGCCACAAGTCAGGTAAAAAGACAATTCGATCCAAATGGACTCTAAGGAATAATCCAATTCATCATATAGTAATTTTAGGTGCATGGTTTGTTGGCCCAATTTCGAAATTACAAACAATTGAAAATTATCATACCATAGGGTTAAGGTTTAGACCCCATAATTCTAACAAGTACGAATTCAACACTTCAAATGGAAAATTCCAACAACAAAAAGGTAAATCAGATTGAAAAGGTAACCTAGATCAAGACCGATCAAGATAAAAACCAAAAATGATGAAAATAAAGATATTACACCACAATGACCATAGATATAAGAAATATAAAGTAAACCATAACAAAAACAACTTATCAGGGATCAGAGGCATGATTGGTACCTCTAAAATCAAGATTTGTGCTCCAAAATCGCCGTGATTATACTCTAGGGTTGAGAGGGGAAGGTTTCACATAATAATGAGAAAATATATAACAAACAACACAAATAAAACAAATTTTCTAGAAATTACACCACATATAATTAATTAATGCATATAGTATTTTTTTATAAGGATATGATGGAAAACCCATCACCGCAGAAGAATATTTAATTCTCCCAGACATTGCAGGTCATGTGATTAGTTCACGATGTGTAACCCCTTCATGTGAAGAATCAGTTCACAACATGATGATAGTGTATTTTACAAGTCATTTCACCCATTGAAAGGGTTTATAAATATACTACAGATTGGTTTTGTAAATGTATCCTTATAAAAATCTAAAACCATTTTTAGTATTATCAGCTTACCAAGAACCCTTGGCACACTTGATCTATTTTTACAGAAACTCCATTAACTCAAATAGAATCCCAAACCTACTCCCCACACCGATCCTATAATATTTCTTCATGTTTCATCATGAAACAATTTTTTCATTATTCAAGGAAAATACATCCACAATGAAACATGCCCAGCAAGGTTAAAAGACAAGGAAAAACTATAACAAAAGATATTTAACAGAAAATACGTGGGATCTGTACTTGGAAAAATATGGGATCTTAAAAAAATGTAACTAGAATAAAATAGATTAATTTTAAGATTCATATATCATATAATTCCAATATGTGAAACATAAATAAAAAAAATCCCAAACAATCCCAAGTTTGTGAAATAAACCTTTATAACATTTGTAAATTCTAAATTGTAATCTACATAAAAGAAATAATAATGAAAGGAAACATTAATATCATAATGATAAATATATTAATGATATAAAATATCAATTGTTATGTATTTACACTATAACATGCAATAAGTGGATAACATGGCATATGTCTGAGGGAAGTAAATGTGAGAGAAAAAATTGTTACACCATTTTGGCTACCTTTATATGTTTACTAACATCCTATATAATATATATAGTTTTATTATATTTTTTTAAAGAACCGATATATTATATCTAATAAAATATATAATTCTATGACAGCATTTTAACACCAATTTAGTATTAATAAATCATTATTTTCATTGTTTTAGGTGTTAATCCTCATGCTTTCCCATGCATGTTTTTTTATTAAAGTACAGTTCTTCTAGTTATGATATAGTGAAATAATATAGAAAAGAATATTATTGTTAAAAATATTATTTTCCTTCATTATATACATCCTTAGAACCCTTATATAATGTTTGATATTTAAAATTAATCATATCTCTTTGTGGACGTGGTATGTCGTATGAATGAACGAGTGATGATATTCATTCCGTAAAGTCTGAAAAAGTAAGGAAGTGTTTGATATATTAGTAATATAGAATTAATTTCATTATATATATATTACATATATTAATTAAATTTATCCTTATTACTTTCCATGATAATTCTATAATAAAAATGAATCACATTGCTTTGCGAGGTAGTATTCTTCTATTCACACGAGCAACATTATCACATTTTTAAATGGAATGGAAAGTAAGAATTTAGATGTGAAATTATAACCAAGAGTTTAATTATATCATAAATATTATATATATACATTAAATACATCATTATATCCAATTTTTAGATGTTTTATGGAAAATAAAATACAATATTTCGTAATATTTTAGTCCGTTATGCACATGATTTGACAATTTTGTTTCAAATTTTATAGACGTGGAGGTGGATAAATATTATTCCATCAAAAAAATAACATCTCATAAAATGGTAGATACTTTTGTTACAATAATTAATGTGTTCATACATAATTTATGGTTTTAAAAGATAAAATGAAAAGAATGATCTTAGCAAAGAGAATTATATTCTCGTAGAGAATCCAACATTAGATCTCTTATTAAGGACCCTAAGGTTATTATTAGAATAAATAAAAGATTTAAAATTTTTATAAGGATTTTGAGGATATATTTTGGTAGGGTTTGGTCAAGCTAAATATCTTGATAGGTGTGAATTAGTGATGAGAGTGAGTTCCCATTTATAATCGAAGTGGAGTAGAATTTTGGAAATACCGAAAGATACTCAATAATTAAAAGTAAATATAACCCCATGTGGATTCAAAATTGATAATTAAAATGGTTTAGGGATTATATTGTCTAAAAACTCCTAAAAAACAAAAAACACTTATTTTAAACAGGTTGTTCCTTATCATCCATGTTTCCTTACAATTACGATTTTAGATTTTTCATACGATAAATAGCTGTTTTAACCTAGAAAATTTATTCTTTAAGACTAAAATAAAATGAAATTTATTTGATAATTTGAAAAAAATTATTCTAAATATGAAATCCAATTTATCAAAAATAAATCCCCTATTTTTTAAATTGGCTTTAAAATAGTATTATGTAATGGGTAAAAACACAATTCTAACCTTAATAACACTAACATTGTTTTTACTATTTAGGGGTCAATGTAGTTAATATGAAATAAAAAAAGGTAAATGAATGGAAAATAGTTTATATTTTTTAATATTTAAAAATCTGTCATAAGAATATAATATTTTTACATGTTTTTAATCATATAATAAATTATTATTTAGTATAAAATATGATTAATATCAATTTTGACATTATTCATTTAATTTGAATTTGAATAATTCATAGAAAATTATAGAATTTGAATCTATTATGGTAAACCCAATATGAAATGATATATTTCTCTGAAAGAAAATTAATAGAATAAATCATTCAATTTATTTTACTTTTAATATTTTTAGTATCCTTTATTTTAATAATCATTAATTAAATAATAAATATGTTGGCATTCTTGAAAACTTAATGCATTTACATGATTATTTTTTTTTTCAAAAAACCAATCCCCATAGATTTAATTTAATTATTACAAAAATAAATATCCATATTAATCAACATTTTTATTTTTCCCTATAGGAACACAAAATTGAATTTTGATAACCAATGGGAGACATTTTTCCTTCTTATTTACATAAATTACTATATATGTGAATTTTATGAACATGTGTTAAAAAACACATTACAATATGTCCTAAGGTTATAAGTGTAGAAATATAGAAATAAATATGGAATTATACATGTTTTATGTATTTTTAACCATAATATATTTAGATTAATTCCATAGTAAACTTATTTTTACATTAACCATTGTAAATAATTTTCATTGTTTTTACTACAAATTAAGAAAAAAAATTTAAGATGAACTTATTTTATAATATTTTTTATAATACTAAAAAAGGAATACATTTTATAGGATTTGGCACTTATAATATGAAATAATTAATTTAAAAGTAATTATGCAGACTTGATGAAAAAGCTATTTTCTAAAGAAACAATTCTCAAAGTACAAAAAAGAATCAATGTCAAAATTCATTATAAAGTTGATTCAAGTGACCCAAAATATATTTAATATAATATAAGTGAATTAATTAGGCTTCAAAAACAATTATAATAAAAATATAACCATTAAATGATTTTTAAAAATGTAGTTTTAAATAAAAACTACTATTCTTTAGTATTCCAAAAAAAATAAATCTTTTTTTGAAAAATCCCAATAATTAAATCTAATAAAATTTTGATTTTATGATTCCAAATATTACATTGAATTATATCAAATAAATTTTCTAAAATAAGTGAAATATTATTTTAAAATATGTGAGAAGGTATTATGATACAACCTTTTAAATAAATACAGTTTTTCAGAGAACATTTATTTTTTCTTTTAGTAGTTTTTATTTTATTTATAATTAATAGGTAGCCAATGAATTTATTTATTTTTTTAACCATGTTATTTTCATAATTTACATTGTACTATTTTTAAAATCAATTTTAATGGAAAGTTAACAATCATCATGTTTAAATAAAAAAAATTTCAATATGGTTTCAAATTTAATTTAAATGTGGTGGTACATGCATCCCAAGCTATTGAAAAGATTGACTTTATTAAAAAAGAAATATGTCATAAATTATTGGGGAGTTAAATTTTAGTTTAGATATTTTTGTGTGTGTCATATTATATATTGAAATTTATTTTCTTCTTTTAGAATATTTAGGAATTACATTATGGTCCATGCATGTTATATAGTTAACAGAAATAAGGCACATCTGTCATGGGGAAATAGTTCACACATAAGAATAGTTAGTGATCTCATTCCTTAACGAATGGAAAAAATGAAGTTAAATATAAAGGGTGATCATTTTATAATTGTAAAAGATATATAATAAATATAATTAGTCATAAATTGCATCAATTATTCATGATGTAATAGGAAGTGATGCAAAATGAACCATATCACCTATTGGAGGCCATATTCTGTACTTATGATCGATCAGTGAAATTTTTTCTTATAAGATTCAATGTAATGAATGAATAAATTTATAATAAAGTATATAATGACCTTAAATTATATATAGGATGTTAAATTTATTATATTAGCATGTTTATTGAAGTGTAGGAAGATAAAAAAATATAATAAAAGGAAAATATGATAGTAATACCCACCCAAAGAACTTTTATTTTCATAGGAATAATACATAAAATAAAATTATTAAGAAAATTCATGTTGGAAAAAGTATATAATTAGTAGGATAATGATCTATAATTATCAAATGGGTATAGTTTTCCTAATGATTTCGAAAATAATGAGTGTGTTATGAAGTGGGGTAAGTGGTCCCTTTTAGAAATGATGGAAAGGGTAGTATGAGAATTAATATAGTTTATTTAATTATTCAATTAAACATTTTCATGGTTAAGGACTCACCTATTTGAAAAATATGTTCCCTAGTACATGTTAATGTTGAAACTCCACCCATACACTCATTTTGGAGACAACAATGAGTTATTTAAGTGGTTTAACATTTAATTTTTACTTTACCTAAGTGTAGTTTTTCCTAGAAAAGTTTTCTTTTCACAAGTGTTGATTAATTAATTTTTTTTCTATTAATATTGATATTAAAAAATAATTTGAGTATTATAATCATTTATATGATATAAATTTTATCATCTAAAATAACTATGATTAAGAAAAGAAAATTTTAATATAAATATACATAATAATAAATCTTTTTAGATAATTTATGTATTAAAATCCAAGATATGACATGAATTTTAGGAAAAAATATTAATATTATTAAGTATAATTTTCCAATAAACACACCTAATGATTAAAAACAGTTTTTGAGATAATTTTGTTTTTACACAAAATTATTTTTTCGTGAGTATAAATTAAAATAACGGTGTGTTAGTTTTAATTAAAACCATATCCAAATTTACAAAAATTATTAATTAATTTAAATAAAACATAAAAACATTTTAATTTGTTAAAGTAATTTTTTTACTTTAGTTTTTAAATATTTTACCATGGTTTATCTACCTTTAAATAATTTTTAAAAACAAAAATGTTATTAATTAATTTTTTATCTGATTATATAATTTGTTTTGTGACATTCTTAGTCATTCTTATATAATTATAAAATCATGTAAATTATATTTTCAATAAAATTGTATTTTTCACATAAAATCAATATTTTCAGAAAATTCTAAAACATTTATGCTATGTAAATTTTTGATATTATAATTTTTTTATAAATATGTTTATCTAATTATATTTATAAAAAATTAAATAAAAAATCTAAAATAAAAAATAAAAAATATTAAGATAATCTTTTTTATATAAAAATGACTTTCTTAAAAATAATGTGTTTTTAACATTATTTCATTCCAATTAGAAAATTATTTTTTTTAATATTTTACATCACAAACACTCACTCATATATATATACCTTATATTTTATTAGAATGACCTTTTAAAGATATATATTGTAATTTAACAGTGCTTCATAACTATTATTTTAGTGCATTAGATGAAATATATCACACATATAATTATTTGAAGAAAAAAATATATACCCAAATCTTGGGATGTTACTCCCAAGGGTTGATAAAACCATATAAAATATATTTTCCTACTACATAGAATATAATAAATATTTATCTATATTTTATATCCTTATAATAATGAATCATACTCATACTTAATGTTTTCTGTTTGAAATACATAGTGATTTTTTTATAAATTCCACTGAGGTGATCCTTTGTGACATACTTGTGTGTATGAGTAAATACATAGAACAATGAAATAGTATTTTAGGTATATATATTATTATATATATATCTTCATTGACTTTTTTGTTTTAATAAATTTTAAAAATGCATATATATTAAAAAACTATTAGAAGACCTCTTTCTAATATCTTCCTAGAAATTTGATGAATAATGTTCCCAATGATCATGAACAATATGAATAATCATTTTTAATCATTAAAAGATCTCCATTTAATATTATAAATAATTTATTGAAATAATATGTAATAATCACTGCCAATGATTTATCATGTGATTCAAATGGACGAGTATGTTTAGCCTTCCCCACAAAGATCTCCTAAACCCATATCTCTTAGTCATAATAACATTTGGAAGGCTCGTGAAACATTTTTGACATCTAAAAATAAAAATATAAAATAAATATTTATAATTATACATAAAATTTTGAAAATCAATTACACTCCCAAGTCATCCCATTAATTTTATATAAATAATATAATCAATAAAATATAATCAATCACATAAATTAATTAAATTCATCATAATTATCTGTTTTATTCAATTTAATGTTAGTATTATATCCTGATATTTTAATTTTTTAATATGAATTATATCAAATAATCAAAATCACCTTCCAAAATATTATAACTACTAAATAATAATTGTATTCACTCAACATATTTCATGAAACACTGTTCTAAATTGATTCTGGAAATCAACATATTTCATCTGATAAACTAGGAATTTACACACCAAAAATATAATGAAAATTTATATAAATCTATTATAAATTTACTTTCTAAATTTCAAATATATTATTTTTATTTTCATCATTCACATATGCACATACACACAAAAACAAACACACAAAGAAAATTTTTTCAAACCATGTCAGAATCTCTAATATTTTTTTTATCAATTTTCACAAGTATTAAAAACATAAAATAGAAAAAATAAAATAAATATAATGTCTCACTCAAAAAACACTATTTCATTGAGTTGAAATTATACATAGACTCATACGCATTCCCTAATCATCACATTTATATTACTAGTATCGTGGCTCTAAAAACATCTCTTACAGAGTGATTTACATTGAAATATTTCAGTAATAGTATAATAACCACAAATTGTTGTTATAATCATACTCAGTGGTTTAATATAATGTGTTACTATGAAATGAAATAGCATATAGGGAAAAAATTATAGTATACATTATAAAATATATTGTTCTATATAAGACACCTAGAAAGCCTGACTAACATACATGGTGATTAGGGATACTTAATTTTGAAATACGGTAGGTGTGATTTTCTACCTCATTTATATATTAGTGATGATTTATTTAAATCTAAAAGTTATATGGTTTTTTAACTCATATTTTGATCTATGATAATCCATTCATATTTAATAGATTCATTATTTTCAATTTTTTATATTTTGAAGTCATACACTATTCACCAACAAGAGAGAAATTATTTTCGACCTTGTATGTTAAATAGTGATATCTCATTCACCATTATGAAATATTCATGGATTAATTTAAAAATTCATAAAGATACAACATCCCATGTGAGGTTAATCCATTATATTGTGGTTATACCAATTATATAATGTGATTGAGAACTCCTAGCATGCTTAAATGTATAGCAATTATGTGGAAGGCCAACCTATATATGAGATCAAATGGTTGGAAATAATATCCAAAATAAATGGACATATGAAAATGATTATTTTTCACCATGTATATATATATATAATATATTAGTGATCAATATGGGGGGAATGTAACCCACAAATATTTTAAAACATGAACATTTTGTTTATTAGTGTATTAAACAAAGAATAATTAACATTAATGAACCATGAAATATTATTATTTAATTATGGTCACTATAACATTTCAATTGAATTGATGAGTATGAAGATTAATTAATAAAACTTTATATATATATATATATTGGTCTTTCAATGTAATAATTTATATATTAACAAATAGGAAATAAGAATTCAATTTTTTATTATTCATATTATGATTCATAAATACATATTTTTCAATGTGTTCTGAAAAATGTGTTAAGATGTTGGAGAGGCGATTCCCTAGCATTGATGGCGGACTCGGCAGCCCCTGCTCCTCCGGAGGAGAGGCCTCAAGTTCCCAACGACTGTCACTAGGGTCTCTTGTGTGGGGTCAGTGGTATCCATTGATCTTCTCCAGACTCTGACTCTCAGTTTTCCCTAGCATCAACCTCTCTATGAAGGTACATGGAATCTTTAATGGGAAACTGGTGGTTCCGATATCCTCATAGGAATTCACTGAAACTTCTTAGCTGCTCTCTATGGCTCTGGTAGAGATTTTTTTTTCGGAACCAGCTTCATATGGAGGTTTTTGACATGTATGTGAATGAGGAATGGGGTTTACATTAACATGTAGTCATCGGGCTTTTGGGGCCACGACCAATCCTCATTTTCGTCACCGATGAGGATGATCTAGCCCTAGCTTGGTCCAGATCTAGATGATCTATTTGAGGCTTTAATTTATACTTCCTTCGATGGTCATTTGATCTTCATATAATCCGTGACCCGTCTACTTCATAAATAAGGTTTCAGCTCCCTGGTCTACAGCTACCCTTCTAGAACCCGTCTCTTCTACGGTCAATTGGCAATTCCATCGGTCGCTTACTTTGTAATGATCGGCTGACCTCTTCCTTGAAGTATCCAATCATGGCGCACATATGCATTGAGATGGAACTCTCTCGTCCCCCACGAGAGGTGGTGTAGATTGTGATTGATGGAGAATACAGGTATGCTTAACCTTTTGTTTTTGAAACCTGGATGATGTTCTATTACTACTATTATAGGCAGGGGCACTGTCATTATAATTTCCACAAAAGGACACTAGATCCATGCTTGGGTGACCTTTATATGATGCCCGATGAGCCTTTAGTGCCGGTTGTGTTTGGTGAAGCATGTTGTTTCCGTGTTGCTGACCCAGGAGGGAATGAGCAGGGGTGTAAGGAGGATGTGACCCCTGTTTTGTCAGGTGAGGTTCCACATCAGCACTCCCTTCCCCCTACGGAGGTCCCTATTGTTTCTGGGATGGGGTACTCTTTAGGGATAGTAAATAAGGATATCCATAAGGAATCAGAGCCAAGGGTTTCAATAGTCTTTTACTGAATGAGACACAATTTATGTTTTAATTCATTGTCCAATGGATCAAGGATTGCATTTTAGGTGTGCGAGGTTGGTTCTAAACATCCTAGAGTTTTAGAGGTTCTAGATTATGTTATACTGGCCAATTCAACCTTTTTTGATATGATGAAGTCTGGTGGAATAACCACCGATTCTTTTAATCAAATTTTAGTGTTGTAAGGTGAAGAGAAAATTGTTATTGAGTAAGGAGATGATGAGGAGGCTATTTATCGAGAGGTTATAGAGTCTGGATCGAATTCCCCTACTGAGCCAAAGGTAGTGGAGATGGCATTGTGTAGGCAGGAGTATATGAGACCTGAGGAATTGCAACCTGAGAATATAGGATTGTAGCGGGGCTCTATTTATAAGCATTCAGATGCTCTTAACATCACCAGGCATAATGAAAATGCAGAAGTTAGTTGTAAAGCTAAATGTGATGGGGAGCTTAATAAATTCTTAACACCTGTGGATGGGAATAATCAATCTTATGTGAATGAGAATAAGAAATATCCTTTCAAGGGAAATGGTTTGGTCTAGAAAGGTCCTCAGAGGATGTTTGAGTCGGTGATTGTGTTAGGTAAGTGGGGGGATTCCTCTATTGATGACAAGGAGAATAACAATTGTAACCCACATTGCCAGGTCAAAGTATCATATAGTGACTTTCTCAGGAGTGGGGGGAAGAATGGAAATGAATGTGTTGGAGCATCCACTGCTCCACCAAAGAGGAAACCAAGGAAAGATTACTCTAACATGCTGAAGATTGTATATACTAAGTCCTCTATCAGGGAATCCAATTAGAAATATATGAAACAAAAATGGGTTCGGGTCAACAAGAAGGAATCTTGCGAGCCTTTGAACTCAGATCAACTATATCTAAGGGAGAAATACATCAAAATGATCAATCAATATGCTCCACATTTTAGTTCGGAGTCGGTTGATCCGGATGAGTTCTTGGATGGTGGTGCGGGTGAAGACTACGATCCTTTGTGATTTGACTTTGTTTTTGGGTATGTTTCTTTCTTGTCTGAACATGTTGTAATTTTAACTGTTCTTTAATTAATAAATTTTATAGTGTGAGAAGTTTTTCTTGGGCCTGAGCTTTTCTGATACATCTCTTTCAAATATGTTTTTTATTTCTTTTTGTGGTAAAATATTATATTTAATTTTTGAAACTTTTAGAAAATTTATTTTATAAATTAAAATTGATATTTTAAATGATTAAGTCAAATTTATCTTATAGTGATTTTATATGAATTTCCAATAGAGATTGACTTTTCGATGAATTGTTATGAAATACTTATTTTTAATGAAAATTTTATTTTTATTTAAATTATTTTAAAAGGTCTAATTTTTTTCAAAATAAAAGTAACCTTATCTTATTAATATTCAAATTATTTTTATTTGAATAAATTTTTTCGTGGAATTTTTCATAAAAAAATACTAATAAAGCAATTTTTCGTAAAAAAAGTTATTTCATTTTCCTTTGCATTTCTATCTTAAATTAATTTCATCTACATATATAAATATCATCATGAAAAATTGATTCAATATTTTTAATTTTTAGGTTAAATTATTGTAGATAAGAAACTATTAATTTTTTCAATATAAATTGTTACCAGATGAATTTTTCTTCACCTTAATAGTGGTAAAAAGGGTTACAAAAAGTTAAAATGTTGGGATGAGTCTTTAAAATTTATATATAAATTGCATCTATATTTGTTTACTAGTGGATAACAGCTATGTTCATCAAAGTATAAATCATATGGAAAATTTATATCATATTTCTTTTCTTGTGACCTCTATATTAATTTACGTAAAAGATAAAGTCAAAAATTTGAAACTCTTGAATTAAATATTTATAATATTTTATCATAATGGTTAAAAAGATTGTGTTTACTAAAAAATATTTATTTGAAATTTAAATTAATTTTATCTATCATATTACATTATTCTTAATCTTTAGTTATTGAATAAATAGGAAAAATTCACACCAAATATAGACATAATATTAACATAATTAGTACAGAAATAAAATAAATGTTTTTAAAAATATTAAAGTTAATTCAATTTGGATTCATTATTCTATTCCAATGACTATGATGATTAGTATGACATATAAGGATGTTTTAAGGGGATATATTCTAATTATATATTAGTCTTGTTCTCATAAAATTTAAAATAAATGAATAATGTGAAAAGTTACATTAATGATGTTTTATGAAAATAATACAGTAATAAATTATTTAAATATAATAAATATATTAAAATAAAAAAAATAGGTTAATATATGGTCAAAATATTTATCCCTGGGATATTTATGAGCTAATTATCATCTTATATGTAGAATTATTACCATTTAAAAGTGAAAAAGTAGTTATCATGGTGGATGTTAAAATAGGATATCTTAGGGGTTAAAAAAATATAATATTTAAAATAAATCTTAAAACATCCCAAATTTTATATTTCGATGACATTTATGAATTAAAATAATTGATATTCTGTTATCTATTCATTTAGAAGTAAAATAATTTAGAATTATTTTCTTATATTTTAATCTTTTATGAAATCCCAAGAGTTTCCCCCTATCTTATAAAATGACACGCCAAATTTATCTTTTTTCACAGTAAATTGTCCCCTAAATATCAATAAAACCCTTAAACATTATGTTATAAAATACCATATGAATAAATTATAGGTTTTTATCTTCATAGAATAATATTCCATGGGTTACCAAGAAGGTATTTAAAAGAGGTCTATCGAATAATTGATAATCATCCTACCCGAAAACATTGAGTTTATATCTTCGATTGCAAATCTAAATCTATTATCTCCATCAATAAATAAAAAATTAAGTGTATTAAATATATTAAAATATTGTTATGATTTGGAAACTATAATATCATGATTTTTAATGAGTATTTTTTTCGAAAGGTTTTGGAAAACACAATGTCGAGTCTAAACAAATGATGAAATATTAATATATAAATTTAACCATTATAACCTGGATCTGGAATTGGATATTATTAATACCAATAAAAAATTAACAAATATATAGGAATATAATTCTCATTGAAAATTTATTTTTTAGTTCATAGGAAATAAATAAATAATATTTAGCGATATATGTTTTATTCTTTTAAAATATACTTTCTTCAAAACTGATTTTTGTTGCTTTCTGTGATAAAATAATATAATTATTTATTCCCATTTTAGAAATTTCTTTTATAGGATAGAAATAATTTGAAATAATTATATGAAAAGTATATTATGGAGAATTTGTGGTTTTTTTATGAAATGTTTTTTTCCAAGAATTGTGAACATACTTACTTTTACTGAAAAATTTATTTTTGTTCCTAGATTTCAAAAAGTTACATTTTATTTTAATTTGTTTTAAAAGTAAAATAAGATATATTATATTTTTAATAATCCAATTATGTTCTTTTTAATGAGTTTTATTTGTTAATTTATTATTAATTTTTTTTAAATAAAAGTGATTTTTTCAAAAACATTATTTTTCATCACATATTTCTGGTTTAATTTTTAATTAAATTCTAACAATTTTAGAAATAGAATTTGGAAAAATGGATTAAATATTTTGAATAATTGGGTGAAATTTTTGTGATTAAGAACCCTTTCTTTTTATTAATTTTGAATTATAATCTTAGTAATATTGTGTTACCATGGAAAATGTTAAACTCATCAATTACTGGAAAAAATAATTATATAAGGACCCAAAAAAGATGATAACACCTGGAATAATTTAATATTATGAATATATGTAATACATAATCATCCGAATATAGAATATTTTTCCTTCTTTTCTTTTTTTGATGTTTTCTACCTTTAAATTGTTTTATTTAATAAAAAGGGAAAAAACATCACATTTAATTTTATTATCATTATTTTTTTTACATGAGGATAAATAGATACTATGTTGGATTCTAAATAATAATTTTAAATATATAATATTTTTTATAATTATAATTTATTTTTAATTTTTTGGTATGAAATTTTCTTCTTAAATGCTTGTAAAATGTAGATATAGTACGTAATGAATTAATATAAAAATTGAATAAATGTTTTTAAAAATATTAAAAGTGATATAATTTGGATTATTTATTCTGTCCCATGAAACAAATAGATCTATATGGAATTTAAGGGTATTTTTAAAGGATACTGTTAAAATTAAATCTATTTATTCATGTATTTAATATCATATCAAAAGAATAGTGTGATAAATATCATTAACAATTTTTTATAATAAATATTATTAAATTTATTGATTTAAAATTCAAAAAAATATGAGATTCATCAAAATAATCAATATAGTATTTAAAAAATAAACTAAATTACATTTATAGATCTTGTTTTTATTTTGTATCAACAATACAAACCCTAAAATCATAGAAAACATTAGAATTGCAATAATTGTCAAAAGTTTTTACATAGTGTTAAAACTAAAAGCTAAAAGTGAAATAACAACTAATAAATTTATAAATTTTATTTTAAAGAGGATTTATACTTATCCAAATAATATATTTATGTTCTATTAAATTTAATCTATTAGGAAATGATATAAAATTTACATTAATATAATACTTTTTGAATCTCCAAGAATGTCCCTCCCATCACATAAAAATGGACACACCTTATCTCTATTCAATACACAAAATTTATCTATATACATCAATAGAACCATAAAAAGTTCCATTATAAACACACTTATCTATGTTATAGAGGTTATGGTCTTTTCAAAATTCATACACTAGGTCCCTTAATAAGATATCTAAATAAAATCTATCGAAATACAGGTAATTATCGTTTCTGAGTCATTCTTGATTATTCTTTATTTTTCATCCACATAAAATATTTTATCATACTAAAATAATAAATACATAATCATAAATATACATATATTTGTTTTATGTTTATGGTAAAACCATATTCTCTCTCTTTTTCATCACATGGAAAGAGAAAACATCACTCCTTTGATTGCACAACTAATAGTCTTTAGGTAACTGCAGAATTCTATTTTCATCTTTACATTTCATGAATGGTTATAGTGATATAAATAATTATTATATGTTTTATATATGATATAAATGTGATTATATAACTATAATATCATATATAACTTATAAACTTACAATATTTCAGAAAATGATATGATTTCTTGTGCGTACATGTGAACAACCACTTCTACCATGTGATGTCATAAATTTTTCATCTAACGTTTAATTGGATGGTAATAATGACAAATTTAATGAGTATATATGGTATATATGTTATAATAATTGTTCTATAATAAATAATTATTCTTCAACATAATTGTTTCACCAATATAAAAGTGAAAACAACATTCATTTGAATGTACGACCCATCTCTATAAACAATGTAATTCATTTTTATATCTCTGTCACTTATATATAACACAAAATTAATATTTAATAAATATTATATTTATAAAATTAATAAAAATACAGATATTATGGGACAATTATAAAAAAAACAAGGGCTGGAATTACCAAATTAAAACATACATGAAAACCAAATCAATTAACACCTGAAAAAAGATAATAATAAAATGCTACTAATAAAATGGTGGTAAAATGTTTTAAATGGATCATTTATAATCTTATTGAGATAAGTAAGTTTTTATAATTTATATATAAAAAATTTATATTTATTTTACAATATTTGAGAGCACCTATGACGCATTTTAAACCTGATTTAAGGGAATTTTGTCCCAATTTAGACACAATTGAGACATATTTGGAAATATGTACATTTTTACTTTAATGTGGCATATATACTACCATTTTGATTTATTTATTACCATCAATCACTAGAAATAAAATTTATCTTAAATATTCATATTCTTTTAATCATGGATTTGATTATTTCTTAAAAAATATACAATATATAAAAACTATGTATTACTTTTAATATTATTTGATTGACAGAAAAATTATTTATAATCAATATTTTTCCCTAATATATAATTTTTCGATAAGGCCCATTTTTAATGAATTAATATAATCATTCAATATATAATGGTTTAATTTTACATATAGTTATTGGTGGGGAAAATAAATATATATCCCATTAAGGGATTAATATCTCAAATCGGATAAATCAATTGTCCCAATTTAATTAGTACTTTGATATAGTTTTAAAAATTCTTGGTGAATGGTATTAATGGTGGATATATCATAATATATAAGATCCTAAATTCCAATATTATGAATTTTATTTATTTTTAATATTTTTATTATTATTTTAATATTTGATAATACTACCCTAATATTATCCAAGGATTCATTTTGGGCTGAAATTATAATTTAATTGGTATGAATTTCCAAAAAATTTAACTTTCCACAATGATTACGATTTATTTAAACCTAATATCGTTTTCTGTATGTAACCATTGCTATGATTTTGAACTAATCCTTATTTTTTCCATTCCATAGGTTATGGAAAATAAATATTTTAATGAGTTTCATAGATGATTAAAGTTTAGTTTAGTTTGTTTATATTTTATTCCCAATGTAAAATGGGTATTATATATGTATCAGGTTACCAAATATTACAAAATTAAACCAATAGTTGGTATTATAATCATTGTATATTTTTTAAATTTAATAAATTGGACACCAAATTTTGGTTAATAGAGTTGGGGTTGTCACAGTTGGTATCAGAGCATGTTTATTAAAATCCTTGGGTATTATTTATGTATCAGGTTATCAAAGATTACAAAATTTACCCAAAATTAGTGCATGCCATTTTTTTTGTAATGGATCCTAACAGATGATAGTGAATTAATACAGGTGTTCAATGTAAGTACATCCATGATGAAAAACTAACATAGTTAGTGTGGTAGAGAAGAATATCACGACCATATTAGGGTAGTTTACCCTTGTTATGTCTAATATATTACAAATATAGAGCAACAGTATAGTAGATTTCCGGATACACCTATATTTGATTTTTTTATATGACTAAATCATATATATTTTAGTGGAACTACTAATATAGTGGTAGTTGAGCAATGTATCATGTCATTTGAAAATATAATTCTTAACGTAAGATTTAATGAAATGGACAATGTTATATTAGAAGTGTATTTTTTTTAAATTCTATTATAATAAATGGAATTTGTTGATTCAAAATAATAAGGAGGAAAATACAGTATATATGTATCAAATAACTTTTAAAGTAATATTCTTATATAAATATTTCCTTCATAAGAAACAAACTCAAATGAATATAATGTTCCATTACTTAAAAAAAAGAATAAGGTGGTGTGAAGTATGAAGATATCATTACAAGGATACGTAGGTATTGTAACGACCCAAAAATTTATTAATGAAAATTAATCTTGATCTAATTAAATGTATTATTATGAAAAATGGTTATATGAAATTTTCACATCCTTGGTTTTATGTTTTTGTATTTTCTAATACCGTTACAAATTGTTGTCATTTCTAATATAACCGTTCAACAGTGATCACATGATTTGTATAAATATAGTGCATTAAAAATTCTAATATTCTAAGACAAAGGAAGTGGTGACCTCATCCAGTAGACTTGTCCATACGAAGCCCATTTTTCAGAGCTTAGAAAGGAGGTGGCATCATTGGTCTTCGATGTTGACCAAGACCAATCCATGCATCAACACATTAAGCTCGAGAGGAACCGCAAACTGGAGAAGTTGAAGTTGATAGAGATTAACACCTGGGTGATGTTATCTGATCCACCCCAAGTGTTTTTCACCATCACACACCTTACCCTTCAGTCTTATGTAGGTTTTATAAGGGGTTATATAACAAGACCTTATCACTATTATCATGTGTATTATGTTTTTATATAATTAAGAATATACAATAATTTTATTATTATTACTTTGTAAATAGTTTTTAAAGAAAAAATAGTATTTTTAGTAAATATTCAACTATGAAGTCTATTTTGATAAATTAATGAATTTTTAATTATATAATATTTTAATAAAATATTTTTATTATTAAATTAATTTTTATTAAGTATAAATGACTGTATAATTTTTATGAATACAATTGTAATTTTTATTAAGGTTTGAGAGCTATTTTTGTCAAACCCCTAAATTTCCAATGAATATCAGTTTTTATTTTAAAAGTGAAAAATACCTTATTTGGAATATTATTTGGATAAAATTAATATTATTATTGGAATTAGGATGTCAAAATTATCCAATGGTGCATTTTTATAATATTTTGAGATTATCAAATTTTTGGGTAAAAATTAATTACCATTTAAATATATAATGTGTTTGGTGACATCATATTGACCCAACAGTGATTTAATAAAATAATATAAACATTATTTTTGGCCAATATATGCTTTACCATTAAAAATATGTGACTTCAGGTTTTTTTTTGATTTATTTTACAAAGAAATAGTATAACCTCTAAGACTAATAAATCATTTAAGCTTTTTAAATTGATTATCTAGAGAGTATGACTCACCTCCACATAAGAAAACCTATTATTTTATTATTTTAGGACATTTTACTTATAAACTATTGTTCTTTAATCTCCTGTGGAAAAATAAATAGGCAAAAAACATGGACTGGTTTCTGGTTTTTATTAGATTAATGTGTGGTTTCACAAACCCAAATAATAAATAATTCCCTCTTGTTTCCTATATAAACTCACCCAAGATCCCTATTACTCTTCACTAAAAGACTTTGGAGTTCATCCATACTCTGAAATAATCTCTCAATAATCCTCCAAAGTCACCCCAAGCTCCCAGGAAGCCTCCCTCAAGCCTCTCCCAAGCCTTTGGTAACACACTCTCAAGTAAGGGATTCCTTCCTTTCTCATTTTATCCATGTTTTTTAATATCTTTATGCACTATTATTTTCAATTATAAATGTTGGGGTATGATTTGACACCTCCACCACACTTACCTATTTATGTTTTAAAGATGAGAGAACCATTTCACTCTCATTAATGCCTCCCAGATACACCTGTTACCATACTGAAATTTTGTATGGAATTTCTCTATACTCTTTTACATTCATGAAATTCTTTTGTATTATGAATCATAATTCCATTACCTATGTTTGGACATGTATATATGTGACCCCTTACATTCAATTTCATTTATATATGATGATACACCCCTTTCACTCTCATCAACCATTTTTATGAATTCTTATGTCATGCCATTATGCTACTGAAATTGCACAGCGTTTTTTCAAGCCATAGACTTTGTGTAGTGAATACCATTCCTATTTTTTTTATCAAGGGTATTAAACATTATTAAAATTTACTTATAGATTATATAGTTTTAAATATGAATTTCTCATTCTTTTATCATGGAATAAATTAGATAAATCCATGTTTTATGATCCATGTGGCTCACTAATGCATGAAATGAAATGATTAAGTAGGGTGCACCCTAATAGTGATCAAATTAATTGGGTAATGGTTAGGATCATGATAAATCAATTGAAATGAGGCTTTACTCATAATAATTAAATTGAAATGAATATTTAATCATGCTAATTTAGTTTCAATGAGGGTTTACTCATGCTCCATGTGCAATGAGCCTTGGCTCATACTAATTCCATGTTATGTGTTGTTGGCACATTTAAATGTTATGATAATCATGATATAACATGACTTTATGTTCATGTTATCTTCTTCTCCATTGATATGACTATTTAATAACATGTATTTTCTTTTTCATTTTATTCTATGTTTACTCCAATTATGGGATTTATATCTCACTTTTTTCACCCGTAGGTCCTCTGGTTATCCCATACAATGCTAAGTATGAGGGAATATCGTGGTTATGTAAAGGAAGTTTTCATTAAATATGTTGTTTGTTTAATGTTTTAAGTTTTTATGTAATATTCCTAAGCCCCAAATACACTAGACCTCTCAATATTCCATGTTGTATCAAGGGACTAGTTTATGAAATAAAACATGTTTATGTGTGAAATAAAAAGCAGGGTTGTTATAGTTGGTATGAGATGATAAGTTTTTTTTATTTTTTTGATTTGGATTATGAAACCCAAGATAAATACTTATAGGTAAGACTAAGTATAATAATAACATACCTATTATATTTAGTCTTGAGTAAGTGGTTTATCATGAAAATACATCCCTATATAGGTACGAGCCGGTAAAGGCAGCTTTTGCATAGATGTACCTACCCGTGAAAAATCCAACAAGGAGTTTATGGATTGAACCAGGTTATCCTGGTACATGAAAAAAGGCCTTGCTGCACTCTTGTTTATGACACTCCCGGTGATATACTTTGATAAATTCATAATCTTAGTATTAACCATTATTAATGGAATAAAAAAATTCCTATAATAATATATGATATGAAATAGATAATGGATAACCAAAATTTAAACTAAGTGTACCACAAGATAGGATAAACTATTCATATACAAGTTTATCCTTCTATGTGAATTGTTTTTTTAAATTATTTTAGAAAATTATTAAAACCCCCTAATTATATTTTATTTTTCTTAGTTAAAACATGGAAGGATTAATATCATTAATAACTCTTCTCTTCATCCCTGAAGAAGTAATTGGAACTATTATCCATAAGTCATGAGTTGATGAATTTGAAACCTTTTCAATTATCCATGTTATATAAAAACAACATTATGAGGCATCCAATACCTCTAGAATTGCATGATAATTTCATGGATCAAGTACCATATATTGGTGAATCTTGAGCTCTCAATTTTCTAACCATGCGAACCATGGGAAGTACCATCAGGGTATTTTCAAATTTTACACTTTATTTCAAAATTATGATGCACTAAATGATTTTATAAATGATGCAAATGAGAGAGACATTCGAGTAGCCTATATGTATCCAATTATAGATTTATATCTTTTGGGATATACAAATATTTATTTACCAAAACCCTATTTTAAAATATTTGAAGTTGAATTAGTAATAACTTTTTATAAAAAACATGTTCAATATTATGTCTCAATATTATATATAGAATGTACAATTTTTATGACACATCAATTCTTCAATCGATATAATCCAATATGAATGAGTAGTTTTTTGATAAAATAAGTAGTTTAAGTTGAAAAAACCCCGATGTAACATTGTGACACATGTACAAATTGTACCTAAAGGAGATGATAATAGAGAAGAATGAACAACTCATAAAAGAGATAAATGAGTAGTACCGTCACCTATATTCATCTTATTTTGTAAAAGGAAATTTTGAAGGAGAATTTTCTTAAGGGGGAAGATTGTAATGAGCCGAACATTAATTAATGAAAATCTATATTAATATAATTAAATATCTTATTATATGAAATTGTTATATAAAATATGCACTTCCATGCTTTTATGTTTTTGGATTTAAAAATACCATTAAGAACTGTTATCATTTCCAATATAGTTGTTGAACAGTGATCCCATGATAAGTATAAATATTTGGCTTTAAAAAATCCAATTTACATAGAAAAAAGAAGAGATGACCTCATCCAAGAGACGTTCCCCATATGAAACCCATTTATCAGTGCTCATAAAGGAGTTGGCATCATTGGGATTTTATCTTGACCAATCCTTAACCATGCTTCAACACGTTAAGCTCGAGTGGATGTTGAAATAGATTACCACTCGAGTGATGTTATCTAAGCCACCCCAAGAGTCGGTCACCATCACACACCTTACCCTTTGGTCTTATGCAGGTGTTATAAGAGGTTAGATAACAAGAAATTATCACTATGATTATGTGCATTATTTTTGTATATATTAAATAATATACATTCATCTTATTATGGTTACTTTGTAAATAGTTTTTAAAAGCACAAATAGTATTTTTAGTTAATATTAAACTAAGAAATATATTTTGATAAATTAATGAATTTTGGAATTGAATAATATTTAAAAAAAAGTATTATTATTATTAAATTAATTTTTATTAATTATAAATTATTGAATATTTTTTATGAATACAGTTGTAATTTTTATTAAGGTTTGAAAGCAGTTTTTGTCAAAACCAATGATTTTTTGATAAATTGTAGTTTTTATTTTAAAAATGAATATCACATATTTAGAAAATTATTAGGATAAAATTAATGTTATTTTTGTAATCATGATGTCCAAATTATCCATTGGTGAATTTTTCATAATTTTCTAAAACAATCGATTTTTGGGGGGAAAATTAAATACCGTATAAATATATAATGTGTTTTATGACATCATAATGACCCAATAGTTATGTAATAAAATACTATAAACATTATATTCACCAAATATATGTTTTACTACTAAAATAATGTGATTTTATGTTTGTTTTATTTATTTTATAGAGCCTTAGGGACCCACCACGATATATAAAACATTTTAGCTTTTTTAAATTGTTTTCCTTGTGAGTGTGACCCACCACCAAAAAAGAAACACTATTATTTTAAGAAGTTATTCCATTGTCCAGATAAAATATTGTTTTCCAATCCCCTTTCAAAAAACATTCTAAAACCCATGGTCTGGTCTGTTGTTTTGATTTGTCTTAAGTGTGGTTTCCCAAACCAAAATAATAAATAATTCCATCTCCATTATTATATAAACCCACCCAAGAACCCACTTAATTTTCACTCAAAGGCTTTTTAGTTTGCCAAAACTCTACCCTCCTCTTTTAATAATCCTCACAAGATTCCCAAAGCTCCCAATAATCCTCTCTCAAGCCTCTCCCAAGCCATTGGGATCACACACTCAAGTAAAGGATTCTGTCCTTTTTCATTTATCCAAGTTTCTTAATATTTTCATTCCATTTTATTTTTAATTATAAATGTTAAGGTATGATTTTTCACCTCCCCCATACTGACCTATTTATGTTTTAATGATGAGTGACCTATTTCTATTTCATTATTTTGTCCCACGTACAGTCATTATCATGTCAGAATTTCGTAATGAATTTCTCTCTCCTCATTTACATTTAAGAAATTCATTTGTATTAAGAATCCAAATTACATTACTTATGGTGGGACATATATCTATATGACCCCCTTTCTCTCCATTTCATATAAATATTATGAGACACCCCTTTCTCTCTCATCAACTGTTTTTATGAATTCTTATGTCACGCCGTTATGTTGCCAAAATTGAACAACGTTTTTCCATAACCAAGTCATTGTGTAGTGAATACCATTCCCATTTCTCAATAAAGGGTATTAATCATTATTCAAATTTATTTATTTTTTATAGAATTTAATTTATTAATTCCACATTCCTTTATCTTGGAATAAATTATTATGAATCCATGTTTTCTGATCCATATGGAACACTTATGCATGAAATGAAATGATTATGAATGGTGCATCCTAATAGCGCTCCAATGAATTGGGTATACATTAGTATCATGATACATCAAGTGAAATGCGTATTTACTCATCATTATTCAAGTGAAATGAGGATTTACTCTTGCTAATTCAAGTGCGATGTGGGTTTAGTCATACTCTAGGAGAAAAGATCCTTGACTCATGCTAATTCCGTGTTATGTGTTGTTGCCACATTTCCATGTAATGATAATCATTCTGTATCATGCCTTTATTTTCATGTTATTTTATGCTACAATGAAATTATTATTTCCAAACATGTATTTTATTCTTCATTTTATTCCTTGTTTACTCCCATACTGGGCTTTATAGCTCACCCTTTTCACATGTATGTTCTAAGGTTATCCATTGAAATGATAAGTATGAGGGAATGTTGTGGATATGTAACAGAAGATTAAAGTAAACATGTTGTTTGTTTTATGTTTTAAGTTGTTATGTAATGTTCATAAGCCATACAGGCACTAAACCTCTCGATCTTCAATGTTTTATCAAGTGATGAGTTTATGTAATAAATCAGTTTTAAGTGTAAAATAAAAAGCATGGGTGTTATATGTATGATATCATTTATATATGTATTCCAGAGATAAATATCTACCATTTCATTGAAGGTATTAAGGAAAACCTCAAAAGGTAACTCAATTATCAAAAATTTTCATCATATGATGAAATCATATTTTCTCCCATGAAAAAAAGAATTAGATTCCTATATATTACAATTTTAAAATAATTAAATTAAATAAGAGGTTAAATAAGAACAATTAAATAGGTAAAGTATCAATGAATAATATGGGAGAAAAAAAATTCCCATAAAGTGAAAATTATGGAGAGACACATCATGGAAAATGCATAAAGGTGCCATGAGTTTGTTATAACGGTAGAGATACTGTTCATCTTGGTAATGAATCAAAAGTAATGAAACAATAAAATAATATAAAGGAATTCAAATATATATAAATATAGATTTATCATAACTAATTATTAAATAATCAATGGAAGGTACCCTAAAAGAGGATTAGGGTAAAATGAACGATTATGAGATCACTAGGGCTAAATATGAGGTTCTTAATGAGGTGGTGGATTGTATATTAATCATATCCTGAAATATTGAATATAATTTATTTAATTATTGATCTTCAAAATACATTATATATTCCATTTTATTCATGAAAATTATATATTTCCCCAACACCTTAGTAGGTGAGTTGTTATTCAATACTCATAGTAGAAATATCACCGCAAAAAATGATGTGTCAGTTAGTTATTATTATAACCCAAGAACATTTCCTATTTTATGATGTGAGTATAATTTATAACAAAACTGATTTTAGATGAATAAAATTTGGTTAAATATTGTATTTTACAGGAATCACTTAGCCTAGATGATAACATGACACCCTGAAACTTTATGATATATTTCTTTTTAAATAATTTCAATATTTTAGATAAATTACTTAACATGAAAAGCTAAGTCTAAATTTAATGTAATATATTATAACCATATAAAATATCCATTTTGTTTTATGGTATGAATATTAATTACTAAATTATTAAAATTATGTTATTAATTGATTATAATTAAAATGAAAACATTTAATAGCTATAAAGAAATGTTTTTGGAAAACTGCATTTTTCTAATAGACGATTTAGTCTTTCTTTACACACATTTTTTAAAATTAATTTTAAATATTATAGAAATATTAATTGATAAAATTGAATTAAATTTGAAAAAATTAATATTATAATTATTTTTGGTTCAATTTTTTTGGATTTTTTTGAAATATTTCATTTTTGGATAAATATTGAAAAATACAGATTTGTTTTGAAAACTGCATTTTATTTTAAGTAATATGAAAAGAAAATATTATATCATAAATTTATTATAAAGTATTATTAGATCAATTATTTTATAATTTAACTAATTTAATTCATTTTAATTATTTTAATAATGAATTTTGATAATAATACATTTTATACTTATGATAATATTCTCTTGAGAAACCCACTTTTTAGTCATGTGTGTGGGTATAATTTTAAAATTGGATTATTCTGATTCATGGATTTGAATTTCAAAAAATATATTGAAATATTTAATCCTAATAATTTATATTATATAATATGGTCAAATTAATTTTTACCTTAATGAATATTAAACTAAGTATAAATAAATTACCACGATTAAGGTAAAAACTGATTCCCTAGGAGTTAAACCAAAATGATAAGGGTCAAAATGACCTACCAACTTGTAGAAAAACCATTTATTAATATATATTTCAACATTATAACCTATATGTATTAATAATGAACCATTTTGGAAGCTACTTCATTTGTTTTATTTTAACATAAATTGTTCCTTTTTATTGGGATTAACCTTTAGAATAGTGCATTTTCTTGGATAATTCCCCAGTTCCCTACTTTTAAGACAATAAACTTCAAATGGATCTCAAGTATGAAATTTATTTTTTTATATCATACTATTCAATTTTTACTTTGTAATTAATTACTTTTTTCCCATATTCTCCACACATAAAAAATTTTCACATTCCATTGAAACTCTTCATTAGGATTCATTTCCAAAATTTCTAACATGAAAGAAATTGTAAAATTATTTCTTACATGGTCTCCAATACTCGATCTCATAAAAAATATTATTCATATTTTATTTGATGAGTCAAATACATGATTAAGGAATAGGTTGTTAATATTATTTCAAGAAAATTGATTTGGAATAATCATGGTATCATTCACTCCTATAATCATTCCATTTTGTTTCTCATAGTCACCACAATTTTCTTTATATTAAATGTTGACATGATTTATTTGGGTTACATAAATTAACAAAAACCAAAAATCATAGTGTGAGAAACATTAGTCATAGTGGAAAAACCTTATAATCATCTATTTTATGTCTATATCATGAAACCTTATTTTTCAATATTATAGACCTTTGGTTTAACCTAGGTCACTAATTTTCATCATCTATTCAAATTATTTAAAATGGTTTGAAAAGAAAATGTGAATTATCCAATGTATATCCCATGGGTGTGTCAAAAAAGGTGCGCAGTAAGGCCCAATTTCATGTTCCAGGTAAAAATTAAATCAATCTTAGTCAAAAATATTTATAATTATTAACCCTAGGTAGATCTATTCCTGATCCATGTCCACCTATATTATCCAAATAGTGATTTATTATAAGATAAGACACATGTTCTCTACATTAATAAAACATTAGGATGTTCTTTTATTCATACCATCACAAACTAACAGAGTTATGTTTCCAAATCATTGTCCCCCTATTTTTCTCTCCAAGAGTTTCAACTAAAATTAATCTAATATCAACTATAATGATCCCAACCCCAAAATCCTAGATCTATTGCCTAATTTATTATATTGTCACTAGATATTACCAATCACATCCTAAAGTACCAAATAGTATAGTTGACTTGGTAAACTAGATAAATACTTGATTCCCATATTAAATTTGAATTCAAAATTAAAAATATTTTTTAGAGGTATTACCTAGAGAATATCCACACATATCATTTATAATGCACTTCCCAAATTCATGATAATAGAAACCAAATAAGGGTGATCTCAAATTCCCAGTAATAGTTAAGTATAATAGATATTATCATGAATAAATAATCATAATCAACATGGAATGGTAAATATCATAGTACACATTCAATGTAAATACTTTTAGCATCATGATTATATAAGGGATAATGATTTTTAAAAAGTAAATAATTGAACACCCATGCCATTAAACTTACTTGAATATCATGAATATATAATGAATAATAAATATAGAACGATAAATATCTGAAAAAACATGTCATTAAATAAATAATTGATTATTATTATTTGATAAGGTATAATCAATGTGTATATGTAAATATCTAAACAAAATATTTATTTAAACAATTACATGACTTTCATGATTAGATATGGAATAATTAATATAGAATGGTAAATATCTGAACACACATGTCATTTATTTAATGGATGAGAGTCAAATTCAACAATAGATGATATCATTTATAAAATATCATTATTAATGATAATTTAAATCTTAATTAATGAAATTATTATTTATTGTATATAATCATTTTAGGTATAATGATACCTCTATTATCTATACCTTTCATACAAAAATATACTACTCATGGGAATTTATACATTATTTAACTATTTAACTATGGTTATCTAATATGTTCATCTCAATAGACTAGTAATTCATCTTGGGGTTATATATAACTAGGCCCCACCTATATCTGTATGTCCAAATCATTCATTATATATCGATTAATCAATTAAATTCAAGAATAATGTTTATCATCATTATTTATCTATGTTTAGTAATGAATACTTATTAATCAATATTTTCCCATATAATAAAATAGAATTCAATTTATAACATCATATGTACAAATTATATATTATTTAAGAAATATTCATATCAATGATAAATAATATGGATATCTAGTGGAAATTTAATGTCTAATGACCACTAGAATGTGAATATTTCAAGGGAAATTTAAGTGTATGTCAATGCGTCCATTTGTTAAATTGTTTATAAACTACCCATAGAAATATTAATAATGGTATCAAGAAAACTTATCCCCAATGTAATATATGTAAACAAAATGGTTTTTGTCATTGTTTAAAAGAAATATCATGAAAATATCAACAAAACATTATTAAGAAAAATAATCTTTTATTTTGAAAATATTTTTAGAATGAAAAGTACATACAAAATTTAAAAATAATTTCATTTGAAAATTACATTTTAAAAGAATAATGTAATATTTAGAAAATGGTATTATTCATAATAGTTTTAAATTTCATACAAGTCATTCATGTAAAAAAAATTTCCTCTCACATTATTTTGAAAATCCAAACAAGCCCTATTTAGAATAAACGTGAACATTCATTGATTATATTTTTTTAAATAGTGAAACGTTGGAAAATTTTATTTAATAAATAAGATTGAATTTTTTTAAAAAAATTTAAATACATTTTTAGAAAAAAATTTTTTGAAAGAAAAATGTTTTTTAACCAAAGATAGAAATTCTGTAAAATTTTATTAAAATCATTTTATGAAACATTTTAGGTAACAAAGAGTTGGTAAATGGTACTATTACATGAAAGAACCATTAAGAACTCGAATTGAAGGAAATTAAAGGGTTTTATTATTTAATGGTAAAAAAATTACATCAATGGAAATTCATGCATAATCAATCAGAATTAATATGATATTTCAAATAAACCCGTACAACGATCATAAAATTGATGTGAAAATTAATTAATGAATTTATTATGTGTATAGAATAAAAATACACATAATAAAAGTTGTTACAAAACATAGTATGGTAAAAATTAAATAAAAATATAATCTTATAATATGAAATATTATGTAGCATAACCCATTGGAAATAAATTTAGTTATGAAATTATTTAGGACTCAATAACTTTTTAGCAAAACCATCATGGATGAAATAATTTAATTTAAAACATTATTCTACAAAAAATTAAGGATTCTTGATATAACATGTAAAATGGTGTTGATATGAATAATATAAAATAAATGACGTTCATAACAATACAATATTCCTTAATATAGGGAAATAGTGACGAATACACATACCTCACGTTTCTTTTTTAATGAAAATGATTTAACCATATTTTTAATGGTTTAAAATAATATTTTATAAAATAACCGTATTGGTATTTATAATATCCAATTATAAAATTTTACCAACCGTTTGTTAATTATGTTCCATTATTTTCATTATTTCATGGGTGGATTGTCTTTTTTATCACATGTCTCATGTCAGGAATGTTCTAGTTATTTTTAATATTATATAGTTTCATAATTTAAATGTGTATATTAATGTTATAAATATAATATTTACTCATTATTTAAATATTTGAATAATTATTTACTATTGAACATGGAAAAGGAATTGTATCTCTTCAAGGAGTTGGTAAGTTGTATGTATGCACGAGCTGTGATATCGTTTCATTAAAAAGGAAAACGGTAAGGAAAGGGGTGATATATTTATTTTATAAAAAATATATATAATTGCATATATATAATATTTGATCAATAAATTTACCTTTATTACTTTCCATTAAAATATATAGTGAAAAATGAGTTGCATCGCTTCGCGGGGCCATTGTCCACCGTACACATGAGTGACATTATCATATTTTAAACAACATTAAAGGTAAGAATATATATGTTATATTATAATTATATAAGAATAATAATATCATAAATATTATATATATTCATTAAATCTATAATTATATAAAATCATTATATATATTGAGGGTAAATGAGTTACATCAGTTCGTGAGAATGTAGTCAACCATACACAATATCGATGATTTATTTTCCCATTTGATGGAGGATTATAAGAGAAAAGTGTTCCCCATTAAAATAATAAAATATTTCTATATATTGGGAAAAGGTTTTATTATTTTAAAATTATATCATTATAATTTATATAGGTGTATGAATAAAACAATGAAAAACAGTCATTTAAGAAAGTAACCTCTTCTTCAGACAACTTCTTTAGGTTTACACAAAAACCATTCCTTGAATTTATTTATGACTAAAAATGGATCTATGATATTTTAAGTGAAGTAATTATGATATTTTATTGGGTAATTTCGGAAACAAATATTCATTAAACTTTTAGGTGGGGAGGAGAGGATGTGGCCATTATAAGTGTTGGAGACGATATACATGGAAGTTTAGAAAATATTCAAGTGCACCCAATTTTTTTATCTTGAAATAATGAATTTTTATTCAATAATTAAATTTTATAAGTTTTTATTACAAATGATATTTTGGTTATAAGAATTATGAAGCATCAAATAACTGTGTTAACTATTTGAATCATATATGTATTCATTAACATATGACTTATGGATAACATGACATCTTTACGAGTTTATGGTTGATCATAAGTTTACTGTATTAAAGACCCATTTTGAAATTTAAGGTGTTAGTAATATAACATGATCAAGGATATTTTTGGAAACAATTTATGGGAATACAACATATTGGTTTTTTATATTAAAGAGTTATTAAAAGAAGAATGATTTTACATTTTTGGACTTTAGATTAAAGGTATTTGTAACCTTTAATATTTTTATTATCATTGATGTTTTAGTAATTATGGGTCATCATTGTTTGGGAACATCATTGTAATTATATTAATATAATTTTGGAAAAAGGATAACCAGCATGATGGGTGACAACCCATTTTATATAGAAAATATATTAGGGTTTGAACCCATAATTGAAGGTAGATAAGGGTTTTATCACTGACCTATGTGATCTTCTAGATAATATGTAATTGTTTTAGTGAAATTATTTAAATAATAATGAATAATTATTAACTAGTGGTGTCACTGTAGTCATTTAGAGATTAATGTATAACTTGTGATAAACATATTTGATTTCAGAAAATATTTAGAAACAGATCAAATGACTTGTTTCTCTTCTATGAATATCATGATACAATAAAAGTTTATTATATTAATCTAGGGATAAAAATTATTATTTTATTCATTTATTATTGTATGTTTTTTAGTGAAAATTGATTGAATCATAACCAAAAGATGAAAATGTGATTATGAAATAGAAACATATCAAGTATGTATGATTACTTATATTCACAGATAGTAAAATAATTCCCCAACATTATAATAATGATCCTGGAATAAAAATTTATAGAATTACATTCATATTATATGAATTAACGACTATTAATGCATCAAAAAATTCTAGTTTTTTTCATTAACTTTCTCTTGATTATTTACTCTCTCATGATCAATGACATCTACCACCCTCAATTTTTATTTGAGAATTATGTTCTTCTTCCATGTAAATATATTCAATTCCCACCTATGTTATGTAACTTGATAATTTATATGTGTGTTATTCTGAATAAAATTTTATATTTATATTTCTCTTTTTTAATGAGTTGTTTTTTAACCCTTTCAGAATATGATCTTTCAACAATGTAATTTTCAAATATCAAATCCATTATTACAAATATTAATTTTAAATTGTAAGAATTATGTTTCCTAAATTTGTATAGAATTTTATAATATAATATTTTTAAAAAATAAATATGTGTTTTAATAGTTTATATTATATTCAACAAAGATATTATATAAGAATTTATCAACCTAAGACTTTGTGATATATTTCTTTTTAAATAAATTTGATCTCTTCGATAGCTTGTGTAACCTAAAACCCTGAGTGTAAATGATATTTAATATAGTAAAACATTATAAAATAGAAATTATAATTGTAGGTATAAATAATAATAACTAAATTATGTAAATTATTGTTATAAATTTATAAAAAAATAAATTATACTCATTTAAATGATAAAGAAATGTTCTTTTTGAAAAATAGTATTTTTAGAAAAGATGATTTATTTGTATTTTGTACAGATAATTTAAAATTAAATATTAACAATTATAGAGAAAATATTTATAAATTGAAAATATTCTTTTAAATAATAATATCAAAAATAAATTAAGATGAATTTTTAATTTTTTTAGGAAATTATTCATTTTCAACGAATAATGAAAAATTGATTTTTATTGAAAGCTGTATTTCCATTTAAATAATTTACCAAGTTAAATTATATTTCAAAATTTTAATGTATAATTAGTGTAATGATATTAAAATATAACAAATATAAACTATTATAATTAATTTCATATTGAATATTGATTCTAAAACATTCTATACTAATGAGATTTTCTCTTTGGAAACTCAATTTTTCATCGTGCATATGGGTATTACTTTTGAATTTAATTCAGTGAAATTGGTGAATGAAATTTGAAAAAATGGATTCCATATTTCAAATAGTCATTATTTATTTTTTATAATACATTTATCTTAATTTGATACCATTATGAATAGTAAAATCTGTAGAAAATAATTTTCATTGTTAAGGTAAAAAAAGATTTACCATGGGTTAAACTAAACATTTAAGAGTCAAAATTACATATGTTTTTTAAAAAACTCATTGGATGGAATTATAGTTACCTTATAACCTAAAAGGGTCAATAATGACAAATTTTTATGTTTTTCTCATTATAAAAATGAGTGTGCAATTGAATATTTTAAAAAATACAATGTGTGTTCTCTCCCCCGCTTATAAAAGGACAATCCATCAACTATAGTATTCATACGTATAAAAAAATATTATTTGGAAAAACCCATATATATATCCCATCATTAATACCCTCAAACCATCCTATATCCCATTCTTTTTACCTAAAATAAATTATAGGAATAATTTTGGTGAAAACTTAAAGAGGTCAATCGAAGAAAAGGAAATATTATTAAAAGATCATTTTTAATTTATTTTTCTTACACATAAATAAAATTATAATGAATAATTAAAGTATTATAAAACTAGTGTATCCACTATATATAAATTTTATTATTTTAATTTAATATCTTTTATCTATCACCCCCTTCATCAAATGTGAAATGAAATCATCGATTATGTGTACAGAAGATTATCGTCTTGTGAATTGATGCAACACGTTTTCCATCAAAAAATTAAATATAATGATTTATTTAATGTATATATATAATATTTATCATATTATTATAATTATTTAATTATAATATCATATATAACTTCTTATATTCCATGCCTTTTAAAATATGATAATGTCACTCATGTATACAACAGACTACCATGTCACGAAACGATGTGATTTTTCTGTCACGAATTGTTTACATGGAAAAAAATAAGAATAAATTTAATGAGTATATAATAAATATAGTAAATTATATTTATTCAATAAAATTTATATACAACCAACTTATTTACCTTTTCACTCATTTATTGAACTATACCATCACTCGTTCTTATGTATGACCTATCATCTCCAGGAAGCAATTTAATTCATCTTCCATGTACAACCTTAATGAATGATGATAAAAATATATATACAGAGTAAATATGATATTTATAACATTAATTTAACAATATATATGGTCTAAATTTAAAAAATGTTCAATAACCTTAACTTCCATTATAAAACAATATTGAGAAAACAAGGAAATTAACACATGAAACAATGAAAATAATGAAATATTATAATCAAATGGCTGGTACCATGTTTTGATGGGATATTATATGATATTATAAATATTAATATTTTTATGTAAAAAATTAATAACATAATTAAAACCATTATACATATGTTTATGTCATGTTCAAAGAAAATTAATCTTAAAGTAAGGGTCATTATCTATATTTCCCTTCATTAAAAAATATTGTAATGTTACAGATTAAATTTATTTTTTATGTCATATATACATCCAATTTGAAATTTAATATCATGATTTATTAATAATTCATTGTATTTAAGGTTTCAATTTGAATTAATTCATCCAAGGGGATTTTACATAAAATTTACCAAGTGGTGATGATATTAATAATTCAGTTTTCTTCTATAAGTTTATCTTAATTATTCATTATAGTTGAAATTATATGATTATGTGCATAATGAATTTTGAATATCTTATTTTTTAAAATCAATTTTTTTATTTACATTTGAAACAAATAATCAGTTCATTGGTAAATTTTCATTTTGATTTTATGATCTAGGTAAAGGATTTTTTCTACATCTCATTTTAATCATGATTGTTTATACCTAAATTTTTATTAAAGGAAATTATTTGATTATTAAATAATAAATTCATTTCATTTCATTATTATCTATGAATTCATATTTTTTCCACTTAATTTTTATATTTGACACCCAATTTTACATAAAAGTATTGATATATTGTTTTTAATGAAACACGACTTGATTTCTCTTTTTGATCGATAATCATTTTTCATCAAAATCCATGTTTTTTAAAAATTATTTCTAAAATATTTTTTAAATTTCAAAAATTATTTATTAATTTCATTTTTACCCATTTTTTAATTTTTAATAAATTTTTTTAATGGAATATTTATTTTGTTTTCTAAACAAGTCCTGTTTGGATTTAACCAAAAATGTGAACGAAATCTTTTTTCAACATGTATGAAATGCCCATGATTTCTCTACATCATGAAGTATAATTATTTTAAATAAACTGTTATAATTTTCCATTTTTAGTTTTGATAACTGTTTTTAAAAAAATATTTTGTTATCATTTTTTAGTGAAAATATTTTTACGATAAAAAAAATTATTCTCCTCAAGCATGTTTTAATGAGTTTTTTATGGTATTTATATTCATCAATGAAAAACAATTATCTTATTTATACTAAATTGTGGATATGTTATATTGATACCATTAATAATAATTCTATGGGTGTCTTATGATCATTTTTACCATGATTAGAATTATAATTCACTTTATATATTCTTTGTTTGTTTCCATTAACTTTCCCTTAAAATATTCACTTTCTATGGATAATTACACATTAAATTTCATATTATTTTTCATATTATTTTTCATGGATATGTTTATTAATTTAACATATATCATTTATACATAGGGTGTTCTATATTTAATATTATTTTATTATCTTCTGAAATACGGATAAATCCAAATTCTTTACTTAATATGAATATATAATGATAAGACACATTATTCCTGAATTATATAGGTTATTTTATATACGTGGAATGATTTGTACATGAAGATATATTTGGGGATCAGTAATATATTTCCCCTCAATTCATCAATAGTCTCACAAAACGAATTCATTTTCTATCCTCAGATAAGTGGAATTTTGGTTTATACCTACCCATTAGTTTAAAACTATATTGTGAAAGGTCCTTTTAGTAGAGGTTTCATGAATCATAAGACTATGATGTCAAATAATTAATAATATCATCCATTAGGAATTTAGTTATTATTATCGAATATATTTTCACATTGACATTATTTGTGGACTCATTTCATTCTCAGTGATTGATTCAATATCATGTGTGTTTAGATATTAACAATTCCATGTTGTTTATTACATATCTAACGATGATAGTTGAGTTATTAATTAAATGGAATGTGTTTTTATATATTTCCTTTCTAAAATTGATTATTATTTATCTAATCATGACATTCAAGTTATGAATTAGAAATAATCTTTAATAAAAAATATTTAATTTTCCCTACTAATTATTACTAATCTATTCATGATAGTCAAGTTATTTAAATTGAATGTGTGTTCAGGTATTTACTTTTAATTATTTATTATTTCTTATCTAACCATGACAATGAAATTTTTATTTATTTATTTACCATACCATGTTGATTATTTTTGTTGATTCATGATATCTTTTGTTGTACTTAAATCGTATAGAGCATTTTAGGTCACAATTATTATTTTCTCCTTTATGAGGAATCTATGAATTGTACTATGAATTATATGCAAGTATATTCATGGTTTAATATTGATTTTCTAAAAAAAATTATATTTTATTTTTTATATTAAAGTGTAATATGGAAACAATGTATACATTATGTTTACCAGGACTACTAAAATATATAGTTCTTTTTTATGTGATCACTTATATATAGTACCAATGTAATAAAGTGGGTACCAAATTTAGGCTATTGGGGTTAGGGTAGTTATATTATACCTATGGTTAATATTTATATAGTCCTTTCTATGGATGATATTATAAAATATAATGCAAAAATATATATATTATAAAGTGAAAGAAACTATGATTTTTGTTGAGAAAATAAAATTCTTTGTATACATAAAATTCATCTATATATCCACCCATAGTAGAACATATGAATGAAATTCTTGAGGAGGAATATAAGACACGAAATATGGTTGAAAAAGGTATTTTTAAAATTGAGTTTTTACTTATTATACATTTTTACATTGATGTATTCCCTTAGGAATAACCTAGAAATTCACCAGAATGTGGTGTTGAGTTTTTAATAAAATTAATCTCTGATGAAAGACATATATTAGGTATTCCCTATAAAATAATATCTATGTAATTAGTGGATTTGAATAAAAAACAATACAAATTATGTATAAGGGAATATATATGACCTAATGTTTCACCTTGGGGATCCCATTTTGTAACGACCCAAAATTGTGAATAAATTTTGTTTCTTAATTTTGTGTGTTATTTTTTTATTCTCAACAAAACTATCTCATTTAATAAAACGAGTATAATTAAAATAAGAATGTTGGGTTTCAACTCTTATATGACCATTGGTCAATATGAACTTTGGAAACTAAATTTTGTGATTATTGTCTATAAATACAAGTGATATTGATTAATTAATATAGAAAGAAGATTCGATGGCCCCATCCAGTGGTCTTGGGTAGATCGAAGCCCATCTGACGGAAGTCATGAAGAAGGTAGCACCTTTGGGCTTTTCTCTGGACCAAACTCAATCCTAACTTCAACGTGTGAAGATAGAACAGAATCGCCTTTACGAGAAGTTCAAGCTGATAGAAATCACTACTCGGGCAATGTTGGCCGAGCCACCCCATGATTCTATCACCCTAGCACACCTTACTCTTAGGAACTATGCTGCTGTTATAAGGGGCTATGTAACGAGACTGTTACTGCCTTCTGTAATCCTTTGATTGTAATAATTTTTATTTATTTATTATATGTTGAAGTTTTTAAATTTTTAAATGTCCGGATAAATATAGTATGAATATTATTGATGAATTTCAGAAAAATGATATTTTAAAAATATTTATGTAAACCATAAATAATTAATAATGTGTAATGATTTTCAATAAATTTTCTTTTAATGTTATGTTCAGTAATAATGATTGAGTCTAATAAGGTCAACATAATTTTTGGTGAATAGTACATCATGAATAGTGATTTTACACTTAGGATTAGTAATGTGACCAAATGGATTAGTAATCTTACTTAAAAAAAGTAATAATATAATTTAGGCACATAGATTAAGTAACATGATTCAAAAAAATAAGTAAATAACTATTTAGAAAAATATTGGTTATGTATTATTTTTTTCCCTGTGAATATTGTTTTCTATTTTAAAAATTAATTTAATACTATTTAAAAAATAATTTTTATAAAATCATGTTCATTTTTAATATCAGAGCATCGATATTTGGTTAAGGTGATGTTATGGGATTTTTCTGAAATAGTTGAATTTTTAGTGAATAGTGTGTTATTTAAAAATTAAATTAAAAATATTTAGAAAAATATTTTCATAAAATGGAGTTCATTTTTTAAATCAGAGCATTGACATTTGGTTAAGGAGAAATTTTGGGATTTTTCTTAGAAAGTTGAATTTTCAGTGAATATTGAAAATACAGTTTTTGAGTTTCGGGTGTTTAATGACATCATTAAGGATGTAATAATTATGAAATAATTCTGGTCAACATATGAATAGTAATATAAGGTATGAGGTTTCCCATGTGGCCAATACCATGGAAAAATACTATGGGAATGCCCATGGTTTTGCCAATACAACCAATGAGGTGTCCCTTGGAAATTAATGCTTTTCCCCCTCACATCCCCTGTAAATACCAAGACTTTCCCTCATTAATTTCATTTCCAAATCTACCCTAACGATGTTCTGGTCTCTTTACCTCCCAAGCTTCCCTCAAGACTCCCAAGGTCCTAACCTTCAAGATTTCAAAGTTACTCTTCAAGGTAAGTGATTCTTTCACCCTCCTCTTTTAAGTCATGACTTTCTTTATGTTGTGTCTTATATTTTCCATCTCTTTATGTTGAGGTATGTTCTTATATGCTTTTATTACTATCCATTTTATGTCCAAATTATGAGAGACCATTTCTTCTCTCATCAATTTGATTTCATAATTTTTATGTGACGCCGTTAGGCTGTCGAATTTCTCATAAAAGGAATCATGTATTCTCTTTTCTTTCATGTTTCCTTCTCATATGGAATGTCATTAAAATTTCCATACCATGTTCTTATCTCCATGTTTTTAAATATTTATATTTAATTATAAGTTATTTATGAGATGGTTACTCGTGTACCCTCTCTTTACAATGTTTTCTAAAACAATGTTATATAGCTGTTATGCTGCAGAAATTTCGCCTCAAAATTTCTATCTCTTTCTCTCCATAAATCCTCTTGTTTTAATTATGTGAATACCCAGAACTATTTAATTTCTTTGGATGTTCATAAATATATAAATATAATGAATTTTGATTCTGGAATTGACATACATATAACCCTCCATCCCTTTCCATGGGTTATAAATGACATAATGATCATATTTTTTTAAGAAATTTTAAAACGTCACGATCTTGAAATGAAACCCAGTTCTTATATACTCAATGGGTTATTTATGAAATGTCTGATTATGATATATGTGGATCACATAAAAGTAAATACATATTAAGGTTGTGCCCTGATAGCGCTCCAATGCATTGGGTAAATATTTAATCTCTAGAGATGACAAGTTTCACGATACCATGATGAATAACCTTGGTAATTTTTATGACACCTTGGGGATGGACCTTGGGGATATGTTCATGAATGTCTAAATGAAATGTTGTAGCCAGATATTAAAGTTATTTTTCATGTTGTTTTTATTATGATATGTCTGTACTTTCATTGATCATGTCTTTATGTTATTATTCAGGTTCTTATTGATATCACATGTAAATTGATTCCTTATTTACCCTTCATGTGCCATTTTCTCACCCTTTACATTGATGTATGTCTCCAGGATATGAGATGTTGTAATTGATCATTGGATGAACATATTATGAAGCCTTAAAAGTGGATTAGAAGAATGTTTTATTCAAGTTTCATTGTTCCTGATTTCCAATACACTAGAATTTAAAGATCCTCCGTATGTAAAATGTAATAAAAAGTTATGTATTACAATGGCTGGATGTCACAAATTTTCTATACACCAAAAATAAATTGGGATATATCAAGAAATGCATTGATTATAAGTGAATTAGCTCTATTAATATAATTAAAAATTGTTTTTACCTTTCATAGAAGAATTATTTATTCAACTTCAAGGAGTTTAATATTACCGAGATTTAACTTCATTCTTGGTATGATAAATTTTGTGTAAATAAAGAATATATTACTAAGATAGAATTTTAATGAGTTATATATGAACATTAAAATTTTAAAAAAATACTATTTTGATTGTGTAATAGACACTATGTTTTTATAGGTGTAATGAACAAAGTAATAATAGATTATATAGATAATTTTTTTGTGGTAATTATTTATGATATCTTGGTGTATTATAAAACATATGAGGATCATGATAATCATTATCAGTGATATAACTACTCACTTCGTATGGATTTTATTTCCATTCCCTTTATTTATTTCTCCCTCTTCTAGTATTTATTCTATTCATATTTAGCCGAAATATAACTCATTCTATCCACGTATTAAATTTCACTCAACTTACACAATTTATCACTACTTCTCGACTAGTGATGTTCATTGTTGAAGGAATCATACATCTCCCATCATCCATTATTATAGTATTCTTGTGCATAAAAACTCCATTCCTAGCCCGTGTGCTGTTGTATCAAGCAATTTGGGCTCCTGTTAATGGAGTTTTCTAGTGTTCTTACCCTCCACTTCCCATTCTGGTCTGCCCATTTTTATCAACCTCATTTTGGTTTTGATTGATGAACGTTTTGGAAATACATGGGATGGTGTTGGAAGGGTAAAATAGATATATAATTCGTGTTCCCCATAGTTATTAGTTTCTTTTGTTCTTTTGTTTTTTTTATACTCTTCACATGGAGTTTCTACCAGGAAATATGTTTAAGTATAACATTGGTGTATTTGTTCAAATTTTATGTTTTTTTCCTTGGATTATTCTACATATCTATGCTTTATGTTAATCCAAGTTTCATTGGGGTTATTCCTCTTATGTGAGGTAGTGATTTATGGAATCTTTTATGTAGTTTTATAGTAGTAGGGGTACCTGAAGGAAGGGATGAAGATCTAGTGAAGTAATGGTCCTCTTCAGTGGTCTTTCTCTACAAACTCAGATTTTACGTCCTTGTCCAACTATCCTTTCGCAGTTTTTCTAGTTCTATAGAATCCATTTATGTTTTAGGATATACTAATTGAGTGGTCAATGGTTTCTAAGAGGCACGATTAACATAGGATTATCCAACATTGGGTTTCCAGTGGATTTCCATAACTTTTTTTCAATGATTATTATTAGTTCAGGTGAAATCATCGTGTTTTGATGTTATATTTTATTAGTTATTTTTTTGGTGATGAGTTTTATATTAGTTCGACAATGAGATTTGGGTTTCGTGAGAGGATGGCTTAGCTTGATGTTAAGTGAAGTCTATAATTATGATGTTTAGAGTGGTTGGTATAAATGAGAAGATGATTAAAATGATGGAAGAAAAAAACATTAATGATGTTGTATAATCGATGTGAAATAACTCGATGTAGGTGTTTTCTGGTGGCTCGCATGATTTTCAGGGGTTTTTATTGATGTGAATTTCTGAAGATGAATGATCCATTTTGAATTTTTATATGGGTTTTCGAATTTTGAATTTGTGATCATGTTCCCACTAAAACATTATTGATTTGGACAATGTGAGGGTCCCTAATATAACTTTGAAAGTGGTTTTAGGAATACTCAATAAATTATTTTAATGAGGTATTACCAAAAGACAAAAACATTTAGTTAAAGTCCTATAAAAACAAACATAACTAAAGTATATAGTTTAATTTTTTTTAGGTTACTATATTTTTTTTCTAAAAAAATCACGATTTGTGAACTCATTTACCAAACATACTAGTAATGGGGATATATTCATATTGATAACAGAACATGAAGTCTGTTTTGAGAAATTAAAGTGGATATTGGAAAAAAAATTTAATTTTTACTCTACTAATATTTAATGAATGTTTTGTGATATATACTGATGCAGAGATTATGAGACATGGTTGTGTCCTCATTAAAAATGATATGGTTGTTTCGTACGCATTATTCCAATTAATGTATCATGAAAAAAATTATCAAACTCATTATCAAGGGATAGAAATCGTTTTCATTGATACGAAGATATATAGAAATTTTATATATTTTTAATGATCTGAGTTATTCAAATAACATAAGATCCAAAAATAACATTTATCATATAAGTATCTCAATATGAGAAAAATATGATGGATCGAGCTACATAAGGATTATTATATCCCAACACAATACTAACTGGGGCAGTAAAATAAGGTAACATATGAATTAATCATTAAATATCATGGTGTCCTAACAAAGATGTGAATTTAGAGGCCTATTGAATTGATTGAATTAATAAATAGGGAAATGTTAGTAATCAAGGATGGGGAAACACCACTACTTATTCAAATTAATTCCAAACCATCTTTATTGGAATAGATAAAAATTTATTATCTTATTTATAATAATTTTCAGAGGAATATTATATCCAAAAATGATGGAATATTATAAGACTTCATATATAAAAATGGAAATATGAAAAAAAATTCAGTTTATGTGACCCATCTTTAATAAAACTAAAAAGTTAATTCCTATATGAAGCTCATAGAGAAAATTTATCTATACTCACTAGTAGAACCAAACTGTATAGAGATATGAACGATCATTTTTGGTGGGTTAATATGAAGTGGTAAATTTCTAAATATGTGTCAAGATGAATTGTTCATTAACAAGTGAAGGCAGAGAGATAAAATCATTAAGGAATCATGTAACCAAAACCTATTATTATGTGGAAATGGGTTGATAGTACTATATAAATTGATAGTGAATTATCAAAAATTCACCAAAAGAATGATAAAACATGGGTTAATGTTGATCTTCATTTTGAATATAAAAATTTATTCACTATAAGGGAATATTTACCAATTTTTCACCTCAAAATGATATATATTAACAGAGTTCTAAGACTTCAAGGTGCACCTCTTTCAATTGTGTCTGATCATGACCCCTCATATACCCTAAAATTCAAAAAATTTCTTTTTGAAGGATCTATAAACTGAACTTATTTGAGAACTACCTATCACAATCAAACTGATAGGCAGTTTGAAAGGACTATTCAAACATTGGAAGAAATGTTGAGGTCGTATACACTTGATATTAAGGTATGTGAGATCATTATCTACCTTTGGTTGAGTTTTCCTATAATAATGGCTTTCATTAATGTATTTAAATGGAGTCGTATAAAGTATTATTTTTCGACATAGTTCTTACTCAACAATTTTCGGATTATATTGCTGAATGAAATAATATAGGGTCAAAACATGTTTAAAAGATAGTGACAATGATAAAGGTGATGCCGAATCATTTCAAAGTAGCTCAAAAAGGGATAAAAGTTATAGGGATAAACTAAGAAAGGATTTGGAATTTAAAATATGATTACTTTTATGTGAAATTATCTTCATTGGTTGGAATTATATGGTTTTTAATGAATTGAAAATTGGGAACCATGTACATAAATCCTTAGGTAATTTTGGAACGAATTCGAGTCCTAAATTTCTGATTGGCAATGCAACCATGCCTCTCTAAATTACATGATGAGTTCCATATATCTTTATTACAAATGTATATACCAGACCCACTGCATGTTTTATCTAATAATGATACCAAACTAGAAGTTATTATATCATATTTTGAAAATCCTATCAATAATTTTGACACTATGGAGCTAGTATTGAAGAATCAGACCACTCGACTGGTAAAGGTACTTTGGAAAAATTATAAAATAGAAGAAGAAACATGAGAACCTGAAAATGTTATGAATAATAAACCTAATCATATTTTTTATAAGGTAATATTCATGAAAATTTTTATGATTAATTTTTTTAGTAGGGAAGAATGTAATATCATGGGTTTTTAATGACACTTTGTTGGATAGTTTATACAACATGCAACACTGTGTCTAAATGAACTGTGAAATATTATTATTTAAACGTGACCCTTATTAACTTAAAATTGAAATGGATGATTTTAATATTAATAAACACACTATAGGAAATAAATTAATGTCATACTAAATTAAAATTCATCCATTAATTCATAGTAAATAAACACTCAATTCTTAACAAAATCATTTTATTTTTTAAAAATACATTTCATTAAAAAATTAATTTTACTTATTTATATGTGGGGATAATATAATATATTTTTAAAACATTTTATAAAACTATTTATGAATTGGACCACATTTTTAAATCTTATTATGACTATATTCTTTGTTTTATTTTTTTTATTTTTATGAAAATTTGGATATTTCAATGAATAGTGAAAGATAGTACTGTTTATTCAAAATTGTATATTCGTTTCAACAAGTCACAATGGTCCATTTTGTTTTATAATGGTTTCAAATTAAAATATTTTCTATTATATTATAAATAATCATATCAGATTATTTTAAATAGTTTTTTACTTTAATTCAGAATAAAAACATTTATGAACATAAAAATGATATTTTTCTAAATTACTATTTTTCATCACATTTTGAAGGTTTTATTTTAAATTAAATAATACCGTTTGAAAGAATTGAATTTTTAAGAATCTATACTATTTTTTTTATTAGAGGGATAGTTTTTTGTAAAATTTTCTAGTTTATTTTTAGGAATTATTAATAGTGACCATATTAATTTTTTGTACCACACCAAAGGGTATATAAGGTAATTAAGGATAAAGCTAAGTTGATAAAGACAATAAAAAACCGTAACACTTTCCTTAATTGAATTTTTAGTTCATATCTAATTATTAATCATCCACAAGTCAAATATATGAAATTTAATCCCATTTAACCATGATTTTTACCTTTATAATATATTTTTAAAGAAAAGTAAAAACCTGTATTCTATTTGTTTTATTATCTTTATGTTATTTCAATAAGGAAAAACAGAGGCTATAATGAGTTAAAAGTTTTCATTTGAATAAAATATTATCTTTAATCATGTTAATATTTTTCTTAATTTTTGGGGATGATATAATCTCCATAAATTCTTGCACAATGATTACACTTATTTATTCAATTAATATAAATAATAAATGTTTTTAAAATATCAAATGTGAAAATATTTGAATGTGTAAATATTTTCCATGAACATTATAGATATATATGAAATTTTAGGTTACTGTTAATGGATTATATACAAATTAACTATTTTTAATGATATATTTAAAGTGATACTAAATAAATATATATAAAAAGTTACACTAATAATATTTTATAAAAAACAAATTTTTATTAAATGATTTAAATTTCATAAATAACATATTTTCATAAAATTTAATTTTATATGTTGGAAAAAATAAACCATATTCCATTTATGGATATTTTTTTATTTTATTTTAAACTTAGTAAATATTTAGGGGTCGAAAACATTAATACTGATGTAATATTTAAAAGGGTAAAAGAGTGGTTAAAACATAACGATAATTGGGAAAAAACTAATAAAACTTAACAAAATATTTTTGGATGAGAGGATTTAGACTCATACCAATCTTAAATTGTAATATTTTAAATTTGGAACAATTTTGTTTAGAAATATAATTGATATTAATTTAATATTTTAAGAAATCCCATGAATTCCCCTCCCATTTGTTATAAAAGGACACCCCTTATCTTATTTATTTACCCCAAATTGATCCATATTTATCAACCAAACCCAAATATTATCTTTTATAAATATTATTTTCCATGTTATATAGGTTCAAATCCTTCCAAAAGGCTTAACATTGGCCCCCTTAAGAAGATATCTAATCGATGTATACTGAAGAAGAATTAATAATCAATACCGAGTCCTTGATGTTTATTTATTATTATAAATAATCTTATATTTGACAACCCAAAATAAAATTTTAAATCCAGTTTCAACAATATAATTAATTTTTATTATTTTCAACAATACTCAATCTATTTCCCATCCTATAAAATTTGAAAAAATCACTTGTGGATATGTATGTCTTACTATCTCTATATATAAGTGAATTTTTTTCCACCACTTTACAAGGATGATAATAAATTTAAATAATGAGTATACATGGTATTTATAACATAATAGTGATTTTGGAACAAAAATAACATTTACAAATTCATCCCATCCAATCCATTGGAATATTATTACGTCGCTCGTGCGTACATGTAGACCACCACCACTATAAAGCAATGGAATGATTTTTTCATTTACACATTACCTATTTCCTAATAAGAATAAATTTATAGAAAATAAATGGTATATCTAATATATGTATTTATCTATAAATATTAGTTATTTTTAAACATTGTTGCATCACTCTTAATGAATAAAAAAACAATGTTAATTTGTACGAATGACCTACCATCTCTATAAATAATGTATTTTAATTTTTATATCTATATTTTATAGATGAAATTATATATAAATATTAAATATATATGTTATTTATAAAATTAATTATATTCTGGAGATGATGGAAACATAATAAATTTAAATGTACCATTGCTACGAAATCAATACATAGATGAAAAATGAAGTAGTTAACACTATAAATAAGGATAATAAAAAGATATTGGTCACAAATGAGTTATAAAATGTTATAAATTGACAATATATAATATTATAGATATAAATATGGTTCTGGTGTGTTATTATTTTAAATTTAAATTTTGTATATATGTATTTATATCACCTATGGAAAAATTATAAATATATAAGGGAATTTTATCTAAATTTCAACCCCATTAAAAGATATTTGGTAAAATGTGGTTATTTAATTTTTTTGTGTATATACTATTACATATTTATATTTATGATGATTAATAATTATAAATAACTTATCAATTAAATATTCAAATTATTTATATCATGGATATTGATATTTCTTATTCATTATACCATTTCTATATATGATGTTTTATTGTGAAAGTTAATTGATTGGATGTGAAATTATTGATAATCCATATTCTTTAATCGATACAATTTTCATTGTGGTATGAAATATTATTTATGAATTGAATTTATCATTTTATACATTATTACTGTATTTTAAATGTAGTGATTATTGGGTCCTAGAATTATATATCTCCTTGATTCAATAATAGGTCTCATAAGAAAAAATAATTATCCCAAACAAATGGATATTTAAACACAATTTTTTCAACTATCTTGGTGAAAGGTATTGAGGTTCGAGATGTTATGATATTTATGTTCATGATGTAAAATTGCATGTAGTTAATATATTGATATTTCATTTATGTTAATTCATTATTTTTTTTAACAATCGAAATGTTGGAAAAGTAGTCATGGTTTTATTTTACAATTTAATTTTATATTGTGATTGTTTATGTGTAAGTTTTTGATGATGAAATTTCATGATCAAACTCTCAATAAACTCCCTAACTTTCATCTCTGTAGTTTATTTTAAGAGATTAAATTTTTTTTTAATATCATTTTCCTCTCTTGAATAGTATAAGAGGCTGAAATAATGTATTAAGGAAAACCTTCTTTGTTTATCTTTTTAGTAAAAAACCCTTTTCATTATTATCCATGTTTTATAAAAATTCTTTCAAGGTTTTCCTTTTTATTTTATAATATGATTTTTAATGTTGTATTTACCCCTTATTGGCCTTTTAAAAAACTATTTGAAAGTAATCATATTCTTATTTTCTAAAGGTGGAACTTTTTACATTTTTTTACTATGGTGTTAATGAACTATTTTATTTTTGACTTATATAGAATGTATAGAATTTCCCACCTTGATGATGACCCCTTGATTTGACACTTAATTTAAAATATAAATTTTTTATTTTCAAATAAAATATTTGTAGATATTTTTATATTTTTATGATAATATTTCAAAATAAAAATATATTTTCCAAAAAAAACATTTCATGAATCCCTTTAAATGAATTTTCATTTATGATAATGTAATTTGAAGTTATTAAGATTTATTAGGAATTTGATTCAATGATACCATCCTTATTATTTATCTAGACTTTTTATTATTATAGTGAATTTTTTTTTCTGAAACTCGTTGATTATTCACATGATATGTTATAATGAAATAATTATTTTTTTTATTAAACCCATTTCCTCTCTATAGGTTATGCGATTATGAGATGTTGTGAAACCCATTTTTCTTTCATGGGTTATGATATATGTATAGAAGAAAACATTATATCATGCATTGTAGCTGCTCAGGTACTATATATTCACCATTCACCAGTGAGAGTTTAGGTCATGAGTATGGGTCGATGATCTATGTAATGAGATTTCATACCAATTGGGCCTACAGGTCCTATAATACACTTCATGTAAACTGGACTGATGGGACATGTACGGAATAAAAAATGATTAATGGGTGGGATATATCCTGGGGGATATGTCATGTGCTTCTGACTTGTATGTGAGGTGTATGTTTTTCAAAATTTTAATTTTCCCCCCATGCACCTAATATATATATATATATATTATTTGATATTTATGAAGAATATAGTGAGTGACTCTATAGACATCATATGAACAATTTTTTTTATTTATCCATGTTTTCAAAAAAATAATTAGAAAATTATGGAAAGGATCTTGGTGATATCTAGTGAAAATAAATATAATATGATTTCATATTTTTATATGTAATGTATGGTTTATATTGGTTGGTAATATAGTAATATTTAGTGATCCATTGGAAACTAGGATGAGAAAAAATTAGTGAACTCACATAGTTTAATCCTATTTATAGAAGATCATCCAATGATATGGTAAATAAAGGAGTGTTGTTTTCAATGAAAAATATTTGTATCTGGATAATACTAGTGGATGTGGTTTTTTAATAGACACATCTTGGTGTATTTACCTCCAAAATATTTGGTTGAGTATATTTCAACCCACACACGAGTGCACAATAAGTTCACCCTCACAACACACCAATTTTGACACTCCTGGGGGATATGCTTGGGTTAACTCTGATTTTATTTGAAGAAAATTACGAAGGAATTGAAAATATGAAAACCATGAATTATATATGTTATTCATAAGTTTTCATGGAATGAAAATAATCTTTATTTGATATAGACATCTTAAAAATTATTTTTCATGATTATGTGGTTTCCCACAAAGATTATTTTTTCCCACACAATTTTAATTTGTTTTATTCAGCGGATGTAACCAAGAGAAATTATTTTAATAGAGAATGAGATAAAAAATGGAGTTATTGTATTTAGAAAAAACAAGTGAAAAAAACAAGAATAAAAAACCTTGTAATCATGCCTAATGTTTTAGCTCATTATATGAATATCAATCTGATTATGGATGCATTTCCTAACATACCAAATATGGGAAAAATGGAATTTTTGAAGGCCAGGGAGGGAAGATGGTCAATTTTCCCACACTCAAATATGTTAGATGTGAAACTCATGGAAATTTATCAAATCAACATTAATATGTTTTTTTGGAAAAGAAGGACATAGATCCAGTATTTATTGAGGAAAAATTAAATGGTTGGTTTACTCAATGGATGAGAATAATGGGATCCCTATGGTATTGTGTATATTTTAATATTGTAAAATTTTAATATATAAGAATTATACAAATCAATTTCCAAATTGGAATGCTAAATAAGTGTACTAATATTGTTGTACATTTAATTGTTTTACTATTAATGATGAATAGGATATAAGTTACTCATGAATGGAAGAAGGCATTATGAAATGAGATGACGAATCTTATTTAATGGTATGATAAGGAAATAGAGTTATTGAAGTGATTATTTATTGGATTTAAATAATTATGTTGTCGAGGTATTTTTATCAGTGTAATTATAGATATATGAGTCATGAAACATTTAAGGTTTGTTCTGCCATAGTCTTATTTTAATGATTTTATATAATTTATATAATAGCACTGGAGACCATGAAACGTTATTTAATATTATGGAAATTTTTTATAAAAAAACATTATTGGGGGAATGATAACACATAATATATTCAAAATGATTATATAATAATGTTTATTTTATAAAAATAGATTTTTGATATAGGAAATGGGATAGAATTTATATCCTTGGAAATGATTTTTAATTTGATTAAAAATTGATTAGTGATGGATTTTACAAAAAAAATTGGATTTATGGAATATATTCGATAATCTATTATTTTCATTATTGAAAAAGGAGAGTGTTAATATTTTAAAGAACACATGATTTCATTGTGTTTTTTTGGAAATTCAAGTAATTATTCTATTATATATCTTAATAGTAAAATAATTTCTCACTATTAGGAATATGATCTTGAAATAAAATATTATTCTTGTGCATACATTATCAAAGTATCGATAGCCTTTTCCCCAATCATAGATTTATATTTTCTGGACATTAAAAATCACCTATCCATGTTCTCTATCACTCACTTTTTGGTCATTGGTAATTAGTTTTCTCCTAAATTTACATATTTTTACCTCGTACTATTTTATCATATTTAGAAACCCATTTATGTTTTATTCCAGACTTATTTTATATTTACCTTCCGCTATTTTTTATATGAATTCATATCAACCCTTTATATTATGTGGGTTTTTCAAAAATGATTTTTAAAATATCAATTCTCTAATTACTAAGTACAATTTAATACTGTGTGGATATAATTTTTTAAATAATGGATGAGAATACAACAACAAAGGATTCAAAAGTATTAACATTATTTTCATTAGTGTATATGAAACACGACACTATTTTTTAATGAACCAAAAATTATTATTATTAAAATATGATCATTATAAGATATCCATTGAATTAAAATGTATTAATAGTAATAAAAACATTTATGAATATATATAAAGGTATAATTAAATTAATTTTTTTATTAAGTATTAGGAAATGATATTTTTTAGAATAGTTATATTATGATTCAAAAATACATGTCCTTAAAAAAATTTATTCACTTTTTGTGAAATAATTATATATATATATTATCCTTTTATAATTTTTGATGATAATATGAAATTTATTTTTTAAATCAACAAGTCAAAACCAACTTATAGGGAATTTGTTGTAAATTTTTGGAATCATTTGATTTCCAAGGAAGAATAAAAAAATTATTATTTTTATTGAAAACTATATTTTTGGTTCATTAATCTAAAATGTTCAATTTCTATAACTATAAATTATAATCCATTATACTATAAATAATAAAATTATGTGCATTGGAATCATTATTATTGTTGAATTTTATATAAAAATATATTTATACATAAACAGAAATTATTCTAAAAAACTATTCTTTTATTTCATTAATTGAGTTGATTTTAAATTTATGACTTTCACTTATAGAAAATAAATGAGAATAATGAATTCCATATTCTGATTTAGGGTGTTCAAATTTTTTTGATAGTCATGTTTTTTATCATTATGAACAATAACCGTATTAAATTTTTTTCACCTCTGTATGAGTAAAATGGGTAAAATAGGGTTAAACATTTGGAAAATTCTTTATCATTTATAAAAAATTTCCATTATCCAATTTGATGGGTGGAGATTTCCCATTTCGATCCAATTCTCAATGAAAAGTCAATATGGTTCAATATTTCCTTGATTATGACATTTATTTTTTTAAGAAAAATATATAGTAAAAAATATTATACTATTGAATTTAATATGAATGATATTTATCAGAATGATAAAAAGAGGTTATGTTAAGTTCATATTTTTTATTTTAAATATTATTATTAATTTTATTTACCACAAAAATTTATTCTTAATTTTTATTTATTGTATAATTAACCTAGATTCTTATGAAAAGTTGAAAAAAATACTTATTTGATTAATTTAAATATAAAATAAATGATTTTAAAAAATATTAAAAGAAATTTCATTTTGATTATTTACTTTATTCAATGAAAAATTTAGAAAAATATAAATATTATGTTTGAATGAAAGTATTATATTTTAATTTCATATTTTTCATCTTTACTTTGAAATCAAATTTAATGAAATGTGTTAAAAAAGATATTAAAGTTATTTTAAGAAAATATTATTTTTATGAATAATTTAATGTTAATAAAAATATTTTTTGAGGATTATGTGGACAAAATATTTTCTATACTGTCTTCCAAGGAAAATTTATGATCCATATTAGTATTAAAAGTAATATTATATCTCTTCAAGAGTGAAAAATTTGTAAGAGATACTAAGTCAAAAATTGGTTAACTAAGGAGATAACACATTGAATTTTTTAAAATACCACATAAAAATAACCATATTTTATTTTTAGATGATATTTAAAAAATATCATATCTTATCTTCAAATCTATGGAGATTAAAATAATTTTTTATTTTAATGGATCTATTATATTATAATCATTGATTAAATTACTAGAGTTCCACTCACCTCACATATAAAAGGGAACCCCTCATTTTTCGTAAATGCACAAGATATAAAATTATATCACAAAACATTCCTACTAAATAATATTTTAAAATTATCTAACCATTGATATTAGTTGATTATATTCTTAAATGACCATTCCAAGGGTACCTAAGAAAGATCCAAAGTAGGACTATAGAAGATGAAGTAATCATCTTACCCAACCTCCTTAAATTTGTTTCTTGTTGTACTTCCTCTAAATATTTTATATTTTTCATTAAATATTAATTTTTTTATCCTCAATATACTAAAATGTAATTATTATTATAGAAACACTATTTTTCACACTCTTTTACATCAAATGGGATGTGAATGTGTCACTCATACGTATTTATGACTTACCATCTCCACAGAGAGAAAAAATTAATTTTCTATAACCAGATTTGTTGGATGGTAATTATGATGGGTTTTATATTAATATATGATATCTAAAAAATAATTAGGCTTTTATAATTATGATTTAATATCTTCTTATTGAATTAATTGTGATAGGAAGTATGACTAGTGGGGTGGGGGTGAATATATTTTTTAATTTAAATGAAAAAAATCAGAGTTTATTGAATAAAATTATATAGTTAGTGAAGTGTTCTTGAAATGATATTAAATGGAAATAAAAACAATGAATAAAATGATATATAGTGGTTCATATCAAATATATCATAGTCCACTCATCAATATAATCTACTCATCAAAGGGATTGGTACCCACTAAGAACCTCACTTTTAAAGGTGTGAGGTTCTTTTTGAAGGCCATACCTTTTAAAAGTACCAAGATATACAAGCTAGTTTTTTATAAGAGACCATCTAAGTCTAATTAACTTAATTTCAACTGGGTTACACAAACAAAAGTGCTTTTTAGTTGGTGTAATTACCAAATTATGAAATAATTTCTTATGATTGTGAAATCATAAACCAGACTAAATGAAATACAAATAGAAAGACAAAGATTACATGAAAGAAATGAATACCGCTAAATTTTAATATGATAAAAAATGTATATGGGGATTAATATTGATGATCATTTATCACATGAATGTAATAATTTTGATGTTAAATTTCTTATATAATCAAAACAAGAGTACGGATTTTGTTGATTTTTGTGAACAATTGAGTCCAACAAGAACTGTCAAAGATTATCACAAGTAATTATTTTGAATGAGTTTCAATAATATTTTGTTATTAAAAATATAATTCCATTATATCATTAAGATAATGATAACCTAGAATAATTTCTATATCCAATATCTACATGACACTTGTTAGATAATAACATTGAAACAATATTATTGTTACCATTGTTTGTTAAAGATGTGTTGAATATCTTATAACCAACATGATTTATATTTATTCAAGAAATATTAATATAAAAAAATTAATATGTTAAGACTAAAAACTTTATACAATTAAAAATTATAAATAAATTGAAATAAAAAAATAAAATATTATATAACAAAAATAAAAACAATGTTATAATGAATGATCATAACATGAATTTGAATCTGCAAGTATATGTGTATATACAAAAATAAAAAAATTATTTTTTACATGATCTTACAAATTATATTCCACCATAAATAATATAAAATTTTAAAAAATAATTTATTTAAAAACATAAAATAAAATATAAAGAAATAATTAATAAATAAAATTTTATCTAATAGTGAAAATATTATTGTTGGTAGATTTAATTACCGATGGTGTCCATCATCATAAAAACAAAGATTAGTGGAATGTTCTACTACCACTGAAAATAGTAAGCGATGGAACAATTTTGATACTTCTATAAAAATAATGTATCATTAGAAAATTCATAAGATATACATTTTCACTTTGCATCATAAAATATTATGATCCAACCGAAATAAAACTTTTGTCATGCTACTGTGAAACTAAAGACATCGAGAGAATAATGAATAAAAAGCATCAGTTTTTTATCCAATGGTGAATGATGAACTACCATTGGAGATTTATAATATTATAAAATAACCTACCATTAGAGATCTCCAATGGTTGAAAAAATAATAAGAACAAGAGATGTGAAATTATTTTTTGGTAGAATAACTGAAGAAAAAAAAATATATAAAAAATAATAATGAAGAAGAAATATTATACCATTCTAATTTTCACCTGAATGTGGTCCTAGAAATGCTTAATTCTAATGATGGAAGACTAAAATCATCCTAATAAGATGATTCCCTACTATAGAGAAATCTATAAGAAGGAACCAACAAGTGATAGTGAAATACTAGTTATGGTGATCAACCAATTAAATTTAGATTCCATTGGATCCCAATGGTAGAAAATATATTGAGGTATCTCATTTTAAGACCTATAGAATAAAATATCCACCACTGAAGACTGATATTACATTGGATTCTAATTTTCAATTGTTTTATAATTGGAGAAATAAGTCTTTTAATAGTGGAACATATCAACGCTGCATGAAAATCTTAGATAACCTATGAATTTAATGATAAATGAATAATAAGGAGATGAATTCACAGAATTTATCATGATCGAATGATGACGTGAGAAGAATATTTCCAAAGAAAGTGTGAAAAACATGATTAATTGACATAATTAAAATTTGGGGTTAGAAGCGTGGGAGTTTCTATGAGAGATGTGGATGATCTAAATGTTGAATAATTAATTAAGAAGACAAAAATTGTTTTATAAAAAATAGATGTATAGGGGTTAAAAAATTATAAGAGATTAATAAACGATAAATTAATGTTTGAGATAAATTCAATAATATATTCATGAGTTTATCCATTTTTTATGGTTAGATGAACCAGGATGTTAGATTGTAGTCCTACATTGATTTGGTAATGCAGAGAGAAAGTGGTATATCAATTTTTTTTCCTTACCACCATTCAAGCTAGAAACCAGTGATCAACACAGGGTAAATTATGCACATAAATTGTTTGTTGGAAAGAGAAGATTACAAAGACCACCCTTTTCACCTTCGGTTATGTGTTTTACGAACCTTATAAAAGGGAATGCTAGTAAAATGACTAAACTATGAATGGCTGAGCCCTTGTCTCCAAGTGGTCTACGAAAGGTAAGATGTACTATGGAGATAAACCATTTATTCTCCATTATTTAGTTGATGGAATGCTTAGGTTCCTCACATAGGATGGTACAAAATTTACATATATGAAATTAAATATTAATAGAAAATTTAGAAACATAATATTTAATAAACAACTGATATTTGTTAAAATGTGTAACAAAAAATTATTAATTAATAATATTTTTTAACCTTAATTAAATGTGAAGATAGATTAATTTATAAAAACATATAATACTGTTTATAATATTTAAATAACATTTAAATACAAAAACCAACACCTTTTTTTAAATAACAAAACAATACATTCATTAAATTACTAACAAAAATATACCCCTTTTTTGAAATTTATCAAAATATATATGACTATTTATTATTTAAAATATGCACCCTTTTAATTAAAACCAACAACTTTAAAAGTAAAAAAGTAGTATATCATAATAATATTAAAAATTAAGCTTCAATATTTTAGGATATTAAAATTATGATAGTGTAACAGTTAAATTTTTTTTAAACAATATGATCTAATTAGAATTTAATAACATTGTAAAATTAAATTAAATTATAATAAATAGATAAAAATATTCAAGGATTGTTCTTATTTTAACAGTGTTTTTAAGCTTCCAACACTCCCAATTAAAATATGATTTTATAAAATTTAACAGAATTTATGGGTTTTTGTGAAAATATCTGCTAAATTTAACAGAATTTATGGGTTTATGATTTTTACATGATCAGTTTAATAATGAAATCAGAGAAGAGTTTTTTTAGTTATTTAGTGATAATGGTGGTTATTAAAAATTGAAATAATGCTTCACTTATCAAAATAAATAATAATTTTATCAAAATTGAAAATAATGTTGTAAAGAGTTTTTTTATCTAAATAATATATGAAAAAAAACTAGCAGTAACGCCATATCTATCCTCATATGCTGACAGTGCAACATGATGTTTTTTCTTATAGCTCTATAAAATTAATATTTTCCTTAAAATGTGACACATACCTATATTATTTTTCCAAAAAATGTCAAAACCACTAAATTCATAATAATAGTAATAAATTATATCCATTTTTTCATTATATAGAATAATGCAGTTTAAATATTACACTTGATATATATCATTATTTTTTTAATAGTTTAAAGATGAATTTATTTTGGCTTTGAAAAAATCATAACACCTATGAATATTAGGAACAAGTTGTCTGATCGAGAAGAAGCGAGATACTGTTGGATTCCTATCATGTTTCCATACAGTTTAATGTCAATTAACTTGGGATATTCACTAATGTCTAATTTGGAAGTACTACTCAGAGGTGTTTTCCCATTTATACTTTAATCATGTCCAAACCTATTTACAATTTCCTTATTATTCATTTGTTTATTTATGAAAATAAAATAATTTATTTGGTAAAATTTTAAACCAAATAAAATTTATAGTTCACCCATTAAGATCATTAAAAATTAATAGTTTATATGTTTAGAAAAAAATTACACATATAATTGTTTTTAAACTAATAATTATATAATCAGTATATATCATTATTGTCGGTACATCATTTGAAAATATTTTTTTAAAATTGGATAAAAATTACCTTAACAAAATAATTTTGTTATAAAAATAATTATAGAATTTCGTACATAGATCTTGGAGCATGCGTAAGCACATATAAGGCATTACTGAGCATAAAAACACAAATATGAAACATATCATTTTCATATAAAATGGGTTTAATAACCTAAAATTTTCTTTAAATGGTTATATTTTAAAAGAATCTTCTTACACTCCCGTGATATAATTTAATATTCTGAAAACTAGAAAATGCTAATATAATTGAAATTATTTCAATCGTTGAAATATGAGTAAACAAATCATTAAAGTAAATACACCTTCCTAAGAATAACATTGAGCTAATAGTATTTCATTATTTGTTATTATGTTTCCACTTGTGTCAATATTATTAAAAAATACATTATATTTCAAGAATAGGTTTATCTCTTGGAAAAGAAACTAAATCCTATACATTATTCCTTTTCAAACTGATTAAATTCATGATGTAGAGAAATATTAAAATTTGAATCCATTAAAAAATTTTCAATATTTATAGGAACAATGTCAACAAAAAAATATTTGTAATTATAAAGTAAAATAGATTTTGGGTTTTGAATTTCAGATTCAACATTACCAACTCAATTTTCAATAGGGATACCTTTAATAGTTTTTCCATAATATGGAAAATTTTAGAATAGATAAAATAAATCACTCAAATAATTCATTATCAATATTTTGGTCATTATCAATAATAGAATTAAATTCTCTAAACTCGTCATTTTTTAAATTAATTCATAATTTTTATCTAATGAATTATTTTCATTAAATTTAACATGCACAAAATCCTCAAAAACTAATATTTTCATTATTGAAAAAAATATAATAATTAGTAGAATTATAAATCATAAAAATATCACTTCATATGATTTTGAGTTAAATTCATCTACATTATCATTTTCATTTAAGATAAAAACATTATGACCAATGACCTAGATATATTCAATATTACGTTTAAACCCTTTGAAATGTTCATAAGGGGACTTATTTAGAAATTGACTCATTGAAACTCTATTTAGTACATGAAAATATTTATTTATATCTTATTTCAAAAAATATATAGTTACACAAAATTCCATAAGCATATGCCTAACAATTTCTTTAATAGATATATTATTTCTTTTTACGACATCATTTTATTATTTTGTCCTTAAAGGAATGAAAGAGTATTTTTATCTATTTGATTCAAAAAAATTATCAAATAAAAAATTCCTGTGTTGGCCACATATATCACTTCAGGTAGTTATGATTGAATCATTTTTTAAATATTGAAAATTCTTAATGAAATAAAAAAATATAGATATAGTTTTATTCTGATGGGATAATAAAAGAATCCACAAGAATCTAATATAACGATCTATAATTAAAAATATATATTATGATAAAAGAAATAGCAGGGTGTGTATGTCCACACAAGTAATTAGTTAATTATTATACACATATATCATTTATAACATAATTTATTAATTTAAATCATACTATATATTGATTACCTTCTAAAAAATAATCACATATGTTGTACTTAATTGCATCTAAATTGGAATGTTGCAGAACTAGTTAAAGCTCTGAATATTTGTGCAATATTATAAAATTTTAATACCCAAGCCTCCTAAGACACATAATGTAATCTACTTAAATATAATTATAAGCTCACCCTTCTTGTTTGGTTAGATCAGAAATGTCAGTATAGTATAAATTTTCTTTAATATTTAATGAAAATAAAACTAATTTATTTTTTAGAAGAGTACATTTATAATTTTAAAATATAAAATTTAATCCATACTTAGATAATTATGCTATAATTATAATATTATTTTTTAAACTAAATACGCATGCTTTTTAAAAAATATCTATTTTATAAATTTAAAAATTAGAAAGACCTTTAAACAGACCCTCAGATTTGTCTCCAAAAGTGACAAGGCTTCCATCAAATGAATTAAATGATATGAATTTTGAAATAAATCCTATAGTGTGAATAAATCATCCATTATCTATATACCATTAATTAATAAGACTTTTATGGAATATTTCCAAAAATTAAAAAATCGAACAGACTATTTTTTACACATCATATCTTTGTTCCAACTAAATAATATAATAAAAATTGGCACAAAAATTAATTTATATGATTAATTAGTTAGCATATTGGAAAATAAATCTATAGAAATAAAAGTTCTAGAATATCCAAATTTAATTCTAAATATTATTGAACACACATAAGAATAATTCCCTTGAATTTATAATTTATAATATGTTACACTAGAAATTCTTCATATTGACCTTTTAATAATGTTAGTCTTATTTATACTTGGAATTATACTGCTATATCGAAAACCATTATTATCTATATTTAGTTTCTTTAAAAAATTATTATTTTATCATATTTTTTACCATTTACTATAGTAAATAAAACCTATTTTAAGGTTAATAACCCCATTTTTCTAATCTATATTGTATTTTTTGAATAGTTTCTAATTATGTAAATACATTTTCATTGGATCCAAAAGCATTGTTTGCTAATTTTTTATTGTATTTATTCAATTTCATATATTTATTTTCCAATTTTTTTATATTAACCAAAACTTAATTAAATATTTTGTCATGATATTTAAAATAAATCCCATAAATTTTGTAATCATTTCATATTCCTATTTACAATTTTAAAAAATAATAATTATAACCATCTTTATATTTATCATTCTAGGAAATACAAATTTTCAGATTCCCTAAATTTCTTATAAATATATCTTTTTCTTTAACCAATCATTCTTTTTTTATTTTTATGTTCATATAATTTTCAATTATCCTATGTCCATAATTATTTAATTCTCCATTTTTACGTAGTTACTTAACTTCCAAATTTTTAGAATCAAAATCTGAAAGGTGAATAATAGTCTATTTCAGTTTAATTTCCAGAATAATTATTATGACCAACCATATTATGATGTATTAACTAACTAAAGACTATATAATTTAAATCAAAATAAATATCCACTTCTGAAATATTAACTATATTTTGTTCACTTCTAGAATCACCACATTATTTGGAATTCTTTGAGAACTACAAAACTCCTTACAAACTAGGTTTTTCTTTTCTTCTTTTCTTATTCTCTTTTTTGGGTTGTTTGTGTTTATGATAATCAGAACTTATTTAAATTTTATTCATCACTCATAATGAGATAATTTTTAAATGTCGTTATTTTCAGTAGAATTATATTTTTATTATCCTTTACATGCACTCCCTTGAAGCACCACTTTCAACCTATTTTTTCATGAAGATGAATCAATTTTTTAAAAATTGATCCATATACTTTAAATTTCATAGAACTAATATTTTATGGAATTAGAGATGTCAATAAAATTTTAATTAAATTTTATACCATCTCATTTATTAGACTTCTCATCATTAATAATTTTCAGGTATGAATCATATGCTTCAGTGATCATATTAGTTTATCTATATTATACACCTTAAATTCTAACTCTCATCGATGGACACCCTCTTTGCATGCCATAATTTTGGAAGAGCACTTGAGAATATATCCAGTCAACCTATGTTTTCCAAGAACCCTCTATGTTTACTTGTACCATTCCTTATATAGGTAAATTGATCGAACATCTTGTTTAGTGATTATTTATCTCTTATATTGATGACCTGGTATTCTTCTTAGAGCATTCCTCATTTGGTTCTATTGTTATTTTCAGTACCATAATGAATAACGTAAATTATCCCCCATATATTGTGAGATATAATACAAGGTGAACCACAACTATAGACGTTTATACATATAACACAATAAATAATAATTTTTACTTTTATATTTCAAAACTTATTTTACAATGTCATTACCTACCAACATATGAGGATCCACTTTGGGTAGCACATATGACTTATCCATGATAGTCCAATGATCCACAATTATTTGTTTTATGTTGGATTCCATCATATCTTTCAACTATCAATAGTCAATTCCATCCAATAATGGGGGTTTCTATGGAATCAAGCCATAATTGGCAATGAAAGAAAAATCTTAAACGAAATCATTTATTTTTTTCATTATACTATTAAATCTAGGATACCAGGTCAGTACATAGTAGAAAATAATCTATATAAATAATAATATACGATAACTAAACATTAATAAATGCAACACCCACTAATACCAATTATTGGATATTTGGAAAATGGAGCTATTGACCTACCTATGATACCAATTTTGGGATTGATAATGATGGAAATTATGATTGTATTATGATTTAGTATTCATAATAAAATTAAAGGAAAGAACAATTACTGTTTATAAAATAAAAATATAGAGTGAGAGTATTGTTTTTGAAATTAGTTATATTAGAAATAAAAATATATACACTGTGATTTACATTACTTTGGATCAAATAGTTCTTATTCCACTCTTTTACCTCATTTACACACTAAGAGATTTTTACCAACTAAGAACCTCACTTCTAAAGGTGTGAGAACCATGTTATAGACCCTTACTTTTATAATAACTTGGAGGCACAACATAGTTTATTTTAAGAGACCAACCTAGTTTGTTCAACTAACATTTGATCATGATTTACAACCCAAAAATCCTTTTAGATGGTGGAATATTCAGTTGATATAAGAATTTATTTTGATTGGGAAAAGCATAAAACATACTCAATTAAATTCAAACATATAAAAAAGAGTATATAAACATATAAATTAGTATAGGATAAAAAATTTCAGAAATGTTGAATCTTGATGATCATTAATCACTTAAATGGAAATATGTCAAATTTTCTATTCTTATATGATCACATCAAGACTACATAAGTATTTTATATTTTTGAACAATTGATAGAAGAGATATTTCTCCAAAATTAATAAAAAGTAATTATTTAAAATGATCTTCATTGATATTTATTATTACATGAATAAGCCTTCTTGATCATTAAAAATAGATATTCCAAAAGAAAGTCTATATCCAATATATGCAGGACACATTTTAGGGAATAAAAATGATATGATATGATGGTTACCTTTATTTGTTAGAGCCAAAAAAACACAGACCAAATGCGCTTTATATTTCTTCATGATATAATAATATAGAACAATTCAATTTTTATGTATAAAAAATATAAACAATTAAAAATTATGAATCTACTAAAATAGAAAAAATCATCCATATTATAAAAGATATAATATCTTTTAAAAAAATAGAATCATTTAAATTTATATTTTTATGAATATGTGTACATAGAATAAGGCTATAATTATTTGTTACACAATCATACAATTTTATCTCAACATAAAAATTTAAATTATTTAATAAATCAATTATTTTAAAAACAATAATTAAAACAAGAAAAAAACCGTGAAATAAAATTTTAACTAATGGTGGAAAAATTGTTGGTGGTAGATTTCCATATCATTTGTGTGTAATGGTGGAAAAATGGAGTGCTTAAATATTCTATAACTTTAGGAAATAGAGAGTTGTGTGATGATTCTACTTCCACTGCAAAAATTATATACCATTTTTAAAATAGATATGATCCACCGTTCCATACAGAAGAATGAAATAATAATATCTAAAAAAAATAAAACTCTATTATTACCAATATTCTTCCAAATACTTATGGATAATAAAATAGAAAAAGGTGTCCTTGGATATACAATATTGGAAGATGATCTACCATTTGATATTCTTAATGATAGAAAAGTTCCTACCATTGCATATATCCAATAGTTGAAATATAAATATGAACACTTGATGTGAAACTTATTCTAGAGATAGATTCTATTGAAAAAACTTTCTAAAAGAAAAAATTGGCACAGAAGAAAGCATTTTCCATGCTACATTGTATATAAAGGTGGTCCAATCATAATTAAAGTCCAATGGTGTCAGTCTAAAATAATAAAAAGAATATACTTGAATTATACAATGAAAATGGGAAGAATAAATAAATCGGTTAGAGTGAACAACCGGTGATCGTGATCAACTAGGGAAATTTATCTTCCACTTGATTTCAAGGGTATTAAAATAGAGAATCTACCTTCAGACATAGATTAGTGTAAACATAGAGGGTGGTACCTCATTTTTCTTCTGGTATAAAAAATATCCATTGTTCAAGATTATTATTCTATTAGGGTGCATATGGTGGATTATTGTAGAAGAAGATCTCAAATTCATCAAATAGTGGCTCATGTCAACTCTGTATGAAAAAATAAAACAACTAGAGAATTTTAGAAAGGTTAAATAAGAAGAAATAAAAGTTATGATATTTTAGATGATTAAATAAATATGTGGGAAGAAGATATTAAAGCCAAGAGATACAATCTCATGATTATGACATGATTAAAAATATTTTCTAGATGACTTGGAGTTTCTCTAACAAACGGCTGTGAATTGGAAGTTGACGAACACTCGAAGAATAAGAGGACACAAACATTAAAGAAATAGATGTGTAGGAGTTCAAATAAAAATGATGGATACCTAGAATAAACAAAAAATGGATGAGATAAATTCAGTACAATGTCAAAAAATCTATCTATATTTTTTAATGTCATCTAAATATTAAATTTAGATCTTATTCCCACATCGATTTGGAGATGCACAGAGAGACCGATATATCAAAAAAAGCATCACCTTTGAAAAATTCAGGATAACCATTGTTGATTGGAACTAGATAAACTATCCATAAACACGATCCTATGGTACCATGGCCTTAGTAAGATCACCATTTTCATCTTCAGGAACATTCTATGTGGGACTTATTGATGGGCCCTCCAATAAAAGTCATAGACATTAAAAGGCACATTCTTTTTCTCCAAGTCAGATTCCAAAGCCATGCTCCCCTATGGGGCTTAACCATTTGATCCCCTACGTATAGTTGAGGGCTATCCTAGTCATCACACTTATTTTGCCCCAAAATTTTTAATGATAAAAAATTATTCAAAAAAATAGAAACATATTATTTAATAGAAAAATTCAATTTTTTTAAAATTTGAAAAAAAAAATATTATTAAATATTACAAAAAAGTAAATTTACTAAAATGTGAAAAAAATGACATTATCAAAACACATAATACCTAATAAATTATTAAAACTACCATAAAATACCAACATGATTTTTTTACCTTATAATCAATTGGGAAATCATAATGTCATTCATGTTCATGTGTCGACTATGACCTCAACGAAGTGACGTGATTATTTTTTTATTTCTGATTTAAATTGATGAAATTAAGGACATATTTAGTGATTATATTTGATATGTTTAATATAATACTGATTATTTAATAATAATTTATTCTTTTTGTTTATTGTTTTAGTCCATTGAAAAGTGATTTTTTTTTCTTTTTTATGTATGACATAATGTTTCCATGAATAGACTAATTCATTTTTCTATCAGAATCATTTATGAATGAAAATAAAAAAATAGACATTTATAATTAATATATATGATATTTATATAATTTTTAAAATTTTAGATATGATTTAACCATGACCAATATATGGGGATTAGAATAACCAAATTGTAAATCTTTTGAAAAATGAAATATGTAACTCATGTAAGGGAAATTTTAATAAGGATTTTTTTTTAAATGGGTGTTGAACTACTATAAGTTGATAATATATGATATTATAAGTATGTGAAGTATTTTATTATATAATTATAATAAATTTAAATTTATTATATAGGAGGATAGAGTTCCTTTAAAAAAAATTAATCTTGAGGTAATAGATTTCACATCACACATTTACCCACATGATATATATATATCATATTCACCACTTGATTCCTTTGTGTGGTGTATATACTAACATGTTGGAATTTTAAATCATGAATATAATTGATTTCATGATATTTAATATTTTATTTTTTGTTATTCATTAATGGGTATTTGGATTAAAAATTCACCACAGTGGTAATGGTTTTATATTACAATCACATTATTTATCTAAATTGTTTATGATTATAGTTCTGAGGATGAAATTTCATGATATAAATCTAAATAAATTCAGGAATAATATTCTCAACTTTTACTATATTTGGAGAAATTTTTTCCTTTCATTTTACTTTATTCAAGAACTAATTATAGTAAAGGAATGTTTTATTTTTATAAATGATTTATTTTTTAATTTTTTAGGAATCTTCTATCCTTTAATGTATTTTTTTTAATTTTACTAAAAAATAGAAAAGAAAATAATATATTTTAAACTCTACAACATAGATGGAATTTTCCACCATCTTGTATGATATATTTCTTGATTCTTTTATTACAATTTTTTAGGTTTCTTTTCAAATAATATGTTTTCCATAAGTTTTGAAAAAATTTAGATTTAGGTAATTAATTTTAAAATAAAAAGAATATTTTTTCTCAATAAACATATAAAGTGGTCTTCTAATGTAATTTCTATTTATAATAACATCCTTTGTTGTACATAATAATTACATGGGATGTAATCCAATGATATTGCTCTTATTATTTCTTGTGATGGTTTATTATAATGATGAAAATGTTATTATGAAACCCAGTCTCTTTTCATGGGTTTTGTTATGATGAATTTATGAAACTTTTATGAATCCCATTTATTTTCAATGATATATACCATGACAAAATATCTATCAAAATAATTTTCTTTTCATGGGTTTTGATGGGATTAATGTTTTATGAACTTTTGGAACATTTATTTAAATTTATCAAAATGTAATTGGTCATCATGGAATTATATATCCCTCTAATAAATTTTGTAATAATGGATATATGATGAGATAAAATGTATTGGAATGGGGATTGAAACCAGTTCAATAATAGAATTTTTACATTATGATATTCTTGGGAGTGAACCATTAATATGAAATGGTTAGTGAACTAGGGTTAGTACCGGACTTATTCAACTATGATAGTCTTGGTAGAGAGCCATGATTATGGATTTGGGAGTGGACCCAATAAACTATGATTGTCTTGGGATTGAACCATGACTATGGAGTATTGATTTAACCAAATCCACTATGATTTTCTTAGCATTGAGACTTTATTACAATGAAAATGATTTTTTCGCTTATGTGTAATCCATGAATCAGTATATTATCTAAACATTATACTATCATGGCTACTATTATTTGATTCCATTATATTAAAGACATATTAACTTCCACATAGTATTACGTGACTCAAGATTATGATCTATGATTTGAAGGGAATGGTTTAGAAATGTTAAGATTTTGTTCTCATACACTTCTGATTATGTTATTCTTAAGTTATAATTTATATCTATATTGTTTACCCTTATAAAGAATATAATCACACCATTTCTTATTATTAATTCCCTAAAATTATGAATAAATATTTTATGCATGAAATTTCTATGAATTGTTCTAGTTATAAATAAAATATTGGTAGTTTTTGTAAACCTCATATATATAGGTTGATTATGTTACCATGCTTACAAAGAAATTATACCTATATAATTCTTACATGTAATGTTTTATTATATAATTTATATTATTCAAATAAGATTTAATATTTATGAATGAAAATAATGTGTCACTATACTGGCTGATGAGGTTTTTTTCTAAAACTCAACCTATTAATATATATATGGATATGAAAAATATATGGTTGGTATGTATATTATGGAAAGGATCCTATATTTGGTTAGTGATTTTGAGGAACTATATAGGGATATAGATATCATTTAATAACTAGTTCAGGGACATATATTGATGATTTCTTTATATATTCTATTTCATATCCTTTTAAGGGACTACTTATAGGAACATCTCATTGGGTAACCACTTCCATTGAGTACCTACATGAAATATAATGAGCTCTAATAATCATTTATCGGTGTAGGATTATGATTATGGTTTAGTTTCTAATATTACTTAATTGTATATACACAATGTTAATATCCCTTTTTCGGATAATTCTGATATATTAAAATTATTATATATTATGATATTAATGTTATTGTCTACTAAAATAATAATATTCAATCATAACCAGAATTAAAAAAAATAGTAAACATGGATTCATTACCAATATAATTTTTCAACTCAATTGAAGGTAGAGTGTGGAAACCTCATTAGTGATGTTAAAAAATAACTCAGTTAAACCATATAATTCTTTGGTATAATTAATTTTTTTAAATTTATTTAAATATAAATATTTTTATGAAACTCAATGATAAAGTAACACATGTAAATCTAATTATTCAAATAAAAGTATTCCATTAGACCCAATTTGGATGTTTGAAATTATCTACCTCATAATATACATAAAATATATACAAGAAATGCATTGGAATTTACTTTTTAACCAATACATTAATTAATTATTCAAAACTAGATTTAATGAGATTCAATAGACCATTTTTGTATCAAATCCTCAATGGGATTGATTTATATAAAAGGTTAATAGATCCTAGAATTGTCATAGTAATAAAAAATATTGATAAGAATTCAAATATTTTTTGATATAGATTTAATCAAAACATTTTCAAGGATATAAATGATAATTCATTGATGAAGAATACCAAGAAACAACTCCTCAATAAACTAAATTCGTGGTTTAATTCCAAATTCCACAATATATAATTGATAAAATTGACCATCATTAAAATTTTATTGGTATACTACATTGGGTAATCAATTAATATGCACTGTTAACCTGGGATTACCCAAAAATATTTTATAATCAATGGTCCCCACACCAATGAAGATAAAAAAAGATTTAATTGCTCCATTTTATAAGAATTGTTGTTCCTAGTACTCTACCATTGGGAACTATATCGTACCAAAAATTTAATTTATTACATAGCACATCCAAATGATCATCTAAACTCAACATTCAGTTGAATACCTCTAGAATTAATAATTTAAATCACCAATAAAATATATAAATTATTATAAAAATGTGTGGGTCTTTATAATTAAAACATTATAATGATTATCATCCCTAAGATATGTTGTAACAGCCCGAGATTTTATGAAAAATATTCTTTTTAATTTTATTAATGTCTTGTGTTGTACGCTACACCAAAAGGATCTTGCACAACACGCATCTTTGACTTGCCTTGCATTACACGCAATCGCAACCTTCCTTGATAGCGTGTGTAGTACGCAATACTGAGTTTCACGAAACAACGACATGCTATTAAAATATTAATAAAACTAGCCGTTATGAATAGTAATAACCACTTTTTAAAATTTTAGAAATTTTAGCTCTCAAAATGGACTTCATTTTTGGATTCGTAATATCGAAATTAGCTTAGGGTGAAATTTCGGTACTTTTCGGATAACTTTCATTTTCTAATGAATAGTGAAAATTACTAAATTTTAATTAAAAACACTTTTTTTTATCGAAATAATTAATACTGATAAATTATTAATTTGAGTGGTTTTAAAGTATATTTAGAATATATTTTTACAATTTAATACAATGTTGGTCATTGGATGTAATTTCACATTTAAACCAGACATAAACAAGTGTCAATCTTTTGATAGATGTTATTTCTTAAAAACACGCTTTGTGTTTTAACAACGGGATTTAATTATAAAATTAATTAATGAAACTTCTATGTAATGAATTTGGTAAAATAGACTTCATTTTTGAATTCGGAATATGAAATATAGCTTAGGATGAAATTTTGGCATTGTTCTGAAAAACATCAATTTTTGATGAATAGTGAAACTACTAAGTGGTAGTTAAAAAAAACTAATTTTTTTCATAAATCTTAATTTTACTGCTTCTGTGATTGGAATTTCAAAAATCCGAGAGACACGGTTGATGTCAGTAAGTAAAATGTGGTTCAATGAGATGAAAATAATTTTTGGTGAATAGTAACTTTTTTCTTTTATTTACCACGGTTAAAAGTAAATAGGGTAATTAAGGGTAGAAATGATATTAATATTACCCTAACACATGTCCTATTTATATTGAACAAGTTTATATCGACCAAAAACAACCTTAAGTGTAAAATATTATCATTTAGGCCCACTTGGATTAGATTAGGACATTTATTATTATTTAATTCAAAGAAGAGTTAAAAGAGTTAAAATCAAAGATTATTTACTAAAACATTTTTAATATTGAGTTATACATAAGATAAATTCGATTGTAAATATTCATTAGAAAGATATTAAGATTTCCTACATGATGGTATTTTATTTGTAATTTTTAGACATCAAATAATTTAATTTATTTACGACACAAATATGATGCAGTAATTATCTTATTAATGAAATATTGACATATTTGATGTTATAAACACCAAAATAAATGTAATTTGAGAATTTTTATGAATTCCACTAATTTTCTAGGTTACTATGATATATTAGTGTTGATTGAATCAACTTGGTTCGAACATATAATTCTGTTATGACTTTCACAAAAATCATATATCAAATAGTGTCAAAATTGACAGAAAATAGTTTTTAAATCTAATATTATATTATTAATTGCTATTTTATTCCTAAAAATCTAAGGTTCGACCAAATGACTTAGATAAGGATATATATATTAATAATAAACAATTTGGGGTTCTTTTGGCATGTTATAGTAAGTGTATTAACCATATGGTGTATGAAAACAAAAAGACACGGTAAAAGTTAAATTATTTAACTTAGAGTTAAATCTAATTGATAAGGTTAAAATAATAACCTAAACTTGTCTAAATCCTATTGGTTGATAGGATTTCGACCCATACCCACTTTAGCTTCGAAATAATACCCTTTGGAACTATTATAAACCGATTTTGACTTTAATATAAAATAATATTTTGAGATATTCCGAAGGTGCCCCTCTCCTCCCTTATAAAAGGGCACCTCCTCCCCCTCCTCCTCACACCAATTTGAGCACTCAAGCTCGGCCAACCCCTGCCATTTTCTCCTCTACACTTCCCTAGAATAATTCTAGAGGTCCTGGTCTTCTTCAAAGACCAATCATAGTTCCCTAAGTGGAGGATTCAAAGAAGAGTTCCAAAGAAGAGGAGCTTCGGACACGTACAAAGCAAATCGGACCTAAGGTAAGGGAAAATATCACAATCTCATTTTTATCCGAGATTGTTTATTCGTAAGTATTTACTGGGGTGTATTTTATCATCCACATCCATGTTCCCTCAATATTTAATATTATTTCCATCCACCTAAAATAGATTATATCCAATTTTACCCTTCGGTAAATTTTTAGTAAAGGATATGAAAGGAATCTTTTGTCATTTTTCGTACGAGGTAATTTTTTGACTCTTCCGACAAAAGTACGAAGAATGTTTTTTCTAACTTATACGACATGAATGTATTTTTAAAACATTATTTCCAAGAAGCTTCCTTTACAAGTTTTCAAGTTTATTTTTTAATCAACTTCTTTTATTTTAAAGTTGTATGACATGTTATGAAAGGAAAAATGTTTTTGAAGAAGAAAGGATATTTTCTTCAAGAATGGAGTTCAAGTGTTTTATAAAAATTATTTTCTATATAAGATAATAAAGGGTTCTGTTTTTATCCCTATTATTACATTGATTTGATCATGTTGGAATTATTTTTATGAATTCCTTTATCTTATATGAATTGATTTATGATGTCATGATGTTTCAAGAATCCCATTTTTGTTACATGTGTTATGCGATGATGTATGTTTTATGATTATGTGGCACACATAAGAAAGGATTCATTATAAGATGTGTGGGACCTATATCTCCCTCCAATGCATTGGGTGAAGATTTTATATCTCATGAGATAGACATGGCTGGAATGGTAGGTTATACCGGTTCAGTGAAACAGGACTGGAACGAGGGTGACTCGATTCAGAAAGGGACTTTGTCCACTAAGATAGTCTTGGCAATGAGTCTTGACTAACAAGAAATGATTCTCTATGATTATGTGTGAATTCCACAAAGTTTCATGTTTTATGTTATGATTATTGTGATTACATTTTACTGCCATGATTTACCCCATGTTATGAAATTAGGATCTCTTTTGCAGGTTAAGATTTCCAAAAGTTATGTGCTTATGTATATGATGTGATTGATATTTATTTTTTTACCCTTACTGAGAATTTGAGCTCACCCTTTTATGTTTTCTTTTCCCCAGGATATAAAGAAAGGTTTTAGGTAAAAAAAGGAAGATCTTTATGGGAGATTTTGAAGATCTTTCACCATGATTAGAAGATTATATTCCGAGTTTCCAAAGACACTAAACTATTACAATCCTTGTGTGTGTGTGTTTTTGTTATTTACTAAGTATTCCGCAAAAGTGATGTAATGTCCATGTACGTCAGGCTTCGGGTCTCTACAGTTGGTATCAGAGGAAAGGTTTAGTCAACCTTTGGAAACTAGGACGCGAAAACATTAGTGAGATCCCTAGAGATATTTCTAAGGTATGTCTAGGGATGTCCTTAAGGTTAAGTATACGTATAGGTTATAGTACTAGAATTACGCTAATGATCATAGAATTAAACCTAATATGTTAGATATTGAAGGTACTCCCCCTTTATTATGTTGTTTTCCCTAGCATGATTTTTGCCTCTCACACTATTCTTTTTGGGTTTTAGACGATGGCTGGAACCCGAAGGAACCGTGTTGATCAATGCAATGGACAATGCAATGATTGTCCTCCTGAAAAAACAAATGTTATGGGAGATGGAGTGCAAAATCTTATTGCTATACTTACACAAGCTATGAATCATTCTGGACTTCCAAATGAGCAGAGAAGGGAACAATATTCTATTGATTCCTTCATGAGGCAACGTCCACCTTCTTTCAGTGGGTCTTCTGATCCACTTGTTGCTGAACAATGGATCAGTACCACTGAAAAGATATTTTCAGTTCATCAATGTTCTGAGCATGATAAAGTCATCTTAGCAGTATATCGTTTGGAAGGGGAAGCTGATCAATGGTGGAATCTTTTCAAGAATACGAGGCAAAGAGATGAAATTGAGTCCATGGAATGGGACGAGTTCAAGAACTTGTTTTTTAGTAAGTACTTACCTCGTATTCTTCGAACAAAGATGGAAAAGGAGTTTCTTGAGCTGAAGTAGAAGGATGATGAATCTATTGGTATATACGAAGAAAATTTTACAAGACTTGCAAGGTACACTTTTGGTATTATCATCCAACCTGAAAGTAAAGTTGATCGATTTTTCAGTGTCTTAAAACCAAGTCTTCGAAAGGAATTAGCTATAAGAGACTTCAGTTGCTATGAAGAAATTGTGCGTTGTGCTATCAAGGTAGAAATGGAAGTTGGTGTTACATATCCATCTCATGGTTTTGACAAGAAACAAAAGATGGAGTTCAAGGAGAAATCTCAGAATAATGGTGAAAAGAAGATGAATGTTTCCTTATGCACAAAGTGTGGAAAGAAGCATGGTGGAGATTGTCTTAAAGGGACTAGAAAATGTTTTAAGTGTGGAAAAGAAGGTCATCGAGCAGCTGAGTGTCGAAGTAATGGAAAAAGGGTTTCTAATGATGTGAATAAAGCAAACACTCTAGAGAACGCACCACCAACACTTCAATGCTTCAAGTGCAAGGAAATGGGGCATTATGCTAATAAATGCCCTAATCCAAGGGTTAGTGATGATCAACATGAGAAACCACTGAAGGCAATGGACAAAGGGAAGTCACATGTGATCACTATTGGCGATGTTGAATATGACAACGATGTGGTGGAATGATTAAGTGTTTATGTAATGGGATTCCAAAATAATATTGTATCATGGAGTATTGGAATATTTATGTATTGGTCTAATGTGGTATTCAAAGTGATTGAGATATTTTTGGAAATAAGATGATATGCGCATAATGAAGGGAAAATGAGAAAATGAAAAGTTTAACAGTATTCATGAGCTCATGATTGATATAAGGACTAAGTGATATCATGGTTTGAGTATATAGAATTTTGAGGATTTTGGTATGTGGAAAGTGTTAAATTTTAACTGCATTGATGTTTTCACTAAGGTATTCAAGAGAATACATGATTAAGGACTTTGAATGTTTGGAATATGACCAACAAAACATATCTTATGATATATGGGGATCGACGACGGTGTTAAATCTATCGTAATCATTTTCACTATGTTATGAGAGTGGACTGCAGTATTTTGGATAAGCCTAAAGATTGGAATGGATTATGTTGGAAATAAGTTAGTATTTTTTAAGGATCGAAGTTTTCTCGATATTATTGATGGGATGTTATAGTAATATAGTTTTAGAAAAAGGACAACCTGCAAGACCGGCGACAGCCCATCGCGTCGGACAAGGATGTGGGAATCGAACCCACAACCGAAGTGAGACTGGCCTTTATCGCCTACCACTGGCCTACAGGAAGTCCCTGTTTATTAGAAACTAGTTTTATTATATTAATCAGTATGATATATGAAGTATAATGTCCATTTTAGGAACCATATATGATTAATCTCACTATAGATCGACTTATGTATATAATTTTTGCTAACCTTTTGTTTGAGACAGATGGAATGACCTGTCATTCTATCACATGATCTGCTAACACTTCACGAATAACAAATTCAACTTCATTTATTTAAGAGTTAAAGTGGAAATTGTTAAGGGCACGAACAACAGTGAGATTGTACCAAAATAAGGTAAGTATTTATTCTAATTCAAATTCTTTAACTTTAGGGAAACGATCTTGAAAACAAAAAATGTTGTCCTAGTGATCTTATATCTGATGAATCAGATGGTACCTTAGATCGTCACAAATTTATGGCTTTGTGATTGATGGATTTTCTATAGCCATGTTCTCTACAACTCTCCATCAGAACATGATGGTTAGATTTCTCTTCCATATCCATATTTTCATCTATGTGGAAAACCAGTGATTAGTTTATTTGGGTAACCGTTATGTTTCATAATTTTGTTTTTAAAGATTGGTTTTGATATTCCTTTTTACGATGTGGGTTTCTATTAAAGAAACTTTCGAATAGTAATCCATTTATAACCCCAACGAATTTCGAGGGCGAAATTAATTTTAAGGGGGGTAGAATGTAACAGCCCGAGATTTTATGAAAAATATTCTTTTTAATTTTATTAATGTCTTTTGTTGTACGCTACACCAAAAGGATCTTGCACAACACGCATCTTTGACTTGGCTTACATTACACACAATCGCAACCTTCCTCGATAGCGTGTGTAGTACGCAATACTGAGTTTCACGAAACAACGATATGCTATTAAAATATTATTAAAACTAGTCGTTATGAATAGTAATAACCACTTTTTAAAATTTTATAAATTTTAGCTCTCAAAATGGACTTCATTTTTGGATTCATAATATCGAAATTATCTTAGGGTGAAATTTTGGTACTTTTCGGATAACTTTCATTTTCTAATGAATAGTGAAAATTACTAAATTTTAATTAAAAACAATTTTTTTATCGAAATAATTAATAGCGATAGTTTATTAATTTGAGTGGTTTTAAAGTATATTTAGAATATATTTTTACAATTTAATACAATGTTGGTCATTGGATGTAATTTCACATTTAAACCAGACATAAACAAGTGTCAATCTTTTGATAGATGTTGTTTCTTAAAAACACGCTTTTTGTTTTAACAACGGGATTTAATTATAAAATTAATTAATGCAACTTATATGTTATGAATTTGGTAAAATAGACTTCATTTTTGAATTAGGAATATGAAATATAGCTTAGGATGAAATTTTGGCATTGTTCTGAAAAACATCAATTTTTGATGAATAGTGAAACTACTAAGTGGTAGTTAAAAAAACTAATTTTTTTCATAAATCTTAATTTTACCGCTTCTATGATTGGAATTTCAAAAATCCGAGAGACACGGTTGATTTCAGTAAATAAAATGTGGTTCAATGAGATGAAAATAATTTTTGGTGAATAGTAACTTTTTACTTTTATTTACCACGGTTAAAAGTAAATAGGGTAATTAAGGGAAAAAATGAAATTAATATTACCCTAACACATGTCCTAATTCTATTGGACAAGTTTATCTCGACCACAAACAACCTTAAGTGTAAAATATTATCATTTAGGCCCACTTGGATTATATTAGGACATTTATTATTATTTAATTCAAAGAAGAGTTAAAAGAGTTAAAATCAACGATTATTTACTAAAACATTTTTAATATAGAGTTATACATAAGATAAATTCCATAGTAAATATTCATTAGAAAGATAAAAAGAATTCCTACATGATGGTATTTTATTTGTAATTTTTAGACATCAAATAATTTAATTTATTTATGACACAAAGATGATGCAGTAATTATCTTATTAATGAAATATTGACATATTTGATGTTATGAACACCAAAATAAATGTAATTTGAGAATTTTTATGAATTCCACTAATTTTCTAGGTTACTATGATATATTAGTGTTGATTTATTCAACTTGTATCGAACATATAATTCTGTTATGACTTTCACAAAAATCATATATCAAATAGTGTCAAAATTGACACAAAATAGTTTTTAAATCTAATATTATATTATTAATTGTTATTTTATTCCTAAAAATCTAAGGTTCGGCCAAATGACTTAGATAAGGATATATATATTAATAATAAACAATTTGGGGTTCGTTTGGCATGTTATAGTAAGTGTATTAACCATATGGTGTATGAAAACAAAAAGACATGGTAAAAGTTAAATTATTTAACTTAGAGTTAAATCTAATTGATATGGTTAAAATAATAACCTAAACTTATCTAAATCCTATTGGTTGATAGGAGTTCGACACATACCCACTTTAGCTTCGAAATAAGACCCTTTGGAACTATTATAAACCGATTTTGACTTTAATATAAAATAATATTTTGAGATATTCCTAAGGTGCCCCTCTCCTCCCTTATAAAAGGGCACCTCCTCCCCCTCCTCCTCACACCAATTTGAGCACTCAAGCTCGGCCAACCCCTGCCATTTTCTCCTCTCCACTTCCCTAGAATAATCCTAGAGGTCTTGGTCTTCTTCGAAGACCAATCTTAGTTACCTAAGTGGAGGATTCAAAGAAGAGTTCCAAAGAAGAGGAGCTTCGGACACGTACAAAGCAAATCGGACCTAAGGTAAGGGAAAATATCACAATCTCATTTTTATCCGAGATTTTTTATTCATAAGTATTTACTGGGGTGTATTTTATCATCCACATCCATGTTCCCTCAATATTTAATATTATTTCCATCCACCTAAAATAGATTTTATCCAATTTTACCCTTCGGTAAATTTTTAGTAAAGGATATGAAAGGAATCTTTTGTCGTTTTTCGTACGAGGTACTTTTTTGACTTTTCCGACAAAAGTACGAAGAATGTTTTTTTTAACTTATACAGCATGAATGTATTTTTAAAACATTATTTCCAAGAATCTTCCTTTATAAGTTTTCAAATTTATTTTTTAATCAACTTCTTTTATTTTAAAGTTGTATGACATGTTATGAAAGGAAAAATGTTTTTGAAGAAGAAAGGATATTTTCCTCAAGAATGGAGTTCAAGTGTTTTATCAAAATTATTTTCCATCTAAGATAATAAAGGGTTCTGTTTTTATCCCTATTATTACATTGATTTGATCATTTTGGAATTATTTTTATGAATTCCTTTATCTTATATGAATTGATTTATGATGTCATGATGTTTCAAGAATCCCATTTTTGTTACATGTGTTATGCGATGATGTATGTTTTATGATTATGTGGCACACATAAGAAAGGATTCATTATAAGATGGGTGGGACCTATATATCCCTCCAATGCATTGGGTAAAGATTTTATATCTCATGATATAGACATGGCTGGAACGGTAGGTTATACCGGTTCAGTGAAACAGGACTGGAATGAGGGTGACTCGATTCAGAAAGGGACTTTGTCCACTAAGATAGTCTTGGCAATGAGTCTTGACTAACAAGAAATGATTCTCTATGATTATGTGTGAATGCCACAAAGTTTCATGTTTTAGGTTATGATTATTGTGATTACATTTCACTGCCATGATTTACCCCATGTTATGAAATTATGATCTCTTTTGCAGGTTAAGATTTCCAAAAGTTATGTGCTTATGTATATGATGTGATTGATATTTCTTTTGTTTACCCTTACTGAGCATTTGAGATCACCCTTTTATGTTTTTTTTTCCCCAGGATATAAAGAAAGGTTTTAGGTAAAAAAAAGGAAGATCTTTATGGGATATTTTGAAGATCTTTCACCACGATTAGAAGATTATATTCCGAGTTTCCAAAGACACTAAACTATTACGATCCTTGTGTGTGTGTTTTTTTGTTATGTACTAAGTATTCCGCAAAAGTGATGTAATGTCCATGTACGTCAGGCTTCGGGTCTCTACATATGTAACCATTCATATTTAATGAAAATATTACGCTACTAAGACCACATTAATTCTTCATATTTCCATGATTCCTACACACAACCATACAACCATAACACATGAAAAATCACAGAGTATTACTCTATAAGGTTATCTCACACGGGTCATTGATATGAACTATATGCCAAACTAAGGAAATATCCACCTCTTACATTATGTTACTATAGTGAATCAGATGATATAAATTATATTCACATTTATTTAAATATGAAAATGTAAACAAATATTGTTTATTTATATACATTGAAGGAAATCCAAAAATTCAAAAATAAACAATAGGCAGATTTAATTGTCTCAAATGGAAGGAAATGTTATTTTGACTATGTCTAATTATTAACCCAGACTAAACATCTCAATTTATTTGAGGCTTAATGGAAAAAATAAAATACATATTTAGACTCCATATATCATTATATATTTTTTATAGATGAATTTTATTTGCATTGTTCCCTAGCTAATCTCTTCCATATTAATAGAATATGCTCACTAGTATAATGGACCAGTCTAGACCAAATAAAAAAAATTTCAAATTGTTTTCATTATAGAAAAATGGAGACTTATATTACCACCTATATAATTCCTCAATCAAATATATTTATATTTATTCCTGATATATTCATTATAAACCCAATTCCTTTAATAAACCCAACCATTATTTCCTAAGTTTAGTAGGTTATGCATTACATGGTAAATAGAGTACATGAGATTATATTCCCATGGATCCAGGAAAAGTTTTACCCAATAGACTATAAACATATTCATTATAATAGAATAAGAAATGTTTCATCAGTTGGGTACAATTATTTACTCTTTATATTTATCAATAGAACTGATCATATGAATTATTCCACTTCATCACATGGGGAAATAAGAAACAAAATGGTGATATCAAATTCCATGTAAGGGAAAGTATATAATATATACTAATGTGAAATAATAATGACATATGAAATAAATCATGGGGATGTATGTAATTGGTCACTCAATAATTACATAACACATGAATGAAAAAGATAAAAATATTAACATGGATCATTTAAAAAAAAGAATGATGGGAATGCATAATGATGTACATTATAACAATATCACTGAGGACTTTTTCAAGGACATTGTACATAAAGGGAAAGGAAACTCCCATTACCAAATCTTAGTTGTCTTATGAGACATACTAGTGCACTAAGAGGATATATAATTTCAGGGCACATCTATCACATGAATTTCCAATTAATTCCACCATAAATGATTATAAGTTATATATGGAATAATGTTCAAGGATAAAAATCATAGAAAAAATGGAATAAATTTTCATCAAATAGTATCATATAATGAATTATGTATATGATCAATATATAATCCTACAAATAAATTCATAAGTGTGATTTGATGAATTACCTTGACATATATAATGAATAGTTAAGAATTCATTATTTTAAAATATGTACCCACAGCAAGTGGTTGGTATGGAATTATAATTAATGGTTACATATCAATACTAAAATAATCAATGATATAGGTATTTATAATGGAATGATAAAAAATAGTTACTTATATATTGAATCAATAAATAAATCCTTCATTTTGCATCATATAGAGCATAAAAATCATGAAATGCTTATCCCTTGTGAGTAACATGCTAGATGGGAAATAAGGCCACTTTGTCACCCACCAAGAGACGATTGTGCTAATACCAAATCCAAACCATACACGGTTATTACCCCTAGGTGGATCCATTAGATAACCACATCCACATGTTATTTTTAAACATGGATGTGATTTCTTGGAGAATATCACACACATTAATTTACCAATATTTTATGATTTTTATGTCTAACATGAGGGTCTATCATAGTATTGGGTTTATTATTGTAAATAATTTAAGTAAAATGAGTACACACATGGATGATATATCATATGTGTTGAACATAAAATATAATAAATATAGTAAAAAGATATTAATTTGGGAGTTATTTTGGGAACAATATTAGAATGTTAATAGGAATTGTAGAGATATATAGAAATGAATCCATATTTATGCATAATAATGACTTAAAAAATGTTAGAATGTAAGGGGTTTGAGTATTATAAAATTTATAATAGTTTAATGGGTACATAATATAGAAACAAAAGTTGGTATGTATATGAAAATTATGTTTAAAATAAATTAAAATTAAAGAAATTAAAATAGTAAAAAAGTGAGAGAAATTAGACATCTTACCTCTCCCAAACCCTTTAATATATAATCATAATTATATCTAAACAACCCCTTCAAATATTAAGAGTGGGATATGGGAGAGTCTCATAATGAGAGATATAAATAGTAAAATATGATGTTTGTTTGGTAGAATGAGATATGGGGGCTGATATTTATAGATATGGTGATTGGAACTCCATGGAATAGATTTATTTTTATTCTCTAATTTCTCCAATATTATAAGTTCTAAACTACAACCATAGTGCACTTTTAGTTCACTAATATAATTATTTGTGCTAAATGATTTCATATGTCACAAAAAAGTTCAAATTTATTCATGTTTCATACATGAGATGTCATATATACATCATGTTTCAATATTTTACCACTTCTAAATATATTTTACTATTTATTGTAAAATATACCAAATATCTTAAGTTGGATAATATTTATGTTATGATTTCAAATATAAAATTCATATTATCAAATTAACTCTAAAATTACATTTTCTTAACCTGTTTTTCTATAGGGTTTTTTTTACATATATTTTTCAATATGTCACTGTGTGTTCATAATAAAATTCACTAATAAAACATATATAATTTTGAGGGAAGATTTCATCATATATTTATAGAAAAATTATCATTTAAGATAAAATTATGCTGATCATACAAGTATCAAAAATCTGGATTTTTAAATTTTCTCATTGTTCAAGCTTGAGTCCAATATGGGTGATTTAGATATGAATAAAAAGTCAATACTATAAATAATTGTGGTCTCTACAAGGGTATGTTTAACTGACCATGTCTATGTAAAAAAACATTTATTATGATGTATTTTAGATAATGTTCATATTAAACTATCGTGTTACAACTATAATATGTTCATGTAATAATTAAATGTAGATAGACACATTTTAACTATGAGTAGATGAATTGTATGTCAGTCCACTATATATATATATATATATTCATACTGTATAGATATTTATGAAGTCTTTCAGGATAATAATTTAAAAGGAAATTGGAAAAAAATTACAATGTAGTTCAATAAGATAAATCAATAAATATTTATTGGAGAATTATGTATATATATATATATTCATCGGACAGAGAATTAGGATGGAATATGATGGTGAAATGTTAAAGTGTTTTTGGAAGAGAATGGTTTTAAATTTTTTAATTTGAAGATGAGCTTAATTGGGTAGTTATAAGAGCATAAATCCCATTAGATAGAGGAATGATGTAAATCTCTTTAGATATATTCTTAAAAAATAAATACAAATATATTTTTAAAAGAGTACTGGATACCCTTTTTAAAATATCATCTAATAGACTGTTTTGATACAATTTAATTGATAAATTATGTAAAAGATGAATAGAATGTAAAATAACAAATTCCATAGATAGAGGAATAGTGATCTGGATAGACGAGTCTATAATGAATTAATCATATATAAATTTACTACATGATTTTTGAGATGTTTCACAAAATACTATAAATTATTTTTCTATGATGATGTTTAGATGTTAGTTAAATGTAATTAAAACTTGTCAAAAACATAGGAAGTTGGAAAAAAAATTGACACCATTTTTCAAGGAAAATTCATCAGAATGAGTTTCACTAAAACATGGTGAAACAAACATATCATACCAGCTGATGTATTAATAAAGTAAATTTTCTTAGAATGATTTAATGAAAATGTTTTGGAATGGTGTGTTTGATTTTATCTTGGTGTTTCACCGATCAGGAGGATGTTTCACAGTTAATAGGTTTCCAATAAGGATTTTGATTATTTTGATGATGTTTTGAATATTAGATATCCATATTTATTATTATAAAATAACTAATAATGTAAAATATATTTCTATTGTAGATTTAAAAAGAAAAAGAAAAATCTTGGAACTGGGGTGAAGAAGATTAGTAGAAAATGATTGAGGCAAAATGGTATTACAATTTGGGAAAGAAGTGGGAATAATATGGAATGTTGGGGGAATAACCAACTATGATAAATTTTTTGATTACTGGTGTGTGGAACTAGGGTTATATTGAGGAACAATCAGTTGAGTATTGAACTAGTTTCTCATGTTCCTTTTTAATCTTGATGGATGTGAATAAAATAATTCATGTTTGGGTTGATAAGAAAAATGATAAGGAGTGGGTATTCGTAACAAAATATATAGATATCATTTATTGATATCCATTTATATTTAGTACATAGGGAATAATTTTTAGATATATATTTGTGAGGATTGAGAAATCTAAATATTTTATTTGTTTAGTTTTAAGAGGAATATATAAAATAAAAGAGATCATAGATTCACCCTTCATCCTCTAAGTAATCTTTCATAGATTTGGAAACATCAATTGGTCTCAATGAATAGATACCTATGAAAGATGAAACTATGTATAGAGGATGGTGAATATAATTTTGGGGAACTATAATGGTCTTCTTGTATTTGATTAAGAAAAACTATAACAGTTGGAAATTATTATTTTTCCCTACCTCATATATATTGGCCTAGAATTTTATGATACTAAAACCATGATATTTCCGACCATTAATGATTATTTTATTAAAATAGATAATAAGATAAATTTAAGAAGAACGTGTAAAAGATCACAATTCTATTTTGATGACCATGTCGATGAATTTATATAAAATATTATAGAATTTAAAACTACCAATGAAATGTGAGGAATGTTTGAAATTAATTATGAATGAAATAATAAAATCAAGGATGCAAAGATGTAGATTAGGAGGAGAGGGTTTTGGAGATATTATGATAGATAATTATGAAATTATTTTTTAACTCTTTACAAGAGTTAGTTATATTTTTAAAAAATATAATGGGTTTTGTGGAGATGATGAATATTCTATTATCAACATTAAACTCCGAAGAAATATTCCCAATAGAATTGATTCCAAGGAATCAAGTCGATAATATAAAGAAGATTTATCTCTAGATGATGTTCAGAATATTATCTTGGAATATGAAAAGAGGATTCCAAGAAATATTTAAGAAAAAATACAACGACTACATTTATTTTGAATAACTTTTAAAAGGTATTTCTAGATATAATGAAATAGAAAAATATTATATAGATTTTGATGTTGAGGATGAAGAAGAAGAATTTATTGAACAAGATGGACTATAATTTTATTGTTTTCAATGATGGGTCAAATTATTTTCAATATTATAAAATGAGATAAAGTTGACATGAATAGATAATTCTATTTATCCATATTTCAGGTAATTTATTTAGTGATCTTCACTTTTGAAAACTTGTGTCAATGATGACAAGTTGTGTAATATAAAATAAAGAATAAAATTGAAACAAGGATGTGATCATTTCATTTACTACATAAAGAGTTTTATTTTTAAAGACATGAAAATAATATTATATTTATTCTCTTTTTGAATATTAAAAATGGTGTCTATAATTATTGGGATTGTGGTTTGGAGTTTGTATATTATATGGAATATTTTATATAGATATTTTCTAATTATTGAAAAAAGTTTGGCCGACCATGGATGCCTAAAGGACTCGATCAATCGACCATAGTGTTTCAGAAAGAACAACCTCAAGGTATATGTAGAATGAGTGTGATATATCATATCGAAATGCATGTGTGCTTATGCACATAGATGTTCACATGGAGATTCCATATCCAAATTGTGGGGAGACGTAGTGTTATGCAAGAGTGTGTGGTGGGTTGTTTTGGAAGTAGACACTTCCCTACTCACATATATTGATTCATTAGGACATATTGGCTTAAATAATATCACTCAAAAACATAGAAAAAAGGGGTCATGGTAATTGCAGAGGACTATTAATATAATTAATAATACATAGAGTTAACAAGCATCGTACAATCAGTTCTCTCTAAGCCATCCAATCTCCTATGTGATCATCTTCAACCACCAGAGTGTACTCGTACATAAAAGAGAAGTTATTATAACCTTACACTAATTATTATAATGTGATGTATATGGTTACTATTTTATCATTATTAGGGAAATTAAATATCACAATGACAATTGCACAACACTTATTCTTGCCGTTACCTGAGGCTCTGTCATGATGAAAGTGACACTATGTTTTTCGGTGTCATATGATGGTAACCCACATATAAAGGATTAAAAAATTATAATATCATTAGGAATTCAAAATATGTTACTGAAATGGAATGAAAATAAAAGGATTCATCTTGTCAATGGAAAAAAATGATTTTGGTGTGTATCTTCATTAAAAGGAACATACTGAGGCTGAGATATGTTTTCTTTCATTATCAATTTTGAGAGTCCTAATTTTTATATTAAAGAAATGTGTATATGAATTCTTACACTATGGGAAGGGAATAATATTACGTTAACAACTATTTTACTTCACCAAGTAGGAAAACCTATTTCTTGTTGAATTGTGACTACTACAGTCTAGTATTTCTCAAAGAAACATAGATGAATCAAATCCTTCCTGGTATGCACGAATCAATGTGACAATGAATAATATGAAAAAAAATATTAGTAGATAAATACTATACATCATAAAATTACATATAGGTTTTCACCAGTATTATAATATAATTTATACATTACATACCTTTTTTGGTATGCATGAGGAGGAACACATGAGATTGAGTGACGTAGTTTTATGAAAAATCACTTTCATGATATATAAAGCATCTCTATTGGTTCTAAAAAACGTGATTATAGGAAGTACCAATATAAACATGAATGAATTCATGTATATGTTAACTATTAATCACAATATTTTTTTTTGAATTATCAAAAATAACCTCAAATATCTGAACCATCTTCATTAAGCATTTTATCTAGAATTGAAAATTCCACTCAAATCCTTAATAGCAGATCAAATAATTACATGATTATGTGTAAATGTATTTTTTATTGATAAGATCATAATATTAATTCATAATAAATCTTCATGAAATTATGTGAATCAATTTAACCATTTTATTGTGGATGATACCAAATCTAATGAATGGGGAATTAAAGATTGAGCACTTATATCATTGAGGAAAATAATCTTACATAGGTGATCAAGTATATTAGAGAAATACCACCATTTTAAAATGGATCAAAATGTTTACATGAGTAAGATTGATCCATCATTCTCATATAGGAGGGACATAAAATGATCTTCTTATAGTGGATCAGATCATTTGAAGTGAAGAAGAAAGAGCTTCTCAGTAGGGTTATATCAAGTTACTGAAGAGGCTCGAGTATGGGGGTATAACCAGTTGTGAAGATCATAATATATTTGGGGATTATATCCAATTGATTAAAAATATATTAATTTCTCTGGGGTATTATTATGACTATAAAGAGTATATTCTATTGGATTTTATAACTTGTTTTTATATAAATGGTTATAATTTATGATAATATTATAGAGTAGAATCTAGGTTAGGGGTTCTAAAAAACAAAGAAATGAGTTGGATCTTATGATAAACCTGGAAAATATTGTGATACTCTATATTTATTATCACAGCTACAAATGAGGTTACATTGATAGAAATATTTAATGGATTTAAAAGATTCAATAGTACATGAGGATGAATTTAAGAGTAGAAAAATTCATAAAATTAGTGTATCATTTATTCACCCACATCCAAGTGGTACCGAATTGGTCTTTGGTCTCTATAATTGTTATCAGAGGAAGGTTCCCTATAAATATACAAGTACATTTTAAGATGGAATCTGATAAATAATTCAATTTTATCAATTTACATAAATGATATATTGAAATTAGAAGGAAGGAGAAATAAAGGATGGTAGTAAAATATCACAAAAAATGATACCTTTTAGAAATAAAGAGGTCCATAAATATTCACTATTATTATTTTTATTTATGATAACATGTAGGATATTGAAAGATTAGTTTTAGTCTTTAACTGCTGGGATTATTAAAGAGATTTATCTTTATGGAGTCTAATAACGTCCTTGAAATTTAATAGAACAGTGTATCCTTGAAGGGGTAGAAAAACTAAAATTAAGGATATCAAACCAATATTCTTATTAATATAGAAATATCTTGGTATTCTTCTAATAATATAATTTTAGGCATGTTAATCACACATAAAATCATTTTTTAAGATTTCCTTGAAGGCACTTATTAAGGGGGAGTGTTAGCTGATGAAAAATGAGACACTTATGGAGTTCATGTTGAACCATGAAAGAAGATCTATATCTATTTAAGTTGAAAATTATGATGTGTTTTTTGAATTGTGTGCATGATTTATAATTTAATTGTTAAATTTGATTACTTATAACCCCTATATACATAATTAATAATTTTTTCCATGATTTTGCAGTCATGATAGTTTATACACGTCATATAGATCTTTGTTTAGATCTATATTTTTTATATATTTTTCTAGTAGATGTATACTTAGAGTAGATTATGTAAATGATATTTCATATGAAAACCATGTGATATCATTACTATTTGATAAGTTCTCAATAAGTAATCAATTAAGGGGGGATAGTATATTTTTAAAGAATTTTTGAGATGATAATTACACTTAGATAAAAATATAATTTATTATCAATAAGGTGGAGAAGAAAAGTCAAGGAATTCACATATTTAATTTTTTAAGGGTTAAGGGTTGAAAAAAATAAAAATGGGGGTATTGTTGATCCTCACATACATAAATTTTATTCACTATCAATAAAGGGTAAATATGTGATTGAGATTACAAAAGGATTAGTGTTTGATAATTATGAAGAGTTTATATACATAATATTAACTGTGATTATTGTTATACTAATCAAAAAAGTAAAAGAATATTTTAAATTATGACATCTTATTTTTAAGAGGATGAAGAAGTTAAATCAAATACCTCAACGAAATATTCTGGTATTTTATGTAGAGTTTGACTATGAAATCCATGAAAATAATATCTATATAATTTTTATGAAAAATATTAAAATGGAATACTAGATATATTGATATTATGGATTGGCCTTTATAGTTTATATAAAATATTTCACTTAGAAATTTTCTATGTTTTGAGAAAAAAATTATAACCATACAAGGAAATAGGGTCCACTGGATCGACCATAATTCCAGAAATAGATCTACCACAAGAGAAATTGTGGCCAAGAGGCTTGTATGGGGCAATTATTGTATACTTCCACATATTTTGGTAGTTTTGTGTGAACACATGTACGAACATGGAGGTTCTATTGTCATCAAACAGGGTGGAGAGATAGCATTTGGTAGTGTGTGAGGTGTGGTTTTGGGAGCATACCCTAGGAGAATCACTTTTTTCAAGTCATTGATATTTAATAGATTATAATGTAGTGCTTGACCACATGTATAAATAATGTGGGTATAACAATTGTATATCCTTATTTATCCACCTAAAAATATGTTTATATAAACGGAATCAACCCGTGAGATCTCTCTGAGCCGTCCGATCAATGCTAATATCGTCTTCAACCTCCCAAGTGTACCATTACATAAGATATGATATATGGTACCTTGAGGCTACCAAATAATATATAAATTATTCATGGACACCATTACCCATAAAAAGGTAATGGAAAATGTTAGTTACCCTTAAATAGTGATTATTTTTACCCTCACATGAGGATTTATCATGAATGAAGTGAAACCTTATTTTATAGAATTCTATGACAAAAATCTATGTTTGAAAGATTAAAAATTATTAGATCATTACGAAATATAAATTAGCAATTAAATTTGAATATAAATTTTAGGATTAAGTTTGTGAAATATAAGGATAGTGGTGAATCTCTTCTATAAAAGAGTAACCATCAAGGGTAAGATATATTTTCTTCCAATTTCTATTTTGAGTGATCTCAATTTATTATTGAAATAGATAATATCTTAATGTTTCCACAATTTGAAGGGAAAAATATTCCATGAGGTATTTTTTCATTAATGATAATGGAAAACCCAGACGATTGATTTGTGACTATCATAACGAACTGTTTCATAAAGGAAAAACAACACTAAACCTTCTTGGTTTGCACAAATCACCGTGACATTGAATAATTTATTATGTTAAGTGGAATAAAAAAGACCACACTAATTCCCATTATTTGATTATTATTAACCATATGCAATTTGGATTGATATAATACATACATGTTTTGGTATGCTTAAAGAGGAAGAGAAGTGATAATGTGAGGTACATTCAAGGGGAAAAATGTTCAATATACTCAGAATATATTTGGGTTTGTGTAAATAAGAGTGAAATAAACTAGAATAAGTCCATTCATTATTTCCTAGATACAGTAATTCATAATCACATAAGATGTTATTCAAAATAGAGAAAAATACACGATATGTTTGACCCATTTTTAATAAACATTTTAGGTAAAACATAAAAAAATATTGAATAAATAATGTAATATAATTTAATAAAAATATTATGTGTGCTAGAGTTTTTTAGGTAATCCTATGTGATTCATGAATAAATAATATTGAGAAATTATGTTCATCAATTTATCACATATATTAAGGCTTGGAAATAGATAGAAGAAAGAAAAATTCAAGCCCAAGGATTTTCTAGAATAAAAAAAGCGATATAAAAAATTTGATCAGATATATGTGAAGAATTAAATCAATAATCAAGGGTTCTTGAAGTGTGCACAGGTATTTTTGATCTAGCAGGATCATGGTGGAGGATCATCAGAAGATCTTTCTACAACTGATCTAATATTATTAAAGGAAGAAGGAACTTATTATTGCTGGTTATTACTATTTTTGAAGAGGATAGAGGATAGGGGTATACCGTATTGAGAAAAAGGGAAGATGGTTTGGAGGTATAAAAAACTGAGTTAGAATAGTTTTATTTTTAGGGGTATAATAAGGATGAACTAAATGATTGACTATTGGGATGTGCACGATATCCTTACCTGAACCACTGTAATTGATTATAAAATTATAGTAGAGAAACTATGTTGGGTTGGGGAGTTACAACCATCATTGAAAAGAATAGTATTTTATATTTAACCATGAAAATATGATTTTCTTTTATCTCTATTAGTAGAACTATACATGAGGTAAAATTGATAGATAACATTGCGTGGATCAATAGAAATAACTAGTTCATGAAGTTTAATTTAGAAATAATAATAATTGGATTTTTACACCAATTATTCTCTATCTCAGTTTCCCCTAACCGGTCCTTGAACTCTATATACATATATAAACTCATTTCTTTTAATTATACGAGACATAAAAGGAATAATTGGAAAGTAAAAGTTTAAAATTTTGTAAGTGCTATATTTTTAATGATAGTGGTAATTTTTTATCCAGGTTTCTTATAAATAATGTTGATGAGTCAAAGTTTGAAGAACTACATAACAATTCACATAATGAGATATCAATGAAATATAGTAATACGTTTCAAAGATATATTATCAAATGTTTTTTGAACAAAATATAGTAGATTGACATATCCTCAAGCAATGAATTTTATTTTAAATAAAATTGTTTTTCATATCCTAGAAGAGGATTTAATTCCTTAGAAAGTGATTATGATAGAAACATAGAAAAAACATTGAGTATATTATAAATGTAAATGTGGAAGAACGACATAAGAAAAAAAATATTTCGTAAGGAAAGGAATAATTTGATGAAATGAGTTAAAGAGATAAAATTTTAGAATAGTGGGTGTATTAAAAAGGATGAAACAATAATTCATGAAATAAGAGATCATAAAATATATGATTATGAGGTCAATAGAAATCTGAAAGAATAAGAATAAACACTACCCATACAGGAGAATCCAAACAAAGAAGAACCAACCCTTTTTTAGGAAATTATGAAGAACTGGTTAAAGCTAACTAAATTTGAGAATATGTGAAATAATATTAATGAAATATGGGCTGATAAAGAGGAAGGTTTATCTATGTTCCCTTTTATTTATATTACTAAACAACTATGTTTATGTATGTTAAATAAGAATTCACTACATGTAATGATTTTAAAGGGAATTCATCAAAAGATGGTAAAAAAGGTTACCCAGATGGTGGTTTATTATATTCCCTTGAAATGTAAATGTATATACACATTAAATAAATTTTTTTTTCAAATTATAATATTTAATCATACATGAAAAATATTATTTGTGGGAAAAACCTCTTCCATAATTATATAGTAAAATAATTTTTGAATATTTCCCTATGATAAAAAGTATCCATAGTTTGAAAATAAAAAAACATAATATTAATCCAATGTCTCAGGTTTTTTAGTAGGTCAAAATTTCTAATCTTCTATATTTTTTGAGTTTGGTGAGTGGGAAAATATTGTTTGGGGGATTCAAAACCAAATTCTGGGAGTTTTAAAACCTCAATGAATTGTTTTTAGATATTTTTTAAGGATCATCATGTTCTTTGAGGGATTAAATGGGGTTGGGTTGTTACAAACTCTAAAAGAAAATTTTTGAGATAAATAGACCAATGAGAATGATTGGAACATTGTTGTTATAACTGTTCGAAATCAACCATGTGCCCTATTTGCAAAGGGACACAATTTTATTTAACATTACATCCCCTTTTAGTCAATCTTGCATAGTTTTTCATGTGATCAGAGTAACCTTTATAGTTGGTGCACATTTTTTCAAACAGTGCGGCCAAACTATGTGAGCGGTCTTTCCTCTTGTATAGTGAGCATTACCCAGTTTTCCATATCATGCTGTAACAATGTGTATTTTTAAAATGGAATAGATTAATTGTTTTTATATGGTTCTTTAAGTGGTCCCTCCTCTTTCTCCCGTCTCATATGCATCACCTCTATTCTACTTCTACATCTCCTTATTTTTTCTCACCTTCTAGGAATTTAGCATCCCCCTCCAATTATAATTCTATTCAAGAAATATATACCTCATTGGAAGAATAGTGGTATTAAATTCGCTTATGTTAGTCCAATTTATCTTTTACCTCTCCACAAAAAATTCAAAATCACTGTGACATTTTTAATAATTTTCAAGGCCATTTTCTAAAAGACCGATATGTCAAATTTCATCTCAACATGGATGTCGATAATCAATGAGTGATATCCTATAGGTCTAGTGTAGTTTGTGCCTAAATTTCATATTAATGTTATTGGTGTTTTTTGTGCATACCTAAATATACATTATTGGTTGTTCGAGTGAGAACACTAATTTTTTAATGTCTACATTTAAATTATTTTATAGATGTTAGCGGATGTCATTGGGTATTACCTAGTTTATATGTATCATGCTATTCTGAGTTAATAAATTTTCATGAATTGGGTTCCTTTAGAATATTATATTTTTTAAAATCAACTAAATTTTATATGATACGATTAATTCCATGAGAACCTGATAGCCATGGCCCAAGGATTGATGTGATTTAGATCACCAAGATTGAGGTGACATGGTTCATCTGGTTGGGCTCAGATCGAGATAAATGGGGTAATGATGATCACCAGGTTGAGAAGACATAGTCTTTAGGATTCATATGACGATGACATCTGGATAGGGCCATAAACAATGGAACTTGACATGGTGTTGACCATTACGAATTAATGATGTGGCTATAGGGGCATCGACTATTAGATAACGTGGCTTGGGTAATGTTGGTGATTTCCGCTAACCATTACTAGAATATGATTAATTAGAGTAATGTGGACCCATATATGACATTGTTTTGGTGGTGTGAATGACATCTTGAGGGTGGAAGACTCCATAGATATTGCCTCTTATGTTATGGTGATGAACATTAGTTTTGTTGGAGGTGCTCACCGTAGGATTCCATATTTGATGGTGAAAGACCATCAAAAGATGGGGTTGAGACTATTAGTTGGGACATGGGGAAACTAATTATTTTATTTCTAATGGTAGGATGGATATCATTGTTCATTATTACATAGGTATGTCACGTTTTTAGTGATTTATTATATTTTAGAGGATGGATATGCTCATGACTCGAGACATTGGGTTGTTGAGTTGATGGTGACATTCTGAGTGGATGTATGAAGGACCGTGGACTTATTAATAGTCATTCTACTATGATTAAATATATTTTATAAAATGAAATTTTCTTCTGGTGATATATTTAAAGGAGGTACTAGAGGGATCTTTAGGAGTGATACTCTTTAGGGGATTCATGGGCACTAAGATATGGGTCCTCACAACTACCAATACATATCATCAGGGATGTATTGTATTCCAAATATATATATGTGTAAAATTATTAAGATATATACTAACATTGAAAAAATTAGGTAAATTCTAACATGTGTCCATTGAGAACAAGTTGATTGGGTTGTTTCTTATTACATGTGTGCATTTCCTTTTTAATTATATTTTTCATACACCTGGATAATTATGATTGTAAGACATGAACAAATTTTTGGATGATAAATAATCTCATACTCACACCCTAAATCGGACCCTCAGTAAACGTGAAGACTTTATTCATATGAGATTAGGTAAGGGGTCAGGCTTCAGAGCTAGACCTTAGAGATATATGGTGTATCAGTCATGCATGGGATGGTTGGTAGTGGACTGAGGTTCCTCTGTATCATGCTAAATCATGATTTTGTATTATATATATATGGTTTACCATGAGTGGACTTTAATATCATCCCTATATGACTTGATATTCTATGAATTCTTCTATAAATGGTATTATGTATTATGGTATTTTATTAGTGCTTCTGTTTTATTGTGATTCCACTATTTATTATTATTGTTTTTTTATTTATGGTTCTTATTCCACTCTATTATACTAATATGAACTATTATTATCATCATCAAATGATGGTATAGTATCTCCAATATCAAATAATAAACCCCTTAATTCTTGATATCTTCCTTTGGTATATGGGGTGGGGGGGATGCCAAGTGGACAACTGGTCTTTAAAACTATTGAGTGGATGACTGAGTCGACACGCTACAAATGGTATCTAAGTAGTTTCTTTAACTCTGTTTTATAATATTTTGGATATGATATAATGAATACTGGTATGTAGTTAGGAATGTGTATTGAGCTCATGTTTGGGTTCATTATTCCCCATACATGATGGATATACCAACTTTCAAGTGGTTGTAAATTGATGTTATGATTTTTGCTTTTATGGTAGATTGATTTCCACAAAGATTGGTGCACGTTGGTGTGTTGTTATTGGATTATATTTTTCTAATCCATGGATCTGTATAGAGTGGAATTATTGTTTAGGCATTATGATAAGAATATAGGATCATATTTTTACTATTATTATGATTTTCATTGGGAACTAGGAATGCCTTAAGAGGGGTTGGTCTATTTAATGTTTCAATAATGAAGATAAACTATGTTTTCCTACTTAGCCATTTTTGTGGAATTCCACTCATCCCACCCTTGTATATGGTTCATGATGAGATCATATGAGATCCAATGTGTAGATATCATGTATTGGCCTACCCATTATAAGGGTAGGCATGGATTATGAAATGGTGTGATTTGTTTAAAATGTCACAAAATTACCTGAACAATGTTTTTATGTAAATCCTTTTAATGATTTTCACTAAGCTACCCCATATTGATATACCCGATACGTCATGATTAAATCTATTATGGGTAGTAAAGGGGCCATGAGGATTGATTATATGTTATTCCTAACACTTTTATGAGAAAGAAATGGGCCATGTGGTGGGATTATTTTTGATAACTGACTTCATTATGGGATGGTCAGGGGCTATGAGGATGAATTTCAGGTAATAGGTTTATGGTAGGGGAGTTTAAGGGTGGTGATATGAATTTACTGTTATATATTTTCCAATTTAAAATATATATGACATTTAATGGATATTAACTATATTTTTTGGTCATTATATTGATGCCACATAAATGGATTCTGGGAGAGAATTAAGAGGGTGATGATATGTTGGTACATGTGAGTGCCTGGGATAACCACCCAAAGGGTTGGGATGAGGCCCTGATGGGTCCGGATGATCCTGATCTATAGGTAAATGTTTCATTTTAGGTGAAGAATCTATATTATATTGAACAATTTGGGTATTGTTTGGACGATAATCATAGAGCGATCTAGGTTCGTGTAATATAGAGAATTTACAGGGAAGCTCGGGGATTTGATCTATGTATTGCATATCTGACTCGGGAGTTACATTCTCATCACCCACGATTGATTTTTGGTGGGGGTGGACAGATGGTATCTGAGAACTAGATAAATTATGTGCATAATATATTCTAACATGACAATATTTCTTAAGGGTGGAGGGTGAAGCTGATAAAGTACATGCTCAGAGGATATATAAAGTTATGGTGGAATGTATAGGTATAAGTTGGCAGACATGAGGGACTATCATAGAATGATTTCAAGGGAAGGTTCCTCAAGAATTTTTTCCTTGATAAGTATAGGGAAGAATGATCCTATGACTTCATGGATATACTTTAGGGATATACATCTATTTTGGATAATAGGGTCAATTACATAGACCCTCCCTATTTTCACATACTATAGTGGGAGATGAAATTTTTAATGTGAGGCAATTGAAAGATTGATTGAGGCATGCCATCAGGGTGTACGTAAATATATTTAGGATGAAATATTTTTCAATGCAATTAAATCAAATAGTAATTATTGTGGGAAACATGATAGAACAATCATGTATGAGTTGGTCGATGGTGTCAATTGATCTTAGTGATAATGCTTCAGGTATCTGGATGTGAGAACATGATGAGTTTTAGTTGGGATGTAAATCTAGAGACTCATGTAGTCCATTGAGGAGTCTCTCTTAGATGGCATTATTCTAGTGTATAAATTTTGGGTAATGATCAGGCATAGCTTGAGCATACTATAAATTAGTGTTGAGAATGTACTCATATCATAAATTTTGAGAGGAATTGTACAAACAATTCATTAAAACTAGGATTCAAGAACCAAGTATAACATTGGGATCTGAGGTAGAACTGGGAGTGGTGATTAGATCTGGTTTCTGAGATTTGGCTATAGATTTAGGTCATTTTAGGGAAAGGTAGATCTAGTAGTTGGGTCAATGATCAGTAGCTGGTGTAACTCTATAGTGAGGTCAGACCTCAGGTAGTCGGGATACATGCCAAGGGCATACTATTAAGCTTCCGGGGTTAAAGAATATTGGGTATCCAATGGTAATTATACTATTTACTTGATCATGGGGTGACGATCTTCCAATATTTAGTGGAACATATTGTTTAAGGAGGTGGACATGTGTTGTATTTTTTCTAACTAGGATCCAGTTAGTTTTTGGGCATCGATTATGATGTGTGTTATGTATGAATTGAATATGGACCAGGAATATATTGGGAAAACACATGCACACACAAATATATATGTATATATATATATATATGATGTGGGAATATTTTTTAGCAATTTTTGAGATGTAGAAATTATGGGCATCTATTGAGATGCATGAGTTATAAGATTTTGGTATAACAATGGTACTTATGGGAATCTGATGAGATGTAGGATGTGATGGGTTTGATGTATTATATGGGAATAATTTAGAACCTGATAATTTATACGAATAAATATATTTAATAGGATGAATTGTATGATATCGGATGGTCGATGGAACCATAATAATGCTTAATTTGTTTGGTCGAGAAGTGATCATGTCAGTAATTCCTATGACGGGGTTCCCCAAATGAAGAATTAACCCATGTATAATAACCGAGGAGACAAGGGTGATTTAAATGATAAAAATCTGTTCGATTACTTATCACTACGAGACCTTATATCTTGTAGATGAGAAAACAAATGTTGGGAGACTATAACGTCTCTGGTTACTGAGCGGGTCAAAATCGCAACCTTTTTAAATTTTTATGTTTAGCAAGTAGGGCAATAGTTTTTTTTTGGATTTTTAACCTAATTTAGCTTGTTTCAACACATAACTGTGTTGTTTTATAAGGTTTCCAAGAATATTCATGTTCCTAGAGAGTTTTAATGGTATTGTAAGCACTGGGCTCTGAAAACCCATCATTTTGAGAAATAGAACAAGGCATAGGTTTGATCCATAATTTTCAAACTGGGCTGCCACAATTGTGCACCCTACTTTTAAATAGATGTATTTTAATTTTCCAATGTTTCCTCATCATTAAAAAGTTCATAGTGGGGTAGTTAATCAAATCCACCCTCATGTTTTCCACACATTATATTAAACAATGCAGCCAAACTGTGCGAGGGGTCTCTACTATAAAAAAATGATCACCACATATTTGGTATACTATTTTCAAAGACATATGGTACCAATTCATATTTTTGATAAGGTCTATATTACCTTTTATCACTCTGTTTCCTTAAGAGGGAAATCTTTTTTCTATCCTGTGACATATAGATCCTCACTTCCAAGTGTGGAGCCCCTTCTTTTTTCTCCTCCTCTTGGCTTTGAGCCTCCTCCTCTAATCAGACTCCAATTCATTATCCATCCATCTAATTAGAAACATATTGTCATGAATGTCAATCCCTATACTCCCTTTCCTCTTTTATCAGTTCATATAGAATGATGAATCTATAGGATCTCTTTTTCTCAATTTTTAGGATGTTTGACTAAATCCTTATTTATCTTGTCTAGGCTTGATTTAGAGGTCGAAACACAATGATAGAGTTTCCCAAATCCCAATATTGGTATTTCCTAGCTTTATACTTAATTTTATGGGTTTTTTGGGGTGTATACGTAAATATGCTTTTTGGGTTGTCAAAGTGAGACCCCTAATTAATTAATTTCGATATATAAATTGAACAATTGAGGTTATGTGATGTCACTAGGTTTAACATTGTTTATATAAATCATTGTAATCCTTGGAAGGTTATTTTCACCAAATGGTAAGGTTATTCTAGTTATTATGTATTTAATTAACTGAATTTTATATGATATTATTGGTTTAATTTAAATGTGATCGTCCTGGATTGATGACTAAGGATATATTGTTCACTTGGACTGAGGTGACATTGTTCATCAGGTTGTTCTTGGACGAAGACAAATGGGGTGATAATGATTACTTTGTTAAGGAAACATGTTCATTAGACTTTATATGATGAGCTCATCGGGATCAGGGAATGGGCTATGAGACATGATATAGTGTTGACCATTAGGACATAGATATGTAGTAACAAAGGCATGGGGTGCCAAATGATCTGGCATAGGTTGCGTTGGTGATTACCACTCACTTTTTTGTCCAATTCTCCATTGGAGTCATGTTCACACAGATAAGACTTAGTCGATGTGGGGTTGACCACTAGATTTTGGGGGGGTCTCTTTATATTACAACATAGTGGATTGTGTCGACGATCAGTTTTTTTGGTTGTTCTCAACGTCAATAGACATATTTCATATTGAAAGACAATTGGGAGATTATATTGAGACATCAGTTAGGGGTTGAGGATATTCTTTATATTAAGGAGGATGTGAAATGATAATGGGAGGATAGATATCACATTTTCATAGGACGTTGGGATGTTGATCCAATGGTGATTTTTTATATTTTGGAGGATGGATCTCACAATGCCTTGGGACATAAGTCTATTGAGATGATAGTGAATTTTTGAGCGGAGGTTCGTTATACCTGAGGCTTACTGAGGAGAGATTCCTGGGTACTAATCCATCAGTCATTTCCACTAAAAATATATATTTGGAGACATATATAATATGAAAAATAATTATTTAGGGGAATTTATTCAGAGACGTAATGAATTTTCCAATATAGGTAAATTATCTCTTGTCTCTGTTGAACATATACGGAGAAGGTTATTTATTATCATGTGTGCCTATTTCCATCATAATTATATATATCATACACCCTAGTAATTATGAATTTAGGATAGACACATTTTGGTTGGATGATTTTGAGTTCATACTCACAATCTACACAAGCACCTAGGGAAGTGTGTAGACATTATTTCTTTGATAATAGGTAATGGATAAAGATTTGCAGTTAGAACACATTGAGAAAGGGTGTACCACTCTTGAATTGTGTAAGAACACAGAACTTCTTTACAGGTATGTTTTTTCTTTTTTTGGCGTTTTTTAGAAAAAAATAAGTCTTTGGAAATTTTTTAAGTACACACAGTGTACTTTCTGAGTACATGTCGTGTACTTCGTTGCCGCTCAAGGCCGTGTTTTGGCCGTGTCATGGACACACACATGGGCATGTAGGGTTGACATGGAGGCCACTAAAAGAGGATTTTGTAAAATCCTAATACACCCCATGTACTCTAAAAGTACACGCTGTGTAATTTCTTTTTTTCACTAAATGAACCAAGGTTGTGTCTTAACCCCAGAAACATTTTTGTTTAGTTTCATTGATCAAGAGCGTCCGTACGACCATAGATATTTGATAAACCCCCGAGCCTCTATCTGTTATTCGAATCAACCACCGTTGATTTTGTTGGAACCGCATCGGTAAGCTCTTTCTTCTTCTACAGCTTTGTTTTACTTTTCCTCCTCTTCCTCAAGTTGTCGTAGGTTAAACCGTTTACACGTTTTTGTAGATCTAATCCATTCTAGGCCAATTCATGGGCCGATGTTCAAGTATATTGATCTCCTAGGATTAGGTTAGGTGGATTTTTGCCTTATATTGAATGTCTTTGAGTTTGTGTGAAAAAGTGCTAGATTCCCATGTTTCGTGTATTCTGGGTTAGGGATTTTGGTCATGTTGTTTAATTTCCATAGATTGCTTTTTTATCTTAAGGTTAATTGATAATGATGTATACTTGTATTCATGTTTGAGGATCACCCCATGGTTGTTATCCCTATTTGGATGTTTATCTCCATTTGGCACAGTTTGCCTTCAAGGCAAACCCTTTTTCAATTGCTAGTTGCTTGTTATAACTGATTGCATGTGTTTCCTACTATTTATATGATTTTGATTCATTAAAGCTTTTGTACAAGTAGTTTATAAACTTACATAGTGATGTTGACAGACTATTATGCATGACTGGACTGCTCAGGGCTGTGATAACCTAGTGCAGGAGACCAAGGAGGGAATATACGGTTTAGTGCTTCCCTAGGGGGTCTGTTGTAATTATTTTTGTATGATGGAACTATGGGGATTAAACGTTGTGCTTCCTAAGAGTGTCCTTAGTTTACACATGTATCAAGACCACATGAGGAATTAGATGTATGAGCTTCCTCAGAGAGTCTGTATATATTGTTCAAAGACCATAGGGGAATCGACATGAGTGCTTCCCAGAGTGTCTGTACCTTTGTATGATTACTTGACTATAAGGGTATTCTAGTTTGTTCCACCTAGAGAGTTAGTTTGAATGTGGATTTTTTTTTGTTGGTTTCGATGAGTCTACCAAGCCAAAGCATAGGCTTGAATCTTTTTCCCTGCTTGTTGTTTAGGTAGTCTTCTGATGCCTGCTGTGTTACTTGTTTATGTTGGAAAAGAGAGCTTTGATAGATTCCTTGGTTGTTTAATTAAATGAATGAATTAATTGTTAAATGAATATGAATGTTAATTGAATGTATTTTTTAATTGTGTACTGATAGTTCATTACTGAATTTACTTTCATCACTTATGTTATACTACTCACTAATAGTAGGGCACATATTCATATGGTGGTTGCCTACTAGGATTAGTCGCACACCCTGTTTGGGTCCTGATTTTCGACAGGTGTGGATAGGTACGGTGGCCCCTCTACTTCATGTACATGATTTCTGGTTGGATGTGGAGAGAATAGGACCGAGCTTAGGCTTGCGATGTTGCTGTAGTTACAACATACTTTTCTTACTCTATTTCTCAGTTGTATTTCAGCACATTGATGTGTTTTCTACTTTCCATAGATGCATGTACCTTCTGCATCATTATCATCATTATTATATATTCATTTTTTCTTCTATTTAGTTTTAGTTATTGTATGCTATTTACTGCTTCCGATATTGACTGTTATTTCCTCTCCCATGTATACCTTACCAAATGAGTGCATAGTTTTCCCAATGACTCACCAAGGCCCTCGTTACTTGTCAGTAGCCTCTGATGTTTGGGAAAATGCGCTTGACATCATGTGGCGAACCGGGTACGGGGAACCAGTTGAGTGGCTCCTAATTCAGGTCGTTACAAAGTGGGATCAGAGGAGATTCTTTTATTTTCTTTTCTATTGACTTACTATTTAGAAACATTAGACAGGGATAAGACAGAATAATTAAATGGTAAATATCTGTGCCCGGGAGTTCTAGAAACTTTACATAGGAAAAAAAGACAGGTTACCTCAAATATTGCAATTTTCAAGTTTTGAAAATGTTACAGTTTAATTGATTTCACCGTTTCGTGGTGCACTTTTTTTGTTCTGTTACTGTTTATATGATTGTGGTTCTATTTTGTTGTAACCTGATAAGATGAGGGTATTCAATATTATGCATCATATAGGCACTTGTTAGAAAATCACATGTCATGCATTTTTCCATGCCATCTAAATTGCATTATAAGTTGCATGCTATTATGATAGAATTTGTGACAGACTATGCATGTTGTTGTGATAGTTTTTGTGATAGAATACCTACAATGTCGATAGGGTATCATTTTTTTAAAGATTCATTATCCTGGTTTCCAAACTTTGGACTTAGAGGTGTTATGGACCCTCGAGGATCATAATTTGATGGATCATGAGTTTGTTATACTGTTTACTTGTTATATACATTGTTATGATGGAAAACTTTGATTCTCCGGGAGTACAGGCCCCCAAGAATCAGAATTTGGAACCTTAATTCTTGTTTTTCTATATTTTCTGGGCTCCGGTGCAGTTCTAAGGCTACTTTCTAGAAAAAACCAGAATACACGGTGTGTACTTTATGAATAAATGTCATGTTGTCTATAGATGTGTCACTGAACGATCGAGAAAGGACATAGGGTTGTGAAAAAAATTATAAGAACTCTCCATGTACTAGTTTAGCATGCCATATAGTATGAAATAGGTAGCCCGACCGTGTAATGAAAAACAAGGGTCATGTTATATTTTCACATACACGCTGTGTCTAAATATTACACTCTGTGTAGTGTAATCTAGGTACCCGGTCGTGTCACGAACATGCTGTGTGGTGTCATCCATGTAGTTGGCCATGTAGCTAACCACACAGTTTTTTAGGACTTCTACATACATGCCGGGTCCTTATGGAACACGACGTGTATTGTGACCTGGGCACACATGTCCTGCCACTAAAAACACGGGCTAGGTGAAGCATGTTAAGTCCACGCCGTGTATAACATGAACACGCCATGTAGTTTTGTCTTAGAAGAGCCATGTGGGTTAACAATGTATGAGGACTCAGTCAGATAAGAGAAATAAATTACACTTCATGTGTTGGGACAACACTCTGTGTATTTGGGGTGTTACATGACCAGTTTAGGTAGGAGTACACGCCCATGTAAATGATTTAATGGAACATTCCGTGTAGTATTTATACACGCCATGTAGTCAAGTTTTGTTTTATTGAATGATTTATTTCCTATGTTCCCTTATTACGCTCCTAGTTTTCATTCTTTGGTAATGTGATCTAAATTGTTCTTTAACCTTCCTAAGTAATGGAACCAAGACGTCCTCCCGTTCCATGTCAGGAACCAGGCAGTGACTGTACACCTGATATGGTAGATCAGGGACTACCAGTAGTTCCGCCTAGCGTTCCGGACAAGGCACCTGCAGTGATTCTAGACACTGGTGTCGAATCTCAGTTCAAATAGGGTTTCATGAGATTCATGAAGACCTTACAAGGATCTCACCATCCTACCCCATCTATGGCAGAGCTGACGCGGGGTTTTCAACAACAACATCCTCCCACGTTCACAATGGATGGAGGACCGCATGTTGCGGAGTCAAGGCTAGAATCCATGATATCCATCTTCGAGCACCTGGAGACACCTCTAGAGATGAGGGTGATGCTACCTACTTATATGATGTGAGATTCCTCCAAATGATGGTGGGATGTGGTTTTGCGGGCAGGGCGCCAGCTGGCTATGGCTTGGGACGAGTTTCAGTGTACATTCTACAATTACTTCTACCCGGTGACGCTGAGGGATGATAGAGCCAGAGAGTTCATGAACCTGCAGTAGGGTAGTCTCACAGTTATATATTATTTATCTCAATTCATAGAGTTATAGGGTTTCACTCCCATTTTGGGGAATGATGAGCTGTTTTTAGCGAGGAAGTTTGAGAAAGGCCTTAGACCGGACATCAAATCACAGTTGAATGTCTTCTTGTTGACATTTATTACTCTGATAGTCAACTAGGTGCTTATTACGGAGAGAAGTATGAGGGAGGATAGAGCTATGGTCCAAGGGTGGTCCAACACCTAGGGATGATTCATTTCATATGGACAATAGGAAGCGTCATCGAGAGTTTACACGAGGTGACTCGAGGAAGAAAGGTATTTCATATGGTAGATGGGATCTTCCTTCTGGAACTCATGTGGTGTGCTATCGCTATGGAAAAATCGGGCATAAGAAGGCTCAGTGACCGAGAGCCCCAGTGGAGTGCCGATCTTGCAGAAAGATGGGTCATCTACAGCATTTCTGTAAGGTTTCCCTTCCAGCGGCTAGTGAGGGAGGATCAGTTTCTACTCCATGTACAGGAGAAGTATTAACAGTTCCACAGAGGAATGGGGGATGGAGTACATCAGGTCATTCAGGCAAGGGTAGAGGCCGTGGACACAGTGTTCAAGCTCAGGGAGGGTCAGCTCATAGATCTCAGGCTGCTACACAGGGCCTCGGTGCATGCCAGACTTTTGCAGTAGAGAAAATTGGTCAGGAGCAGGATCCTGGACTTTCTATAGTTCGAGGTATGATTTTTGTAGCCTTAGTTTTATCCTCCGCACATTTAGATACAGGATTTTCTCATATCATTATTCTTGTGTATACTATGGAAATCCTTAGACTTACTGTTTATACTTTTGAGGAAATGATTCCACTAGACACTCCCTTGGGAATTAGAACGGCTAGCATGCGTCAGTGATTAGACTTCCCCCTTAAGGTTGGTGGGTGTTGTTGTTCTAGGAATCACTATGTTTTGGATATGACAGAATATGATTTCAATATCAGGATGGACTGGTTAGTTCACATCCAGTACTTTTTCGATTACTATCGTCGTAGGGTGAGTTTCACATCACCGGAGGGAAGATATTTTCTTCACAAGGGAGAATGGGATTTCCGGGCGAGTAGAGATGGACTAGATCATCATGGGTTGGGTCGTGTTACATCCTAGATTTCTAGATTATATCTTGATGACCAGGGGAATTCTTAGATATATTTTCCTCCAATGGTTGATTGCTTTCCAGATGTATCCACAAAAGACTTTTCGGGTTTTCCTCCAAGGTGAGTGGTAGAATTCTCTATTGAACTTGTTCTAGGAAAAGCACCAGTATCCATACCTCCTTATAGGATGGATACATATGAGTTATAGGAGCTCCAGAAGCAGTTGGAGGAGTTTCAGAAAACGTTTTTTATCCAACCCAGTACTTCTCCTTGGGGTTCGCCCGTTCTGTATGCAAAGAAGGTGGATGGTAATTTACAGCTTTCTGTGGATTATCGGAAGCTAAACTAGTTGATGGTTAATAACCGATATCCATTTCCATGGATATATGATCTCTTTAATTAACTTCGATGAGCTAGAGTGTTCTTGAATATTGACTTGAGATCTGGCTATCATCAGTTGCGTGTTAGAACATCTGATATACCTCTTACAGCTTTCTGGAGAAGGTATGGTCTATACGAGTATTTGGTTATGTCGTTCGGTCTCACGAACGGGCTATAAGTTTTCATGGCGCCGATGAACAATGTTTTCCCTCCTTAATTTGATTATTTCGTGGTAGTTTTTTGGAAGTTAACTTGGTGTACTCTCACACTCGACATGACATTGCTACCCATCTTGAGATCATTTTGAGTACAATGAGGGAGCATCGGTTATATGCTAATCTCTCAAAGTCCCACTTTTGGATGAACAAGATTCACTTCCTGGGTCATGTTATCTCAAAGACATTAGTATCAGAAGACCCAGAGAAGGTGAGACCAGTAGTTACCTGGGAGGATCCAAAGAAAGTATTCGAGGTAAGGAGTTTCTTAGGGCTGACTAGTTACTACAGGAGGTTTATACATGTGTTCTCACGCTTAGAAGCGCCATTGATGGGATTGACTAAGAAGGGGGTGAAGTATTTTTGGTCAAAATAGGGCGATTTATCCATTCAGGAGCTAAAGGAGAGATTGACTTCAGCACAGAGTCTAGTTTTTCTGGAACCAGGAAAGAGTTATACATTTTTCTGTGATGCATCTGGCATCGGGCTTGGAGCAGTGCTTATATAGGAGGATCATGTTGTTGCATATGGATCTCGACAGTTGAGGTTGCATCAGAGGAACTATCCTACTAGTGACCTAGAGTTGGCTACAGTTGTTCATGATTTGCATTGTTTGAGACATTATCTTATGAGAGAGAATTTTGGGGTATATACTAACCACAAGAGCCTCATGTATATCTTCACCAGTATGACTTGAATCTGAGACAACAGAGGTGGGTTGAGTACATATAGTCTTTCGATTTCAATCTTTCTTATACGCATAAGAAAGGAAACGCTGTGGCAGGCGCACTAAGAAAGAGGACTCAGAAACATGCAGTTCAGGAGGCCAGCAGCGAGTGGAAGCTTATGACTCTATTCTCTGAAATGCATTTGGAGGTGCACAACAGAAAGGGTCAGAATTTTCTCTCTTCTGTAGCTATTACCTCTACCCTTCTGTACTGGGTTTGAATGAGGCAGCTATCATATTCTGAATGCCTAGACATACGGTAAAGAGCGTCAGGAGAGGACCCTGTTCCTGGATGGACCGTAGGCGAGGGTGAGATCTTGTGTTTCTAGGGACGCGTAAGGGTGCTAGAAGATATATGAGAGGATCTGATGCAATACTTTCAATCCTTAGTTTGGGCAGTTCATCCTGTCATCACCAAGATGTTTCGTGATCTACTGCTCCATTATTTGTGGCCAGGTATGAAGAGAAATATTGCTGGTTTTTAGGAGTTATTCCACCTTCTAGCAGGTGATGTCGGAGCACCAGTGAACAGCAGGGATTTTACAGCAACTACCCATTCACGAGTGGAAGTGGAATGATGTTGAGATGGAATTATTGAAAGGTTTACTGAGATCGCCTCAAGGGAATGACGCGGTATGGGTTTTCATTGATAGGCTCAAGAAGGTTTCTCACTTCTTACCGATTAAGGAGTCCCTTGGTGACGATGAGCTTGGATGGTTGTACTTACACGAGATTGTATGATTGTATGGGGTTCCAGGTACTATCAATTCAGATAGGGACGCCCTCTTTACGTCGCATTTTTGGAAAGGGCTACAGATGGCTTTGGGTACAGAGGTACTTCTGAGTACAGCTTACCATCCCCAGACAGATGGCCAGTCAGAGTGCACGATTCAAGTTCTAGAGGACATGCTACGAGCATGCATCCTTGATTTTGGAGGTTCTAGGGAGAGACATATACCTCTAGGGGATTTTTCCTACAAAAATAGTTTTCAAAAAACTATTCATATGGAACCTTATAAGGCTTTGTATGGTAGGTCATGCCGATCACCTTTGTGCTGGCTGGAGGCAGGAGAGGAAGCTTTTATGGGACCTCTTCTTGTTCAGGAGACCTCAGAATAGGTGGAGTTGATTCGAAAAAGGATGGCTACTGCACAATCTCGGCAGAAATCTTATGCTGATCAGCGAAGATGACCTTTGGAGTTCATGGTTGGAGATCAGGTTTTCCTATGTGTAACCCCGCGGTTGGGACACAAGAGGATCAGGAGACAGGGAATGATTTCACCGAGATACTTCAGGCCATTTGAGGTTCTTGAGAGAGTTTTGCCGTTTGGATATTGACTATAGTTACCTCAGAGGTAACGGGATTTGCACGACATCCTCCATGTTTCGTAGCTCCGACGTTTCTTTTCATACCCATTTCAAGTCCTTCAGCCTGATGAGGTTGAGCTTGAAGCGGATGCATCATTTGAGGGGCATCCCATATAGATTGTTGATTGCAGTACGAAGGTCCCCTGTGGACCGTCTGTTCCTCTAGTATGGGTACTATGGAATTAGGGCTGAGTACAAGATGAGACATGTAAGTGGGAGGTCGATGTACAATCATAGTGGCCAGAGCTGTTTGGGGTTTCTTCTTCTATGCCTGGATAAGGAAATTTTGGGACAAATTTCTTTATGGGGGGAATTTTTTATGAATCTGGACATTCTTTTAAGGTTTGTTTTTCCTTTTTCTGGTGTTTTTTAGAGAAAAAGGAGTTTCTAGAAATTTTTGAAGTACACGCCGTGTAGTTTATGAGTACACGCCGTGTAATTAGTTGTCGCTCGAGGCCATGTGTTGGATGTGTCATGGCCACACACATGACTATGTAGGGGTGACATGGAGGCCGCCTAAATCTGAGTACAGAAAAGCCTAGTACATGTCGTGTACTCTAAAATTACACGCCGTGTACTTTCTTTTTTTCACTAAACACACTGGGGTCATGTCTTAACCCCAGAAACGTCTTCTTCTCTAGTTTCATCCACCGAGAGCGTCCGTACGACCACAGATCTTCGAAGAAACCCCAAGCCTCCATTGGTTCTTCAAATCAACTGTTGTCGATTGCATTGGAATCACAACAGTATTTTCTTCTTTCTACTAGAGCTTTGTTTTACTTTTCCTCCTCTTTCTCAAGTTGTCGTAGGTTGAATATTTTACATATTTTTCCAGATCTACTCCGTTCTAGGCCGATTCACAGGTCGAGGATCAAGTATATCAATCTCCTAGGATCGAGGTAAGTGGTTTTTTGCCTTATGTTGAATGTCTTTGAGTTTTTGTGCAAAAGTTCCGAATTCCCATGTTTCAGGTATTCCAGGTTAGGGATTTTGGTCCTATTTTTTAATTGCCTTAGATTTCTTGTTATCTTAAGGTTAATTGATAATGATATATTCTTGTATGCATATTTGAGGATCACCCCATTGTTGTTATCCCTGTTTGTCTTTTTATCGTCATTTTTCATAGTATTCCTGCAAGGAAAACCCTTTTTCAATTTCTAGTTGCTTTTTATAACTGATTACATGTGTTTCCTAATATTTAGATGCTTTTGATGAATTTTAGCATTCATACAAGTAGTTTCTAAACATACTTAAGGATGATGAAAGATGATTACGAATGGCTGGACAACTCAGGACTGTGAGAACCCGGTGTGGGAGACCAAAGAGGGAATAGACAGTTTAATCCTTCCGTAGGGGGTGTGTCGAAATTAGTTTCATCTATAGTACCTACAGGAATTATAATTTTTGATTCATAAGAGTGTCCTTAGTTTACATATGTATCAAGACCACATAAGGAGTTATACATAAGATCTTCCTCAGAGAGTCTATAGTTATTGTTGCAAGACCTTAGGTGAATCGACGTGAGTGCCTCCCACAGTGTCTATGCCTTCGTATGTTTACATGACTATAAGGGTCTACTAGTTTCTGACACCCAGAGAGTTAGTGTGAATGTGTATATGTTTTGTTGGTTTAGATGAGTCTACCAAGCCAAAGCACAAGCTTGGATCAATTGGCCTGCTTATTGTTTAGGTAGTATTTGGATTCCTGTTGTGTTACCTATTTAACTTGGAATATAGAGCTTTGCTAGATTCCTTGGTTGTTTAATTAAATGAATGAATTAATTGTCAAATTAATGTGAATTTTAATTGATAGGATTGTTTACTTGTGTACTTATAGTTCATTACTACATCTACTTTCATCACTTCGTCTATACTACTCACAGACAGTAGGGCACAGATCTTGTGGTGGTTGCCTACAGGGATTAGTCTCACACCCTTTTGGGTCATGATTTTCAGCTCAAACAGGTTATATTTTTGCAAGTGTGGATAGGGAATGTAGGCCCTCTACATCAGGTACATAATTTCTAGTTGGATCTGGAGAGCATAGGACCAAGCTTAGGCTTGCGATGCTGCTGGAGTTACTACTTACTTTTCTTACTTTTTTTCTCAGATGTATTTCAGCACGTTGTTGTGTTTTCTGCTTTCCTTAGATACTTGTACCTGCTATATCATTATCATCATTATTATATATTCATTTCTTCCATTGTAGAGTTTCACATATTGTATGTTGTTTACTACTTCCTCTATTGACTATTTTTCCTCTCCCTTGTATACATTACCAAATGAGGGCATTGTTTCCCCAATGAATCACCAAGGCCCTCTCTTTAAGTCGGCAGTCTCTGGAGTTTGGGGAAATGTGCTTGATGTCATTTAGTGAACTGGGTACGGTGCACCAGTTGAGTGGCTCTGGATTCGGGTTGTTACAAATAGGATGGATGGGAGTCGACTGGTTGGTTCTTCTAGGTCAAGATATACCTTCTTTTGGGATATAATATACATGATATTATAGGGTTGTACATAAGATACCTTTTATATCTATATTTCGTGACCTTACATACTATTAATTAATCTTATAATGGTATTGTGGAATGTGATATATTATTATTGTTGTTATTTTTATGCTTCTGCTAAGTATCAATGAGGCTTATATTCTTATTTCTCTTCTTCTATTATGTAATACAAATATATATCATTATTATTATAATAACTTGTGGGTATAGTCTCCCACTATCATCTAATCACACCCTCAATGCTAGTCAAAATCTGTTTGAATATTGGGCGGCACGCCAAATGTCAAGTATCCAATTGGTATAGAGAATTGTTGAATGAAAAAATCATTCGGAACACTACATGTACTACTATTCACAAGAATGTTCGTCATTTTAAATTTAATATTTATGTTTTTTAGTATTCAGTAACAATGAACACTCATTCTGATAAAAAATATCTATATCTAGAAAGAGGTATCATTTAAGGTGGAGTAACGAGAAAAATATATAAAAAAATCCAGAATGAAATATGAAGTAGATAGTAGGGTTCAAAAGATGAATAATGATAAAGAAACAAGTTAGGAATGATTTAATCTCATGAAAGATGACAGGCCAATGAATCTTAAGAAATATGAACAGGGGATGAAAGAGTTTTTAGTTATTTATCCCGAGTTATTAGTTATTTATCCAAAATAAATATCCAAGTCTAGAAAGATAAATATAGAACAAATGTATACCAATGAAATTGTGATGAAATAGTATCCATAATATACAATAAAACAAATTTCATACTATAAAGAAATGTGAACTAAAACATACTAATTATAATGGTCCTTGTATAAAAACCATATTTTACATTACTATTTTCTTGTTTCGAAATCCATATTATAAACATGGAGTTGCAGATATATAAAGTTCAAGTAATAAGCAAATAGAAATAGATACTTTATAAACGATAGTAGTGTAAGATTTTTTAAGTCAACTAGATAGATATGTAAAATGGAAAACGTGACAGACATTAATGAATTCCATTAAATAGAAATAAGAAAAGCCCGTCGAGAAAAAATTTAACATGTGGTTCAGTTGGGGAGATCTATGAAAATTCATCAGACCAATAAATATAAATACAAATATAAATTTAAATTTAAATATATATTTTATGTAGTATTATAGATAATTCGTATGTAATAAGATAGATATATATGAAATCATTCCATGACGGGAAAGGATGTAACATGTTTTAGATGAAGTGGAGTTTTACCTGAAGGATGGATGACTAAAACTCCCCTGAGGTGGTGGAAAGATCAAAATATAATTTGAAAGACCCTTAAAAAGACAAAAAGACAAAAAAAATATTAAATTACACCTAATGAAATATTTCAAAATATCATTAGGAATACCTTTTTTATACCATTATATGGATGAGTTCTAAATAATATCACTAGAAAAATAAATAACATGTTCATCAGATAGGGGAATAATACAATGAATGAAAGAGTCCTTATTTAATTCTTTAGTCATAGATTCGCTCGAAAGAATATGGGGAGTATTTTAAAAACATCATAAGTGTTTATCTATGATGATTCTAAGCTAAAATTTTAATGTTATTTAATATTTTTGAAATATTAGGAAGTGTGAAGATGTTGATAACTTCTAATTTCAAGGAGGCACTGATGATTTTTATTTTAAAAAATATTCTAGAATCTTTGATAGTTGATATATAGAAGTATAATTGAGTGGTAAATTTTGAAACTTATTTTTAGAAAGTTCATAAATGCTTTAATATTATAAAATTATGTATGAAAATATAAATATATGAAGGAACTTTGTAGATATATACTATTTTTGTTTAATAATGGAAAGAAGTGTTAAAGATTCTGTGGAATGAGTTTCAAATCAAGGAATATCTTTGTTGAAGAAATGGAGCATCAGAATGAGTTTCATTAGATTAAAAATAATAAGAGTATGAATGGATGGTGGATTTTATAATTGGTTGATGAAATGGAATCGAATGATGATGGGGAATCTGATCGGTTTTCATCAGATCGAGGTTTAAAAAAGTGATTATAACAAAATGATTTCTAACAGTAGGATTTTTATAAGTAATATTTATGAATTATGTAATGGAAATATGTTTTTGAATTTTTTCAGGTCTTTTGTAGATCTATAATAATTTTTTTAGAACAAAAATCTCTTTGGAGAGTTATTGAAGGTCATGAATAATTTGAACATAGTTGATGGTGATACAACATGCATTTTGAGAAATAACATATATATAATAATATTGTTCTATAGTGAATAAAAAGACAATGAAGAACATGGTAGCTAGGGTGTATAATTAGTTTCTATAAAGGCTTATAGGTGGGATAATAACCAGTCAAGAAGAATGTTGACACAAGAAGGAGACATAAGAGGCATAACAAAATATAGTAGAAGATTTGACAACAATTTTGTAGAATCATGTTTTTCTAGTGAAATTATTATTGGGGTATAGAATACATTACTACCTATGTCACAACTCATCCCCTAGAGACCGTTCCGTGACTACCCCAAACCCGCATTCCATAGGCCAGGGGCTGGCGACTAGAACAGAAGGCGTATTCCCTAAAACTGGGAAGGCATTGCCTTTATAACCTGTATCACAGACAACCAAGCACAAAACATTATACGAACTCATGTAAACTGAATAGTAAACTGAGTGAGTACAGTAAGTAAAAAGGTGCCAGAATACAATCCCAACTAGAAAGTACAAGGAAAACTGGAAAGTACAAGACAACTGATAGGTGGAAAGCAGCTTCTGGATTTTACACCATAGATCCAACATTAAGGGTAGGTACAACTCATGAACGGGTGTATTTGTGGTTCGCCTCATCTAACGTCCACCACCGAGCTACCTACAATCATGGTACTCTCATCCTCAGTCAGCACTGTCCATCATCTACACCAAACACAAGAGTATGTGGGCACAACCCGTGTAGGGTTGAGCATAACGATACTCAGTAGGGACCCCGAGACCCTCAAGGTCTCAAAAAATCCACAGAGGATAAACTGCGGAGGCCGCATGGGCCGCTGAATGGTGGAGCACCACAGGGCGCGAAGCCCGCCCGGGACGCTTGACAGTAGAGTGATGCGGGGGCCGCTGGGTAGTAGAGTGATGTGGGGCGCGATGGCTGCAGACAACAGAGCATTGTGGGGCACCAAGGCCTTGGGAGGCAGAGGCCACCGACGGTGGAGACCGTGGGCGGCGGGGGCAACGGGCAGTGGAGGTCGTGGGATGTGGAACATCGCGGGGTGGCGGATCATTGTGCCATTGTCGGCAGTGGGCTTGACCGGCCGCCCTTCGTTTGTTGCCTTCGTCGCAGTTCTCAAGTTCCGCCGGTGAAAACCGCCAGCACCGGTCACCGTCACCATCGTGAAGAACACACAAGAGAACCAAGATTTTGCAGAGATGACTGTCCATATTTGTGTGGCCCGCACTCTCTGCGTTACGGTAGTATCAAAATTCTATAATTTCTTCTTTGATTCAAGAAGAATTGTTGTAATTTCCCAGGACCGGGTTCCACTAAACGGGTTCCCAATACCCGATTGGTCATATTACCTCAAGCGCATTTCCCCAAATGCCAGAGGCTACCGACTAGCAGTGAGGGAATAAGTTTGATAGTGGGTAAACTAAGCCCTCATTTTTTAAATTGTAGCGCAGCGGAAAAGATAAATAGCATACAACAGCAGAAAAAGAAATAAACCATACACATTTAAAATAAAAAATTACATTAAAAGATAACCAATGGTTATATAGATAAAGATGCAACATGTCTCAGGTTCTATGAAAATAGCTAGAACATGTTACACAACAGTACAGTACAATACCATACAGAGTGTAGCAAATCAAAACAAAACTGCTGGTAGCATTGTGAGCCTAAGACCTGTCTCATTCTCCCCTACTTCTCAACAGCAATCAAGTACCTGAATAGGGTGCCTTGCCCTTATCCATAAGTGCATAAAAGTAATCTGTTTGGGCTAAAGACATGACCCAAAACAGGGTGTGAGAAATAAATCTCAGTAGGCACCCACCAAAGGCCCGTGCCCAACTATGTGAAAAATATGCAACAACAGTGTGTAGTAGTAAAATGAAATGAAAAAAGAAGTACTAAAAAGTAACTAACTTTACCAGTTATATAGCAATTTTATTATTCATTTAATCATTCATTAAATGAATCCACCATAGTGAATATCTATGTAAATAGTTAGTGTCCTCAGACAAGCAATCCCTTACCCTCAGGTAATCATAAACGTAACCCACAGGTAATTGCCCACAGGCATAACAGATATTGCCCTTAGGCGTACGAAGTGTCACCCTCAGGCACAAAATCTACTTCCCTCAGGCATGGAAGAAGTTTCCCTCAGGACGAAATAACCACTACCCTCAGGCTAAAAGTAACACTGCCCTCACGCTAAGAAACACAATTCCCTCAGGCTAAGCAAGTAACCGGTCCATGAACAACATATAAACAAGCAAAACACATGCAATTCCTCTGAAGGCAATTCAACAAACATTATTACAATGGAGTTCCCTTGGGCATCCTGGCCGAATGACTAAACAGAGGAACACACCCCCGGGGTGGTCTTGGATCCATGTAGTGACCCCAAACAACAGTTTATTATCACATTTAATTACCTATACAATTCTAGGTTTTCTAAACATCCATGGCCTCAGCCACACGACACCCCAACATGGGTTCATAGCTCAACGGTACACAAAAACGTACAACAGTTGGAAATTAAACACCAATCCACCTACCTTAAATTCCCCTGAACGGTATAGCCGAACGACGATCCTCGAATCGTCCATGAACAACGTAGATCTAACAAGATTGAAATCATCGTTCAAACCTAAATAACATCCCTTAGTGGAATAATTGGAAAGAACGTCTTAAAGGGAGTGGAGGGCTTACCCGTGCGGATCCAACGAGGTCATCAGAGGTGAAAACGGATTCCTGACGGTCGATCTAGATATCCTCTAAGGTCTGACCTCCTCTCCCGACTTCTTCCTCCTGTTCTATGCCTTCCCTGTGAACAGGGGAGGCTATTGCCCATTTTAATTTAAAAAAAAAAGACTAGACGACATGTACTGTTGACTACATGGAATGTACTTTTCTCATTTAACTGTTCCTTTGGCAGCACAGCCGCACTGTTCATCTGTTGACAAGAGTACACAGCGTGTATTTCTGATTACATGGTGAATACTGCCGCTCCACTACTGACTGCTTCCACCGCCTTACTATTTTCCTGCCAACTGACTACACGGCGTGGAAATATCCACTACACGGTATGTAGTCAGTTTTTATACCCTTCGCTGCCGACATGGCTAAAAACCCTGGGCACTCATCCCGCACGGCCAAAGTATATGGCGTGTGGAATAGTACATAGCGTGTAGTCCTGAAATTTAGGATTTTCCCCCATTTTCCTTATTTTCTCAAAAACACATAAGGAAATGGGAAAAGAAGAAACCCATACCTCAAAAACAAGAAGTGGGTTCTTAAAAACATCCCCCCTTAAATTAATTTGTCCCCAAATTGACCTTCCATGGGTGGCGAAGATAATGCTCAGAACAAATCTAGACAGTGAGCACATATGTCGGTCTCCCGCTCACAGGTTTCGTCTTGCACTCGGCCATGCTACCATAGCACCCGTATGAGAGGAACTGACCGGCCTCAGAGAACCTGGATTCTCTTATCAATGATATGACTTAGATGCTCCTCAAAGGATGCATCTACCTCAAGCTCAACCTCCTCGGGCTGAAAGACATGAGATGGGTCTGAAAGATAGTGACACAACTGAGATACATGGAAGATGTCGTGCATGGATCGGTACCTCTATGGTAACTGCAACTGATAGGCAACCAGCCCGACTCTCTCCAGAATCTCAAATAGCCCCACATAACTCTGTGAAAGTTTACCCTGTCTACTGATCTGCCCGTGTCCCAACATCGGTGAAACACGCCAGAAAACCTGATCCCCAACCACGAACACCAAGGTTTGTCTATGGCGATCAGAATAGGATTTCTGACGAGACTGTGTGGTAGCCATCCACTTCTGAATCAACTGGACCTGCTCAGAAGTCTCCTGCACGAGATGTGGTCCCAGTAAAGCTCCCTCACCTGCCTCTAACCAGCACAAAGATGATTTGCATGGCCTACCATATAGATCCTCGTATGGTTCCATCTCTACAGTTTCATAAAAACTATTATTATAGGAAAACTTGACCAGGGGTATGAGCTTCTCCCAAGAGCCCCCAAAGTCTATGACGCATGAATGTAGAATTTCCTCAAGCACATGTATCGTACACTCTGAGTGGACATTGGTCTGAGGGTTTTAAGTTGTGCTCAGAAGCACCTGTGTACCCTATGCCCTCTGAAAAATCTACTTGAAACGAGATGTAAAATGGGCATCCATATCTGAAACAATAGAAAGTGGTACCACATGGAGACGTACAACCACTTGGATATATAATTTCCCAAGATCGTCAACACCGAAGGTCTCCTTGATCGGCAAATAGGGAGATACCTTCGTGAGTCTATCCACAACAAACCACACAACATCATTTCCTTGAGGTGACCTCGACAACCCAGTCATGAAGTCCATTGCGACATCATCCCATTTCCACTCCGGAATGGGAAACTGCTGTAACAGCCCGGCTGGCCTCTGATTCTCCACCTTCTCCTGTAGAGAGTTGGAACATCTTGTTACAAATGTAACACCCCGAGCTTCCACAATATGCTTCTCATTCAATAATGCAGTAGCTTGCATTGTACGCAACTTCGAGTTCTAAAACACCGCGACTAATCAAAGTAGCTGTTATGAATAGTAATAACCACTTTTTAAAATTATAGAAATTTCATATTTCAAAATGGACTTCATTTTTGGATTCAGAATATCGAAATTAGCCTATGTTGAATTTTTGGTATTTTTCTGAGAACTTCTAATTTTTTATGAATAGTGAAAATACTTAAAAACAACTTTTTTAATAAAAATAATTTATAGTCATAAATTATTCTATTTAGTGGTTTTAAAGTATAATTAGATTATATTTTTACCATTTTATCCATTGGTGGTCATTAGAATTAATTTAACATTGAAATTGGACATAAACAATTGCCAATCTTTTGATATAAATTGTTTCTTAAAAACACGCTATTTGTTGTGACAGCGGGAATTAATTAAAAAATTAATTAATGAAACTTATATGTTTGGAATTTTGTTAAATAGAAATCATTTTTGAATTCGGAATATCAATTATAGCTTAGGGTGAAATTTTGGCATTGTTCTGAAAAACTTCAATTTTTGATGAATAGTGAAACCACTAAGTGGTAGTTAAATAACTGATTTTTCGTTTAAATGAAATATTACCACTTCTGTGATTTGATTTTCAAAAATCCGGCATACATGGTTGTCATTAAGAAGTAAAATGTGGTTCAATGAGATTAAAATAATTTTTGGTGAATAGTAACTTTGAAGTTTTTAATCGTGATTAGAGGTAATTAGAGTAGTTTAAGGTAAAAATAATGTTTTAATAATATGATATGAGCTTGACACATGTCCTACCCTCATTGGATGTGCCATGGCCGACCAAGACAATCCATGGGTCAACTTTGGGACCCCATGGAGCCACTTTAGTTGGAAAATGACATAAATACCTTTTATTTAATGTTAAAGTAAAAAATGACACAAACAAGATATGTTTTACTAAAACAATTTTTAAATGAGGTTATACAAGTCATATTTTTGACTATAAATAGTCATTGGAAATCTAAAAAGATTTACTATATCATAGTATTTTTTTATAATTTTTAGTCATTAAATAAAGTTAATTATTTATGACATAATTATGATGCAGCGGTGACCTCATTATTTAACGATTTTAATAAAATGAAAAGATAATGTACAATCCAAGGCTTACACTTGTCCAAAGACTATTGGATGGGTGGATTGCGAACCCTTATCACCTTATCCACGAATTATATAAGTGTGGGACCTTTAGAATCCGAAAATCATTGTATAATAATGTAATATTCCCTTACTTTCCAAGAGTGCCCCTCCTCTCCTCTTATAAAAGGCCCCCACCTCTACCACCTCATTCACACTTTAAAACCATTTGGCTCAGCCAACCCCTGCCCAAATACTCTCCCAACTTCCCCCTATTACTCCTAGAAGCCTCACTTTGGGAATAACTCTTCCCAAGGAAGCCTTTGGCTCAAATCAAAAAGAGTTACCCGATTTTGAGGTAATGTCTTCTCTAATGTTGTTTTGTTTTATTTTTCTTCTCCAACCCCCTAAACTATTTTTATTCATTTCATTTGTAACAACAACAGTATCCTCAATATACTAGGATGTTTTTAAAAGAATGATTCGAGATACACTTACACACACCTACATCTAATGGTTAAAGACCATACGGTTTATGTGGATGGCGAATTTCTGCCTCACGAAACGATGATTGGTCAACACTCATATAACACCTTGAAAGGTGTCCATTAAGATGTCACTATATTTATATAGGATATATAATATGTTTATGTTTTACTTATGCTTTTGTATTTCTCATTTATGGAATACCTTATGATTTCCATTATGGGTAAACGCGATAATTTCATTTTAGGAAGTGCGGACTACCGCCCCCTCAAAGTGATGTGAATCGTTAATGCCATATCTGGGATGTATAAAGGATGAATTAAATGATATTATATATGATATTATACTGTAACTATAGTATACCTTTATATAATTATTATTTAATTCCATTAAATACGAAATAGAAATTAAAGTATCGTTCATGCGTACGTACGGCTTATCGTCTCCATGAAGGGTGAATTTCATTTCTTACCTATAAATGTTATGTAATATTATAAATACATGTATATACTGGATATATATGATATATATGATATATACATCATGAACATAATTCTGGATATAATGGATATATCACCACACGAACAACTTGTAATTATAAGAATTTTATTTTTGACTCAAGTACCTAAGATCGACAAAATGACCGTTATAAACTTAAATAATTACATAATGTTCATAACATGGTAATAAGGGATATAAAAGGAATAATGAACATGAAAAAGGTTCTTAAGTAAATAGAAATTAACTCTAGTTTATTATTCAGGAGGTTAAAGAATGGTCGAGTCAGGATAGGACGCAAGGTAAGGGAACATCTTAACCCAATTTCTATTCTATGGGTTAATCTCCTATCTTCAAATTATGTCATGATATTATTATGTCCTATCTTGTATTTGTAAATTATTTATGTGTACTTATAGTGAATACACATTATATATGTACTTTATTTAAAAAAATGATCTTTTTAAGGACTTCGTCTCAATCCCCTTTCATTGAGGCATATTTGGTTTTATACACAACTTTATTTTATATGGTGTATAAACCCCTTTGACTTTTACGTTTATTCAAAAGGAATCTTTTTTATACGAAGCGTTTTACTAAACGACAAAAAGGGAATGTTTTTCTTTCCGTACTTATGCGGCGACAACGACTTCTCCGCCGCCGTGACCATTATTTGAGTTTCGGCTTCCTCTACAAGCCATCATTTTTTTTAATGAAAAATAAATACAAAGTTTTAACTTTCTTTTATTTTGGTATTGAAAATGGTTTTGAAAGCGTTTTTATTATATAAATGTTTTGTATTGAAATCTGTTGATTGAAATGTGGAAATGTTATGTTTCCTTTATGCATGTTTTATGTGATATGATTATGTTATGGTTTATGATATGTTTAAACCCATTCATATGAGGAATGCATTGGACTTAGTAAGTGACGGGTGGAGCCCGCTATAGCTCCTCTATGCATCAGCAGGTCTCATGAGTCAAACTAGTGTCTTGGCACGAGGCCTTGACAAAATCTTATTTGTGGTCTTGGCACGAGGCCTTGGCTACGTGGTTATGATAGTCTGGCATTATGCATTCCATTATTATGAAAGTGGTTAATGATATTTCATGTGATTATTCGACCAGTACAATATCCATGTAAAGAAGTAAATAGAATTATCTCATTTTACTTTTGCCATATTATGTTGATGTTCAAGTTTAAAAGGCTTTTGTTTTTGTTATACATTGCCTTAAATGTTTATGTTAATTTATGAAAGCTTCCGCTATATTTTTATCCTTACTGATCATCTGAGCTCACCCCTTTCAATGTTTTAATATTTTCCAAGATGTGAAGAAGTATTTTAGGAATGACCTGCAGGGATAGTCAGAAGAGGATATGAGTGTGGACTATGAAGACTTTGTTATTAGTTTTTCACTTTATGATGTAATGTAAGACTTATGAATGTACCTAGTGTTTCCAAGGCTACTAAACTAATCGGTCTTTCGAGACTTGATCTTTTGTGATCATGCCAATGTTACGAAGTAATGCACCGACTCTGGGTAGCTGGGGTAGGGGCGTTACAGTTGGTATCAGAGGCAGTTTAGTACTAACCTTGGAAGCTAGATTTAGATAAACTCTGATTAGATCACATTGCCTGAAGATAGAATTTAAGGATTAGTATAGAAGAACTTCCTAGAATTTTGGTATTATAGAGATTTTGTGAATTTTACGAGCAATACATCCCTGTCTGGATACGAGCAGGTAGAGGCGGCTCGGGCACAGATGTACCTAGGGGTAAAACACGAAAACACCACTTTGAGCTAGACTCGAACGGGAACTGGTGCACGACAACGGGCCTTGCTGCACTCTTGGTTACGACACTCCCAGGGGATATGCTTAGGATAATTCTCATTTTCTTTACAAACCACTATGAAGGGTTATGATTATATAATTCCTCAAAGAAAAAATTCTTTTTTATGATTATGGATTATATCCATAAATAGTTCAATTTATGTAAAGTATTTTACAAATATGGAATTTTGTATTTTAATTCATAAACTAATCTAGTTTATGCCATTGTTTAGAAATGGCTCCTAGTGGAAGGAATGGAAACCGTATCAATGCACGCACTCCGTGTAGGGATTGCCCTCCTTCCCAAGATAATTATTGTGGATCTGGAGATACAACTGGTGCCGATCAACCTATTACCATACTGGGACAACTCACTCAGGTTATGAATAATAACCTTACTCGTATGGAGCACCCTGATCCGCAACATGGAGGATCAATTTTAGACCTCTTAATGAGGCAACAACCACCAACATTTAATGGGGGAACAAATCCGTTAGTAGCAGAGCAATGGATAAACTCCTTAGAGAAAATATTCCATGCCTTGGGGAGTAGCGAAAGGGAGAAGGTTATCATGGAAGTTTACCGCCTCCCTGGGGATGCCGATCAATGGTGGTCACTGATTCAAAATATAAAGGAAGATGATGACATATCGAATATGGAATGGAGGGAGTTCAAAGAGCTTTTCATAGAAAAATACTTTCCTCATGACCATCGAGCATATATGGAAAGGCAATTTCTGAGTCTGAGACAAAAGGAGGATGAGAATGTCGCAAAGTATGAGGCCAACTTTACAAGGTTGGCGAGGTATGCTGCAGATTATATACGTAACCCAATAGGTAAGATTGATCGTTTCTTTGATGGGTTGAAACCATTTCTCCATATAGATTTAGTATCACAATCATTCTCAACATACGAAGATATTGTCTCATGTGCTATCATGACAGAAAAGGAATTCTCTATGTCTTATGACAACAAAGTAAAGCAAGAGAAGAAGAGAACGGTGGAACAAGAGACAGATAAAGGGAAAAAGGGAAAGAGGGATTTTCCATTATGTGATAATTGTGGGAAGAATCACCCTGGTACTTGCCTAAAAGGAATGGGAGTTTTTTATAAATGTGGAGAAAAAGGTCACCAGACGCGTGATTGCAAGGGAAAGAAAGAGGCTATCAATGTTGAATGCTACAATTGTAGGGAAATGGGGTATTATGCAAATGAATTTCCTAAGCATCAGGGAAACTTACCTTATAAAAGGCCAAGGGATCAAGTACAATCATATGATGTTACTACAGTTGAAGCAGAATAATTAATGTATTGGTGCTTTTGGACTCATGGATTATATTCTCGTTATTAGAATAATGTGATATATATATAAGGATTGTACTGCAGTACTTGTTGTTTCCGTAAGGATTTAATATGATGAAGGTAATCATATTTTTATTTTGTGACAATAAGAGAAACTTTACTTTGTTTGGGGAATCTGATAAATTGATTTTGGAATTAAGAGACCTTTTAGAGAAAGTCTGGACAGAGGTATTTTGGATAACTATAAAGGTTGGAGTGGATTAAGTTGATCTTTGGATAGTATTGTTTAAGGTTAATAAATTTATGAAGATTATTTTTGGAATATTATACTACTATATTTTTAGGAAAAGGACAACCTGTATGGTGGGGCATAACCCATCACGTCGGACAAAGCTACAGGAATCGAACCCACAACCATAGTGCGAGAGGCCTTTATTTCCTACCACTAGCCTACAGGAAGTCCCTGGTTAATACAAAATAATTTTACTAATCTAAATGGTATGTTTTAACATTTGGAACCTTATACAATTAGGATAGTATAATATTTTTGAGTTCTATTATCTTTTTGAGTGAAAGATGAGTTGAAGGTTGAAACTCTAATTGTCAAGCATAAATATATATACCTATCTCATATTCAATGAATAAATTAATTCTTAAACTTTAGTAAAGGGATATTAAAACAAAAAAAATGTGTTATCCTAATACCTTATGACTTGTTGAACTGATGATATTTTAAATCAACATAGATTGAAGGCTTTGAGGCCCTCAATTTGACAGTTGATTGTGATTGATGACCTCAATCACTCCCTACAAATATTTATGTTTTTCCTCCAATTATCTGTCTCTAATTTCCACCAATGTTCTCCTAATAGAGATCATAATTGGTTGGTGACTTTTTCATTTCCCTTTCCCTCTTATTAAGGCTAAATTTTATTAATCTTATTTCTGATGTGGGTTTTCCACAAAGGTATTTTCTATTTTCAACGTTTTATTTTCCAAGAAAAATTTCAAATTGCGAGAACGCAATTTATTGAAGGAGGGGAGAATGTAACACCCCGAGCTTCCACAATACGCTTCTCATTCAATAATGCAATAGCTTGCATTGTACGCAACTTCGAGTTCTAAAACACCGCGACTAATCAAAGTAGCAGTTATGAATAGTAATAACCACTTTTTAAAATTATAGAAATTTTATATTTCAAAATGGACTTCATTTTTGGATTCGGAATATCGATATTAGCCTATGTTGAATTTTTGGTATTTTTTTGAGAACTAATTTTTTATGAATAGTGAAAAATACTTAAAAACAGCTTTTTTAATAAAAATAATTTATTGTGATAAATTATACTATTTATTGGTTTTAAAGTATAATTAGAATATATTTTTACCATTTTATCCAATGGTGGTCCTTATAATTAATTTGACATTGAAATTGGACATTAACGATTGCCAATCTTTTGAAATAAATTGTTTCTTAAAAACATGCTATTTGTTGTGACAGCGGGAATTAATTATAAAATTAATTAATGAAACTTATATGTTTGTAATTTTGTAAAATACACATCATTTTTGAATTCGGAATATCAATTATAGCTTAGGGTGAAATTTTGGCATTGTTCTGAAAAACTTCAATTTTTGATGAATAGTGAAACCACTAAGTGGTAGTTAAATAACTAATTTTTCGTTTAAATGAAATATTACCACTTCCGTGATTTGATTTTCAAAAATCCGACATACATGGTTTTTCATTAAGAAGTAAAATGTGGTTCAATGAGATTAAAATATTTTTTTGTGAATAGTAACTTTAAAGTTCTTAATCGCGATTAGAGGTAATTAGTGTAGTTTAAGGTAAAAATAATGTTTTAATAATATGAGATGAGCTTGAAACATGTCCTACCCTCATTAGATATTCCATGGCCGACCAAGAAAATCCATGGGTCAACTTGGGGACCCCATGGAGCCACTTTAGATGGAAAATGACATAAATACCTTTTATTTAATGTTAAAGTAAAAAATGACACAAACATGAAATGTTTTAATAAAAAAAATTTACATGGGGTTATACAAGTCATATTTTTTACTATAAATAGTCATTGGAAAGCTAAAAAAATTTCCTCTATCATAGTATTTTTTTTATAATTTTTAGACATTAAATAAATTAAATTATTTATGACATCATTATGATACAGCGATGACCTCATTATTTAACGATTTTAATAAAATGAAAAGATAATGCACAATCCAAGGCTTAAACTTGTCCAAAGACTCTAGGATGTGCATCTTTCGAACCCTTATCACCTTATCCACTGATTATATAAGTGTGGGACCTTTAGAATCCTAAAAGCATTGTATAATAATGCAAAATTCCCTTACTTTCCAAGAGTGCCCCTCCTCCCCTCTTATAAAAGGCCCCCAACTCTACCACCTCATTCACACTTTCAAACCATTTGGCTCGGCCAAACTCTGCCCAAATACTCTCCCAACGTCCCCCTATTACTCCTAGAAGCCTCACATTGGGCAGAACTCTTCCCAAGGAATCCTTTGGCTCAAATCAAAAAGAGTTACCCGATTTTGAGGTAATGTCTTCTCTAATGTTGTTTTGTTTTATTTTTCTTCTCCAACCCACTAAACTCTTTTTATTCATTTCTTTTGTAACAACACCAGTATCCTAAATATACTAGGATATTGTTATAAGAAGGATTCGAGCTACAATTACACACACCTACATCTAATGGTTAAAGAACATACGGTTTCGGTGGATGGTGAATTTCTGCCTCACGAAACGATGATTGTTCAACACTCATATAACACCTTAAAAGGTGGAAATTAAGATGTAACTATATTTATATAGGATATATAATATTTTTATGTTTTACTTATTCTTCTTTATTTCTCATTTATGGCATACCTTATGATTTCTATTATGGGTAAACGCGATAATTTCATTTTAGGAAATGCGGACTACTGCCCCCTCAAAGTGATGTGAATCGTTAATGCCATATGTGGGATGTATACAGGATGGAGTAAATGATATTATATATGATATTATACTATAACTATATTATACCTTTATATAATTATTATTTCATTCCATTAAATACGAAATAGAAATGAAATTAGCGTTCATGCGTATGTACGGCTTACCGTCTCCATGAACGGTGAATTTCATTTCTTACCTCTAAATGTTATGTAATATTATAAATAAATGTATATACTGGATATATATGATATATATTATATCTACATCATGAACATAATTCTGGATATAATGGATATATCACCACATGAACAACTGGTAATTATAAGAATTTTATTTTTGACTCAAGTACCTAAGATCGACAAAATGACAGTTATAAACTTAAATAATTACATAATGTTCATAACATGGTAATAAGGGATATAAAAGGAATAATGAACATGAAAATGGTTCTTAATTAAATAGAAATTAACTCCAGTTTATTATTCAGGAGGTTAAAGAACGGTCGAGTCAGGACAGGACGCAAGGTAGGGGAACTTCTTAACCCAATTTCTATTCTTTGGGTTAATCTCCTACTTTCAAATTATGTCATGATATTATTATGTCCTATCTTTTATTTTACATTATTTATGTGTACTTATAGTGAATACACATTATAGATGTACTTTATTTAAAAAAAATGATCTTTTTAAGGACTTCGTCTCAATCCCCTTTCATTTAGGCATATTTGGTTTTATGCACAACTTTCTTTTATATGGTGTATAAACACCTTTGACTTTTACGTTTATTCAAAAGGAATCTTTTTTATATGAAGCGTTTTACTAAAAATCAAAAAGGGAATGTTTTTCTTTCCGTACTTATGCGGCGACAATGACTTCTCTGTCGCCGTGACCATTATTTGAGTTTCGGATTCCTCTATAAGCCATCATTTTTTTTAATGAAAAATAAATACAATGTTTTAACTTTATTTTATTTTGGTATTGAAAATGGTTTTGAAACAGTTTTTATTATATCAATGTTTTGTATTGAAATCTTTTGATTGAAATGTGGAAATGTTATGTTTCTTTTATGCATGTTTTATGTGATACGATTATGTTATGGTTTATGATATGTTTAAACCCATTCATATGAGGAATGCATTGGACTTAGTAAGTGACGGGTGGAGCCCGCTATAGCTCCTCGATGCATCGACAGGTCTCATGAGACAAACTAGTGTCTTGGCACGAGGCCTTGGCAAAATCTTATTTGTGGTCTTGGCATGAGGCCTTGGCTACGTTGTTATGATAGTCTGGAATTATGCATTCCATCATTATGAAAGTGGTTAATGATATTTCATGTGATTATTCGACCAGTAGAATATCCATGTGAAGAAGTAAATGGCATTATCTCATTTTAATTTTTCCATATTATGTTAATGTTCAAGTTTAAAAGGCTTTTGTTTTAGTTATACATTGCCTTAAATGTTTATGTTTATTTATGAAAGATTTCGTTATATTGTTATCCTTACTGAGCATCTGAGCTCACCCCTTTCAAGGTTTTAATATTTTCCAGGATGTGAAGAAGTATTTTAGGAATGAACTGCAGGGATAGTCAGAAGAGGATATGAGTGTGGACTATGAAGACTTTGTTATTAGTTTTTCACTTTATGATGTAATGTAAGACTTATGAATGTATCTAATGTTTCCAAGGCTAATAAACTAATCGGTCTTTCGAGACATGATCTTTTGTGATCATGCCAATGTTACGAAGTAATGCATCGACTCTGGGTAGCTGGGGTCGGGGCGTTACAACAAAACCATCAATCTCTATCTTTATACTTGTCCACCAATACTGACATCCCAAGTCAGGGTACATCTTGGTAACTCTGGGATGAACTTCCCAAGCTGAAGCATGAAACACCCGCATTAACTCCTTGTGTATATCTACTGGAACCCATAATCGTCCATGGAAACACAAAATTTCATCATCGCCTATCGTCCAACCAGGAGGAGGGTCCTCACATGACACATACTCCTGCAGAACTTGGCCTTCTGAATAAAAAAGCTATCTCATCCTCACTCTATCCAGGAGGGTAGAAGTCACAACTAAATATGAAAGATAGGTCTGCCCCTGACTATCGTGCACCTCCAAATGAATCTCAGAGAACAAATCCATAAGCTGCCACTCACTACTGGCATCATGAACTGCCTGTATCTGAGTCTTCCTGCTCAGTGCATCAGCAACTGAATTACCCTTACGAGGTGTATAGGAAAGCTCACAATCGATGTACTGAAGGTATTCGACCCACCTTCGCTACCTCAGATTCAAGTCACGCTGTGTAAAGATATACTTGAGACTTTTGTGGTTGGTGCAAACCACAAATTCTCTCCCAAGAGATAATGTCTCCAACCGCGTAACACATGAACAACTGCAGCTAACTCGAGATCATGCGTCAGGTAATTCCTTTCATGTTGCCTCAACTGCCGAGACCTGTACACAACAACTCGGTCTCCCTGCATCAACACTGCTTCCAACCCAATACTTGATGCATCACAGTAAACTGTATATCTCTTCCCTTTCTCTGGAAGTATAAATACTGGTGGTGGCATCAAATTTCCCTTTAGCTCCTAAAAGGATGTCTCGCAAGCTTTGGTCCAAACAAATTTCACACCCTTCTTAGTCAAACTCATCAATGGTGCTGCTAAGAGGGAGAAGTCATGTATGAAGGGCCTGTAGTAACCAGCCAGCCCTAAGAAACATCATATCTCAAACACATTCTTAGGTTGATCCCAAGAAACTACTGCTCTCACATTCTCTAGGTCTACTGAAAATCCTACCTCTGAGATGATATGACCCAGGAAGTGAATCTGGTCCATCAAAAAGTGGCACTTTGAGAGCGTAGCATATATATTATTCTCTCTCATTGTACTCAATATGATATCAAGATGGGTGGCATGGCTGTGTAGAGTGTCAGAGTACACTAAGATATATTCCACAAATACTACCAAAAAATAATCCAAATAAGGATGGAATACACGATTCATTATAGCCATGAAAACTACTGGTGTGTTAGTGAGTCCAAATATCATAACCAAGTACTCGTACAGACCATATCTGCTCTGAAAAGCTATAAGCGGTATATCTGATGGTCTCACATGCAGCTGATGATATCCTGATCTCAAGTCGATCTTCGAGAACACTCCTGCTCCATGAAGTTGATCAAAAGGATCATCAATCCTTGAAAAGTGATATCAGTTCCTAACCATCAAACGGTTCAGCTTCCGATAATCCACACAAAGTATGAGGGTATCGTCTGCCTTTTTCAACAAAAGGACTGGAGAACCCCAAGGAAAAACACTAGGTCGGATGAAACCCTTTGCATGTAACTCCTCTAACTGTCTCTTGAGCTCCTGCAACTCTGGTGTAGCCATCCTATAAGGAGGAATGGACACCAATGCTATTCCTAGCACAAGATCAGTATAGAAATCCACCTCACGCTCCGGAGGTAGACCCGAAAAGTCATCCGGGAAGACATCCCTGAAACGATCAACCTCTGGAGGGAAATATATCTGACAAGTCCCCTGATCATCCAGATATAAGCTCACAATCTGGGTTGTGACTCCACCACACCCATGGTGCTCTGGTCTAGCTCCACTCACTTTCACATCCCATTCACCTTTGTATAGAAACTCTTCTCCCTCTGGTGATGTGAAACTCACCCTATGACGATAGCTATCTACAAAGGCTCAAAAGGGAACCAACCCGTCCATCTCGAGAATGAAGTCATAAGCTATCATCTCTAAGACGTAGAGGTCCCATATAATGTGACACCCTCCAACCTCAATGGGGAACTCCATGCCCTAATGCACACTAGCTGTTTTAGTTCCCAATAGAGTTTCTAGCGTCATAATAGCAGAAAAAGAAGAAACAAAAAGCACAAGGCTCTCCACAACAGGCACAGATAAAAAGCTATGTGTAGCAACCATATCAAAAATTACTGAAGATAAAACTGAAGCTACTAGAAAATTACCTCTGATAGTAGAAGGTCCAGGACCCTGCTCATGTTGGGTCTATTGCACTGCATATGCCTACCTAGTGTTGTGGCCCTGCGTCCCAGCCTGGCTACCCTGAGCTGTCCTGCCCTATTGCCTTTGAGATCTTGGTGTCTAGATACCACAACCATGACCACCATCCCTACCTGCACGCCCTGACGTATTTCGGTTTTCGGACTAGTAAGGAGCTGCTGGTCCTGCTACCGCATACGGAGTCTACACAGAACCCCTCTCACTAGCCACTAGTAGAAACGTCCTGCAAAAGCATTGTAGATGACCCATCAGCCACAAGCTCGGCACTCCACTGGGACAGCTGGACACTGCGGTCTCTTGAGCCCCTATTTACCACACTGGTAGCACATGAACTGACCACCTGAAACATTTTTCTGGATGGTACTTCCACTGTGAGAGAAATCCATCTGTATCTTCCACTTACCGACAGAAATAGTACCATCATCTATTGCTGAACCACCCTGGCCCACACCACTAGATTCCCATAGGTTCCTCTATGTAATCAACACCTAGTTCACAATAGCATGTACTGAAGGCAACCTGAAAACATTCACCAGTGTGCAGATGTCATATTGAAGTCCATCTTCAAAGAGTATGGCTCTCAACATCTCATCACCCACCAGAACAGGTGAAAAGCGCTGAAGCTCGGTGAAATGAGCAGAATAATCCATTAATGACATAGTTCCCTACTGTAGGTTCTTGAACTCTCGAGCTCTGTCTGCCCTCAGCGTCTCTAGGAAGAAGAAGTCATAGAAGGCGGTCTGAAAATCTTCCCATGCCATGTCTCTGTAATGCTCCGACTAGGAGGTAACATCCCACCATATCTTGGCGGAATAACGTAGCATATATGTCGCAAGCTTGGCCCTCCACCTAGACCCTAGCCAAGACTCCACAGCCTGTGGTCCGCCATCCCCTAAAAACGTAGGTGGATGCTGCTTCTGGAATATACTAGTTAACTCTGCCATAAATGTGGCAGCTGACGACGCTCCCTGAAAGGTCTGCATGAACCGCATAAAGCCGTCATGGAACTGCGCATCCACGCCTGTGTCCGGTATAATGGCTGGAGTCGCATCTGGCTCTACTGTAGGATCCACTGGTAGACCATTTCCTACCATCTCTGGAGTTTCATCATTTCTGCTCTCTTGGAGAACAATGTGTGGTTGTCTTAGCAGCAAGACTCTACACGGTCAAACGCACACCTTCGATCAAGATTATCACAGTCTGAAAACAAAGAGACCAAAAGGGGAATAGTAGGAAGAAGGCATTCCAGATTTTCAAAACAAGACTACACGGTGTGTACCTGAATTTTCTTCCCCTGCCCGGTTCCTTCTACACGTCCAAGATATACGTCTCCCATTAAACAAAACTACACGGCGTATATACTGACTACACGGTGTGTATGGTGCAATTTTCCAACTGCCCGTGTCATTTGTGACACGACCGACTACTCATCTAACACTACACGGCATGTTACACCAGCACACATCATGTACACCGCCCCATTTACCAGCCACATGGCTAAAACCAAACGTTCTGTCCTTGTACAAGATTACACGGTGTGTCACTCTGAAAACTAGCATGTACTAGACGAGCTCCGCTGACCCGTGTTGTTAGTTACATGGCTACATACACGGCTCACACTACACTGAATGTTCCATAGTGGACACGATGTGTATGTCTTAATGTCTCCTTCGTCCGTGTGTGTTAGGTACACGAGCAGACTCCAGGTCAACACTACACGGCGTGTACATCCGGTACACGGCGTGTTCACCCCAACCATTTCCCTTTCCCATGTCCCTTCCCACATGGTCCTTGACACAGGAAGTGGCTACACGGCGTGTACTTAGGGTACACATCGTGTACTTATGGTACACGACGTATACTAAAAACGTTTTCTTTTCTTCATGAATAGAGGAACACACGGCGTGTGTATGAGGAACTACACAACATTTATCCTGGGTTTTCCATACAGTACACCTCTGAAACTACTCTGGAACCTATAAGATACTGAAAAACAACACCTACATGCCAAATTCCAATATGTGAGGGCCCATACTCCCCACGAATCAATGTTTGGAATCTTATATGTTTTATAACAAAAAAATAGTCAATGTTCCACCAAATTACGGTCAATGGGGGCCCATACTCCCCAGAAACCAAAGCATGTCGTCCATTCTATCAACAAACTCACAAGAAAATACCCTATCACATAGCAGGTATTTATCAAAGTAGCAATCACAACATCATGCTTTTCTAGCACAAAAACTATCACAACAACATGAAATTTCTAATGCACCTACATGGAATAGAAACTATGCATGGAATGTGATTTCTAGAATGTGCCTAAATGATGCATGAGATGGAATACCCTCATCTCATCTGGTTTCAACCAAATAGAACCTAGAAAAAATATCAATATCAAAATTCCAAGTTCTTCACCCAACGGTGAAATAAAATCAACATTAAAATTTTCAAAATCATATGAATTTCAAAAATACCAGGTAGACTAGACTTTCCTTGTACATGGGTTAGCTACGCCCGAGAACAGCTTATTAAAAACTATCGATCCCGTCCTATCCCTGACTAATTCTCCAAATAGTAAGTCAAAGAAATGAAAAGAAAAGAAAAGAAAAGTAATCTCCCTTTGATACCACATTGTAACATCATGGGCTCGGGTGCACTCAATGGGTGACCCGAAACCAGTTGGTCATATGACCTCCAGCGCATTTCCCCAAACGCCAGAGGCTACCAACTATCAGTGAGGTCCTAGGTCTGATAGTGGGGAAACTATGCCCTCATTTGTCAAAGTGTAGTGCAGTGGAAAAGATAAATAACATACAACAATAGCGGAAGCAATAAACCATACACATTTAAAAAAACAACTGCAGTAAAAGATAAAAACATTTATATAGATAAAGATGCAACATGTCTCAAGTTCTAAGAAAACAGCCAGAACATGTTACACAACAGTATAGTACAGTACCATACAGAGTACCTCAAAACAAAATAAAACAGCTGGTAGCATCGCTAGCCTAACCCCGGTTGCATGCCCCCATACTCCTCAGCAGCAGTCAAGTACCTGTATAGGGACCCTTTCCCTTATCCATACCTACAGAAATGTAATCTGTTTGGGCCGAAGACATTTCCCAAACAGGGTGTGAGAAATAAATCCTAGTAGGCACCCACTAAAGGCCCCTTCCCAACTATGTAAAAAATATGCAACAATAGTGTACATTAGTAAAATCAAATGAACTAATTTGTACTCAAAAGTAAATAAATTTACTAGTTATATTGCCATTTTATTATTCATTTAATCATTCATTAACGGAAACCACCACAACGAATTTCTATGTAAACATTCAGTATACTTGGACACGCAATCCCTTACCCTCATGTAATCAAAAACGTAACTCGTAGGTAATTGCCCACATCCATAACAGATATTTCCCTCAGGAGTACGAAGTGTCACCCTCAAGCACAGAATTTACTGCCCTCAGGCACGAAAGAAGTTTCCCTTATGCAGAAATAACCACTGCACTTAGGCTAAAAGTAACACTACCCTCTCGCTAAGTAACGCACTGCCCTCAGGATAATAAAGTAATCAGGACATGCCCAACTTATAAACATGTAATACACATGAAATTACTCTCAAGGAAATTCAACAAACATTATTACATTGGTGTACCCACGGGTATCCTGGCCAAATGGCTAAATAGAGGAATGCACCCCCAGGGTGGTACTGGATCCAAGCAGCGATCCCAAACAAAAGTTTGTTATCAAATTTAATTACCTATGCAATTCTATGTACTCAAAACAGAAAAGGCCTCATCCATACGACACCCCAACATGGGTTCGTAGCTTAACGGTACACAAAAACGCACAACAGTTGGAAATTAAACACCAAGCCACCTACCTTAAACGCCCCTGAACGGTATACACGAATGATGATCGTTGAATCGCCCAAGAATGAAATAGACCTGATGTGAAAGGAATCCTCTTTCAAACCTAAATAACATCCCATAGAGGAATAATTGGAAATAACGACTTTAGGGGAGTGGAGGGCTTACCCGTGCAGATCCAACGAGGTCATAAGAGGCGAAAACGGATTCCCGACGCTCGATCTGGAGATCCTCGAAGGTCCGAACTCCTCTCTCGGCTCCTTCCTCCGGTTATAAGCCTTACCTGTTAACAAGGTAGGATACTTCCAATTTTAAGCGAAAAAACAGACTACATGGTGTGCACTATTGACTACACGGTGTGTACTATTCGTATTTAACTGTTCCATTGGTGGCACCGCCACACTGTTCATCCATTGACATGAGTACACAACGTGTATTTCTGATTACACGGAGTGTACTGCTGCTCCCCCGGCGGCTTCTTCCACTGCCTTACTATTTTCCTGCCAACTGACTACATGGTGTGTAAATATCCACTACACGGCATGTAGTCAGTTTTTACACCCTTCATCACCGACATGGCTACACACCATCTGTACTCATCCCACACGGCCAAAGTACACTGCGTGTGGAATAGTACTCATCGTGTAGTCCTGAAATTTAGGATTTTCCTCCATTTTCATTGTTTTCTCAGAAAAACATAAGGAAAAGAGAAAATAAGAAACTCGTACCTCAAAAACAAGAACCGAGTTCTTACAATTGTCAAGAACGGGAAGGAGACAAAATCAAAGATCCACCTTACCTCGATTTTTTTATTGAAGTTGATGAGGAGGGAAGGACTGTTGTCGATTGAATACATCCCACATTGGAGGATGTCTAGAGGAATAAGTCGAAATCGTGCATCGACGTTCTTTATTGGAGGAGCGTTCTTCGTTGGAGGAGCGTTCTTCGTTGCAGAAGTGTAATTCCCCCAAAAGCTCTCTCCTTCTCCTTTTCCAAGAAACTTACATTAATCAACCCAAAAGTAAATTATACAACATTATAGAATATATTGGCATAATTTCAAAATGTATAAATGAATTAATTGATATGGTTAGCTCCATTAAAGTGAGAGGATACCAAAGGTCAACTCCCTTATTAAAGAGGGAGTTCAAGAGGATCCTCCCATTAAAGAAGGATTAGGGGGTTTAGGTGGTCCCCCCCCCCATAAAATTCAAATTGGAAGGTTTTGGGATCAGTGTTCCCCACCTCCATAACCTCACATGGAAGGTTACAACAAAAATAAAAATTTTAAACATTTGTTTTCTATTCTTCCATGAAAAACCAAAAATCTAACTTTCACCCTCGACCTACTGCGGTTGAGGTGAAGGTCCCCTTAAGTGAATACTAGTGTTGCGAGTTCAACAGTGCCCCTGAATTTCAATTCTAAGCACCGGTTCAAAAGTTACAAAAAACCCACTCACATGTTTATTGAACGTACATGAAAAAAAGTTTAGAAATTCATTCTAGGTACACTGCGCCTTGGAATCACACGCCGTCAGTTTTCCCAGTCTCGTAAAATTCCCATATACTAAAAACATTACATGGAAAATCTATACATTTACAACCTATGACTTTTTAATATGAAAAAAATATTTTTAAAGAGTCCATGTTGGGGTGGACAATGAACATGGTTAGAAGTATGTATTTTTAATGAGTCTGTAAATATATCTTTATATTTATGACATACAAACTGAGAATGATATTTATATTTGAATTTATTTAAACTATAACATGTATTAATGGATTATTTTTAATAATAATTCCTAAAACAAAAGATACCACTGATTCACCAACTCTCACTGTTCTTAAATTGTCCTGTAAAATTTACTACCATTTGTGTTAGTTTGATAGATTCATTTAGAATGTGGTATTAGTTAAAATAACATTAATATTTTATATAGAATTTAAAATATAATATAACAGATACCCTATATAAATAACCATTATTTACACGAGTGTTATCTATACGCATATGGAACGTAATGGCTATACATTAATGGGGAGGATTGAGAAACATTTACATGGTTTTCATCCCTACTAACATCGAATTCTACGATATATGATTTTTCTACGACCTCAATTATTGAAACACTACATAGGCTTAATCAATGAAGAATCCCAAATATTTAATCTCTTTTCAAAGATTTGTCAAATGAGATTCTTAAGGGTATTTACTACCAATATATGTCATAATTCATCCCCTTTAGGATAATTAACTACCATAATTATAATTAATGTTGACTAATCCAAATTTAAATTTATTTATTTCTATATATTAATTGGTAATGATTCCCAATGGTCATATTATCTAATGATCATATTGATTAATTGTCATATTTACCAATGGCAATATTAACCTATAGTCATGTTGACTAATAGTTATATTTCCAAATGATTTTATTGATCCCTTTATATATACACATTAACATTTAATCCATTCATATCATTCTCAAAGTTCTTATTTCATTTTAGTTTTATTGTTCACTATATTATTTTTTCATATAATATATATCATATTTTTTTCTTATTTTTATTATGATATAATGGTGTAAAATATTATAGAGTTCCCACAAATTTTTGACTGTTTTGTGGTATTGGTTTTGGACTTTATTATAATTAATGTACTTATTTTTTTAGTATTGATAATAATTGTAATATTATGATGAAATAAAAAATATTTATAGTGAAAAAATATTATTATGATTGGTTTATATTCTTTTATAGTGTCCCAAGTACTAAATTCTATCCTCTTAAATAATTATCATCCCCAAATTTGTAAATTAATCTATAAGAAAATGTGGTCAATAAATTCTTATAAAATCCTCAAGTTATAACGAACTACACTTTTATACGAATATATTATATCTAAATAGATGAATATTCATATTATGAAAAAACCATTCAATAATTATACGAGTTAAGTGTATATGGAAACAAGAAAAAGTATATAAAACCTCTACCCTATCTCTCACTTATTCTTTAATAACTAGAACTCTTTCTGACATAATTATTCATATACCTTTCTTCGTATAATGGGGACAATACTTAAGAAATGGGTGAGCTCAGATACATACTAAGGGTAAAAAAGGGAAATATGAATCATTAAATAAATATAGGGGTATAATAATATGTACGTAATATTTTAAAATCATAACCTACATATCAAATATCATAATATTGAGTCTTAAAATAAATCATAAAAAGTCACAGGAACTAAATCATAAAAATAAAACCTTTCCTTAAAACATGGAATTGTGGAAAATATATAAACATAGAAAATAATTACATTACTAGTCAAGGATCTTTTTCAAGACTATAATTGTTGAATGGTTCAATCCACAAACTATCCTAGTAGTCGAGGTTCACTCTAAAGTCTATCATAGAAGACAATGTCCTTTACTGGACAATTTTCCTTCATGTTCTAACCCTTTCTGAACCAAGTCAAATTCGCAATATATTTGTGTCTATCTCATGATAAATAATATATTTACCCAATTAATTTAGGGTATGTATAGGTAGCACCCTCCACATAACTAAAAACCATACATAGGTTTGCCTTAATAAAATAAATCATTTATCATATGACAACATACAAAAAGAAAAACGTTTTATAAAAATCATAGCATAACCCATGTAAAATAAATGGGTTTCATAAATATAAAAATTAACCAACCATAAAAAACATGGAATATTTTGTTGAATAATATCCTTTTAAAACATTAGTGACAGGATATAATTTTATCTTATATGGAACAAAATTTTAGAGATTACATAAAATAAGTCTTGAGGAAAATATCATTTTTAATTTTAAAAATTATTTTTATATCATAAAAAAATTATAATTTGAAATAAAATTTTAAAATTTTAAATGATTATTTTAAAACATTTGTTCAGAATATTCTAAATCCTTTTACATTAAAATTTTTCAAATATCATTCAATAACATGTTTATAGACATTTTTCTATAGAAAATAATATGTATAAAATTTATTTCTGATCGAAGAGAGAATAAAATAAAATGATACATATAATATAAAAAAATGTTGTAGAATAATGATACAAAATTTAAATGTGTAGTATATATAACTAATAAAATTATATATTTGGATAACACTACATGTGTATTAAGGAGTAAAACTTGAGACAAAATTATCTTACTGATTTTGGAACTTTTGAAATGTAAACCACATGAAAGAGAGATAATCAAATGGATATATAAATTCCTATAAATTATTTTATAGGGGTCATATATAAAATTCATGTTTATTATATACAAAGAAAGAAATAAATAAATGTTGAATAAGGAATATATCTTAGAAAATAAAAACTGAGATGAGAAATCATTACCTTACACTTCCTTTTGTTTGAGCATTAATTAACATCCTATATCATTGATTTCATAAAGCTATTATATCATTAATGAACCATATTAATATTTATTATATGATATATGATCCCCTTATAATATATATTTATTAATTTCTTAATAATATCCTAATATTTTCATTATTTTGGGGAATAACCACTTTGTTTTTTTGAGTCTTTTTTGACATTTTATTTGTTGTTCCTCTTACATTGATCATGATTTAATAATTTATATAATTTATGACATGATATAAATTTCATATATATTCATTATACACTTATTTATTATAATCCATAATTTTTAGTGATTGGAAATGGAATACACCGTTCCAGGAGACATAGGTTGTACGTACGAATGAACGTTGTTTCCATTTTCATGTCACATTTAAAGAAATATAGGTAAATGATATATATATATTATAATTATAGTATAACATATATTTTATATATGAAAAATATTTTGATTAATACCATACTTAATACAATCCATGTAATGTGTGAATGAATCATATATTTTAGAGGAGGTAGTATTCCACACATCCAAAAAAGATGTTATTGTATTCCCACAAAATAGAAAGAATAAAGGTATGTGTTATATAATAACTACTCAATAAGATATAAATTGTAAATATCATATATATAATAAATAAACTATAATTTAATAAATATAATGGACCATTAAAGGTATAATTTTTTTAACAAATGACATCAGTTCGCGAGATGGTAGTCTGCCATGCACCCAAATAGTGATTGTGTATCCCATTTAATGGAAGTGTGTGAAGTTAAGGGTTATACCCTTTGAATAAAAATATATAAATATATTTAATATTAAAATGTTATTATGTAATTAATATATATGAATAATTGAAGTGGTGTATAAAGAAATAAAAAAATTATTGAAGAATGTTACCTCTTCTTCATAGTACTTCTTCTAGATCGCTTCTTAAAAGATCTAGGATTTTCTTTTAGTGATAATTTCATAACTAGGACAGGGTCAGAGTGAGTAGGTGAGTGTAGGTAAGATATGTTAGGAGATTCATGGATTTTGGGTCTAAATATGGTGGTGATGGGTGATATTTATACTTTAGAAAAGGTGTGTTTAAGTGAATAAATAGTGAATAGTTTATAATTAAAGACAACCACATTGAGGTGGAAATAATTTAAATTAATTATATTGTCAATTAATGTTTTGAAGGATGTTTAGGGTCCATAAATACCACTAAAAAGAATAAAATTTGTATTTTTAGGTGGATTAACCATTTACCCTTTAACATTAATGATTTTCATTATTTTGCATATATAGTAGTAATTTTATTTAATACGGTAAACTTTTTTGGTATAAAAATGAGAATGTACGTAAAAAATAATATTCAAATTTTAAGATAAGGAATAAATTTTACCAATTAAGTTTTAAAAATAAAAAAAATTGATTTAAATTATTCTCACAGACACCATGAAAAAGCGTGTTTTTAATGTTAAAAGTTCAAAATTTTGAAATGTTTTTATAAAAAATATCATTGTGAAATTGATTAAAATTAACCAAATTAACATTATTAATGTATAATATAACATAATAACTTTAAAAAAAATTAAAATATAATTTAACTATATAAATATTTTAAAAAAGAATAATTTTTCAATAAAATTCAATATTTTTCCCAATGGATAAAAAAATAAAACATCTCCATAAAATACAAAAATTTATTCTTTAGATTTTTTTTATATTAAAAATGGAAAATAATTTAATCTATTTATATAATACATAGAATATTCTTAAATCTAAATTCAAAATAGGTAAACAATCAAGATGTGGAAAAATTTTCTTTTTAGAAAAATATATCATTTTCTGCTTAAAACTTGTTTTTTAATATTAAGACTATCAATGTCATTAAATTAAGAATATATAAATTTTATTGAATATATAACATATAAATATATTTGATATATTTCACTATCATTTATTAATTCAATTAATTAAAATAAAATACCATTTAGAATAATAAAATCATTTTTTATAAAAACACATCCTTTATGTTCAATTGGATTTTTTATTTGTAATAATATTTTATCAAATAAATTCATTTAATTAACAAGAGTAAAATATATTTTTGTAATTAAGTAAATATGATTTATATTTTATATTCAAATGGATAGGTGATAATGGTTGGTTTAAAATAATAATATATTTTAGTTCTTTTATGTTGGGTGTTTTGGGTAATGTAAGATATCAAAGAGATTAAATTTATTTTAAAAAAGTGAAATAGAATAAAATATCATGGAGGTATATTATAATTCCATTAAATTGAAATTATCCCTAAAATTGTGTTCATAAAATATAAATATATTATTATATAGCCACCACATATAATCATAAGACTTTAATATAGTGAGTGGTATTATTTAATAGAAATTTAACTCTATGGTCCAAAATATCTATAGATTATTCATTGTAATAAATATGTAGTAAAATTGAATTAATATTTAGATTAGTACATGTGATTTATTAGGTATTCAATTTCTCTTATGAGACACATAGAAAAAAAATGAAATTGAGGGATATTTAGTTTAATAACCAATTGATAAGAAACCATCCTAATGTGATCAATAATTTCAAAAACATTTCTTCCCCAAATATTTTAAATATCACATCAAAATAAAAGATATATGTTTAAAATATTCCTTTATCAATGTCCCACATAAGAAAAAGGTATAATAAAAATTTATATTATAAAGTGGGAAAGTAAAAGGGATATATCAGCACATAACTACGATTTTGATTAGGAGAACATTTGTGGAAAGCGAAAACATGGTCATCAGAGAGAATTCTAAATATAAAGTTATAATAGACAATGATAGAGAACAAGGTCATTATATGGTTATTTTACACACAACCATGGAACAAATAGGTCTATAAAAAAATGTTATCATAAAAAATGAAGATAATATTTAAAGATTTTATTTCAAAAAATCATTATGAATATATAATTACTTAAATTTTATCTCACAGATATGATTTAACTCTTTGGTTACACCTTGAAAAAATTCCATTTCAATTCTTACACCAACGACTGAATTTTAGTTCATAGTTCTTGTACAAAAAATGGATCATAAGTTCAATAATGGGATAATAGGTCATTCCTTATGCCTATAGTTATACTCATAACAAAAAATGGTTAGCACAAGTTATTCAATATTCATAAAAATTCATATGGTTAAAAAATATATTAATATCTAAAACCACATCGACATTTTGACATTAAAAACATCATAAATTTTTACCTTTAGTAACCTTTCAAAGGATTACAATCCATAACATTTGAAAAAAGGTTTTTAAATTTCCAAAATCAACTTATCATTAATCCCCAAAACAACATGATGTATTTCTTAATTTTCAAAAACCATAAATTATATGATTAATATCATGTATTAACGTGAGTCATGGTAATAACCTGAACTACCCTTTAACCTTAGTAAAGACACGAATTATTACATAAAATAACACTTTCCTTGTAATATAAATCCAAAACATTAATAAACTCAATCCAGAACACACCTTTTCTTCATATTAATAATCATTTCCAAGGTCATGAATACCTTCACATTTATTTTATAATAATTAAAAAACTATCTATGAACATATTAAGTAATAAATTTCCCTTAATCATGTGTTCTTAAAATATATTACCTTACCATTAAATCACTATTCCAGTCCACCAACAACATTAAAAATATCATTTAAAATCATTAGCGAAAAACTTATTCTGAAAAATAATTTTATAACTCACGATTCATATAAATTAACATTTCAATTCCAGTATATAAATACATCATTAAACTGACTTCCTTATAAACAAATTTACAATGCTTCTTGATCTTATTCCTTAACACTTTTTTCCTTTCCCATTTCATTTTTATTTTCAGAATAATTATTACTCATTCCTCTTTGTGGGTTATCTCCAACAAAATTTCCCCAATGACGTAAATATTTTTAATCCCTATACATTCTATATTTAAATCATTCAACTATTGATAATTCCTTAGGGAAACCAATGATCCAATTCCATAAATTAACCAAAATCTTCATTTTTTTCTTTAAAGTTACATTCTTTTTTCTTATTTTCGATGTTCAAAACATCTTATGGTTCCTCTAAATTATCCACATGGGTTATTATTCAAACATTACTAACTTATAAAAACTAAATATTCTTTCCTCTATAGTTTCCACTACCCACCCTCTCATCGAAATCTTTCATTCTCTTCTTTGGTGAGTTTTAGAGTTTGTTGATATATACATTGTTAATCATGTTACTTGAAAACAATTTAGGCATAATCAAATTATCCTTCACTCTAGTAATCATACCATTTGAATTCTCATCATAAAAACATCATTCTCATTAAAAGTTAACAAATATTGTTCAAGTTCTATCCATTTAAGAAAAAAAGAATAGTGTGTTAATCACTTATCATATTGGGAAAACCACATAGTAAAGGGGAAATAATTGTAAAATTTAAATACTTGATACCTTTAGTAAAATCCTAGATTATTCATTATCATTCACAAAACTCTAGGGAAGTAACCTACACTCACACTTAGAGTTATTACTAATGTTTTCTCATAAAAGTTTCTATTTTTCAACTAATCCTTTCTCAGATACTAACTATAAGGACCTGATCTTTTCATACATGGGTATTACGTATAAATATATGAACATTAATAATAATAAAAACCATTCTAGAATCATATGGGTTTATTCTGTTTTGAAACATGAAAAATACAACAATTAGTCCATAAAATGTCTACACTATCTCCTACTTATTTCGTCAGAACTACAATCCTTTTTGACATATAGAACCTAATTCCATTATTTATATCCTAGGGAAAATAAACAAAAGAAAATGGTGAGATCATATGCTTAGTGAGTTCTAAAATGGTAAATATTAATCATAATATAAACATAAGGTTACAATATTATAAACATAACATTTTAAAATCATACCCTTTATATCAGAGTCTATAATCCTGAGTCATGGAATAAATCATAAAAATTTATAAGACTTGACTCCTAAAAGAATAACATTGGCATAAAAAATGAAATTGTGGAAAAAACATAATCATAGAAAATTATTTCATAATTAGTCACGTATATTTTTCAATATTATCATAGTGGATTGGGTTCGCTCCCCAAACCATCATAGTAGTAAAGGACACCCCAAAGACTATCTTGGTTGAAAAAGTCCTTACTGAACAGATTTTACTTTCTATTCTAGTCCTTTATGAACCGAGTTAAATCCACATTCTAGTCAGGTCTATCTCATGATATATAATATTATTTCCCAATTATTTGAAAGAGATATAGGCCCCACCCATCAAATAATCAAAACCCATACGTTCGTGTTCCATAAGAACATAAATCCTTTATCATGTCTAAAACTATAAAATGAAGAAGTTTTAAAAAAATATCATATAATAAACAATGGAAAAGAAATGGAAATCATAAAAAATAACATAAACCAACCAAAAATTTCTAAGGATAATTTTGTTAAATAATATCATGAGTAAAACATATGTAACATCAAAAAATATTATCTTAGATAGAAAATAGCGTTGAGAGATCATATGAAAACATTCTTGTGGAAGATGAATATTATGTTTTTAAAAATTATTTTTAAATCATAAATTTTATTTGAAATATTTGAAAAACTATTTTATATTGATTTTAAATCCTCTCCAATGAAAATTCTTGAAAGATAATTTAAATGAATTTTTTAAAACATTTTAAAAAAATATATTTAAATGAAAATAAATATCAGGGTGAATAGAGAGTAAAATTACATAAAACATATAATGTCATGAAAATTTTTAGATTCATTATACAATATTTCAACGGCCAGTATATAAAAATCATAAAATAATATTGGCTCATAATAAAACATGTGTCTCAAAAAAGGTAAATTGAGAAAAAATTCACTTACCAATTTGGAAAATTTTAAAATGTAAACCCCGTGTAAGTGAGATCAGAAAATGGATATTTAAATACCCATATATTATATGATAAATATTATATACTACATTAATGGTCGGTATATACACACACAATAGAAATAATTGGTGAATAAGCCATATATCTCACAAAAGAAAAGATATGGCATGGAACTCATACCTTTTACGGTATTCTGATTGAACATTATTTAAACTCATGTATAATTTCCTTAATAATGTTATTAACCAATTATATAACCATTTTAATATTTATGATATCAAATATGATCCTCTTATAATATATTATTTCACATTCATTAATAATCTCTCAATATTTTCAATTTTTTGGGTAATAATAACTTTTTTTCGATTATTCTTTGACATGTTGTTTTTGGTTAATCATATAGCTTTCATGATTTAATAATAAATATAATTTAAAACCTGATATTAATATAAAATATATTCATTGTATACATATTTATAATAATCCAAAATACTTAGTAATAGGAAATGTAATACAATATTAATGGAGACGGTAGGTTGTACGTATTCATTAAGGAAGTTTCAATTTTCATGACGTTTTAAAAGAAAGAAACAAAGATAATATATATTAATATTTTAATTCTATAATACCCATAAGTCTACATAGAAGATAAGCTTCTGAAAATTTATTAAATGAAATAAAAAGGATACATAGGAGATGGGCATGTCCAAACAAATAAAATTTCCCTCAACTGTAAATAACAACGTCATATACCATAAAAATATATATAATTATCATCATTAGAGTCATCACCAGTTTCCCAATTGGATTGAGAAATTACCTGATTGAGGATCTTAAGATGATCATAATTGATCTTGCTCGGGAGATTAGAAGATCAGGTAGACATAGTGCGAGGTGTGTTAGAATTGTCCTTGCTCGGCCTTCGCTTCGAGGGAACATGAGTGAAATTATCAGCCTTCCATTTTCCAGAAATGTGTGCATCCTTGAAAGTGAAAGGACCTCCACCACCCACAGTAATCCCTTCCACCTCAGAGATGTCACCCCACATCCTAGATATCATTGAGGTGTTCAAAATATTATGGATTTCCTGATGAAAATCAACCTGTTGAGAAGCCCCAATGTTGGTAACCTACTCAACACCCTCACCACGAGACAAGCCTGCATGAGGACTATCATTCATGCTTAGATTTTGAGGATCAGAACAAGTAGGCAAGCTAGAAATATGGAGGATATTATTTTTCATTGCCTCAACAAATCCAGTAAGAGAAATAGCATGATCATCATTAGATGCAATCTCCTTAGAAATATCTTCCAGAGCGTTAGAGGGACCACTCATCGAGGACTTTTCTGAAATTAAGACTTTACCTTTAAATTTGTGTACATGAGGGAAGGATTTTTCGGAAGCCATCATCTCAAGAGTATTGAATGATTCCTTGAGAACATCTTTATGATGATCAGAAGACTTCGACAACTCATCATGATTCCTCTATGTTTTCATTCTACAAAGAGTAGATGAATGACCCTTCATCTCACATCTCTCGTAAGAGATCTTCCTCTGAGATAACTCCAAAGAGTGCCCAACATCCATTAATTCAGTAAAAAAGGGGCTTCCTTTCATACTCGATATCAATATGAATGTTATCAGTGGTAGTGGAGAAAGTTACCATATCTATCAATGTGGAGCTCAAATAAACTTGCACCATCATTCTAGAAAAATGTCCAAACCGAACCACCTAGGTTTCCTTGTCATTCCAAATAGGGGAACCAGTTTCTATGCCATTGTCATGAAGAATGTTTGGATGCTAAAGGACCCAATTAATCCCATTTAGACGGACCCATACTTGAGAAAAAGCATTCCTTGCATGTGAGGCATTGAAATCCAATGACCATTCATGAAGTTGAAGCCAACCAAGTTTCAAATACAGGGACCCAATGCTCCACGCATGTTGTTTGAAATCATTTGATGGAAAAACAAAATGAAATAACCCAAGACCAAGAGACACACACCACCAGTTAGAGGAGCCCCATAAAGAAGATATTCGCTTGACCAAATCATGTATCATCCACGACTTCTGACCCTTCAGTAAAACAACACGCGCAATTAGAGAATTATTTCCGATTGAAATACTCTCATCAAACATATCAGAATTAACATCAACATGTGATGAAGACCCCTTGTGGAGAATCCTTCTTGTGCGTGAATCAAAGAACGAAGAAAACCGAGGCATCAAGGACGAGCTGTCCACTATAACTTGACCATTCGGATCCTTGGCAGTACTGTTCGGTAGCTTCACAACATCCTTAGATTTTATCATCGGAGAAGCAGAATTCACAGAAATTGAGGTAAGGATCTTCAAAAACACCCTCTTTGGCACATACTAAGAATTAGACCTAGTCTCCCTCACATCCCCAGCCGCACGAAGAATACTACAATCCCTACATTCCATCCCAGAACAGGATGAAACTGGACAAGTGGATCTAGAGACACTGCAAAAATGAGAGGAGAGAGCTACCCTCAAATTAGACAGCGGACCTGATCCATCCTGATGATCAGAAATCAGAACACAACGAACAACCCTCGAATTAGGCGGCAACTCTGGACCATCCTAACAAACAGCAACATGAGTCATATCTTAGTGCGCACCCTCCACCACAACATCACTGAGGATCGAAACACCTTCATTCAAGGCCGAACCTGGTTCTCCGGCCACAAGCATAGAATGTATATAGTGTGGAAGAGACATTCCAAATCCTATAATGAGAGATCCTTAACACCATGGATACAAATATCCCACGCCCCCGCATCCCCCACACCATCACCATCTCATGACATAAAAAGTACAGTGGGTTTTTAGGCCCAAGGGGTTACATGGTGTAAGTGGGCCATCACTAACCACTGAGCACCTTTATGTAATCCCCCAGCCGTAGTCCCAGCTGTAACGACACACAGGCTTTTAGGGCAGTTCCACTCGGGGTAGAGGGGCCCACAAGAGGTGATAAAGGCATATAGTGTGCATTTCCTTGCGAGGAGTCATTAAACAATTATAGGATAAAAATAAATTATTTATATTATATATATCATATATATACTAGATATACATCATTATTACAATCCATTAATGGTGGAAATGGATGAATGAATGATGTTGGTACGTGAGGTGGTAGTCTTTTGTACCCATAAATGATGATTGTGTACCTCGTTTGGTGGAAGTGTGTGAATTTGAGGGTATTAACCTTGAGATATTATCATATTAGAATACTTAAGATTTTATTTTTATTATTTAACCATTATATTATCATAATTTATGTGGTGGTGAAATAACTAACCTTAAATTGTTTATTTAAGAACGTTAATTCTTCTTCAGAAGTATACTTTTAAAAATCTTCTTGAAGGACATATGACTGGTATTTTTAGAGATACCAAAAGAACATGGAATTAGGGAGATAGAGGAGGATAATTTTGGGAATATATTTTAATATCTTCCAGGCTTTTGAGTTGATATGGGGTGGTGATGGGTGGTATTTATACATGAGGATATGTGGGTTTATGTGATTAAATAATGAAGTATTTTATAATTAAATCAAACCACATTGAGGTGGAGTTAATTTAAATTAAATATATTTTTAATTAATTTTTTGGGTATGGTGAGGGTCTATAAATACATTAACATCCCATTACATTTATTAACTTTTCAGTAGTTTTAGATTTTATATTTTGACTTTAACCGTTTTCATTATTTTACAAAATATGCGGTAATTTTTTAACACGTTAATTATATTATGTACTAAATTGAAAATGAACATAAAAAAACATGGACATTCTGATTCCAATTATAGAATTTATTTTACAAAATTCAATCAATATTATTTTCAAAATTATATTTAAAATTATTACCACAGACACAATGATATCGCAGGGTTTTAAAGTGAAATGTTTAAAATATTTTTATATCTAATTTCAATGTGAAGTTTATTTCAATGAAATAAATTTAGTTTTATTAATTTATTATTTAAATAATTATACATTAAAATAAATTTAATTTCTAATTTAACAATTAAAATATTTTTAAATAAAAATATGTTTTCAATTAAAATTCAATATTTTTTACTAATGATCAAAAAATGAAAATTATCTAAAAAATACTGAAATTTCTCCCTAATATAAATTTGAAATTAAAAATTCACTAATAAAATTTATTTTCTTAAAATAAATAACATAACGTTTTTTAAATTTTGTTTTAAAATAGGCGTTCTATCAAAAGGTGGAAAAATCACCATTTAAAAAAATATAGCCTTTTATAATTAAAAATGTATTTAATCTTATATTAAAACTATAAAAATAATTGGATGAATTTTTTAAGAAATTAATTGAATACATAAAATATATCATTAATATATATTATTAATAGTGATTAATTTAATTAATTAATATAAAAATCCAATTTGGGGATAAAAATATATTTATTTATAAAAAAATCCTTTAGGTTAAATTTGAATTTATTTCAATTTTTAATTAATTATTAAGAAATTAATTCAGTTTATAATCATATGTCAACTATATTTTTAGAATTTATTTAATCCCATTCATTCCCACAATTCCAATATCTAGGTGATAAATTTTTTTTATAATAATAATATTTCAGAGTCCATTTTAGATGGGAGTTTTTGGTAATGTAATCTATCAAAAAGATTAAATTTATTTAAAAAAGACACATAGCATAAAATATTATGGTGTTACATTTGATCCAATGATTCATATTACAGTTGATTATTCCTTTAATGAACCATTACCATCCAATCAATTTGATTTCATATCTCTTATTTTCTTAAATCAATAATCCAAATTAGTGATTCTTCTTATGATATTTATGGATAAGAATTTATATAATAATATTTGAGAAAATGAGTAGGGTATATATTTTTCTTCCTTATAAATAATACTGAAATGAAATCATGAACTTGGGATACGATTGGTGGTATTTAAAAAGGATATTAATATTCTCATATCCACTCTAGTATATCAAATAACCAAATATGTTTGGACTCATATTCCAATTATTTACAAATATCATAAAACATATCCTTCTAGATAATTTCATGAATAAGTAATCTTCAAATTGGAATTCATGATCCTACCTTTTATTATAAAATTAAAATTTCTATCTACTTTAAAGTTCCTCGATATTATGTTATACAGATCATACCTTATCATTTTTCACTTATTCAAACATTAGACCCAAAATTTTTCTTTCTCCAACATCAACCTAGTAAATTGGAGTTGTCTATATCTGTCTATATATAGATTTTATATGGTTCAACCATAATAATGGAGTGGGTTTATTATTGTAATAAAACATTACAAAGTATAAATACCAATCCCAAAATCCTTGGATGTCTTGAGGGCATGACCTTTGCAAGTCCTTCAATAATTGGATGGTCCATTCAAACTGTTTATCTATTAAGGTTAATTTGATATGATAATATCATTATTTATATTAAAATAATTCCAAATACTCCTCTAAATTTTTAAATTGTGATGTGTTTCATAATTTAATACAGTCAATTGTGGATCTCCTTTTATTATAACAACTACTTTTATATAAAACGTTGTAAGATGTTTTATATATTAATATACTCAAATTGAAAGGAAAAGTAATGAATTTTTAAGATAATCAACAATGATGCATATATAATTATTCAAACTATATATATTAGGAATCATAATCATTAAATTCAAAGTAATAATATATCACCGCGAATATTGTATATGTAGAAGATGTATTACTCCATTTGGAAGTTTTCATTCAACCTTCATATACTGTCATAATTAGTTTCTTACAGAATAATTGGAAATGTTTTTCATCAAATTTCCCACTTGATGTTCTATATTAAATATTGATACATCTTGGTACATTTATGATATATAAACAATTTTATGCTATGAGTCTCAACTAAAATATCATTCATTAACTCTAATATTGATGAAACACATACCAACATACCAACATACCAAATCACAAAAATCCATCATCTCTAATTCCTAACTCTAGAAATTTCACATTAATCACATCTTCAATATTCTTTTATAGGCATTTACCACAATGTTAATATTTATAAATCCTATATATTAATTTTTTTTTATAATTACATAAAAAAAATAATGACTTCTTTAAAATTATAATACCCATGTAAATCCATATTGGAACTTTAAAATTTGTATCAAACACTATCCCTAAAATGGATAATATATAGAATAATTTTACTCTAAAAAAACTACAATATTGTTTTATATCCCCAAATGATATTTTATAGAAAATTTATAATCCTACAGTTATTCAAACAATACTATTTTCCTCATATTATAATATTTTTGAGAAAATATGTTTTCAATACCCTTATTGTCTATGTACATATCACTTATCTATATATAAATAAAATAATCCCTATATTAAGAGAAAATATAACTATCTGTAATTATAAATAATGAGTTGGATAATAAGTCTCAGGGGGTATAAAATGTGATGATTCAGAAGCTTCAACTCTATTATTTTTGATACAAAACCATTCAAGAAATTTTTTGATGCAAAAACATATATAATAATTTTGTATTTATCATATGGAAGATTTAATAAAAGTGAATTCACCAATACCTTGATTAATTATTTAAAAACATCATCACATTTTCCATGTGATGTTTAACCCCTTTTGAAATAACTTGGTTATAAAATTATCTAAATAATATTTTTTTAAAAAATAGACGATAGTAATCCTGTAAACCAAGAAACATTGTATTTATTTTATGTCTCTTTGTATTTACCATTCTAGATAGCCATTATTTTTTATTTCTAAAAATATATACCATATTTGGATACAATATGAATAAAGAATAAAGTTTATCAAATCCAAAAATTATATTTACAAAAATTCTCATAAAACACTTTTCCCTCAACCCCTCATGAATAAATCAAAAATGTGTTTGATCATAATTATAATACATATCATTTATAAGAAATTCATTAATAAATAAAACCAAAAATACATCAAGGTAGTATTTGAATACTGTTTTCATAAAATATGTAAACAAAGAATCATTAGTTGTTAATATAAATTGTTTTACTATTACAATAGCCCAATATTTTATGGTATGTATCTTATTAAATAAATTAAATTCATTCAATATCTAATGTTTCACAAATGAATCACAATATAAAATTAAATAGAAACCTGACCATTGGAATAATAATATGACCATTTGGAATAATAATCAGAAAAACTGTATATTAACCATACCTATAAATGTATAAAAAAAATTAGCTATATTTTGAATGAAAATATGATATATTTATATCATGTAAAAATTAAATAAAGGTTTTAAAAATGATAAATTAAATATTTATAATTTTGTGAAACATAAAATACTATATAACTTTTTTTTAATTATTATATTTTTTGAATGAAATTTTTATTTCACAAATTGGGTTCATAAATTAATATTTATTTTTATTTTGATTATAATATAATTTTAGGTTGCCTTAGTTAATTTTTAAAATTGACATAAATTGAGTTATATTTTTAAAAATAGAATTTTTTTAAATAAATGATGATTTTTATTTAATGTTTAATTTATAATATTTAAAAAATTAGCTTAGAAAATGGATTCCATTTTTTAATCGTACACATTGAAAAAAAATTCAGGTGAATTTTTGGATTTTATCTAAAATAGTGGAATTTTTTATGAATATGTTAATAAAGTAATTTTTTCAATTAGATAAATACACAAATTATTGTGTCATTGAGGATGTATGAATGATTTTAGAACCATTATATCAAACTACCCTTATATATTTAGTATAAATAGTATCAAGAATCAAAATTATTTATAGTCTTGAGCCAAAATAATATACTAAAGAATAAAATAATCAAAAAACACTCCTCTCCTATACCATAAATACCACCCATCACCACCACTTTTAATAACAAATTTTAATCCTCGAATATTGTTGAATTTACGAAAAATAATCTTCCAAATTCTCCCCCAAATTTCAAAGATATGTTGGTCTCACCAAAAGTCTAATCCCAAGCCCCCTGTGGAGGTTCTCACGGAGAAGATTTTAAGAGGTAAAATGCTCTTTTGTTATCTTTCAATTTTATTTAATTTATATAATTTTCTTATCATATACTTATATATTCTATCAAAAAGTAATTATAACTACAATATCTTATATATACTATAATTATATTATTCTAATGTAAAATCCATCCTCATATACGTTCTCTTATTCCTTTTATTCTAAAAATTAAAACACTATCTGTGATTTGATGATTTACCAGCATTGTAGATGATGCATTTTCATTTTTCAGTACCACTGTCAAGGTTGGTCATAAAAATAGTATTATGGATAAATCATTTTTTTAATATATATGATAATTTATATGATGCTTTGGAATCACTATATATACATAATATTAATTAACAAAACGAAACAAGTTTGTGGTGATCAAAAAATGAAAACAAATCTAAAAGATTATCACTAATATTTTATCAAAGAATCATAATCATAATAGAAAAAACAATATATAAGACAAATTAATATTCGATAAGTTCATTAATAACATTAAATTTCAATTCTAGATAACTATTCGCATTTTAGATGATATTTTGTACATGTATACAGGTGAACCAATCATGAAAACCAAGGATATAAACACTAATGAATGACAAAGTTGAATCTTATAATCCATAAAAGGCTATAAATAAAAATAATATTATAATAAGTAAAATAAAGGTTCAATATTTTATGGATTATGTTTTTAATGATACTAACATCATTATCCATGACATTAAATGGAAGTGAAAAACACTTTTAGACGTGTGGTAAGAGATTCTCTCTGAACCACCATTTTTCCCTTCGGGTTTCATTTTACCTCTCTTTACCATAATTTAATTGTTCTTAATATTTGTAAAATTCATATAAATTATGTTTATATGTCACAAAATTATGTTTCCAGATCCATTAATCCTTATCTGGTTGGAAATATATGTTTTATATCATCTCTTATTTAATTTCTTCAGATAATAAATTACGATAAAGGGGAACATCATGATTTCTTTACCATTTTAAATTATACTCCATAATCATTTTTAATAAACCTATATTTTTATAGAATGAATAATTTTATCAATAAAAAATATCATTATTATTTCTGTTTTTTTTAAATAATTTTACCATTATTCATTTTAATAAATATTTAATATTTTCCATATTACCGCACTAATGTGCCACATTTCTAAATTTTGTTTAATTTTTTACATGTTTTCACATTAGTTGAATATAATATATCCTGATCTATTAATATGAATTTAAACATAAGATCTAAATCTAATCTTACATGGACACCATTTTTATATTCCCTTTGGTTATGCCTTATTCACCACTTATTCTTATGGTGTGTTGTATCTATACTTATCTTTTATATACGATCACCATTCATTGAATATTTCATTTAATATGCATATTTATTCTATAATTTATATGATTATTGTCTTAGAAATATGCCATTTTTTCATATGTTTTTTTATTTAAATAATGTTATTGAATTAAATCTATGTATGAAGAATGATTTGTACATACAGTGAGGGGTAGGTCTCAGTTATAGACATCCCCTTAATGCATCAATAGGTCTAACGAGATAAAATAATTGGTAAAAACCCTTTATTGTTGTTTCTAAGAAGAAATAGATGATTTTATACCTATAAATATAAACTATTATGATGATAATGTGGTTTAGTTTCTAGATACATGATGATAAAATTTTATGGATTTTCTCTAACCAATATTCATTTCTAACTTTCCATTCTATTTTAACTATGAATAAAATCAATGGATTCATTTTAATTCCAAATTAATTGATGGAAAATGTTTTTCAGATATTTACATATCCATAATGACTATTCCTTATTGAATTGTTTCACTTATTATTTATTTATATAACCCATATTGAGTGTTTGACCTCACCCCTTTATTTTTTTACCTTCCCCAGGTTGTGAATATGTAATATTTTAATATGTTTCATGTAAGAATTTTATTTTTTATTGTCATGTTTTATGATTAATTGCTAATGTAAAAATGGAAATATATATGTTTTCAGTTCATAAAGAATAAAAAAACTATTTCATCCTTGGTGATGTGATATCATGAATCTATACCATTATAATAAAATAACCATTAACTCTGGGATACTAGGGTCAGTGTAGTTACAGTTGGGATCATAAAAATTTTAGTATAAACTATTTGAACTAGATAATAAAAGGGAATAATAATATGATAATTCCTTATAGGGGTTTTATCCCAATACTGATAATGATTATAAGAAAACATAGTGTCTATCACAATTCTATAAGTTTAACTAATGTAAGGAAAACAATCAATACCTTAAGAAAATGTAGGGATTGTCCCAATAAGAATGTAAGTAAAGTTATTGTTGGAGTTTTGTAGATTATGACCATATTTGGAAAACTTAATAAATTTATGATGAATAACCAAACTAAAGCTATGTTGGATTATTTCAGGTGAAAAAATCCTTCATATTTTAGTTGGACTACTAATCCAGTTATATATGATTTATAGATCAAGTCCCTTAAACAAATATTTCTAGAATTTTGATTAAATGGTTGTAATTAAAGTATTTTTTCTCAATGGATATACTAATCAATGATGTTCATTTATCGCATATACTAGTAAGGAAGATGAAATAGAAGAAATGGAATAAATAACTCTAAAAAAATTCTTTGACAAATATTTCCCTTGTTAGTAACAGACAAAATTGATGAGAAATTTCCTTAAAATAAAAAAATGGAATAATATAGTGTTACTAGGTATGAGTATACCATTAAAACACTATCTATGTATGTTATATATTTGATATGTAATTTGTAAGATATGATTGATCATTTCTTTGAATTTATTAAGAAAATTCTCTGAAGGGTAGTGTCTTCTCAAAAAAATTCATCATATGTTGAAATAGAATTATGTACCATCCAAACAGAGAATGAATTTTATAGATACTATATATTCAAAAAAATATGAATAATAGCACGTTCCATAAAGATGAAAAAGGTAAATTGTAAAATAATAAGAGGGAAAAAAATTCATTCCCATTATGAATTTTTTTGGAACGAATCATCATGGGAAATGATTTAAAGGATTGAGAGCTTTTTATAAGTTTGGAGAAAAGTTTCATCGAGAAAATAAATGAAATCGGAAGAAAAAAATAAATTATTTTCAAATATTCAATTTTAATGAAATGGGGTATTATTTAATTCAATTTCATATGCAACAGGCAAATCTTCCATAGAAGAGTGCAATGGGATTTGGAGAAGATTATATGATCACCACAGCTAAAGTAAATTTACCCAATAATGTGGTGGTAGGTACAACAATCATATATTCAAAACTATCCAATTATTTATTCTATTATTTATCATTTCAATCTTTTATAGATACCCAGTTTTCCAATACAATCAGATATTTACCTTTTGATTTACCAATGGAATTGTTTGTCTAACCCCCTATGGGATGTTTCATTATTAGAAAAATATGTCCAAAAGTCCCCATTATGGAACATAAACTAGATTTATTTCCGGTCCTTACCATCATAACCATGTAATAGTTCATTATAATATTTTCCATGCACATTATTTCAAAATATGACGTGATTATTGAATTTAATGAGACAAAAATTAAGATTATTGAGGAAGATATTGAATCAATTATATTAAGATTAGAAACCTCATCATCTGATTCAAACCTTTATACACCCCCAATATATATATTGAATGAAATTGTTGTGGTGGAAGAGGAAACAACATATAGAGATAATGAAGGACATATGAAAATTTAGTATACAAAAATTTTATAGGAATACAATGATGTATTTATTGAGGAATTACTTGGACACCCCCCTGAGCATGAAGTTGAGTTTACCATTGATTTGATCACTAATGAAAGGATAATATCAAATAATAATTATAGAATTTTCACTATACAATTAGAGGATTTGAAGAAAAAATAAGTTGATTTTAGTAATAAGGGATTTATTCTCCCCAATGTTTCCCCATGGGGATCCCTTATTCTCTTTGTTAGGAAGAATTACAGATCCTCAAGGTTGTGAATTGACTATAGAGATATCAATTCTAATAGAATAACAAAAAATATCCTAGGTCTCACATTAATGATTTATTTGATCAACTTCATAGAGCTAAATTTTTTTTTAAGATTGAGCTCTGTTCTCAGTATCATTAATTTTGAGTAAATTAGGAATATATTCTGAAGACAACTTTTTATATGACATATAGAAATTACGAGTTTGTAATAACCCCTTTAAGATTTACTACTACACCTTATATTTTTATGAATATGATGAATATAATATTCATGGAATATCTAGAGGATTTTTTATGGTAATCTTTGATGAAATTCAGGAATAATATAAAATCTAGAAAGACTGTTTGAATCAATTTTGTATCATTCTCGAGACTCTTATAAAGAGAGGGTTATATGGAAAATTTAGTAAGTGTGAATTCTGGATCCATGATTTTTTTTCTTAGCCATATTATCTCTATGGATGGAATCTTAGTTGATCCTATAAAGCTATAGGAAGACATATATTGGCCTACAACAACAAACATAATTGAGGTACGTAGTTTAATTGGTTTATCCAATTAATATTGGCATTTATTTCTAATTTCACATGATTAGAAAACCCATTAATCAACTCACATGTGAAGGGGTTATGATCGTATGTAGAATTGAATATCGATGATTTTTTTGAATAATTGTAGATAATATTATCTAATTATATGATTTTGAATCTACCCCCTTGAAGTGATGGGTTTTTGATATACAACTATGCATCAAAGAAAATACTAGGTTGCGTCCTTTTGAAAAATAATAAAGTTATTGCATATGCATCATGGTAGTTGATGACTCATGAAAAACATTTATCCAACTCATGATCTTGAGTAAGATACCGTAATAATTTCTCTAAAGATATAGAGAAAAAATCTATATGGTACAAGATGTGGGGTATATACAGATCACAAGAGTTTTAAATACACCTTTAACCATAAATAACTCAACATGAGGAATGTTAATGGATTGAGTTACTCCAACATTATGCTTTTTCAATTCGCTACCAACCATGAAATGAAAATAAGGTAGAATATCTATTAATCATGAATGATCTTGGAATTATAACCCCAATGAGGATTTAGAAATATCATGGATATTGGAATTTTTAAATAAGAGGACACATAACTCAATTTTGATATTATCTCAAAATGATATTTAATGGAGAAGATAAAATGTTCTCAATCTGATCATGACAATTTTCAAAATAATATTAAAGGTGTTAAAAATGGAAGATTGAAATAGTTCATATATGAGGATGTAATTTTTATATTTGGAAAAATCTTTTGCATTCTATAAATATGAGAGCTAAAAAGTTAACTATTAGATGATTCTCAAAGAAAAAAATATCAATACACCCTTGTGGAACTAATATGTGTATATATATGAAGGAATTTTTTTTGGTGGGATAACATTATGCGGGAGATTACAGACAACATTCCAAGATGTTTAGTTCTTCAACAAGTCAAGGATAAGAGGAAAAATCCTAGAGGAATTATACAATTTATGACCATTACTATGTGGAAGACATATGATATTACTATATAATTCATCACTGGATTGAAAAATACCCACATAAATGATGACATGTTATGGGTTATAATTGAACGGATTACAAAATAAGCATATTTTAATACTAAAATAGTTGGTATGACTCTTCTATGTCTAGAAAGACTCTATATTAATGAATTAATGATACATGAAGGTGAATTTATATTGATTTTTTCTTATTCTGTTCCACATTTTTCATCAAAATTATGGAAGATACTTTAGAGGGCCTAGGAAACTAAGCTTTAATTTAGTATTTCTTATCACCCTCAAATAGAAAAATTGTCTAGAAGTACTTTTCATATATTGGAAGACATGTTGAGATCATGTTCAATTGAATCTCAAGGTTTGTAGGATTACGATTTACTTTGGTGGAATTTCACTATGTTAATAGTCTTTATTCTAGTATTCAACTCTCCCCATATGAAAAATTATATGGATAGAGATGTCATAACCCAAATTGTTGGGATGAAGTTGGTGAGAGGAAACTTATGGGGACATAACTTACTAATGATTCAAAAAAAGTTATATACTATTTAGTCTCATACTAAAGAAACTCACTGTATGAAAAAGAGTTATGATGAGAACAAGAGAAAGTGTTTTCAATTTGAAGTAGTAGATCATATGTTTAGGAATGTATCTTCATTGATAGGTGCTATAATGATTTTTGAGAAAGTGAAACTGATCCCTAAATACATCAGACCATTTGAAATTATGGAAATAATTAGAGTTGTATCCTACCAATTAGAAATTCCCACATGTCCCTCTGATGCTCATGATTTGTTCGACATATCACTGTTAAAGAATTAAATTCGAGGTCCAATGCATGTAAGAACCTATTATGAAATAGAACATAGACCTAAATATTCATAATACAAAGAACCTATTGAATGTTTTGATAAAAGATAGCATTTATTGATAATTCAGATGACTCTAGTGGTAAAAGTTCATTAGATAAACTATAAAATGGAAGAAGCAGCATGGGAACCTGAGGATGATATGAAAAAAACTACCCATATATGCTTAGAAGGAAATATTAATGAAAAATTTTGATGTTTAAATTTTATAAAGGATGAAAGAATATAACCCCCCAGTATTTTATGATATGTAAATTAATAAATAAATTCCATTACTTCTATAGAATTGGTTTCACAAACAAACTGTGATATACAATTCAACAGAAACACTAATTTTGGAATAATAATGTGACTGTTAGGAATAGTAATGTGAACATTAGTAATGATAATATAACCAATAGATTAGTAACCTTATACATTAAATTATAAATAAAATTTAGGAATCTAATGAATCAAAATATGATATATTTACACAGTGGAATAATTAAATTAATTTTTTCAAATGATAAATTATGTATTGATATATTTGTCAAACATAAATGATTATTTAAAATTTTGAATACAATATAAAGTTTTAAAATAGATTTTTTTTTAGAAAATATATTTAAAAATTCAATTTTTTTTATGATTATAAGATAATTTAATGAGACCATAATTAATTTTTCAAAGTGTCATAAAATCATTAAAAATTTAAAAATTTGTATATTTTTCATAAATGATGATTTTAATTAAAATTAGAAACTATCATATTTAAAAAATTATTTTCAAAAAATTAAGTCCATTTTTGACTTATAAACATCAAATAATAGTTATGGTTAGTTTTCTATATTTTTCTAAAACAGTTTAATTTTTTGAGAATAGTACAATATAGTAATTTATGTTATTAGCTAAATACACGAATTATTCATTATTTAAAGATGTATGGATGATTTAAGATCCATTATATCTAAATATCCATTTCTATTTACTTTAATTAGTCACAATAATTAAAACTATTCATTGTCTTGAGCCAAAATAACAATGTAATGAATAAAATAATAAAAGACACCCCTCTCCTCCACTATAAATAACACCCCACAACACCCATTTTCCACACACATTATAATCTATTAAGCTTGTAAAATTTATACCTAGTAACCTTCTTAAGTATCTCCCCCACTTTCACAATCCATTGGTCTCACGAAAGTCTTATCCCAAGCTGCTTAAAGAGGTTCTCAATGAGAAAAAAACCACATGGTAAAATATTCTTTCATTATCTTGAAATTTATTTTATTTTCTATTATTTTATTACCCTATCATTATCAATTATTTACAAAAATTAATGATTAATCTTGTATATTATATATACTATAATTTGATTATTCAAATTTAATATCCATCTGCAAAACCCTTTGTCATCTTCCTTTTATTTTAAAAATAAAAATATACTTCGTGATGTGTCGATTTACTGTCATTGTGGGCGATGCGTTTTCATTTTTCATTACCTTCATCATGTAAATTCATAAAACTATTATTAATGTTAAATAATATTTTATTTTTCATATTATATGTTATATTATGGTTTGTAATCAGTATATATTCATAATATTAATTAATAAAACAAAACTTGTTCATGATGATCAAAAAACCCAAAAATAATATTAACGGTTATCATTATTGTTTTATGTAATGAATCATCCCCATATTAGAAAGATGATATATAATATCATTTAATATTTTGTAATTTCATTAATATCATATAAATTTAATTCTGGATAACTATACTGATTTTACCTGATATTTTTTTAATGTATACAAGTGGACCAATCATGAAAACAAAGGAAACAGACACTCCATAACATTAAAATTGAAACTTATAAATCATCAAAAAGTCTATAAATTATAATAATTAAAATATATTTTCATTAGGTTATGAATTAAATTATTATTGAAACTAATTTTATTATCTATGATATTAAATTGAAGTGAATAACACGTCCAATCGCAAGGTACATGAATCTCTCTGAACCCTCATCTTTCCTTCTAGTTTCATTTTCTCTCTCTTTTCTGAAATATTATTATTAATTATTTTATATTATTTTTATAATTTTTTTTATATGTTCCAAAATTATATAACTATATAAATTCATCCCTCTTTTATGGGTAAATACATGTTTTATATGCTTTCCTTTTCAATTCCTCATCATAAGAAAGCCCAATTAAAGGGAACTTTCCGATTTATTTCCAATTTTACGAAAACTACCTAATATGTTTCCAGAAACCAAATTTTTTTTATAATCATAATTTTTATATTGAAAAAAGTATTTGTTTACTTCCTTTTTATATAAACAATTATACTTTTGGTTATTTCATTGAATCAATAATATTTTTCATCAAACCCCACTAAAGTGGAACATTTCTAATGTTTCTTTAAAACTACTTTTTTCATGTTTTCAATTCAATTGGATATCATTTATTACGATATATGCCAATTAAGGTAAAATTATGATTTCAATATATTTTATCATTAACACCATTAGGATATTACCATTGGTTATTCCTTATTCACCAATTATTCCTTATATGTGGTTATGTATACGACCATCTTACTTATGATCACCATTCATTGAATATTTCAATACATATCCATATTTATTGTATCATGCATAATATTATTGTCTTAGTCATATACCATATGTACTTATGGTGTTTTATTTGAATAATTCTGTTTAATCAGATCTATTTATGTAAAATTATTTGGAATTCATGTGATGGGTGGGGCGTATTTTTAGATAGCCCCCCTAATACATTGATAGGTCTCATTAGACAAAACAATAGTTGAAAAACTCTTTTTGTTTGTTTCCATGAATAATAAGATGGATTTCTACCAACATAATTAAAATATCTTGGCAATATAATGGTTCATGAGCCTGATACACGATGTCCGAAGACATAGAATTTTTTCATTCAATATCTAGTTATTAATTTTCGTGGGACTTTCACTATGAAAATATATATGGATACATTTTTATTATAATTTTATTGATGGAATGTTTTTTTAGTTATTTAACATTCAATAATTATTTTTAATTATTTAATTTTCTTCATTTATTTTTTATTCATATAAACCTTACTATGCTTTTGTGCTCACACATTTATTTGTTTTCCTTACCCAGGTTATGAAAGTGTAATCATTGAATAAGTTTAAAGGAAGCAGTTTCTTTTCCAATGTTATTTTTTATATTTAATAACCAATTTAATAAGGAACCATGTATTTATATAGTTCTTCAATACTACTAAATTTATCGATCCTTGGTGATTTGATCTCTTGTATCTATTCCATGGTAATAAAATATCCACTGACTCTGAGCTATTGGTGTTGGAGTTGTCAAACCTATGAACTCAAAATGACCATACATCGCATGAAATGTTTAAATTTTCATATCTTTTTTAATGAAATTTAAATTATGGTATCCATAGTGAATATAATTCTTAAAAATTAATTGATCCCCTTGACATTGACCAAATTTAACATCGATATGAATAAATAATTTTTTGTTAGTTTCATTAATTCCATTAATTTCCCAATAATTGATCAATAAAATAATTAACCCACAATTCTTCTAAAAACACACATATTCTCCCCATGGAGAAACAATTGGCCAAGGGAAAACATTATCAAATTAGTCTTGTAATTTACTCTCAAATTCATCTAACTATACTAAATCCATAGAGTATGATGGATTAGATATTGGATCTGAATCTAGGATATGATTTATAGATAATCCAAATACTAAATCTTGGGATAATATAGGGAATTCATTAGAAAAAACCTTAATATTTTCATAAAAAATTTGTACCTATTTTATTATTAGAAAATATATACCCACCAAATATTGAATTCCATCTAAATAATCCCCATTTATTTATCTAAGATGAGCTACTAGGGTTGCTACAAGAAATGATTTATGTATTGAAATATTCCCATAGAAAATTAATTCTCTATTTTTTTATCAATTATTAATTTTGTATCACTATAATGAATTTTTAATTTATAATTAGATCGATGGTACATCTCCAAGATTACATAAAAATACACCATATTTTTTCTAATTACATTAATAATTATAAAACTCACATGTATCCCAATTTGAACATCATACTGTATGTTTGTTTGTATAAATGTTCTGTTGTATGCTCTATTGGATAAGTAATTCCTCCATGTAGCAGTAGTGAATGGATATTATTTAGAATAAATAATTAAATAATGTAATACATAGATTTATAATCCAATAATGTATTATCTATCATTGAATAAATAATCAAATTAATTGATAGCACATCATTCAAATCCAGGATTTTACCTATTTATATGGAAAATTGACAACATTGATGTTGACACACCTTTTCGTCACATTGTCTTAAATAATAGAAAGGGAAATGGCTTAGCACCAATTGATTCATCCTTTGAAGAAAACATAAAAAATCGACAAAGGAATGTAAAAGGAGTCAAAGAACCTAGGTTCTCGCAACTTCCCTTACTGTCACGCAAGTATACTTACGCGCCACATAATGGTCATGCACGTGACTTGTGTGCCCTAAGTGATAACCACCCGGGGTCTTCTCCAGCCTTTAAATACGCCCGGTGGGCCCCCCATTTCAAGAGTATTTTTTCCAAAATTCACACATAGAGCTTTGAACTCCCAAGTCTCTACTTCAGGTCTTCTGAACACTTCTAAGGTAATTCTTTACCTATAATTGAAGGTCCAAACAAGAGGAGTAAGGTCTATGTGTTAGAATTAACTAACACTTGCGCGCCTAAGTGTTTTACCCTTAATAGAAATGTACACACTTGCGCGCCGCCCAACTTCTTCACCAGAAATTCTGCGCCATCTTCTAGAAAGCCTGTAGGGATAATGCCAAGGGTTTAAGCCAAGTCTCGCCCAAGTATTACCCCAAGGGATGAAAATTGAGCAAGTACCCATGTGCCGCACAGGTATACCTACGTGACCAGGGACTTGCGCACCCACGCAGTCCCTGCACGCCTACCAGGACTTACGCACCCCTATCGTTTTAGGTTCCATTAATGCCCATTTAACCCCTCTTATGCCATTCCACCTCTCCTATTAATGATTCAGTCTTCAAGACACTATTCAAATCCATTTATGGCTTGTTTTCTTTATTGAATTCCTTATCCGAAAGGAATTCCGTGAAATATCTCTCAAAACCTAATGATTTACACATCTTTATTTCCCTAAAATTAGAGATTTCATTCATTCAACCTCATCCTTTAAGATGAGAGAACCATATTAATGGGAATCCTCCTTATGAGTAATCCCCAAGTCCTCATTAATCTGGGTATCCTTTTTAGGAGTAATCCCTAGTGATAATTTCCATTAATCTGGGCCTCCTTTTTAGGAGTGAGCCGTAGTTTCAAATCCTATTAATTGGGAATCCTCCTCAAGATTAATCCCCAGCCATAATTTCTTTAAACTGGGCTTCCTTTTCATGAATAAACCACAGTCCTAAGGTTCCCAAATATGGGAATCCTTTTTAGGAGTAAGCCCCAAGTCCTCATTAACCTGGGCCTCCTTTTCAGGAGTAATCCCCAGTCATAAATTCAATTAATATGGGCCTTCTTTTTAGGAGTAAGCCCCAGTTTCAAATCCTATTAATTGGGAATCCTCCTCTGGAGTAAGCCCCAACCATAATTCGTTTATCCCGGGCTCCTTTTTCAGGAATAAAACTCAGTCTTAATGTTCTCAAATATGGCCATACTCCTTAAGAGTAATCCCCAAGTCCCTTATTTTTTCAAAACCCTTAATCTGGGACTCGTTCTTAGGATTAAGTACTAATCATATTTTTTCATAACCAGTCTTAATTTCTTATGATTTGGAATTCCTTCTTAGGAATAAAACCCAATAATAAGTCCTCTCTAATTTGGGCATCCTTCTTAGGATTAAGTCCTATGTTAAGTATCCAAATCTCCATAAAGCACATATACCTTTATGAACCTTGTTCTCGGGTTTCTTCCCAGAAGTAAATCCCAATCCTCATCTATCTTGGGAAGTCGTACAAACATAATCCCCACATCATTTATTATGATTTCATATTTCATGGAACAATCGTCAGGTTTTACCAATACCTCTTGTTTCTCACACCGAGCATGACTCACGTGAGCATAGAGCCTAAAAGTAATTATGACATATTACTCAAACTACATGGGTTATGATTAATTTTCTAAACAAGGATATGTAGGTAGCCTATATGTAGGTATGATCCAAACTATGAAATAATCAATGTCCTTATGAATGACAATAAACATCAAGTGCCCCACAGAGTGGCTTTAAAACCATTATAGTCATCATAATGACCAAGAAACTTTCATGTATTGAAGGATACCATCGGCTAATAATATCTAAACAAATACATATGATTATCTATCGATAAAGAACCTCGAATACATATAAAAGATTCTCTAAATTTCCTATATATCAATCATTGATTATCAGATCTAAAGGAAAACTCTTTTATACTTGGTAATGTAATAAGGATTCACGAACATAACTTAAATCTATAAAGAGAGTCCCCGAGTAGACAATAATTCCCCTAAAAAAGGTGTGATGAGTCCGAAATCCCATCCTCTCGACCAATACAAATTCCTAAGCCCCATCAGTCCACAATAGATGAGCGCCTACCTTTGGAAAGTATGTTCAAATTGATATGGAATCATTGGATGTTTCTGGTTCTACGAACAAACCCGTTAGAAACTAATTGGAATGTTTCAATATTAAATCAATGAGATCATCCACCATTCCAGAGGGAAACAAAAAATGGTGAACCCGATGTGAATCCTTGACCAAGTTAAAATGATAGTTTACCTACTTATTAGGCCGCTATTTAAAACTCAATAGGAGGGCCAACAAGAAAATAAATAACTTATGTGTTCATCCAAAATATGTAGTGTCCAGACTTATCTTGTTTTTGTCTGTTATATCAAACAAGGACTCTTTTCCCAGATCTTCTTCATTTCCAAAATGGCTGCTCTTATGTTCACACCTGGGAATAAGGCTACTGTGAAAACTTCTACTGCAAATGCCATCGCTGCTACTCCTTCTAAATCGTTTTCCGTTCTGAGGATGACATCACCTACTCATCATCTTCAACACTGGGTATCAAACACGCTGGTTAAGGAGTATCTTTAACATGGTACCATTCCAACTCTGGAGGATGCCCGACAAGCCATCCAAGTGAACAACTCAAACTGGTCATCCGGACAAAGACGACCAGTGATCAAAAAGCAGGAAGTTCTAACAACTGTCTCCAATTGTTTCGGGTCATTATCCCTGGAACGCAATCACCATTCACTCCAATATTCTGAGGAGGTGAATGAGTAGGCCCCTCGGGGCCTTAATGCAAAGAAATAGGATTTCTTCCCAAGGGATCCTATCAACAATCGCTACCATACTTGTGCAGCAGTGTACCCTCAACATGATGAGGGTGTCGTCTCCAGGCGTTCGGCTCAGGTTCCTCGAACCCGAGTAGGCATGAAGAATCACCAAAGGCGATAGCCGGTTAACAGTGAGCAGGTTCTTATCTCTGCCATTTCTAGAGAAGTCCACCAACCTAACTTGGTGGCAATGAACGAGCAGGCACATACACCCATCCGTTTTAATTCCACTGTCCAGAAGACTCATCTGGAATCATCACGCCAATCCCGCCAGGAAATTCTGGCGGAGTACTATAGGATGGAACATATACCTGTTTATACATCATAAACTAGTCAGCAGGATCATCTAACTACATATGTTGGATCTCATCAAGCACGTTCGACGAAGTGCAATCAGCAGGCACAAACACCTACTAGTATTGATCAAGAGTACCAACAGTCTCACTTGGTAGCACATGGAGAAGTCATTCGGAAAGCTCCGGTGACAAACAGGACGCAGACTCAACTTTCTTCCCCCACACTTGACTACTATCAGGATTCACTGACAGAAAAAGGAGGAAAGAAGCAGGCACATACACCTACTCCAAGCACGGAATGGATGTATATCCCCATTCCGGCAGCTGAAGTCACCAAGCATATTCTATCAATGGTGAAAGAGCAGAAGAAAATCCCTGATCATATTCTGGATGCTTTCTAGGATATTATAATAGTTGCAGCAACATCTCAAGGAAAGACACACAAATCTATCCGTACTAGTGGAGTGACATATCAATATTTCACTCAGGAACAGAAACACGCATCTTTTTTATTCTAAGAGGGTTGTGGGGCATACTCCCCCATATCATACAGACAACCAAGTTGGGCACATAAACCTGATTTTATTAGAGATCGTCATCCTAACCTGGCCATCTATCCTCATCAGGTACATAAACCTGCTTAGAGCAGCCACATTCATCAACAAGTGGTTTCCATGGTGAGTAAAGAGGCGTCTAAGAAGAAGACCCGCCCAGCACAGTCAAGAGATCAAGAGCCAATCTGTAACAAGGCCTTGCTCAATGTTGGAGTTCTTGAAGCCCTCAGACAGTTATCTATTGGAATTCAAGATTCTACTACCTCATTTCCCATTAGTAGTAACATTAATTACGATGTTCTTCAACAGAAACTTCCTTATGAAGGCGTGCTTCATGAAAATTTGGTCGATCTCGAAGTTTCATCTTCATATGAGAGCCACATGAACCCTTTTTGTGGTCAGAAGACCATGGATCAAGAGATCTCATCTTTTTCTGTAACTCACCATGGTGGTCCACCTCATGATGATGAATTTCGCTGTGAAAGTCCTCTCAGAAGTAGTGATGCAAACTGCCTGTAATATGATATAGTGGAAAATGTTGTGCCGAGAAAGCCCTCTTATCTTGAGGCACTTGAAAATGCGAAACCAGTCATGTCTGATGCTTCATCACTAGCAAGTGAAATACTTTATCAATCAGAAGATAGCCCGAGGTGTAGGTCATTGTCCAAACTACCCCTAGGTCATTCATCTTCTAGTTTGATCGATGAATTCTCTACCAATCCTGTTGAATCCATTGAAGCAACAAAGAAGCACCAGCTCTGGTCAAAACCGGTAGAATATTCTTCATTGAATGATAAATTGGAAATACTGAACATGAGAAAACAACTGGCAAAGGGTTAAGTTCCTATCATGTTTTGGCCTTTGGTTGACTCTTAGTATGACATTCTAGAGATGTTGACGGAAGATGAGATTCATGATATTCGTCTCAACATATGGAAAACTCTTTGTCAGTTGAAAAAAAGAGTATTATATTATAATGAATATGAAAATCATATTAAGATAATAGAATAGTTATAACACCAAATTGACTTGGCATCTCTATCAGTCTCTCGATATCCAAAGGATGAAAAGTAGCAGAGATCCCTTCAACGTTCATGACTTGGCACACTAAGAAAATTGAGCCAGTTAATTTCCAATGCCTCATATGGTATTCATGTCATAGGATGGGGTGTTCGTGGATAACTAAATTTCATTATGTTCTCCAGTCAACAAAGCCCGCCGAAAATGGTTTCATGCAATGTTATTTCCCATGGCTGGCCCAAGTCAATGGGTTTTGTTTGTAATCAAAAGCTTTCACAAGAACACGCTTCAGCTAGTTCCTCTAAAAATCAAGAATATAGAGAACAAGTTGTTGAATTACTCATGCATCAAGCGAATGAGAATATTGAATAGGCCTCTCGTATGGAGCAAGCACATCATCATGTGACAGAAGTGTCAGAAATCATCCAATGGTCTTTCAAGCTTGGTGGTAAAAGTGGATGTCGATTGATACATCCAGCTAATGCCTAGACTAAGCTCCGCAAGATCAGGAGAGCTTTTAAGAAAGTCTCAAACATAGCATGTCAAGAGCAACCCCAACTCTCCAAACTGGGGACACTTTTAAACTAACCCTCAGAATCAACAAATAGGATTCGATGAGTTGAGCAAAGACAGCAGGAATAAACCTAGTCCACCAGACTGGGGTCTTTTTAAAATTATCAACCCCCTCCTTAGAGATATTCGGTCTTTTCTCGATTGGGGAAGAAGCCTCAAGAGGAACGAAGAGCCAAATTATTAGGAGATTCTCTCCAAATTACGGTTCGCCAAGAAGTTCCTAAGGGATCAATCCAACAAATGGAAATGTCTCGTCAGGGGCATGGCTGAAGAAAATATCACAAAAATGCTGATGGAATGGATGCAATGCATTATGCAACAATCAATGTCATTAATTCCATTTTTTGATCCACAAGATGAGGCTCACTCAGAGGGATCAGATGAAGGGGTTCTTGTTCAAGAAGTTGTACCCACAAACACAAATGAAGAAGGTGTGCGTACACGAAATCAAAGGTTTACCCAAAATATGGGTGTTCTTTCAAATAACCCACTTCCACCTCTATTAAAGGGATCAAACAATGGGAAGGGAAAGAATCAGGTTACATATCCTTCCTTTAGAGAAGGCCAATCGCTCTCACTAGAGAAAAGATTTGTGCAACAGGAGGAAAAAATGAAGTAATTTTGGAGGATGAATACAGAACTACTTGAGGGTAGTCTTCCTCCTAAGCGTGCTGGATTCAGTCATCCAAGGGAGTTTGTTGCAGCTATTGAGATGGATCAAAAATATCCTCCTCTATCAGTACACCCTCATAGGTCTAATCTTACAGGTCAAGTGCAACAACAATTGGCAGTGCTGCCATCAGTTGCAGTACCGGCAGCCATACCTATCCAAACTCCAGTCATTGCACCATCCACGTCCAAGTTCAACCGGATGTTTCTCAAAATTTAATTACTATCATTGAGTCATTAACAGCTCGGTTAGAGACTATGGAAGGGAAGCATGCACAGGTTCAACCAGAAAATAAATCTAACCCTGAATGGGTAGATTCAATCACTCCCTCATCGATTTTTGGGAACCCTATATTCCCTATTCTCAATGGATCAGGCGACCCAGAATAGCATTTGATGCATTACGTGTCTTGTCACGATCCTATGATGGGAACTCCAGAGCATTAAGAAGTAGTGAAACTCAGATTCTTCGTGCGAACCTTGCAAGGACCAACCTTTGTCTGGTACACAAGCTTGAAATCTCGGTCAATTACCAGATGAGAAGATCTCTGTCAACGATTTCTTCTTGAATTCATCTCATCTTTGCCAAAGACAACAGTTTTTTATCTTAAAAACTATAACCAAAGGGATAATGAAAGATTCTATGATTTCATTGCTCGTTGGAAGGGATTAACATATTCCCTGAGCTTAGCACTCTTTCAAGAGAAACTGTTTCCAATCTGTGCAGAAAATCTGCATGACGAATTACGCAAACCGTTGATCCATATGAATTACATAGGAGGGTTTTGAGACCTTACTTCAATCGATCAGAAGATTCAATTTTTCCTAGTAAAGACTAAGGATAAAGCTCCTGTAATTCCATCAGCTCCAGGAAGGATAATTGGTAATGTTGAGACTATTACAGTTATACTTAAACAAGCACATGTACCTGCTTCTACTTCAAAACATTCTTCTTCTCGAAGGGAACCACCTCCTGAGCATCAACAATAGAGGTCGTTTCGTCAAGACGATCAAAGAAATAAAATACAAAAACAATTTGATGAGTTGAAGAGTAAATTCTATTCTTTCAAAAATGAACAATTTCCTGGTTACTTCATTTCGGCCCTGGAGAATAATTTTGTTCAGGTGCCGAGGCCCAAGAGGAAAAAACGGAAAGAGATGAATATTGTCCCAATTATTTCCCATTTCATCAGATGTTGGGGCATCCCATCCAGGAGTGTTTTGTCTTTAAAGACTTTCTTGCAAAATATAGTCGACTCGGGACAAGTCAAACTAAAACGCTCTTCATCCAAGGTAGATTTTGTTACTGCTACAGTTCCAGGAGAAGAAGGCTAATTGAATGAAGTTAATAGAAAAAATGAGCAGAAATATGATGATTGGATGGTCAGAAAATTGATCAAATGAACTCATGCCATTTTGAGAACGCAATTGAAGAAATCAATTCTGTATTCTGCTATGGATGCCACAATAAAATCCTCATCAGAGGGAAAATCCTCAAAAGGGAGGAATAATTCCCATAAAGAGGAACAATTAGAAGAAGATGAGCATGTGTCAAAGCCTAAGCTATCTTTGACTCTGGCAGATTTCATTCCATCTACTTTGAAGCAATGAGCACCACACCACCAAATGGCATAGCCTAAATTGGCTAGTCAGGTAGAGTCTTTATCATATAAAGAGTTAATCTTTGGTTTTGTTAATGTGATTCACATAACATATCTTTATGCCAGTCGCAATTTCTATTTTGATGAGCCCGAATTCCCTATATCAAATAGAGGAATTACAAAGAGTTCTAGGGGTATGAGATACAGAGGAAGACGTGGATATCCCAGATGCCACTATTCCAATTCTACCGCTTCTAAAACAGTGTATGCAGCAGAAAATCATTGTAGAGCCCTTCAGCGAGCTCAGCAAGAACATGAAAGTTCTTCTACCAATAGAAAATTCAGTCCTGGGACAGTTATTTTGGAGGATCGGTTAGGGGTTCCATATTCATCCTATCAACAATTAAATACACCTAATCGCTATGATCTTACAAGGACAGGAATATCACCAACTCCTATTGCGATATAAGATGCATCAACCTCCAAAGCCTCAATTTCCAAGGCACTTACTAAACCACATGTTCCTGTTGGGAAACACAGACCTCTTGGTCAAAGTATGTTATATTGAAACACCCTGCCCAAGTACCACCCAAGTGATCAATTCTAGAAGCTTTGAATCTATCAAAAGATCTTCGGTAGGCACTCATAGAGGCTTTGTCAACTCCTCAGGAGTTTGAAACTGAAATTGATGCAGCTGAAGTCTATCACGTAGAGAATAATCCTGTGGAATTCCATGCAGTGATATCTTTCACAAATTAAGATGAAGATGATGTTGTGCATGGACATATTAGACCTTTGTACGTATCTATCAAGGGCAATGGCGTAGACATCCGAAGAGCTTTCATTGATAATGGTTCAGGAGTCAACCTCATCACCCTTCGTACACTTCGTCGATTGGGCCTCAAGGAATCTAATTTATCTCCTTCTACTATGATGTTACAAGGATATGATAAAAATGAACAAGAACCAATGGGTCAGATTACGCTCAGAACTCAGTTTGGAGATCTTGTATCCAATTCAGATTTCATGGTTGTTGATCAAGACTCAGCCTTCAACATCCTGCTTGGAAGACCCTAGCTACATCAACATGCCGCTATCCCTTAATCATATAATCAATGTCTCCAGTATTGTTTCAATGGTCATGTTGGGACATTGTATGGTGATAAGGCCCCGTTCAAAACATGCGAGTCTCAATACATTGAGGTAGAATTCTATCACATAAAGGGAAAGGATATATCCACAACCAGGGAGATTACCAAAGTTAATGCTCCATATGGTTTGGTAAAGATTCCAGTAAATCCATTTACACATGTGAGTATAGATTATGTGTTGCCTATCAGTCAAATTGACAAGATAGAACCAAATCAAAATACCCTTTTGGAAAGATCCATAATTTCAAATACGGCAATCGAGCCAGACAACATGGGAGAAATTTGTGATCCTCTAGGAAATGACAAAAGCTCAAATAGAGATGTCTTTGTTTCATCTGCTGAAATCCAGCAAGTCTATAGTTCGCCAACCAGGCCAAAATAATTAATAGCGATGTCAGAGGTGAACAATGATGTCGATTCTCAATCCATTATCTCCTCTTTATTACCCAAGGAAGACCCTTCATCATCAATTGGGTCGGAAGTGGAAGCCTCTTCTTCAAGATGTTCAAGTTTTAACATCTCTTATGATCATGGAAATTTTGCCTCATCATTTACTATGCAAATAGAAATGGAAGAAATGACACATGTTGAAGAAGAAGAGGAAGATCTCAGGGTTGCTCCTCCACCATATGAAGAGGGTATCTCTACCATCGTGGATGAACTCAGAGAAATAAATCTGGGTAAAAAAGAAGATCCCCGCCCCACTTTAATCAGTGCAGCCATGACTCTTGAAGAGAAAGAGATGTATATTTCATTTCTAAAGAAAAATAGAGATATATTTCCTTGTAACTATACAGATATTCCCGGGCATGATCCTGATGTTTCTAATCATCATTTGGGTTTACCAGAACAACATCAAGGATTTATGAAATCCGCGAGAAGAACACACCCAACTTATGCTTCCAAAATTGAAGCTGAAGTGGATAAGCTTATCAATGATAACTTCATCAGAGAAGTTCAATATTTCAAGTGGTTGGATAATATTTTCCCTGTGAAGAAGAAGAATGAACAAATTATACTTTGCATCGATTTCATAGATCTTAATCGGCATTGTCCTAAGGATGACTTCACAGTTCCGATTACAGAACTTTTAATTGATGCAACAGCTGGCTATGAAGAGCTTTCCTTCATGGATGGATATTCCGGATATAACCAAATCTGAATGGCCCCAGAAGATGAGGAATATACATCATTCAGGTCCCCTCAGGGTGTGTTTTGCTACCTAGTAATGCCCTGTGGCTTAAAGAATGCAGGTGCAACATATCAGTGTGTCATGCATCGAATCTTTAAGACCTTGTTATGGAATTTTTTTGAATGTTATGTGGATGATTTTGTGGAAAAATACAAACAATGTTTTAATCACTTGGATGATTTAAAAGTCATATTCCGCAAGCTTCGTCAACATAATTTGAAGATGAACCCCTTAAAATGTTCTTTTGGGATATCCTCAGGAAAAGTTCTCAGTATTTTTGTACACCATCATGTTATTGAAGTCGATCCGGAGAAGAAAAATTAAATCCTTCATATGTCACCACCTCGAAATTTGAAAGAATTAAGAGAACTTCAAAGACACTTAGCCTATATTCGGTGTTTCATCACTAATTTAGCCGGAAAAATTTTACCATTCACCAAATTGATGAAGAAGGGAGTCACTTACCAGTAGACTGAATAATTTCAAGAGGCATTCGATATTCTCAAGAAATACCTCTTGAGTCCACCGGTACTCATTCCACCTGTTGAAGGAAGAACACATATCCTCTACGTGACAACTTTATAACGATCATTGGGTGTCTTTCTTGCGCAGAAGAATGATGCTGGGAATGAAAACAGCCTCTACTACCTCAGTCGGACTATGCATGAAGCAGAAACCCAGTATTCAAGTATTGAGAAGTGCTGCCTGGCATTAATATTTGCAATTCAGAAGTTGAGACACTACCTACAACATCACGAGGTGCAATTGGTGTCTCGCAATAACCCGCTCAAATTCATCCTTAGTCGTCCAATGCTTACAGGACGTCTGGCAAGGTGGGAAGTTATTTTGCAGCAATTAGACATTCTTTATGTGTCTCAAAAGACAATAATGGGCCATGCTCTGGCTGATTTCCTGGCTAAACACCCTTCAGTGGAAGAAACATGTTCAGATATTGAACTCCCTGATGAGGAAGTCTTCTCTATTCAAGAAAGCCCTCAGGCATGGGAAATGTATTTTGATTGTTCTTCTAGAAGTCCAATTGGGAGGAAAATGGAAATCCTAAATTCAACGAAGTTGTCTAAGGAATTGTGCACATTTCTCTAGAAAAGTAAGTGTTACCTTCTTCCTTTATATTGTGGGAAGGTGGTACCAATAATGAAGGAGAATACCAAGCTCTCATCACAGGCTTGGAATTGGCGCTTCAATCACAAGTGAATCACTTAAAGGTGGAAGGTGATTCAGACCTGGTAATCAAACAAGTGAATGAGGATTATGCCATTAGAAAAGAAGAACTAAACCCTTTGTATGATTGCGTCAGAGATTTAATGTCATAATTCCCTTCTGAACTGACATTTTCTTATGTCCCAAGATCACAAAATGCTCAAGCTGATGCGCTGGCTAATATAGCCACAACTCTGAAAGATCCAAATTGGGACGAGACAACCATCAGTATTGCCCACCATCGCGAAATTTCACCTTATGTTTGAATCAGAATAGAGGAAATTAATGAAATTATTCCCATTCCTGAACTGTATGGTCATACTACAGGATGGATGTCCCCTATCAGGGAATACCTTCAAAATGGAACAATTCCACCTGATAGAGCTAAGAAAGAACAAATCCAGCGACATGTGGTCAATTTTACTCTTTATGATAGCCCAAATCACCTAGGCAAAATTATCTACAAACGTGGTTTTGATGGAGTTCTCTTCAGATTCAATGATGGTGAAGAGACAATGGCTGTCATGAAAGAAGTGTATGCAGGAGTCTGTGGTTCCCACCAGTCTGGACATAGACTGTCTAATCAAATTCGAAGGTTTGGATACTTTTGGCCTTCAATGATACAATATTGGGTTGATTTCACAATGAAATTTCATTCATACCATGTACATGCCAATTTCATTCATCAACCTCTAGAGTTGATTCATACAACTAAATACTCATAGCCATTTTCCACAAGGGGAATAGATGTGGTGGGACCTTATCCTTCAGCTACGGCCATGTAGTTTATGTATATTCTTACTCCTACTGATTTATTTTCCAAATGGGTAGAGGAAATACCTCTTAAGGAATTCAGTTCTAAATGTATTGTTAGCTTCATCATGTCTAACATCCTTACCAGATTTGGTGTCCCTCATACCATATTGACGGACAATGGCACAAACATCGGTTCATCCGAGGTGAAGAAGTTGTATAAAGAATACAACATCAAATCCAACCATTCATCTCGGTATCATGCTGTGGACAATGGCCAGATAGAACCCTTCAATAAAAATCTTTCAAATATACTGCAAAATATGGCCGATAAAGATAAAAAATCAGGGCCTGATAAACTCTTTCATGCTTTATCGGCTTATCGGACAACCACCCACACTGAAACGCGGTCAACTCCATATTCACTGGTATATGGAACGGAATCTGTCTTTCCCATTGAAGTTAAACTACCCTCGCTCAGTGTAGCCATTTGTGATCAGTCATCTACAGATGAACAATATGAAAAGCGATTGAATGAATTGGAATGGTCAGATGAGAAAAGATTGTGCACTTTTCACCACATGGAAGTCTATCAGAATCGAATAGCACGAGATTTCAACAAATAAGTTCATCTTCATTCATTCACCCAGAGATAATTGGTATTAGTTATCAGAACTCCAATGATACCAAGAAAGAAACCTCCCAAGCTTGAGCCAAAATGGGAAGGACCTTACTCAATACATATGGTCTACTCTAATGGAGCTTATTCTATAATCTCAAGGTATGGAGAACTCATCACTACTCTAACCCATTATAGATTTCTGAATAAATATTTTGTATGAACACAAAATACAGCAACGGTCCATGCATACGACCTTAAACTATTTTCATGTCCCTTTCATCCAACATGACGTTAAACTGCACCATCCAGGGTCAATGCATATGACCTTAAACTATTCGCAATTTCGTCCAAGATGACGTTAAACTATGTCCTCATTTATCATCCTTGCTATATGACGTTAAACTATATAGAAGTCCCTTATGTCCAGCAAGATGTTAAACCGCATAACCAATGGTCCATGCATACGACCATAAACTATTGGCACTTACGTCCAACATGACGCTAAATTGTATAATCCATTTTTTGTCCAACATGACGTTAAACTATGAAAAAGTCCCTAATACATCCAACATGATGTTAAATGGTGTACTCTTTTGTCCTCACTGCATGACATTAAACTACACAGTCCCCCTTTTGTCCAACGTGACATTAAAACTACATAGTCCCTTTATATGTCCAACATGACATTAAACTGTGCATCGTTACGGTTGTTGTCACCTCTTGTTTCTCACACCGAGTATGATTCACATGAGCTTAGAGAAAACTTCAACCATAACACTCTCTCTATGCTTCTAACCATGTGTAAGTCCCACCACTATTTTTAGGTCGTTTTCCCCAAGTAAAACTTGATCACTAATTCATTCTTTAATTGAACTATATAGACTTTGATCCATGCCTTCTAGGATGGGTAGGTAGGCAACCTCCCATAGTTCAAGCCCAAAACCAATCTCTTCAAATCGGTTCACCTCCATCTCATATGATGTGGATTAGTGAAACCGCCCCTATAATCAAAATCTTTATATTGGGTCACTTTCGTCCTTGCAATACGACGTTAAACTATACAACACTTTTGTCCAGTAGGACAATAAACTAAATTTTTTTTTGATACCCTCACCTGAGAGGGAATCATTGTTTATATTGATTTTCAATCATTTTTATTTCAAAGACTATGTGAATACATGGAAATACCTAAAACTTTTATATTGGGTTAAACCATCATTGACTAAAATACCATTTCACCCTTCACATGTATGAACCTAATTGGTACAGAGGGTAGTTATAGAACTATGTGGGCTTGATTCCCATCCTTATGGGATACGTAGGAAAGTTTGAGTGTCCCTCAAATCCAGCCCCAAGTCTTTGGGCCTAACCCCAAATTCCAATTTCAGTCCCTTGGCTGAAAAGTCCCCATGAAAACACAAACTGTGTATTTATTATAATGGTTCGAGCTCTATGACCCTAAACTAAGATCTCTTATACATTCGTCCCGCATGATGTTAAACTGTTGTTCAAGAACTACATATGTCTTGATTCCCATCATTACGGGATACATAGTGAAGACCAACATTTGAATTCAAGACCCTTCCACAACATGATTATGGTTAGCATTGATCTGTGTATTTCTGTATACATTTGGACTATACCCATCTTTATGTGTCGTATTCCTAAACTTAAATATTTTCAGATATTCATAACCCTTTTCTTAACTTCTAATCACAAAAATTATTAAAATTCTGAGAGTTCTTTTGCCTGACCATGCAGCACGAGCCCTTAGGCGGCCTTGCATAAACATTCTATAGAACGGACCTGTCATCCAAAAGATTCTCTTATTTGACTATGCAGCCAATTCCCTTAGGTGGAACTACATAATTTAACCCCCTAACGGGTTTTCTAAATAGTGGTAACTTTATTCTCAGGAGGAAAGTCCTATTTTGTCTTTATAGGTCTTGATAATATGTAGGGATCCAAAAAAATAGCCATCCTTAACATATTTGTCCCATATCCTTTTTCATGATCTGAAAGTATTAAAGTCTATGGTGTATATTCTCCCTCCCTACGTTTGGGTCAGACCTTCGTAGGAGTGATATACATCCAGTTCTTCGATAATCATGTTTGTAAATATATTCTTCATATTCAAGTACCTCTTTCCATACAACACATTATATACTTTTGAAAATTTTGAATCTCCATAAACATTCACTGGATTTCTTAGCACTAGGAAAGTAAATTTCTGAGAGTTCTTTTGCTTGACTACGCAGCAAGTGCCCTTAGGTGGCCTTGAATTAGTAGTCTACATAACAGACCTATCATCCAAAAGATGTTATTTATTTGACTATGAAACCAATGCCCTTAGGTGGCCCTACATAATTCAACCCCCTAACCAGTTTGTTAAATAATTGTAACATCATTCTTGGGAATTACTTCTTCTAATGCCTTTTAGCTCTTTTTCATATAATTCCCCATACTCAAATATTCTTAAGTCATATTTTACATATTTTCCCTCATACTTGAGTATGGTATTATGTTTTCAGATAAATTGTCAAGGAATTTAGTCAATTTTAATCCATTTCGGTCAAAACTATTTCACCTTAAACATTAGCCTCTTTATGTCTGACATGAATGAATTTAAAATACCCACAAAAGACAAAGGAACTATGAATAAAAGTCAAGTTCCAGCTCACTAAACATATATTTTGTATGATTTTGGTAATATTGATCAATTAAGAGATTCAAAGTTTGTAGGGTTATATATAATAATCCTAGTAAAAATCAAACTATGCCCACTAGGCCCGTTGGATTAAGTAAATTTATAGCAGATATAAAAAGATAATGTAGGTACAATTGATTGACGGTGAAAGTGTTATTCATTGATGCACAAGTGTTAGAAGGACATTCACAAACTGGAGTCTCTTCTCTTTTTCGTAAATTACAGGAGGCTGTCAAAATAAATCTTCACTTGATGTACAACATCCCAAGCTTCATCATCATGTACTTGAAGCACATGCACCTAACCAAATTCACTTGTTTTAGCTTGATAGAGTGATTTTATGGCATCTACAATGGCTTTCATACCATTTTTTTGAGCTCCCTCTAGTGAATTATTGAGTTGGTCAAGTTCCCCACTAACAACATCTAACTGTTGCTGGAGGTGAAACTTTTGAACAACTTTATCTTTGATCTTATGCTTCAGCTCCTTCATCTTGGCAGCATAGTCAGCCTCATCTCGGGATACCACAGCTTCAAATTCACTGATATAGACTGAAAGCTTCACCCTGTTCAGATCTTCATAGCACTTTTTCTCTTGCACCCTTCATAAGATGACTTGTTTCACCGCGGAATGTATCTCTTGGTATCCAAAACTTCCAAGTCCTACCATGAAAAACTGGGACAACAATCAGGAAATATTTGATGATAGCTCGTCAAGAGAAACTTAAGATATTATTTTACATATGTTGTTCCATGCCTTGCGTTGTGAAAAGATGATCTCCATAAGCACCTCCGAGTCTGATTTGACATCATCATCACAGGGGGGCACGTAATCTGGGATTAATGCACTTAAGGAAGTGCCATGTTCTACTCCTTCCCCCCTGATCCTGGTTGATTCACCTTCTACTACTGTTTGGGCAGAGGTTGAGACTTCACCTCCAGTTCTATCCATTGAAGTTGATAGCTCTGTTTGATCAATTAAAAGTATGGTTAGTTTCATAAAATAATGGAAGTTGGTTGTCTATCTTGAAAACTTAGTACAATCATTACCTAAAAGTAGATCAGCAGCTTGAGAATACTCCTCCCCATCTTTCCCAGTTTCTACAGGATCTTCAAGATGGTTCTGAAGAGGGTTTACCGGGTTTAGCTCCACTTGAGCTAATGTTTCTACAATGGTAGGGTTGACATCAATGTCCACAACCTCTTCAGGCATTGGCAGTTCAGGAGTTTCTATGGATGGAACTGCATATTATATTCAGCCATGATTAAAAGTTTAAATTATAAGAAAATTTAATGGACTAAGGATAACACTCATGCCCAATGTCTTCTAAATCACATGACAATTTAGCATGATCATAAAATTCTTCGAAAGACATGCCCCAATTCATCATTTCATCCAATGATATTTCAAAATCCTAGTTAGCCTCACCAGTGGGAGCATTTGATGTGTCCTCTTAGAGACCCTCATTCTACGGACCTTGACCCTGGAAAGCTTCTTTAGGAAGGATGGCAGATTCAATTTCCGCAGGCGTCAATGATTCTAGTGCAGGTTCTTCTCCACTTATAGCAGCATCAGGATCAGTACTGCAAATAGATGTTGGCTCTTTTTCAAGAGGAACCAAGTCAGCCTGAATTTTCATTTGTTCCACAGCACCCTCTGTGGTCATCAAAGGAGGATCAGTCCTTTCCCTCAGAGGGGAAATTGAAGAAGCCCCTGAAATCCCAAGGAAAATGAGAAATCTTTTTCATGGTTTAAAATTCATGATTATCTGAAGGGCTTACAACTACTGATAAAGCTTTTAGCGGTGGACTTCCCCCTTCTTCGCCTTTGTCCTTTTAGCTTTTTAGGAGTATCATAAGTCTCCCTTATAGGCACCTAAAATGGAGAATGGAAGTCCATGTCCAACTCCTAATTCATGGCCTGCTGTCCTCGAGATATCTCGCTCGGTTCGCGAGGAGATTCATCAGCAGCCCCGATGGCAGTACCACCAAGGCTATATTTTGGAGAAGGAACCTCAGTAGTTCCTTTCTTTGAAAACTGCAAGATGAATAAAATAACTCCCTTATGTAACAAATATTTGACTGAAATCAAGTTGCAAAGAGAATAAGGAATGAAATATTACATCTTCAAGAGCCACGTAATCATGACACTCCTCATCAGTCCCCTCAGCGGTGCCACGATCAATCAATTCCTTCACCCGCTTGGTGACAGGAATGGACTCATCAATGGCATAGATGAGCATTTCCATATCTCCGATATAAATCTACACTTCATCGGAGTTATTCTCAAAACTGATGTCTGTAGAAGCCAGAAGATTCCCTATTCTAGGGAGGTGTATCCCCTTGCATAAATCTATCTAGGCAGTTTCAACACCACAGTATAAACTCTGCCATGTCTGGATAGCCTCTGGTATTAGATATGAAGGATGTGAGGAAGGTCCTACAATATTTGATTTTAGTTTCTTCCCGGCTCATGCAACTATAGATATAGAATAAGAAAGTAAGACTCATTGCTTTATAAAGTAATAGTGATTAAAGTACCCCAATGAAGTAACTCACCAGGAGTTGATGGAGTGGGTCTTTTGATTCTGACTGGAGAATTATATCGGGCACGAGGCCGCTTTTCCACTTGTTGCGCCTCATCATCCCCATCTTGGGAATCTGGTGGACCAGTCCTAGAGGAGGAATCTGGCGAATCAGCTTCATGTGGGGAAGCATCACCTTCATGAGGGAGGTTTTCTTTTTCTATAGTCCTCTTACTTTTTCCCACCTGATAAACTGGGTGATTCAGTACCCCTTTAGGGTATGATGATATCTTGTCACGACCCATCCTCAGCGCCCGTGCCGTGACTACCCCAAGCCCGCCTTCCATAGGCCAGGGGCTGGCGACTAGCACCAAAGGCTTAAAATTCCGATAACTGGGAAGGCATTGCCTTTGTTAAAGAAAACAAGCACCATAGAGTAAAAGCAGAAGAAAAACACTAAGTAAAAAAGAAATGCTGAAAAGTAAATGGGCCAGAATACAAACCCAAAAGAAATTACGACTACAACTGAACAAGGTACAACAGCAAAAAGACAAACAGCTGGAAGAAGGAAGCAGCTCCTGGTTCGTCCTCCTTAGATCCTACCTGAAGGGTAGGTACAGATAGCGCAGCTCCTGGTCGCCCACCACGGATCCTACCTGAAGGGTAGGTACAGATATCCTCCTCCACGCTCTCATCTGTCAACCTCCTCTGTGAGTCGTCACGTCATGTAGTCCACCTCTGGGTACTGACTCGTCGTGTAGTCCACCTCCGGGTACAGACCAGTCCTCGAACACTCGGCCTCCGTCAGCACTGCCCGTCGTCTGCAACCAACACAACGAGGTGCGGGCATAGCCCGTGTAGGGGTGAGTATAACGATACTCAGTAGGGACACCGAGACCCTCAAGGTCTCACTAAACCAACAAGGATAACCACAAGAAGATCTCAATAGATAACCTCTACTTAGATATATTCCCATACATATACCTAAGTTATCAAGTAGCCCATCTCAATCATGAGGAAACACAAGGATTGTGAAATCAACGGATTACCACTACCCAGGTATATGCCCATACATATACCTAAGTTATCAAGTGACCCATCTCAATCATGAGGAAACACAAAGGTCAAAAGTCTCATCTCAAACCAGGATCTTCATTATCGAAACCGTAACTGCTAAAGAGCTTCGTCTCTGGAGTGTACAGTGGTCCTGTCACGACTCCGAGGTACTGCTCACTAACCTAAGACTGCTGAGGTACTCCTCCTATCGAGTACCGCGGGCCTGCCACCTCACACAGTAGTGCTTCCCGTCGGGGTCTACCACTCAAACACAGTAGTGCTCCCCTCTCATAGCCTACAGAGTTACTCCTCTTGTCGAGTACCGAGGGGATGCCACCTCACATAGTAGTGCTCCTCCACTGTGGGTCTTCCACCTCACAATGTAGTGCTCCCCACTGGGCTACGTAAGTCACTTTGAATCGAATCGGACAAGTAGTCTTCAGGTCTCTGCCGGCTACACGGTCTCCGTACTCCGTACACTCGTCTCTGGGAGGGTCCGCTCCACGATCTACAAGTCGATACTCCAAGTATCTCAAAGTCCCACGAAGAAGTATCTCAAAGGACCACCTCGTCATAGGGGTCTCAACGCAACAGTCGGCGTGTCAATCGGACGCCCGGTCTGTGAGTTATTAGCATTTTCATCCCCGGGGCCCGGTTGGTTTCGTGTATGAACCAGTCTGGCCATAACTCAATTATACCCCGAACACTCATAGGGTATAATCATAGGGACCGTTTCTCAACGTGATCAACAATGCCGCTGATGGTTCGTCAAACGGACGTCTGGTCAGAAAGATATCATCTTTTCCATTCCAGGGGCCCAGTTGTATTTCGGGTACAATCCAACCCGGCCGTATCTCAACTGCATCCAAAACTCGGGCGATGTATGACAAATGTTCCATCTCAACAAGATGAAAACAACGAGACAGACGGTGCGTCAATTGGACGCCCGGTCTGTGAGTTATTGGCTTTTTCGTTCCAGGGGCCCGGTTGGTTTCGTGAGAGAACCAACCCGACTGCACTCCGACGACATCCAAATCTCGAGCGGAGTTAGCCAAAAGATCTGTCTCACTTAGAGGAAATCAACAAAGTCGAAAGCATGTCATTCAGACGTACAGAACTAAGGTTACGAGCGTTTTCGCTCTGAGGGCCCAGTTGGTATCGTGTACGAACCAACCCGGCCGAACCCAAAGTTCTCCGAAACCTTGCGTGCGATATACGGAAATGTCCGTCTCGATCCAAGGATCGTGTTTTCGCTGACGGCGAGTCGTTTGGAGGCTCGTAGCTCATGTTACTCGCATTTGACCTTAAGTGGTCTGAAAACGGGGGTCTAGGCCCGGGCTGACCTGGCCCGACCCCCCTGGGTCGGCCGGAATCGGGTCGACCCGAACCAGGTACGACCCGGCTGGGCCCGGCCCGACCCGGCCCGGTCCGGCTCGGTCTGGTTCGGTCCGGCCCGACCGGCCGGCCGCGGCTCGACCAGCGCGGCCGAGCGGGCACGCGGGCGGGGCGCGCGGCTCCCCCGCCCTTCACCGTTGATTGAGGGCGGCGGTTCGCCGGCCGCCCCCTTTCCGGCAGCGCACTGCCGCCGCCTTCCTCGGACCACCGGACGCGCTCCGTTGGTCCGTTCCTTCTACCGTCTTCGCCTATGGTCCCCCCGGGACGCCACCTTCACTGCAAAGGGATTCAAACGAACAAACGACATGCTTCGTCATCGCCCGTCAAGCCGCCCATCAAAAAATGAAACGCGCCGTCTTCGTGGTTCTCCGGCACGGCGTGCTGGCGCCGCGCCCCTTCGCCGTGGCCCAGCTCCGTCCGCGGATGTCTTCGGTTTCTCCGACGCAGCACAATGGCGTCGCGTCCTTGTTCTTTCTTTTCCCGGCGCGGCATGACGGCGTCGCGTAATACTTTCCGTCTGATTCTCGCGTGGTGTGACGACACCACGTCATTCCACTCCATCCACAAGAATCAAACATGAACATAGGAGGGGGGGTTTGGCCATGTTTGTGCGGTCTGGCCCCCCTCTCGTTAAATGATAACATATAGTCTAAAAATCCACGATGATTGATAAAATAGAATCATGAATGGGAAATAAATAAATTAACAATAAATCCCCTACCTCGGTTTCAAGATCGGAGCACATCGACGAGTTGCGGAAGACGAGCGTCGCGGGGGTCGGGCGTCGCGGGAGAATGTTGACGTCGCGAAGCGAGGATTTGAAGTCGTTGATGGTGATTTCATTGCGGAAAACCGTCGCGGAAGAGACGGCATGGAAGGAGAACGTCGCGTCGCGGATATGGTGTTGCGGAAGAACCGTGTTCTTCGGCGGAGAAGTTCTTCGTTGAAGAATGGTGTTCTTCGCGTTCTTCGTCGATGTTGAAGAAGGTGTTCCTTAGCTTTTTCTCCAAAGAGATCTCAAACAACCCAACACCAACCCCTAATAAAATAAGTTCAAAACTTATTTTATTAACACAACAAAGCATTTGAAATTCAATTGTTTGAATTTCAAAAACTTACATGTAACTCACCAAATTAAATACAACAAGTTGTCAAATATTAAAGAAGGTGAGTTAATGGGGTGTTAGGAATGCGAGGGGTTAAGAGGGGTTAGGGACTTTGGGAAAATATGAAAAGGTGGGGGGTTTTTGTGGGCCCCACCCTTTTAATTATCCACACATGGGAAGTTGGGTGGATGTGGACCCCACCACCAACTTGCCATGGGAGAAACTAACCACCTTGAAAAAGAAATAAAATTCACTTAACAATTTTATATACTTTTTAATTAAACCCCATTAATTAAATTCTCCTCCCGCACAAACGCTACTACGGTAAAGGTTCCCTTAAGCAATTACCGGTGTTGCGAGTTCATCGGTGCCATCAGATTTCAATTCCGAGCACCGGTTCAAAAGATAGAAAAAACTCGTTTGCTCGTTCACTGAACGTACCTGAGCCAAACTTCAGAAATTAATTCCGGGCACACCGGGCCTCGGAATCAGGTGCCGTCAGAAACTGCGTTCTTGTAAAATTCCAAAAAAAATTAAGAAAAAAATTTCCTTGAAATTTCTGGGTCTTTACATTACTCCAACCACAGGGCTTTACGTCCCCGTAAAGCTTCACCACAAACTTAGGGAAACAAAGGCGGTACTGAGCACGCATCTGAGCCTCCGGCTCCCATGTGCTCACCCGGAGGTTACCATGCTGCCATAGAATGTGCACAAGAGGAATCGACCGTCCTCTTAGGATCCGCTCCTGTCGATCCTCGATCCCCACAGGAGCCTCCGTGAAAGACACCCCATCGCCATCATCTAGCTCCTCATGGTCGATGATATGCAGAGGGTCGAGCACGTATCTCCTCAGTTGAGATACGTGGAAAACGTCGTGCACCTAGTGCAACTGAAGTGGATGGGTCAAGCGGTAAACCACCTCGCCTACCTAGATGAGGACCTAGAAAGGTCTGTTGAACCTCGGAGATAACTTGACTCTCTGGCCACATCTCCGTAAACCTCGTCGAGGTGAGACTCGTATAAGGAAGTGATGGTCATCCTCGAACTCTAGCAGCCTCCAAGTCCTGTCAGCATAAGGCTTCTGTCAGCCCTGTTCCGTCCTCATCCGCTCTTGGATGACCTGGACCTTCTCTAGTCTCACAAGAGCTTCTATGATTTATTCCTTGCTGATAAGAGAAATCTGATCTCATCCCCTGGATGAACCACATTTGTTGCCTAATACAGTCAATCCTGACATGAATGATGCATTCATGCCATGGATGACGTCGTAAGTCCTCGACGTAACTACAAAGAGATCCAACTGTCACTCTCACCTCCAAGGGTCGAGTCACACTGTCGGCATCAGTGTGTGGTCACTAAGTCTCCTTCAGTAGAAAACTCAAATGTCAGGGTCAAGTCAACAGTCTTAACCGGGACCACTCTGTATCAACCAATCAAAAGGACAGGAAAGCAAACAAAGATAAGTGTCTTTTTATTATTGCATCTCATAGTATAGGACACAAAGAAACTACAGACAAACATCAACAAAACCAGAAGCAACAGGATCAATAGCCTCCAGGTCGGAAGCTAGTCTCGCTCCTGTCCATCTGCTTCCGGAGCTCCATGACCATAGGCCTTAGCTGCCTGAAGCTGAGCTCTCCCATGTCCTCCTGTCCCCTGCGGTCTGCCCTAATCGAACCTCTAACTCTGCCTAGGAGGTTCTTCATTTAACTGCTGGTCATCTGCATGGCGGGTCGGACAGTCACGTGCTATGGGACCAATTCCACCGCATGATTAACACTTCATGACAGGTCTGGCTGTATCACTTCCCTTGGTGCCTCGCACTATCGACCCTGAGTCACGCGGTCGACCACCTATAGGTCTGGTCCTCTTAGACCCCTACGTCATCTGTCTACTACCCGCTACAGAAGACTCTGCCGCATGTCGACTAGTGGTGGGTCCTGCTGCTAGAGATTGCTCAGCAAGGAAACTCTCCACTAAGAGGGCTCGATCCAACACTCCTATCTGCGTCGGAATGTTGTGCGATACAACCGAAGATCTGATCTCCCGCCTGAACCCCTGCTCGAAGGTTCGGGCCCTGAAGAACGGGTCTCGTACCATATCTGTGGAGTAGCGCGAGAGGTCTGTGAATCTTGCTGAGTACTGCACCACTGACATGCTGCCCTGCCGCAACTGAAGTAGCTCCTGTATACGCACTGCTCGTAGGGTGGCTGGTACAAACTCTGCCCGGAACAGGCTCTCAAAGTCTTCCCATAGAAGTGTCGCCTCATCATGCATCTGAAGCATCATGCTCCACCACCTGCCCGCTGCTTCCTGAAGAAGGCTGGCAGCAAAGATCACCATGAAGTCTGTCGGTGTCCCCACTAGCCTGAAGACTCTCACCACAACCTCCAGCCAATCCTCAGCCGCCTGCGGGTCCATCTCTCCCCGGAACCTGGGTGGCCTCTGGCGTTGGAACTCATGCAGTGCACTCAAGTGGCGTGCATCGCCTACTGCTGGGACTAGTGGAATCGGTGGCCCAACGTATAGTAGTACCGCTGGTGCCTCCGCTGGTGCCTCAACTGCAAGAGGGACCTGCACCGATGCCTCGTCGCTCGACAGTCTGTCAGCACGCACATCCCTCTGGGCTCTAGCTGGTCGTTCGTGAAAAGGCATCCTGAAAGAAACATCGTGACACGGTCAAACGTTTATACCTGGTGAGCTGACCTTGTTTGAGCTGTTTTAATGGAAAACTATTGAAACACACACGCAATCAGTGTTTTCGTGAACGAAGTTGGAAATCAGTTGTCAGGGTCCTGGTGTATGGATACGTCGGTCACCCGCACCAATACTGGACTCCCTGAACTGAAGACCACACTCGGTACCCTTATCACTATTGCTTCATAGAAAGAAAATATCAAAGTTATATGTTCTGCGGTAGAACCGACTCCTCTGATACCAATTTTTCAAGACCCGTCCTCGGGGCCCGTGCCGTGACTACCCCAAGCCCGCCTTCCATAGGCCAGGGGCTGGCGACTAGCACCAAAGGCGTAAAATTCCGATAACTGGGAAGGCATTGCCATTGTAAAAGAAAACAAGCACCACCGAGTACAAGCGGAAGCAAAACACTAAGTACAAAAGAAATGCTGAAAAGTAAATGGGCCAGAATACAAACCCAAAAGAAAGTACAACAACAACTGAATAAGGTGCAATAGCAAAAAGACAAACAGCTGGAAGAAGGAAGCAGCTCCTGGGTCGTCCTCCTCGGATCCTACCTGAAGGGTAGGTATAGATAGTGCAGCTCCTGGTCACCCTCCACAGATCCTACCTGAAGGGTAGGTAGAGATAGCCTCCTCCACGCTCTCATCCGTCAACCTCCTCTGTGAGTCGTCACATCGTGTAGTCCACCTCCGGGTCCTGACTCGTCGTGTAGTCCACCGCTGGGTACCGACCAGTCCTCGAACACTCGGCCTCCTTCAGCACTGCCCGTTGTCTGCAACCAACACAACGAGGTGCGGGCATAGCCAGTGCAGGGGTGAGTATAACGATACTCAGTAGGGACCCCGAGACCCTCAATGTCTCACTAAACCAACAAGGATAACAACAATAAGATCTCAACAGATAACCTCTACTTAGATATATGCCCATACATATACTTAAGTTATCAAGTAACCCATCTCAATCATGAGGAAACACAAGGATTGTGAAATCAACGGATAACCCCTACCCAGGTATATGACCATACATATACCTAAGTTAACAAGTGACCCATCTCAATCATGAGGAAACACAAAGGTCAAATGTCTCAGCTCAGACCAGGATTTTCATTATCGAAACCGTAACTGCTGAAGAGCTCCGTCTCTGGAGTGTACAATGGTCCTGTCACGACTCCAAGTTACTTCTCACTAACCTAAGACTGCTGAGGTACTCCTCCTGTCAAGTACTGCGGGCCTGCCACCTCACACAGTAGTGCTTCCCGCCGGGGTCTGCCACTCAAACACAGTAGTGCTCCCCTCTCATAGCCTACAGAGGTACTCCTCTGGTCGAGTACCGCGGGTCTTCCACCTCACATAGTAGTGCTCCTCCGCTATTGGTCTACCACCTCACAAAGTAGTTCTCCCCACTGGGCTACGTAAGTCACTTCGAATCGAATCGGAAAAGCAGTCTTCAGGTCTCTGCCAGCTACACGGTCTTCATACTCCGTACGCTCATCTCTGGGAGGGTCCACTCAACGAGCTATAAGTCGATACTCCAAGTATCTCAAAGTCCCACGAAGAAGTATCTCAAAGGACCACCTCGTCATAGGGGTTCAACGCAACAGTCGGCGCGTCAATCAGACGCCCAATCTGCGAGTTATTAGCATTTTCATCCCCGGGGCCTGGTTGGTTTCATGTGCGAACCAGTCCAGCCGTAACTCAATTATACCCCGAACACTCATAGGTTATACACATAGGGACCGTTTCTCAATGTGATCAACAACGCCGCTGACGGTTCGTCAAACGGACGTCCGGTCAGAAAGATATCAGCTTTTCCGTTCCAGGGGCCCGGTTGGATTTTGGGTACAATACAACACGGCCATGTCTCAACTGCATCCAAAACTCGGGCAAAGTATTCCAAAAGTTCCATCTCAACAAGAGGAAAACAATGAGACAGACGATGCGTCAATCAGACGCACGGTCTGTGAGTTATTGGCTTTTTCGTTCCAGGGGCCCGGTTGGTTTCGTGAGCGAACCAAACCGACTGCTCTCTGACGACATCCAAACCTCGAGCGGAGTAAGTCAAAATATCCGTCTCACTTAGAGGAAATCAACAAAGTCGACGACACATCATTCGGACGTTCGGAACTCAAGTTACAAGCGTTTTCGCTCCGAGGGCCCGGTTGGTTTCGTGTACGAACCAACCCGGCCGAACCCAAGTTTCTCCGAAACCTTGAGTGCGATATACCGAAACGACCATCTCGTTCCAAGGATCGTGTTTCAGCTAACGGAAAGTTGTTTGGAGGCCCGTAGCTCATGTTATGGGCATTTGACCGTAAGTGGTCCGAAAACAGGGGTCTGGGCCCGGGCCGACCTGGCCCGACCCCCCCTGGGTCGGCCCAAACCGGGTCCAACCCGGCTGGGCCCCGCCTAGCCCGGGCCGGTCTGGAGCGGTCCGGTTCGGTCCGGCCCGACCGGCCGGCCGCGGCTCGGCCAGCGCGGCCGAGCAGACACGCGGGCGGCGCGCGCGGCTCCCCCGCCCTTCGCCGTTGATTGAGGCCGGTGGTTCGTCGGCCGCCCCCTTTCCGGCAGCGCACCACCGTCGCCGGTCGCCGGCGCCGCCGCGCTGTTGTGGCTCGCCGCCGCCGCCTTTCGCGGACCACTGGACGCGCTCCGGTGGTCCGTTCCTTCTGTCGTCTTCGCCTATGGTCCCCCCGAGACCCCACCTTCACTACGAAGGGATTCAAACTCCCAAACGGCCTGCTTCTTCGTCGCCCGTCAAACCGCACGTCAAAAAATGAAATGCGCCATCTTAGTGGTTCTCCGGGGCGGCGTGTTGGCGCTGCGCCCCTTCGCCGTGGCCCAACTCCGTCCTCGGATGTCTTCGGTTTCTCCGACGCGGCGCGACGGTGTTGCGTCCTTGTTCTTTATTTTCACGGCATGGCGTGATAGCGTCACGTAATACTTGTCGTGTGATTCTCGTGTGGTGCGACGACACCACGTCATTCCGCTCCATCCATAAGAATCAAACATGAACATAGGAGGGGGGTTCGGTCGTGTTTGTGCGGTCCGGCCCCCCTCTCGTTAAATGATAACATCTAGTCTAAAAATCCACGATGATCGATAAACTAGAATCAGGAACGGGAAATAAATAAATTAACAATAAATCCCCTACCTCGGTTTCAAGATCGGAGCACGTCAACGAGCCGCGGAAGAAGAGCGTCGCGGAGGTCAGGCGTCGCGCGAGAACGTCGACGTCGCGAAGCGAGGATTCAAAGTTGTTGATGGTGATTTCGTCACGGAAAACCATCGTGGAAGAGACGGTGCGGAAGGAGAACATCGCGTCGCAGATATGGCATCGCGGAAGAACCGTGTTCTTCGGCGGAGAAGTTCTTCATTGAAGAATGGTGTTTTTCGTGTTCTTCGTCAATGTTGAAGAAGGTGTTCCTTAGCTTTTTCTCCAAAGAGATCTCAAACAACCCAACACCAACCCCTAATAAAATAAGTTCTAAACTTATTTTATTAACACAACAAAGCATTTGAAATTCAATTGTTTGAATTTCAAAAACATACATGTAACTCACCAAATTAAATACAACATGTTGTCAAATATTAAAGAAGGTGAGTTAATGGGGTGTTAGGAATGTGAGGGGTTAAGAGGGGTTAGGGAGTTTGGGAAAATTTGGAAAGGTGGGGGGTTTGTGTGGGCCCCACCCTTTTAATTATCCACACATGGGAAGTTGGGTGGATGTGGGCCCCACCACCAAATTCCCATGGGAGAAACTAACCACCTTGAAAAAGAAATAAAATTGACTTAAGAATTTTATTTACTTTTTAATTAAACCCCATTAATTAACTTCGCCTCTCGCACAAATGAAACTACGGTAAAGGTTCCCTTAAGCGATTACCGGAGTTGCTAGTTCATCGGTGCCCTCAGATTTCAATTCCGAGCACCGGTTCAAAAGATAGAAAAAACCTGCTCGCTTGTTCACTGAACGTACCCGAGCCAATCTTCAGAAATTAATTCCGGGCACACCAGGCCTTGGAATCAGGTGCCGTCAGAAACTGCGTTCTTGTAAAATTCCAAAGAAAAATAAGAAGAAAATTTATTTGAAATTTCCAGGTCTTTACATATATAGTGCTCGGCACACCATGTAGTCAAATTATGTACTACCCATTCTATTGATAGATCAAATACCACCCCAGTCTTCTCCCTTAAAATCAGCATCCACAGTTGCCGAGAAACCATCGAATGTTTCTCAAGCATGACATGTACTGGGGGAGATATAACAATCTATTGCAGACACTTGAATTGACGTGAAAATCTATATGGAGAATAGGCCTCACATATAATTTCTCCGTCAATCCTGGAAACTAGCACACCATCTCTGCAAGCCAGCATGTATTCCCTTAAATCCAAGTGGCATGTTCCATCATCAACAAAACGCACGATTGGACGGTTTCCATAGCGAAAGAAGTTGAATTCCTTAAACATGCTCAGCCTCACTTTCATGTCATTGGCATTATGATCTAATAGAGAAAATCCAAATAATTCTTGCACTGATGGCCTAAATGAACTTCCTGGAACTTGTACTCCATTCTGTACATTATAAGTCCTGAAGTGAGTGGCGATCCGTCCCCATAAAACATGGAATGGTCCCACTATTCTCAAAGGATATTTTACCATGAAGTCATGAAGTAAACTCCTGTGAATATTTTCTAAAATGGGTGTAGCCAACGCAACCATTTTTCCCTCACCCAGCTTTGTCCCAATAATGAAGGTCCCTGGCCTGATGCCTCCCTTCGAGTCCCTGACTGGAAAGAGATAAACCCTGAGCCAAAAAGCCAAGAAGCCCGCCAGACGAGTCTTCTTTGGGATCCTTTGATTCACCTCATATCCATATTTCTCAAACACTCATGCTTCTAGAGTTGGCCATTATGTGCCAGGAGCACCCCTTTTCTCAGGTTTTGGACAGGTGGTAGGACGGGTGGGCATCTTATCCTTGGATTTCTTTTTCTTGGATCCTTTCTCTTTCATATCCTTCTCCTTTGGCTCCTTTTGTTTCTTCCCAATAAAAAATATATTCATCCACTCCACCAGATTAATATCCTTTCTAGAATGATTTAAGGAGGTCTCTGAACTCTTGAGCCTGTGGAAGATTTTAAATAATTCCCGAGCCAAAGTAGGAGTCTTCTCTGAATCATTCCAAGTCACCTTAGTAGGAATGAATTCATTGTATATGTCTCCCAAACTTAGAGCCCCTGAGATCCTATGGACATCCCATAGACTGATGCCTACGTCTCCATGAGTCAGATGGAAAGAATTGGTTTCTAGGCTCCAGTGGCTGAGTATCTCTGGCATGACATTATCATTTCTGTAAACATATGTTTCTCAACCCAGACAGATTCGTATATCGCCACTCCTTTCAAATCCTCGAAAAACTCTACACAGGTTTGTTGCACCTAGTATTCCCACATCCAAGTTGGATTCTATCTCCCCCAGGATGGAAGTCCCAACTTTTCTTCCAACCTATGGATTGATCCATATAACCGTTTTAGAAGATTGAGGGATCAAAATGTGGTTTTTGCTCGGTCTTATGAAGTTTTAGATCTGCTGTAAAGTGGATGTGATGCATCATATGGGCCTTCTCTACTATTCCGGTAATTATAAATCCTCCTCCACATGAGATATTTGCTAAAGCAAAGTTGGTGTAATTCTAAAACCACAAAAATAGGAGATAGTTCTTTGCTTCTGGAACAGTGACTTCTCGCAGATGACCATAGCCATACAAAGGATGATAAATTCTTTGGGGGAAGTCATGATGATAATTCATCAGATACTTGGCCAAATCCGGAGGAGTACTATTACAGACGGTATAATAATCGTGGCCAATGATACTCATCATATCATCAAGTCGCTTTCTTGCCAGTTCATCAGCTATTCTGATTCTCCTGAGAGCCATTGATTCTGCACAAAAGTTGAATAATTAACTCTTAAGTATGTTGATTTTTCATTAAATTTGTGAAAGAATTCAAAAAAAATGGAAAACACATTAAGGTGCACAAGTCTAAACTTGGCACACAAGTCTGATGTGTCACACAAGTATAATGTTCCGCACAAGTATTTGGTGCGCATGTATCACCGCACAGGTCCAGATACCATGACAGCAGCGCGAAAAAAAAAGGAAAAGTGGAAAAGAGAGAAACTTTCTTTGCGGAGATGACCTACGCGGTGAGAGCTCAAAAATACGAAGTTCTGTGCAATGCGTGACAAATGAGCGCATATATATAGGCCAGGCCGGCCACCTGCGCGCCTTCAGCCAGCGCTCTCTAGCCCTGCGCGATGATGGTTGCACGGTGAACACCTGTGCGCATCATTCCCTTTGGTTTTATTCTTTTCCTCAGAGTTACATCCTTATTCATTAGGATCCAACTCTGAGGGGGGACTTTTGTTGACCCTCCTTTTCGTCACATTTTCTAAAATAATGGAAATGGAAATGACTTAGCACAAAGTGATTCATCCTTTAAAGAAAAAATCAAAAATTTACATAGGAATGAAAAAGAAGTCAAAGGACCTAGGGTATCACAAGTATACTTGCACGCCGCCTAATGGTAGCGCAAGTGACTTGCGCACCCTAAGTGATAACCGCCCGGGGTCTTCTACAGCCTATAAATACCCCCGGTGGGCCCCCCATTTCGAGAGGATTTTTTCCAGAATTCACATATAGAGCTCTGAATTCCCAAGTCTCTTCTTTAGGACTTCCAAATGCTTATAAGGTAATTATTTAACTAGAAAGGAAGGTCTAAACAAGGGGAGAAATGTCTAAGTGTTAGAATTCACAAACACTTGGCACCTAAGTGTTTTACCCTTAAGGGAAATGAACACACTTGCACGCCTCCCTAATTCTTCACCAGAACATGCACGCCATCTTTTGGAAAGCCTATAGGGATAATACCAAGGGTTTGAGCCAATTCTCGCCCAATTATTACCCTAACGGCTGAAAATCACGCAAGTAACGATGTGTCGCGCAGGTATACCTGCGTTCCCAGGGACATGCGCGCCTACGCAGTACCTGTGCACCTGCCCGGACATGCACGCCCCTATCTTTTTGGGTGCATTTCTTTCCCATTTTACCCCTCTTATGCCATTACACCTCTACTATTCAAGATTCAGTCTTCAAGACACTCTTCAAATCCATTTATGGAATGTTTTCTTGATTTACCTCTTTATCTAAAAGGAATTCCGTGAAACATCTCTCAAAACCTAGTGTTTTACACATCATTATTTCACTAAAATTAGAGAATCCATTCATTCAACCTCATCCTTTAATATGAGAGAACCCTATTACTAAGCATCCTCCTTAGGAGTAATCCGCAAGTCCTCATTAATCTGGGCCTCATTTTTAAGTGTAATCCCCAGTCATAATTTCCATTAATCTGGGCCTCCTTTTTAGGAGTAATCCCCAGTTTAAAATCCTATTAATTGGGCATCCTCCTCAGGAGTAAGCCCCAACCATAATTCCTTTAACATGGGCTTCCTTTTCAGGAATAAACCCCGGGATTAAGGTTCCCAAATATGGGAATCCTTTTTAAGAGTAAGACCCTTGTCCTCATTAACCTGGGCCTCCTTTTCAAGAGTAATCCCCAGTCATAATTTCCATTAATCTAGGCCTTCTTTTCAGGTGTAAGCCCCAGTTTCAGATCCTATCAATTGGGCATCCTCCTCAGGACTAAGCCCCAACCATAATTCTTTTAAATTGGGATCCCTTTTATAGAATAAACCCCTGTCTTAAGGTTCCCAAATATGGGAATCCTTTTTATGAAATAGCCCCAAGTCCCTTAATTTTTCAAAACCCTTAACCTGGGCCTCCTTCTTAGGATTAAGTCCCAGTCATAATTTCTCTTAACCAGTCTTAATTTCTTTTGATTTGGACTTCATTCTCAAGAATAAAACCCAATAACAAGTTCCCTCTAATTTGGGAATCCTTATTTGGATTAAGTCATATGTTAAGTATTCAAATCTCTATAAAGAACATATACCTTTATGAACCTTTTTCCTGGGTTTCTTCCCTGAATTAAATCCCAATCCTCATCTATCTTGGGCAGTCATACATACATAATCCCTACATCATTTCTTATGATTGCATCTTTCATGGCACAATCGTCAGGTTTTACCAATACCTCTTGTTTCTCACAATGAGCATGAATCACATAAGTTTAGAGCATAAAAGTAATTATAACATCTTACTCGAACTACGTGGGTTCTGATTCCTTTTCTAAACAAGGATGCATAGGTAGCCCATCTGCTGGCATGATCCCAAATCTGAAATAATCAATGGCCTTCTGAATGAAAATAAACTTCCAGTGCCCCACTGAGTGGATTTAAAACCAGTATAGTCATCATAATAACCAAGAGACTTTCATGTATTGAAGGATACCATCGGCTAAGAATCTATGAACAAATACAGATGATTCTCTATTGATGAAGAACCTAGAATACATATAAAAGATTCTCTAAATTTAGTACATATCACACATTGATTGTAAGATCTAAAGGAAAACTCCTTTTATACTTGGTAATGTAATAAGGATTCAGGAACATAACTTAAATCTATAAAGAGAGTCCATGAGTAGCCAATAATTCCAATAAAAAAAGTGTAATGATTCTGAACTCCCATCCTCTCGACTAATGAAAATTCCTAAGCCCCATCAGTCCACAACTAATGAGCGCCTACCTTTGGAAAGTAGGTTCAAATGGATATGGAATCATTGGATGTTTCCGGTTCTACGAAAAAACCCATTAGAAACCATTTGGAATGTTTGAATCTTAAATCCATGAGATCATCCCCCATTCCAGAGGGAAACAATTGATCAACAATAATATTATATTGAAGGATCCCATAGTTCTTATGGAAATTATTAGAGTAATTATTCATCTCCTTACAATTGAAGCATTGTCTATTAGTTTCATTCCCACTTCCCTATCACTCATGATATGGATAGTCATTCTCTCCACATTTGATGCATACAACCAACCCTCTTGAATAGGTTCCTAAGTGTTTTTATAAAATTAATTAATTCTAGGGTACTATAATTGTCCTTTCATTTTCATTACCATCCATTACATTAGCATAGTGATAAGATATCCTTATATTTTAATTTTTAACTTTATAAGAATATGATATGGATATCTTATTTAATGTCTTGGTAGATATTGTTACTATATTCAGAAATGTATAAAACATTGGAGATAGATCATGTTTTAGAAGATAATTATTTAGATCATAAATGAAGAGATCATTCTTCCATTTCAATTTGCATTGATAATCCACATCATATATTTATAACCTTGAAAATTGTTCTCATACTCAACTGCCATCACATTATCTTTTGGTCCAAGGATAAAAAATTCACTCCATGTATCAACACATTTCCCTTGAGGAAAATATTTTTTCCATAAAAATAAACTCAAATTCATTGTATTCTATATTTTAAATCTCCACTACTAACATTCTAATTTTATTTATTGACTACCATTGGTGATCATTTCTCTTAGTAAATATAAATAAATACTGAATTTTTCCCTATCATATTATCATATTTAGAGAAATATTTTATTTAGATACTGTTGATGCTCTTTTTAGTCACAGAGTCCAATGAATAGAGAAGGGGAATACCTTAAGCACAAATAGGTTCACCCTTTGAGGAACATCAAAAAAATCGATGAAGGAATGAACTAGGAGCCCATTTGGAGTACGTCGCACATGTTACTTACGCATCACGCAAGTTACCTGCACGCCACTTATGGGTCGCACAGCTCACTTGCACGCCCTATTTATTTTTTCGCCCAAGTTGCATGGTGACCTATAAACAGCCCCTGTGGGCACCCATTTCATGGACGTATTTTCCAAAAGACAAAATGAAGCTCTGGTCACCCAAGTCTTCATCTCAAATCTTCCGAAAGATTCTAAGGTAACTTTTTACCTAGAATGGAAGACTTGAAGTGGTAGAATAAGGCATCAATGTTTAGAATTCATCAACACATGCACACCTAAGAGTCTAAACGTCATTAAAAATGGAAACACTTGCATGCTGCCTTACCCTTTCGATGAAACTTGTGAGCCGCCCTTTTGGAAACATCTAATGATAATACAAAAGGCTTGAGTTATGTCTCTCCCATGTATTACCCTACAAATTCTTCATCACCCAGGTGAACCCATGCCACGCAAGTATACTTGTGTGGCCAAGACTTGCATTCCAAATTTCCTACATGACTTACACTGGCGCGTGAACTTACTTTTTTTGAATTTCTCCCATTCACCTCTCCAATTCAAGATATTATCCCTCAAACCCTTTTCAAATCCATTTATGGCATGGTTCCTTTATTTTCTTCCATATCTGAAAGGAATTTTGTGAGACCTCTCCCAAAACCGTGTGACTTACAAGATTTATGTCACTATGGTTAGATGATTCTTCTATATATCATAATCATTTAATATGAGAAGATATATTAATTATGGAATCCTTCTCAAGAGTAAGCCCCATGTCCCCTTAACCTGGGCCTCCTTATCAAGAGTAAGACCTAGTCATAAGTTCCTTTAACATGGGCCTCTTTCCGAGGAGTAAGCCCTAGTCATACATTCCTTTAACCCGGGCCTCCTTCTCAAGAGTAATCCCCAGTCATAATTTCATTTAAACATTGGGCATCCTCCTCAGGAGTAAGCCTCAATCTTAAATTTATTTTTATTTGGGCCTTCTTCTTAGGAATAAGCCCCAATCCAATGTCCCTTTTAATTTTGGCCTCTTTCTCAAAAGTAAGCCCCAAGTTATAAGTCCCATTTAATTTAGGAATTCTCCTTTTCAGTAAGCCCCGTGTTAAAACTCCAAATCTCTATAAAGTACAAATACATTTATGGACCCTGCTCTTGGGCTTCTTACATGAATTAAGTCCTGGTCTTCATTTACTTGGGCAGTCATACATACATAAGCCCCACATCATTTCTTGTGACTGCATATTTTCTGGAACGATCGACAGGTTTACTAATACCTCTTATTTCTCACACTGATCATGACTCATGAGAGATTATAGTGTAAACATAATCAAGAAATATCTTTTTGTGCCTTTATCCATTCATAATCCCCATATTTCTTCACCCGAAATATGTGGACTTTGATCACTTCCTTAAAAGTAGAGTATGTAGGAAGCCTTTCTATCGTTCAAGCCCATCATTAATTAATTATTTCCAATCCCATGGGACATTAAACTATATAGTTCTAATCAAACTGTGTGGGATCTGATTCCTTTTTAACAAGGATGCGTAGGTAGCCCCTCTGAAAGTATGATCCCAACTCTGAAATAATCCTTATCTTTCTGAATGACAATAAACATAAAGTGCCCCACTGAGTGGCTTTAAAACTAGTATGGTCATCACAATGACCATATAAAAGATTCTCAAAATCTCATACATATCATTAATAGATTTCCAAAACTAATGGAAAATTCATTTACATGCTTGTTGAATTAATAAGGATTTGTGAATATAACTTAAATCTAAAAGAGATCCCAAGAGTATGCAATAATTCCACCCAAAAACGTGTGATGAGCCTAACTTCCCATCCTCTCAACCAATGTAAATTATTAAGCTTCATCGGTCCCCAACTAATGAGAACCTAGCTTTGGAAATTAGGTCTAAATGGATATAGAATCACTTGGTGTTTCGGGTTCTACAAATAAACCCGTTAGAAACTGACTGGAATGTTGTAACCTTAAACAAAAAATTTAATCCCAATTTCTAGAGGAAAAAAATGGTGAACCCGACAAGAATCCTTAACCAAGTTAAATGTTGTTTTACTTAGTTTTTGGGACCCTATTAAACTCAATATGATGGCCTAAAAAGCAATAAATAACATATGTGCTCATCCAAAAGATGTAGTCTGGCCAGACTTATCTTGATTATGTATGAAATATCAAACATGCACTCTTTTTCAAGATCTCTCTACAACACAAAATGAATTCATTAAGGTTCACACCTGTGAATGCCTCGGCTGCTACTCCTGATGGATTATCATCTACTCTGAGGATGAAATAACCTACTAAGAATCTTCAATGTTGGGTCTCAAATGCATTAATAAGGTAATAAAATCAACACAGTACCATCCCGACTCTAGAGGCCCCTCGACAAGCCCTCCAACTTAACAAATCAACCTGGTTGTCCGAACAGCGATGACCAGTGGTCAAGAAGAAGGTGGTTCCAACCACAGTCTCTAACTGTTTTGTGTCTTTATCCCTTGAATCTAACAACCAGTCCCTCCCATATTACATATAAGTGATCCAAGAGGTTACTCAAGACCTCAATTCAAGAATACATTAGTTCTTCTTAAGGACTCCCACCAACAATCTTCGCCATGCTCGTGTGGTAGTGCACCCTCAACTTGATGGGGTAATCGCTTCTAGGTATTCGTATTAGGATTCTCAGAACCGAACATGCAAGACGGACCATCAGAGGCGAAATTAGGCCAATAGGGAGAAGGTTCTTAGCCCTACCCCCTCCGGAGAAGACCATCAACCTAACTTGATGGAAAACAATGATGGGGCATATACACTCGTCTGTCTTAATTTCACTGCCCAGCAGACTTGTCTGGCAGTAACACACCAACACTGCCAAGAAATTCTGGAAGAGTATTATAGGAAGGCACATAGACCAATTTATAAATCATCAGCCAGTCAGCAGGCTCTATAGACAGTATCCAAATAATCCCACCAACCAAATGTGGCGGCCACCTATGAACAGGCACAAACACCTGCTTACACTCTTCAATTCTACCAGTAGCCTCGTCTTCAATTATTGAAGGAAATTCATTAATAATATTCATTGGAGAACATTAATCAGGCACATACAACTAAAATTCATCAATCTAACCAACAGTCTTGTTTGGTATCAGTTGGAGATGTCAATTGGAAATCTCCAATGACTAAAAGAAGGCAGACACAACTATCTTCCCCCACACATGAGTATAGTCAAAAGTCACTAACATGAAATAGAGGAAAGGAACTGGAAGACACAACTACTCCAAATGTGGAATGGATGCATATTTACATTCTAGTAGCTGAAGTCACCAAGCACATTCTGACAACGGTGAAAGAGAAGAAACAAATCCCTTCCCATATTTTGGATACTTGTAAGAATATTATAACAAGTTCAGCGACATCACAGGGAAAGAAACATAAATCTATCACTATCAATGGAGTGACTCATCAAAATTTCACCCAGGAGTCGATATACACTTTGATCCATTCTAGGAGGGTCTTGGGGCATACTCCCCCATGTCATATGGACAATCAAGTCGGGAACATACACCCGATTTAAATGGACATAGTTAGCATAACCTGGCCATTTCTGCAGAGCCGGCACATACACCTGCCCATAATAACCACTTTCATCGACAAGTGGTTTCCAGATTGAGTAAGAAGACGTCTACGAAAATGACCCATCCAACAAAATTAAAAAATCAAGATCCAATATGCAATAAGGCCTTGCTCAATACTGAAGTTCTTAAAGCGCTTATACAATTATATGTTGTAACTCAAGATTCTACTCTCTCATTTCCAAATTCCAAAAATAACAACAATAATTCCAAATGTCTCCATCAGACACTTCCTCATAGAGGATTTCATCATGAAAATTCAGTCAATCTCAAAGCATCTTCTTTAAATGAGAGCCACGATAACCCTCTGTGTGGCCAGAAGACCAAGGAGAAAAAGGTTTGATATTTCATTGTAACCAACTATGGAGGTCCTCCCCATGATGATTAATTTAGCTGTGAAAGTCCTCTATGAAGTGGTAATACTAATTTCCAGAATAATTATTCAATGGACAATGCAGTAACAAGAAATACCTTTTATCTTGTGGCACTTGTAAATGCGAAGCCATCCATGTTTGATGCCTTACCACTAGAAGGTGAAATAATTTCTTAATCAGAAGATTTCCCGGGGTGTAGGTCAATCTCTGAACCACCCCTGGGTCATTCATATTCTAATTTGAAAAATTAATTCTCCACCAATCTTGTTGAATTTGATGAAGACAAAAAATAAGCACCAGCTTTGGTACAATCAGATAGAAGAATCTTCAACAAATGACAAAGAGGAAGTGCATAATATGAGAAAACAATTGGAGAAAGGTGAAATACCAGTCATGTTTTGGCCTTTGTTAGACTCTCAGTATGATATTACAGAGACATTAACAGAATATTGTATTGATTATATTCATCTCAACATGTGGAAAACTCTTTGTCACATAAAAGAGAAAATATTACATTATGAGGAATATAATAATCATTTTAAGGTAATAGAAGGTTTGCAATTCCAAATTAAATTAGCATCTCTCTCAGTTTCCCGGCATCCAAAGGTTGAAAAGCATCAGAGAACCCTTTAGTGTACATGATTTGGAGAATTAAAAAGGTTCCACCGGTTAATTACCAATGCCCCATCTGGTATTCATATCAGGGGATAGGGATTTCATGGAGCATTGCATTTCACTGTGCTCTCCAATCAACAAAGCCTACCAAAATTGGTCTCATGCAATGATATTTCCCATGGCGTGCCACATCTAACTGGTTTTGTGTGTAATCAATGTCTTTCTCAAGAACATGACTCAACTAGTTCTTCCCAATGTCAGTCATATAAAGAACAAGTTGTCAAATTACTCTTGCATCAAGAAAATGAGAATATCTAACAGGCTTCTCGTTTAGTGCAGGCACATCATAAGGTGACAGAAATGTCAGAAATAATCCATCATTCAACTGAACCATGTGATTTGAGTGGATGTCGGATGACGCATCTGGCCAATTTCCGGTCCAAAATCCACAAAATTAGGAGAGCTTTTAAGAATGTTTCAGATATAGCAGCTCAAGAGCCACCTTAGCTTTCCAGGCTGGGGACTCTTTTAATCCAACCCTCGGGATCAAAAGACAGTATTAGAGGAGTTGAGCAGGAAAAACAAGAATAACCCCAGTCCACTGGACATGTGACCTTTTCAAATTCTCAATCTCTTCCTCAGCAAAAGTCTATGACAACCATGCTTTTATTACAAACTTAAACATCAGTTATTTCATAAAACATCACTTGATAAAACCAGAAGATCGAGAGTTTTAGTGTCTTTGGGGCTTAGGATCATTACATAAAAACTTAAAACATGAAATACAACATCTTTATTGAAAAATTCCTTTACATGACCACTACATTCCCTCATACTTAGCATTTCATGGGATAACCTAAGGACATGCATAAGAAAAGGGTGAGCAATAAAGCACAGTAGGGGGAATACACATGGAATAACATGAGAAGTAAAATACATGTTAGACATTAGGAATATAAATATAGAATAAGAGATACATGAACATAAAGGCATGATAAAGCATGATAATCATAACATGGAAATGTGGCAAGAACACTTATCATGGAATTAGCATGAGACAAGGCTCATTGCACATGGAGCATGAGTAAACCATCATTTCACATGAAGCACGAGTAAACCCTCATTTCACTTGAATTAGTATGAGTCAACACTCATTGCACATGACGTATCATGATACTATACTTTACCCAATTCATTGGAGCGCTATAAGGGCACACCCTTCTTAAACATTTCATTTCATGCATATGTGTGCCACATGGATCATAAAACATGGATTCAATTAAAATAATCATTTATTACCTAATAAAGGAATGGGGAATTAATACATGGAACATTATAATCAATAAGTAAATGTTCATAATGGTGAATACCCTTGATGGAGAAATGGGCATGGTATTCACTACACAAAGGCATTGTCTTAGAAAATCGGTGCAATTTTGGCAGCGTAATAGCGTGACATAAGAATTCATAAAAATGGTTGATGAGAGATAAAGGGGTGTCTCATCATATCTACATGAAATAAACAGTAAAGGGGTCACAAAAATACATGTCCAAAAAATTGTAATGGACTTCAGATTCATGATACAAAAGCATTTCTTGAATGTAAATAAGGAGAGAAAAATTTCTTTCGAAATTTCGGCATAGTAACGGGTGTACATGGGAGGAAATTAATGAGAGAGAAAGGGGTATAAAATCATTCACACAATAATAGGGTAGTATGGGGACAGTGAAAAACCATACCCCATAATTTATAATTGAAATTAAAAGGGCATAACAAGATTGAGAAAATTGGAGAAAAAGTTAAAGGAAGAAAAACCCTTACTTGGAAGTGTGCTTCCAAAGGCTTGAGAGAGGCTTCTTGGGAGCTTGGGGAACCTTGGGAGGATTCTAGAGAGAGTTGGGAAGAGGTTGGACGAACTACAAAGGATTTTAGTGAGGTGGAAGTGGGATCTTAGGTGGGTTTATATAGGAAAAGTGAGGGAATTCTTTATTATTTAGATTTGGGATCCCTTATATTAAATTAATCCAAACCACAAACCATCCAATGGTTTTTGCCCATGGTTTTTGGAAATGGGAAGAGGAAAACAATATTTTATTAGTCTAGAGTCCGAACTTCTTAAAATAATAGGGTTTGTTATGTGGAGGTGAGTCGCACTCCCATGGATATTAATTTAAAAAGACAAGGTGTTTAATTAGTCTTGAGGGGTCCATTAATGCTTTGAAAAGTAAGTCAAACAAACCCAAAATCACATTATTTTAATGGTAAAACATATATTGGCCGAACATAAAGATTATTGTATTTTATGACAACTCTATTGGGTCATTATTATTTCATAAAACACATTATATATTTAAACGGTATTTAATTTTTACACAAAAATTTGACTTTCTCAGAAAATTGTGAAAAATTCAACGTTGGATAATTTCGACGTCCTGATTCCAGAAATAACATTTATTTTATCTAAATAATATTCTAAATATGATAATTTTCAGTCTTAAAAAAAGAACCGAAATTTATCGAAAATTCCCTGGTTTTGACAGAAATTGCTTTCAAACTTTAATAAAAATTATAATTACATTCATAAAATTATAAGATCATTTATATTTAATAAAAATTAATTTAATAATAATAATAGTATTTTATTAAAATATTATTTAATTCAAAAATCCCTTAATTTAAAAAAATGGATTTCTTAATTAAATAATAAAAAACACCATTTGTACATTAAAAACTATTTACAATGTATCAAAAAAATAACAAGGAGGTATATTAATTATTATATGCAAAAATAATATACATGAACATATAACTAGAGATTTGTTACATAACCCCTTAAAACATCCGCATAAGACCTAAGGGTAAGGAGTGCGATGGTGACAGACTCTTGGGGTGGCTCGGATAACATCACTTGAGTGGTAATATCTATAAACTTACACTTTTCCCATAGACGGTATCATTCGAGCTTGACATGATGAAGCTCAGCTTAGGCTTGGTCAAGATTTAAGCCTAAGGATTCCGCCTGTTTTCTGAACTCCGAAAAATGGGCTTCGTGTGGGGAAATTCTACTAGATGAGGCCATCGATTCTTTTGTATGAGTAAATTGGATTTGTTAAATCCCTATATTTATATTAATCATGCGATCACTGTTTAATGTCTATATTAGTAACAGTCAAAATTCTTAACATAAAACTAAAGAAGTTAATATTTTATATATACATAAAGATGCATTTACTTAGATTAAGAGGGATTTCTATTAATAAAACATTGGGTCGTTACAATATTACCTCTTATGAAATTTCGCCCTCGAAATTTCATTTTTCCCACACTAAAACAGATGTGGGTAACTCAGCTTCATCATTTCCTTTTATTCCCAAGTCGCTTCTTCAAACTTTTGGTTTCTCCACAATACCTTGACGAGGGGCACTGTCTTATTTCGTAGAACTTTCTCTCTATGATCTATGATATTCACTGGTTGCTCCTCATAAGGAAGATAATCTTCCAATTGTACCACCTCAGAAGGGAGTACATGTGAAGGGTTCGGTATGTAATTTTTTAAGAGGAATACATGAACGACATCATGTACTTTGGCCATTGTAGATGGAAGTGCTAGTCGATAGGCCACAGCCCCAGCGCGATAAAGAATCTCAAAGGGGCCGATGTACCTTGGAATTATCTTCCCTTTCTTTCCAAACCTCATGACCTTATTCCACAGAGATATGCGTAGAAACACCATGTCTCCACCTTTAATATAAAGGTCTCATTGATGATTATCTTCATAAATCTTCTGTCGACTCTGAGCTAACTTGATATGCTGCTGAATGTTTTTCACCTTCTCCACCATTTCCTCGACCATTTCTTGTCCAAGTAGCTTAGGTTCACCGACCTCATCCCAACATACCAGTGTTCTTCACCTTTTCCCATAGAGGGATTCATATGGTGGAATTTGGATGCTCGAGTGGAAACTATTATTATAAGCGAACTCAACCAGTGGAAGATGTTGATCCCATCCTCCTTTAAAGTCCATTGAGCACGCTCTCAATATGTCCTCACGTGTTTGGATAGACTGCCCAGATTGACCGTCTGTTTGAGGATGATAAGACATACTGAAGTTCAGTTTAGTATTCAGAGTATGTTGATGACTCTTCCAAAACATAGATGTGAATATTGCATCTCAGTCAGACACAATAGATAGTGGTACTCCATGCAACCTTACCACTTCCCTGATATATATCTATGCAAGTTGATCCAATGAGAAATCCTCTCGAATAGAAATGAAGTGTGTAGTCTTTGTAAGACGATCCACAACAACCCAGATTGCATTGTTGCCTTTGGATGTCCTTGGATGTCCGGTGACAATGTCATAGTGATGTTCTCCCATTTCCATTCTGGTATGGGAAATGGTTGCATCATCCCTTTAGACTTCTGCCTCTCTACCTTCACATGCTGACACACCAGACACTTTTCTCACGACCCGTCCTCAGGGCCCGTGCCATGACTACCCCAAGACCGCCTTCCATAGGCTAGGGGCCAGCGACCAGCACCAAGGCGTAAATCCCGGTAAAGGGAATGCATTGCCTTTGTAAAGTAAACAAGCACTACAGAGTAAGAAAGCGGAAAGTAAACACTAAGTAAAAACTGGAACAAGCTGTGCTGAAAGTAAAGGGGGCCGGAAATACAAGCCCAACTGTAAAGTACAACTGAAAGGGGAAAAACAACAACTGAAAGGAAAAGCCGCAGCGTCGAGCCGTCCTTTGAAATCTCACCTGAAGGGTGGGTACAGAAAACCTCCACTGCTCCTCGGCTCCAGCTGACTGCTCCGATTACGTCTCGCCCAGTGGTCCACCTCTAGGTACTGTCCTGCTCCGCAAGCCTCCACCAAGATCAGCGCTATCTGTCGTCTGCAACCAACACAACGTAGTGCGGGCATAGCCCGTGCAGGGGTGAGTATATGCTACTCAGTATGGACCCCGAGACCCCCGAAGGTCTCCCAGAATCCACAAAGGATAAACCACACAGGAAAGATACAATCATGAAGTAACAACCGACACTGCTTAGGTATATGACCATACATATACCTAAGTCATCAATTCCAGTACGCTCCAACCTCTGAGCCCAAGCACAACCCAGTCCACACTGGAAAGTATACGTATTCCACATAGGAAAGCAAAACGTAATCCACACAGGATAACACAACACAATCCACATAGGAAGGCAAACAGGTTTCTGCTCACACAGGTATACTTCTTCGAATGATGATAGAGATGATCACTGATACATCTAAGTCGTCGGACCCACAAAAGATCGATAGGTACTATCCCCCGTAATGACCCACAAAGGATCCAACCCACAAATGATCGATAGGTAACTAACCCCCGCAAAGAACCACACATGATCGGGCCCACACAGGACCTGTAGGCGCTGGCCCACACAGGAATGCTGAGCGTTGACCCAAACAGGATCAGACCCACACAGGATCGGTAGCACTAACCCACAAAGGATCAGTGACTGTTGTTCTCGTCGCCGTTGAATCCAGTGAGGATCTCTGTACAGTCGTCGTCGTCGTCACAGTAGGAGTCGCAGCCAGCTCTAGGGTTCCCGCACACAACAAGCTCGTTCGGGAGGGTCCGCTCCACGAGCCGAGAGACAGATACATCAACTGACACATAGTCCAAAGTTGATCTATCCAAAAGTTCTGTATCGTCAACAAGAACTCAATGTCGCAGACGGCGCGTCAATCGGACGCCCGGTCTGAGAGTTATTGGCCTTTTCGTCCCAGGGGCCCGGTTGGTTTTTAAGGCAAAACCAACCCGACCGTACTCCACCTGCGTCCAAACATCGGGTTGAGTATGCCAAAAGATCCGTCTCACTTAGAGGAAAACAACAAAGTTGATGGCACGTCAATCAGACGTCCGAAGCTCAAGATATGAGCGTTTCCGCTCCGAGGGCCCGGTTGGTTTCGTGTACGAACCAACCCGGCTGAATCCGAAGTATTCCAAAACCTTGAGTGTGATATACCGGAATAACCTCCTCGATCCAAGGATCGCATCGCCGCTGACGGCGCGTCGTTCAGAGGCCCGTAGCTCAAGATACAGGCAAATGACCGAAAACGGTCTGAAGATGGGGGGTCTGGGCCCAGACCGACCCGGCCCTACCCCCCCTGGGTCGGGGTCCGACCCGGTTGGGCGCGACCCGGCCCGACCAAGGTGCGACTTGGCTCGGCTTGGCCGAGTGACCGAGCGAGTGAGTCTGAGGGTGGGGGCACGCTACCCCCGCGTGTGAACACTGCGGCCCCCCTCTACGGGGGCCAACCTGGTCAGCGGATGCGGCATTGCCGCGTCCCGTGTGCGCCGGACCCGTGTGGCCGCGGGTCCGCTGGTGCCACCGCCACCGCGGATTCAACCATGACGGCCCTATCTGGCGGTGCGCCGGGGCGCCGCCGCCTCCGGTGGGTTCCGCGGGCCACCGGAGTTGCTCCGGTGGTCCGATTTCGTTTCCGTCTGCGCTGTAGCTCCTCCCGGGTCCCGAACATCACTGCGGAAACAACAAATCACCTCTTCAGCATGTTTTGTCGCCTCCCACCAATCCGCACATCAACGAAGAACTACGGAGGGTTGTCGGGCCATGTTTGTTTGGCCCGCACCCTCCGCGTTAGGTGATAACAATCGGGAAGAAATATTCAACACATGAATAACAAGCAAGGCACAATTTTAATAGAATTAAAATTGAACTTTGATCCGGGTTCTTTGTTTTAAAAGAAACAATAACGGGAATTAACGATTGTTCTCAAATAAAAATCCCTACCTCGCCGAGTCGTCGCATGCACGCTCTTCGCGGAATTGATCGCCGCAGAAGGAGGGGATTGTCGTGTCGCGGAAGGGTGTCACATCGTCGAACTCCGAGGTTCAAGAACATGTAGATTTAATTATATTAATTAAATCCATGATGTTGTTATAAACCAAGAAGAAGATTTAAAAGAAGAAACACGAAATCTCATACCTCTAGTAGTTGGTGAGCGGAGATTGTTGCCGGGAAGAACGTCTCGGAAGAAGCATCGTCGATCTCCGTGGGTGAGGGAGTTCTTCGCGTTGTTCGCGTTCTTCGTGTTCTTTGCGAAGGAGGATGAAGGCACAAAATTTCTGTCAAAAGGCCTCTCAATGAGAAATCCTCAAGAAGTCAAGCGTTCGTATTATTTTATTATTATGCCAACGGATTGTAAACAGGTTATGAAATGATTAAATTAATTTATAGAATTAATTTAATGAAGTTAACCGCCCAATTAATTGGTGCGTTAAGAATTTAAGAAAACGCGTCAGTTATCTTTCATAATGACGGGTTTTCGCGGGTGAGTTACTTAGCAGAAAGGAAACGGTGGGGCTCATGCGGGCCCCACCTCACAAATATCCTGCCAGGAGGGTAGGATATTTCGGGTTCTACCCTATCAACTTCAACTCAGCTTAAGAAGCTTAAAATGGCTTTTAAGTGGCTTTAAGTGAAATAAAATAAAGTTTGTCATACCAATTATTTTATTTCTTAACTTTAAGCCCAAAAATTAAAAACCACACCCGAGAAAACACAACTCCGGAATAGGCATTTATAAGCAAATACCGGCACTGCGATTCCATCGGTGCCCTCAGAATTCAATTCCGAGCACCAATTTAAAAGTTAGAAAAACCCGCTCGTCCGTTCACTGAACGTACCCGAGCCAAACTTCGGAAAATGATTCTGGGCACACCGGGCCTCGGAATCAGGTGCCATCAGAAATTGCGTTCTTTTAGAATTCCAAAGAAAATTAAGAAAAAAATTTCCTTAAAATTTACAGGTCATTACATCACTCCCACCTCAGGGCTTTACGTCCCCGTAAAGATACATCATAAACTAGGGAAACAAATGTGGGTACTGAGCACATATCTGAGCCTCCCACTCCCAAGTGCTCTCCTGGAGGTTCTCGTGCTTCCATCTAATGCGCACTAGAGGAATCGACCGTCCATGTCAGACCCGCTCCTGTCGATCCTCAATCTCCACTGAGACCACCGAAAAAGTCTCCCCATCATCAATGTCTAGCTCTCCATGGTCAATGATGTGCGTCGGGTCATGCACGTATCTCCTCAGCTGAGATACGTGGAAGACGTCATGCACCCGGTGCAACTGAGGTGGTAGAGCCAAGCGAAAATCCACCTCACCAATCCTGCTGAGGACCTAGAAAGGTCCGATGAAGCGTGGAGACAACTTTCGGCCTTGGCCAAATCTCCGTAATCTATGTTGAGGTTACACACGCAAGAAGACATGGTCGCCATCCTCGAACTCAAGTGGCCTCCGCCTCCTGTTAGCATAAGACTTCTGCCAGCTCTGAGCTGTCCTCATCCGCTCCTGGATGACCTGGACCTTCTCTGTCGTGGCCCAGACCATCTCTAGTCCCACAAGTGCTGACTCCTCATGGTCTGTCCAGCACAAAGGAGATCTGCATGGTCTGCCGTACAACACCTCGTATGGTGCCATCCCGATGGTGGAGTTGTAGCTGTTGTTGTACGCGAACTCCACCAAGGGTAGGTGGTCCTCCCAGTTGCGACCAAAGTCGAGGACACATGCGTGGGGCATGTCCTCGGGAGTCTGAATGGTCCTCTCCGTCTGACCATCTGTCTGAGGGTGAAAGGCGGTGCTCAGACGTAGCTGCGTCCTGAATGCCTCCTGCAACCCCTTCCAAAGACGGGAAGTAAAAAGAGCATCTCGATCGGAGAAGATAGATGATGGAACACCGTGAATCCGTAAAATCTCCTAAATGTAGAGACACCCCAAGCTCTCCACTAAGCCCTGCTCTCTGATGGGTAAGAATTGAGACGACTTGGTGAGTTGGTCGACAGTAACCCAGATAGAGTCGTGACCTCTGGAAATGCGTGGAAGTCCAGTCACAAAGTCCATAGATATCCCATCCCACTTCCACTCTGGGACCTCCAAGGGTTGTACCAAGCCTGCTGGTACCTGATTCTCTGCCTTCACCTGCTGGCAGGTGAGGCATCGAGAAACGAACTCTGCCACAGCCTTCTTCATGCCCGACCACCAGTGCTATCGTCTGAGGTCCTGGTACATCTTCACCACTCTAGGATTTACCGCCAAAGGAGAAGTGTAAAACTCTCTCAGAAACTCCTCTCATAAAGCGACTGGTACTAAGGTACGTCCTCTAAAAAGGATGTCGTGCTCTGCTCCAAAGGAGAAGCCATAAGGTGCCTGTCCTGAGGATATCTGTGCATGACACGTCTCACAGTCAGTGTCCCCACGCTGTGCCTCTCTAACCCACAGCAGTAGTGGAGGAGTGACTGTGAGAGACTGAATGAAGGCTGCTCCATATCTATCCACAAAGGATATCTGCAATGCAGCTAGCTGCTCTGTCGCCTCCTCAAGTAGCTGAATGCCCGTCCTCCTGCTGAGAGCATCGGATACCACGTTCCCCTTCCCAGGAGCATAGACTATATCGAAGTCATAGTCCTTGAGGAACTCGAGCCATCGCTGCTGTCTCAGGTTCAGGTCCTTCTGCGGGAAGATGTACCTGAAACTCTGGTGGTCAGAAAAGACTGTAAAGCGCTCTCCCATCAGATAGTGTCGCCATGTCTTCAGAGCGAAGACCACTGCTGCTAACTCCAGGTCATGGGTAGCATATTTCTTCTCATGCAACCTCAACTGACATGATCCATAGGCGATCACTTCCCTCTCCTGCCTCAGGAAACATCCGAGTCCGGTCCCTGATGCATCGCAGTAGACTACGTACCCTACTCCCTTCTCAGGCAACCTTAAGATAGGGGCACTGGTCAATCTCTGTCTCAGCTCCTGGAAGCTCTGCTGACATCTATCTAACCACACAAATGGTTTCCCCTTCTTCTTCAAAGCTGAGAGTGTTGCCACAACTCTGGAGAAGTCTGGCACGAATCTCCTATAGTATCCAGCTAGTCCCAAGAAACTCTGCACCTCTGTCACGCTCCTGGGTGGCTCCCAAGATATCACTTCCTCGATCTTTGCAGGATCCACTACAAAATCCCGCCTCAGAGATGACGTGCCCCAAGAAGTGGACCTAAAGTTTCCATAACTGACACTTCGAGAGCTTTATATAAAGCTGGTGCTCTCGGAGTGTGTCTAGTACACCCGTAAGTGGTAGGCATGCCCCTCCTCAGTCGCCGAGTAAATAAAAATGTCGTCGATGAAGACTATGACAAATAGATCGAGGTATGGATGAATGATCCTATTCATGAGGCCCATGAACACTGTTGGAGCATTGGTTACGCCGAATGGCATAACCAAGAACTCATCGTGGCCATACCAACATCTGAAGGTCGTCTTCTGCACGTCCTCGTCCCGAACTCTGAGCTGATGATAGCCTGACCTGAGGTCTATCTTCGAGAACCACCGTGCTCCCTTGAGCTGATCAAAGAGGTCATCAATCCTTGGTAGCAGATACTTGTTCCTCACTATCACCTGGTTCAGGCGACGATAGTTGACACAAAGTCTCAAGCTCCCGTCCGCCTTCTTGACGAACAAAATCGGGGAAGCCCAGGGTGAAACACTAGGTCGGATGAATCCCTTCCCCTGCAAGTCCTCCCACTGTACCCATATCTCTCGAAGCTCAGCGGGGGCCATCCGATATGCTAGACGCGATATCGGGGCTGTCCCGGGGTACAGGTCGATATGAAAGTCTACCTCTCTGCGAGGAGGTAGCCCTGGAACGTTGCCAGGAAAGACGTCCGCATACTGATCCACCACAGCAAGAAAACTAGGACTCCGCACGTCAACTGCTCCTAGGATGAGGCTACCCAACTGATGAGTGATGGGCTGTCCTCTCCTCTGCGGAAGTCCATCCTGTGATACTAAGGCTCCCTTCTCACCGGTGAAGGTGAACCTTCTCCCGTCGATGCATACACATCGCACCTTGCGCCTAATACAGTCAATCTGAGCAGGAACTGTAGATAAACAATCCATGCCCAAGATGACGTCGTAAGGCCTCGACGCCGCTACAAGAATATCCTAGCCAAAGCTCTCGCCTCCTAGAGTAAGCTCACACTGCTGGCTCCAGTGTGTAATCGTCGATTCTTCTCCCATAGGAGTCTCTATCCATAAGGATCGATCCAACGGCTTTGTCGGAATCTACGAGCTCCGAACAAGGGCAGCGGCTATGAAAGAGTGACTTCCTCCTATGTATATAAGAACTACAGCAAGGGTGGAATATACACAGATCGTACCTCGAATCATCTCGGGCACGCCGTGGTCGTAGGCCTCTACTTCTTGGAGTTGTGCCTATCTCTGGCCGCCAACTCCCTATGGTCGAGGTGGACCTCTTGGTGGTGGTGGTAGCAGAGCCTCAAAGCATCACCCACCACCTGCTGCTCGGCCAGCTCCCCTGCCTCGTCCGCCTGCTCCCTGCGGACCGCCATGGTCGAACCTCTGCCTCTGCTTGGGTGGCCCCTCCACTGTCTACTGCTCCTCGGTACCGCGGTTCAGGCAGTCACGAGCCATGTGGCCCTGCCCGCCGCATGCGTAGCACTGCCTGCCTCTCGAAAGACTGGCTCAGCGTTGTGTGCCCCGCACTGCTGAGCCAGTGTCCTGAGGTCGTCTGCAGGAAGGTCTGGTCTGCCTAGACCCATGAGTCATCCGTCGGCTACCTGCTGCCGAAGACTCCGCTACCTGCCACCCTGCGGTAGGTCTCACTATGGACTCAGAATGAAATCTCTCGATCAGAAGGGCTCGCTCCAGTGCTCATACCTGAGTCGGAATGCTGAGGGAGATCAGCGATGCCCTGATCTCATGTCTCAATCCATGCTCGAAGGTCCAGGCCTGGAAGAACGGGTCCCGTACCATGTCTGTCGAGTAGCATGAGATATCAGTAAATCACTCCGAGTACTGGGAGACCGTCAAGCTACCATGCCACAGCTGAAGAAGCTCCTGGATGCGCACCGCACGGAGGGTGGCTGGGACGAACTCCGAGTGGAAGAGGCTCTCAAAGTCCGTCCAGAGAAGAGATGCCTCATCGTGCACCTAGAGCATCAAGATCCACAATCATCCCACTGCTGCGTGCAATAGGCTCGCCATGAGGATCACCATGAGTTCTGCTGGTGTCCTCACTAGCCTGAAAACTCGTACAACTGCCTCCAGCCTGTCCTCGGCTACCTGGGGGTCCGTCTCCCCGCGGAACCTGGGCAGTCGCTGGCGCTGAAACTCATGCAGTGCCCTGAGGCGACGTACATCGTCAGCGGCGGGGGCTGGAAGCATCGGTGGCTTGGAGGGTAGAGGTACCGCCGGTGCCTCTGCTGTCAAAGGGCCCTGTACCGAGGCCTCGTCGCTCGGCGGGCTGTCGTCACGTACCACTCTCGGAACCCTAGCTGGCTGCCGTCGTGGGGCCATCCTGAAAAGTAAACAGGTGCGCCACGGTCAGAACAGTATACCTGGTGAGCTGATACAAAGTAATCACAAAGAAAACTTGAAACACACATGTAATCAATGTTTTCGTGCATTAAGTCGGAAATCAGAATTCAGGGTCCTGGTGTACGGATACGTCGGCCGCCGCACTAACACTGGACTCCCTGGAGTGATAACCACACCAAATACGGTAAACACTATTGCTTCACATAGAAGGAAGATCAGAGTCTGTGGTAGAACCGACCACCTCTGATACCAATTTGTCACGACCCGTCCTCGGGGCCCGTGCCGTGACTACCCCAAGCCCGCCTTCCATAGGCCAAGGGCTGGCGACTAGCACCAAGGCGTAAATCCTAGTAAAGGGAAGGCATTGACTTTGTAAAGTAAACAAGCACTACAGAGTATGCAAGCAGAAAGTAAACACTAAGTAAAAATGAGAACAAGATGTGCTGAAAGTAAAGGGGGCCGGAAATACATGCCCAACTGTAAAGTAAAACTGAAAGGGGAAAAACAGAAACTGAAAGGAAAAGCCGCAGTGTCAATCCATCCTCCAGAAATCCCACCTGAAGGGTGGGTACAGAAAGCCTCCACTGCTCCTCGGGTCCAGCCGACCGCTCCGAGTACGTCCCGCCCAGTGGTCCACCACTAGGTACCATCCTAATCCACAAGTCTCCACCATGATTAGCGTTGTCCATCGTCTGCAACCAACACAACGTAGTGCAGACATAGCCCGTGCAGGGGTGAGTATAAGCTACTCAGTAGGGACCCCGAGACCCCCAAAGGTCTCCCAGAACCCACAAAGCATAACCCACAATGGAAAGATACAATCACGAAGTAACAATCGACACTACTTAGGTATATTCCCATACATATACCTAAGTCATCAATTTCAGTACGCTCCAACCTCCGAGCCCAAGAACAACCCAGTCCACACAGGAAAGTATACGTATTCCACACAGGAAAGAAAAACGTAATCGACACAGGATAACACAACACAATCCACAATGGAAGGAAAACAGGTTTCATCTCACATAGTTATACTTCTTCGAATGACGATAGAGATGATCCCGGATCCATCTAAGTTGTCAGACCCACAAAGGATCGATAGGTACTAACCCCCGCAATGACCCACAAAGGATTTGACCCAAAAAGGATCAATAGGTAACTAACCCCCGCAAAGACCAACACAAGATTGGGCCCACACAGGACCTATAGGCGCTGGCCCACACAGGACCGCTGAGTGCTGACCCACACAGGATCGGACCCACACATGATCGGTAGCACTGACCCACAAAGGATCGATGAGTGTTATTTTCGTCGCCATCGAATCCACTGAGGATCTCTATACAGTCGTCGTCGTCACAGTAGCATTCGCAGCCAGCTCTAGGGTTCCCGCACACAGCAAGCTCGTTCAGGAGGGTCCGCTCCACGAGCCGAGAGGCTGATACATCAACTGACACATAGTCCAAAGTTGATGTATCCAAAAGTTACATATCGTCAACAGGAACTCAACGTCGTGGACGGCGCGTCAATCAGACGCCCGGACTGAGAGTTATTGGATTTTTCGTCCCAGGGGACCGGTTGGTTTTTAAGGAAAAACCAACCCGACCGTACTTTACCTGCGTCTAAACCTCGGGCGGAGTATTCCAAAAGATCCGTCTCACTTAGAGAAAAACAACAAAGTTGACGACACATCAATCGGATGTCCGAAGCTCAAGATATGAGCGTTTCCGCTCCGAGGGCCCGGTTGGTTTCGTGTACGAACCAACCCGGCAGAATCCGAAGTATTCCGAAACCGTGAGTGTGATATACCGAAATGACCGTCTCGATCTAAGGATCACATCGCCGATGACGGTGCATCGTTCGGAGGCCCGTAGCTCAAGATACGGGCAAAAGACCGAAAACGGTCTGAAGACGGGTGGTCTGGGCCCGGACCGACCCGGGTCGGGGTCCGACCCGGTTGGGCGCGACCCAGCCGGCGGGTCGGCTCGGCTCGGCCGAGCGAGCGAGTCCGGGGGCGGGGGCGCACTGTACCCTCATGTGAACACTACGGGCCCCCTCCGCAGGGGACGCCCTGGTCAGCGGACGCGTCATTGCCGCGTCCCGTCTGCGTCGGACCCTTGCAACCACGGGTCCACTGGTGCCGCCGCCACCGTGACTTCAGCCGCGGCGGCCCTGTCTGGCGGTGCGCCGGGGTGCCACCGCCTCCATCCGTCGGCGCCGCAGCGCATGCGACCCGCGCCGCCGGTGTGTTCCGTGGGCCACCAGAGTTTCTCCGGTGGTCCGATTTCGTTTCCGTCTACACCGTAGCTCCTCTCGGGTCCCTAACTTCTATGAGGAAACAACAAATCACCACTGAGGCATGTTTTGTCGCCGCCCGCCAATCCGCACATCCACGAAGAACTGCGGAGGGTTTTCGGACCATGTTTGTTTGGCCCACACCCTCCACGTTAGGTGATACCAATAGGGAAGAAATATTCAACACATGAATAACAAGCAAGGAAAATTTTTAATAGAATTAGAATTGAACTTTAATCTGGGTTCTTTGTTTTAAAAGAAACAATCACGGGAACTAATGATTGTTCTCAAATAAAAATCCCTACCTTGCCGAGTCGTCGCACACACGTTCTTCGCGGAATTGATCACCGCGGAGGGAGGGGACCGTCGCATCGCGGAAGGGTGTCGCCTCGTCGAACACCGAGGATCAAGAACATGCAGATTTAATTATATTAATTAAATCCATGATGTTGTTATAAACCACAAATAAGATTTAAAATAAGAGACCCGAAATCTTCTACCTCTAGCAGTTGGTGATTGGAGATCGTTGCGGGGAAGAACGTCTCAAAAGAAGTGTCGTTGATCTCCGAGGGTGATGGCGTTCTTCGCATTCTTCGCGTTCTTCACGTTCTTCGCGAAGGAGGATGAAGGTAGAAAATTTCTATCAAAAAGCCTGTCAACGAGCAATCCTCAAGAAGTCAAGCGTTGGTCTTATTTTATTATTACGCCAATGGATTATAAACAGGTTATGAAACAACTAAATTAATTCATAGAATTAATTTAACGAAGTTAACCGCCCAATTAATTGGTGTGTTAATAATTTAAGAAAACGCGTTAGATGAATTTCATAATGACGGGTTTTCGCGGGTGCGTTACTTAGCGGAAAAGAAACGGCAGGGCTCGTGCGGGCCCCACCTCATAAATATCCTACCAGGAGGGTAAAATATTTCGGGTTCTACCCTATCCGCTTCAACTCACCTTAAGAAGATTAAAGTGGCTTTTAAGTGGCTTTAAGTGAAATAAAATAAAGTTTGTCGTACCAATTATTTAATTTCTTAACTTTAATCCCAAAAATTAAAAACCACACCCGAGCAAACGCAACACCGGAATAGGGGTTTCTAAGAAAATATCGGCACTGCGATTCCATCGGTGCGCTCAGAATTTGCTTCCGAGCACCGGTTTAAAAGTTAGAAAAACCCGCTCGTCCGTTCACTGAACGCACCCAAGCCAAACTTCGGAAAATGATTCCAGGCACACCGGGCCTCAGAATCAGGTGCCGTCAGAAACCGCGTTCTTATAGAATTCAAATGAAAATTAAGAAAATAATTTCCTTGAAATTTACAGGTCTGTACAACTTTTATGTATATTCATCAATCTCCTTCTTTATATTATCCCACCAAAAGTTTTCTCAGAGATCTCGATACATCATCGTGCTCCCTAGGTGAATAGAGAAATTTGAACTATGTGCGTCATCCAAAAGTTCCTTCTTTAGATCTGGACTCGATGAAACACATAGTCTTTTCCTAAATCTCACAATTCCTTCTTCATTATCATTAAACTCCGAGGATTTCCATTTTTTGATAGCTTCCACTTTTTCATGAATTCCCACATCATCCTTTTGAGCATCCATTAACCTTTCCAAAATATACAGCTGATAAATAATTTGTGAAAGGATTGATGATGTTCCCTTCTTTATGATTCCCATGTCCATCTTCATCAAGTCTAAGAATATTGGATCCTTCTCAATTCTCACCATTGATAGAATCGATGGGTCCTTTCTACTTATGGAATCTGCCACCATGTTCGCTTTCCCAAGGTGGTAATGTATTGAATAGTCATAATCCTTGATGAACTATTTTCATCTTCTCTGGCGCATATTATGCTCATTCTGTGGGAATATATATTTAAGACTCTTGTGGTCAGTATATATCTCACATTTCTCGGCATAGAAATAATGCCTCCATATTTTCAAGGCAAAGATCACAGCCACCAAATCTAGATCATCTGTTGGATAGTTTCGCTCATGGATTTTTAACTACCTTGAGGCATAGGATATCAGTTTATCATTATGCATCTGTACATAGCCTAAGCCCTTCTTTGAAGCATCACTGAATACCATAAAAAGTTCCCCACATGTGGGTAATGTGAGCACATGCGCAGTGATAAGCCTCCATTTCAACTCCTTGAAGCTTTCTTCGCACTCATCACTCCAAGAAAACATTACTCCCTTTCGAGTTATCTTGGTAAGAGGGATGGAAAATATTGAGAAATTTCTCACAAATCGTCGATAATATCCAGCTAACCGTAAGATGCTACGGATATCCGTTACCGATGTTGGCCTCAGCCATCCCTCAATTGCATCTGCTTTTGAGGGGTCCACAGATATCCCATTGCTTGTGATGATATAGCCCAAGAATGAGACCTCCTTCAACAAGAACCCACACTTTCTTTGCTTTTCATAGAGCTTATCCTTGCGCAAAGTCTCTAGTATAGTTCATAAATGCTCCTCGTGATCCTCCTTGGTTTTGGAGTATATTAGAATTTCATCTATAAAGACTACCACAAATTTGTCGAGGTAATATATAAAGACTCTATTCATCAAGTCGATGAAGATTGTTGGAACATTAGTGAGTCTGAAAGGCATTACTATGTATTCATAGAGCCAGTATCTTGTACGAAAAGTAGTCTTGGGGATATATTCCGTCTTCACCGTTAATTGATAATATCCCAACCGCAAATCTACCATGGAGAAGTATTGTGCTCCATGTAGCTGATCAAACAATTCATCAATCCGTGGTAGAGGATACTTGTTCTTTATCATGATTTGGTTAAGTTCACGATAATTGATGCAAAGCAGCATTGACCCATCATTATTCTTGACGAAGAGGACTGGTGCACCCCATGGTGAAGCACTTGGGCGTATAAACCCTTTATCCAGATTCTCTTGTAGTTGTTTTTTCAGATCTTCAAGCTCAACGAAAACCATTCTATATAGAGTCTTGGATATTTGTAGCACCCCAGGAATAAGGTCAACTGAGAATTCAACATCTCTTCTAGAAGGAAGACCAGGAAATTCCTCGGAAAACACTTCAGTGAATTCTCTCACTATAGGAATTTCATCAAGGATGGTTTCTTCCTTGGATTCAATCATATGATCTAGATAAAAGTTCTCATAGGGAAGTAATATCCATTCTTGAGATTATGTAGCAAAAGGAGATTCATTTTCCTCCTTACACTTGTAATGAATTGGGGGTCGATTCTTCATATGGAGAGTGATTTCCCTCTCCCGACAATTTATGTTGGCTCTATATAAGGAAATCCAATCCATGCCAAGAATTGCCTCAAATTATACCAGAGGGAGTATGATGAGGTTCTCCGAGAAATTCAATCCACAGATTATAACATGGGAGGACTTATACTCAGGGGATGCAATGATTTCCCCATTTTCCGTACTCACTGAGATCTTCAATTCCATGATTTTTGGTGGTGCTGGGATTGTTCTACTAAACTTTTGAGATATAAAAGAATGTGTAGAACCTGAATCAAAAGTACATCTGCTATTCATTAATTAATAACTAGAGTACCTATCACCAATTCGTTTTCGGGGTTCACTTCGTCAGAAGTGATGGAAAAATCTCTTCCTTGCTTCCTTGGAGATTGTTGGTTGCCTTCGAAAACCCTTGGATTAGGGCACTGAGTTGAAAAATGCCCCGGTTATTTGCATTTGTAGCATTGAACAACGTGTTGAGGTTCGAACGGAGCATTAATCTCCTTTGTTGCAGCCGTGGGTCTTTCTTGCCGACATTTAATAGCTAGGTTCCCTTCTCTTCCACACCTGAAGAATTTCCTCTTCCCCTTAAGGAAATTTCTAGGGTGCTTTTTTCCGCACTTTTGGTAAGTGCGGTGATGGATCTTCTTAGCACCGTTCGATTTATCCATTAGACCACCAATATTGATGTCCACCTTATACTTCTTATCCCCATGATACCCCTATGATTATCCAATCTCTATTTTGACCATGATGGCACATCAGACAATTTCCTCACAGTTGTCAAAGTCATAGATCGCTAATGCTTTCCGCATGCTAGGCTTCAGCCCACCAAAGAAGCGGTCAAATTTGCATTCGGGGGTAACGACAAAGCCGAAAGAGTATCGTGCAAGCCTTGTGATGTTTTCCTGGTACGTTCCAATATATTCTTCATCTTTTTTCTTGAGGGAAAGGATGTCCCTTTCCATCTTAAGCTGGAGGGTGCGCGGAAAATATTTATCGAAAAACATCTTCTAGAATTCCTTCCATTCCAACACCTTGATCTCCTCCCTAGGATTCGTATTTTTGATCAATGTCTTATATTGATCAGCTTCACCCTACATACAATAAACCACCAGGAGAACCTTCTCTTGTTCAGAACATTGAAGGATGGAGAAGATATTTTCAATGGAGTTGATATGTTGTTCAGAGATCGTGGGATCAGATGATCCACTAAAAGTATGAGGCCTTTGTCTCATGAAGCTCTCGATATCGACTTGTTCATTCTTAGGGGGGTGGGGTGGGGGTTGAACATTCCTCTAGACCCATTCTTCTATTAAAAAAGTGAGTTATATGAGAGATAAGAGTGACAAAGATCGCGATTCCTACTCCCATTGGATTGGGCATTTCATTAGTACAGTAATCACAATGATCTTCACAATGCTTGTTAGTTTGAGTCCTCCTATTACCAGCCATTGGCTGGAATAAAATGATAGTTAGAGGTAACACATAAAGGGTAATCCAAAGTCAAAAGTTGATGACTTATAAATAAACTTTAATTTCCATAACTCATAGTCTATAGGCTTTAATCTATGCTTTTCATGATCTACTTTCTAACATATATTCTTAGGGTAATTGTTTTATATTCCCTTAATAACGGTTCATACAAAGCTTGTGAATTTATAAAAACCTATCACCCGGGAGTTTCGTAACCAACAATACAGCAATGCCCATTTTGGTGCACCAGTTCCCGTTCGAGTATAGCTCAAAGCGGTGTTTTGGGTTTTAACCCTAGGATACATCTGTTCCAGAGCCGCCTCTACCTTATCGTATCTAGACAGGGATGTATTTGATTGATAAACAACTTACTCAGCACATACCAAAACATATGGATGTTGTTATTATACTCAGTCTTGTCTCTAATTCTTTACTAGGTTTTTCTAATCCTAATCCCATAAATAACTGAACCTATCCATTGATACCAACTATGACAACCATGCTTTTATTACAAACTTAAACATGATTTATTACATAAAACTTCACTTGATAAAACAATAAGATCGAGAGGTTTAGTGTCTTTGGGGCTTAGGATCAATACATAAAAACATAAAACATGAAATACAACATCTTTATTGAAAACATCATTTACATGACCACTACATTCCCTCGTACTTAGAATTTCATGAGACAACCTGAGGACATGCATAAGAAAAGGGTGAGATATAAAGCCCAGTAAGGGAATACACATGGAATAACATGAGGAGTACAATACATGTTAGACATTAGGAATATAAATAGATCATAAGAGAAACATTAACATAAAGGCATGATAATGCATGATAATCATTACAAGGAAATATGGCGACAACACTTAACATGGAATTAGCATGAGGCAAGGCTCATTGCACATGGAGCATTAGTAAACCCTCATTACACATGAAGCACGAGTAAACCCTTGTTGCACTTTAATTATCATGAGTCAACACTCATTGCACATGACGTATCATTATACTATACTTTACCCAATGCATTGGAGTGTTATAAGGGCGCACCCTTCTTAAAAATTTTAATTCATGCGTAAGTGTGCCACATGGATCATAAAACATGCATTAAATAAACATAATCATTTATTCCATGATAAAGGAATTTGGAATTAATACATGAAACTTTATAATCAATAAGTAAATGTGCATAATGGTGAATACCATTCATGGATAAATGGCCATGGTATTCACTACACAAAGTTATTGGCTTAGAAAATCGGTGAAATTTCAGCAGTGTAACAGCGTGACATAAGAATTCATAAAAATGGATGATGAGAGAGAAAGGGGTGTCTCATTATATTTACATGAAATATACATTAAGGGGGTCATGTAGATACATGTCCAAACAATTGTAATGGAATTTATATTCAAGATACAAAAGTATTTCTTGAATGTAAATAAAGAGAGAGAAGTTCCTTTAGGAATTTTGGCATAGTAATGGGTGTACATGGGAGGAATTTAATGAGAGAGAAAGGGGTCTCCCATAATTCAATCAATAAGAGGGAATTATGGGTTAGGTACGAAAACATACCCCAGCATTTATAATTGAAATTAATAGGGTACAACATGATTAAGAAAATTGGAGAAAAAGTGAAAGGAAGAAAAACCCTTACTGGGAAGTGTGCTTCCAAAGGCTTGAGAGAGGCTTGAGAGAGGCTTATTGGGAGATTGGGGCACCTTGGGAGGATTCTAGAGAGAGTAGGAAAGATTATGGACGAACTCTAAAGGCTTTGAGTGAGGAGGAAGCAGGATCTTGGGTGGTTTTATATAGGAAAAGTGAGGGAATTCTTTATTATTTAGGTTAGGGACCCCTTATATTAAAGTAATCCAAACCACAAGCAATCCCTTGGTTATTGCCCATGGTTTTTGGAAAAGGAAAGAGGAAAACAATATTTTTTAAGGCCAGAGTCCGAACTTCTTAAAATAATAGGGTTACTTATGTGGAGGCGAATCACACTCCCATGGAAATTAATTTAAAAAGACAAGGTGTTTAATAAGTCTTGAGGGGTCCATTAATGCATTGAAAAGTAATTAAAACAATCCCAAAATCACAATATTTTAATGGTAAAAGATAAATTGGATGAAAATAAAGATTATAGTATTTTATTACATCACTATTTGGCCATTATGATGTCATAAACACATTATATATTTAAACGGTATTTAATTTTTACCCAAAAATTAGATTGTCTCAGAAAATTATGAAAAATTCACCGTTGGATAATTTTGGCTTTTTGATTCTAGAAATGAAATTTATTTTATCTAAATAAATTTCTAAATATGTTAATTTTTAGTTTTAAAATAAAAACTGACATTTATCGAAAATTCACGGGTTTTGACAGAAATGGATTTCAAACCTTAATAAAAATTATAATTGCATTCATAAAATTATAAGTTCATTTATAATTAATAAAAATTAATTTAATAATAATAATAATAATTTATTAAAATATTATTTAATTCAAAAATCCATTAATTTTAAAAAATAGATTTCTTAATTAAATAAATAAAAACCATATTTGTAGTTTAAAAACTATTTACAATGTATGAAAAAAATTACAAGGATGTATATTCATTATTATATAAAAAATAATATACATGAACATTGTACTAGAGATTTGTTACATAATCCCTTAAAATAGCCGCTTAAGACCTAAGGGTAAGGTGTGTGATGGTGACAGACTCTTGGGGTGGCTCGGATAACATCGCTGGAGTGGTAATCTCTATCAACATCCAATTTTCCCATAGACGGTACAGTTCAAGCTTGACATAATGAAGCTCAGCTTGGGCTTGGTCAAGAGCGAATCCCAAGGATGCCACCTCTTTTCTGAGCTCCGACAAATGGGCTTCATAAGAGGAATTCTACTGGATGAGGCCATCACTTCCTTTGTCTGTGTAAATTGGATTTGTTAAAGAACTTTATTTATACTAATCATGTGATCACTGTTCAACAACTATATTAGCGACGGTCAAAATTATAATCATAAAACCAATGAAGTTGACATTTTATATAATCTGAAAGATACATTTAATTATATCATGAGGGATTTCCATTAATGAAAGTTTGGTTCGTTACAAAGTCAGTCTTCTATCGATTAGGGAAGACTCCTCAAGTGGAACGTAGAGTGGAATCATCATTAAATTTTCTCCGAATTACGATTCATCAAGAAGTTCCTGAGGGGTAATCCAAACAAAAGGCAATGTCTCATAATGGACATGAAAGAAGATAGTATTGTAGAAATGCTGACATAAAGGCTGCAGTGTGTTATGCATCGATAAATGTCATCAATTTTGTTTTCACTGATCCCCCAGAACATGAGGCTTACTTAGAGGAATCATATGAAGAAGTTCCTCTTCAAGAGGTTGTATACACAAAAAAAGATGAAGAATGTGTGCGTACCCGAAATCAAAGGCTTACCCAAAATCTAGGTATTCCTTCAAAAAACCAAATACTCCCTCTCCAAAAGGAATCCAATAAGGGGAGAAGTAAAAAAACCAGGTTACACTCCACCCTACCTTTGGAGAAGGCCAATCACTCTCATTAGAGGAAAGGTTTGCATGGCAATAAGAATAAATAAAGGTGTTAAGGGGGTTAAATGCGAACTACTTCTATTTATTCTTCCTCCAAAGCATTCTGGAGTTTATCAATGAAGTTAATTTGTTGCAGATATTAGAATGGATTAAGAATATCCCCCTTTACATGTACACTCTCATAGGTCTAATCCTATGGGTCATACACGATATCAACCAGCAAAACTACCATCAATGGCAGTATCGGTCACCACACCCCTCCAAACTCCATTTATTACACCTGCACAGAATCTAGCTCAACTAGATGATTCTCAAAACATTAATAACTACCATTTAGTCATTAATATCCCGGTTGGAAGATATGGAGGAACAACGTGCACCAGTTCAACCATAGAAGAGATCTTACCTTGAATGGGTGGATGAAATTCCTCCCCCATTAATTTTTTCGGGTACCATATACCCAATTATAAATGGTTTGGGTGATCCAGAACAACACCTAACACATTTTGTTTTTCATTGTGATCCTATGATGGGAAATCCTTAATAAAAATATGTAGTAAAGCTCAGGTGTTTTGTGTAGGCATTACAAAGACCTGCTTTTGTCTGTTATACAACTTTTCAATCTCGGTTAATTACTGGGTGGGAAGATCTCCATAAAAAATTACTTCCTTGCTCGCTGGAAGGGATTACCACATTCTTTATGTTTTTCACTCCCTTAAGAAGAGTTGATGCCAATCTTTGTGGAAAATCTACGTCATAAATCATGCACACCATTGATCCATGTGAAATACACAAGAGGGTTTCGAGACATTACTTCAATCGCTCAACATATAGAAGACTCTCTTATACTGAATAGGGCTAAAATTCATGTAATTCTATCAGTTCCAGGAAGAAGAATAGGAAAGGAAGAAGATGCTACAGTTACACAAACACATGAAACTGTACCTACTTCCACTTCAAAACCATCATCATAAGGAAGGGCTCCACCTATTGAACGTCAAAAACAATGACCGCCTCATCAAGATGATCAAAGAGATCAAATTCGGGAACAATTTGAGGATTTGAGGAACAATATTTATTCTTTCCATAATGAACATGTTCTTGGTTACATCATCTCGGCTCTAGAAAACAATATGGTTCAGTTTCCAAGTCCCAAAAGGCCAAACAAGGAAGTAGATGAAGACCTCCCCAACTATTGCCCATTTCATCAGATGTTGGGGCATCCCATTCAGGTGTGTTTTGTCTTCAATGACCTCCTACCAAAAATGGTGGAATCTAGACAATTAAAACTGAAAGGTTCTTTAGCCCAGGTAGTATGTGTTACTTCTACTGATCCAGAGGAAGAAGGAGAGTGGCATGAATAAAAATGTAAAAATGCGCAGAAATATGATGATTGGATGGTCAGGAAAACGATCAACCGAACTCATGCCATTTTATAAACACAATTGAGTCAACCGATTGTGTCTTATGATATTTCTTCCACAACAAAACACCCATCATAAGAAGTAAAATCCTCAAAGAAGTGGTGTAATTTGAATAAATAAGAGCAGTAAGAAAAAGACAGGCTCTTGTCGAAGCCTAAGTTGTCTTTGACTCTGGCAGATTTTATGCCATCTGCTTCAAAAGCACAGGCACCGCACCACCAAATGGCACAACCTGAACTGGTTCTTTAGGAAGAATCCTCATCAGATGAAGAATTAATCTTGGGTTCTGTTAACAAGATTCATTTAACGGATCCCTATTCCAATTATAGTTTAGATTATGATAAGCCTAAGTTCCATGTATCTAACATAGGAATTTGAGGGAGAGACAGAGGTTTAGGATACATGGAAAGATGTGGACATTCCAAAAGCCACTATTTCAATCCTACCCCAGATAGAAATGTATATGTGGTAGAAACTCGTGGTAATTCTCTTCAGCGGGCTCAACAAGAACAAGAATATTCTTCTACACATGGAAGATTCAGTCTTGAAACATTTATTTTAGAAGAACCGATTAGAGGTAACAACTTCTTCTTCTCAGAAAATAGATAGACTTATTCGGTATAATCTACCGAAGTCAAGAGTGTTTCCAATTCCTGCCCCGATTACGGGATGCATCTACTTCAAAATCATCAACTTCCCAGACACCTGCAAAACCAAATTTTCATGAAGGGAAACATAGACCTTTGGACCAAAAGTATGATTTCTTGAAACATTTGTCCCATGTACCAGACAAGTTATCAATTCTGGATACCTTGAATCTATCAAAATATATTCGGGAGGCACTTATTGAGGCTTTGTCACGTCCTCAAGAATTTGAAACTGAAATTTCTGCAGCTGTGGTCTACCATATAGAGAATGATCCTACAGAATTTCATGAAGTGATATTTTTACAAGATGAAGATGAAGAAGATGTTGTACATGTACATATCAGACCTTTGTATCTATATGGAAAATTCAATGATGTAGACATCTGATGAGCTTCCATTGATAATGGATCAAGAGTCAACCTCATTACTATTCATACACTTTGTGAATTGGGTCTCACCAAATCTGATTTATCTCCTTCTACGTTGATGTTGCAAGGATATGATAAGAATGAAGAAAAACCCCTCAGTGTAATTACACTCTGAATTCAGTTTGGAGACCTTCTGTCTAATTCAGAATTCATGGTTGTGCCTATGGACTCCACCTTCAACATTTTTCGTGGAAGACCTTGGCTACATCAACAGGCGGTCGTACCTTCGTCATACCATCAATGTCTCAAATATTGATACAATGGTCAAATTAATACATTGTATGGTGACAAGGCCCCATTAAAAACGTTTGAATCTCATTACATTGAGGCATAATTTTATCACATGGAGGGAATGAATAAATCCATGGCAAAAAAGGTCACGAAAATTAATGATGTAAATGGTTTGGAAAAGATTCCAATAAACCCATTAATACATGTGAGTACAAATTATGTGTTTCCTACTAGTAAAATTGATAGGATAGGCCTAAATCCAAATATTCTTATCAAAACTTCCATAATTTCAATTACGGTAGTCAAGCCAGAAAGCATGAGTGAAATTGTTGATTCTCCAAGTAGTGATGAAAGCTTAAATGGAGATGTCTTCATTTCAACCGCTGAAATCCAGAAATTCTATACATCATGAACCAGGCCAGAAAAAGTTACAGCAATACCAGAGGAAAAAAATAGTGTCAATTCTATATCCATCATCTCCTCTTTATCACCCCAGGAAGACCCTTAATCATCAATAGGGTCAGAAATGGTAGTCTCATCTTCTAGATGTTCAAATTTTAACTTCTCCCCTAAACATGGAAATTCTTCTTCGTAATCTACTATGAATGTAGAAACAGAAGAAGTAACACAAATTGAAGAAGAAGTGGAAGATCTCAGGGATGCTCCTCTAGAATTTGAGGAGAGTTTCTCTACCACTGTGGATGAAATTAGAGAAATAAATCTGGGTACAAAAGAAGATCCATGCCCCAATTTAATTTTTGCAGCCAGGACTCTTGAAAAAAAAGTATATTTCATTTCTAAATAAAAATTGAGATGTATTTGATTGAAATTATATAGAAATTCCAGGTCTTGATCCCTATGTTTCCACTCATCATTTTGGTTTTCCAGGAGAACATCGAGGATTAAAGTAAGAAACAAGAAGAACACACCCAACATATGCCTCCAAAATTGAAGTTGATGTTGATAATATTATCAAAGTTAAATTCCTAATAAAAGCTCAATATCCCAAATGTATGGCTAATATTGTCCATGTGAAAAAGAAGAATGGACACATTAGAGTTTTCATTGACTATAGAGATCTTAATCAATATTGTCTGAAGGATGATTTTCTAGTTCCGGTCACAGAACTCTTAATTGATGAAACAGATGGCTACAAAGCTCTTTCCATCATGGATGGTTACTATGGGTAAAATCAAATACGAATGGCCCCAAAATATGAGGAATATGTAGCCTTCAAAGATCCTCAAGGTTTGATTTTATATCGGTTAATACCCTTTGGCCTTAAGAATGCAGGTGCAACGTATCAACGTGCCAGGAACCATTTCTTGAAACCCTTTTTAAGGAATTTTTTTTGAATGTTATGTGGATAATTTAGTGGTTAAATCTAGAAAACGTTCTAACAACTTGTCCGATTTGAAAATCATATTCAACAAACTTCGACAACACAATTTAAAGGTGAACCCCTTGAAATGTGCTTTCTGGGTAACCTCAAAAAATTCCTCATCATTGTTGTACACCATCGTGGTATGGAAGTTGATCCCTAGAAGAAAAAATCAATCATTGACATGTCACCTACTAGATATTTTAATAAATTAAAAGGACTGCAAGGAAACATGGCCTATATTGGGTGTTTCATTTCCAATTTGGAACACATGTGTTTACCCTTCACCAGATTAATGAAGAAGGGAGTCACCTACCAGTGGACCGAATAATTTCAAGAAGCATCTGATACCCTCAAGAAATATCTTGTGAGTCTACCGGTATTAATTCCACCTGTTGAAGGAATACCAATTATTCTTTATGTGATAACTTTAGATAAATCATTGGGCGCCTTCTGTGCCAAAAATAATGATACTGGGAATGAAAACAACCTTTACTATCAGATTCGGACTATGCTTGAGGGAGAAACTCGATATTCATGTATTGAAAAGTTCTTCATAGCATTAATATTTGTAGTTCAGAAATTGAGACAATTCCTGCAACATCATGAGGTAAAATTTGTATCTCACAATAACCCACTCAAATTTATCCTTAGTCATCCAATGCTTACAGGACGTCTGGAAAGGTGGGTAGTTATTTTGCAGCAGTTTGATATCTAGTTTGTGTCTCAAAAAGCAATAAAGGGCCAAGCTTTGGCTGATTTCCTTGGTGAACACCCATCTGTAGAAGATGCATCTTTAAATATTGAACTTCCTGATGAGGAAGTCTTCTCTATTCAAGATAATCCTCAAACAAGGGAAATGTACTTTGATGGTACCTCCAGAAGTCCAACATGGAACTAAATGGAAGGTTCTAAATTTAACAAAGTTGGGTTAGGAATCATGTTTATTTCCCCAGAAATGGCAGTGCTATGCTATTCTTTCTTATTGATCGAAGGCGGTACAAACAAGGAAGCAGAATATCAAGATCTCATCAGAGTCCTGGAATTGGCACTTCAGGCACAGGTGAATCACTTAAAGGTAAAATGTTATTCAGATATGGTAATCAAAAAAATAAATGGGGATTATACCATTAGAAAGAAAGAGTTCATCCCTTTGTGTGATTACGTCAGAGATTTAATGGAAGAATTTCCCTTAGAACCAACATTTTCTTATGTCTTGCGATCACAAAATTCCCAAGCGGAGGCACTGGCCAATGTATCCACAGCCCTAGAAGGTCAAAAAATGGAACGAAACAATAATCATTATTTTCCACCATCGTATAGTTTGATATTTTGTTCAAATCATAATATAGGATATCAATGATATCTGTCCCATTTTTGAACTATATGGTCATACTAGAGGATAGATGACACCTATCAGGGAATACTGTCAAAATGGAACACTCCCACCTAATAGAGCCGGGAAAGAATAAGTCCGGTGACATGTGGTCAATTTTACTCTTTATGATAGTTCAGATAACCAAAAAATTTTCTACAAGCAAGGTTTTGATGGAATTCTCTTCAGATTTATTTTTGGTGAAGAGACAATGGCTATCATGAATGATGTACATGCCGGAGTTTCGGGTGCCCACCAGTCTGGACATACACTTTCTGGTCAATTTCCAAGGCTTGGATTCTTCTGGCCTTTAGTGATGAAAGATTGTGTTTATTTTACTAAGAAGTGTCATTCATTCCATGTATGTCCCAACTTCATTCATCAACCCCTGGATTTGTTTCATACGGATAAACACTCCTAGCTGTTTGCTACAATGGGAATGGATATAGTAGAACCTTATCCTCCGACTACAGCTAAGCAGTTTAAGAATATTCATACTGCTACTGACTTATTTTCCAAATGGGAAGTTGAAATACCTCTCAAAGAAGTCTGTGCTAAAATCATTGATAGCTTTGTCATGTCCAACATCATTACCATATTTGTTGTTCCTCATACCATATTGATAGATAATGGAACCAACTTTTGTTCATACGAGGTAAGAAAACTGTATCAAGAAGACAAAATCAGATCCAACCATTCATCTCGGTATCATGCAACAGACAATGGTCAAGTATAGGCTTTCAATAAGACTCTTTCAAACATACTTCAAAAGATGGTGGATAAAGATAAGAATTCATTGCCTGATTAACTTTTTCATGCTCAATGGGATTATTGGGCTACCACCCGAACTACAACACGATCAACTCCATATTCATTGGTATATGGAACGGAATCAATATTACCTATTTAAGTCCAATTACATTAACTTAGGGTCACCATTAGTGATAAGTTATCTACAAATGAACAATCTAAAAATCGATTCGATGAATTGGAATGACTAGATAACAAAATATTGTGCACACTACACCATTTAAAAGTCTATCAGAATCGGATAGCACGAGATTTCAATAAAAAAGTTCGTCTTTGTTCATTCATTCAAGGAGAATTTCTATTGGTCCTTAGTACCCCAATGATACTAGGAAATAATCCTTCAAAGCTTGAGCCAATGTTATAAGGACCTTACTTAATACATATTTTTTTCTCCAATGGAACTTATTCTTTAATCTCAATAGATGGAGAACTCGTTACCACTCCAACCAATGAATGATTCTTGAAGAAGTATTTTGTGTAACACAAATACACCCATTGTCCTTGTTGCAGGACATTAAATGGAGTATCCCCCTCTATCATCCAACATGACGTTAAACTATGTCCCCTCTATCATCCTACATTATGTTAAACTATGCATCGTCTGAGCTGTAGGAAGTTAAACTGCCAAGAACCCCATTTGTGTGACACATGACATTAAAATGTGATCTCATCATGAAAAATTGTAATTTAAACTCTGTTTCCATGCGTGCCTTGGGCAGATAACCATGCATAAGCCCCACACTATCCCTCGTGGTCGCATCTTTCATGACACGATCATTAGGTTTGTTGTTGACTCTTGATTTTCACACCAAACATGAATCACATGATCTTAATGTAAGCTTTGACCATGACATCTTCTTTGGGCTATTAACCACCCTTATGTCCCAGCATCATCTTCGGGTCCTTTTCCTCAACTACACCCTAATCACCGAATCACTCTCAATTGAACTATGAGGACTTTGATCCTTTCATCCTAGGCCGGGTACATAGGAAACATTCTGAGGTTCATGCCCGAAATCACTTTTTTACATCAATTCACCTCCATCCCATACAGTGTTGATCTGGGAATCCCCCTTCAACCGTCTTATTCATATCGGTTCACATTCATCATACATGAAGTTAAACTGTGTTAATCCTATAGTCCTAACAATATGAAGTTAAACTATATAGCCCCACATTGTCCTTCATGCAAGACATTAAACTGCATAGCACTGGTCCCTGCATATGACCTTAAACTATTTTAACTTTTGTCATGTATGAAAAATAAACTAAAACAATCCATGATACCCTCACTCGAGAGGAATCATCATTGAAATGGTCTCCAACCATGTCATATTTCATGAACTATGTATGGATTTATTATCATCTTTATGAGATAAGTAGTGACACCTAAGTCTTTAATTTTGGGTCCAGCCATAATTGTAATAAAGCCCTCTTTACCCCTCATATGTACGAACCAAATCTGTACAAAGGGTATTTCATGAACTATGTGCATCTTGATTCCCATCCTCATGGGATACGCAGGAACGCTCGAGTATTCCTCGAGTCCAGCCCCGAGCATTTGGGCCTAACCCCAAACTCCACTTTTGGTACCTTGGCTGAAAATTCCCCCTTTGAGCATATGGTGTAATATGGAACAGCCTGGTCATTATTCACATCAGGTTTATAAAAAATGTATGATGTGTCTCCCCCATTATGGTTCGAGCTCTACGAACTTACACTATGATCTTCCATGATCACATCTTGTATGACATTAAACTGTATTTCAAAAAGTATGTGTGGATTCATTCCCATCCTAATGAGATACATAGTGATATCCATAATATCAATTCAGGACCCAGCCACATCATTATACAAATAATATTCATGGTTTCCATAACCTTTTTCTTGACTTCTGGTCACAAAATGTCTGATACCTGAGAGTTCTTTTGCCTGACTATGCAGCACGCGCCCTTAGGTGGCCTTGCATAAGTTGTCTACATAACAGACATGTCAGCCAAAAGATTCTACTATTTTACTATTCATCTTATGCCTTAGTTGGCCCTACATAATTCAACCTCCATAATGGATTTGTCAAATAATAGTAACTTCATTCTTAGGAGAATTATTTTTTGTCCCTATTGGTCTTGAAAACAATATATAGGGATCTACAAAAAAACTACCATCCTTTACATATTTGTTCCATACTATTTTTCATGATATAAAAGTATTCATGTCTATGGTTTACATTTTCCTTATTCTCCATTTGTTTAGATAAATATGAAATAAACTTGGACCACATGACCATATGTCATATAATGTTTCTACCTCTGGTTTTAGTCATATGATTTAGAACCACATATACCTTTTTCTTATGTTTGGGTTAGACCTTCGTAGAAGTAACATTCCTCCAATTCTTTGACAATTCTGATTGGAAATATCCTCTCCATATTCAAGTAATGTTCTCCATAAAGCAGAGTCTATGCTTTGGAAAAATTGAAACACCATAAATCATTCTTCATATTTTAGCAATAGAAATTCAAATTTCTGAGAGTTCTTTTGCCCGACTATGAAGCACATGCCCTTAGGTGCCCTTGCATAAGTTGTCTACATAACGGACCTGTCATCCAAAAGATATTACTATTTGACTATGCATCATATTCCCTAGTTGTCCCTACATAATTCAGGCCCCATAACGGGGTTGTCATGTAGTTTTAACTTCATTAATAGAAAATACTTCCTCTAATACCTTTTATCTCTTTTCCCATGTCATTCCTCAGATTCAAAATTTCTCAAGACATAGATTACAATTTGTCCCCTCCATACATGAATATGGTAATATGTTTCCAAACAAATTATCAATAATATAGTCAATATCATCCATTCGGTCAATGATATTAAAACTTATATACTATCCTTTTTATAGTGCAACATGCATGACTTTAAACCGCCAATAACAAAAGACATGGTACTCATTAAATTGGGCACCTATAAAAGGTACACTGAACAAAAGTCGAGTCCTATATCGCTAAATGTACATTTTGTATGATTTAAGAAATATTGAGAAATAAAAAGATGCAATGTTTATGGGGTTGTTTATATAACCCTAGTAAAAATCAAACCATGTTTACTAGGCCCATTGGCATAGGTAAAAATAAGAGAAATTATCAAGAAAATGAAGGTACAAATGATTTAAAATGTACTTTTTTTCATTGATGAACGTGATTTGAAGAACATCCATAGACATGAGTCTCTTTTTTTTCAGAAATAACAAAAGACTTTCAACATGAGTTCTCATCTGTTTCACTGCATACCGAGCTTCATCAACAGCCACTTGATGTTCATTTACTCGACCCACTTCACTCTCTTCAACTCGATGAAGTGCTTATTTGGAATTTGGGGTGGATTTTATAGCATCCACTTGGACTTATTAAAATGAATTATGAAGCTGGTAATGCTCCCCAGTAACAACATCTAGCTCTTGCTGAAGTCACAAATGCTAGATAATCTTCTCGTTGATCTTTTTCTTCATCTCTTACACCTTTACTGCATGATCAGCCTCAGCTCAGGACACTATAGCCTAGAATTCACTGATATTGGTCAGCAATCTAGCTCTGATCAGGTCATGACGAAGCCATTTCTCTTTCTCCCTCCTTCAAATGACTTGTTTCAATACGACATGGATTTCTTGATATCCAAAACTGCCAAGTCCTAGCATGGTTAACAGGGAAGAAAATCATGGAATTTTCAAAGGCAGCATTTCAAGAGGCACCTTAGATATTATCTTCCATATATTTTTCCATGCCTTGTGATGTGAGAATTGAAGTTCCTTTTTCACATATGGGTCTGATTTGGCATTGCTATCATAGGGAGGAACATAGTATGGGATTAATAAGCTTAAGGAAGTTCCTTGTTCTGCTCCTTCCCTGACCCTAGTTGCTTTACCTTCTACTAATGTTTTGGATGAGGCTGAGGGTTCACCACTAGATCTATCCATTAATGTTGACAGCCCTGTTTGGTTAATTGAAATTATGGTTAGTTTCAAAGTTTGGTAAAATTTGATTGATTGTCTTGGAGGTTAAGTTAACCACAAATATCATTATATTTTACCTAACAGTATATCAGAAATTTTTTAAGGCTCATCCCTATCTTTCCTAGCTTCAACATGATTATCATTATGGGTTTCAGGAGGGTCTGTTGTGCTATGTTCCACCTGATCTAGTGTTTCTGCCATAATAGTTTGACATTAATGTCTACACCCATTTCAAGCACTGTTGGTTCAACAGTTTCTTTATATGGAACTGTATATTTTTTTATACAAACATGGTTATATGTGTAATCCTGTGAAGATAAACTGGAAAAATAATGAAACTCACGTTAAGTTGATTATATAAATAGATCTCCAAAATCTTCTAAATCATGTGGTAATTTAACATGTTCTAAAATTTCTTCCAAGGAAATTACAAGATTTATCAATTTATCCAATGATGTCCTAGATACCAGGTTAGTCTCACCACTGGGAGAAATCGGCATGTCTTCTTTATAATGTTCATCTGGCAGTCCTTGACCCCAGATAGCTTCTTCAAAAACAGTTGTGGGGCCATCTTCGGTGGTTGAAAAATGTTCTGGTGCATGTGTTGAACCTAAAACATCAACGAATTGAAGTAAGTTGTTGTTTTCTCATTTGAGGTTCAATGGAGTAATGTTAATTTACCAGAAGTCTCTTTTCTCCTGGCATCAGAAACAGGGGAGGTGCTGGGAACAGACGCAGACTCATCTACTCTCAGTATTTCTTCAGGAAAAACCATTTCAGCAGGAACATGGGGCAGTTCTACTACACCCTCCATTGTAATTTGGGGATGGTCAGTCCTTTCCCATAAAGGGGAAACTTAATAAGCCCCTACAATCCCAATAAGTTTGAGAACTTTTTCATAAGTTAAGATTCATGATTACTAGAAAGACTTACCACTACTGATAAAGCATTTGACTATGGTATTCTTTATTTGATTCCTTTTCTTCTTGGCCTTTCTAGGTGGACTGGCATCATCATCTTCGAAAAAAGGAATCAAAGACATAACACTCCTTATAACTCCTCATCCATGACTTGTTGGCCTGGAGATACTTCACCCAGATCACGAGGAGATTCAGTGGATCCAAGAGTGGTGCCACCAGGTCTATACCATAGTGAAGGGATACCAATGGTTCATTACATTACAAGATGTCGGATGAAGAAGATTATTTCCTTGAATAACAAATCTTTGACTAAATTCAAATTGCAATAAAAATATAAATATGAGAAAAATTAATCTTACATCTTCAGGATCCATGAAATCACACCACTCTTCATCAAATGAAGGACCAATCCCCTCAGTGGTATCATGGTCCATCACTTCATTCACCTTATTAGTGATAGTAACTGGCTCATTAGTGGCATATATGATCATTTACAGCTGTTTGATGTAAGACCCCAATTCATTGGGGTGGTACTCAAAGCAGATGTTAGAGGAAGCCCGGATATTCCCAACTCCAGGGATATGCATCCCATCACATAAGTCCATCCAGGCAGTTTGAACATAAAAATATAAACTCTTCCATGTCTAGATAGCCTACAGTCGTAAATATTCAGATTGTGCACCAAAAGGCCTCGAGGAGGGTCCTGTAATATAGGACTTCAACTTCTTCACAGATCCTACAATAATAGATAAAGGATAAGAAAATGTAACTTGTTTCTCTTTAAAATAATGGTGACAAAATTTCCTCAATGATGTAACTCACCAGGAGTCGATGGAGTTGGTCTCTTGACTCCGGAAGACAGATTATATCTGGAATGAGGCCACTTTGATGCATTTTGAGCCTCATCATCCCCATATTCGGAATTCAGTGAATCAGCTCTAGGTTAAGAATATGGTGAATCAGCTCTAGGTTAGGAAGAGTCATCTTCAAAATGAAAGGCTTCTTTCCTGATGGTTCCGTTCTTTATCCCCACCCTAGAGAATGGCTGATTTAGTACCCCTTCAGGGTATGATGCTACCCAGCTCTCGGAATACCATGTAGTCAATCATCTTGCCGCTCCAATGGCTGGTAGATCAAATACCACCCCAGTCTTCACCATAGATGTCAACAACCATAGTTGACAAGAAACCATCTGATGCTGCTCTAACATGACATGCACTGGAGTGGATATAGTAATTCACTGCAAAAAATTGAATTGACGTACAAATCTTTATGGAGCATAGGCCTCACATATAATCTCTCCATCAATCATCGTGGCCAATGTACCATCTCTGCATGCCAGCATATATGCCCTTAACTCTAGGATGGTTGTTCCATCATCAACAAATCACCCTGTTGTCAAATTTCCATAATGAAATAAGTTAAACTCCTTGAACATTATTAGCGTTATTTTGATATCATAAGCATTGAGGGATAAGAGGGAAATTTCAGAAAAGTCCTAAACAGACATCCAGAAAGAACATTTAGGAATCAGTACTCCACCTTGTACTACTTATTTCCTAAAGTGGGTGGTGATCCATCCCTATAAAACATTGAATGGTCCCACTATTATTATAGGAGACTTACCCATATAAACCTGAAGTAAGCTCCAAGGAATCTTTGCTAAACCTGAGGTGGCCAACCCAACCATCTTCCTTTCATCCAGCTTGGCTGCAACGACAAAGGTCCTCGACCTCACACCTCCTTTCGAATCTCGAGCATCTAAAAGGTAAACACTGATCCAAAAGGCCAAAAAAATTCCAGATAGGTCTTTTCTGGAATTTTATGGTTTACTTCATACCCCAACTTATCTAAATATCTGGTTTCCAGAGTTGTCCAAAATGTGCCCGGAGCACCCCTCTTTTCAGCTCTTGGGAAACTAGTTGGACGATTGCAGGAAGGTCCATTCTCTCTCTTCTTAATCATAAATATGTCCATCAACTCCTCTAGATGGATATATTTTCTAGAGTGGGTTTTCGTGATGGTGGTATTCTTAATCTTGTAGAAAATTTTCATTAACTCTCAAGCCAAATCTGGAGTCTTCTCCGAATAATTGCAGGTCACATTGGGGGGATGAACTCATCATACATATCTCCCAAAATTGGATCCCCTAACATCTTGTAGAAGACCCACAAACTAAAGCCTACTTATCTAGGAGTCAGATGGAAATAATTCATTTCCGGGCTCCAATGGCTGATAAACTCCAGAACGAAATTGTCATTCCTATAGACATATGTCTGCCCATCCCAGATAGCTCCATATAGAGCAGCTCCCCTCATATCATCGACAAACACTTCACAGGATTATCTCACCCAATATTCCCACATCCATGTTGGCTTCACACCTCCTCCAGGATGGAAACCCAAACTCTCCTTCCATCACTTAAATTGGTCCATTTGAGAATTATGGAATATAGAGGGATAACAATGCGGCTGCAAATCAGGCGTGTAAGGCTTCAAATCTCAATCACATGGGCTATTATGCCTTATGTATACCTTATCCCTTGTCCCAGAATTGAAAAATGATACTGAAAATGAGGCATTTTTTGCAGAGAAGATGGTGTAGGACTGAAACCATGAATGAGGGATATAATTCATTGCCTATGAAAAATTAACTACTTGCAGATGACCATGTACATACAAGGGAAAGTATATACTCTGTGAGAAATTGACATGCTATTTCTTCATGTACTTAGCCAAATCTGGGAGACTGTTATCACAAATAACATAATAGTAATGAATGACGACGTTCATCATGTCATCTATTCTCTTACTGTCCAACTCGTCAGCTGATCCAATTCTTCTGGGAGCCATTGAATCTACAAAAAGATCAAATAATCAACATTTATGTAAGTTTTTTTTTGAAAATTTGATGAAGGAAATCAAAAAAATGGCAAATGAATTAAGGCGCGCAAGTCCCTACATGGTGCGCAAGTCAAAACGGTCAGGCAGGTTTTGCCGCCCTAGTCGTGGTGCACATGTCAATTGCCATATGCAGAAGTGAGACACAATCTATAAGGGAGATTCTCCAAATACAGAAGCACCGTGCATGACGAGAGCTCATGTTCTTGGAAGCCGAATGGGTTTTCACGGAAAGGAGCATGTATATATAATCAATCCTAAACACATGCGCGCCATACCTGTGCATCCCGACATCTGTGCATCGAACATGCATGCCATAGACCCTTGATTTCTATGGATTTACCTCAGAGATGGATCCTCTTTCCTTTTCGGATCCAACTCTGGGGGGACTTTTTTTGATGCTCTTTTTCATCATAGAGTCCAACGAATTGAAAAGGGGAATACCTTATACAAAAAGAGGGTCACCATTTGATGAACATCAAAAAAAATTAATGAAGGCATGAACTAGAAGCCCATTTAGAGTAAGTCAGGGAAGTTACATGCACACTGCACATGTGACTTGCGCGCCACTTATGGGTCGTGCAGCTCACTTGCGCACCCTATTTATTTTTTCTCCCAACGTGCATGGTGGCCTATAAATACCCCATGTGGGCCCCCATTTCAAGGAGGAATTTTCCAAAATTCAAAATCAAGCTCTGGTCACCCATGTCTTCAACTAAAATCTTCCAAAATCATTTAAGGTAGATTTTTACCAGGAATGGAAGACTTGAACAGGTAGAATAAAATCTAAGTGTTTAGAAATCATTAACACTTGCGCGCCTAAGTGTCTAGACCTCATTAAAAATGGAAACACTTGTGCGCCGTCTTACCCTTTTGATGAAAATTGCATGCCATCCGTTTGGAAACAACATAGGATAATAATAAAGGCATGAGTTAAGTCACGTCCAAGTATTAACCTACAGATTCTTCATTTCCCCGGTGAACCCATGCCGCAAAAGTATACTTGCATGGACAAGACATGCACACCAAATGACTTACGCAACCTACAGTTGCGTGTAAACATCATTTGTTTTCCTTTCTCCCATTCACCTCCCATATTCAAGATATTATCCCTTAAACACTTTTCAAAGAAATTTATGGCATGGTTTCTTTTTTGACTTCCTTATCTAAATGGAATTCTATGAGAACCTTTCCCAAAACCTAGTGACATACAAGCTTTATGTCAATACGGTTTAAGATTTCCTCTATATAACCTCATCATTTGATATGAGAAGATATTTTAATTAGGGAAACCTCCTCAAAAGTATTCCCCAAGTCCCCTTAACCTGGCCCTCCGTCTCAAGAGTAATCCCCAGTTAAAGTTTCTTTAACCTGGGCCGCATTCTCAAGAGTATACCCTAGTCATAAATTCCTTTAACCTGCGCCTCCATCTCAAGAGTAATCCCCAGTCATAATTTCCTTTAAACATTGGGCATCCTCCTCAAGAGTAAGCCTCAATCTTAAATTTCTTTTGATTTGAGCCTCCTTTTGAAGAATAATCCCCAATCATAATTCCCTTTCAATTTTTTGCCTCCTCAAAAGTAAGACAGAAGTTATATGTCCCCATTAATTTGGGCATCCTCTTTAGGAGTAAGCCCCAGGTTAAAACTCCAAATCTACATAAAGTACAAATACCTTTATGGACCCTTCTCTTGGGCTTCTTTCTTGAAGTAAGTCATTGTCTTCATTTACTTGGGCAGTCATACATATGTAAGCCCCAAATCATTTCTTGTGGCTGCATCTTTCATGGAAAAATCATCAAGTTTACTGATACCTCTTGTTTCTCACACCGAGCATGACTCATGTGATCTTAGAGTGTAAACGTAATCACGAAATCTTTTTTGGGCAGTTAACCATGCATAAGCCCCATATATCATCACCCGAACTATGTCGACTTTGATCTTAGCCTTAAAAGTAGAGCATGTGGGAAGCCTTTCTGTGGTTCAAGAACATCATTCATTAATTATTTTCCATCGCATATGACGTTATACTATATAATTATAATCTAACTATGTGGGTTATGATTCCTTTTTAACAATGATACGTAGGTAGCCCATCTGTGGGTACGATTCCAACTCTAAAATAATCATTGCCTTTATGAATGAAAATAAACTTAAAGTGCCCCAATGAGGGACTTTAAAACCAGTATTTTCATCATAATGACCATATAAAAGATTCCCTAAATCCCATACACATCAATCATCGATTTCCAAAACTAAAGGAAAAATCATTTTCATGCTTGCTTAATTAATAAGGATTCATGAACATAACTTAAATCTATAAGAGAGTCCTAGAGTAGGAAATAATTCCCCCGAAAAAGTTGTGATGAGCATAACCTCCCACTCTCTCAACCAATGTAATTTCTTAAGCCTCATAGGTCCACAAATAATGAGCACCTACCTTTAGAATGTAGGTCCAAATGGATATAGAATCATTGGGTGTTTCCAGTTCTATGAATAAACCTACTAGAAACAGATTGGAATGTTTGAACCTTAAAAAAACAAGGTCATCCCAATTTCTAGAGGAAACAGATACTTTATCACCATTATTCCTATATATTATTATTGTTGAAACAAAATTTTTAGAGGTTTTTTCCAAGTAAAAGAATCCTATGTGGTTGATACCAGTACAACAGAAACTAGTTTGTTTATATGGGTAATGTTATCTTTCATAACGTAAGTTTATTTTATAGGTATTGAAATATTTTTATCATCACCATCATTATATCCAATATCATGATTAGTTATAAAACATTACATTATCCTTGGTTATTGGAAACGATTCTAATTATCTTAGTTATTTTCATTAGCAAAAAAAAATATTTTTGATTAAATATTAAAATTATATCATGACATGTAAATGTTTCCTAAAAAAATAATATGTGAAATTAGTTATAAAATAATTTAAATATTTTTAGTGGTAAAAGTTATTTTCTCTACCAACATTGTAATAAATATATTTTCTATTATTTATATAAAACAATTATTTGACACAAACTATAAATGATCTGTTTTAGATGCCAAAAGAGAGTGTATTATTTATTATATGGTAAAAAAGTATATTATATTAAATTCCCATTGATATATATTTAGAAGTCCTGAAGAGACTAGTCAAAAAAATTAAAATGACGTATAACATGTTTCACCATTTCAATACAATTAATTTTTTAATGCTTTCATTATATCTAATCATATGAGGTATTCCACTTATTACCAAGGTAAATTGGAAACAAATTTAATTGGCGGAATCATATTCTAATTAAGGTAATTCATATAACAGAATATAACATGGAAAACTAATGCATTGGGAAATTAATTTTAAAGAGAAAAACAACTCTTGTCTCTAGAATAAATTAATCCATACATGACAAAGGAATATTTATCATCATTTTTTATTAACAATTGGAATGAATAATTTCTAATATTATAAACTAATTATTAAGTTATTTGGATTATAAATAATACATAAATGGTAATTATTCTCATATTACCATATTTTAGTTGTGTTATTAGACCTACCTATGCATAGAGAGAATATAAACTTCTAAGACCCACCATTAACATAAAACTCCCATGCATTATATCTTTTAGTAAAAGTATATAGGCTATAAATGGGATAATTTTTATGGACAAACAAATTATAAAGACATATATTAATTTATCAATTAATCTTAACATATAATGGATTATATAGAGCATAAATAGATTCCCTAGTAATTATATGTAAAAGGGTGAATAAGTGACTTACCTTTAATCATATTGGGAATAAATAATTATTTATAGTCTTTAAATTTGTACCCACAACAAGTTATTGTCAGGAAATTATAGTTAATAAAAATATATCATGACAAGGTTATCAATGATATAGGTTTTTAAAATCATTGGAAAAAAAATATATGTATATAATGAAAAAACAGATAAATACTTAATTTTGGTTCATATAGAGCATGATAATCATCCAACAAATATACAATGAAAGTATAAATCTAGGTGTAGAGTAAGATCTATTTATCATGCTCCAAGTGAGAAATCAGCCAATAACCAATCTTATATATTCTAGGTTTTTACCCCAGGATGTATCTAAACTAGAATTGCATCCTAGTTTATGTATTTAGATAGGGGAATCCTTTCTTATAAATTCATAGACACTTTATAAACAGTTTAGGATGATTTACAATGATGATGATGTTTATAAACAGTAACATCTAATGAATTAGGTATAATTTTATAAAAAAGTGTAGTCATAGTGATATGATATCTCATTCATGGAACAAAATACACAATAATTATGATACAAGGATAATAATTTATGAACAATATAGGGAACAAAAAAAGAATTTTTATATGAATTATAGATATATATCGAAAAGAATGCATATTTTGAAAAAATAATGGCTCAAGGAAAGGGTACAATATAAGGAGTTTATGTATTATTTGATTGATAATAATTCAATGTATAGGGAATAAACTATAATGATAATCTTGTATGTATAAAATAATAATATTAAAAATAGGTTTCAAATGAAGAAATTTAAATGTGAAATAATGAGATAGAAATCAGAACTCATGCCTCTCCTGAACCCCATAGATAAGAATCATGAATTAATCCAAATAAACTCAAGAGGAAGTCATTGATGGATGTAGGACATACCCCATGAGAGATATATGATGGCGTAACTTTGAATTTTGTGTGGGGGAATGATAATAATGGGTGAATATTTATAGGTTTGGTGAGTGAAATTTCATGGAAAAAATTTATTCTATTATTAATTCCCCACAATTATAAGTCCTCCACTAACCCCTATTATACTTAATTACATACCATAGTAGTGAACTATAATTCATAGAGAAAATAATTTCATAATAGCACTAACCAGTACATATTTAGACATGATTACTTATATGTGATGTAATATAGACTATATTTCCACACTTCTTAATGTATATTAGTATTCTTTACTGAAAGTTACCAATTTTCCCTTTATGTATAATTTTGATGTCTTCGATCTAAATATGTAATCAATTTTATGAAATTAATTCTACAAATAACTATATAATACCTTTTTTAAGGTGGTATATTAATAAATTTGTATTATTAGAGTAAATAACTTTAATTTTTTAATGAATTTACATTACAAAAAAAATTACACATAGATTTATAACATATAATTACACAAACATAACCTCAATACATATGGTTGGAAATGGTTTTATGTTCATGTGGTGGTTTTGCCAACATTTATATAGTTTTTATTTCTACAAACATAAACATATACTATATATAGTTATACTCCAACCTAAGTTATTGAATCTCTATGTGGGATCGATCAAGGGTGACTCCCATAATAAGCTACCTCCACACCATGATCGGGTCAATTGACATAATAATGGATATTTTTACTAGCTGATTCCATTAATTTTTAAATCTATGATAATCAACCATCATAATTACCCTCAATATAAATAAATCATACCAGTATGATCTTATTCATTATATTAATAAGGATTAGGATTACCAATGGTCATACAGACCAATGGTCAAATTTACTGAAGGTCAAGTTGACCAATGTTGATATTAAATAACCACCTTATTAACTAAGTATTTTACTAACCAATGATTATACTAATCAATGTTCATATTAACCTATGATCTTATTGAAAAATGTTTATATTGAGAAATGAACATAATGATTTATATACACACACCAATATATGAATCCATTTCTATCATTCCAAAACTTCATAATCCTTGTTAATTTCAATTTTTGTTGTATTCTTCTTAAAATAAATGTATCTCTTATATTTTATTTCTTTATTGAGTATGATCTACTTGATTACAATGATTCCGGTGTTTCCACACATTATTACTAGTTTTATGGTGTCTGTTTTATATTTTGTTATAAATTCAATTACATATATTTTTGTATCAATATGTAATTTACTATTAGAAAAAAAATTAAGTGTGAATTATGAACAAATATTTAAATGATAATATTATTTACTACTATAAGAACATTGAGTGTCACACTCTTCTAGTTTGAAATATTTAATCTATGTATTAAAAAACGAATGATAAAAGTGCATAATACTTTCTCTAGAACATGAATAGTGAAATTAGGAAATCTATTATCAATGAATATGATATTTATTACTCAAAATCATTTAAATACCTTCGGATTGTTACATTTGAGGAGAATTTTAAAAGTGAATCGATATTCATATTTAGTAAAAATTCTGATAATTATCCATTGGTTCCTAAAAATATCATTGATAAAATGACATCTAAAATTATCAATATCATTAATCTACTAAATTATAATGATAAATGAAATATTCATAAACTATTTTTGAACCCACCTAACTATGTTATTCATTAGGAAGTTCCGTTAATAGTCATCATGAAATCCATCAAAACATCATTTAATTTCAATAATATAAATTCTAATGTCAATTTCATGCTCATAATCCTATAATTCTTCATCTTTCATGTGAATTAGTTAGGTAGCATGATAAAAATATTATAACATCCTTGCAAAATATTATCCTCAAAGAATGTCATAAAACTATGTGGCACATATTAATCATGTGAGGATAAACTACCCTAAGAAAAATCTAAAAGTTTCAAATAAACTCTTGAAATATAGTCATATAACCCTTACCTTACCATAAATATATATAATCTAATACACTTCAATATTTAATAAATAAAACATATACCAAACCAATATTCATTTCTATATTACCAATCATATAGAATATAATGCTTTTAATCAATTAGGTCACTTCATAAATAAAAAATTAAAACACAATCATTCAAAATATTTAAACCATACATCCCAAATACATTTAAATATAACTATAATAAATCATACTAGATATACCATTCATTAGTTGATTTCTAAAATAAACCTCTCTATGGAATACTAAATATAGTATCCATAAATATTACTGCCTTCACAAAAATTATATATCATCACAATGTTAAATTACTATTGACACTCAACTCACCACCTCTATAAAAAATTTAAATTTAAATAAATAATAAATACTTCTAAAATTTTTATTGGAATAATTAAATACCCACCCATAAAATAAATATTTCATTAAATTTTTTAGAAAATATCCTATTGATGAAACATCAAACAAATGGGTAGGATTATATTTATAATATTATATATATTTCTCATAACTATATGAAATAACATGACATAATGAGATCAAAAGACATCCATAACAAAAACATAATTTATTATAATACCAATTATATCAGTTACACAATTATTGTAAGATAAAAATATGCATTTTGGATAATAATTTATCTTTATAACAATAAAAAACATCATAATGATCATCCCAAAAGAATAACACCACATGCATAGTGAGATCCATTATATGTAAGAAAATAAAAAAGAATTCATGAATGAATCATGGATAATATAATATAATACATGAAAATATTTGAATCAACCAAACACCCTCTGGTACTCATTAGGGAATTTGTTTTCATTTATTTATGATCAATTTTAATCTATGAAAATGAAACATCATGCATAATAAATTTCTTCTATCAAACCCATAAAATGAATTTTTATATTTTTATATAAATTCAATGAATCTATATTATTAAAAGATAATAATTAAATTATATCTATGTTGTTAATTATATTATGAAATAATCAATATCATCTTAATTAAAATTATAATGAATAAATGATAACAAAATAAAATAACTTGATTGTTATAAACCCTAATCTAAATAAATATTTTTTCACCTTGATTGGAATCTCCTAGAATAAAAAATGAGTATAGAATATCCAAATAAACATATTTTGAAAATACTTATATCAAATCCTAATATGGTCATATATTGATCAATGATCAATCATGGAGACATTTTTAGACACTATTTGAAGAGATAAAATCATTAATCAAAATATAATGTTATTTTTTCTTGATATAAATATGAATCTTTTTCTACTTACCGTTATATAATATAACCTTAATCATCCTTTTTGTTCAAAAAACATAATTAAAACACTATCCATAATGTATTATAAATTAATTTATTTCAATTAATATATTATTCCAAAATAACTAAATTAAAAAGATAATATAGTACTATATCAGAATGTGTAATATAAATTATATAGATAGTTGGTACCAAGTCTATTATTAATATAACATCCCTCACTAGAGGTAATAATTCTGAATTATGATGAATAAATTTTTTATATTTATTTAATATAATGGTTATAGTATAACTAAAAAACTCTTAATTATAGTGAAGAACCATTTGAATAATTTGACCCACAATCATCCTAATTTTATTTAAATCAAATCCATATTTCTTATCCTAACAAACATATTCATTGAATAATAATTATTTTATCTTCAATGAAGTAAATATAATATCATATGTATTCTAAGAGTAAATTATAGATTATAAATTCATCAATTGAATGATTTACATAATCATTTTAATGATAAAAATATAAAAACTATAAAATTATAAAAATTCCCATATATCTGAATAATTGAAAAATTTATCTATCTGATGATCAAATCCACTATATTATTAAATATATTTTCCATGTTAAAATTTCCTTGAAAAAAGTTATCACATAAGGTAAATTAATAAAAAAAATATAGTAATATTTGTATTCGATAAGTAAATTTCAATTGAAATAAACAAAATGTGTCAATGACTAGAATTGAATTTTTTATTGAACATTTCCCAAACAAAACGTGTTGGTGTTTGATATAATGTATATAATAATCATGTTCCTAATCAATAAAAATGGGGGTCATAATGATGGAATTTGAGAGATTAACATAAGTAATGTGTTACCCCATAAATGTATGGGATAGTCATCTAGGTATACATATTAGAGTCAGATCTATATAATTTATAATACATCCATCACATCAAAGGTTGTTGTTGTTATTTAATAGTAATATTATAAGATGATTTAGAATAATTATTTTGGAGAGTAACTTTTCAACATCCACAATTAAATTTTCAAACTAATAATTTCTCAAAATATTATTGAAATACTTTTCTTTAAAAATAACCATTGATAATTATAAAATAATATTCAATGAAAATAGTCATCACAATGTTGTGTAATTATATACATGTTGTACAAGTAGAAAAAAAAATTAACTTTGGTAAAAAGGACCTCATTTAAAAAATAACATAAGGATCCATTTTAAACCAATTTTTATGAAGTAAAAATGGGTAAAAATGAGTATAAAAAAGAGTATAAGAATTTAATATAATTTTTAAAAAAAATTTAAATGAAAACATGGCCAGAAAATAGAAATGGTTTTGGACCAAAGAGACAAATAAATTAATTTTATTCATAAAATATTATATAAATAATTATAATTTCTAAATAGATAAAAATTGAACTGTTATATGTAATTTTCATGAATAAACATATGATAATAATGTGAATGATTTTTATTAGAATATGGTAAAATAATTTCCAAATGGTAAATTCAAATATAAAAAACATCGATCAAAATGTGATTAGAACATAAACTCTTACCGGTTTTGTAACTTTTCAATAATAACTCCCATGATTGAAATAAATGAATTATAATATAAAATATCATGAAGTAGGTTGTTTACTAATTTAATATGTAATGTCATAGAATATAGATCATTTAAATAAAATTATGAGCATAAATATCACGTGTATCAATAAATTATGTTTTGAGAAAAACCCCATACCATGATTATATAAATTGTCATGTATGTGTTTTTTCTCTTAAATAATAAACTAATATAAATTAATTTTTTCATTAATAATTTATTTAGGATTAATAACTTATTGTTAAAAAATGTATTTTATTTATTTTAATTATATACATAATTACTGAATCTGTTATGTCCATGTTACGTGGATTGAGGATGCTTAGTTCATATTCTCAATAAATAATTGGTGTGTCACCCTTTGTCAAATGTGTCATTGTTTCATCATCTCTGGGAATAATAACAATGAAAAAATTTTAATTTATATATAGAAATTTTATTTCTAAATATAACATTGAAATATGGTTATGAATAACTAACTAATATACAATCACAGAGATGGTAGTCCATACATACACATATGTAAAGCTTCCATTTTTCAATGATCAAGATGGAAGGAAGTTAAGTATTATATAATATTTAAATAATGAAAATTATATCATAATTATCATATTATTTATTCAAATATACCTACAAATACAATCCAAATTATGTCGTAATAAAAAAATCTAATCACATCATGTGGCCGTAGTCTTCCATTCATACAAATGACGTATTCATTTTTCATATGATAGTAAGGTAAGAAGGTATATGATATGTTAATTTTAAATAATTATTAACATTTCCTTAATATAATATATAAACATTAAATCCATAATCATAACGAACCATGAATGACAATGATGGAAAATAAATTGCATCAATTCGTGGGGTAGTAATCCAACATACGCATAAATAATGGTTTTAATTTCCATTTGATGGTAAAATATATGGATGATTATTATTCCATGAACATAAAAAATATCAATATATAGGTGATAATGGGTTTATTATATTGGGGTTTTTATGAAATAATTAAATGTGAAGAAAGGGGAAGTAAAAAAAATGAAGGTGCTCGGTAAATATGATTACCTTGGCTTAGATGAACCTCATTTTCATCTCATATTAAGGACTGTAATGATGGTATTATGGGAGAAAATAAAGATAAAAAATGAAACAAATTAATTTTTTATAGATTTTGGATGTTTTTAGTTTATCCATGTGGCTATATTGTTATGAATATGTGACGAAAGGGGGATCACCATTATAATTCAAGAGGCATGAAATTTTTGTAAATACTCAAAAATATTAAATAATTGGAAATAAATCTCATGAAAAGTTCCTACATGATAGAAAAATAATTATTTTTGAGAAAAAAGGCTAATACACACCACAACCATACTATAAAAACATTTAAACCACTTTATCAGTATAGTTTCTCTTTCTAATTTAATTTTTTTTACCATAGTAAGTTGTCTTTTACTATTTTAAGTATTCTTTGTGAAGAATATTAATTTGACTATATTATATAAAATTAGATATTATGATTCCAAATATTTTTTAAATTTTATCAAAATAAATATACATAATTTAAATAATTTAATTTAAAATTAAACCCAGAGACATGTTTAAAAAAATGTTTTTCAATAAATGTAATTTTCAAGCATAAGAAGATTTATAATTATTATATTACAAGTAATAATTATTATATGATTTTATTTTAAAATTTATGGAAATATAGTTTATAAAAATAATTTAGGCTATTCCTAATTATGGTCATTTTGATTAGTTAAGATGGATGTTGTGCACTTTAAGTCCTTTTTTGAGAAAAACATGTTTTTAATCATAAAAATAAGCATATACATAAAACATGAAAAATTATAATTTAAATTTTTTAAAATATATTAAATATATCTAAATAATAATTATTCTAACTTTAAAACAAGTTAAAATATTAATTTCACTTATATATTACAAAATTTAATAAAATAAAAATACAATTTTTAAAAAATCTTCAATTTTCAGCATTCATTGTAAATTGATATTTCTAGAAAAATCCATTAATATGACCAAAAATTAATATTGATATAATGATATAAAAAAATATTTTTTTACATTTTTAAATGTTCCAAAAAAATTAAAATATTTTCTCAAAAACCCAATAAAAATAATATTTGAAGGGATCATATTTTTGTAGAACAAAATATATTCAATAATAGTTGAGTTCTTATTAATAAATCATAAATAACTATATATGAAAACATTATTTATATTTCTTAAATTAGTTATACATATCATACATTATATCTTTAATGGACATTTTTTATCAAACATAGTTATAGAATAATATTTTAATATTATATCAAAGTTATTTAAACATAATATATTTTTTAATTGAATAAACTATTGAAAGTAGGATTTAATAAATATATCATGTTCCTTCATTGAGCTCAATAACTAAATTTAGTTTGATAAATTTAAACTCGTGGTTTGTAATCAAGTTTTTGACATTTGAAAATTATTTTTTGGGAAAAAAATATCATAAAAGGGTTAAAAAACATTCACATTATAAGATATAGTTGTAATTTAGAAGGTCTTTACATAACAAGGTGTCCACATTGGAGAAAAAAGTTGAGAATTAAAAATATGTACATGGAAGAAAAGCATAAATAGTTATGGAGATTAATTGAGATCACTAATAATAAGAATGCTAATGACCAAAATAAGGTTAACAACCAGAAAACATAAATTTGTGATTAATTTGAAGAACATTTATTCATCGGCTATAAAAGTCATAGGATACCATTATTATATCAATATCCCATTCTTAGATTAGAGGTATTAATTCACCATAATGAAAGAGAAAACTAGTAAAATATTATTACATGATTTATTTTCATTTCATAAACACATTTTCATCATTCCACTGTAATTTCACCAATTTTCACTTCACTTCTTATACCAAGGAATGAATATATAATATAATGTTTATATACCTGAATAACTAAAATTTACATTAATATATTATATGATCCATAAAAGAGTACATGTTATTCCTATTAACTTTATTAAACTAATTAAAATTTTAGCACGGAGTAAGATAATACTGAAATTGAATATTCATATATTAATCCCCATAATTAAATAATAAATCCAGTGGTATAACATAGATAAATGAATAAATAAATAACATTATGTCCCAAATAACATCAATAATATCCACATTAAATAATTTATTGAGTACAAATTTTATATCTTACCCCTCTAGATACATCTTCTAAAATATCGTAGCATTCATAACAAATATGTATTTATGATTAACCTAATACATATATATATATCTTAACCCAATTAAATCATTATCAAAAAATGATGAAAAAATAAAAATAAAATTAATTATCGAATATATTTTTCACTATTAAAGTCTCATAACACCTCATTGTTTCCACAAAACCAAAAAATAAAATTTAATATAATTACATCAACTTCAAGAACATATCCAATATTCCCCTGTAGTTAATAATTTACACCGTAACATATCACAGTACCATTAAAAAGGTTTTTTATATTTTTATTAACATTTAATATATCTTTAAAATTGTTAATGAAAAATTACATTTCAATAATCCATAGAAATTTCATGATTCTTATAAGAAAAATAGTATTAATATAGGCACTTTAATAACCTGATTCAAGAATTCCAAAATATAAAAAAAATCAGTCAAATTTTATTATTACCATAATATAGTCCATTTGGAATTTATCCATGGATTTGGACGTTGACTCAGATATCAAATAAGTTCCCCACATCTGTGACATTAAACTGTTAGTGGTTCCTTAGGTTGAAATTTATTTCTCTGTTTATTATTAATTAAACTCTTACTTTTTTCATAATAAATTGTATGGTTTGTGACCTCCTTACCCAAACAAAATACATATTAAGATTAATTTGATTAATTTCCAATGGTTCCACTTCCCAAATTTTTTACATGTTTGAAATTGATTCTCCAATTCTTTATTATCATTAAAAACTCAACTTATATGAGATTATATACTTCTCTTATTTTTTGTTTTTTAAATTTAACTATGTTCCAGTTGTAAATTGTAATTTATGATATCTTATTTAGGTTGATCACAATATTTCTTACTACTATTCCCATCTGATTAGGAATCTGATTAGGTAATTGAGTAAATTTTCCATCACATTTTTATTGGCCTACATTCTCCTATTTCAACTACTTTCTAAAAATAATAAAAAAATAATATGAGAATGAATTAACATAAAAAAAGATAAAATTATAAAAATAAATGAAATAATGCATAAATTATAATTATATAATGAATTGTGAGTCTGTAGTTTTTTAATCTAGGTTATCTATGGTAACAAATTCTATTTGTTTTCTAACCTATTTTTGTATTAAGTTATTAATAATGTTTTGAATAGAGTTTGTGAATTTACAGTACATATCCTATAGGAGTGTTAACTAGGATTACAAAAGGGCCATTTCATGAACCATGTTGTGATATAGACAAACCCAATGAATACTTTTTAGAGTTATTACCCCTATAAAAACTATTCTAGAGCTATATCCACTTGATGAATCGTTTTATAGATGTAATTTCATTAAAACCACTAACTCCATCCTTTATAAAATTCTAATATAGTTTCCAATACTTATACTTATCCTTAAAATTATCTATTGGGTTATCATTAAATTACTTTCATCCATGTTTCCAAAGGATAACTAAATCATTCCTTTGATAGAAAATATATATATCAATGACTTTCACACATATTATTACATGATTTTTATCATAAATATACATTAATACATAAGAAAATGATTAAAAGTTACTAGTATCTTTAGAATACTAGTTTCATAAAAAACTAGTGGGAGAAAAAATATAATGAATTTATTTTATTCTCTAAAATCATTTCCTAAATACATTTTTTTCCAAAACTACATGGGATAATCTAGGGAATACATAGAAAAAATGGGTGATTTGATAATCCCACTAAGGGAATAATCCGGATTAGGAAGAATAGCATGTGAGTCAAAAGTAAAACATGATAACATAAAATATAATTATCAAGAATAATCACATATGATAAAATAAAAATAAAATTGTTTCATAATATCATATAATAATATGAATTGTATAAAAAACTAATAACATAAAATAAAAATGTGTATCATCCCGACCCGGCTGACCCCTGAACCGGTGGCCAGACCAGTCACCACATGACCATAACTGCATCTCCTCGTATGCCAAAGGCTACTGACGTGTAGTGTGGGTATTTGGTTAGTTAGTGGGGAGACTATACCCTCATATTAGATTTTAATAATAAAAAATACAAATAAAATGATGAAGAAGACTAATAAATGATAAAGTAGTGAAAGATATAATTTTATAAATCTTGTAAAAAACAAATTGCCAAGGCCAATGTATACAATGCATGCACGTTATGATGGTACAACTATAAAAGCGATAAACATTACATAATTCTTTAAATATTAGGATAAAAATAAATAAAAAATTACTTAAATACCTGAGGGAGTCCTCCTTGAGCATCTTGAGCTTCTTCTCAGTCTACTGATCTTATCGCCCAATTATATGAAAACATAACAATCATACAACCAAATAGAATATACTCAGGTACCCCATGTGCAATTGGTTGCCTATGTAGGGTGTGAGATATAAATATTGGAAGATTGGGACCACCAGTTTATACCCCAAATCTAGAAATTCAATAAATAATTTATACAATGTGAGATCATGCATAAATATAGTAAACAGAACATTGTAACTAAATACCAAAGTACATGCTTCAGCCCTCATTTGGTTTCTGAACATGCATCATACATTTTTCATGCATACACAACAACCTTTACACATTCATATTCATTTATATATTATTCAATTCTCATTAAATTATATAATTATTGACATTCGGCTTAAGGCGACATCCCCTATATAACTAACTCACAACAGATGTCTATAAAGACCATTTAAGTAATCAAAGTAAAGTCCAAATCCAAGCATGTGCTTTGGCTTGGATAACATGTAAATAGATATTTAATTTAATATTTCATATACTATGATCGATCCTGTCCACTAAAAATAGTTATTCGATCCTGGGTCCGTCCACTAAATAGTGATTCACCCAATTCATTATGATGTCTGAGCCCATTCTCATATTCAAATCACAAATCATTGAGTCACAAAAAATTTCATTGATCATTTAATTAATTTCATGTACGAAAAATTTGAATCACAATCCAATGTCAAATAATTACTATAGAACATCATGTATACCTCCCTCGCGAGTATTTGGGGGCATCAGTCCATGTCTCACAACCCATGGGTATTTGGAGCATCATTCCCTATCCCATAAAAGAATATTCCCTTGCAAACTGCGTGTAGAATGCCATGTCTATCACCCCATGAGTAATTGGAGCATAATTCTCTATCTAACAACAAATTTATCAATCATACATATATTTTTATCATTGGTGTATAACTCCATGTCTAAGACCCATAAACTGTCAATTAATTAACTCATAAATTAATTAATCAAATCCCATAATTAATTCAACGAATAATTGACAACATAAATCTCCCTTCAAATAACTCAATAATTAATTATCCATTAAAAATATCAATGATTTATAATTAATTAAAAATAAATTATTCTTACCCACAAGCAACTCAACTAGATAATAAATTCAGAATTTAATTATCCCAATTTCATAATTGAAAACATGATAATAATTCACCAATAAATTATTTTTATTCCTTTTCTAATTCAATTGATTAGTTAAAAAATAAAAAATAAATATTAGTTAACAAAATAATTAACTAAGTACACATTACCATTAAATAATCCATCAATTAATTAATCTACAAATCAGATAACATCCCAAAATTAATTTTCCATTAATTAATTATCTCATTCTGATCCCATCAATTCTTAAAAAACCCCATCAAGAAAAATCTTAAATAAACATCATTTTACATAAAATTGAGCATAAAAAATTCATCAATTAAATAAATTCTTTCCAATTAACTAATTCAATAATTAATTAATTTAATCACACCATTTAATAAATTAAAAAATTGAATAACATTTCACACCATTAACATGTTGTAATTAATTCATCAATTATTATCTCAATTTTCCAAAAAATATATCACGATTTATCCCTAAAAAATTATCTCATTCAGCTAAAATTATATATTATAATTAATATTTTGATTAATAATTTATATCTACTCTGAAAGTTCATAATTAATATATAAAATTAATTATCATATCTTAGAAAAAAAATTATTTAATTATTTAATTGTATCACTTTAATGAATTCAGAAATACATGATTAAATCCAATACATGGTCATGTCCTCATTTATCTCACATGGGAAACATCATTTAATAACATCCAAAGTTGTGCATCAACACAGAACATATCATATTTAGAAAATTAATCAAACATACCAAATTCATATTTAAAAGGTATTCAGTATAAATACATTAATGTATAATTTAAATACCAAAAATGGGCACTAAGAATTTTGTTAATGAATATATTAAACATTAGGACATGATTGGGGATCGTACTTCGGGGTGGAACGAATTCAATATTCAGCGGCTTGACATACAATGACGACAATCCATAAATGGTCTACAACCACACAAACATGCCTTTATGTATATTATTATATATATATATATATATAATAGTGAACACCCACTTCATTGATCAAAACCCACTACAACGTAACTTAAAATCCAAAAAATGCAACGAGAAGACTCATTTCACCTCAAATAAAGTACCATGGATTCATATAATTTTTTAGACTCTAAATTAGATCATGAAAAACAAAGAATAGAAAAGTATATAATTTCTTGATGTAATTGATTCAAGTAAAATTGAGTCCATCTGTCTCACCCTTAGTGGGGAATGTCGGATTATGGACCATTGGGTCCTGAGTCAAAATTCCCATACCCAAAAATAGAGAAATGCAACAATCGGATTAACCCTGGACCTTAGGGTTTTAGTTGAGAAAACAAGGCAACAGAGATGAGTTAAATGCATGATGGTAATCACGAGTTATATGCAGATAGTCTCATCTTGATGAGGAAGACACTATTTCTGAAGAGTCCGAAAGGAATCATCACGCACAAAGTGGTGTTCATGAGAGGGAAGGCATGCCTATTGGTACTACATAGAGGAAGGTTACGCGCTACTACTGTAGGCCATTCAGGGGTTTCACGCTACTAGGTCGCAGCCGAGGTAGGTTTTTTGTGCCGTAGGGGAAAAGCTCTAATCATGGAGGTAGATGGGAGAAGACCACGCAGAGAGGCCTTCACACCTGTTGCATTGCACCTTGTATGAGAAGAATAAGAGAAACTAGGAGGGGGGGGGGTTACACCTCCCCTATACAAATCCTCCCCCTCTTTAAAAATTATAATATACTAAATATGTTTAAATATAAAAACAATACTCAAAATAATAATATTAATGATAATTGTCAAAATATCATTATTGTCATTGCCATTTGTATCATTAAAACCAAAACACCCCATTTAATTCAAATAGTTCTTTGATGATCTCCATAATTAAAATGTATAAAAAACTATAGAACACTATTTTTGATTAATTATAACCTCCCCTTTAAATATGCATTAATTATATAATTATTTATTAACCTTCATTTATTTTAAACCATAACTCCTCATTTTATTTCAATTATTTATAAATAATAATAACAATCATAAACCCTTAATAATAATAATTTCATTATTATTATTATTTAAACCTTGTATAAATCTGAAAACCTATATTTAATGAAAAACATATTCATTAAATCTAAAACACCTCATTTAATTAAAAATTTCATTAAGATACCCAAAATCTAGATTAATTTCACATAAATGTTAGACCTCCTTAATCATAAAATTAATATCATTTAACATAAATGTTACACCCCATTAGTATTGTAATTAAAATCTATTGACATCCATATAATTTAAGACACCAAAATAATAATAATACTAAAATTATTATTATTAAAAAATTATTATATTTAAACAAAAAACACTAGTTTAATATTATTTAATTAAATAAATAAAATATTAAAGTTGGTAAGCTACATGGGTTGGACTGAAATGGTTTTCATCCCATGAATATCCATAAAAGTGGAGATTTCTGAATTAAGTGCTTTCAAGACTCCTCAAGAAACCTGTTGAAATTGTCAGGTAATTATGAAAGTCCAAAAATGACACCTTTAGGTGCTCCAACACATTAAATAAATATCCAGATCTCTGTAAAAAATAAATGCACTAATAAACATAAAAACAATTGAAAACATTCATAATTTAAAGCCGGTTAAAAAACATTGGACATTACAATCAATCCATCTTGAAAACTTTTCATTCCTAAGATGTCCATGATAACAACAATATGTTTGTGACCCACTGTGGTAGGGAAGTTTCATTTGAACAAAGGATTTATGGTTCCAAATTCCAAAACACACTACTAATCAAAAAATATGTCCAACCACTTAATTATTTAAAAACAGTGCCAACACTCACTAAAACAGAGCGTACATATGAGTCAATTATAGGGAACTCATTGAATAAAAAATGTCAAATATCGATCATCCAATAGATACTAGTGGCACATGATTTCTTAGAATAACATTGCATTCCCAAAACTCACACTCACCCTCAATCTGGTGGCATGTCTTTTAAAATTATTACATCACCAACTTCATGTACACTAATGTCCTTAACCGACATCTAGTGAAATGTCCTTACCAAGCCATTGTAAGGATATTTTTTTTAAAAAATCATTTCCCAAATAAAATGAAGATGTAGTCCAAAGAAACCACACATCCTGCATACAACCCAAATAATATCCACTTATCAAGCCCAACAACATTTAAAACATTAGTGCATCATAAGTCCTATAATAACCTAGTATTCCTGAGCACATCATTTGTGAAAATATATTGTTTTTAGTGTTCTTAGGGGTCACATGGCTTCATAGACATGAGTTTTCCAAAAAACATAGTTCCACCAGATGGTTCCACTTAATCCATGGCACTATTATGGTGGCACCATTATGGTGTCTCACTAAACAGTGTCCCACCCTTTGCCAAAAAAATTTCCAATTTTCCCGAGATTTTCCAGTTCCACCCCGATAACGTATATTTTGGTGTAAAATTGTGTTAATACCCTTTTTAAATCCATTTAAATCTAGTAAATTATGTTTTAAACCCCAAAGAGTCGAAAAACCCGTTTAGTTACCGAAAAATGTGTCCTTTTTCCTCGGTGTCACACCCCTCGCTATGATATCCAACTTCACCCCTGTTATGTGGGTTTTTCTCCAAATATATATATTAACTCAGAGCCATTATCTCCACTATCTCCAAAGATAACTATTAAATAATAATTAACTAGTATGTCTGACACCGCCCAACTATGTGGTCAAGCAATGATCTGACTTCAAGTCCATCAAAAGCATCTCCATGATTATTGGACCTGGCCTTTTCTTATGTTGAGATCATATCTTCATTTTTCTTAGGGTTTCTATAACTACAACAAGAGACTTTTCTCAAGAGATGAATTGTACGTCCGTGCTGGAGATCATCCCACTCATCCTTGAATCCCTTGAGTTTTCCTTTCCTTTATGTCATGCATCCTCGGTACTTGACGCAAGTATAAAACTTCAATAATTGATCATTCATGTAGGAATATTTTTCATATCTTCTTATTGTTTATCATATGGGGTAGGAATTATAATGTTTCCCTAGGGGCCTAGATGAATTAAAAACTTAACAAAGTTAATAGAAAGGATTTTAAAGAATTAAGGGGTGTGTGTGATGATGATGAAGTCGCTATTTTATTTTATTTTCTTTTTTATGTTATGAATTGTTTGGTCTAATTCCCATGAGAAATTGAAGTCATTGGTGGTCCTTTCTTTGCAAAATAATAAGCTTCTATTTTCTGGATGATCTAATGAAAGAACGGCTATAACATGGGAACTAATTAATCACGTAATATCGATTGATTTAATGGATGAACAATGAATATGAATCCTAGTGTGATCACCCCGGTTAACCAACCAAAAATAAGGAACATAATGAATGGTGTTGTTAAATCTATAAACATTATTGATTTGGTAATATACGTGGTTTTTCTCGTTGATGCTTGTGGGGTGATGTGGATGGGGATGTGATATCTTGTTGATCATTTGTTGGATTGTGGGCCTGAGTTCATACAGAGTCCATATATTCGGGCTTGGTTTGGGTCTAGTACTTTAAGGGACCTCATGGAACCTTTTTGTTATTGTGACATTACATGGGAACTGGGTGTGAATGCTTAACATAATGCTTGGTTGTCATTCCTTGAGTGTTTTTTGTCTTGTGGTTGTGCCTGTTAGTAGCCCTATAGTGGATGAATGAATAAAAAATATGGAGTCACTTGAATATGTTAATAGTTACAATGGTTGATTTTTTTTAGGAATGGGTTGTGTTCTGGTTGTGGATGATGCATGTCTGTGCATGTAGGGATAATAGTTAAAGTGATTGGGTACGAGCTATTTGTCTTTTTTGAAACCCTTAGGATGGGGTGAGTGTTTAATTTCCTATATTTATAATGGTTAGTTCCTGTGATTCTTATACCCACCCCACCCATGTTGAGAACTTCATTCTGAACACCCCCATTTCTTGGGGGATGGTCTTTTCCAAACATTCTTAGGAGTGTCTGGTTATTAGCTCCTTTGTGCTCCCTCTACCAGGATTCCCAAGACTCTCTGGGAAGGCTGCGATAGCCTAAGGTCCATTATGACGCATGAATCTTCAGTTAGGGTGTGTTGTGGTGGTTGGCCAGAATGTGTGCCGATAGGTTTGTTTCCCAAGTGTTTTCAGGATGTGGCTCAGGTGTCTTCATGAATGGAAATGGTTGTTGTGTCCGTGGTGTCTGTGGGTGGGGATGTGTATGGTTGTGATTTCCCTTAAGGTTGTTGTTGGGGTGGCAATGGGACTGTAGTGGAACATGTGGGAGAGGTATGAAGCATAGGATTTTCTAAGTAACTAGTGGAAAAGCAGTGCGGGGTACCCAAATATCCAGGATATATTACTATTACTTTATCTAACTTGTGTAATTTGGGGACAGTTCCTTGGTGAGTCTGGGTGGATAATTTTTTTTCAAGGTTCTTTGGTTATCTATATTTTTTCTGATGGGGCATTAAAATGCATCCCCCCTAAAGCACAAGGGATTTTGTTTTTCCCTACTTAGTATATCTGTATACTCACCCTATATATATAAAACATCTTTCTGGTTTCTAGGGGGGCTTTGAGGATCGTGACGAACCTTACTAGCTTAGCTTCAGGAGTAGTCATTACTGATTTTGTTTTTTGGTATTTTTTATCATCAGAGTTTTATTGTACCATGTATCGGTTTATTTTGAACTTTCATAAAATAATGGGTTTTGGATTTAATTTTAAAATCTGTTTTTGGAGTTTTTTTGGATTTATTGTCTTAACTTCTGATCTTATTAAATAAAAAGGGTTATTTCTTCCATTTTAACAGACATTCTATACCATTAGTTATAGTCTCATCTCTGGGGCCTATTCACGGCTGGACCGAAGGGTCATTATATCTTATTCAACATGAATAAGGGAGATTCTAGAAGTTTTCTACCCCTTTCATCATCTTTGTAATGGCAGGTCTTGACAAAATGGTATCAGAGGTGATGGTTGAGAGATAGGATGGTGTCAGGATTAGGTACAATGAGGATTTTATGGGACGTCAGAGAAAAGGTGTTAGGAAATATTGGGACATGAAATAGGTGAGGGAAGATAGAAAAGACAAGAAATTTTAGCCCCCCACCCCATGATCCGATGCAAGGACTGTAGGCCTACCGAACGACCAAGTGAGTATACATTGATTGTAGGGCTGAGACACTAGAAAAGGTAAGTAAGTCATAATTACTTACCTTCTTGTGTGTTCTGGGTGTTTTTGGACCTTAAAATGAATAAATATTTTATAAAATTTTTAAAAGAAATATTCTATACTACTCAGGCTTAGGAATTCCCTATTTAACTTGCAGTTATGCCACCCAGGTGATGTTCATGAGTATTGTGGGTGATCGAGGCCCTAGGGGCATATTTGGATAACCAAGAGGAGGAGGAGGACTACTGGAAGAAGACACATTGTTTCTTTTAGTTGAAGACCCTCGGAAAGTATGAGGGCAGTATCTCAAACATGGAGATCGAGAAATTGACTGAGGAGATGGTGATATATTTCATCTAGATCGGGGCCCTAGCTGAGTACTGGGTTTCTATGGTCTTAAGACATATGAGGGGAGTAGCATTTCAATAGTTTATGATATATCTCATGGAGAAGTAATAGGATGAGGTTTTGTGAAATGACTTCAAGAGGGAGTTCCAGGAAGAACAACATTCTTCTACAATGAATACTGAGGAGAGGCATGACCTACTCTCCCTCTAGAAGGGGAGTATGTTAGTGATGGGATTGGGAATAATGTTCAATGATCTCCATAATTTCACTCCAGACATCTTCCGGGGTGAGGAGTCTCAGGAAATATTCTTATAGGAGGCACTTCGACCTTCCCTTCAATATGTTGCAACTCCCTTCCCCCTACTGATTTACATGGATGTTCAAAATAAGGCTGAGGTGGTGGAGTGGATGCACACTCTGGGAGGTGTGCTGGAAAAGGTTGGCCAGTTGAGCTCATCAATGGAGAAGGTTGTTAGCATTAGGTCTCCCACATTAGGTCCATCCAGGTTTCAGCTGGCAGGGAGCATGCCCCAGTAGTTCCAGTTTTGATATCCTGGTCCACGCCCTTTCTCTGTGAGGCTAGTATTGAGGTGATTTAATTGTGGTAGTCATGGGCATCTAAAAAATCAGTGCCTAGAAAAAGTGTAGTATAGTGGAGGTGGGTAGTTTCAGTGCTGACCTCAGTAGTATAAATTTCCAGCTAGACCGTTTTATCAGCAACACCAGCAGCAAAGATCTCCCATTCTACCAAGGGCAGATGTTGTTAGAGGAGGCCAACCTTAGGGCGCTCCTTAGGGATCTGGACTAGGGCATGTTTGGTGAGGCATTTGATAGCCCATGGATAGGGTATCTGGGTGTGTGCAGTTACACATTGTGGAGGTAGTATTTCTAGTTGTACAGGAGGTCATTCGTGGTACAATCAACATGTTTAGTACTCTTTCCTATGCCTTGTTTTATTCTGGAGATTCGAACTAATTTTTTTCACCTAGTCTAGCCCATGCCTTAGGCCTAGATGTAGAGAGACTCTCCATGACCCTGCTATTGAATATGCTAATTAGAGGTTAGAGTAGCCTGTTTGATGTTTGTCGACGATGCATACTAATGTTAGGGATGCATCATTCTAGCAGGTATCTATTTCTGCTGCAAATGATGGAATATGATGTCATCCTAGGCATCCACTGGATATTTTCAATATATGATGTTATCGACTGCTTCCAAATAAGGGTTGTGTTTTTAGATATGGATGGACAATGTGTACCTTTCCTTGGTGAGTGGGGTTTCCAAGAGGGCAGCCAGTGAGTGGAACCCAATATTTCCTTGTGTGTTGATATGTCAGTTGACTTAGATGACACAGAGATGGTGAAAATCCTGGGGATCATTAGTGAGTTCCTAGACATCTTCTATGGAGAGGTGGTGACTCTAAACCCCCAACTTGATGTTGATTTTAGGATAGACTTGCAACCAGGTGCCTGTTTAATTTTCATGGTTCCCTATTGGATGGCACCTTCGGAGTTGCATGAGTAGCGGATTTATGTTGATGAACTGATGAAGAAGGGTTTTATCTGACTAAGAACATCACCATGGGATGCTCTAGTATCATTCTCAAAGAAGTAATATGGTGGTATCAGACTATGTGTACACTACCGAATACCAGATTAGGTGACAATAAAGAACCATAAACCCCTCCCGAGGATCGATGACCTTTTTTACCAGTTGATGGGAGAAGGTTGGTTCTTTATGATCGACCTGCAGTCAGGATATCACCAGTTGAGGGTAATGGTGGGTGAAATCTCGATGAATGCACTCTGGTTATGATATGGGAACATTGATTTCATGGTTATGTCATTCGGCATTACAAACGTACCATTCATGTCCATGGAAATCATGAATTGAATTTTCTACGAATATATGGACCAGATCATATTAATGATTATTGATGACATCTTGACATACTAAATATTAGAGAAGAACCACCCTGAGCATCTGAGTGTAGTTTTGGAAATCATTAGACACCACCAACACTACGAGAAGAAGTCCATGTTAAAGTTTTGGACATAATAGGTGGACTTACTTGGAAACGTGGTGTCCCAACACAGAATAACATAGGACCTATTTATGGAAGAAGTGACTGTTTCTTGGGAGGCACCCAAGAACATCATAGAGGTTTGTAGTTTTTTGGGTCTATAAAGTTACAACTAGAGTTTTGTTGATGTCTTCTCTCGAGTTTCAGCTCCTTTTATATCCTTGACCATGAAATTCTAGGCTTTAGTTTTTAGTGAGTAGTTCTAGGAAGCCATTAGTTATCTAAAGAGGAAACTGGTCAGTACCCCAGTACAGATGTTTCCAGAGGAAGTGTTAGTTTTTTATGTGTTCTGTGAAGCCTCTGGTCTAGGGTTAGGGTTTGTGCTAAGGCAGTAGTGTGTGGTGATGTCTTATGGGTCTAGGAAGTTATGTCCCCACAAACATAACTATCCCACCAACAATCTTCATCTTACAGCGGTTGTGTTCATACAAAAGTTGTGACATAATTACCTCATCGGAAAATGATTCTTGGTCTTCATATATCTAAAGAGATTTGATGTATGTATTCTATCAGTGAGACTTAAACTTGTGGTAGTAGAGGAGGATGAAGTTTCTTCTGGACTATGAATTCGAGATCTCCTACCCATCAAGAAAGGGGAACATTGTGGTTGATGCCTTGACCAGGATGTCATAGAGGATGTGGTTTGGGAGTCTGCAGATGCATGGAAAGAAATGGAGGAGTTGGCTAAATTACATATGGGCATGAGAGTGGAGGATAGAATAGGATGTCTGTTTTAGATGATGGAGCAGTCTTCCTTGGTACAATAAGTGGAGGAGTCTTAGTGGGGGGGTTAGAGGCTAAAGGGATGTGTGATCTTCTTATCTAGGGCAATGCTATGAAACGATGGTCGGAAGATAGTCAGAATCGGATTCCATTCCATGGGTAGTATTTTTTCCCAGAGAATATTCTTGGGGGAGTTATTCATGAGTAACATAACTCCCCCTAGTAGTACACCTAATAGTTTATGTGTAGTACCAAGGCCTGAGGGAACAGTTTTGGTGTCACGGGGTGAAATGGGAAAGTGGCAGAGTTTTTACAAAGGTGCTAAGTATATAAGTAGGTAAAGGATGAACACTAATTCCGAGGATGATTATTGCTTCATTTTGAGGTCTCAGAGAAGATGTTGGATGACATACTGATGCATTTAGGCATGGGACTATCCAAGGTTCAAGGAGGGTTTGATGCAATCAGGATAGTTGTAGACAGGATGAAAAAATCATCTCACTTCTTAGAAATCAAGGAGTTGAGTGCGGTGGATTCCTTATCCCAGAGGTACATGGATGAGGTGGTGTGGTTGCATGGAGTTCCACGGATCATACTATTGGATTGGGATGCATGATTTACCTGACGAGTCTGAAAGGGATTTCCACGTGCTTTTGTCACACAGTTATGCCATATCACTACATTCCACCCCCAAACAGATGGGAAAATTGAGGGGACCATCTAAACATTAAATTATATGGTACAAGCATGTGTTTTGGACATCATGGAATTCTGGGTATGAGAGTTTCCTCTGGTATAGTTTTCGGACAACAATATCTATCTCCCTACCATTATAATGGATCCTTTCAAAGCCTTGTATGGAAGGTCGTGTCATTCACCCGTGTGCTAGACCGAGGGTGGGGAAGAAGGTGTTCCTGGATCAATGATGGTGCATAGCATGATGTATAAGGATAAACTTATGCGTTATAGGATGAACGCATCTCAAGACTTCCTGAAGTCACTTCCCGATCATAGGAGGAGATCCTTGGAGTTCAGGGTTGGGGACGACGTGTTCATTAGGTCTCCCCTCAGCTTGGGATGTAGAGGTTCGGAAGGGGGACTAAACCTTCTCCTAGGTATGTCGGAACCTTTGAGATTTTTTGGTGAGTTGGGTAAGTGTCATATCATCTGGCATTACCAACACTACAACAGAGGGTCTACGATAGCATCTATGTTTCTCAGCTCCACCGGTATGTACACGATGATTCTCACAACCTTGACTAGATAGGGCTAGATAATGAGGATGATGTGACATTCATGGAGATACCACTGTGGATCGAGGATTATGAGGGGATTGTATTTCATGGAAAAACCATTACCTTTGTTCATGGGTTGTGGAGTCTTCGTGGCCTCAAGGAGTGTACCTGGGAACGGTAGGTCTAAATGCATTCCCAGAACCCAAAGATGTTTTGATGTTTGTTTTGGGTTTTTTGTACCTGACTGTGATGTAGTACATGAACTTATTAATTATTAATATGGGTTGATTTACATTATATAAATGTCATTGAAAAGTCTATGATATTTGGAAGGGAGGACCCAATCCCTAATGAAGACACATTAAGGTGGATGCAATTAAAACCGTGCGGGTGAGTCAGTACTGCCCAAAGTGGATATCAAGTTGACATGGTAAACGAGACACCATAATCGATGATTGTGGATAGTGTGGCCTTCATATGTTTGTGTGGTCACTTTGGGGAGAAGAATGGCAGTGTAACCATAGTTGTTGAGGAGATAGATGAGGGGGAGGTGTTCTAAGATATCAATGTTTATTCCAGCTTTCGAACAACTCTAGGGTGGTTTGTCCCTGAGAGGTATCTTACGGGGTGGTTATTGGGAACCATCTCTTTTCATTGCATTTAATCTTGAATTATAAAGGATGAGAATGTTTTTAGAGTTATCTGATGTAATAAGCTTGTTTTCCCTATCAATTTATTTTTGAAAATATAGTGTTTGTAGTGTTCTTACGTGTCACGTGGCTTCTTGCACATGTGTTTTCCAAAAAATCGGTTCAACAAAAATGGTGGAACCTTGATGGTGGAACCGTCACGGTTCCACTATCACGGTATCATACCGAAACAGTGGCACCGGTTATGGTGTCTCCTCAAACTGACGACATCATTACGGTGGCACTGTTACAGTGGAATCATAACGGTGTCTCACCCACGGTGTCCTACCCTTTCCCAAAATGTTTTCTAGTTTTCTTGATTTTTTCATGTTCTGCCATAAAAACGTATATTTTGACATTAAAGACATTTAATAACTTTTTAAAATCCCATTAAATCCAGTAAAATATGTATAAAACCCCAAGATTTGGGAGACCCTTTAGTAACCAAAATGTGTGGCCTTTTTCCTTGGTGTTACACCATTCCCTTTGCTTTCCAACTATGACCATGTTTTGTGTATTATTATTTTTAGGTATCTATATACTCACAGATGTTATATCCAACATCTTTTAAGATAATTATTAAATAAAAATTAATATCGATGTGTGAAACTGCCCAACCGTGTGGTGAAGCCATAACCTGACTTCAAGTACATCGAAATCATCTCCTTGATTTTATGATCTGGCCATTTTTTAAGTAGAGATCATCTCTTCCTTTTTCTTTATAGTTTCTCTATGTATGCCTAGAGACTTTATACGGAGAAAAATTGTTCACCCGTGATAGAGCTTATCCCGCTCATCCTTGTAGCCCTAGAGTTTTTCTTTCTTGCATATCGTGCATCCTCAATTCTTGTAGTGCGGAGAAAAATATCGATCCCTGATAATCCAAGTAGGGGTTTCCTTTGTCTCTCTTTACTGTATATCATGTGGGGTCTGTATTATAATTATTCCCTCAAGACATAGATGAATCCAAACCTTACCAAATATAGTAAATAGGATTTTAAAGAACGAATGGGTGTGTATGATGATGATAATGATTCTGTTTTCTTTTATCTATATTTTTATGTTATGAATATTATGTTCTTATACCCACTAAAAAAAGAGGTTGTTGGTGGTCATTTCTTAAGAACTAATAAAACTATGTTTTTATGGATGACCCTGTGATTGAATGGTTGTAATAAATTAACCTGTTAATCATGTAAACTTGGTTAATTAAATGGATGACCAATGAATAAGAATCCTTATGAGGTCACCCTCATTATAAAAATGGAAAGAAAGAACCTAATGAATGGTGTGGTTAAATATGAAAACATCCTTGCTCTAGTAATATGTGTTATTTCTATCATTGATTCTTGTGGCGGTGACGTTGATAGGGATGGGATCTCATGTTGTTCAGTTGTTTGTTTGTGTACGTGAGGCCGTGTAGAGCTAGTATGTTGGGTCATGGTTTGGTTCTAGAACTTCAAGGGTTCTCACTGACCCCATTTTTTGTCGTGACATTACCGGGGAACCATGTGTGAATTCTTAAAATCATGCTTTTACATCTTTACTTAATTATTCTTTAAATTTTGGTTGTGCCTCTTAGTAGCCCATTAGTGGAGGAATGTTATTTTAAAAGAATTACTTAAACATGCTAACAGGTACAATGGAGGACTTATTTTCATTAATAATGGGTTCTGTTTTGATTGTGTTTGTTGCAAGTTTTTTCCTATAGGGATAACATCGAGAGTGGTAGGGTATGAGCTAGTTTTCTAGTTTAGAACCCTTAGGTTGGGGGAACAGTTTTATTTTATATATTGATAATGTTTTGTACTTGTGTTTCTTTTATGAACGTCACCCATGTTAAAAAATTTGTTCCGAACACCCCCATTTCACGGGAAGGGTGTTTTCCGCATCATTCTTATGATTGGATGGTTATTAGATAATTTTTAATCCCTCTCTTAGGTAGCCCAAGAATCTTAGAGAATGCTTTAATGTCCTAAGAATCATTATAGTCCAAGACTCTTTGGGTAGGGTGTGTTGTGGTGGTTGTACCAGGTGTGTGCGAGCAGGTTTGTTTCCCACGTGTCTTCAGGATGAGGCCCAGGTGTCTTTGGGCATGGGAGTGGTTATTTTGGAACATGTGTTTGTGGGCGAGGATGTTTTTGGTTGTTATAGAACAAGTTTTTATAGGTTGGATGCTTTTTTTGATAGCCCATGAGGTTGTTGTTGGGGAGGCAGTGGGACTGCAGTTGAACTTGTGGGGGAGGTCTGATGCATATGATTTCCTATGTAACTCATGGGAATGATGTGTGGGGTACCCATATATCGATTTGATATATCTATTACATTACCTTACTTGTGTTATTTGGAAAGTGCACCTTGGTGAAGTAGGGTGGATAGTTTCTCTTCTAGGTCCATTGATTAACTCTATTTTTCTCATGGGGCATTAGAATGCCTCCCCACATCTACACACGAGATTTTGGATTTCACTACTGAGTAGACCCATATACTCACCCTGCGTATATAAAATTTCATTCAAGTTTCCAGGAAGACATTGAGGATAGTGCCAGACCATACTATCTTAGGCTTCTGAAGTTGTCGTTGCTTCATTTATTTCTTTTTCTATTTTTTTTCATCAAAGATTTGTTATACCTTGTATCAGTTTATTTTGAACATGCATATGGTAATAGGTTGTTGGATTTACTGTTACTTTAACGTTTTTGACTTTTTTGGGATTTACTATCTTTTCTCTAGATATTATTAAACAAAAAAGTCAATTCATTCCATTTTATGTGTGATTATATACACTTGGTTCTAGTCACCACTCCATGGAATATTTAAGGTAGGACATGGGGGTCATTATTTCTCTTTCAACTGGAAGGAAGGGTCTGACAGTTTGATGTCCCTTTCCTCATCTTGATGAAGGTTGGTCAGGACCAGGCTGACACTATCTTAGTATCTCGATGGAAAAGACAAGATAGGGTAAATTCTCATCTCATTCAAAAGAGCAAACTAAGATAAAACCTAGGACACTTAAAGACCAGTCAAACTACTACCAGATGACTTTGTTCAAAAGGCTCATCTTCACCTACTTAAACATTTACTAAAATCGATGCGACACTACCCACCTTAGGATTGTCCATGATGTTGAAATAAAAGATCAGACACACACCATCATGTTATTTCAGAACACCTTAAGGAATGTATATGATGTTCCTCTAAATATGATCACCATGTCAAACATTGATCATAAAAGACATATCTTACTCTTATCGGCATGTCAAAACACTCGAGTCCAAAAAGTCATCCTAAGTATTGGGATGAGCTTACCTTAATGCCCAAGAAATTATAAGGGTACTACCTACCATGGGTTATACCCTTACAAAACATAAATGTTGACCCTCTCTCTCTTGGTCATGTAATACTGAAATCATGAGGTTCAAAACCCCTTTTTCATTTTATCCATTTCAATTAATTCATTTCAACCTTCTAACAATTGAATGAACTATAATATACACACAAGTACATTTTAACAACAATCCCTGTGATTTTCAATCAATTCCCACTGGAAAAACAGACATGTTATAACTAACTTCCTCTTTAAAAATTTTACATTCAATGTTATAAAAATATAAATAGGAAATTTAACATCTAAATTCCATTTACAAAAAAAAGTAACCTCCAAGGGTCCCATTTATTCCATCCAGGTTCACCAAAATGCAACTCAACAACTGTTCATTTCAAACAAAAAATAGCAGTTTTAATTTTATAAACATTTTCAAACATACTATGGTTATATAAGATTCAAACACATCAGTGGACATCTACCAATAGATTATCCAGACATACACATTATCACTGGAATTTGGCTCTAATATATCACTATCAACATTCATTTAACATTTTAACTTTAGCATCCCTTCCACACATCAAAACATATCTAGAATGTTATCATAAGAAGTAACATAACAAAATTTTATAATAAAAAATCACGGAAGAACAAAAAAACATGCTAATAACAGAGGTAGTATGGAATATAATAACTCAAGAATGTTAAATCTATAACAGAGACATGATATCTACATAGTCATGCTTAAGTAGATAAATATGTGGCATTACACCCAAGGCACACAATCTAAATTAACAGGCATCCTACTAATTCAAATGCATGGCATGTTATATTCATGGCTTATGAATATCTAATTTCATAAGATCATGCACATATGAATCTTCGTTACTGTACCAGTCTAAATAAAATTTTAAAAATTCAAAAATTCAAAAATAAGTTAGAAATATACCAGTCACCCAAGGTGAACTCATATCAACTATATCCATGAACAGTATAGACAACAATTCCCATCCCTGGCCACTTGGTCATTTCCTGTAAATGGGGTGATCAGTCCCATGCATGGCTATTAACCCATACACCGACACATTCTTATTCTCTTTTCTACCAACCCCAAAACAGTAATATAAGGGGAAACAATCCTCTAATACCACTTTGTAACATGCCACCCCAGCTCACCCTAAACCCGGTGACCAGATCCGTCGTCATATGACATCAAGAACATCTCCCTATATGACAGAGTCATTGGACTAGTGGAAAGGGTATATGGTTTCTGAGTGGGGAGACTATACACTCATATCAGAGTTCAATAATAGATAATGGAAATAGATAGGGGATGAAGCCTAATAAATGATAAAGCAGGGAAAGACATAATTTTATAAATCTTGTAAAAACAAATGGCCAACGCCGATGGTATACAATTTTTGCATGTTATGATGGTAAAATAATGAATGTGATTAAAATTACATCATGATTTACATATTAATAATAAAATAAATAAACAATGACTCCAAGCAACGAGGGTGATATCTTCAAGAATCATGAACTTCTACTCGTTCCTTTTCTTATATCTCCCAAGTATATGCAAACAACACAATACTGCAACCAAATAGAATCTACTCGGTTACCCAAGTGCAATTGGCGGCCCTATTTGGGTGTGAGATATAAATCTCTATTGGTTGGGAAAACCAGTGTCTACCCCAAATCCATAAATTCAATAAATAATTTAAATTGTTTGAGTTCATTAATAAATAAAGTAAGTAGTACAATGTAACTAAATAACAATGTACCTTATTCAGCCCTCATCTGGTGTCTAAACCCACCACATTCATTTTTCATGCATAAAAAAGAGCCTTCACACATTCATTTTTCTTTATCAATTATTCAAACCTCCTTAATTTATATATTTCTTGAGATCAAGCCTAAGCCGACATCCCCCGTATAAGTCACTCAAAACAGATATCTCTAAATACCATATAAGTAAACAAAGTATGGTCCAAATCAAAGAATGTTATTTGGCATGGATAACACATCATAAGATATTAAATTTAATCATTGATACACTATATCCATGCCCTTCCACTAAAAACATTGATTCACTCATGGGTCCATCCACTTGAAAGTAATTCACCCAATTCATTGTCATGTCTGAACCCTTTATCATATTAAACTCACAAATAATTATGTCACAACGTTTTTTATTAAGAATTTAATTATTTTCAAGTAAGGCCAATTGGACTCACAGTCCATTGTGAAATAATGGGTGCTGAACATCATGTCTAGCACCCTCGTGATTATTTGGAGTGTCAGTCCTTGTCTCACAACCCATGGGTATTTCGAGCATTAGTCCCAATGACATTAATGAATATTATTTTGCATGTTGGGTGTAAAATTCCATGTCTAGAACCCTGTGAGGATTTATAGCATCATTTCCTATCTCACAACCCATTTACTAATCACACATATATTTTTATCATTATTGTAAAACACCATGTCAAACACCCAAAAAAATACATTAATTAACCCACAAATTAATTAATCAGATTCTTTAATTAATTTAACAACTAATTAACAACATAAATCTCCTGTCAAATAAATAAACAATCAATCAACCATTAAAAATCTCAAAAATTAATAAATAATTAACAATATATTATTATTATCCACAACAAAGTCTACTACATAATTAATTCATCATTTAATTATGCCAATTTTTTAATTGAAAAAATTATAATTAATTCAACTAACAATTAAGAATATTCCTTTAATAGTCCAATTAGTTAGTTAAAAATAAAAAATATATTAGTTAATGAAACAATTAACCAAGTAAGAATTACCATTAATTATTCCATCAATTAATTAATCTATAAAACAAATTGCATCCCATACTTTTTTTCCATTATTAAGTATCACATTCTAATTCCAAAATTTCTTAATAAAACTCACCATTAAAAATCTAAAATCACCAACATGGTACATAACATTGAGAATTACCAATTCATCAATTAAATTATTTCATGCCAATTAATTAATTCAACAACTAATTAATTTCATAGTACCATTTAATAAATTCAACAATTGAAGAACATTTCACATCATTAAGATGTAGTAATTAATCCATCATTAATTATCTTGATTTTTCAAAACAACATATCACAATCAATCCTTGAATAAATTATATCACTCAGCTAAAACGATATATTATAATTAATCATTTGATTAATTATTTATATCTATTCTTAAAGAGAATAATTAATATACAAAATTAATTATCTTATCATAGCCAAAAGAAAACATCATTTAATTATTTAATCATACCACTTTAACCAATTTAACAATACATGATGAAAACCAAAAAATGGTTATGTACTCATTTATCTCACATGTGAAGAATCATTTAATAACATCCAAATTCGTGCATCAAGACACAAAACATGACATTTACCAATTTAATCAAACATACCAAATTCATATTTGAAATTAATTCAATATAAATACTTCACAGCATAATATAAATACCAAAAAAGTGAAATAGTCATTTTATTACTGAATTTATTAATGTTGAGGACTTGAATGGGGACCCTACCTTGGGGTGGAACCAATTAAATATTCCATAGCTTGACATACGATGACAACCAATACACAACTTGTCTGCAACCACACACACATGCCTTTATGTGTATAAATATAAATTTATATATATATACGTGAATTCCCTTTACATTGATCTAAACCCACCACTACATAACACAGAATCACAAAATATCTACAAAAAGACTCAACACACCTCAAATAAAGTACCAAGGACTTTTATAATTTTTCAGAATCTAAATTAGATGGTGAAAAACAAAGAAGGGAAATGTAAATACTTACACAGAGTCAACATTCACATAACCTAAGAATAGAGTAACCCAACAATAAGATTAAACTTGAGCATTAGGGTATTGGCCGAGCAAACAAAGAGAGAGGAGTCACATATCTGATGTGAATCATGTGTTATATGCATACAATCCCACCTTGACGAGGTATAAAAGATTCATGAATTTTCTCGGAGGAGTCATCGAACACAAAGTGGAGTCTGAGAGAGGGGGTGGCACGCCTCAGGGTACTTCCTCGAGGGGTGTCACAAGCTGCGGCCACAGGCCATCCAGGGGTCACGCGCTGCTGGGTTACACCGTAGTGACGTTGTTCACACCACAGGGTAAAAACACTGACCATGGAGGTAGAAGAGATAATTCTACACAGAGAGGCCCGTACAATTGTTGCATCGCCCCCTCAAAAGAGAGGATGAAGATGAAAACATTTGGGGGGGGGGGGGGGTCACGCCTCCCCTGTATAGTGTCTCCCCCTCTTTAATAAAAAAATTATAATATACTAAAAATATTAGAAGACAAAAAAATACTCATAATAATAATAATAATGATAATTGTCATAATATTATTATTTTACTTTCCATTTATATCATTAAAACAAAAACAACCCATTTAATTAAAACAGTTCTTTGATAAAATCCATAAATAAATTGTATAAAAGATAGTAAAATGATCTTTTTGATAATGTTCTACCTCCCCATTTAAATCCCCATTTATTATTTTATTATTTTAAACATTAATTTATTTTAAACCATAACTTATAATTTTATTACCATTATTAATAAATAACAATAACACTCACAAACCATTAATAATAATAATCTATTTATTATTAATATTCAGTCCTTGGATAAAACCCAAATACCCTATTTAATAAAAAAATTATTTATTAAATATTAAACTCCTCAATTATTTAAATGTTTTTTAGATACCCAAAATAGAAATTAATTTCAAATTATTTTTTCACCTTATTAATCATGAAATTAAAATCTTTTAACTAAAATGTTACATCCCATTAATAATAAACTTACAATATTTTAACTACCAAATAATTTAAGAATACAAATTAATAATAATTATAATATAATTATAATTAAAAAAATATTATATTTAAACACAAAACTTCCATTTAGTATTATATTATATATGTAAATAAAATATTGAACTGGGTAAGCTGTATGAGTTGGACCACAACCGTGCATAGCATATGTAAATCCATTAAAGTGGAATTTTCTAAATTCAGTTCTCTAGAGACTCATCGGGACACCTTCAGAAATTATCAGTTAATTATGCAAGTCCAAAAATGGCATCTTTAGTTGTTCCAACACAAAATATGTTTTGGATATCGGTTTAAAAATTGATCAGTCGATAAATGTAGAAAATTCAAAAACCATTGTAATTTAAACATTGTTGAAAAACATGGGACATTACAATATTACTAAAGAATAAATGACTAGACAATATCACATCATTGATAGAGTCCTGTAATGTATTAGGTATACCCCTGAATAACATTTATAGAAACTCATGAGAATAAATATTTATCCAATGCATTGGAGCTCTATTTTGGTGCACAGTTCATATAATTTTCCTTATGATGGGTTATAAAAAACGAAACTATTCATAAAGAAAAAAAATACGAAACATCAATGGAATAAAATAGGTTTTATAATCTTCTTTCAAATCATAATAAAATTAAATTTTGTAATGGATAAATTTTATAAATTTTTATAATGTATATATTACCAATTTAATGTATGGGAGAATAATATAAGTATATATATGATAGAAAAACATAGAATTTTGAATAAATCCATATCATCATAGGTTTTTATCATTTATTAATAGTAATACTATGTAAATTTTAAAGGAAATTTTGGGTTAAAAAATGGTTACACTTTTAAAATCACTTTTGACTAATAAAAAATTCAGAATCTATTGTGAAAATATTTTTATTTGAAAATAACCTTCAATGCCTATATAAAAAAATCAAATAAAATAATTTTTATGACTATAGATAATTCTGTACATGATGTATAGTTAAATAAATTTCTATTCACACATTGATTTGAAATGTACCTTGATCATAAAACTACAAGAATGTACCTTTTAAATCTTTTTAAAAAAAAATAATGGATAAAACTGAATTAAAATAATCATAGATCAATTTTAAAACAGAATTTTTTAAGGAAAAAATGGACATGTATGGGAAAGGGTTTTTAGCTAGTAGATAAATAATGCGATTTTTTTCTAAAAAATGTTTCTAAATCATTTTATGTACCAAATAGAGAAGAAATGTAAAATTACATGATTATTTCGTAAATAACCAGTAGAAAACAAAATTAAAGGGGTTTATTTCTATAGAGACCCAAAGATTGACTTACATGGACATTACATTACTTTTATGGAATACATAACACATAACAAAAAACAGACACCAAAGAACTGTAAATTTTTAGTGTCTTTAGAAACTCGGAACGTAATCTTCTAATCATGGTGAAAGATCCTCAACATTTCCCTTAAAGATCTTCCCCTTTTGGTTTTCTTACCTAAAACCTTTCTTTATATCCTTGGGAAAAGAAAACATAAAAAGGGTGAGCTCAAATGCTTAGTAAGGGTAAACATAGAGAACATAAAACAATCCATAAACATTTGAATGAAAAATATTGAACATAAAATCTAAACATCAAAATCTTGAGCAAAGACATAAATCTTGGAAGTACGTAAGGTATATATCATAAAGGAACATCAATAATGATAAAATAGCATGGAAATAAAAGATGTGATTGTGGCCACCATTAAGCACATGATATTATTTCCATAGTAGCCAAGGCATTGCTTCCAAGACCATCTTAGTGGAAAAAGTCCCTTTCTAAATGAAGTTCACTCCTCCTTCCAGTTCTGTATTACTAAACCGGATTAACTTACCATTCCATCCATCTCTATCACATGAGATATAAATCATTACCCAATGAATTGGAGTGAGATATAGGTCCCACCCATTTCATAATGAAATCATTCTTTCTTGTGCCACAAAATCATGAATCATACATCATTGCATAACCCATGTAATAGAATGAGATTCTTAAACATCATGCCATCATAACATAATCCATAAAAAATGGATATAATTTTATCATAAGAAGAATCAAACCATGTAATTAATGAAGACATTATACTCGAAACATAAAAATATTAAATAATTTCATTTTAGATGGAAAATTGTTTTGATAAAATACTTGAAATGAATTCATTAGGAAAATATCCATTCTTCTTCAAAATAATTTTCTTTTCACAAAATTCCATTCAATTTTAAAAGAAAAGAGTTTTGTTGAAAATAATCATTATATCTTGTAGAGGAATCTTCATGAAAATGAGACGTTATGAAACCGTAAAAATCTGTTCACGCCCTATATGTTAAAAATAACATTCTCCTCGTACTTTTGTCAGAAAAGTCAAAAAGTACCTCGAATGGTAAAAAAAGAAAGATTCCTTACAAACCATGTAGTAAAAGTCAAAAATGGTTAAAAATGTCTTTAAACATACATGAAACCATTTTTAGGAAAAAAAACATGGATGATAACAATAACCACAATAATTACTTATAAATAAACAATCTCAGATAATAACGAGATTGGAATAGTTATCCCTTACCTTATGTCTATTATCCTTCGTATGTATCTGAAACTCCTGTATAATGGTTTTAATAATGTATTTGACAAATTACAGAATCATATTCATTGTTATGATATCATATATAGTTTACTTATAACTTTATATTACCCGTTCTTTTATAAATTCGATGTAAAACAGTGATTTGGGTAAAATTGTTTCATTTATTGTACGTGTTTCGACTTGTTGTTATTGATATTATTACTTATATCCTGATTTACTTAATTCGAGAATGTAAAAAATGATTTAAATATAATATATATTCATCATATACATATATATAAGATAGATCGATAAATGAAATGGAATACACCGTTCATGGAGTCGATAGGCCGTACGTACGCATGAATGCTATTTTCGTTTCCTTATTTAATTGAATGGAATTAAGTAGATGAAATAAACATATATATACATAAATACAGTATCATTATTAAGACATATATATCCTTATTATTCATTATATATACTTTATAATCATTCATGAATGGTTAACATGGAGAATGAATCTCATCGCGTCGTGGAGACGGTAATCCGTACGTACGCACGAGCGATGATATCATTCCCATGATCGTGGAATTGTATTGAATCGTATGTATAATATTTCGGAATCAACATCACATTAAAATAATCATATATATTTATTTATTTACACCATTATACCCATCCATGTAAGGTGGTGGTCAAAAACAGATTACACCATGGCGTGGAGACGGTATTCCGTACGTACGCACGCGCAGTGATTTTGTTTTCTGTAGGATGGATAGAAGGTGAAGTAGGGTTTTTTAATATTTATAATAACATATAAGTATATATTTAATACTTATTTTATTACATCATAATGCGACAACTAAAGAAGAATATTAGTAGAAGAAAGAAACTTGAGAGAATCGGAAGAAGAGATTACCTCTTCTTCGACGCACCTCCTTTAAGCTTCCTCTTAAGGAAGTAGAGTTGGTCTTTTGAGAAGACCATAACCTATAGAATGTTTATAGGGGATTGTAGAACATTAATGGGAAGGTTTTTTCTGATCTTCAAGGCTCAAAAGGTTGTAAATAAAAGATGGAAGGTGTGCCCTTTATATTAGGGAGGAGAGGGGCACTTTAGGAAGAACTTAAAATATTATTTTATAATAAAGTCATATAAGGTTTATAATAGCTAAAAATTAGTTTCTTCCGAAGCCAAAGTGGGGATGGGTCTAAATCCTTTCAACCAATATATTTTAGACAGATTTGGGTCATTATATTAACCTTATCTTTTAGTTTTAACTCTTTGTTAATTAGATTGACATTTACCATGTCACTTTGTATTTTTATATTTTATAGTAAATAAACATACTATATACATCCAAGAGACCCCAAGTGGTCCATTAATGATACACATATCATGATATAAGTATATTTTCCGAACTATATATTTGGAGGAATATAATAACAATTAATAATATAATATTTGTTTTAAAAACTATTTTATGTCAATTTTGACACTCTTTGGTAATTGATTTTTGTGAAAATCCTAACAACATGATTAGTTCGAAAACATTTAATTAAATCAATAATCACAAGTCATATGAACCTATAAAATTAGTGGAATTCATAAAAAGTGTCAAATTAAATTTATTTGGGAATTTAGAATATCAATTATGTTAATATATCATTAATAAGATAATTACTCCATCATCATGTGTCATAAATAAATTAAATTATTTAATGTATAAAAATTATAAATAAAATAAAATTATGTAGAAAATCATTTTTTATTTCTAATGAATATTTATAGTCTAATTTATCATATGTATAACCCTATATTAAAAATGTTTTAGTTATTAAACATTGATTTGACCCATTTTAACTCTTCTTTAAATAAAATAATAATAAATGTCCTAATCTAGTCCAGGTTCACCTCAAGGGAAATACATTATTCCTAAGGTTGTTTTTGGTCGAATTACACTTATCCACTAGAATTAGTATATGTGTTAGGGTAATAATAATATCATTTTTACCCTTAATTATCCTATTTACTTTTAACCGTGGTAAATAAATGCAAAAAGTTACTATTCACCAAAGATTATTTTTATCTTATTGAACCACATTTTACTCCTTGATATTAACTGTTTCTCTCAGATTTTTGAAATTCCACTCACATAAGCGGTAAAATTATGTTTTATGTAAGTTTGCAAAATGCTCATAGGAGGTAGGTAAATGACGGTGAAAAGTTCAATAAAATTCTTATATATCAAAAATTATTATAAAATGACTCCAATGAATTCCATTGAACTTATATAGGTATTATGTATCAATTTTGACCTAAAATAAATTTAAATAAAATAAATAATTATTTAAATAAAAAGTCTGTTTTTAAATAGTAACCTAATGTTTTCACTATTCATCAAAAATTGAATATTTTCAGAAAAATACCAAAAATTCACCTTAGGCTAATTTCGATATTTCGAATCCCAAAATGATGTCCATTTTAAAATATAAAATTTCAAAAAGTGGGTATTACTATTCATAATAACTATTTTATATAATATTTTTTATAACATATCGTTGTTTAGTGAAACTCGGTTTTGCGTACAACACACGCTATCGTGGAAGGTTGCAATTGCGTGTAAAGAAATCCAAGTCAGGGATGTGTCTAGTGAAAGATCTGTTTAGTGTTGCGTATAACATAATCAAAACTTATTTCATTTATACATTAAACCAAATCTATACTTAATGTTGCGTAGAATAATTTCCACAAAACGAACATGAAATTGTGTGTAACACGAGCCAAGAATAGTTTTGTGTATACTGCAAGAAAATATGGTGTTGCGTATAGTAAAAGATAAACTCTGTGTAGTTCATAATAGAAGACATCAATGAAATTAAAAGAATTTTTTTCATAAAATCTCAGGGTGTTACATTCTACCACCCTTAAAATAAATTTCTCCCTCGAAATTCGTCGGGGTTATAAATGGTTTACTACTTGAAAGCTTCTTTAATAGAAACCCTCATCATAAAAAGAAAAACCAAAACATGACTTTAAAAACTAAAGTATGAAACATAATGGTTACCCAAATTAACTAATAACTGGGTTTCCACATTAGAGATCATATGTGAAAATATGGATATGGAAGAGAAATATAACCATCAACTTTTGATGAAGAGTGGTAGAGGACATGGCTATGAAAAATCCAATAATCACAAAGCCATAAATTTTTGAAGATCTAAGGTACCCTCTGATCCATCAGATATGAGATAACTAGGACAACATTTTTTGTTTTCACGATCATTTCCCTAATGTTGAAGAACTGTTGAATTAAAAGAAATACTTACTTGATTATGGTACAATCTCACCGTTACTCATGCCTCGAAAAATTTCCTCTTCATCTCTTAATGAAATGAAGTTTAATTTGTCTTCTATGAAGTGTTAGAAGATTATGCGATATAATGATAGGTCATTCGATCTATTTCTATTACAATAGGTTTAGCACAATTTATTAATTATACTGTAGTCCATCTATGCTGAGATTAATCGTATATGGTTTCTATAATGGACTTATACCTCATCTATCATAGGGCTTAATAAAATAAAAATAGTTTCTACTAACCAGGGTCTTCCTGTAGGCCAGTGGAAGGTGTTAACGGCCTGTCGCACTTAGGTTGTGGGTTAGATTACCACATCCTTGTCCGACGCGATGGGTTGTCGCCTATTCTGTAGGTTTTCCCTTTTCATAAACTACACAATTATAACATTCTATCAATAATATCGAAAAAAATTAGCCTTAAACAATACTAACTTATGTTCAACATAATCCATTACAATATTTATGCTTATCCAAAATACTTCTTTCCAAACTCATAGTATAAAGAGAATGATTAAAGAAATGTCATATAACAAGAATGTGAATACCATCATTTATCCATCATATATCAAAAGATATATCTTGTTGATCGCTTTCCAAACATGTGAATACCATAATCTTGTATTCTGTTGAAAAATGAATACCCATTGAATCTTAGTGAAAACATGAATGCTGTCAAAAGTCATCTCTTTCCATATACCAAAATCCCAAAATTTCTATATACTCAAACCATGATATCACTTTTTTCTTATATCAGTCATGATTTCATGAATATTACCATACATATTATTTTCCATTTATCCATTCATTATGCGCATTTCATCTTCTTTCCAAAAATATTTCAATCACTTTTTATGGTTACTAGTACCATATTCTTGTAGAAAACCACAGTGGGCCAATACACTGATATTTCAATATACTATAAAAGTACCTCAACAACATTATAATTGAATTCCAATACATAAGCCCTTCAATCCATCCTCTTTAATGATTGGAATGGAATGTGTCCTTCCTTTATTTAGAAGTAACTTCTTAGGTCAGGGCATTGAGTTGGGTAATTCCCATGTTCTCCACTGATAAGACATTGGACTCCATAACAGTCTGTCACTCTATGACCCTTTTCTCCACATAGATAACATCTTCCCCTCCATTTGAGGTATTCCTAAATGTTATTCTTCTCTTCTTTAGAAATATCAATCTTTCTTTCTCTATGATACTCACCATGCGAACATGCATAAAATTCAATCTTCCTCTTTTTTGATGACTTAGGAATACAACTAAAGTTCACCTTGTTAATCATATATCAAGATGACTGATTCGATATAATCACAATATCTTTCTCTCCAGGCGTTATATAATTTCATTGATCATAGTCACAAATTTTTCCATTGGATTCAATCTTAACTGAATACCTTCTCGTTCCCTCAATTGACTAAGACCAGAAACCATAGTGTAAGAAATAGTTAATATCACGAGGAACCACATAATCATAAAGAGTCACTTATGGGATTTCTAACATATGAAAAATTCGTTAATCCATGACACCTTAGGTTCACCCTAGGTTATTCATGATCGTCAAAATAATTCTAGGACTGTAACCTATACGTATACCTAACCTTAGGGACATCCCTAGACATACCTTAGAAATATCTCTAGGGATCTCACTTAAAGTTTTCGCATCATAGCTTCATTAGGATGACTAAACCTTTCCTATGATACCAACTATAGAGACCCAAAGCTTGAGTTACATGGACATTATATTACTTTTGTAGAAAACTTAATACATAAAAAAACAGAAACCAAAGGACCGTAAAATATTAGTGTATTTGGAAACTCGGAACATAATATTCTAATTATGGTGAAAGATATTCAAAATCTCTCATAAAGATCTTCCCCTTTTGGTTTTATTACCTAAAACCTTTCTTTATATCCAGGGGAAAAGAAAACATAAAAAGGGTGAGCTCAAATGCTCAGTAAGGGTAAACGTAGAACACATAAAACAATCCATAAACATTTGAATGCAAAATCTTGATCATAAATTCAAAACATCAAAATCATGAGAAAAGACATAAATATTAGAAGTATGTAAGGAATATATCATAAAGAAACATCAATCATGAAAAAATAGCATAGTAATAAAACATGTGATTGTGGAAATCATTAATCACATGATATTATTTCCATAATAGCCATGACATTGCCACCAATACCATCTTAGTGGACAAAGTCCCTTTCTAAATCGAGTTCACTACTCATTCCAGTCCTGTATTACTGAACCGAATTAACTTACCATTCCCGCCATGCCTATCTCATGAGATATAAATCTTTACCCAATGAATTGGATGGAGATATAGGTCCCACCCATCTCATAATTAAATCATTATTTAGTGTGCCACAAAATCATGAATCATGCATCATAGCAGAAGCCATGTAATAGAATGGGATTCTTAAACATCATGACATCATAACATAATCCATAAAAAAGGGATATAATTTTATCATAAGAAGAATCAAACCATGTAAATAATGAATAAATTATACATGAAACACAAATATATTAAATAATTCCATTTTAGATGGAAAATAGATTTGATAAAACACTTGAAATGAATTCTTGAGGAAAATATCCTTTATTCTTCAAAATCATTTTCTTTTCACAAAATGACATGAAATTTTAAAATAAAAGTGTTTTGTTGAAAATAATCATTCAATATTGTAGATTAAGATTCATGAAAATAAGGCGTTATGAAACCATAAAAACCCATTCACGCCGTATAAGTTAAAAATAACATTCTTCTCATACTTTTGTCAGAAAAGTCAAAAAGTACCTCATATGGTAAAAAAAGAAAGATTCCTTACATACCATGTAGTAAAAGTCCAAAATGGTTAAAAATTACTTTAAACATACATTAGTCCATTTTTAGGAAACAAGGACATGGATGATAACAATAACCCCAGTAAATACTTACGAATAAACAATATCGGATAAGAACAAGATTGGAATAGTTATCCCTTATATTATGTCTGATATGCTTTATATGTATCATAACCTCCTGTATAATGGTTTAAATAATGTTATTGACTTATTAAAGAATCATATTAATTATTATGATATCATATATAGTTTACTTATGACATTATATTTCCCGTTCTTTTGTAAATTCGATTTAAATGCCAGAATTTGGGTAAAATCATTTCATTTATTATACGTGTTTTGACTTGTTGTTCTTGATATTATTACTTATATCATGATTTAATTAATTCCAAAATGTAGAAAATGATTTATATATAATATATATTCATTAAATACATATATATATATATGATAGATTGATAAATGAAATGAAATACACCATTCATGGAGATGGTAGGCCGTACGTACACATGAATACTATTTTCGTTTCCTTATTGAATTGAATGGAATTAAGTAGATGACATACACATATATATACATAAATACAGTATCATTATTAAGACATATATATCCTTATTATTTATTATATATACTTTATAATCATTCATTAATGGTTAACATGGAAAATGAATCTAATCGCGTTGTGGAGACAGTAGTCCATACGTACGCACGAGCGATGAAATCATTCCCATGATCGTGGAATTATATTGAAGCATATGTATAATATTTAAGAATCAATATCAATTTAAAATAATTATATATTGTTATTTATTTACACCATTAAACCCATCCATGTAAGGTGGTGGTCAAAAAAAGATTACACCACAGCGTGGGGACGATATTCCGTACGTACACACGCGCGGTGATTTCGTTTTCCGTCGGATGGATAGAAGGTGAAATAGGGTTTTTTCATATTTATTATAAAATATAAGTATATAATTAATACTGATGTTATTAATTTATAATGAGGCATCTAAATAATAATAAGTCGAAGAAGAAAGAAACTTGAGAGAATCAGAAGAAGAGATTACCTCTTCTTCGACGCACCTTTTTTTAGCATCCTCTTAAGGAAGTAGAGTTGGTCTTTTGAGAAGACCAGAACCTCCATAATGTTTCTAGAGAAGTGGAGAATAGAAATGGGAAGGTTTTTTCCATGATTTAAGGCTCAAAAGGGTGTGAAGAGAAGAGGTAAGGGGTGCCCTTTTTATAGGGGAGGAGAGAGGCACTTTAGGGAAAACTGAAAATATTATTTTATAATAAAGTCATATTCAGTTTATAATAGATCCAAAGTAATTTATTTCAAAGGAAATGTGGGGATGGGTTTAAATCCACTCAATCAATAGATTTTAGATAGGTTTGGGTCATTATATTAACCTTATCATTTTGTTTTAACTCTTAGATAATTAGATTGACATTTAGCATGTCACATTGTATTTTTATATTATATAGGTAATAAACGTACCATATACATCCAAGAGACCCCCAAGTGGTCCATTAATGATACACCTATCATGATATAAGTATATAGGCCGAACCGTAGATTTTTTGAAATATAATAACAATTAATAATATAATACTTTCTTTAAAAACTATTTTAGGTCAATTTTGACACTATTTGGTAAATGATTTTTTGAAAATCATAACAGCATGATTAGTTCGAAAAAATTACATTAAATCAATAATAAAATCTTATAATAACATATAAAATTAGTGTAATTTATAAAAAGTCTCATATTACATTTATTTGGTTATTTATAACATCAATTATGTTAATATTTCATTAATAAGATAATTATTGCATCATCATTGTGTCAAAAATAAATAAACATATATAATGTCTAAAAATTATAAATAAAATAAAATTATGTATGAAATCTTTTAATCTTTCTAATTAATATTTATAGTCTAATTTATCTTTTGTATAACCCTATATTAAAAATGTTTTAGTTATTAAACTTTGTTTTTAACCATTTTAACTCTTCTTTAAATAAAATAATAATAAATGTCCTAATCATATCCAAGTGCACTTAAAGATAAATATTTTATTCCTAAGGTTTTTTTGGTCGAATTACACTTATCCAATAGAATTAGGACTTGTTTTAGGGTAATAATATTATTATTTTTACCCTTAATTACCCTATTTACTTTTAATCGTGGTAAATAAAAGTAAAAGATTTCTATTCACCAAAAATTGTTTTTATCTTATTGAACCACATTTTGCACCTTGATATTAACCGTTCCTCTCAGATTTTCGAAATTCCACTCATAGAAGCGGTAAAATTATGTTTTCTGTATGTTTTCAAAAAGCTCCTAGGAGGTAGGTAAAAGACATTGAAAAGTTAAATAAAATTTTTATATATAAAAAATTATTATAAAATGGCTCCAATTAATTACATTGAACATATATAGGTATTATGTATCAATTTTGACCTAAAATAAATTTAAATAAAATAAATAATTATTTAAATAAAAAGTCGGTTTTTAAATAGGAACCCAGTGTTTTCAGTATTCATCAAAAATTGAAAGTTTTCATAAAAATATCAAAAATTCACCCTAGGCTAATTTCGATATTCCAAATCCAAAAATTAATTCCATGTTGAAAGATAAAATTTCAAAATGTGGGTATTACTATTCCTAACGGCTATTTTATATAATATTTGAATAACATATCGTTGTTTAGTGAAACTCAGTTTTGCGTACAACACATGTTATCATGGAAGGTTGTGATTGCATGTAAAGCAAGTCAAGTCTGGGCTGCGTGTAGTGAAAGCTCTGTTTGGTGTTGGGTATTCCATAATCAAAACTTATTTCATTTATACATTAAACAAAATCTATACTTAATGTTGCGTATAATAATTTCCACAAAACAAACTTGAAATTGTGTGTAACACGAGCCAAAAATAGTGTTGCGTATACTGCAAGCTAATACATTGTTGTGTATAGTACAAACTAAACTTGGTGTAGTGTATAATAAAAGACATCAATGAAATTAAAAGAATATTTTTCACAAAATCTCAGGGTGTAACAATTTCAAAATGATCATGTAATTTCCCATATATTAAATTAAGAATAAAATAATCTCATCTAAAATGAGTTTGAAACAAAAACCCTTACCACTTTGGTAAATTCATAATCAGAACTCCAATGAATTATGTAATTAAATAGAAATTTAAAATATCATAATATATTATGTTTTAATGTCATAAAATGAAAATGGTTTGTATATACACTATTTAAATGTATTTAGGTTTGTAAATTAACATATGTGTCAAATAATGATGTCTTGATATAAAATCCTAACCTCAAGTCCATAATTTTTCAAATATTTCTTTTCTATACAATATAATAAATATTTTTCAATTATTGTTTTCATAAGAAACTTTTATATATTTAATTTTTTATTCTTTAAATTTTTCACATCATTAATTTTAATAAATTATTTACATAGTTAATCAGTTATGTCTGTGTCGTGTGTTTGGACGAATCTCGGCTTAAAATAAAAAAATGGAATTCCGGTGTTGACCGTGGTCAAAGGGGTCATTGTTCCAGAAACTCCATAACAATATAAATCATTAGATAATTATAATTTTTCTTTATAAATTTTAAATTTAAAAATATTTAATAATTATGGTTATGAAAAATAAAATACGTTTCAATCATTAACATAATGAGCTGTATGTATGCATTCATAACATTTCATTTTTTCATTGATAATGACGGAAAGAAGGTATATATTAAATTTTATTTATGTAATTTATTTTTTATCATAAATATAAAATTATATATTTAAATAAAATTACATATACCATGCTTGTAATTTGAAAATTAAAAAATGGGCTACATGACATCATGAGGTCGTAGTCTTCCATGCACACGAACGGTGCGATCAATTTTTAAGGGATTGTACGTTAATAAGGAATATAATATATTAACATTAAAAAATTATTAATATTTCTGGAATATCATATGTTAACATTAAACCTATCATCAGGAACATCCATGAGAGTAGATTATGGAAAATTAATTACATAGATCATGAGGTATTAATTTGCTGAACACATAAACGATGGTTTAATTAACCATTAGATGGATGAGATAATAGAGTAATTTTATGAAAAAAATATAATAAAATATCATTAAATATTATATACTAGTGTTATTATAGTGGAATTTGTACTACATAATTAATGGTGGAAAAGTAGATATAAAAAAAGGATCTTGGTTAAGATGATAACTTTATCTTAGAAAAAAAAAACCTTTAGATATATTTTTAAGTACCCTGTGGATGGTCATTTAGAATGAATAGAAGCCTTGGAATGTGGATGATAGTTTTTTAGAGATATTTTGGTAGATTTTTGTCAAGATATAAGGCCATAAATATGTGAAGAAGTGAAGGGAGGGGTTCCTTTTTATAATAGAGGAGTCATATTTTTATAAATACCTTAAAATATTACATAATGGTAAGTCACTCTCAAGGAACATGCCACAAAAATTGAACAATAAAGGGAAATGGATGATATATGGCCCATACAAACCTCTAAAAATCAAATGAAACATGTCTTAAACATTTTATCCACCTCACACGAAATGTTAGTCACATTTACCCTTTTAATTTTATTAACCATAGTGACAATTTATTTAATATTTTTACATCACATTAGGATATGAAATTAATTTCAAATATATATATCATATTATTTTTTCTAATTAAAAAAATTAATCCATTTTATTAAATTTTTTCAACATCAGTGGTAGATTTTAATTAAACAATAATCATGTAGACATGTAAAAAAATTGTTTATGAAAAAACAAATTTTTTAAGCCTGAGATGTTTTATAAAATCTGTATGAAAATTTATTATAGTTATATTAAATTATATAAATATAACTATATATTTAATATATATTTAATTTACATAATTTCTCATTAGGGTTTATTTTAATTCGTTAAAATGGAGAAACATTATGAACATTAAAATAGTTAAAAAACATTTCATGAAGGTTAAAAATAAACATAATCTAAAATCAAGTATAAAGATGAATGAAATTGAAATAATTGTATTAAATATAAATAAATAATACTTATGTTAGTTTGAAAAAATATAAAATGAATAATGGTAATTTTATGTAAATTAATTTATAAAAAATAAATGAATATTTTATAAAAATTGTTAATTTTCCTTATTCACAAAAACATTAATATTTTTTGAATGGTCCCAAGATTTCCCCCAATATTAAAATTGATATGATTATTTAAAAAATTATTTCCATTTTTATATATTTTTAATAGTTCTAAAATTTTTTATTATATTTTTTTCATGAAAGGTAACAGAAATCAATTTTGAAGTAATGAATTTTTTTGTAGTATAAATAATCACTATTAAAACATGAGTTTTTATTATGAATTTATCAAGAAATTTATATAGGAATTTAGTTTATATTTATTAAAATACATAATATTATTCATAACCTCCATGATTATTTTCCATGATAAATCGATCACATTTATATAGTAAAATTTTATTATTATATAATAATATCTTAAAAATAAGGGTTGTGCGTAGAAAATTCTACCGAATATAGTATTATTTTAAAATATATGGGTTCTAAAAATACAAAAATGTTGATATTTACTTACCCTATCATTATAAACCTGTGTGAAATAATATTTCAACTCATATCTTATCTTTTTCTCTTACAAGGTGAGCCTTTTTATATAACCTATATTTTTACAAAATCAACTCTTCATTAACTCAGTAGGATATACAGATAGACTATGTTGATGTTTTCATCATTATAATAACAAAAAAAATTATTTTTCTAAATAAAAAAAATAATATAAACCCTTAAATGGCTCTATTACCACCCACCCTTTTTCTATATTCGTTGAACTTCATTTTCATAAAAAATAAAAAAATTATAGCACATACAACATTTATTGTACCCTTAAATAAATTTTCTTCAATAATTATCAAATTTATAATATTATTAAAATAGGTAATTATTATAACCCCACATTGTAATAATATTTCATTAATAATACAAATAGAAACCAATAATATTTATTAAACTTATGACCTCCCAAATTTGAAGATGAACGAGGGAAGTTAATAATTTTAAAAAATTGTATAGAATATATCTTTGATTCTATTCCATCACTATAATCATCAAAAAAATATTCGTTGTCCAATTTCAATGGTAATACATCAACAAAATTTTTAAAAATACATCCCATTTAAACCCATACATCCTCATCACCAATATAGGGATTTCATACCAGTGTTTAGTTAGTGATTCAAGTATATATACTACTATAATTACCTTCTTTTTGTCTACAAGATAAAATATTTAAAAAAACATCTATATAAACTTCATCTGTAATTTTAGATATCCATGATTTTATGAATTTTATAAAAATAAGTGTTGGGTTTTAGTAAAATCATAGTCAATATCCATCATCATTACTTCCCTATAAGTATATAATTAATATATATTTTGATGAAACATTTGAAAGAACCTACATGATTTTGACTACTATAATATCTATGATATTTTAATTAGTTGTGAAAGTGTTAAGTTATAACCCTTACCATTACTTATATGTGAACATGATATAAAATTGGTATAAAATAAATTAAATAAAAATTAATTTTAATTTTAAGGATAATAATTTGTGAAATAAGATCATAATCAGGTTTTACAGGTTTATTGTGGTTTTTTAGTTTGTTGAAATCTTGTAGTGAAGAACCATAATGATTTTTTTGTTTTATTTAAAGTATATGAGAGAGGTATCATGTATCTTAAGCCATTTATTACACTTTTTTTGCCTCAATGGTGTCCCAATGAACAAACCAGTGAAACTGAAATACTAGTCAGGCTATCAGGGGGTCAGTTCTATTACACTAGTCACCCAATGTAGTAATATTAAAAACATGATTTTAAGTACGAAATTTCAATATATATATATATATAATAAAAATAAACTACATATATTTAAGGATTATTTTATTCCATTAACATAAACTATTAAATATTAACTATAAAAACTGAAAATAATTCAATATGATAAAAAAAGTAAATTACGAAATAATAACGTTGAATTCATGTGCATCATGGTATCCTCGAATTTTCACTAGAAGAAAAAAATAATTTAAAAAAATAGAATATTATAGTAAATATTAATATTATTGAATAAAACTATATATTAAATTTTGATTAAATTATGTAAATTAGTAATGATTGAAATAAATAGTATTCATAAGATGTGTAAAATTATAAGAGTATATCAAATATGATGGGTTCAATAGTAATGTCTCCCGTATAATATTATCATAACCATTTGAATGTTAAAATTTCTATTACTGTATAAGTTGAATTAAAATTATAAATCATTTTTTTCATCAATTAAATGAAGGAATACTAATTTAAAAATATAATAAAAAAATACCTTAATGAATTTAATAAAATTTTAGTATATGTGTATAGTTGTAGTAAATCAAAAGTTTAATTATTTTAATAAATAAACTTTTTTACAAGAATAAAGTATAAAAATTAACTAATTACAAAATATTTTTTTAAATAGATGTTATTTTTTAATCATTTGGATGAAATTAGGAAGGGTTGATTTTTTAAAAAATTTATTAAAGGGTGAATTACGGATGTGAGTACTGAAATATGATAAAGTAAATTACATTAAATTATATAATAAATACATAATTACTTATAAAATATATGATATAAGTAATAAGAATATAAAATAAACATGAATAAATTACTATACATACTAATAAGAGTAAAAAAAATTCATAGTATACCAGAATATAATAATTATTCAATATTAATAAGAATTATTACATTATATAGCTTAGATAAAAATTAACATTTAATAAATATTTTATTCAAAAAAACCCCTCACCTCAAAATATATGTTCCACCTCCCACCATACCATTTACTTTGAGTAATGTAAAATTACAACATAAATCGTCGAGTCTAAGCCTGAGTGTCACCTGAACTTATGTGTGACTCCCCATATGCAAGTAGTTTCTGAATAGTAGTGAGGTTCTAAGTCTGATAGTATGGATATTGTACCCATAATATCATGTCATAAGATCAAGAATAGATAATAAATATCATAATAAATCATTTGTGTAAACATATAGAATAACTAAATAAATGACATACATGATAGTTAAATAAATGTATCTCTAGAAAGGGGAATGCCTGTCTAGGGTAAATAAATAAGATACACAAATAAATAATAAATTTCAGGTCCCTCCACTGTCTAAGCTATCCCATCACCATCTCTACACTTTTCAACCTAGTATTATTCCACATTGACCATTCCCTTCATCGAATCCCTCATGAAATCTATAAGCGCACTGAAATCCCTGAGTGGACTATGAGCACAAGACATGATTGGACTCAACTATTACATCCTTAACCTGATATTCAAAATTATACTTGTTTATTCTATAATAATAATAATAAATGTGTAACAATCATAATAAATCTCAATTGAAAACTATGTTGTTGTGAGGTAACCATGCTACCAAAAATCTCAAGCTGTATCTTCTTTTGCTATATGATGTTTGGATAATAGAGGTGTTAGATGAATAAAGGACTATCAATGAGGATCATAAATCATGCTACTCATAATAATGTGATCATGAAACTCATAATAATCTAGGAATTGTGGATGTCATGTGCTCATCTTTCCCATGGCATCAATATTTAATTGACATTCACTAGGAAATTAGAAACATACAATTGAAATCCTCTTGGAATTATGTTCATCACACAACATCCATGAGGCATCTTTCTATCCCTAACCTATGTATAATACCCTCATCTACATCATTTAATGTCTTTTGCACACCCCCACTAAGGGATAAACATGTCCAAATACTCAACCTTCCTTGGGATCTAAGAATATTATCACAAAAGTACACATAGCATGGTAGGATACAAAAAAATTAATAGCACATCATCATAATTAAATTGGAATAATGATACATGTTGTCAACATCAAACATGAATATCAAGATATAAAGTATTATTAGAAATAAGTGTCACATAAGGTTCTCTGTAAAACACACACACCCACATGTTACAATAATCAAGCACGACCATAAAAAGTTTCTACTAATAAATCATATTAAGGAAACATTTGTAACATATCCCAAGTGGAAAGGAACTTCCTACCCCAAAAGTCAGCGATGTCAAAGGGAATGAAAAACCACCGAATGTGGTGCTATAGATGGATTATAAAAATCGACCATTAAGAAAACCTCTTCAATGAATTATTAACATAAACATCAACACGTCAAAGATCATGATTCATCAAGTGTTCCTAGAACCAAAACTATGTAGTATATTTCTAAAAGAAATAAAATAGAAATTTATATAAATATTTCTCTATCCTTGACAATTTTTAAATTATCATTTTGGTCAACATATATTCTAGTAAAATTCTCCTTATGAAAATTATATTTTAAAAATATTTCTTAAATTAAACTTTTGTAAAAGTATCTTAATAATTTATCCAAAATTATAATTTTTTAACCATCACTTAATAATTAGTCCTAAATTTTCCTTTTATTAATTATCTTTTATTAATTACCATAAATTATCCTTTTATAAAAATATCTTTATAATTTTTCCCAAATTATAATTTATAAATATATTTTGATAATTTATTATAAAATGTCCTTTTTTAATTATATGTTGATGATTTATCATAAACTATCATTTATAATTATCTTCTAATAATTTTTAATCTCCTATCCTTTGATAAAATCGTAAATTATCATTTTATAATTTTTTTAAAATTATATTTTGACGATTCAATGTAATTATATTCTATAATTTATAAAAATTACCCCTATTAAATTCATGTGATTTTTCATTGATATTTTTTTGTTTTATTAATAATCCATTCATAATCTTGAAATTATAATTTGATAATTCTAATAATTATCTTTTTATAATATCCTAATAAACATTTTATAATTTTAAAAATTATTCTTTTATAATATCATAATTATAATTTAATAATTTGAATTATTATCCATTGATAATTCAATTTAATTATCATTCGAAAACATCTATAATTTTTGCCTGATATATACATGTAATTATCCTCTGATAATAATTATTCTATAAATTATCCATTCATAATATCGTAATTGTCATTTGATAATTAATTATTATTTGATAAATTTCATAAATTACACATTTATAAATATTTTATAAATTATCATGTGATAATTCTATATAATTATCTTTAAATATTCTTCTTCAATTTCCCTTTGATAATTCGTTGTAATTTGTATTTGGCAATTCTTCATAATTAGTTTGTTTAAATTTCATAATTATCAATTGATAATTTTCAATAATTATATATGTTTAAATGATGCAATTTATTTTTGGTAAATTTATAAATTTTCATAGGATTGTATTAGGATTATCATTTGTGATAAAAAAATTTGTTCCTTTTAAAATATTTGGATGATGGAATAAAAAATAAATAAATATATAAAACTCATAATAGATAATATGAATAGGCACAACATAGAACATTGGAACAAGAAATAATTATGATGCCTTGGATCAAGAAATTTCCTAGATCGATCGAGAGGCTACCATAACATATCAAACGAAATCCTAGGGTCTCCCGGACTTGGAAGAAGAATCAATATACATGAACTGGTTTTTTGGTATTTTAAAATCCCTAAATGAATAAACCATTGCAAGTACTAAAACAACCATATTAATCTTCCTTTTATTCAGAATTCTAATGGTAGAGTCATTAATTTAACATTTTTAATTAATTTATGATTCATTAAGGTGAAAAATGTTTTAATAAAAAGCATTTGGAATCACTCGAGTTCAATAATGGTGGAATAATGTGTGAGGATAATAATGACCAAAAACAAAAATAATATCGTAATTAAATTATTATTAATATAATAAGAAATACTGTAAGGTTATCCTCACATGTGATATAACCAAATTCCCATTGCGCCCAAATGTTGTGTCATTCCTAGGGAAAACCCCAAATCATGGACCTAATAATGGTCTCATATTTCTCACACAATGCACAATTTTAGAGATATTCAATTATTTTCAAAAATATATAAACTAAAATATTAGATACGTAATCCTTGAATGTGATGTTACCAAATGTCAGAAAAACACAAATATTATGTCACGCCTAGGGTTAACCCCTCATCTTATACCTAATGAATCTATCAAGTTTCCTATAAAATGAACCGTTACTGAGATATTTAGTTATTTTAGAAAAAAATAATATTTGCATAATATAACATATTTAATATTTTTATTTCATCTATAATGAGTCAGTATGTTCCTTATAATCCAATGTATCTCAGTGGAAAACTCTATAAACATTCCATAAAATATTAAAAGGGTTTAAATGTGGTTTAAACTTATGAAAATATAATAAATGAAATTTTTTGTGTTATTTTTATTGTATAAAATGATTTTTACATAAAAATAATCATAAATTATAATAAATGAAGGTTTCGTTTTCTTAAAAAAAATTATGATATTATAATTCTCCCCCTCTACCTACTACAATTAACCATCAGACTCACCCTCCCACTCTCCTCCTAGATCTATCCTTGCTTCCACAAATTCTACACTACTGACACTATTTTTCCACAAAGTACATCCACACGCCAATCTGTAATTCAAATTGGAATCACTTTATAAGATGATTATGGTTCTTCCTCAATATCCCTATAATCTATAATATATGCATGATCGATCATGTACCTCTAAAGTTGATAATTTTGAAACACAGAAATCATTCCTAAATTACATGGAGGAAGGTCCAAATGGAATACCACTATACCCACCAATTTAGTGATCTCAAAGTGTCCCACAAAACTAGTTTCTAGATGGTAACACTTCCTTTTATGTTGGTGTCTCAACCTAGGAGTCACTCTCAAGAAAAACTAATATCCCACAAAAAAAACCAAGTGTATCCTCTCTACAGTCAAAGTAAGATGTTTTTCTACTCCAAGGAGTGATAAACCTCTTCTAAATCAGATTCACTCTCTCAAAGGCTTCCTAAACCAAATCGATCCCACAACTGCAACCTCACCTATCTAATACAAACAAGTAGTGATCAAAATGGTTTCTGATGTATATCATCATAAGGATCCACCTGAATTAAATCCTAGTGGGTATAATTTAATGAGAACATAATCACGGATAGGTGATCATTCCATCGTACATTTATGTCAATAATTCAAGCTCATATCATATCTTCCAATATATGTATTGTCAACTCAGAATGTCCGTTAGACTAAGGAGGGTACTTCGTGCTCAATCTCAGTTGATTCATTAATGGTTTGTCCAATTCCATCATAATCAAGATGTAAAACATGTGTACCCATATGAAAAAATAATCAAGGGAATACATATAGTAATATGATATCCTTAGTATATAGAATTCCCAAATCCTCTATTATGTGAGCCTCTCTAATTGATAAGATGTGGGAAAATATTTTTATTCGATCGTTAATCACCCACTCCACATCACAAATCATTTTGGTCCTAGGAAAAATCCATCACAATGTCCATCGTGAATTTCTCTCACTTCCACATAGGTACTAAGATTTTTATAACATCACTCTAGGACACATGCGCTCGACTGTCACCCTCTAACTGAGAATGTAGTAGGAGATGAAACCATCAATGTATCTTTTATCCATGGACACGAGTGCCTGAAATCATTCTGTATGTTGGTCACACTATGATGTACATCCCATATATGGGTACGATAATACCTCATCATCTCTTCTTTGATGGATGAAGGGACCACTAATCTACGATGTACCAAGATCACATCCCCATCATCCAAGGACCATCTATGTATTTTGTCAATGACAGCTAGTTGTTCCCCCGCCACAATACATTAGTTGTATGACTCCTAATTGTTATTCACACAGTATATAGGAGATGATGTAATAAATTAAGGGGGAAATAATAGATCAATGGTCCTCTGTAATATACACCCTCCACTCGGAAAATAAGCTAAAAAAGAAACACTTCTCTTCTAAAGGCCTCTCAAATAGCTCTTTCTCAGCCTACTTCTTATAGATGATATCATCCATAATGAAATTTAAATTTCATAGTGCGTACACAATATCATAATTTAAAATCATTACAATATAAACCAAATGAATCTATATAATATGTATGTACCTTTCTGTATATATATAGAGAATGATTTTACCGACCATATAAACCAAAAATAAATCATTAATGGGAAACATCACTATTTGGGTCATGGAAGAAATATGAAATACATGTTTAGGTTAGTTCATAGAATGTGGTTGATGTTGATGAAATTAATAGGCTACTACATTATCTATTAATGTTGACACCAATCCCAAACTGACTTCTGATGCATTATAGTACACTACAATACCAATCCATGTCTCCGGGAGTATCTATAATGGAGCAATCATCAACCTTATCTTTAACATAGTGAAATAATATTTACACTAGTATAACAACTGTATATTTTTCCATTCTTTATTAGAATTATCATGTGTGATGATAGTTGGGTGAAGTCTTCGATAAACCATCAGTAATATCGTATTAAACCCATAGAGATCATAATATGAAACAGATTTTGGGGATGGATCCATGACATGAATGCCTTAAATGATTCTGGGTCTACAGATATACTAGTGTTAGATACCACATTTCCTAGGAACATAAGCTATCCAATACGTTACTCAATATTTGATACCATGGTGGAAATCTAGTGTGGTCAATGTATACCTTTGACTTTCTATTGGTCCCTAGCATGTTGCTCTAGTGTTATTGAGTGGATAAAGATATCATCAATGAAAACTATGCTGAGTGAGTACAAATATGCATAGAAGATATGATTCATGAAGGTAGGGAACACTGAAAACATGTTTTAGATAAAAAACACATCAAGTACTCATACAAAACATACAATATATGAAACACTATATTCATAATGTATTCTTTTCTAACATAGTACTAAGGAAAACTCAATCGAAGATATATCTTAGAGAACCAAATCGATCCCCATAGTTGATTAAGTAGATAATTGATCATTGGAAATGAATATTGGTTATTTACATTCACCTAGTTCAACTTACATTAACCAATTTGTAGCCAGAGACTACTATCTAAATTGAAAATAAACAAAATAGGTGCACCCCATGATGATGTAATGGGTCTGAACAACCCTTTCCACTATTTTTCATATATTTTTTCTTTTATCTCCTTCAGCTAGGTTAGAGCCATATGATATGGGGTATCGAAAGGGGTTCACTCACAACATGAGCTCAAAATCATCTTAATTTTTTTACGAGTCCTTACTAAGTAAAAGAATCCTAAAAAATATATGAAGACATTCATTAATGATATGAGGGAATCGAGTTATCTGGATGGATGAAGAATTATAGTGTTTCAAATAATAGATTATTTGAACATAGTTCAAAAAACCTATGCCTCTGATACAGACATAGTGAAATACATCTAGTTGAAGTGGACCTTCTACCTTAACTATAGAACATGTGAATGAGAAAACTAAATTACATTATCCAACACATCCAAAAATACTGTTTAAACCTACATCCTTGTGAAAGTATGTCGTACTGTATCCATGTTAATACCATAAGACTAAGATGATGAGATATATTCTATAGTGAAATGGTAAACAATATGAAATAAACTGATTCCTTTGGAAAAACCATAATCAGAATATGGGATCACAAAAGTTTTATCCTAACTAGTTTATGAGATATAACAAGGTTCTCTGTGGATTACACCATTAATTGATGTCATGTCCCACATAGGTTTAACCCGAGTCTTCATACCCACACGTCAGTCACAATTATTATACACATATGTTCAGAAAAACCATGTTAGTTCAAATAATTAAATCCAAAAAAAATTATATCACATCAGTGTACAACATAGATATATCATAAAAAGAGAAACTTTCCAAAAACAATAGCACAAACCAAGGAATTTATCAAATGAATTAATATCATGCATAGCATTAGGTATATATATGTCTTTTAAAACAACATCATGATTCATTTTGCATGAACACACACAAAATTCCATAAATCAAATATCAAAATCAATTTCATCATCCAAGTTCAGTTTAATAAATTGTATCATATAAAAATAAATTCCCCACATAATGGAAACCTAGAGGTCTACTATAAAGTTTTGGCCACATACTTTCATAGTTCCCATACACGAGTACCAATCGTACCATCTCTTAAATATCATATCCAATAAAAATACAATGTGAAGATAAAATTAGTGAATAATGGTCCTCTGATATAATTTTTTAATATTCCAACATGAATAACAATCTCTAATCCTACGTTCCACATGACCTTAAGTGAATATCCCAAACACAAGAGGCTACCGACTAGTAGAGTGGGTTTGAGTCTAAAAATGGGGAAATAATATGCTTAATATTCATTTATGGGATCAATAATGAATAATAAATAACATAATAAACCACGATAGTAAACAAGAGTAATAAATGAATAAATGACATCTCTGAAAGGTAAATAAAAGAATTTCCCAAAAGTGGAAATACAATAAAGGGTAAATAAAGAAGATGGAAAAATAAATAATAAACTATAGATCCCACTAGTTTCCATCTTATCCCTCCAACAAATGCACACTCCTCAACTCTACAGTCCACCATAGGGCCCTTTCCCTTCACCAGATCCCTCATGAAATAAAAAAGAGCACCAAAATTCCTATGTAGGGTGTGATTACAATACTCTTTAGGACACCACCAATTAATCCATAACCTTTTTCCCATTTATACATGTGTATTCCATAATAATAACATATGAGTAATGAGAATAGTAACAAAAAATTTAAAACTAAGTTTTCATGTACTTTCCAAGTTCTCACAAACCCCTATCCTTACATGGTTTGACGCTCTATTAGATGGATGGTATAGGTGTTAGAAGATTTAAGGACTAGCCACAGGGCCCAAAAGTCATTCTACTCAACATTTTGTGATCATGAAACTCATCATAATTTAGAAATAAATGAAGTCATGTTCTCAACACTCTTTTGTCATCTAGAGATACTCGGTATTCACTATAAATCGAGAACACACCCATTAATGTTCTATAAAAATTAATTCCATCACATGACTTCCATAAGGCATCATTGTATCTCTATCCTATGTATATATCCCTAATATTCATCGTATGAAGTCACGATACCTCTTCTTATAAAGGATAAACATGTCATGATGGTCTACCATTATTGGATTCCATTAACAATTCCCCAAAGCAGCTATATCATGGTCGGAAACAAGTGAAATCACAGCACATCGTCATAATTAAAGCAGCATAACAATTCATGAAATCAAAATCAAACATGTATAAATGGATACCTATTACTAATATAAACTAGTGTCATATAAGGTTATTAAGGATATACATGCACACACATGTGATCATAATATTCCATGGTAATCAAATATGTCTATCCATAAATAATATGAGTGAAATATGGGAAACAAATGCTAAAAAGTATAGAAGGATCCTATCCCAATAGTAGTCAATTTAAAAGGTAGGGATATACCACCATATAGAGATTAATAGTTATAGTGTAAATGTCTATAACTATGAATGCATATTCATAGCATAACGATCAGAAACACTAGCACATAAAATATTGTTTTTTGTTAAGGGTTCCTAGAACCAAAACCATATATTTTATTTTAAAAAGAAATAAAAAACCACATGCGCTGATACATTCTTTCTCTATAAATATTTTAAAATTATCATTTAGTTCATCGCATATGGTATCCAAATTATCTTTTTGAGAATTATATTTTGATACTTTCTCAGAACTTATTATTTTTAATTACATCTTGATAATTTATCATAAATTATCATTTTATAGTTATCCCTTGATCTTTTATCAAAAATTTACTTGTGAAATTATCTCTTATAAAATTATCTAAAATTATATTACTATAGTTACCTCATTATAATTTGTCTTAAATTATCCATTCATAATTATTTGTTGATAATTAATCCAAAGTTACCTTTTATTGTAATCTTTTAATGACTTATAACAAATTATTATTTTATAATTATCTCTTGATAATTTCTCATAAATTTTCCTTTATATACTGTGATTACGTAAATTTTAATAATTTATCCTTTGATAAAATCACAATTACTATTTGATAATTTTAAAATGAATCCCTTGATAAATCAATTTAAATGTAATTTAGAAATTATATAAAATAATACTTGATGAATCCAAAAAATGTTCCTTTTATAATTTATTTATTCTATAAATTATTATATGATCATTTAGATATAATTTTTTGATAATTTTAAGTACTATCCTTTTATATTCTCGTAGTTATCGTTTGATAATATTAATAAATTTCTGTTGATAATCTTGAAATTATCTTTTAATAATTTTAATAAATATATTTTTATAATTAAAACTATTTATCATGTTAAAATATTAATAATTTATCCCTTGATAAATCAATGATATTATACTTTGATAATATTTATTCTATAATTTATGATTTTTTAATCTTGAAATTTTATTTTTATAAATAATTATGCTTTGATCAATTTCATAAATTACCCATTGATTATCATTTAACAAAAATTAATTATAATTTTTTTTGATAATTATATATTATTATATTTTTATATCCGGGTGTAATCATCCTTTAAAAATTTATTGTAATTACCATTTGATATTTTCTTTTGTTTTATCATTTGTTAAAATTGTGAAATTACAGTTCGATAATTTTCTATAATTATCTATTTTAAAATCACACAATTATCTTTTGGAAATTTTCTAAATTGTACCATGAATAATATTGTTTTATTATTAGATAGAAAACAAAAAAAATTACTCCATTGAAAAAATTATAGATGATGAAATAAGTAAAAAAGGATTACAAAACCAAAAAAAATGTAATAGTTAATAGGAATAGGAATAGAAGCAATACATAGGAATGAGGGAGAACCATGTGACACCAGGTTACGAAAATATTAATAATTGATCTATAAGCTTCACCAATGTGTACAATAAGATCCTAGGATCACTTAGAATCAATGGAAGAATAAATGGGGAAGAACTAATTAGTTTAGGTATTTTAAAACACCAAAACTCGTAAAAATTTAGAAACCAAAACAACTAAATTAATATTTTGTTTCATCCTAATATTGATGGTATAGTCATTAATTTCACACATTTAATGTGTTACAGAAGATTTTGGGTCAGAAGTGTTATAATACAATTCATTTTTTATCACTCCGGTTAGAAAATGGTGGAACTATTCATGATCATGAAGATGACCAAAAATAATAATTAATTTCATAATTAAATTATTATTAATATAATAAATAATATTATAATGTTATCATCATGTGGGATCTGAAAATAATCAAATAATTCCCAAAATTTTATGTCATTCATAGAGTTAAACCTGTATATTAGACATACCCATGTCGCCAGATTTCTTATATGACACCACATCTATGAGATATTCAATTATTTTTGAAAAAATATACAATAAAATTTTAAACTTTTCATCCTTGTGTGAGATGTTACCAAACACCCATTGCACCCAAATGTTATGTTGCACCAGGGTAAAACCCTTATCTAAAACCTACAGATGGTCTCATATTAATCATAATACACACTATATGGGAGACATTCAATTATTTTGGGAAAATTTCATGTGGGTAATATAATATATTTTCCATTTTTTCCCATATGTGAGGAGGATCTAAAGGTATCAGAATCCCATGTATAAAAACAGCTACCTATAATGAAATTCAATATAATATTCCATTCTCTTAACTAGGATTTTAACCTAACAAATATACCCTTAGACCAATATGTTAGGTTACTTTTAATGAAGAATTATATTTTCACATAAAAACAATTATTAATTATTATCAATGGTTGTTTTTATTATGTATTAAAATTTATGTTATTATAACTAATAACATATAAACATTCCAATACTCTTCCAAAACCCATTCTTTAATTCCCATATCCACATTGAATGGGCTTTCATCAAATAAAATCTATCATATAAAGCTATAGTAGCATAAAAAATGAGTAAATATGAACAAAGTGATAAACTATCTAAATAGAACATGTTTGATGGTTTTTATTCTTCGACACATTTCCCAAATTATATAATGTTCACTACCTTAATAGAAAATTTATTTGACATTTAATCATTTCTTCTATGTGTACTGTAATAATTTTATTCATGTATAATTATGATAAAAATAATTTATTTTTATCATAGCTGAAATTCATTAATAAAAATAGTAAAACAAAAAAATGAACATAATAAATGTATTTCTTAAGTTAAATATACATTCATGGATGGCATAACATCTTATAAATATTCTAATTCTTAAAAAATTAGCACTTCCTTTATCGATTTTTAAAATGATTAATTTTATCATTCAATATAAATTTAATTAATATATCATAAAATAATCTATACTTTGGATTTTGTAAATCAAATGACCCTAAACATTTAAATATGAATAATTATCCCTCCAACATCTCCAATGTATAAATTTTTACAATGAATGTGTTAATTTATTTAAAAAAACATTTATTAATTTTTGAAAAACTATTTCTCTAAAATATATATAATCATCTAATAATTATGAATGTTAATGAAGAAGAATGTTACCATTGTTTGTAAAATAAATAGTTATTTATTTTAAATTAAATTTTGTATCATGTATAGTCTAAATCTATTTTGAAATTAAATTGACAAATTTTTGAAATATAAATCAAAAAAAATAAAACAAATTGAATCATCTCATAAATATTTTACTAGGATTAATTTTTATTGGAATTTTCTAAAAAAGAAAACCTTTTTAGATAGTAAAAAATAGTTTTTACAATATAGTAAAACATATGAAATCATCATGATATAAATACTATTTAAAAATTTATGTTACCATATGATTGATACAAAATTTATTTTAATAGTAAAATAATGCATTCTAAAATAATAAGATGAATATATAAACCTATATTTGATATGTTGGAACCTATGTTTTATTTTCTCTATAAAAAACATATTTTTGATTCTTTATCAATATTATTTTGTATTAGAGATTTAAATCAATTTTTAATTTGTTTTAATGTTAATAAACTAAAAATTTATTAATAATAATCTGTTAAATATCATTATAATAGATATTTTTCATAGACTATATACTAAATGACAAAAATAATCACTACATTATTTTAAAATGACTATATTTAAATAGAAACAATAGAGATACCCCTTTATGCTCAAATAAAAAATCACACTCATTTATATGTATCTAACCAAATAAATATCACCAATTTCTTTATAAATTCACTAATCCTCAACACTAAAATCATTAGGTTCATTTCAAATGAGGAAACCCAAATCATAATTTAATAGTTTCGAAAACTATTTTTATTTTATTATTTTATATTACTCTCCATAAAAACCATTTTAAATCTATAATTATTTTTCTGGAATGATTATTTTTTCAATATATTGGAATAATTTTATTCCATAAACAATAAAAAATCAGTCTTTAACTCCCACTAAATTATATTTTTATAAGATTTTACTACATTACAATAAAGGTTTTTTATAATCTATGTATTTAAATTTTAGTAATTATATTAGAAATTTAACAACATAAGTATTCTTTAAATATTACGTTATAATTATTTAATAAATAAAATATAATATATTTATCAATATCTAATAATTTTTAAATTTAATATTCATTTATATAGTTATGAACAATATCACTCAACATAGAGGTTTTATGCTACCTGTGGAGATATCAATGTTTTCATAAAAAAATGCAATTCATGAATATTTTTAGAATTTATTTTAAGATATAATATAATATGTATAATGATTTAATTATATGATTATAACATTATATTAATAAATTATTCATCACAAGAATGAAATTTAATGTAAACAATCATAGTCATTTTGATGTGGATAAAACAAGATTACCGAAGATAATTCAGGGAATGGTTGAAATATGATAATAAAATATACTCCATCATATATAGAATGATAAAAATCATGTTCATTAACACCCCTAGATATTATGAAACAAATAAAAATACCATTGACCATTACCTCTACATGAATGTAATTTTGGAATGATGACCTGAAAAACATCGAGAATGATCCCATAGATAATATTAATTTTATAAATGAGTATAATTTGGTAAAATGTATTATAGGATTTAAAATAAATATGAAAAATGTCCAGAAAATTATAATTAATGGATTTATATTATGAATTCATTTTCATAGAGGTTATCTGAATGCTATTCATGACTCGAGTGGAGGGTTTCATTATACATGTTATAGATTATAATGATATATTCTTTATCAATTTGTATTTATTAATCTTACCATTTATACATTTATAATATTATTACCTTGTTATTCTTCCTATTTAATTATTTTCAGTTTATTTTCATTCCATTATGTTACCTTTTTATAGCATACCTATTAGAAACCATTCAAAACATATAAGTGAAGATTTTTTGTTTTCCCTATCATTCTTAAATTTTAATCTTGTTATTTCATTAATATAAAGTATATTTTTACTATAATATATTAAAGGATAAATATTAATTTTAAACTAAGACGTATGTCAGTTTATTTAAATTTTTTAAAACTCTATGATTAGATTTTGTTTATAGACTATTTTATCTTCTGATAATAGATTTATAAAGTTTTTTACTTAATGACATCTTATTTTTATTATTATTGATATTTATTTAACACATAAATGTACATTAATAAAAAATGATCATTTTTTAAAAAATATATACGAATAAATAATCCCTTATATTAAAATAATAATATATGATACATCAATATTTAATGTTTTATAGACATATTAATGTTAACCAATTATTTTTTGGATTTAATGCATGTTTTTGTGTTATGTATGTTTTTCTTTTATTCAGATGACATAATTAAGATGTTTTAAAAAAATGGATATAATTATAGTTATATATACCCCAATTCAAAGGATAATAATTATTACGTCATGAGATACTATGTGTTGTCCCAGTGAAGTGGGACTCATCTCTATAGTTATGCATGGGACATGTTTATCTTGCCTCATCAATAATGTTATGCGTAGACCATGTGATGTTGATATCATCCAAAAAGTTAGGATTTATTAGTAGTGATAGCTGAATTTTTATTATTATTTAAGGCCTAATTATTTTCCATATATTATATCCTTGCATGTTTATCCTATTATTGTGATATTCCAATCTTATTCTTGGTTTTTATGGTATAGTTTATGATAATTCTATTATTGTTTACGGATCACCTCTTAATTTGACAAGAACACTTTGTTCGATAGAATATTCAATACATGACACTCTGTTTAAATGAACTGTAATATAATATTAATATAATATTATATAATCAAGTTAGATTTAACCTAGAAATCGAATTGGTGGATATGAATAATATAAAATACTTTATGAAATATATAAAAATCATATACAAATTTTGGTTGCTTAGACTAGAACCTCTACATATTAATGATCCAAAATCCTTTTCCACATATTAATAATTATATGTATGTTTTTTTATGATAAAGTAATTTTATTGAAAAAATTGTAAATATGTATAAGTATAGAACTTAAAATGTGAAGAAGAAAATCACTTTATAACATTAATTTATTTTATTTTTAATCATATTGTATGTAAAAAACTATTACCCTAATACAAACTCCTGTTTTTATAAGAATCTCTTTATGATAAGAAGGAATCACCTTATCACAATAAAGAATCCCCTTAGCTCCAGAACGAATCACCTTACAATATGAAGGATTCAACTTCAAATAATAATGAATCAGATAACCATAAGAAAGAATCACCTTACCATAAGACGGGATCACCATACTATAAGAAGGAAAGAATTTACCATTCCATGGTATGTAACTTTTCATAGTGATATAATGATAGTATATTTCTAATGAAATGATTATACAAATAATAAGATAATCACATGTGAAATTGAGTTAACAACATAAAGAAGAGGTCTATGAACATGAAATAGTGATATGAATTCATGAATTAATGAACCTAAAAATTCACCATCTAGCATTAGCTGACAATGAAAAAGTTTCCCTGAGTACAGTTGATCATACTTCAATAAAGATAAATTATCACATCTCACATAATAGTAGAGAAATGAAAATTTATTATGGATTGTTTTGATGAATTATTTTATGCCTCAGTTCATTAAATGAAATATGATTAATCATCAACTTTTATTTCCTGATGAATATATCTTCAAATAGATGTATCCAATTTTTAAAAATATGTCGATGATTCCCTAACAAGAACATTGAATGAAACTTAGAGAATAATAGAGTATTTCTATGATAAAATACTCTATGGAATTATTTTCCATAAAATTAAATAATTTTTTTATGATTTTTCGAAAGAATAACTCAAAGAAATAGAATTATCAAAGAATCCTGGTTTGAGCTCTATCACAATTTCTACTCCTCTATATTTTGACATTTCATCTTTATTATTTTTTTTTGAGAATTGTATTATTATACTCAGATAATTTGTACACATTATCTATTTTCTTTTCTAAAAATAAATAATAGTTGATATTCTCTCAAACTATGTTACTTGTATTTCTATAAAATGTGGAAGAGGTCATGCTTGTCTTGTATTTTTTTCCATCATAATATGAACAATTGTAGAGGTTTTGTTCTTATGGAGAAGTTTGTGCCATTGTTTGTAAAAAATGATAAAGGATCTGTAACCGATTATTTTTATAATAATACTCTTGACAGTAGTTGATTTCCAAGTAGAAGTAATCAAGTCTCATCTTGATACTGAACCCTTTTCTAATAATTTTACTGTGTGTTTTAGTTTTTTTTATATTTTAGTGTCAAAACTATTTCTTTTGTTGAAATATAAAACAAATCCATACATTAATAGTCAGTCTTATCCTATATTTATATAAATTGTTTGATTATGTAAATTAGTTTCAATGGTTTAACTGATTTAAAATTTTGTTTTAACTTAGCAAATACATGTTTTGTGAAAAAAATGAAATATAAAAGTTATATATTTATACAATATTGAATAACTAATAATTATTAATCAAATTGGGGGATTTTGTTATGAATTTATATTAATAAATATTTTTATTAGGAACTAAATTCAACTCCATATTTATTTACTCACTCCTAAAAACACATTGTATTAGTGGAACCTTTAAAAAATATTTTTATTTATGATTCATCGACCTTTTAATTATTTTAAATTGATATTATTTCTAAATTCGAATATATATATATATCTATATAATAGATAAGAAGTAACCTCCAATCATGACACTCATTATTTTAATTGAAATAAATATTCTCAATTTAGGACAAAAATGAATATTCATTTAGAGAGTATGGGGTTTTATATTTGAATAGTAATTATGGATAAATATGAGAAATCTCAAATTTATATAGTTAATTGGTGCGATGCTACTAAAACTACATATGAAAATAAAAATAATTTTGTGAGTTATTTTACTTGTTTATAAGGTTAAGTTTAATTTAATAGAATATCTTCCCTTTTTACATATTTGGAGATTTGGGATTCACAAACAATTTCCCATGAGGAAATATGTAATTTTTATAAAAATGTTGTTAACTAATTATAATATTAAATATGATAAATTTAATATAAATCCTTATGAATACATATATATATATATATGATATGTACCTTGGGTTGAATGAGGTAGTGAACATGATGTTTGTAATGGGGGTGTTAATAACTAACAAATAATAAGTAATCTGACTTCTTTGATGCTTAACAGGATAATGTAGGGGGACATGTGTTACAATAATAGAGTCATGTGACTTACAATTACACTAATGTAACATATTAAAATGTTAATTATGAAGGTAGAATAACTACATGAGAATGAGGAAAAGGTGGATAAACCAAGCAGTAAATCAATTGGCTTCAAAACTAATACTTCAGAAAATAGTAAGATCAAAACAGATATCTCATGAAATAAAGATTCAGCTACATACATTGATTATGAAATTCCTAATAGAAAGATGATTTAATATGTTTTATAAAGGGAATAAGTTATTCCACAAACCTAGGTACAATGGAATTTATGACACTAGAGGTACTTGAGGAAAGTATTTTAAAAAATGATCATACTACAAATGATATTATATCTTATGAACTCAAGAGAAAATGTCATGTCCAAACTGGTCGTCTGAAGCTCCAGTTCAAGAAAAAATATGATTAAAAGGATAATATTTATATGAAATCTATAAAGGTAACCTAGAGTATATTAGAGGATAGTCTAAATTATTTGGATTTTTGGAAAGAAGATAAGAATTTTAGAGCTAACATGGTTTTTATGAAAAAAAATCGATATTGTCTAATATTTTTCATACATCTCCAGTTCATATTTCTAATCATTATCGGAGGAGAAAAATGATGAAAAAATTTCTAATGCATAAATTTTTTAATATAGTAAAATATTGGATGATTGTTTTTATGAACCTAAAGATAAATATATGTTTTTAAAGAGGTATCATACACAAATTAAATATCTTTTAAGAATCATATGAATATAAAAATGATAAAAATGATACAATTTGAAAAGAAAACAATGGGTTAAAAATTATCTAATGAACTATTAAAAATATTATTCAGAATGATTTAAAATGGAAGAAATAACTTGACTCACATTCATTGATGAATATAAATCATCTAAATAAATTATGGGAATAATGTATTAACGTGTAAAATAATGATCAATAAAAATAATTTTACTCAAAATTCTACTTTTCTAATATATATTATACTTCTAATTGTAATAATGTTTTTATTTCTAAAATTAAAGAAATATTCTAATAGGAAATCTATTATGAAGCTATGGACTACCAAATATTTGATTACTAATAATTCTAGACCAATGATGATTTGGTTTATGAAGTCATTTTTGGTTTAAATTTTTTAATCGGAAAACTTCTTAAAAGGGTCTTGTATGAATCTATGGTATATGGATAATGGCTTCTCTACACACATTAATGGGGAAAAATCCATTTTCATGGACTTTATCAATGTAGATGGTGGAAATGTCACTTCAGTGACAATTCCAAATGAAATATTATTGGCCCTTGAAAAATTGGTTACTCTAACATAGTATAAATTTCTATATTTTTATTTTTATATGGATTAATATATAATATTCACTATATCTCACAGTTATGTGGTGATTTTTTTCAAGATAAATTTAAAAATAAATCATTAAATTTTTTTTATTATAAAAATTATTTAGTTTTTGTTACTTTAAGAAATGATAATTTGTATTATATTAATATAGATTCTTTATATCTATAAATAATTTTTTATATGTGTTCCTTTCATAAAGAATCATTGAATTGGAAAAGAATATATGTCTATAAAAATATTCTCTCACTTAGTAAGATAAATTGAAAGGGGATGGTCAATGATCTTTCTACAAAAATCACAAATGAAATATTCTGTAACCCATCTAAAAAACGTATATAGCACAAAATCCCTTACAAATAAAATAAAGAAGATTGAACATCTCAACCACTAGAGTTGGTTAACACGGACTTGTTTTTAACTTATATACATTCTATTTTAAATGAGAAGAACAATGTTTATGTTACTATATTTGAATTTTGATCATATATTGGGTTATCCATTCTATCAGACAAAATTCCATATCGTTCCTATATTTTCAAGTATGATAAATATTTAAAAAAAATTAGTGTACTTAGAATTATGACCCTCAGAAGTGATCATGGTCATGAGATTGAAAATCATGATTTTGAATCCTTTTTTCAAAAAATGGATATAATCATAAATTTTCTTCTCCTAGGACCCCAAAGTATAATGGTGTAGTATAAACAAGAAATAAAATTCGTCAATAAATTTCTTATACCACGATCATTGAATATGAATTACTAGTCTACTTTTGGTAAAAAGCTATGAATACAATATGTTATATAGTTAATATAGTTTTTACAAGACATCTTTTGATGAAAATTCCTTATGAATTATTGAATGGTATAAAACCCAATTTTAATTACTTTCGAGTTCTTGGATATAAATTATTTATTCTTCTTAATATTGATAATAAAAAATATATACATGTGATGAATGAATTTTCCTTAGATATTCAAAATCTAGTAAATCATATAGGTTTTTTAATAAAATATCTAAAATTATGGAATAATATATTCATATAAATTTTTTTGAAAAAAATAAATATTTCCTTAAGACCAAATTAAGAATCCATGAATAATATTCTTCGAATCTGAATAAAAATACTTAACCTTCGGACAGTTCTATGAAACATGAAAAAATCTTCTTGTTTTGAGGAACAACCAGAACTTGAACGTAATAATTTTGAAGGAAATGAGTTATCCATCCCATATTTCACTAGAACAATTATGAAATATAGATATCATACATTACATGTTTTAGTGAGGGACCTAAATAATAGAACACAAACAAGAGATTTTATTAGAAAGCAGGTTGAAAAGAAATCTTTCTTATCATAAAATTAACCAAAGAACATAAATGATTCAATTAATGATGAATTATCGGGGATTTAAATTATAGGATATATTAATATATTTTAATGGAATAATGTATGTGAACTTGTGGGAAGACATAAATACACTCTATCCATTAGAACTAAGTGGGTGTTCCTAATAAAGGATGGTGACATAGGAATTATAGTCAGAAATAATGCTAGAGTGGGTTCCCAAATATATAGTCTTTAAAAGTCTTTTAGCTAGAATGAATATTTTATACTAGTGGTTATATATGAATCCATTAGAGTTAAAATTACCTATGAAACACATTTGGATTTGATACTATATGAAATGGACCATTTAAATTATGTTATCAATCTAAGGAATGTAGAATATATTATTTTATGTCACCATTATTTTTTTTACTGTCATTGAAGATGAATGGAATCTAGATAAATCTGTGGAGATTTGTTATGAGGGATATGGTTAAGCTATGTTAGTGAACATAAATGATTAGTTCCCTGAAAAATATTATATTTATTTGTATTCTAATAAAATTAATATTATATTTTTTCTCAAGATAATGATAAAGTAGGTATTCCTGAAAGACTTTATCTTAAATCCCCATTTTATGGACATAATCATTAACTAGAACCCTTAGAAACCAGAATGGGTAAATATAACCAAATAAATTATATAAAAATTTAATCCAATGTAATATATAGTTAGATGAAATATCTTTTAGATCTAGGTCATGAACCTAACGAAATTATAAAATATTCTATTGGTGTTTTTTCTTTTCCTATAAATGTAGAGGAATATAAAGTCATTAAATAAAAAGAAGCTAAATAAAAGTAAAATTTAGAATAATAATAGAGGATGTTGATCTGAATGGAGAATATCAATTTGATTTTGGGGATTATCCATTATGGGATAAGTCTATTGTAACTGATGCTAATGAGGATAGCTCAAATGGATCACCAATTATTTGAAGAACCTCTAAAAAACCATTAACTATTACACATTCATAGAGATAGAATCCCTAAGATAATTTGGATTTGTCATAAATTATCCCATAGTTTATGACAAAGATCATTTATGAAGTCCAACTAGACATTCTGGACCCACTAATCAATATTTTAAAAGAAATTAAGAAGGAAAATTTATGGATACAAGTAATGTTGAGGAAATAATTGTTTCTTCTCAGTTTATTTATTATGATGATGGTGTGGATGTTTCTACAAGGGTTGTGTTCCAGTCGATGGGATATAGTCCGACAAAATTTACATAAAGTAGATAGTAGGAATTCAGCTAGTGAACCATATCCTCTCCTCGTAGACCTTTTATTATATCTTATTTGTATGTCAAAAATGATGAAATGGTTGACTTAAAACAAGATATGTTATGGATTCTACAACAAATTTTTAATGATTTTTGCAACTCTATAAATAATGTAAGATAATTATATCCCATTGATGTTGGTACCAAGGTCATTAATCATCTCCATCCTATATTTATTTTTAAAATAGAGATAATAAATAATGATATTAGATACATGAGATCTCATGTGTGTTATTTTCAAGAAAATATTTTAGATATGATGATCAGTTCGACCAATGATTCATGAATTCAATATTTTTTATATATCTAATATATTTTTCATCTTCATTTGATTAAAAAAATTATACAGTCCATTTGTTTTGATCATCAAGATATTAATGTAGATTTTAATGACTCTCATAAAGCTATTTATAATGTGTTCAAGGCCCATCCTACCAAGTCCCTTAGCTTGGTTCATGAGGATATCAAACAAGATTGTTAGGAAGAAGAAAAATTCAAAATAGAAATTGAATATTATATAAACCGAATTATTACTATGCCATATTTAAGACACATTATTTGGATTTAAAAACACTTTTATAGAGTCCTGATTTTAAGTCTCATGTTTTGAATATTAAATCTATAGACCTTGTTTGGGATCCTTCATGGAGAATTGATATTATTCCCTTGATGAATTAACATATGGTTTTAAGCTTTCAGTGAGTTTTTCCAGTTTATGGAAGCCTACCATTATACCTCTTAGTATATTATTTTATCTCCCTCTGACATTCATTTGTATCAACATAAAAATTCTTATACCACCAATCTTCATGTCCTCACTCCTAACTGGGACATTCAATAGCTTAGACCAGAATCCATTGGATGGTTATTAGAGTCCCTGTTTCCACTTATACCCCTATCTATACACCCATTTTTTATTATAAATATAAATGGAAGGATCATATCCATCATACCAATATGAGAGATAAAACTCAATCAATATTTGAATGGAATTTATAATAGGAGTATTTTCACTTTTATTATACTATTCTATTGTTTTAACTCTTTCTATATATTATTAATATTATCTATTTTTTTATTTTGGTTCTTATATATTTATATTTGATATTATCAGAAGGGGTATAATTTAGATAAAATAACATTCATTGGATAAATAATATGAAAATGGGGAGAATTATTTACTATGATAATTAAATTACCATTTATTGAATGTGGACACTCTTTTCATAATTGGAAAAATTTAATACTATCATTTCAATTCATTACAAATATTTCATTAATGAATTTAACTCATTTAATATTAAATATCATGGTTTGATATCTTAGAAAGGGGATATTTATGGATTAGAGAAACACCTAAAAATTATAATGACCCAAAATCATGTTCGTCTTATTACAAATGAATATAATGTTTTCTGTAAGAAAATAGATTTCTGGAAAATATAGTAAAAATTGATAAGTGTGAAGATTACCATGTAAAGGTAAGATGGTTGTATCTCCTTTCACATTCTATGTTTCATCCTACCATTTCAATGACCTTCCTTCTAAGAGACAGAATGGATATTCTCTAAGGGATCATCTTACAACAATGTGGAATCACCTTACAGAAAAATGGAAACACCTTACCACAACAAAGAATCATGTTTTATCTAGAAGGAATCACCATATCGCAATATGGGATAACCATACCTTAATAAGGAATTATTTTACCTTGGAACGGTATTCAAATATTCATAGTGATATATTTATATATGTTAAAAAATATAATGACTGCATGATGAACAAGTTGACCACTTTTTCAAGTAAGAAGGCCACATAAAGAAGTTGGATAACCACATAAATAATTGAGAATTACACATAAAGATGTGAATTAACCATATGAAGAAATGAATCTACCATATCACATTGCGGCATCAGATGACCATGTGATGTTTCTCAGAGCACACTAGAATTCACTTCAAGTAAAGACAACATACCATGTCCAACTTAACAGTGGAGCAGTTCCAATCTCCAATGACAAGTTTTAAGGCATTAATTAAAGAATCAGATAATTTAATATAGTATTTTAATTCTACAATTGTTATTTCTTAATGAATATCATCTTCAATATATTTCTTCAACAATAAATAAGAGGAAGATGATGTCATACTATGAACATTGGCTGACTCTTAGAGAATAATAATGGTTTTCTAAGAGAAAAGTTTATACAACACTAAATTTCGGAGGATTATTTAATGAAAAATTTATGATTCTTATGAAGAATAAATAAATAAATCATATTAATAAGTGCAACATAGATCAACTTTATCAAAATTTGTACTCATCTATATCTTGTTCATTCATTTCATTCTTTACTTTTGAGTAGTGTGTTGTTGTATGTTGTTTATTTGTATATATTTCACCAATGATAAAATTTGATAATAAATTATATTATCTGAAAGAATATTCTTTTTAATCCCACAAATAACATTGGAACATTTTTTTGGACTTTATTGTTATTCAATCCCACCATGAAAAGTTGACAGCAATTTGTTTTTAGATAACTGTCTGTATTATTCCTTATAAAGAAAAATCCAGGCTATGGATATAATTATTTTAATAATAATATTTTTGTAGTATAATATTTTAAATTGGAGGGGATTATGCCTCATCTTGAGACTAAAAATCTTTTTAAAATTACACTTTTTTTTTATTTTTTTCCTATATTTTCAAGTTACTCTTTCCGACATTTATATCTGAAACAAAAATTAACATTGACTTTTATGCTTAATGCATGTTTTTGTAAAGTGTTTGATTAATAATTTTTTTGAACAGTTATATTAATTTCAAATATTTTTTATCTAAAACATAATCCTTCTTTGATAGAATATTTGGATGATCATAGTAATAAATTTCTACCATTTGAATTAATAGGGTGTTTTTAATCAAATTGGAGCATTTCAAATTAAAGAATTTGGAACAGAAATATTTACTAGGATCACAATTCACCCCTATTTATATACTCACTATATCAAAAAAATTTATTTATAAATTCTTAATAGGAACTCATCTTTTAATAAGGTTATATTTTTCCAAAAATTATACATTTTTTACATAAATAATTTTTTATTTATTTTTGTGAGAAAATATTATAATTTATTTATTGATATTTTAGAAATAAAAATTTATAAAATGAATACCATTTTTTGAATAATCATTTAAAAATTTTATTATGGTTAAATTTTGGATTCTTTTAAAAATTATGGTTTTTCCAATGAATAGTGAAAAATACCAATATTGGTAAAAAATCATTTATTATTATTATTCAGTATTTTTAAAGTATCATTAATATCTACTTTTATTAAAAATTAATTTTTTTTATATTTAATCCAAATAATTACATTCATGACATCTTTTTACTGTGTTTATGTATAAGTTTACTATTATGGTAAAGAACAAATTTTTCTAAAAACTATTTCAGTGTACATTATATTTCTCCATTTTAATTAATTAAACTTAACACTGATTAATAGTAAATTAAATTATATATACAGATTAGAAATATTAAATTATTAATTTTATTACATATAAATAACATTACATGTTATATAGTTAATGTAAATCAATTATTTTCTAGAAAAATTCATTTATTAGAAAACCTATTTTCATCTAGCATGAATGTTTTATATTAAATTAAATAATACCATTTAATAAAATTGAATTTTATAAAATGAATTAAATATTTTTAATCATAATAATTTATATAATATAATATTTTAATCTTATTTTTTATCATAAAAAGAGAAAAAATATTTAGAAAACTACTTACTGTACTAAAAAAATTAAATAATAAAAGTTAGTAACCTTAGAGGAAAAATAGAAACCTATTTGAAATAGTTATTAGTTTTTTTAGTGATTCTAAACCTTATAAAACTCCAATACATTAATTTTCAATTTTAAATAATTTCTTTGGAGACTTCCATTTTGTTATTGAATTGTTTTGTGTATTTAAATAAAATACACTCATAAATTATAAAAGGGGACCATCCCCTAACTTTATCACACCTATCAAGTCAGTAAGCTCAAAAAAACCAAAAAAATATCTCCACAAAAATCCTTATCCACATTATTTAATTTTTTTATTCCCAATATTCCAACCTTAGTGTCCTTATTACGATATCCAAAGGAGGTTCTTTAGAGAGAAGAAAATCATCTTAATCGATCTCCTTCAGTTTTATAATTGTTTTGACAGAATGAAATATGAAATTAAAATTAAAATATAATAAAAAAACACATCATATTTAATGATATTTTATAATTTTTATGTAACAATATTTATAAGTCTACTGTTCCATCAATGGGAACACAAATTTGTCATTTGTGTGTACGGTGAACAACAAGATCACGCACCAATGTTATTCATTTTCTATAATCATCTCCCACAAATGGTATTTAGTATTGATTTAATGTTATTATATTATATTCATGAAATATTAATAATTATTTCAATGAAATAATTCATATACATTCAAACCATACAATCCATTTGAAAATGGATAATTTCGTTCCTGTAAATGATGGACGACCACATCACAAAGTGATGTGAGCAGTTCTTTATTATTTCGTATTGATGGTATATTTAATTTTATATAATTTATTGATATGATAATAATGTTATTTTTATCATTAATTAAATATATAATTACAAATCAATATTTTCTATCATGACCATTGAAAAATGGAAACATTACACATGTGTATGTATGAATTACTATCTACATGATTATACAATAGTTATTTTCTCACAACCATATTTAATTATATGGTTTAAAAGTATAATATCTTTATGGAAATAAAAATTATTTGATGATTATTAATAAAATAATGGTGGAAAATTTTTCCCTTATACAATAATCAACACAGTGATGCCATTTTGAAATTAAGAATAAAGCATCCCCAAAACACTCAATGAAGATATAACTAATTATGTAATTAAAAACATACTTCAAATAAATGGATGAAATTAATTATGGATAAAGGATTTTAACATTAAAAAGTTATTAATAATTAAAATAATTAAAATAATTTTATAATGTTGAATATGAAATACATATATGACAAATTCTAAAATGAAGGTAAGGGTTTCATCTCAAAACATCCATCTTTGAGACACATGTAATTTTATTCATAAAATTTATTTTAAATGTTATATATAATAACAATATAATTATTATATAATTAATAATTAATATTTAAATATATTTTAATTCAAAATTTACTTATTTCAATCATCTTAGTTATTATTTAAAATTTTCCAAGGCGGTAAGGATTTATGTTTGAATCGCAATTTAATTATGATTATTTATGCTTCAAATTGACTATGGGAAGATATTTGAAAATTTATAATAAGACAATTTAAAATTTCTATACTATTTTTATTAATGAATATGTACTTAATAGCGTTCTTTTCCTCTATTTGGAAAAAATATTGAGATTTTTTAAAAAAATGTATTTATTTCTCGCTTATGTCAAAAAACCTATCTCCCTCATGTCCATGTTTTATTTTAATTGTTATCAAAAAAGTAATAAAATTATCAAATGAAATTTTTTAGTTAATTTTAACTTTTAAAAATTTTGAATAAACTATTTTAAAGTAATATCCTTTTAGTACTACTAACAAGTCCCCTTTACCAAAGTGTGAATGAAATGATTTTTTCTTGTACTACATATAGTATAGTAAATTTTTTAGTGAAAATTATTTTATTTTAATACTCCTTTATATTTCCAACATTAAATTCTCAAATAAAATAATATCCATAGTAGTTTTTTTTTATTTTTTAGTTTTTAAGTGTTATTTTCAATGGGGAATGATTATTTTTCTGAAAAATACATTTAATATTTTTATAGAATTATTCATCAATGACAACAACGATTGATGTTATGGATTTATTATATATAATCAATATATATATATATATCTCATACATACACATAGCTTATTATAAATTACATTGACTAGGAAACAAATGCATTATATTCTTCTCCCAAATGAATTCATTATGAAATTTACATTTATTATGATATGATAAAAGATTAAAAAACACATTTCTTTCCCTGGGGAATTATTCTATTTATCCATTAGTATTGATTTCATTTTTTGACACACATAATCCTAAAAATGTTATGATGGGTGCACCCAGAAAGTTATCCAATTCATTTAGTATGCATTTAGTCTCATTTTTAACATTTATGGGATTACAGAGTAAAACTAATCCATTATGGGACTTTTTACACCATGTGAAATTATCAAGGGAGATAGTTTCACTCAATTTTATGTCATGTTATATATTTATGCCACATTTAATATTATTCCATTACTTAATGATACCATTTCGTTTATTTTATACAATTATGTGGTTACCCTAGAGCCCTATATTTAATTATATCAGGTTATATATTTGACTCACATTTATGTTTTCATATCATTTTTATTCCACTACTAGGATTTTTAATTTAATTCTTTTGCCTATGTACTCTACTGGTTATCTAATTTATTTTTAGGAGCTTTAAAGGATTTAAGAGATCATTATGGAGAATAAATAAATAAATTTTTATTTTAGTTTCACATTGAATTAATATGAACACATTATTATAAAATCACTAGGAATCATAATCTTTGGTTGGTAATTAATATATGATTATGTTAAAAAATAATGCAATAATATGTGTATAAGGATTAGGTCTCTATATTTTGTTTCAGATAATATTGTTAGGTATCCTTTGAAAAATATAAATAGAATACATTATTTAGATCCATAGGGATAAGTATTAGATTATTTCTAATCATATTAAAATATATTTGAAATTTTTTGAAGGATAGAGTGAGCTATAACTGTGCAATTACATCACTTTTTAGATATTACAAGTAGAAGAAGCTCTGAAATTATTTAGTATATGGGGTTCTAACATTGAAAAGGAAAATATGAGTTGGAATTCATCATATCCTGGTGTATCAAAATGGGTCTTATTTTATACCCAGTTTGACACTCTCGAGGGATATGATTTGAAAATTCTCAAACTCTTTATGACAAATTTTTATTTAATTGAAATACATTTTAGGATAGAAAACCTAATAGAAAAAACTACCATGTACAACCTATATTGAAACATAGAGACAAATATGTTTGTATATATATATAATTAATTTATAAGTTATTCCTCACATGATTGATGTTTTTCAATTTTGATGTTTATTATTTACTACATTTTCAGCTTTCTTTTCATCAATTTTTTAATGGTGGAAAATAAATGAAAGCATGTCAATAACCAATCTGATAGGAAATGTAATTATTTTCTTAATGGGTTGAGTAAACTAATTTGTATAGGATTTCTATATCATAACATCATGAAAAAATAGTTACCATGAATTACTATTATAAAATTCAACATAGTTGAATTTTCAAACACATCACAGAAGAGATAGATAGAATCTCATGGAATTTCATGTGGTAATGAATATATAAAAAAGAATATTAATATAATAACATTTAAAAAATATGTTATGTGGAACCCTAAAATATTACATAAAGGATAAATAGTATTATTTTTGTGTGGGATAGGAAGGACCAATTAAAATTACCGCTGAACGAAAATGAAGAGTTTGGTTTACAAGATGTATGAAAATAAAAGACAACCAAAGGAACCACTAATAGTTCAATGTCATAAATGTGCAAAAATTGGCCTTTATATAATTCAATACCCTAATGAAAATGATTACTTACTAAGTTCATATGTTTTAAAATTCATTTACGTGGAATGATTGAAGTACTTTTTTTACTGAAGCTATAGAATAATGTTATTGATATATTTTTTATCAATTGTTTTCTAGTTATAAGAACCATGAAAAATATATGGATAATTCCTTAGTAAATTTACTTTAAGTATTTCTACGAATATAAATTATGGAATAAATGAACTAGAAATTATTTTTAATGGTAATTTGTTTTTTTGAATATATTAATGATTGAGGAATTGAAAATGGATTACATGTGCCTTATTTTTCAGTAATTATTTTCTAATAAAAATATTTTAGTTTATGGAAAAGAAAATGATTTATAGAAGACTATAGTGGTTTAAAACTAACATAATGATTAATTTCAGGTTTGTAATGTTCATTATTTTATTTAGAAATGTTTTATTTGGTTGATATATATATAGAACCTTTCATTTTCACAAAAAATATATTATTTGAGAATAATTTTATTCTATTTTAGAGATTAATGTTGAAGGTTAATATATAACCTTTGAGGTTAAAACCATACATAATGTTGAGGTTATTGATGTTATTTATTAATCAACTTATTTATGTTACAAATTTGGTTTAATTTTTGACACTTTTTAGTCTTTTGGGATCTTATCATACATTAAAAAATAATTTTAGTGGTATAAGCATAAAAATTTAATATTGGATATTCATTCCTTATAGTTGATGGTAATTTAGAAAGTGAATGAAGCCAATACATAAGATGAAATTGTGTTTGAGAAATAAAAAGATATTAAGTAAGTATATTATATGGTAACAACTATAAAATTATAAAATAACCCCCCACTCTAGTTAGAAGATCTTTATGAAAAAATATTATCTTATTACATTCATATCCGATGAATCAATGGCCTTTTTATTCATCATAGATTTAAGGTTTTATAGTATAAAAATTTCTCTTCATCATTCACTTTCATGAAATCAATGAACTCTCTCATGACACATAATTGATTATGAAATTATTACATGTCCATGTTTTAACATCCCATATATTTTCTATTACATTATAACATAATTATAGTAACTCCACATGACCTTCCTATTTCCATTTTATACTTTTATAAGGATGTTTTATTAACCCCTTTGTGATGTAAGTTTTCCAGAAATGAATTTTCAAAATCAGAATCGTTGATTAACTATCACAATTTAAAATTGTGAGGAATAAATTTATTTTAGATTATATAATGTAACGCCTACATATTTTATAATAAAAACATGTTTATTAGCATGTTCAATGCGTAACAATGAGTTTAAATGAACTGCAATGTAATATTAAAATTTTATTTTATAAACATAACTGATATTAGATAGCCATTATATTTTTGTGTATGAATAGTATTAAATACTTTACAAAATATTCATAGTAAGACTATATAAATTAATTGATAAATTCTTATTAAGAACTCAACTTTTAATAATATTATTATATTATACAAAAAATATGTTTCATTAAAAATGTTTTTTATTTTTTTATGAAAAAATATTATAATTAATTAATGTAAATTTTGAAATAGTTATTTTAGAAAATGAACTTCATTACTAAAAGTATCATATTATAATTTAAATTGGGTGAAATATTGGGATTCTTCAGAAAATTCTTATTTTTAATGAATAGTGAAAAGTATATATTTTTTTAAAACTATCATTTCCTATTAATAAACAATTTCATTTAATATTATAAATATTAGAATAATTTTATTTTAAGATAAAATAATTATTTTTTATTTATATTAAATTCAATTAATTATATTTCAATTTTCATTATACCATATTTTTGTATAAGTTTATTCTTACCAATAAAAAAATTATTAAAATATGGTTGAAGTGAAAAATGATTCTCTATTATTATTAATTAAAATAAACCATAAATAGAAATGATTATAATGAAATATATATATTATAAATTTAATTTAATGAATTTAATTTCATATAATTAATATTATAATAGTCATAGAGATAATGCAAAATCATCTTTTCCTAGAAAAAATTAATTTTTCAGAAAACCATTTTTTTCATTCCACTTATCGGTTTTATATTAAATTATATTATACCACTAAAATGAATTTAATTTTATAAAATTAATTCCATATATTTTATTATAATAATTTTTGTTATACAATAAGGTCACATCAATTTTTGGGGATAACTAATTGTAAAAATAGTAAAATACTAGTTACTTTGGAAAAAAATAAAATTGAAAAAGTTAGTAATATAAGAGGTAATGTGGTAAAATTTTAAAAATATTTTTTTATTTAGTGTTGGGGGTTTATATTTGACATAAAAATCATCCAATAAATAATTAATTAAATTTGGAGGCACTTTGTGTGAGAGGGGCTTCCAATTATTGTAATGTTTTGGAATGTTACAAAAATGCCACTCCTTCTCAATTATAAAATTACACAAATGCCCTCACTTATTCACACCTAAAAAGACATTTAGATCATCCAAAACATACCATAATATCTTTGTTACATCCTTATAAAAATTCTAGTGCTTATATTCTTACCAAAAGACCTACCACGTGGTCCTCAGTCAGCAATCCAAAGGAGGTTCTTTTAACTAAAGGTAATGGTCTTCGCTGAGCTCTATCTTTTAACATATTATTTTTAGACATTCAATTATGTCTTAATTATTCAATATTTATAGCACCAGAGTTTTCTATATAATAATATTTAATTCATTTTACATAATAATATTTATCTATCTCTTTATTCATTAAATGGGAGATAAAACCATCATTCATGTGTACTATAATGACCCAGCCCATTAGGGCCCACCTAGTAGTTGAAATATCATACCACCACATCCACAAGCCTGTCTCAATAGGCTTTGGGCAAGTGAAAATTATCAATAATTGATAAATAATATGGGATTCTTTTTCTTAATGTATCTACACATACATAAAAACCCATTCATCTATGTGGATATGTTTAGAGGAATAATAAAAAAAATAAAAAAACACGATGAGTATAAATTCAGACATGTAATAACCTATAGGGTATAAAAATGAATGAGAATGTTCAATAACAAAATTAATGAAAAAAATAAAATCCCACCCATAAAATATTTCCTAACATAACAACAACTAAAATAAAACAAATATGAGAGTCATACTCTGGATCTCCAATCCACAACCACTATACGTGTTCAAATTCACAAATGTATCCTTAAGATCTACCAACGCCAATGCTTTCCTATCTTTCATCATCATAAGACTTGAAATGTGTACCAGAATCCTATAATGGGGTGAGTATAAACATACTCAGAAGTATTGATGAAAACTATAGAGGGAAAACTATGATACATGATAGAAGTAGTTATCATAACCAATAAAAAGAGGAAAATGAAACCCACCTACACATACATACATATGATCATAAAAGAATCCAAGAATAGTGGGTAACAGAATTTCCATCTCATATCCCAACATAGGATGATTATTGTACCCAAAGCTATAAAGGCAAATCATTGATTACCCTCATCTTGAGTGTCTCTGTGAATAATTCATGAAAAGGGTCCACACCATGCCACTACTCCAAAAAATGTGGGTGCACAATCTCTAAATGATAGAGGACCCATTTTTGAGGAAAATATAGTGATTCCACTAGACCAATAGAGTTATCTGTCCCATTAATGGGAGTACCATTTCAATATCTATGTAAATAATATGGGGCACATGATACACTGTGCGATAGGGGACTACCATACTTATAGATAAAGGACTTGTTCCCATGTAGGAGTGTATCATCTCTATATTGCGAATAATGTGTGTAGAGGAATAATATCCCTTTAGGTGAGTACCATTTCCATGGATAGAGGACTCACACCTTGTTGTTCTAGGGTAGTACCACATCCACCTATATAAATAGTGTGGGGGACTGACACCCTAGTGTGATAGTGGAGTATCGTCCCCATGCATAGAGGACAGAAACCCTGTTATGATAGGATAATATTGCCACATCTCAGAATAATGATTATAAAGGACCCAAATCCTTATAAGATAGTGGATTGTTTTTTTCATGTATGGAGGATCTATGATCGGATGTAACAATGGAGCAACACCTCTATTTTAACAACGAGTACATAGGACCAATGCCCTGGTGTGATAAGGGGGATCTATCTCTGGGAATAAAGAACCTGCACCTTTGTAGGGGAGTAATACCTCTATATATAAATAATATTAAGTGAACACACCATGATGAAACATGGGATTACCAAATCCATGGATTGAGGACCCACTTCTGAGTAAAAGAAGGGTGCATCTCCTCTATATAAAAACTCAAAATTGAATTTACATGATCACTACCATTATCCATCATTTCCTAAATATGAGTAATTATCGTAATATCTCCAATAGTATCTAAAAATTCATTAAAATAGATACCATCACCATATATAAGAAGAAAAACATAGTATTCGCCACTCATGGTCCATAATCCATCTCTGAATGATATAGATATGGGAGAAATAAGTTTCATAGAGAAGTATGTGTCATGTTTGGGGGTCATCATGATATGTGACCTCGCATCATTGCAGGGTCACGTCTCTGGTGAACATGGACCAGTGGCTACTTCACTATACACAAAGTGTATGTGGGCATCAATACATGTATCAAACACATAGGACATACTTGTGTGTTCCTAGAAATTACTTTTTTTATTAGGCTATGTCATTTACCTGGTTGTGTACGTGGTAGTGCTAAGGTACCAAAACATACAAATGTACATTTCTATTTTCATGTTTATGGCCTTGACCATGACCTTATACTCCAAGGGTACAAATTGTTCTACCATAACTGGGTCACATGGTGTGCGGGGGTCCCGTATGGAATGCGACATATGTCAGTATATGTAAAACCTATCCACTGAAGACAAGGTGATAAAAGGTATGTGTTTATCCCAGTACCATATGTATAGTTAATATTTTGTAAAAATACAAGTAAATATTTATATGGATTTCAAATAGGTAGACTATATTGTTATTACCTCAATTAAACAAACCAATACTAGTGGGAATTAACTTCGTCATTCTTTTCGTTCTCTTTAGTGGGTAGAAATCTGAATCCAACTTCCCCCTTGTAGATCGCAACACAATTTTCCCATAGCTCATCCTATCACCAGTAACCCCAAATTTGGATCCAATATAGATGAATTCACACCCACAATCCATCCTAATCTAACATTAAATCATTGATCTGGTCAATTTTTTCACATGCACCATGAATCTGGGGGTTCGAGCATGTTCATTCCAACCCAAAAATGTCGAATCCTAGCCCCATATCCCAATAGTGAATAATGAAAAGAATATATGCGGGAAAACCACATGACCAAATATTTATCAATCATTGGAAAGTATTTCATGGATATTGATAATAGATTAGTGATATTTGGGGTGAAAAACATTGCATATTCAAAATTAAATTGAATAAACAAATGATTTTTATAAAATAGTACAAGTGAAGGACAAATTAATCACATATCAAAGAATATCAGATTAGTAGAATATAAATATTTTAATCAAGGGTGAAAACTGAAATTGATGATCCCTATCTAGATTTGGGGTCAATAAATGGTGATTTATGTGTTCCCCAGTGATGGGGTAGATCCGTTGTGTTCACTGTCATTCAAAAAACCATTACTTTATTATTTCCCAACGTCTGATCTCAATCCACTAACAAAGAATGATGAAACCACCTCTAAAAAATCCCAGGATTACTCAGATAACCCTAGGGGTTTTCCATAATAGGGTATTTAAATAAAAAAATAAGTTAAGTGGATAAATTAATAAATTAATAAAATCAATTAATTTATCCACATAACATACCCACCTGCAACTGACTCATCAAAATGTTTGGTGCTAACCAACTTTATGTCACAATATTGGTAAAGTCCCCACTATAGATTTTACATCGGTTTTATATTTCCAAATTGAGTCTCTATTAAGGATATATTCGACGATATTTTTAAAACTATTGGCACGTGATATAAAATATATATTATATGTTTATTAAATTAATTGTTGGATAATTGGGCCTTAGAATCTCATGTTGTCTTATTGCCTAGATATGAAAATATTCCATAATATATTTCCAAATATTATGAGGAAAAAATAAAATCTATAAATTATTCAATCCTCCGAATCATTGTTTACATAAAAATAAAAAACTAAGAAAATGGTGGAGGTACTGAGCCCTCATATAGATCTACCACTCCTAGGTTCTCTCCTCCAGAATCCCATGCTATCGTGGCACACAAAACAAGGGAATGGTACATCTATGAACAATCCTCTCCTTCTGATCCTTGATATCCACTAGGTAATCAGTGATGGTGGATCGATCTTTGATGTAAAACTCACCCAGTAAATAATTTTCATAGGATCGTGCACATATCTCATTAGATAAAATATATGGTAGACATCACATACCTAATCTAATTATGTAGGTAAGGATAGGCCATAATCAACCTCAACCACTCTTTACAGGATCTCAAATGTCCTGATAAACCTTGGAGTAAGATTTCATACTTGGATGAATCTATGAAATCCTTATCAGGGAATGAATCATAAAAAATTGTTTCCCTACTAAAATTCCAATGGAATACAATGTAGATATAAATAATATTTGTATCTAATATGGGATATCCAAATTCACATACAGATCACTTGGAAATGTTCTTTCATTTCTCACACAACATATGGAAAAAACATATATGCCTCATTGATCTCAATATTTTATAAGGGTTTACTTTTGGGTCTCTAGTACAAGTCATAATAAGTTTCCATGTTGATAGTAGAGTTATAGATATTATTTTATGAAAATCTACTGAAGGTATGTGATCCTACCAACTTTGGTTAATGTCTAACAAAATATATATAAACATATCCTCCAACACCTAGATATTGAGATCTATGTACCAATCATTCTATGGGTAAAAATATTTAATCATCCTCAATTTGGTATCGAATTCATTGTACAGGCCGCTCTATAACAATTATGTGAACCGTGAATCATTTTTAGAGAAAATCTTCAAGTAAACCCCAGAGAGGAATATTATCCCCCACAAGTACAACTATCCCTAACTCTCTAATAAAATATTCTACATGATAGTATGAAAGTGTTCTAAATTGGTAGATTGGAAAACTATCATCTATATGGAATCATGGCCTCATTCTATCCACTATGTCTCTATCACAATTTTCATGAAAATACAATCATGTTTCCACATTAGAATCTCAAGAGGCTAAAAACCCATCTATAGGATGATTCTTAGCCTTCACATTTTGACAAGTGACAATCTATAAGATGAACCCTTCCATGATCTACCTCAAATGAGCATAATGAATCCACTACTGAAGGTCTCTATAACTATTCCCTACACCAGATTGTATGGATGAAGTAGTAATGACAAACCCCATCATGAAAAAAACATACAATGTGACCAGAACCACCATTATTAAATTGAAATGATGATGTGATTCCCTCTATTAGACAGTCCATTTTTTGAATCGACTAAGAATATTTGGTTATATATGACCACAAATCAGTGTCTCCTAATAGATTCTCCCTCAATATCATAAGATTCATGGTAGTAAGCACCATCTAGTGATGAAATACTATATCCCCACCTCCATAAGGGGTAGCTATAAAAAATAACCTTACCATAACCCTCATCCACCATAAGAAAATGATACATCCTTAAAAGGGCATCCACTACCATGTTTTCCTTAAAAGGAGTATGGACTATCTCATGGTTATAGTCCTATAAGAACTCCAACCAATTCCACTATCTCAGTTTCAGATCATTCTATATAATGATATACCTGAGAAATTAATGTTCTGAGTAAACATTAAAGTTCTCTCCTTGAAGATAGTGCCTCCACATCCCCAAAGATTATATCACCACTATCAACTCTAGGTGTGAGTAACAATGTTATTCTTATGGGGTCTCAACGGGCTCATCCCATATGTGATCAATACTATCCTCTAAATAAACACACTACCAAGACCAAATCAAGAGGCATCACAAATAACTAGTTAATAAACAACCTCCTTAGGTAGTATCAAATCAAGACCAATCATCAGCCTTAGACACAACTTCTCCGGACCCTCTAACAACGATCAGTTAAGGTAAATGAATTACATTTGTGTATCAGGTCTATCAAAGAGGTTTTAGTTTTAGATATTTCTATAAAAAACTTCTTATAGTACCCCTCAATGCCAAGAAAACACCATACTACTATAATGATCTAGTGTGGTTCCAAAGAAATAATTACATAAATCATTTTTCACCAATAACTAGTCCATGAATGAAAATGAAATTTCCTAGGAAAGTGAACCATATTGATCAAAAATAGCACTTAGTGATCTTATCAAAATGTTGGTTCTCTTGAAGAAAGTATAAGACTATACTCAAATTCTCTACATAATTTTTCTCTGATATGAAGTAGCTGTGTATGATATCAATAGGGACAACCATAAATTGGTCCATGTATTATGGTAATATTATGTTCATTAATGCCATAAAATAGTGGGGGAACTCATCATAGTGAATGGAATAAGTATAACTATTAGTTTCCAAAGTGTCCATAGAATGACATCATTGGAATGTCCCCTCAACTAGTGATAGATAGTGACAAGATCGATATTTGAAAACCATATGGCACCTCAAAACTGATCAAATAACTCATCAAACCGTGAAAATGGAACCTTTTTATTTATCATTTCAGGGTGTAGGAGATTATAATAAATATAAATTTTCAATCTTCCCACTACATTTTTAAAAAAACCGGAGCTTCATTGGGGACACAATGGGTCGGATAAAACCCTTCTCTCAGTGGTCCTCCAACTACACCCAAAACTTTTGGTGGTTAAATGGGGCCTTTTGATATTCTAAAAAATATATTGGAATAGTTTGTAAGTGCAATTACATGAAAATCCCCATATCCCACCTCATATGTAGTCCTATAATTTACTCATGGATTTAATCAATAAAATCCTCCATGAGTAATGGAATAATGACTCCTGAACATTCCCTTATGCCAAGGGATACAATATTTAAGTAATGGGTTATGTTTTATAACATTCTAATCGAAATAGACACTCATACATCCATGAGATAACTCTCACCCAAAAAAGGGGAATCTTTTCCCATCTACACAAAGGTATACAAGTCATCTATGGTGATATTAATTCTTGGATTCGACCATGGGAAACTATTCCATAACCATGATTGTATCATAAGGCCTCATCATAATTGTGAAGATTTCTTATAAGAAACTCCAACCACCAAGTGATATCTCACAATTCTGTCAGAAAAAGTTATATAAAAGAAGTGTTCTCAATTGGAACCTCAATCCAAAGATGCTAAGATAAAAATATAACTAATAGATCCACCTCTCACATCCCCATGAGGTTATCCTATGTGCTAGAGAAAACATATGATCATCCCTAGTGAAATTCCATATAGAGGTAAATCAACTGATGGGGATGTAAACCCGACATATCTTCAAAAATGGCCTCACTATTACTCACCATAATGTTTGGAAGCTGATAAGTCATAACTTACAATACTCTAAGAGTAATAATCTCTAGCTACTAAATCAGTTATCCCCTCTTGTAAATGATGTCATCCAGCTCATCATAGGGATCCCTCATTATCAAAACAAGAAATCATCATCTCAGAAACAAGAAGCACTACCATACTGAGGAAAAAATCATAGGTTAGGACTACCATAATGAAATAATTTCATGTGAGGATCTATATACATTCAATTTAGGGTAAAAATGTGGGATGAAACATGTGATAATCAATACCCTCTATCAGAGGCTCCAACATAATGGTTTAGAAAAAAGGCCTCTACATGTGTCACTATAAATCGAACAATGGATATATCTAGGGAATTCAGACATAAAAATTTATGATCAAACTATATCTAGATTAATGGAGAAAAAATTTATACCATGAACCATAGTCAAACCTCTATGATTGAAGCCACATCTTACAGAAGCTCATACATTCCCATTCCCACCTTCTATCTTCAAATAGGGATTTCTCTAACACCTCATCACCACAAACTTCCATGAAAAAACAACTCAAAGGAACACATATTCCATATCTTGACACTATCTACATTGGGCAGCACTGATTCACCCTCACAGCTTTTTAATCACATCACAAAAACATTTCATGATGGGGGAAGTGTCCATCTTCCTTTAATATCTAAATCCATAGATGACATCCTCCACACATATATCCTCTAATGCCTAAAGTCATCATGTAGAGGTATCACCGGGAGTACCATTATCTAGAAATGGTCCTATGTATGAATTATATCCAAACCATAGGATTGGACATCAAAAGCCTTATAAGGGAGTCTAGATCAACGTGATACCAGGGTGAGTTTTGTCTTTATATACTTCGATGTGAACTTAGAATAGGTTCATCATCTGCTAGTAGCACCAAACCCAAAGATTTATCTATGAATATCATTGGTTGTAATTAAAACCATCCTGTTATTCAAGAGTTACACAAGTCTGATAACACATATAATAGATTCAATTTATTTCTCTATTACTTAGAGATATTTATCACCAAAGAACATCAACGACCTCATATATTTGGACTCACAGAGTGCACTGAGAATTAATATATCTTTAACCTAAAATCATATTATAATATACTTATTGATTTGTGGGGGGTTCTTCTACCTTCCCATATAGAGAAAATATATCAAAATATGGCACCTAAAATTTGGTATCATCACTCATTATATCATCATCACCATCCTAAATTAGTAACCTAGATGGCTATCTTCACGTAGTCATATTGAAAGTAATCAATACATAAAATGGTAAAATGAGAATATATATATGGATAGCTAACTCAATAAGGGATATCAAAGGACTCAATCCAAAATGATGCATGTACTAATGATCTATGTAACTAATTTCTATCTATTCATTGTCGAGAATACTTTAGTATGTGTCCTAGAGAATTGATATGTCAACCACTACAACAACACTAGGCTCTCGAGACTAAAAGATTAAATCACAAATCATTGACACCATTTCCCTAAATTACCAAACAAACCTATAAAAAAATGCAAACACCATCTGAACATTATTCCACCATTGATATGAATTTGTATTATCCTATCCCATTGGGTCCTAGATGGGTGGCGGAAGATCGAGCTTCCATAGCCCCCAGTATATATACATTGTGAATGGTTTGGTAAAAATCACCTTGTAATAACTAAAATATGATTAATTTACATAATTTAATTGTTCACATGCACCATAACAGCTTTATTTAGATGTGGAGAGAAATATTAATAAAATAAAGTAAAATAAAGATTAAAAAGCTTACTTGTAATAAAATCTAGGGAATAAAAATCATTATAATATTTAAATTTCTAAAGTAAATGGAAATATACATGCCCACCCGAAAAATATGTCCCAAACTAACAAAAATATGAAATAAGATATAGACGGGAGAGCTCATCACCTGATATCCCATCCAAAACTACCATATATGGTCAAATATACCCATGCATCTATACGATTTTATAATTCCACCACTACCCTATCTATCATCACCATAGGGAAATGAAATGTGCGAGGAAATCCTATGTAGGGTTGACTATATACATACCTAGAAGGGTGATCCAAAAACCAAAGAGGGGTTAATATATAACATGATAAATGTAGTCAAATTAACCCAAAGAAAGAGGGAGGCAAGAACCAATTACTTAGATATACATATTTTCAAAAAATATAACTAGAAGAGAGAGAAAAAATATCTCCATCTCATTTTCAATCCTAGAATGATAACTATTCTAGAACTTCCAAGGTCTATCATTGATTCTAATATTCTTTCGTGTTTGTCTAAAGAAGTCTTGAGAAGGGTCCAAACCTCTCCACTACTCCACAACCTGAGGTATCATAATATCAACATTATAGAGAACCCAAACCCTTTCACAAAAGAGAGATGCCACTATGTTGATAGTGGACCTACACCAATGAAGTGTAGTTACATCATTATATTTGTGTAACGAATATGGGGGGACCATGGCTAGGTGCAAAAAGAAAGTATTAGCCCCATATATAGAGGTCCCAAGCTTATGTAGGGGGATTAATATATCTATATCTATAATGATATGCATGGATTAACTGCAACCATTCAAGGGAGTACCATTTCCATAGATAGTATACCTTCACCTTGGTATAATATGGGATTACTACTTCTTCATGGAATCTCTCTAATGATCCTAAAAATCAACACCATATTCAAGCATCTCTTAATGAAGAATAATTCTTAGAACACATTTAATCATATATCTAAATCCACTAGGAATAATACAGTCATGTTCCTCATGGATAACACTAAGGATAGGATACTTGCGGTATAAAATCCAAGTCAAAATAAGGAAGATAAAAGAGAATGAAATTACCCATTGAAGCACATGACATGTATGGTGGGCTACAAAAATTGTGACCCCACCTCATTGCTTGGTTGTGTCCCCATTGAGTATGGCTCAGTGTCCACGTCACTATAAATGGCATGTATGAAGACCATATATCATTTATTGGCCACTTTGGACCCTATGATGTTCTCCTCGGCATGCCTGTATCTAATAGTCCATGTCGAGTAGCTGACTATGTTCATGGTCGTGCTCGAGTACTAGAACATTCATGTGTACCTAACCATGTACATGTGTCAGGTCATGAAAATACCCATGCACTACTGAAGAACATTCCCATTTTCCATAATTGGGCCACATGGAATGTGGGGTCGCGCATAATTTCAAGATAGTTTTAGCCACCTAAAAACCCTTTCTAAGATAGCTGGGGTACTACATGTCCTGTGTTTATCCCACTGTTCCCCATGTAGTAGAAATTATCCCAGAATCTACAGAACGGTTCATTCAAATTATAGAACCATGTTTGCTTCCACAATTCCTATCATTTGACAATATGAAATGGGTGAAAATAACCTTTGTCAGTTGATTTCATCTCTCTAGTGGCTGAATGTGGAAATCTGCTGGTCTAACCTATGAATATAATGACTCTATCTCTACTAAAACCATGTGTCACCACTTTTCACCACTTTAGAACCATGATCCGTGAATGAACACTCAAATTCCATCCTGATTAGTTCTCAAACAACTGATCTAATCATTGTTTGCATGTCCAGTAAGAATACAAGGGGCCTGATCACAACAAAAAATGTCCAACCATTGCACCATATCCTAATGGTGAATAATATGATAAACATGTGAGGTAAAGATACAAGGAAAAATGTGAATAAATCATTTTACTATATTTTATGTCTAACAATCATATATGAGTTGTATTTAAGAGAAACATGGAATAAACAAGAATAAATAGAAAAAATTAAAATATATAAATGAGATTATTAAAAGGATCAATTAATCACATAACAATGAGTTGTAAATTAGAACATTATCAATCATTTAATCATGGGAAGCAACCATAGTTTATGGGGAACACATTCATTTTTATTAATCATTGGTGAATTATGTATTCATTAGTAATGGGGATGATCTGCTACATTCAATGAATATCAAAGAACCTCGATCCGATCAATCGATCGTCGAGAGACCTCAATCCTCTAATGAATACTTATGAAATATCCTTCTAAATATAATAGGGTTTTGTGACATACACTATAGATTTTCTATAACAACCCATTCAAATATTTATAGTGTTTTTGAATATAAAATTAATCAATTAATAAAATTTATTAATCGATCCACTAAATATTACTTCCAATGACTAAATCACTGGAACAACTTGTGATGACTATATATAGGTCATACCTTAATAAAACCCTATTATACAGATTCAATTTTGGTCTCAGATTCCCAATATGAGACTCTATTCATGAGATATTCTATTATATCAGGAAATCTCTACATGGATGATACAAAATATTTTGAATATTTTTATAAAATTAAATCTTGGACCATAAAGTCTTATAATGTCACATCATCTCAGTGCCGAGTTAAAAAAATATTCTGTAATATTTTTTCAAATTTATACAAGGAAAAAACAGAGTCTCTATATGTACGATGGAGTACCACCTCATGGACCAATATAATTAATTTATAATCTTCTCTAATGACTAATTATGATGATGGATTCAATATTTTTATATGATATTTAGGACATATTAATCAATTTAAAAATTTAATATGCCCAATTATTTCTTTCCTTACCATACAGGGAAAAATTATAACATTGTTCCTATGTATGGAGGACTACCTTCTCGAAAAGGGATGTGATCCATTTTTATTTCTATATCATATAAATGGTATATATAAGTGAATTTAAGGAAATAATATAAAATATATGATATTATGACCATTATGAAAATATAAATAAACTTACCCTCTATTCATTGTGAATATTGAAAAATGGAAGTTTAACACATGTGTACGTATGAGTCTACCATCCCAACGATTGCAAAGTAGTTCAATTTTCATAACAATATTTCATGTTTTGTTGTAAAATTATAATTTAAATATAAAATATATAATTATTTCATGAATATTAATATTTATATGTTGTAATAATGAGCCCCTTGACCATATGCAACACATCGACGCCATTTTGAAATTATGAACCAAGGGTCCTCAAAACACACAATGTGAAGATTATTTATTATGTAATTAAACATACCATTAAGAAAATAATGTATATGGTTTAATTATAAGTTATTAAACTTCTTAAATAATATTCATAAGAATAATTTAAATTAGTATACTATATAGGAGATAAAATACACACACCACAATGTCTGGACTCATGTTAAGGGTTTTCTCTCAAAACCTCATTCTTTGAAATGATTATTCTTTTATTCAATGAGTTTATTTCAAATGGTGTATATGATATCCCTTGAAGTATTGTATCCTTAATATTTCTTAATATATTATTTTAAAATTTTCAATTTATTTATATAATTCATGGGATTAACGATTAAGAAATTTTCCAATTCAGTTAGAGTTTAAGTTTTAATCTCTTTTTAATCAATTTTTTCAAGAATTAATTTCCATTATGAAAAATTACTTTTCTATTTTATAATAATACCTTTTTATTTTATTCTATTTTTTTATTTATCAATATTAAATTTTATAATTCAATTTTTTTTATATTGGTACATAAAATTATTAACAAAATATTTTAGGAGAAAAAGAAATTATCTATCTCATCGGTCGAAATCAATTTCTCTTTAGTGTTAATGTTTTTTGAAATATCAAAAAAAAGGTTTTAAAATTATTCTATGTTTTTAAAGTAATATTTACATATATTTAATTTTTTAAAAATGTTTTAAAATGAATCTTAATGCCTTTTTTGAACGATATATTTCAAATTGATCTATGAATGGAATATTTATTTACATACACAACAAACATGAATCTACCCACCTTCAAATTCATTAATTGTTTTGATGAATAATTCATAATTCACCATGTTTATTTTAAAAAAAATAATTTTAATGGTATTTTTTTGATTTTTTTAGTATTAAAAAACAATTTTCAAAGTAGAAAGGTCATTTTCTTAAAGAATGTATTAAATCTTTTTATATTTTTACTATTCATCAACAATAATAACCTTCGAGGTTATGGATCCCTTTTAAATAATATATATATATCTCTTGTATGTATTCCTATCATATTATTCCTTACATTAATGTGGTAATACAATCCTTATGTTCATCTCTCAAATTCATTCATTATTAATTTTTATTGGGTTATGGTATGAGAAAAGATTATGAATCCAATTTCATTGCATGAATAATTATTATATTTAAAACATAAATTTGATTTTATTTTATGGAACCCGAAATAATGAACATTCTTTTATTGGAATTCCCCCTTAGATATCCATTGTATGGGTTAAAAATTTATCTCATGAGGAATCATGTATGGGATTAGGGAGTAAAACTAATCCTTTACAATACTTTTTCTACCATGCGATATTTTCTAGGTAATTATCATTGACTCACTTTTATGTCATGTAATATGTTGCTACAACATATCCTATAATGACCTCACCCTCGAATGCTGGAGAAAATGTATTACTCTATTATATTGGCATTATTACAAGGAATAATATCCCAAAAGTCAAAATACATTAGCATTTTTGGAAAACCATATTACATACATGATACCCATAATACATTGGGAATTTAAAATAAAGAATAACATAAGTAAAATGTCATCATCCTTGAAACTCATTCCAAGAATTCATTTACATATCAAAGGGAAATGGAAAAAGACGGTTTATCTCCAATGATAAGTAAGGGTAAAATACAACATGAGTAATCTTGAATTAGTAAGAATAAAAAATATGGAAAGGTAAATAACTGACAGAACATTCAATTAAAAAAATAGGTATGTAATAATTAATACGGGAATGTATATAACTTAAACACATTCTATTTAATCTATAACATGAGTATGAAACCTAACAATGGATATTATAAATATTTGAATAATTGCATAGAATATCAATATCTGAATTCATAAAGATAGAATTCATCGTGATAGATACCTATAAAATACCATCAAGGATTCGTTCCATGAATCCAATTCTATCAATGATTTATTCCAAGAATCAAATATTATCAAGGCTTCATTTTAAGAATATAATAAATGGGTAAGGCCTTAGAAGAAAACATATCTAGTTTGTCTCATTGAAACTACCTATGCATTGAGGGGATATATAGGGACCCAACCTTCACATATGAAATATAATTCATTCATAATATGTTGAATAATCAATTTTATTAATCAATACACCTTATCATAAGATATCCATATTCAATAGAAGATGGAGATTTATCAATATTTATCCAATTACTCAAATAAATATCATAGTTAACACCATATGTAAAAATGGTATAAGGTTTAGGAAATAATAATACCCATGATAAATCATATGGATATTTAATGTAAATTTAATTTCACAAAAAATAATCAAAATAAAGTTATTGTTTGATGATAAAATTAACAATCACAAGGAAAGTGAGATTTAATAAGTAAATTTACCCACTTGGGAAAATTTGAATTCAAAATCCATAGATGATATAATTCAATTTAAAACATAAATTACCCCTAATAGTGAATGAATCATGACATTAAATTACAATGGGGATGAATATAAATCATAAATAATAAATAGGCAGTGAAAATGGGGTATTCTTTAACGAATAAAATATGTGATAAGAATCCATTTATACTTGGTAACATTGGAGTTATAGATCCCAGGTAGGGGGTAATTTAAATTGAGACAATATATATCATTAATATTACATTATTCATTCTAAAGAATAAAAAATGGGTCATATATACACCACAAAAAAGAAATAAGTGGTGAAAAATGTGTATTCCTCATCGAATGAAAAGTGAGATAATAATACCTTACATTGAGTCTGACTTATTGCATTTGAATTTATATTCCCAAATAACAATATTATATTAATTGTTTACATTAATAATATCCTTATTCAGGTTTATTATTATTTTTATTCACATATAATATTGTTGTATACAACTACTTAAACAATTAATTTTACATTGGGTGTTTAGACCATATTTGGTTAAAATGTCGAAAACGACATCGGTAGGTAGAATATGGTCAATGGGGACATTATATACCAAAAACCAGATTCATAATAATGATATTATTATCATATTCATAAATAAATTATCATTTTAAAACCAATCTTGGAGGATAGATATAAAAATGAACCATCATTAAAGTCATTGAGATGGTAGGAAGAACATACGCGTGAGAAACATTTCCCTTTCTCAGTGATCATTATAGAAAGATTGTATATAACATTACTTAATTAAAAAATTATCATTATATAATAATTAAAATTTAATTTAATTATATATACATGTAAATATAATTCTTTATATATATAGGGATCAAATCGCATTGAAGAGGAAGTAGTCCACATATCCATGAACAACATTATCAGTTTTTTTGTGTGAAATAGTAATAATTAAATTGATATATAAGATTTAGAAAAAGATAATTATTCCATGAATAAAATATATACATCATCTATTTCAAAAAAATTAAATTGAAATCATCCTTAATACATTCCATGTAATGTGTGAACGTATCACATCCTTTTGAGGAGGTGGTAGTCCACACATCTATAAATAATGTTATCGTATCTAGACTAAATTGGACACATAGATGTATGTGTTATATAAAAAATAAATATGTATTAATACAACATAAATATAATATATATCTAATAAAAATGCGAAGTCCTTCATAACTTCCAACTATGAGAGGTGGTAAAGAAAAAATAAACAACAATGGTATGAAATGTAAAGACTTCGAAATTAGATGTAATGTTTTTTAACTTATGTGAATTTTACAAGTCCACAAAAATTTACAAAACATGATTCCAAGGCCCGGAGTTCCTGGAATGAATTTCTGAACTTCATTTCCGGTACAGTCAGTAAACGTGTGAGCGGGATTCTCTAACTTTTGAACCGGTGCTCAGAATTGAAATCTGAGGACATCGTTGATTTCACAGTCCTGGTATTCTCTTAATAATAACTTCACCTCAACTGCAAAAGGTCGAGGGTGGAAGTTTGTTTTTCAAATATTTGTGAAAGAATAAAATAAAAATAAAAATTTTGTAACATTTATTTTAATTTTTATTTGAAACTCCTTATAGATATTTAACAGGTGGGGACCACCTGAACTAAAAACCTGCCATGAGAGGTTATAGAGGTAGGGACCACCAACCCTAACCTCCCATGAGAGGTTATGGTGGTGGGGACCGCCTGAGTATAAACCCCCAATTTGAATTCCTAGAGGCACGGACCACCAGACCCCTCTTAGTTGGGGAGAAACCTCTCGACTCCCTCTTCAATGAGGAGGAGTCTCCTGAACTTCCTCAACATTAATTTTTCAAACTTGTATGTGGGTGGAAACATAATTTCTTCTTAAGATAAATTATAATGGAACTACTTTTCTTTTGTGTTGGCAAAGTACAGAGCTCTTAGAGGATTACTTTCATCAATGAAGAATGCCAACGAAGAAATTATCCTCCGAACGATGAATTCCAATATAGAACTTCTTCTCCGAATAAAGAACGCTGATGAAGAAATTATTCTCCGAATGAAGAACGCCAACGAAGAACTTATTCAAAATCATGCATGAGGAGGATGTACAAACTGACAATCTAAGAAGATGCATAAGACACCAACATCCTTCTATTCCCAACGATTTTTCATCTTCCTCGCGACCTCATCGACATCAACAAGAGAATTAGGTAGTGGTTAATTTCTATATGATTATCACCTCACATGTAATACCCTTATAATTATTTTGTAGGATTGGGAATAGATATTGATGAGGGTTGTGGGGATTGATGTTTTTAAATATCATCTATACTCATTCTTGATTCCTGATTATGTTGATCTGCTTGCTACTGATCTGAAGCGGAGAATGCGGGCCAAAAAAACATGGTCCACCCTCTCGGAAATTCCTATGATGATATGTGGCATTCCTTGAGACAAAGGAAGACATCATCTTGAGCGGGTTTTTTGAACTGATGAGGCATGAGAACGGCGGCTGACACCTCCATCGGCCACGATGAAGGTGACAACACCTCCCCATGGCCACATCCGCCCCACGGCTTCTGCACCCCGCGACCTCTGCGCCCTACGGCCACCGTGCCCCGCGATGCCACCACACTCGGCCTCCGCACCGTTCGTGGCCGAACCACCATGCGACAGGTCCGCCGCTCCACGGACGAGCCTCCCCGCGGCCTCGCGGAACCCCTGCGGCCGAGCCGCCCTCGTGGAACCCCCGTGGCCAAGCTTCCCTCATGGCATATTCCTGGACGAGCTGCCTCGTGGCCTCCGTACTCCCTGCCAAGCCTCTCCAGCCGAAACTGCCCACAACGTTTTCCCTCCCGGCCGAGCTCCTTAGGACGAACCTCCCCGTGTCCTTCACCCTCCGGCCACGCCGCCCCTTCCGAGCCGCCCTGCGGCCTCATGACCTCGCAGCACCCCAGCGGTAGAGCATCCTATCCCCCCCCAACATGGCCCCTCATGGCCCTCATGGCCTTCCAGACCACCTCGCGTGGGCCGGGCCACACAGTAGGCCGGTTTGGGCAGTGTCGGTCCAACCAGGTCGGACTGGACCCCAGACCCACTTCAACTCATTTAATCTCTTTTCGCCATAACATTTGCACCTGACGTTCGTTTGACGAACCATCATTAGTGCTAGAAATATTGCAGTGAGATGGTTCTGTTGAGTATACTCCACTATAGATTTAGAATATGATGGGGTACAGTCAGGTTGGATCAAGCACGAATCCAACCGGGCCCCCGGGACTGAAAGGCTAATAACTCACAGACCGGGCATCTGATAGATGCACTGTCTATTGCGTTGAGACCCCTATGACGTGGAAAACCATTGAGATACTTCTCCATGAGACATCATGAAAGTTGAAGTATCGACCAGTGGATTGGGGAGCAGTCCCTCTCAATGATGGGAAATCATAGTGCGGGAACCTAGTAGCTGGCTGTGACGATAAGAATGACTAGAGATCCTGAGTGGGTCAGCTCCTAGCGATTCGGTGTGGGTTAGCTCCTAGTGATTGTGTGGAGGTCAGCTCCTTGTGATCCTATGTGGGTCATCCCCTAGAGATTTTTTGTGGGTCAGCTCCTACCGATCATGTGTGGGTCAGCTCCTAGTGATCCTGTGTGGGTCAGCTCCTAGAGATCTGGTGTGGGTCAGCTCCTAGTGATCCTGTGTGGGTCAGCTCCTAGTGATCCCGTGTGGGTCATCTCATAGCGATCCTGTGTGGGTCAGCTCTAGTGATCCTTTTTGGTTCAGCTGTTAGAGATTTTGTGTGGGTCAGTATCAGAGCCTCTTAACAGAGTAACATGATTTAGTTTCTATAACTAATCATCTCTACTACTGTAATTAAGTTATACATAGTGTGGGATGAGTCTGTACCTTGTGGTACATTCTTTCGTGGTAATGCCTTGGTGGTATTATTTTGTGTGGTGTACATGTGTGGTACATGCCTTCGGTATTTTCATTCCTATATGGAAGAGATGATATTTGGGATTTGAGTTGGACTCTTTGTTTTTCTCATGATTGAGATGGGTTTACTTGATAACTTAGGTATATGTATGGGCATAAACCTATGTAGGGTTATCAGTTGGTTTATGATTTATGGTTTATCCACTGTGGATTTGTGAGACCATGAGGGTATCGAGGTTCTTAATGAGTATCATTATACTCATCCCTGTATGGGCTATGCCTGCACCTCATTGTGTGGGATGAAGATGACAGACAGTGCTGATCAAGGGTGAGAGTGCCAGGACTGGACGGTGCTTAGAGGTGGACCATATGGCGTGTCAGTATGTAGAGGAGACAGGTGGACATGGAGTGCTAACGAGCCCATCTGTAACTACCCTTCAAGTAGGAACTCAAAGGATGACCTGGTAGCTGAAATTCTTATTCTATAGTTTTATTGTATTTCAGTGGTACTTGTACTATTACTCTTGGGGTTAAATTCCAGTCCCTTTTACTTTTAGCACTCTTTTTGATATACAGTTGACTTGCGTTCGTATCTTGATGTGTGTGTTTACAGGTTATAAAGTCAATGCCTTCCTAGTTTTAGGGAATATGCCTTTGGTGCTAGTTTCCATCCCCTATCCTATAGAAGGTGGGCTTGGGGTTAGTCATGACATAGGCCCCAGGGGACGGGTCATGACAATTTGGTATCTGAGGAGTCGGTTCTACCATAGAACATAGGACCCTGATCCTAATTTTTAACGGCAATAGTGATAAGTGTATTGAGTATGGTTATCCATTTAGGGAATGAAGTGTTGGTGCGACGACCGATGTATCCCTACACCCGGACCCTGACATATGATTTTCGTCTGAGTGGATGAAAACAATTATTGTGTGTGAATTTTCGAAAGTTTTATTTGTGATATTTTGAGTCAGCTCACTAGGTAAAACTTATTAGTTGTGGAGCACATGTTTCATTTCAGGATGCCTCCTTGAAGACAGCCAGCTAGGGTTCCAAGAGTTGTACGCACTGATAGCCCACTGAGCGATGAAGCCTCAGTGTAGGTCCCTTTTCCATTAGAGGCACCTACCAAGGAAACATCGGTACTATTAACCATTAGTCTACCGATGCTACCAACTATAGTAACAGAGGGTGCACGCTACTTTAGCGCATTGCATGAGTTCCAGTGCTAGAGGCCACCCATATTCTGGGGAGGGACAGACCCAAATGAAGCTAAGGATTGGTTGGAGCCTGTAGTGAGAGTCGTTTGACTGGTAGGGACACCAGCTGATCTCATGGTTATCCTTTCCGCCATCCTTCTACAGGCAGCATCAGAAATATGGTGGTGCTTGATGCTATAGGTTTAGGATGAGGAGATGCTTCTCTGGGAAGACTTCTAGATCCCATTTCGGGAAGAGTTCCTAGAGACTCTTTGTGCAGTGTGCATACATGAGTTGATTCATCTGAAGCAGTGCAACATGACCGTAGCTCAGTATTCATCAAGGTTCACTGAACTCTCATGCTACTCCACTAATATGGTGCGGGACACATTCTTCAGGGCTCAGACCTTTGAGCAGGGGCTCAGGTGATATATTAGGGATTCGATGATCCCACTCAGCATCCCGATGTAGGCGGGGGTGTTAGAGAGAGCCCTCTTAGTGGAGTGTTTCCTTGCTGAGTAGTCATTAACAGCGATACCAATGACCAATCATCACGTAGAGGAGTCTTCTATAGCTAGATGTAGAAGGATGTCATTTAGGCCCAAGAGGACCAAACCTATAGGTGGACGACCGTGTGACTCGGGGTTGGTTTTGTGGGGCACCTGAGGCAGAGACAGACATTCCAGGAGTGGGCAGTGTTACACATGTGGTGGGCAGGGTCACAAGGCTCATGACTATCCGACCCACCATACTGATGATCAGTAAATGGTCTAAGTACCACCTAGGAAGAGACAGAGGTTCGACTGAGGAGGTCCGTATGGAGTAGGAGGACATGGAAGAGGAGTTGGTCGTGCAGTTGGAAGTGGTAGATTATTTGCGATGTTACCGTCACCACCACTAGGAGGTCCACCCCGACCACAGGGAGCAGGTGGACAGGGGAGATCTCAGCTCCAGGCATCTAAGGCTTACGATCATGGCTCTCTAGAGATGATACGAGTTATGATCTGTGTCTACTCCACCTTAGCTGTAGTAATTATAGACAAAGGTTCTAGTCATTATTTTACTGACATTATCCTCATTCGGAGCCCGGATATTCCAACAAAGTAGTTGGATCAATCCTTAAGTCTAGAGACTCCTACAAGAGCGGATTCGATGATTACTCACTGGGGAAGGTAGTCTGAGCTTACTCTAGGAGGTGGGAGCTTTGGCTAGGATCTCCTAGTAGTAGCGTCGAGGCATTACGATGTCATGTTGGGTATAGACTGGTTATCTATAGTCCATGCTCTGATAGACTATATTAGTTGCAAAGTGTGGTGTGTCTGCATGGATGAGACCAGGGTTACCTTCTCCAGTGAGAAGGGAGCCATTGCAGCACATGGCAGACTTACCTGGAGGAGGGTGCAACCGATCATTCATTAGTTGGCTAGCCTTACCCTTAGAGCGGTTGACGTGGAGAGCCCATGTAATCCTATAGTGGTGGACCAGTAGGTGGATTTCATCACTAATGATGTTCTAGGTCTACCTCCTCATAGATAGGTGGACTTTTACAATGACTTATACCCCGAGATGACACCGATATCTACACCAGTATATCAGATGGATCTCATGGAGCATCATGAGTGTTGGGTATAGCTAGAGGACTTATAGGGAAAAGGATTCATCTAGCCTAGTGTATCTCAATAGGCAGCCTCGATTCTATTTTCCAAGAAGTTATATGGGTGATTGATACTTTGTGTCGACTATCGGGGACTGAACCAGGTGACCGTGATGAACAAGTACCCACTCTCGAGGATTGATGACCTCTTTGATCAGATGAAGGGAGAACGATAGTTCTCGAAGATAGACCTCAGATCAGGCTATCACCAGCTTAGAGTACGAGATGATTATGTAACAGGACCACTGACGACAACACTAGTGGCTGATAATGAAGAAGGCAGTAGCAGAGTTTGTCTCTCGATGCCTCTCTTTTCAGCAAGTGAAGGCAGAGCATCAGGTACTAGTAGTCATGGTTCAGCCTTTAGAGGTCCCAGAGTGGAAGTGGGATGGTATATCCATGGAATTCTTAATAGGACTTCCACATACATCTATAGTCCATAACTTGATTTGGGTGATCATCGACCGACTCACCATGTCGGCCCACTTCATACTGATCATAGATCATGGTTCAGTAGAAATCATGGGATGCCTCTATGTGCAAGAGATTGTGGGGATTCATGGAGTACCCTTGACAATCGTCTCCAATCATCATGAATGTTTTACTTCTCAGATATGGAAGGGGTTGTAGGAGGATTTCAAGACGCACCTTCATTTGAGCACCACCTTCCATCCTCAGACGGATGGCCAGACTGAGCGGACCATTGAGACCCTCGAAGACATGTTGCATGCTTGCATCTTCAACTTCAGTCGCAGTTGGGAGGATCACTTGACTTTAGTGGATTTTTACTACAACAACATCTATCATTCCACAATTAGGATGGAACCATTTGAGGCATTTTATAGGCGACGTTTCTTATCACCTTTATGCGGGATAGACCTAGGTGCTTCAGCACTCATGGGACCAAAGATGGTACGGGCTGCCACCGAGAAGGTTCAGATCATCCATGAGTAGATGAAAACTGCACAGAGTAGGCAGAAGTCGTATGCATATAGGAGAAGGAGGCCTCTGGAGTTTGAGGATGGAGACCATGTTTTTCTAAGGGTCTCAGCTCGATGAGGATTGTAGATATTCGGCCATGGAAGCAAGTTATCACCGAGATTCATCAGACCCTTCCAGGTCATCAATAGAGTTGGTGAGGTGGCTTACCGCTTAGTTATTCCACCTCAATTTCACTGAGTGCATGACGTCTTCCATTTATCCTAACTGAGGAGATACATTCATGACCCTTCCCACATCATCGACCATGGCGAGATGGACATCAATGATGAGGTGACATTTACAGAGGTTCCAGAAGAGACCAAGGATCAACAAGAGCGGGTCCTTCGTGGGTGGTCAATACCTTTGGTGCATGTTTGTTTTTAGAATGGGAACTTCCAGGAGAGCACATGGGAGTGGGAGGCTCAGATACATGCTCATTACCCCCACTTGTTTACCTAGTTTTGAGTTTTATCTTATGGGGATGTAAAGCCCTGTGGTTGGGAGAATGTAAAGTCCCATAAATTCCATGTACTTTATTAATATATGGGAATTTTACACGTCTACGAAAATTGACGGAACGTGATTCCGAGGCCCGGAGTGCCCAAAATGAATTTCGGAACATTATTTTGGGTATGTTCAGTAGACATGAAAGAAGAATTTTCTAACATTTGAACTGGTGCTAGGAATTGAAATATGAGGGCACCGATGAACTCACAGCACTGGTATTCTGTTATGGATACCTTCACCATGACCATAGTAGGTCAAGTGTGGATGTTAGATTTTCACATATTCGTGAAGGAATGAAATAAAAATAAAAATTATGTAACATTTATTTTTAATTTTATTTGAAACTCCCTATGGATATTTCACAAGTGGGGATTACCCTAACAAAAAAACTCCCATGAATGGTTATGAAGGTGGGGACCACTGAGCCTAAACTCCCATGAGAGGTTATGGTGGTGGGGACCAGAAGAGTATAAACCCCCAATTTTAATTCCTAGAGGTGGGGACCACCCGACCCTCTTAATGGGAGGGAAACCTCTCAACTCCCTCTTTAATGAGGATGAGCCTCTTGAACTTTATCTATATTAATTTTTCCAACTTGTGTGTTTGTGATAAAATAATTTCTTCTAATGTTAAATTATATTGGCACATCTTTTCTTTTGGGTTGGAAAATGAGAGAGCTCTTTGAGGATTACATTCTTCAATGAAGAATGCCAATGAAGAACTTCTTCTCTGAACGAAGAATTCCAACGAATAACATATTCTCTAAATGATGAACTACAACAATGAACTTTTTTCTAAATGAATAATTCCATAAAAGAATGTTCTTAAGAATCATGCAAGAGGATGATGCACAAACCGATAATCAAGAAAATTTATGACAACACCATTGTCCATCTATTCCCAACGATTCGTCTTCTTCCTCGTGAACTCGTTGACTTCAACAAGAAAACGAGGTAGGGGTTTATTTCAATATGATTATATATTCTCATGTACTCCCCTTCTATTTCATTTACGGAATTGGGAATAGAGATTGACCAGGGTTGTGGGGATTGATATTTTTAAATATCTTCAATACTCGTTATTGATTAATCATTACGTTGATCCTCTTGCTACCGATCTAATGCAGAGGGTGGAGGCCAAACTAATATGGCACATCCTCTCTGTAATTCTTGTGATGATATGTGGTGTTCTTTAAGACGACGGAAGATGACAATCATAATGGTCTTTTGGAACCTATGAGGCAAAAGAACTGCGGCCGACATCTACGTCGGCCGCGAAGAAGGAGATGACGCAAGGGCCCCACCCCGCAGCCCCCGCCGCCTAGTGGCGTCCGCGCCCTGCGGCAGCCGCCGCCTCACGGCGTCCGTGCCCCGCGGTCACCCCCACCCTGCGGTGTTTGCACCCCGCGGCACCGCTTCCTGCGGCCTCTGTGACATCCGCGAGCGAACCACACCGTGGATCGGTCGCCGCTCCACGGTCGAACGTCCCCGTGGCTGAGCCGTCGCCCCGTAGCTGAGTCGTCGCCCCGCGGTTGAGACGCGACACAGCATCCGAGCCACCCTGCGGCCTCGTGGCAGCCCCACTACTGAGCCGCCCTCGTGGCACACTCTCGGCTGAGCTGCCCTAGCTGAGCTGCCCCGCGGCCTCCGCCCTCCCGGACAAGCCGCTCTGGCTGAACCGCCCCATGGCCTCCGCCCTCTGGCCGGGCCGCCCCGGCTGAGCCATCCTGTGGCCTCGTGCCCTCCCAGCACCCCCGCGGCTGAGCTTCCCCATATCCCCCCTGCAGCCCCTTGCGCCTTAACAGACTACTATACTGCCCAGTGTGGGCCAGGCCGAACCCAACAGGTTGGGTCAGTCCGACCGGTTCGGACCAGACCCCTGACCCACTTCAACCTATTTATTCTTTTTTTGCTATAACATGGTCTCCAGATGTCCGTTTGATGAACCATCACAGAAGCTGGAAATCTTAGAGTGAGATAGTCCCTTTGTGTATACTCCACTGGATGATTGAATTACGATGGGGTATGTTCGGGTTGGATCAAGCATGAATCCAACTGGGCACTCACGACTAAAAAGCTAATATCTCACTGACCGGGCATCCGATTGACGCACCTTCTATTGCATTGATACCCCTATGTTGTAGTGAACCATTGAGATAGTTCATTATGGAACATCGTAGAAGTTGTAGTATCCATTAGAGGCTTGGGGAGCGGCCCCCCCTAGAGATGAGAAAGCCTAATTCGGGAACCTAGTAACTAGCTGTGACGAGAATACTGACTATCGATCCTGTGTGGGTCATCTCCTAGCTATCCTGTGTGGGTCATCTACTAGAGATCTTGTGTGGGTCAGCTCCTAGGGTTCTTGTGTGGGTCACCTCCTAGCGATCCAGTGTGCGTCAGCTCCAAGCTATCCTGTTTCGGTCATGTCCTAGCAATCCTGTGTGGGTCAGCTCCTAGAAATCCAGTGTGGGTCAGCTCCATGCGATCCTGTCTGGGTCAGCTCATAGCGATGTTGTTTGGGTCAGCTCATATCGATCCTAAGTGGGTATGATTCTAGAGATCCTATGTGGGTCAGCTCTTAGAGATCATGTGTGGGTTAGGTCCTAGTGATCTTTTGTGGGTCAGCTCTTACAGATTCTGTGTGGGTCAGCAGCAGAGCCTCTTAATGAAGTACGATGATTTAGTAGGTATAACTATTCATATTTACTACCTTACCTATGTTATACCTGGTGTGTCCTAAGTCTGTACTTTATGGTATTTTCCTTCATGGTAATACATTGGTGGTATTATTCTGTGAGGCGTACATGTGTGGTACTTGCTTTCGTGATCTTCATTCTTTTGTAGAACAGATGAGATTTCGGCATTGAGTAGGACCCTGTGATTACGTCATGATTGAGATGGGATTACATGATAACTTAGGTATATGCATGGGTATATACCTATGTAGGGTTATCAGTTGTTTCATTCTTTGTGGTTTATCCATTGTGGATTTGTGAGACCTTTAGGGTCTCGGGGTCCCTGCCGAGTATCGTTATACTCAACCCTGCACAGGCTATAGCCGCACCTCATTGTGTTGGATGAAAATGAAAGCCAACTCTAATCATGTATGAGAGTATGAGGACTGTACGATGCTCAGAGGTGGACCATATGGCATGTCGGTACGTAGAGGAGTCGGGTGGATGTGAAGTGTCGAGGAGGATATTTCAAGCTACCCTTCAGGTAAGAACTCAGAGGACAACCCAATAGCTTCCTTTCTTTTTCTTCAGTTACATTTTATTTTAGGTATACTTGTAATATTATTTTTGGGCGTGTATTCCAACCATTATACTTGAAGCACTCTTTTTTCTATACAGTTGACTTGTGTTCATATCTGGTTGTGTGCTTGGTTGCGTGTGTTTTCAGGTTATAAAAGAAATTCCTTCCTAGTTTTAGGAAATATTACTTTGGTGCTAGTCGCCAGACCCTAGCCTATGGATGGAGAGTTTGGGGTTAGTCACAGAACGGGCCTCAGCGGACAGGTCGGGACATGAAAGGTAGTAGTTCCCCATACACGAATGATAATTTCATTAAAAATCTTATAGAAGTGTGTATAAGTGTAGTTAAAACCGTTACCATAAAAATATCTTAGTAAATTTAGGACTAATATTTTATTATATAACAATTGAATAATAATAATCTAATGGGTTGATAATGAAATAAAACATAAGTGAATATTTGAGGAATTTTTTCTCTTTTCTCGTAACTCCTTTCGATTTTCACCAAAGGGCTTACTTGGTTGTAATTAACCCCAAATTTACGACTCAATGTTGATGGGATGAATTTTTTGAGCTTATTTGGTAATATTTTTGATGAGAAAATGTGCAATGTTTGGTGTGAGGAAATGAGGAGTCAATACCTTTTTTTAGTGGATGAGGAATGAAATTATTTTAAATACCAAAGAGTAGAAATTATTGGGAGGTCTCCCTTGATTCATTTTCCTAAAAAATGAACAAATAAAAGATTAAACTTGACTTCTAGTCAATACACACTAACCAATCACAAAAAATAAAAGTATTTGTAGTGGTTTTTTCATTATACTTTAAGATTCATTATTTATAAATTTTTAGTTTTTATAAAAGTAACTAGTTTTATGTAATAATTAATTTGACCATTGAGAGTAAATTGAAATGTGATTTTTTATTAATTATAGAACCAATTACTTATAAATAATATATATAATTATTAAATAAAATTTCATTTGAGTTGGATATTAATTTCAAAACAAGTGCATGTAGCGCGCAAAAACATTACTTTAACCTGAACCGTGCTAACAAGGTTTTTAATGTCTATTGATCAATACGTTAATTATAAAATATAGTTTTGTCTATTAATGGAATTTTAATTTTTTATTAACAAAATATAAAAATAACTTGTCAAAAGACAATAAATTTATTAATTTTAAATCAATAAATATAATATTATTTATTGAAAATAACATGAATGCCATTTTGGAGATTATTTATTTATTTATAATTTAATGATATCATAACATTGTTTGAATTAAAATATATAATTTTATGGCTTTTTAACAGGATATATGATTATAAAAAATAATTGAACACAATACTTAATTAAATTTACATCTCGTCTAATGTTTTTAGGTTTATTTATTTTATATAATTATTAACTAAATAAATAGCGTGATAGAATTTATTAAATGTTTAATTTAACTAATTAAACACTAAAAAATATATTTAAATTATCATGATAAAAAAACTAATATACCTTTCTATATAATTTTTATAATTTAGAATATGTAGCTTCTTCCATACTCTAAAGCTTTATAATAGATAAAGTTTAGGAAGGTTCAATTTTTGTATTTTTCGTTACATACCATATTATATATGTCACATTCAGGGAATAATATCCTACTAAATCATAAAATTTGAACCAAGTTGGTATATGGTTGAAATATTGGATGATAACAGTTTTTTGACAATTATTTAGTTTATTTTGGACCTTTAGTTTATCGATTAGTCCATTGTTATGATTAATTTTACCTTAATCATTGTAATAAATTTTAATTACATTCCATAATATTTTAGGTCAAAAAAATGTTGATATTATTTGGAAAAAAATATTATATTAATTTAAAAAAATTATTCCTTTTTTCAAATTCAATTCAGAGAATTGGAAAAATTATGTTTAAAGCTAATCTCGTAGATGTAGATGGAATGCATGTTTTTAAATTGAAATTTTTTCAAAAGGTCAATAATTAATTTATATATAAATTAAATATAAAATTTATTCCAATTACATATATGGAATTCATTGATATAAAATTGGTCTATTCTGACTTAGAAACATATTTAAGATATTAGTTACCATTAATTATTAATTAGATGAAAAGGAATTTTAAAAAGAAATGATGTGTTTTTCATTATTCATTATGTAATTAAAATTCTCAAATAAATACAAAAAAATCCCACATATTATAATTTTGATAATACCAATTAAAAAAATTTGTTTATTTTGTAATATAATATTTATAAAAGTGTCAATATTTAAATTTAAAATAGGTTTACCATTAAAGGGAGGTAAAACTCCATCTTGAATGTAACACAAGCTAACTCCATGTTGATTATAGCATAAAAATAAAATTTTCCTTAATTTAATGAAATATAGAAACAAAATAAAATGTCATCTAAAATTAAAATATTTTAATGCCTTTCGGTGATAAATTTTCCCCACTGTAATTAAATTTCATCCTTTTAATTAAAACTATAACTCAATAATCTAGGTTTTGATATTGAGAAATTATTCTATTGAAAATCCCACATCACACATAGGGTTAATAAGACTTATTCTTAAATAGATCTAAAATAAAATGTAATGGTCCCCACGAAACATAGTTTTCAAATAAATGAACACCTGTGAAAACATGAACATGTAAGAAAAATATAACAACAAAGATCTATTAGAGAGTGATAGAGAGCATGGTTAGTTGATAGTTGATGACTATATGTTCATAAACGAAAATTACACAAAAGTTAATTCATATCATAAAAATGATGATAACAGTAATTTTTTTGATTCAAGACCCTTTTCGAGTATTTTCAGAATTTCATTACTCTATAAGAATCTAAGGAGATGAATTACATGATATTTTTATGAATCATCTATAAAATATAATCCTTTTTTGTACCTTGAACTATTTTCACATTATCTCTTAGAACATGTTGTATTATATGGCGAAGTAGTTTATCAATCTCTAAATCCTTGTCCAATGTTCACCATAAACAATTTTATAAACATCTATCCATATAAAAATTCAAAGTATTATGATCCGAAAACATGTAATTAGTTCCAAGGAAGTAAGAATTATATTATTTACTTTATCTATATTGATCATCATTGCCTCAATATTAGTATCATATGCTTGGATATATTTTTTGATCCATGTGTTTTCCATGAAGTTCAACATTTCACTGAATAATTTTTATTGGTCATCGGAACCATTCGACATGTGATATCAAATTATTAATGAAATGGTGTTTTAGTACAATCTATATATATTTTATAGATCTTAAATTTGGTAAGTTATAGATAAAATTATGAAATAACATAATTCATGAATCCAAATACAAACACATTAATCATTCTACTATCGTTGTATCAATAACATAAGTTTGAATTTGATCCCTTATCTTCTTCTAGTTTATATTCTCTTGGCTGATTGGGAATTAATTTACACAGTGGTCCATATCCTTATAGGTGAAGCATTGAACATTAAAAAAAAATTTCTTTCCATGGAAATCTTTATCCCAGTGTTCTTTTCATGCACACATGAATCAAAATCCTTTCCCTTTTAATCAGTTAATAATGTGTTTCATTCTACATGCATCACATGTTATAAAATCCCCATTTCCCTTTTTCCCGTAATCCATATTTTTCTATGCCACCTCTTCTTATATTTCATACCTCCAATGCCATAATACTTATAGAATTATGTAATGTCTGAGAAATTATCTGCATTTTTTATTAGATAGAATTATTTCAATACTACACGCTCTGACGACACATGATTCTGCGGCCCGGTTAGCCCGGAATGGGATTTTGAAAATTTTTAAGGTATATTCAGTAAATGTGCCCGCGTGTTTTTATAAAATTTTAACCGGTTCTAAGATAAATAATCGTAGGGAACCATTAAACTTAGAAAACCTAGATTCACTTAGAAAGGCGTTAACTTCAACCATCAAGGTTCAGAACGAAATGTTAATTTTGGGATTATTTGTAAAAATAATAAATTATCATTAAAGAGTTATTTTATTTTTCCTTCAAACCATGGTTAGTGGAGGATGGAAATGATGTGGTGCTATGGAAAGGCGTTGATGAGGTGAAATGAAGGAATCCCATTAATGGATCACTGGTTAAGTGTAACTTCTACGCTATTTCATAAATGAAAACGTGTAATAACACAAAATTCAAAATGTAATAGAATTGTTGCGACATGTTTCTTTTTATTAAAATAACGTGGTGGAGAGTGGTGGAATTAATCTTCAAGGATTCATTGATGATCCTCTGATGAAAATATTCTCCAACTAAGAACAAAAAATGTCGATTAAATTAAAACAACTTCGATGCAACTCGATGAAAAGAGCCAGAAGTGATGAACAACATCGACGTCCTGAATCCTTGATGATGTAACGTTGTGGAATCGGAAGTCAAAGAGGTAGGGGTTATTTTATTTTTATGTCTGTGATCATTCATTTCATGAAATGACTAACCCAGATTAACCCATGAAAATGTTGATCTATCAATCATGCATTTATGTGGGAGTGTAACTTTATTTGGGGTGTTCTCTATCCGATATTAGTATAAATTTAGCTATGTTTGAACATAATCATAGAGACTCCCTGGTTTTAAAACATCTAATACAGAGTGCATGGTCCGACTTGAAAAAGGCATAAATTCCACCGCATGTACACTCTTTCTGAACAGATTGTCAAAAATTGTGTAAAGGCGTGTACGAGATCATTGCGGTGATTTAGGTGACCCATGAGTCTTGTAGGCATTAACTGATTGGAAAATAGACCACCAGAGAAGCTCTGGTGGCCCAGAGAAGGTTCCTTCGGCGTGCTGCAGGGTGACGCGGTGCAAGGTGGGAACCACATGGAAGGGTGTCCCACGTTTGGGCCACCCAGATGATTTGGCATCCTGGTTGCTTGATCATGGTAGGAGGGAGTCCCCATGGTGTCCTGTGGTGCAGCATAGAGCCGGACGTGGCCGAATGTCACGTCCTAGATAGGAGGCACACCACCCGCCCGCACCTGCGGGCCGGTCCTGCCACCCAGTGGGCCATACTGATGCAATTAGGCTTGATCCACTCCCAGTTTTCTAGAACTGCACTCTTCGGGCCCAGACAGACTACAATGGGTCACCAGGAGACATGGTGGGCGGGACCCTTCACCAAATTGGGCCAGTTCCGGTGAGACCCTTTGGTTCTGGCCCTTTGGTCGGACCAGACCGAAACGACACAGACCCGAACTGGGTCAAGTCGAGTCGATCTAATTAAACTGGGGTATGTGTGACCCCCAGATTGGGTTCATCGGGTTAGTCCGACTGGGATGGATCGGGCCTAGATGCAACCATCCCTTAATTACTAAAACACTCATATCGTGAAAACTATGAATATTATTGACATGATGTGTGTGGTGTTGTGACCCTCTTGCCGAGACATATCTTTTTGAATGTCCTGTGGAGGATTTTGTGTATGTTTAGATGTGATTAATGGATTGAGTATTGGTTCTCATAGTCATGCTACATACGGAACCCCTTCGGTTTGCTGAGACCATAGGACTGATGACTTTTGACTCTGTATGACTCGACTATGGCCTAGTGGGACACACTTTTATATGAATTAGGGGGACCATGGTTGGAAGTAGTTTTGTGATTCTTTTTAGACTTATGGTACACAACAATGATGAGTTCCTCAATTGGCCTTGATTTGTGGGATGCACTTATGTGTGACTATTAAGGCCCACAGTACATGATAAGGAGGTGTACCTAAGAAGACTAAGGTTAAGGGAAAAAACTTTTGTGGGAGATGGAAGTCCCACTATACTCTATAGAGGAGAAGTTTTCCAATAGTTGAGGTGTTCAATGATGTGACTAATGATTCAACTACCACAACCCCCAATATATACATGGTGTGAGTAGTCTTGTGTTTATTTTTTTACATTGAGGATTGTTGTGTGGTCTTTCTTTTCTTGGGGTCGCAACTAGGTACTTTGATAATCACCTTTGCATGGGCTTCATCAGTACATATTGTGTCTAGTGCAGATGATGGACATTTCAACAGATTCTTTGGTGGACTAGGAACTAGAGTTGCTCAGGGAGACATGGACAAAAGATTACTATGGTGGACTCGGTGTCCTAGGACCATGCAGGGCCCATTAGGATACATTGGACAGGATGTTCCACTTCATCATCCAGCATCTACACTACTCTCATGATCAAGTGGGGTTTTCCATGGATGACAATCATTGTTTTTTTTTGTACATAGCTATTTTTATTTCATTTTTTGGGATTGTATTCTTGATGACCTATTTGAGTTGTAATTGTACTCAAAATTTTTATCAGGGATTCTTGGTTCCATTTTAGTTTACTAGACTTTTTTTTCCATGTGTGTGTGTGCAACTACATAAGAAAATGTCTCCCACTTTCAGGTTTATGCCTTTGGGGAAAGTCGCCAGCCCCTGGAATTTGGGAGGCATGCTTGGGGTAGTCACAACATGAGCCCTGGGGGATGGTTCCTGAAAAAGTGGTATCAAATGGCCGCTGATCCTATGATAAATACCTGGAGTCTGAGTATTCTTTTGGGGAAACAATGTTATGTTTTTAAATTCCAACATCCGGATTCAGGGGGTTTAGTGTTTCTGTGGAGTCTGACATATCCATACAACATGACCTTCAATTCTGATTTTAAGGTATATATAGAAAAATAATGGTTACATAAGTCTCTCCTTATGTTCCCTTGAATAAAATTCAGTTCCCCGGATATAACCTTCAAATTGTGGTACATCATGATCTATCATTGGATGCCTCCACATAGACGACCAACCATGATCCCAATATGAGGCCATGAGGACAGCCCACCTTGTGATGATGCATCCATTCAAGGATCAAATATGGAGATTTCCCAACTGTGTGGTGCACCAGTGATACCATAACCTGATGCTCAACATATACTGCTAAGAGTTCCGACAGAGGATGTGCATAGACTCAGTGCCCAGAACAACTTTCAGAGACAATAAACACCCAAGTTCAAGGGAGAGATAGGTCCTCAGGTGGCTGAGGACTGGCTGGAGGTCGTGACATGGGCCTTCCACTTAGTGAGGACACCACCTAACAAGATGGTGATCTTGGTAGTGAGACTTCTACAGGAATTGATAGGAAGATGGTGGAGCCTGAAACAAGACACACGATGAAGCAACCCTCACCTGGGAAGACTTCTAGTGGATTTTGTAGGAGGAGTTTTACTCCGGACCTTGTGCTCTGTACATATTCAAGATATTATTCACCTACATCAATGAAGCATGATAGAGACTGAGTAATCAGTGATGTTCACTGTGCTATCTTGCTACATGAAAGATATGGTACAAGACCCTTTCTTTAGAGCGATATGATATGAAGTAGGGAATTAGGCAGGATATCAGAGCGTCAGTGTTGTCTCTTAGCATACCAACTGAGGAAGGGGTATCATAGTGGGCCCTTCTATATTGGAACTTCATTGAAGAGTATTTTACCAAAACTATTTCTACCAGTAGACCCTCTGTGGTAGAGTGTTCGGAAGGTATCATACAATAGATGTGAGGTCCCAAGCGGATTAAATCTTTTAGAAGACGGCCCCATTAAATAGGGTTGGTAGTGTTGGGCTCCATGACTAGAGGGAGTCAGCTAGGAACCAAGATTTTCTTCTCGTGCAGTAGGCAAGGACACATGGAATGCGACATCCCAACCCACCTTATAGATGACCAGCATACGGTCGAGGGTCCATCGAAGTAGAGGCAATGGTTCAAGTGGGGAGGTCCATAGGGTGTCAAATGTGGCAGGGGAGCATTCTAAGAATCAGGCAGGGGGAAATGGTTTGAGGTGTTACTACCACCACCCCTAGGTGGTCCACCCTAACCTAAGAGAGTAGGCGAACTGAGGTGATCACAATGTCAGGCAGCAGAGTATTATGGTCACGACACTCCAGAGATGATCCAAGGTATGATCTATATCTTCTCCACCCTACCTTCAGTTCTTATAGGTACAACTGCAAGTCACTATATCGTTTCAATGACTTTCATTTGGAGCTCGGAGATTTCGATGGAGCTGTTGACTTAATTTTATGGATAGAAAATCTTACAAGATGGGATTCTATTATTATACACAAGTTTCAATAGTGTGAGATTACTATAGGAGGTGATAGCTTTGGTTGGGATCTTCTAGTAGCGGCATCGAGTCCTTATGACGTCATCATGGGTATGGACTATTTATCCAATGTCAATGCCCAAATTGACTATTTTCAGCATACAATGCGGTGTTTCTGTAAGGATGGGACCAATTTTTCCTTCACTGACAAGAAGGAAACCCTTGCAGTATAGGGAAAACTTTCTTGGAGGAGGGTGCAGCTGATCACTCACCAGTCATCTAGCATCACCTGTGGTACAGTGAATGAGAGAAGTCCACGATTTCATGTAGTGGTGGACAAGTACGATGATGTTTTTTTGAGTATTTTCTAGGACTACATCCTCATATAGAGGTAGAATTTTCATCGAACTGTACCCCATGACGAATCCAATATCCACACCGACATATCGGATGTCTCCCGTAGAGCATCATGAGTTGTGGTTATAGTTGGAGGTCATAAACAAGAACGGGTTTTTAGGGCCCAGTGTTTCACCATGGATAGCCCTAGTGATTTTTTCAAAGAAGGCATATAGGATTTTGAGGTTTTTCTTGGACTTTCGGCACGAGAAATAGGTCACCATGAAGAACAAGAATCCGCTACCAAGAATCGATGGACTCATCAACTATCTGATGGGGGGAAATAACTTCTCAAAGATAGACCTCATATTAGGCTATCAAAAACCTTGGGTATGCGATGAGGATGTATAGAAGATAGGCTTCAGGTGAGGGTATGGCCACTACGAGTTCTCGGGGATGCTTTTCGGCAACCGAATTCCCTAAAAGTGTTCATGGGCCTCATGAATAGGATCATACAGCCTTACCTATACTGGTTCATTTTGGACCTCATTAATGATATCACGGTGTACATAGAGTCGGAGGAGGAATACACTACACCACTAAGGATAGTCCCAGATAAACTCTAAGAGCACCAGCATTATGGTAAGCTATCGAAGTTTCAATTTAGGATTCGAGAAATCCACTTTCTAGGACATGTCATCTCAAAGGTTCGAGTTTTAGTGGATCCGTAGAAGATAGAGGTGGTTCTTTCTTGGGCGCCACCCAGAAGCGTGGCTGAGGTGAGGTGATTTTTGTTGTTGGCTGGTTACCATTGGATGTTCGTGACCAACTTTTCCAGGTGTGTAGTACTCATATCGGCTTTCAAATGGATACGAAAGCCCTTCGTGTGGATAGAGAAATGGCAGAAGAGTTTCCAAGATCTAAAGGGAAGACTAATTAGTGCCTCCATCTTGAGACTACTAGAGGAGGGAGTTGGGTACGTTGTTTAATACAATGCATCGGGGACAAGAATCAGTTATGTCCTAATGTAGATGATATAATTGATCACCTACGGCTCACGATTGTTGTGACAACATGAGCAGAACTACGTGACCCTTAACCAGGAGTTAGAAGTAATATTCCTTGCCTCGAAGGTGTGGTGGCACTACTGGATGGTTGAACGGTTTATGGATTAATCTGACCAAATGAGTCTAATGTATATCTTCTCCTAGAAGGACATGAACCCAAGACATTGGGGATGAATTTTGTTCCTCCAGGGATATGACTATGAGATAGTCTATACTCTTAGAAAGTGAAACATGTTGGCAGGCATGCTCAGAAGGACATATTTTTAGCTACTGAGTGAGGTGACATAGTATATGGTCGTGATAAAGATAACCTTCATGGATGATGTTAAAGCTACTTAAATTTAGTAGAAGTTTGTTTCTCCCCACTCTTAGAGTGAGTCCGGTGTACAACTCGTGGATGTTGACTGTGAGTAACAATATGCTCAGCTATCTTCAGGACTAAATCCTGATATAATTTTCATAGGTGGGGAGCATGTCATTCTTTTCAAAGGGCACACTGTAGTGCCAGTGACATTGCAAGAGGAGTTTTTGGGGGAGTTCCATACACCCCCTTTGGAGGAATATCCTTGAGTGGTGAAGTTGTACCATGACTTTAGATGTTAGTACTTGTGGCCACAAACGTAGAAAGTGGTGGCTGAGTTCATTTCACGATGCCTCACTTGTCTACATGTGAAGGTTAGGAATTTAGGTTCTAGTAGGCTTGGCCCAACCACACAAGGTACGAAAGTGGAAATGGGACAGAATCTAAATGGAATTTGTGATGGGGTTACCACATACTTCTAGGGGCCACGATTCTATCTGGGTGATCATTGACCGACTCACCAAGTCAGCTAACTTTCTACCCATCCAAGAGTATGGACCAATAGAGGGCTTGGGATGCCTCTACATCTAAGAGATAATGTAGCTTTATGGGGTACATTGGATGACTTTATCAGATCGTGATATTCTCTTTACATCCCGACAATGGAGTGTATTACAAGAGGCGTTCGGGACACAACTGCACTTGAGAATAACATTTCACCCCTATAAGGATGGTCAAATGGATCATACCATACATACCATGGTGGATATTATACATGCTTTCATCGAAGATTTTGGTCACAGTTGGGAGGACCACTTTCCACTGGTGGGATTTTCATACAACAAAATCTATCACTCCACCATTGGCATGGAAAATTTGAGGCCTTGTACAGGTGGCCTTGCAGATCATCCATATGCTTAAAAGGCCTAGGGGTGTCAGCACTCATGGATCTGATGTTGGTATGGTCTACCATCGAGAAGTTACATATCATCGAGGAGTGATTTAGGACTACATAGAGCTGGCATAAGTCTTATTCAAACATGAGAAGGAGACCCTTGGAGTTTTATGAGGGATATCTTATATTCCATTTGGTATAACCATAATAAGGATTGCAGATTTTTTTTCCAGGGTGACAACCTAGCTATGATGTTCATCAGACCATTTTATATCTAGAAACGAGTTAGCGAGGTGGCGTACTACATAGACCTTCCCTGAAAGATGCAAAAGGAGCATGATTTATTCCATGTCTCATAGCTAAGGAGGTACATACATGATCCATATCACGTTATCAACTGGGGTGAGCTCGAAATTGAAGATGGGGTGACGTTTGTGGTGAACCCGGTGGAGGTAGAGGATCGACAGGAGCAAGTCCTACATGGGTGGTCAATTCCTCTAGTACGAGTTTGGTTTCATCGTGGGAATCTATAAGAGAGAACATGGTAGCAGGAGGCCCGGATTTGTGCTCAGTACCCCCATCGGTTTGATTGGTTTTCTTTTTGGAATTTAGGGATGAAAATCCCTATGATGGTGAGAATTTAATGTCTTCGAACATTCATGTAATTTTTGTTATATGGAATTATTTAGAAACTAAAAACTCTGACGACATGTTACTCCGATTCCCAGTGATCCCAGAATGAAATTTTGAACTTTTTTGTGGTACGCTCAGTAAAACTGCTAGTATTATTTTCTATTTGTTTAACTAGTTCTTGAATTAAAAATCTAAAGGCACTGTTGAACTCAGAATTCCGAGATTCTCCTATAAAAGACATAACTTCAACCGAAAAGGGTAAGACAGAAAAGTTAATTTTTTTTTGACATTTTTTGGTAAAATAATAAAATAACATTAATAAGTTATTTTATTTATATTTCACACTAATTGAGAGGTGGACAGTGATGTTGTGGTGCATCGATGAGTCGATGAGGAGGTGTAGTTAAGGAATACCGTTAATGGCTTGTGGTGAAAGCGTAACAACTACATTGTTTCATAAATGAAATAGCATAACAAAAAAATGTCTTTGTGTATTTATTTTTTTAAACTAACATGTTGGAGAGTGGGGGAATTAAACTATGAGGATTCTCTGATGAAACTACACTGAATTTTCTCTCCAACGAAGAATGAAAAATGATAACCAACATCAAACATCTTTGACGTAGCTAGCAAAACGGAGCCAGAAGTGACCAACATCATCGATTTCTTGAAACCTCGAGGTTGTAATGTTGTGAAAACAAATGTCAAATAGGTAGGGGTTGTTTTATTTATTTGTTCTTACACGTTGTTATCAGGAAATTATAATTTCATATCAACCCACAAACATTTTGATCCAAAAATTTTGCGTTTTTGTAGGAGGGAAACATTATTTGGGGGATTCATTATCTGAGATTAGTTTATCCGTTTCTATGATTGAACATCTTTCCTGAGCCTCCCTAGTTTTAAAACATCTAATGTGGAGGGTGTAGTATTCGACGAACAAAGCCCTAGACCCCTTAGCATGTGTGCTCCTTGTGAACAGATTGTCCCAAATTTTAGCAAGGTGCGTCTGAGAGCATTGTGGTGGTAGAGGTTACTTGAGTGTCCTGTAGGCATAGATAGATCAAAAGATGGACCACTGGATCAACTTTGGTGGCCCACATAAGGTGCATCTGGTGCGGAAACACTGTCTTGGTGGTGGCGATCGACCAACACTGGCCTTGAGGTGGGGGAGGCACCAATAGGGGTCATGGCAGAGATGGACTGCAACATCCTAGGTAAATAAAGAATAAAACATTTTCATATTTATAAATATTTGTGAATTAAATATTAATTTTACTTTAAAGGGGGTTCTATGTTCGATAGCATACCCGATACGCAACAATGAGTTTCTTTGAAATCTTATGTTTCCCACTAGTAATATAATAATATTTTTTAAAATGGTAGTCAACACGTAGCCGTTGTATTGGAGGGAATGAATAGAAATAACTAAAATATGATCATATATGTTTTTTAAATGTTGTTACATTTATCCAATTAAAGATAAAGGATTAAAATAAGTAAAGAATTCAATTTTTGGCATAGATACTCTAATATTCACCAAAAGGTCGTACTATCACCTTTTGATGGAGAACCCTCTTTGAATATAGTTTTGGTCACTCTTATACATTCTATTGTACCAAATAAAACTCTTCCTTATAATCGGGACATCAAAATTTACTTTTGGTAAATTTTTGGTATTTTTCCGATAAAGTTAATTTTTTTTAATGAATAGTGAAAAAATGTTGTATTTTAATTCAAAACCTCTTTTTAATATAATTTATTTATATGGTTATATTATCTTTTGAATTAGTCTTAAATTTAAATTAGAATATATTTTTACCATTTAATCCAATAGTGGTCGTTGGAATTAATTTCACTTTGAAATTGGACTTAAACTAGTGTCAATCTTTTGATATATATTGTTTCATAAAAACACGCTATTTGTTCAAACATAGGGAATTAATTATTAAATTAATTAATGTAACTTATATGTTATGAATTTTTTAAAATAGAAATCATTTTTGAATTCGTAATATCAAATATATCTTAGGGTGATGTTTTGGTATTTTTCTGAAAAACTTCAATTTTTGATGAATAGTGAAACCACTAAGTGGTACTTAAAAAAACTGATTTTTCGTTTAAGTGAAATTTTAGCACATCTATGTTTTGAATTGTTAAAATCTTAAATACATGGTTTTAATTAGAAAGTAAAATTTGGATCAATGGGATTAAAATAATTTTTTGGTGAATAGAAACTTTTAAGTTTATTAATCGCGATTAGAGGTAATTACTATAGTTTAAAAAATAATGTTTTAACGGTATGAAAGGACCTAGAAACATGTCCTACCCTTATTGGATGTGTCTTGTACGACCAAGAAAATCCATGGGTCAACTTGGGGACCCCATGGAGCCACATTGTTAGGAAAATTACATTAATAACTTTTTATTTAATGTTAAAATAAAAATGTCACAAACATGAAATGTTTTACTAAAACAATTTTTAAAATGGGTTATACAAGTCATAATTTTGACTATAAATATTAATTGTAAAGATAAAAATAATTCCTATATCATGATAGTTTTTTATAATTTTTAGACATTAAATAAATTAAATTATTTATGACACCATGATGATACAGCGATTACCTCATTATTTAACGATTTAAATAAAATGAAAAGATAATCTAAAATCTAAGACCTACACTTGTCAAAAACCAATTATATGGGTGTATTTCTAACCATAATCACCGTATACTCTAAATATATAATTTTGGGACCTTAGGTATACGAAAATATTTTTATAATAAAGTATCTTTTATTAACTTTTCAAGAGTGCCCCTCCTCTCCTCTTATAAAAGGCCCCCATCTCTACCACCTTACCCACACCTCTCAAGCGTTTGGTTCGGCCAAACCCTACCCATTTTGTCTCTCCACATCCCCTATCAATTATAGAAGCCTCACATTGGGAATAAGTATTTCCAAGTAATCCTTTGAGCTCAAATCAAAAAGGGTTACCCGATTTAATGGTAGTGCCTTCTCATGTGTTCTTATGTTTTATTTTCCTTCTCCAACCCCCAAAACTATTTTTATTCCTTTATTTTGTAAAAAAACAAGTATATTCAATATAAAAAGATGTTTTTATGAGAATTATTTGAGCTAAAAGTACACACACCTCCATCTAATGGTTGAAGTACATACTGTTTCTGTGGTTGGCGAATTTCTGCCTCACGAAATGATGATTGTTCAATCTTCTTTTAACACTTTTAATGGTGGACATTAAGATGTAAATATATTTATATATGATATATATTATGTTTATGTTTTCCTTATTGTTCTGTATTTTTCATTTGTGCCATACCTTTATGGTTTCCATTGTGGGTAAACACGATAATTTCATTTTAGGAAGTGTGGACTACCGCCCCCTCAAAACAATTTGATTCGTTAATGCCATATGTGGGATGTATAAAGAATGGAGTTAAGGTTATTATATATGATTTTATACATTAATTATAATATACCCTTATATCATTATTATTTCTCCCCATTAAGTACGAAATAGAAATGAAAGTAGCGTTCATCCGTACGTACGGCTTACCGTCTCCATGAACGGTGCATTTCATTTCTTACCTCCTAATGTTATGTACTATTATTAATACATGTATATGACGGATATATATGATATATATGATATAAAAATATTGAATATCATTCTGGATATAATGAACCTTTGACCACATAAACAACATGTAATTGTAAGAAGTCCATTTTTGACTTAAGTACCAAATATCGACAAAATGAACATTATTAAATTAAATGATTACAAAACTTTTATAAAATTGAAATAAGTTATATAAAAGGAATATTAAAATTGAAAAAGGTTATTATGCATGTAGAAATTAACTTTAGTTCAATATTCAGGAAATTAAATAGAAATCGAGTCACGTCGGACATGAGGTAAGGGGCTTCATCTCAATCTCCTTTCATTGAGGCATATTTTGTTTTTTACACAACATTATTTAATACGGTGTATAAACCCCTTTGACTTTTAATTTTATTCAAAAAGAATATTTTAATATGAATCGTTTTACTAAATGACAAAAAGGAATGTTTCTTTTAATGTACGCAGTGACAACAACAATTTCCACCACCGCTAGTTTTATTTGGTATTTGGATTCCTCAACAAGCTGTAATGTTTTCAAATTGAAATAAATACCATATAATATTTTATGTATCTTGGTATTGAAAAGGGTTTTTATAATGGATTTGTTATGTCAATATATTTAAGTGATATATTGTGATCAAAGTGTGGAAATGTTTTCTTTCCATTATATTTGTTTTATGTCATATGATTTTATAATGGTACTTGGACATTTGATGGGTGGTTACATGATAAACCATATGACGGGTGGTTCCGTGAATACCCGGACTGGTGGTTACGTTATAACCTCCAATGCATTGGGTATGGAAGTCTGCCGTATGGCTATTCCATTAAGTCATATGTGTGGAAGTCGACTGTATGGTTATTCCATTTAAGTATGTTTATGTCCCAAGTTACCTTTATATGTTATGTGTTCTTTATATGGGTTTTATGGTAATATTTTGGTTACAAAAGGGTAAGTAATTATATTTTATTCAGTGAAGAGTTTTTACTACTTTATAAAGGTGAAAAGTATTACTTTGATAAAGTATACATGGTTTACTTGTTGTTTTGAAAAACTAATAGTTTTCATTCTTTGTTTGTCCTTTACTGAGATTTTTATGCTCACCGCAAGTTTTTTTGAAATTTTTTTCACAGGACTTAATGTGGAAAAGGGTCATGGATGGGATCAAGGGAAAGTCATGCTATCTAAAAACATGGAACTAGACATGTTTCTTTTTAAGAGTTTTTATTTTTTGGAAACATAGTAGAAGTGTCTACTTTGTAATCTTTTGAGATGTAATAGTCATGTCGTAATTCTCTAAAACTCTAAACCTGAAAAGATCCTCAATGTGAATTATTCATTTAATTCAATATTAAGTATGGTTTAAGGCCGAGGCCTTATAGTTGGTATCAGAGGTCTGTTTAGAAAACATTAAAAGTTAGAAAATTGTTAAATTATAAGTTAATTTATGGTATGATTGAAATGATATATCATTTAAATATTACCATGTTGCTTCACCTAAGATATTTCTGTGTTCAGAATGGTTTTCCGCAGAGGAAACAAGGCAGCTATGTTGGGACGATATCAGGAGGAAGACAACCTTCCAAATCAGCAACCTGAGATGGTCAGAATTGGAACTGAATAGTTTTTTGCAGTGATGGCATAGTTGATTCAGGATATAAATGGTGGTGGTATCCATGCACGAGATCAGCCAGATCAACCACAGAGGAACATGTCAGTGGTGGAACATTTCATGAGGCAACATCCCCCATCATTCAGAGGATCATCTGACCCTGTGCTATCTAAAGGGTGGATTAAAGAACCGGAGAATATTTTTGATGTCATGGGTTGTTCAGAACATCAAAATGTTAGTCTTGTTGTTTACCGTTTTGATGGTGAAGCTGATCAGTGGTGGTCAATGGTAAAAAATATCAGGGATAGTGATGATATTGATGATCTTCACTAGGACGAATTCAAAGGTATGTTTCTTGAGAAATATTTTCCTAAGGTGGTTCGTCTTAGGATGGAAAAAAATTCCAATAATTGAGGCAGGAGGATGATTCAGTGGCTGCTTATGAAGAAAATTTCTCTCGACTGGCAAGGTATGCTCCAAACTTCATACGAGATCTTGATAGTAAAATCGACCATTTTTACTCAGGGTTAAAGCCAAGGTATTGAAGGGATTTAGTTTCTGGTGAGTTCAGAAGTTATGAAAAACCTGTTTGATGTGCAGAGAAGGTGGAAATGGAGTTTTCCGATGATCGGATGTTCTTTGAAAAACAATAGAATAAGAGGTCGAGTTTGAAGGAAAATGGGATTAATTCAACAAAGAAACAAGGAGGTAAGAAAACAAAATATACATCATGTGAGAAGTGTGGTTAAATGCATCCTGGAGAATGTTAATCCAAGTCTGGAAAGTGCTTTCAGTGTTGTAAGTCTAGTCATATTGCTCGTAACTGTAAGGAAGATGATCAAGAAGGAAATGAAAAGCCAGTGTTAAGATGTTTTAAGTGTAATGAAGTGGGTCATTATGAAAATTAGTGTCTAACAAAGAACTCAACCGGGGGAAAGCAACCAGCCTACAAGCTGAAAGGGGTGGTGAAATACTTTGCAACTACTTCATTAGATGTTGGGCCATCAAATGAAGTAGTATCAGGTACACTGTTTGTTTATTCAGATTATGTCAATGTGTTGTTTGATTTAGGGACTACATATTCATTCATTTCGGATAAGTTTTCTAATAAATTGAAAATTCCATCTCAAGATATGAATCCTGAACTTATGGTAAAAACACCCGGTGGAACGTTGAGAGAAAAAGGAATTATAAGAACCTTCTTATCCTTGTGTGTATAATGAATCTACCTGCAAACCTTATTATTTTGCCTCTAGTAGAGTTTGATGTTATTATGGGCATGGATTGACTTTCTGTTTATCATTCTAGGATTGACTGCAAAGCTAATGTGGTTTCTTTTCAGAAAGATTTTTAGTTTTTGTACAAGAATAAACCCTTGATTTTGATAACATATCAGGAAGTTGAAAAACTAGTAAAAGATGGAAATGAATGTTACCTTGCACATGTCGTTGAAAATAAAGTAACTATTTAGCTTAACGATGTGCCAGTGGTAAATGAGTATCTTGATTTTTTTCCTGATGAGTTTCCTGGTATTATTCATGATCGAGAAGTTAAATTTACTGTTGTCTTAGTTCCTAATTCTAATCCAATTTCAAAACCCCCTTATCTAATGGCTCAAGATGAGCTTTTAGAGATAAAGAACCAATTGCAGGTGTTATTAGATAAAGGTTTCATTTGACATAGCACATCACCATGGGGTGCTCCTGTCTTGTTTGTTAAAAAGAAAGATGGTTCAATGAGACTTTTCATTGATTATAGAGCCTTGAATAAACATTACTGTTATGAACAAGTATCATTTGCCTCATATTGATGATTTGTTTGATTATCTACAAGGAGCTCAGTATTTTTCGAAGATTGACCTGAGGACGGGGTACCATCAGTTGATGTAAAAGAAGAAAACGTTCCGAAGACTACGTTCCATACTAGATATGGCCATTATGAATTTGTAGTTATGAATTTTCGGTTATCCAATGCACCTGCTGTATTCATGGACCTTATGAATAGATTTTTCAATGAGTTCTTAGATATGTTTGTGGTTGTTTTCATTGATGATATTTTGGTGTTTTCTAAAATTAAAGAGGAGAATGAAAGTCATTTAAGGGTTATCTTGAAAACCTTAAAAGAAATGAAACTGTAGGGAAAATTCAGCAAGTGTGACTTTTGGTTACAAAAAATTTCTTTCCTTGGTCACATTGTTTCAAAAAACGACATAACTGTTGGTCCTTCTAAAAAAAGTTGTTGAATAATGTCCAAGACCCACAAATGTAACCGAGATCCATAATTTTCTTGATTTTCCAGGTTACTATCGAAGGTTTGTTGAAAATTATTCACAGTTATCTAGTCCAATGACTAAGCTAACTCGGAAGGGTGTTAAGTTTATCTGGAAAAAAGAATGTGATGATTGTTTTCAGGAGTTGAAATGAAGATTGGTGAACGCTCCAGCTTTGGAACATCCTTCTAGGAATGGCGAGTTTGTTATATACAGTGATGCTTCATTGAAGGGAATTGGTTGTCTTTTTATGCATAATGATCAAGTAATTGCATATGCTTCACATCAGTTAAAAACTCATGAGGTAAATTACCCTACACATGATTTGGAATTAGCTGTTGTTGTTTTCGCTTTAAAAATTTGGAGACATCATTTGTATGGAGTAGAGTGTGAAATATATACTGATCACAAAAGTTTAAAGTATATATTCACTCAGAATGAATTGAACATGAGACAGAGGAGATGACTAGAATTAATCAAGGATTATGATTGTACAATTTATTACCATTCAGGAAAAGAAAATAAAGTTGTTGATGCTTTGAGTCGAAAAAGTAATGCTTCATTTACCATGATACGTTTGGAACGAGATCCTTTGGTTTTTGATTTGATGAACTTTGTCATGGAAGTTGTTTGTGTAGGAAGTTCTTCTATTTTGTTTCAGGTGTCAGTGAGATCATCTCAATCAGACAGAATTAAGCAAGCGCAGAAGAAAGACAGTGGGTTGCAAAAAAAAGGTAGAGCTAGTTCAGAAGGGTAAGTTGCCTGAATTTAATATTGATAATGATTGTGTTTTGAGGTTTGGGAAGAGATTATGTGTTCCTGGTGATTCATAGTTGAAGAATGAGTTGTTATGTGAGGCTCATAGTTCCCCGTTTTCAGTTCATCCTGGCAGTACTAAGATGTACAGAGATCTGTGGGAGTATTACTAGTGGGATGGAATGAAAAGAGATATTACAGATTTTACTGTGAAGTGTTTGACTTGTCAATGGGTTAAAGTAGAGAAACATTTACCGAAATGGATGCTTCATCCTTTACCAGTGCCAGAGTGGAAATGGAAAAATATATCCATGGCCTTTTTTGTGGGATTACCGAAAACATCTCGAGGTAATAATGCAATCTGAGTTATTGTTGATCGCTTGACTAAATCTTCTCATTTCTTTCCTATTTGAGATACTTTCTCTCTAGATCAACTTTCTTGTTTGTGTCTTAATGATATCGTCAGGATGCACGGAGTTCCCCTATCTGTTGTATCAAATCATGATCCCAGGTTTACTACTAAATTTTGGAAGGGCCTTCAGAAGTCATTGGGTACTAAATTAAATTTTAGTATAGATTTTCATCCTCAGTCATATGGACAGTCAGAACGAACAATTCAGACATTGGAGGATATGCTACGTGCTTGTTCGATGGATTATCAGGGAAGTTGGGACCATCATCTTTCTTTGGTTGTATTTTCATATAATAACAGTTTTCATTCCAGTATACAGACGACACTGTTTGAGGCATTATATGGTAAATGGTGTCGAACTCCAGCTTTTTGGGATTAAGTGGGTGAAAGGAAGCTGATGGGACCATAATTGGTAGAAGAGATGGAAAAAAAAGTTTAGTTGATTCAGAAACACAAGAGAACAGCTCAGAGCAGGTAGAAATGTTATGCAGATAACCGGAGTAAGGATCTATCTTTCGAGGTAGGTGATAATGTTTTTCTCAAAGTTTCACCGTGTAAAAGTGTGATGCGATTTGGTAAGAAAGGAATGCTGAGTCCAAGGTTCATTAGACCATATCAAATTCTGGATAAAGTTGAATCAGTTGAATACAGAGTGACATTACCACCGAGTTTACCTCAGGTACAAAATGTTTTTCATGTTTCGATGTTGAGAAAGTATATTCCAGATCCATCTCATGTTTTGAGACCAGAGGTAGTTTATGAAAACCTTGCTTTTTTATTACAACATAAACATGCTTTATTAAATAAAACATCACTTTATACAACAAAGAAGATTGAGAGGTTTAGTGTCTTTGGGGATTATGATCATTACATAAAAACTTTAAGCTTGAAATACAACATCTTTATTGAAAACTTCCTTTACATTACCATTACATTCCTTCGACTTAGCATTGCATGGGATAACCTGAGGACATGCATAAGAAATGGGTGAGCTATAAAGCCCAGTAAGGGAGTACACATGGAATAAAATGAGGAGTACAATACATGTTAGGCAATAGGCATATCAATAGAGCATAATAAAAACATGAACATAAAGGCATGATAAAGCATGATAATCATAACATTGAAATGTGGCAACAACACTTAACATTGAATTAGCATGAGTCGAGGCTCATTGCACATGGAGCATGAGTAAACCCTCATTTCACATGAAGCACGAGTAAACCCTCATTGCACTTGAATTAGCATGAGTAAACACTCATTTCACATGACTTATCATGATACTATACTTTACCCAATGCATTGGAGCGCTATAAAGGGCGCACCCTTCTAAAACATCTCAATTCATGCATAAGTGTGCCACATGGATCATAAAACATGGATTCATAAAACATAATAATTTATTACACAATAAAGGAATGTGGAATTAATACATTAAACTTTATAATCAATAAGTAAATGTGCATAAAGTTGAATACCCTTGATGGAGAAATGGGCATGGTATTCACTACACAATGATATTGGCTTAGAAAATCGGTGTGATTTCGGCAGCGTAACAGCGTGACATAAGAATTCATAAAAATGGTTGATGAGAGAGAAAGGGGTTCCTCATCATATTTACATGCAATGGATAGTAAGGAGGTTATATAGATACAAGTCCCAACAATTGAAAAGGAATTTAGATTCATGATACAAAAGTATTGCTTGAATATAAAAGAGGAGAAAAAGTTCCTTTCGGAATTTTCGCATAGTAACAGGTGTACATGGGAGGCATTTAATGAGAGAGAAAGGGGTCTCCCATAATTCAAAAAATAAGAGGGAAGTATGGGAGAGGTTAGAAACCATACCCTAACATTCATAATTAAAATTAAAAGGGAAATACAACTTAAAAAAATTGACAAAAATGAGAAAGGAAGAAAAAAACCCTTACATGGAAGTGTGCTTCCAAAGGCTAGTGAGAAGCTTGTGAGAGGCTTCTTAGGAGCTTGGGGCACCTTGGGAGGATTCTAGAGAGAGTAGGGAAGAGGTTGGACGAACTCAAAGGGATTTTAGTGAGGAGGAAGTGGGAGCTTGTGTGGGTTTATATAGGAAAGGTGAGAGAATTCTTTATTATTTAGGTTTGGGACCCCTTATATTAAAAAAATCCAAACCACAAACCAACCCATGGTATTTTCCCATGAATTCTGGAAAAGGAAAGAGGAAAACAATATTTTACAAGTTCATGGTCGGAACGTATTAAAAAATTAGGGTTTCTTGTGTGGAGGTGAGTCAGACTCCCATGGAAATTAATTTAAAAAGGCAAAGTGTTGAATAAGTCTTGAGGGGTTCATTAATGCTTTGAAAAGTAATTAAAACAAACCCAAAACCTCATTATTTTAAATATAAAACATATATTGGCCGAACATAAGGATTATGTAATTTTATTACATCACCATTGGGTCATTATGATGTCATAAAACACATTATATATTTAAACGATATTTAATTTTTACCCAAAAATTTGACTGTCTCAGAAAATTATGAAAAATTCACCGTTGGATAATTTCGACATTCTGATTCCAAAAATAATATTTATTTTATCTAAATAATTTTCTAAATATGTGAATTTTCACTTTTAAAATAAAAACCGATATTTATAAAAAATTCACGGGTTTTGACAGAAATGGCTTTCAAACCTTAATAAAAAATTTTAATTACATCCTAAAAATTATATGATCATTTATATTTAATAAAAATTAATTTAATATTAATAATAATAATTTATTAAAGTATTATTTAATTCAAAAATCCCTTAATTTAATAAAATATAATTCTTAATTAAATAATAACAAAAAAACACCATTTGTACTTTAAAAACTATTACAATGTATAAAAAATGACTAGAAATTATATTCATTATTATATAAAAAAATAATGCACATGAATATAGTACTACTTATTTGTTACATAACCCCTTAAAATAGCCACATAAGACTTAAGTGTAAGGTGTGCGATGATGACAGACTCTTGTGGCGGCTCGGATAACATCGCTCGAGTGGTAATCTCTATCAACTTCCACTTTTCCGGTAGATGATCACGTTCGAGCTTGACATAATAAAGCTCAGTATGGGCTTGGTCAAGGGCAAAGCCCAAAGACGCCACCTCTTTTCTGAGCTCCAACAAATGGGCTTCGTATGGGGAAATTCTACTGGATGATGTCATCGCTTCCTTTTTCTGAGTAAAATTGGGTTCGTTAAAGCCATATATTTATACTACTCATGTGATCACTGTTCAATGGCTATAAAAGTAACGGTCACAAATCTTAACATAAAACCAAAGAAGTTGACATCTTATAAAAACGTTTTTCATAAATAAACATTTAACTGGATCAAGAGGGATTTTCCATTAATGAACCTTTGGGTCGTTAAAATATTCCCCCCTTAAGAAATTTCGCCCTCGAAATTTTCCTTTTCCCACACTAAAACAAATGTGGGTAACTCAGCTTCATCATATCCTCCGACTCCTAAGTCGCTTCTTCAAACTTGTGGTTTCTCCACAACACCTTGAGGAGGGGCATTGTCTTATTTCGTAGAACTTTTTCTCTACGATCTAAGACCTTCACTGGTTGCTCCTCATAAGAAAGATCGTCTTCTAATTGTACCACCTCAGAAGAGAGTACATATGAAGGGTCCAGTATGTAATTCCTTAAGAGGGATACATGGAATACGTCATGCACCTTGGCCATAGTAGGTGGAAGTGCTAGTCAGTAGGCCACAGCCCCAACACGATCAAGAAACTCGAAGGGGCCGATGTAACTTGGACTTTACTTCCCTTTCCTTCCAAACCTCATGACCTTATTCCACGGAGATATGTGTAAAAACAACATGTCTCTGACTTTGAACTCAAGGTCTTGTCGATGATTATCTGCATAACTCTTCTGTCGACTTTGGGCTACCTTGATATGCTGCTGAATGGTTTTCACCTTCTCCACCATTTCTTCGACCATTTATGGTCCAAGCAGCATACGTTCAACGACCTCATCCCAACATGTCGGTGTTCTACACCTTTTCCCATACAGGGATTCATATGGTTCCATTTGGATGCTCGAGTGGAAACTATTATTATAAGAGAACTCAACCAGAGGAAGATTTTGATCCCATCCTCCTTTAAAGTCCATTGAGCACGCTCTCAACATATCCTCAAGTGTTTGGATAGTCCGCTCGGATTGGCCATCGGTTTGAGGATGATAGGCCGTACTGAAGTTTAGTTCAGTATTCAGAGCATGCTGAAGACTCTTCCAAAACATAGAGGTAAATCTTGGATCTCGGTCAGACAGAATAGATAGTGGTACTCCATGCAACCGTACCACTTCACTGATATATATCTGTGCCAGTTGATCCAAAGAGAAATACTCTCGAATAGAAATGAAGTGTGCAGTCTTTGTAAGATGATCCACAACAACCCAAATTGCATTGTTGCCTTTGGATGTCCTTGGAAGTCTGGTGACAAAGTCCATGGTGATGTTCTCCCATTTCCATTCTGGTATGGGCAATGGTTGCATCATCCCATTAGACTTCTGCCTCTCTTCCTTCACTTGCTGACACACTAGGCACTTTGATGTATATTCAACAATCTCCTTCTTCATATTATCTCACCAAAAGTTTTCTCAGAGATCTCAATACATCTTTGTGCTCCCTGGGTGAATAGAGAAATTTGAACTATGTGCATCGTCCAAGAGTTCCTTCTTCAGCTCCAGACATGATGGAACACCTAGTATTTTCACAAACCGCACAGTTCCTTCTTCATTAACATTAAACTCTAAGGCTTTCCCCTTCTTGATAGCTTCCACTTTTTCTTGGATTCTCTCATCATCCTTTTGAGCATCCTTTAATTTCCAAAAGAGATGGTTGGGCAATCATTTGTGAAAGATTTGATGATGTTCCCTTCTTTATGATTCTCATGTCCATGTTCATCAAGTCTTAGAAGATTGGATCCTTCTCAATTCTCAACATTGATTGAATCGATGGATCCTTTCTACTTAGGGAATCCGCCACCTTGTTCGCCTTCCCAGGGTGGTAATGTATTGAATAGTCATAATCCTTGATGAGCTCTATTCATCTTTTCTGGCGCATATTATTCTCTTTCTGTGTGAATATATATTTAAGACTCTTGTGGTCAGTATATATCTCACATTTCTCTCCATAGAGATAATGCCGCCAGATTTTTAAGGCAAAGATCACCGCCGCCAACTCTAGATCATGCATTGGATAGTTTCGCTCATGGATTTTCAACTACCTTGAAGCATAGGATATCACTTTATCATTCTGCATTAGCACACATCCTAAGCCCTTCTTTGAGGCATCACTGAATACCACAAAAAGTTCCCCACTTGTGGGTAAAGTGAGCATGGGTGCAGTGATAAGCCTCCTTTTCAACTCCTTGAATCTTTCTTCGCATTCATCACTCCAAGAAAACTTTACTCCCTTTCGAGTTAGCTTGGTAAGAGGGTTATACAATCGTGAGAAATTTCTCACAAATCGTCGATAATATCCAGCTAACCCCAAGAAGCTACGGATATCAGTTACTGATGTTGGCCTCGGCCATCCCTCAATTGAATCTGTTTTGGAGGGGTCCATAGATATCCCATTGCTTGTGATGATATGGCCCAAGAATGAAACCTCCTTCAACCAGAACTCACACTTGCTGTACTTGGCATAGATCTTCTCCTTGCGCAAAGTCTCTAGTAAAGTTTTTAAATGCTCCTCATGGTCCTCCTTGGTTTTGGAGTATATTAGAATATCATCTATAAAGACTACAAAAAATTTGTCAATGTAATCTCTAAAGACTCTATTCATCAAGTCCATGAATATTGCTAGAGCATTGGTGAGTCTGAAAGGCATTACTATGAATTCATAGTGCCCGTACCTTGTACGAAAAGCAGTCTTGGGGATATCTTCCTTCTTCACCCTTACTTGATAATATCCCGACTGTAAGTCCACCTTGGAGAAGTATTGTGCTCCACGCAGCTGATCAAACAAGTCATCGATTCATGGGAGAGGATACTTGTTCTTTATCGTGATTTTGTTATGTTCACGATAATCGATGGAAATCCGCATTGACCCATCCTTCTTCTTGACGAAGAGGACTGGTGCACCCCATGGTGATGCACTTGGGCGTATAAACCCTCTATCCAGATTCTCCTGTAGTTGTTTCATCAGCTCTTCATGCTCAACAACATCCATTCTATATGGAGTCTTGGATATTGGTAGCGCCCCAGGTATAAGTTCAATTGAGAACTCAACATCTCTTCATGGAGGAAGACCAGGAACTTCCTCAGGAAAAACTTCAGCAAATTCCCTCACAATAGGCATTTACTCAAGGGAGGTTTCTTCCATGGACTGAATCATCTGAGCCAGATATGCATGCTCATAGGGCAGTAATATCCATGCTTGAGATGATGGACTTAAAGGAGATTCATCTTCCTCCTGACAATTGTAAAGAATCGGGGGTCGATTCTCCATATGGAGTTTGATTTCCCTCTCCCGACAATTTATGTTGGCTCTATATAAGGAAAGCCAATCCATGCCGAGAATTGAATCAAATTCCACCAAAGGGAGTATGACGAGGTTCGCCGGGAAATTCAATCCATAGATTATAACAGGGGAGGACTTATATTCATGGGATGCAATGATTGCCCCATTTTCCGTACTCACCGACATCTGTACTTCCAGGATTTTGGTGGTGCTGGGATTGTTCTACTAAACATTCGAGATATAAAAGAATGCGTAGAACCTGAATCAAAAAGTACGTTCTCTATTCTTGAATGAATATCTAGTGTACCCGTCACCACTTCGTTGTCGGGGTTTACTTCGGCAGAAGTGATGGAAAAATCTCTTCCTTGCTGTCTTGGAGGTTGTTGGTTGCCTCCGATAACCCTTGGATTAGGGAACTGATTTGCAAAATAACCTGGTTCTTTGCATTTGTATCATTGAACAACGTGTTGAGGTTCGAATGGAGCGTTCCTCTCCTCTATCGCATCCGCGGGTCCTTCTAGCCGACAGTTAATAGCTAGGTGCCCTTCTCTTCCACACCTAAAGCATTTTCTCGTCCCCTTAAGGCAATTTCCAGGGTGCTTCTTTCCGCACTTTTGGCAAGTGGGGTGCTGGAACTTCTTATCGCCATTGGATTTATCCATCGGACCACCAGAATTGAAGTCCACCTTACGCTTCTTTTCCCCATGATACCCCTGTGATTCTCCGATCTCCCTTTCAACCTTGAGGGCACATCGGACAATTTCCACATAACTGTCGAAGTCACGGATCGCTAATGCTTTCCAAAAACTAGGTTTCATCCCACAAAAGAAGCAGTCAACCTTGCATTCGGGGGTAACGAAAAAGCCGGAAGCGTATCGTAAAAGCCTTGTGAAGTTTTCCTCGTACGCTCCCACAAATTCTTCATCTTCTTGTTTGAGGGAAAGGAAGTCTCTTTCCATCTTAAGACAGAGAGTGCGTGGAAAATATTTATCGAAAAACATCTTCCGGAATTCCTTCCATTCCAAAGCCTCGATCTCCTCCTCAGGCTTCGTATTTTTGATCAACGTCCACCATTGATCAGCTTAACCCTCCATACGATAAGCCGCCAGGAGAAACTTCTCTTGTTCAGAGGATTGGAGGATGGATAATATCTTTTCAATGGAATTGATCTATTGTTCAGCGATCGTGGGATTGGATGATCCACTAAAAGTATGAGTCCTTTGTCTCATGAATCTTTCAATAGAGACTTGTTCTTTCTTAGGGGGGGGGGGGTTGAACGTTCCTCTTGACCCGTGTTTCTATTCAAAACTTGATTTAGCTGAGAGAGAAGTGTGACAATGTTCGCGATTCCTGCTCCCATTGGATTGGGCATCTCATTAGTACAATCATCACACTGATCTTCACAACGGTTGTTAGCTCGAGTCCTCCTATTACTGGCCATTGGCTGGAATAAAAGAAAAGTTAGGGGTAACACATAAAGGGTAATCCGGAGACAAAAGTTGATGAATTATAAATAAACGTTAATCTCTTTAACTCATGAGTCTATAGGATTCAATCCAGGCTTTTCATGATCTACCTTCTAACTTATATTCTTAGGGGAATTTTTCCCTTAATAAGGGTTCATACTAAGATTGTGAATTTATCAAAACATATCCCCCGAGAGTGTCATAACCAAGAGTGCAGCAAGGCCCGTTGTCGTGCACTAGTTCCCATTCGAGTCTAGCTCAAAGCGGTGTTTTCGGGTTTTACCCCTAGGATACATCTGTGCCAGAGCCGCCTCTACCTTCTCGTATCCAGAAAGGGATGTATTTGTTGGATAAACCACTTACTTAGTATTTAACAAAACTTAGGGATGTTTTTATTATACTTATTCTTGTATCTAAGGATTTACTAGGGTTTCCTAATCCCAAAAATAACTAAACCTATCCTTTGATACCAACTATGACAACCCTTATTTTTTATTACAACTCAAACATGCTTTATTACATAAAACTTCACTTGATAAAACAAATAAGATAGAGAGGTTTAGTGTCTTTGGGGCTTAGGATCATTACATAAAAACATTAAGCTTGAAATACAACATCTTTTTTGAAAACTTCCTTTACATTACCACTACATTCCTTCGTACTTAGCATTGCATGGGATAACCTGAGAACATGCATAAGAAAAGGGTGAGCTATAAAGCTCAGTAAGGGAGTACACATGGAATAACATGAGGATTACAATACATGTTAGGCAATAGGCATATAAATAGAGCATAAGAGAATCATGAACATAAATGCATTATAAAGCATGATAATCATAACATGGAAATGTGGCAACAACACTTAACATTGAATTAGCATGAGCCGAGGCTCATTGCACATGGAGCATGAGTAAACCCTCATTGCACATGAAGCACGAGTAAACCCTCGTTTCACTTGAATTAGCATGAGTCAACACTCATTGCACATGACGTATCATGATTCTATACTTTACCCAATGCATTGGAGCGCTATAAAGGGCACACCCTTCTTAAACATTTCATTTCATGCATAAGTGTGCCACATGGATCATAAAACATTGATTCATAAAACATAATAATTTATTCCACGATAAAGGAATGTGTAATTAATACATGAAACTTTAAAATCAATAAGTAAATGTGCATAAAGGTGAATACCCTTGATGGAGAAATGGGCCCGGTATTCACTACACAATGATATTGGCTTAGAAAATCGGTGTGATTTCGGCAGCGTAACGACGTGACATAAGAATTCATAAAAATAGTTGATGAGAGATAAAGGGGTTACTAATCATAATTACATGTAATGGACAGTAAGGAGGTCATATAGATACATGTCCCAACAATTGAAAAGGAATTTAGATTCATGATACAAAAGTATTGCTTGAAAATAAAAGTGGAGAAAAAAGTTCCTTTCGGAATTTTCGCATAGTAACCGGTGTACATGGGAGGCATTTAATGAGAGAGAAAGGGGTCTCCCATAATTCAAAAAATAAGAGGGAAGTATGGCAGAGGTGTGAAACCATACCCCAACATTCATAATTGAAATTAAAATGGCAATACAACTTAATGAAAATTGACAAAAATGAGAAAGGAAGAAAAAAACCCTTACTTGGAAGTGTGCTTCCAAAGGCTAGAGAGAGGCTTCTTGGGAACTTGGGGCACCTTGGGAGGATTATAGAGAGAGTAGGTCAGAGGTTGGATGAACTCCAAGGTATTTTAGTGAGGAGGAAGCGGGAGCTTGGGTGGGTTTATATAGGAAAGGTCAGAGAATTCTTTATTATTTAGGTTTGGGACCCCTTATATTAAAATAATCCAAACCACAAACCATCCCATGGTATTTGCCAATGGTTTCTGGAAAAGGAAAGAGGAAAAAAATATTTTACAAGGCCAAGGTCCGAACTTATTAAAAAATTAGGGTTGATTATGTGGAGGTGAGTCACAATCCCATGGAAATTAATTTAAAAAGGCAAAGTGTTGAATAAGTATTGAGGGGTTCATTAATGCTTTGAAAAGTAAGTCAAACAAACCCAAAACCTCATTATTTTAATGATAAAACATATATTGTCCGAACATAAGTATTGTTGTATTTTATTACATCACCATTGGGTAATTATGATGTCATAAAACACATTATATATTTAAACGGTATTTAATTTTTACCCAAAAATTTGATGGTCTTAGAAAATTATGAAAAATTCACCGTTGGATAATTTCGACATTCTGATTCCAAAAATAATATTTATTTTATCTAAATAATTTTATAAATATGTGAATTTTCACTTTTAAAATAAAAACCGATATTCATAAAAAATTCACGGGTTTTGACAGAAATGGCTTTCAAACCTTAATAAAAAATTTTAATTGCATTCATAAAATTATAAGATCATTTATATTTAATAAAAATTAAATTAATATTAATCATAATATATTATTAAAATAATATTTAATTCAAAAATCCCTTAATTTAATAAAATATAATTCTTAATTAAATAATAACCAAAAAACACCATTTGTACTTTAAAAACTATTATAATGTATCAAAAATGACTAGAAATTATATTCATTATTATATTCAAAAATAAAGCACATGAACATATTACTACTTATTTGTTACATAACCCCTTAAAATAGCTGCATAAGACCTAAGGATAAGGTGTGCGATGGTGACAGACTCTTGGGGCGGCTCGGATAATATTGCTCGAGTGGTAATCTCTATCAACTTCCACTTTTCCCATAGATGATCACGTTTGAGCTTGACATAATGAAGCTCATCTTGGGCTTGGTCAAGGGCGAATCCCAAAGACACCACCACTTTTCTGAGCTCCGACAAATGAGCTTCGTATGGGGCAATTCTAAAGGATGAGGCCATCGCTTCCTTTGTCTGAGTAAAATTGGGTTCGTTAAAGCCATATATTTATACTGCTCATGTGATCACTGTTCAATGGCTATAAAAGTAACGGTCACAAATCTTAACATAAAACCAAACAAGTTGACATCTTATAAAAACTTTTTTCGTAAAGAAACATTTAACTCGATCAAGAGGGATTTTCTATTAATGAAACTTTGGGTCGTTACACAGTTCAGTTGGAAGATAATCTCTCTTATAAAGAACAACTAGTCCAGATTCTTGACCATAGAGAGAAAGTGTTGCAGAATAAGGTAATTCACCAGGAAAATGTTTTTTGGAAAAACCATATGTTTGAAGAGGCAACATGGGAATCTGAAAATGCTATGAGGGATAAATGCCCCCACTTATTTTGATAAGTAAATAAAATTGTGAAGATGCAATTCCCAAAGGGGGGGAAGGATATATCATCCTAGGTAAATAAAGAATAATTCATTTTCATATTTATTAATATTTTAGAATTAAATATTAATTTAACTTTAAAGGGGTTTCTATGTTTGATAGCGTACCTGATACGCAACAATGAGTTTCTTTGAAATCTTAGGTTGCCCACTAGTAATATAATAATATTTTTTTAAATGGTAGTAAACATGTAGCTGTTGTATTGGTGAGAATTAATAGAAATAACTAAAATATGATTATATATGTTTTTAAATGTTTTTAAATTTATCCAATAAAATATAAAGGCTTAAAATAAGAAAAGAATTCGATTTTTGGCATAGATACTCTAATATTCACTAAAAGGTCATACTATCACCTTTTGATGGAGAACCCTCTTTAGATATAGTTTTGGTCACTCTTATACATTCTATTGGAACAAATAAAACTCTTCTTTAGAACCGGGAAATCAAAATTTACTTTGTGTAATTTTTTGGTATTTTTCCGATAAAGTTCAATTTTTAATGAATAGTGAAAACTGTTGTATTTTATTTCAAAACCTATTTTAATCTAATTTATTTATATGATTAGATTATCTTTTGAATTAGTTTGTAAGTGAAATTAGAATATATTTTTAACATTTAATCCAATAGTGGTCATTGAATTAATTTCACTTTGAAATTGGTCTTAAACTAGTGTCAATCTTTTGATATATATTGTTTCATAAAAACACTCTATTTGTTCTGAAAGCAGAAATTAATTATTAAATTAATTAATGTAAATTATATGTTTTTAATTTTTTAACATATACATCTTTTTTGAATTTGGAATATCAAATATATCTTAGGGTGAAGTTTTGGTATTTTTCTGAAAAACATCAATTTTTGATGAATAGTGATGCCACTAAGTGGTACTTAAAAAAACTGATTTTTCGTTTAAATGAAATTTTACAACCTCTGTGTTTTTAATTTGAAAATTCTGACATACATGGTTGTAATTAGTAAGTAAAATTTGGTTCAATGGGATTAAAATAATTTTTTGGTGATTAGTAACTTTTAAGTTTATTAATCGCGATTTGAGGTAATTAGTGTAGTTTAAGGTAAAAATAATGTATTAATGATATGAAATATCCTAGACACATGTCCTACCCTTATAGGATGTTTCATTTAAGACCAAGAAAATCCATGGGTCAACTTGGGGACCCTATGTAGCCACTTTTTTAGGAAAATTACATTAATAACTTTTTATTTAATTTTAAAATAAAAATGTCACAAACATAAGATGTTTTACTAAAACAATTTTAAAATGTGGTTATACAAGTCATAATTTTCACTATAAATATTCATTGGAAATCTAAAACAATTTCCTACAACATGATATATTTTTAATAATTTTAAGACATTAAATAAATTAAATTATTTATGACACCATGATGATGCAACGATTACCTCATTATTTAACGATTTAAATAAAATGAAAAGATAACGTAAAATATTAGACCTACACTTGTCAAAACCCTATTTTATGGGTGGTTTTCGAACCATTATCTCCTTATCCACTAAATATATAATTTTGGGACCTTTTTTATCCGAAAATAATTTTATAATAAACTATGTTTTCTTATCTTTCCAAGAGTTCCCCTCTTCTCCTCTTATAAAAGGCCCCCATCTCTACCACATTACCCACACCTCTCAAGCCTTTGGCTCGACCAAAACCTTCATATTTTGTCTCTCCACATCCCTCTGTCACTCCTAGAATCCTCACATTAGGAATAAGTCTTTCCAAGGAAGCCTTTGAGCTCAAATCAAAAAGAGTTACCCGATTTAAAGGTAGTGTCTCCTCTTGTGTTCTTATGTTTTATTTTGCTTCTCCAACCAACTAAACTCTTTTTATTCCTTTATTTTGTAACAACAACAGTATCTTCAATATTATAGGATGTCGTTATGAGATGTATTTGAGATATACTTATACACACCTCCGTCTAATGGTTAAAGAACATACTGTTTCTGTGGTTGTCGAATTTCTGCCTTACGAAATGATGATTGTTCAATCTTCTTTTAACACCGTTAATAGTGGCCATTAATATGTCACTATATTTATATATTATATATATTATGTTTATGTTTTCCTTATTCTTCTGTATTTTTCATTTTTTTCATACCTTTATGGTTTCCCTTGTGGGTAAACACGATAATTTAATTTTAGGAAGTGCGGACTACCGCCCCCTCAATGTGATTTGATTCGTTAATGCCATTTATGGGACGTATAATGAATTGACTTAATGTCATTATATATGATTTTATACTCGAATTATAATATACCCTTCTATCATTATGATTTCGTCCCATTAAATATGAAATAGAAATGAAAGTAGCCTTCATGCATACGTACGGCTTACCATCTCCATAAACAGTGCATTTAATTTCTTACCTATTAATGTTATGTACAATTATAAATACATGTATATACTGGATATATATGATATATATGATATAAAAATCATGAATATAATTCTGGATATAATGAACCTTTGACCACATAAACAACTTGTAATTTTAAGAAGTCCATTTTTGACTTAAGTACCAAATATTGACAAAATGAACTTTAATAAATTAAATAATTACATAATGTTTATAACATGGAAATAAGTTATATAAAAATAATAATAAACATGAAAAAGGTTTTTAGGCAATTAGAAATTAACTTTAGTTTATTATTCAGGGAATTAAAGAGCAATCGAGTCACGTCGAACACGAGGTAAGAGGCTTCATCTCAATCTCCTTTCTTTGAGGAATATTTTGTTTTATACACAACATTATTTTATATGGTGTAGAAACCCGTTTTACTATTAATTTTATTCAAAAAGAATCTTTTTATACGATGTGTTTTACTAAATGACAAAAATGAATGTTTCTTTTAACATATGAGGTGACAACGACCTTTTCCGCCGCCGTGAGTATTATTTGGTCTTTGGCTTCCTCAACAAGCCGTAATGTTTTTAAAATGAAATAAATACAATATACACTTTTATGTATCTTGGTATTGAAAATGGTATTTATAATGGATTTGTTATGTCAATTTATTTAAGTGATATATTGTGATAAATGTGTGGAAATGTTTTCATTCCATTATATTTGTTTTATTCCTTATGATTTTATAATGGTGCTTGGACATTTGACGGGTGGTTATGTGATAAACCATATGACGGGTGGTGATGTGAATACCGAGATGGGTGGTTACGTTATAACCTCCAATGTATTGGGTATGGAAGTCAGCCGTATGGCTATTCCGTTAAGTGTCATGTGTGGAAGTTGACCGAATGGTTATTCCATTTATGTATGTTTATGTCCCAAGTTACCTTTATATGTTATGTGTTCTTTATATGGGTTTTATGGTAATATTTTGGAAACAAAAGGATAAGTAATGATATTTTATTCAGTGAGTAGTTTTTACTACTTCATAAAGGTGAAAAGTATTTCATTGATATAGTATACATGGTTTACTTGTTGTTTTGAAAAACTAACAGTTTTCATTCTTTGTGTATCCCTTACTGAGCTTTTTATGCTCACCCCATGTTTTTTTGAAATATTTATCAGAGGACTTAATGTGGAATAGTGTCATGGATGGGATCAAGGGAAAGTCATGCTATCTAAAACATGTAACTAGACATGCTTCTTTTTAAGAGTATTTATTTTATGGAAACTTAGTAGAATTGTCTACTTTTTAATCTTTTGAGATGTAATAGTTATGTCCTAATTCTCTAAAACTCTAATCCTAAAAAGATCCTCAATGTGAATTATTCATTTAATTAAATTTTAAGTAAGGTTTAAGGCTAGGGCTTTATATGGCCGCTCTCCCTCACCATCCACACTAGAGGATGACAGTGATCTCGTCCGCTCACCATGTCGGCAGAAGACTGCAACCGTTTAGCTGCTATTTTTTTGGGGCGATGCTGCACCAGGCAGGCATCGCGGGGTGGAGTGGCCTACATCTGGGACACTTGGAAGAATTAGCATCGTAGTCGCTCGACCGTAGTGGGAGGGAGGCCCAACGACATCCTTCGGGGAAACAAAGAGCTAGACGCTACCGGATGCTGCCTCCTAGTCATGAGACACACCACCGGACCACCCTAGTGGGCTAGGAACCAGGCTTGTGGGCCAGAACCACACCTCTAGGGTGGACCCATGACCTTTAGGCTAGTCCGAACAAAACTGTGCCATCAGATGACCCGACGGGATCGACCCTTTGCCATATCTTGCCGAGTCAAGCGAGGTCGAATAGATCTGGCCCTCAGGCCAGATTGGAAAAAACCAACCCAAACTCAAGCCGGGTCATGTCGAGTCAATCAAATTAAACCGATGTACGTGGGATCCCTGGGCGATGTTGGTAGGTTCGGTCTGACTAGGTCGGACAACACCTAGACACAACCATCCCATGTTTAATAAAACCCTCATATCATGCAAACTGAGTGTTTGATTGACGAGTGTTTTGTGGCGTTGGGACCATCATGAAATGGTGGATCTTTTGGAATAACCTGATGAGACATTCATTGAAAATGAGATGTGATGATTGAATTGAGGAGAAATTATCCCAGGTGAGATATGTACATAACCCAATGGTAACCTGATACCAGAGGACTACATACTTGTGAATCTATATGGCTTGACAATGGCCTGATGGGTAGAGCATATGTGTGACTTTTTGGGACCATAATGGGAATCACTTCTATATGAATTTGTAGTCCCATGGTACAAGACAAGGAGGAGTACCTCACTTGTCAATGATTAGTTGGAAGCACTTATATGAGACTTTGCAGGCCTACGATATGCGATAAGGGAGTGTAACTAAGAAGACCAAGGTTAGTAGGAACATATTTTGGGTGAGTTGGAAGGCCCATTGTACTCTATAGAGGCGGTGTTTTCCAGCAGCTGATGTGTTTGATGATGTGACTGATGGTTCTTATACCACTACCCTAAATGTATACCTCTTGTGAGATGTCTTATGTTTTATGATTTACCTTGAGTATTGTTGTGTGGGACTTTCTTTTTTGTTTTAGAGTCTGTAATGATTACTTTGTTACTCAACCCTTCATGGGTTTCGACTGCACGTGTTGTGTCTAGTGCAGACAATCAATGTTTTGACAGATATTTTGGTGGACTAGGACCTTGAGGTTCTCAGAGAGATGGGACTGACAGACTCTAAAACAATGTAATTGGTGGCCTAGGACCTCTCAAGGCCTAGTAGTATCTTTTGGATACGATGTTCTACTTTGGATTCCAGTAGCTACACTACTCTTATGATCAACTGGGGTTTTCCATGGATGGCCATCTGAGTTTCTTTTTCGTGAACTTTTCTATTTTAAGTTCTTTTAATGGGTTTGTATTTGGGCCTAACTATATGAGTTGTACTTTTAATCATATTTTTTTAGTAATACATGTTTTATTTTTAGTGTGTGGGACTTGGTTGGGAATTTGTGTGCTTACCAGTTCCCTAGAAAATGCCTCGCACTTGTAGGTTGATGACTTCGGCGCTAGTCGCCAGCCCCTATCGTTCTAGAGGCGGGCTTGGGGTAGTCACAACATTGTCCCCAAGGGATGGGTTGTAAATTTTCTTTTCTCTATCCTAATAGATTGTTATCCAATTTTATCAAATGAAGATACTGTTTGAGGCACCAGTTCCTTTTGAATACATGGTTTAACCCCTTCAAATAAATGGATAATAATTCATCCATTGTATCATATAAAACTAGTTGTATACTATTCTATCCATAGAAATGTATCTTAATTATTTACATCACTTATTTCATACTATTAATTTATATGAATGAACATCAAATTACTATCAATTTTTTTCTCATGATGGAAGTATTTACCATCAAATTTCTCCTTAAAAGCATTCCATTTGATGAGTTATATATTTTATTCCTCCATATTATTTTAGAGTAATGACCTCCACTGATAGACATCATCTTTGAGGAAATACACATCTATTTTAACATTTTCCTTTTCAGTCCATACCAATTATAAAAAAATCTTTTACTAGGAATTAATCCATTTCTCATCTGTAATTGGATTAGTAGTCCCACTAATGTATTAGGGACTCTATCACATAATATGATCCAATATAGGAGAGTTTCATTGTGGAACAAGTATCTTTATATGTACATGGTTATGTGTCATAGCATGATTATGTTTTTATAATATTTCCATAACTTTATCAGTTCCAATACTACAAATACCAGTTTCTTTAGTAGAGAAACCTATACATTGTCGATGAGTATTGATAAATTATTTCATCATAGGGTAAATCTGTAATCAATGCGATGTACTGGATTAGATCCAAATATTATGAAACATGATGTATAATCCAAAAACTAGTGTGATACTTAAAATAATTTAAATTTTTTCATAGGTAATATTGTTATCCAAAACATTGTCTCATTGGGATGTTTTTCTATACTTATCCTAAATGTATACCATAGGGTTATGTTATTTAAAATATGTTTTCAAAATCTAGTTTCCATGTTTTCTACTAAACATTTGTTGAAACCAATTATAACATCCCAACCCCAAAGGTTCAGAGCTAGTGAATTACATTATTGAATTTACATTATTGCAAGGAATCAAATCACCAAGGAAAAAATTGTTTACTGTTATTGGGAAACTAGTTTACATACATGATATCTATAATACATTAGGTAAATAAAATAAACGATAACTAAAGTAAACAGTAAACAGCCTTGAACATCATTCCATGAATTAAACATCATATCTTTAGGAAATAGAAAAATATAAGGGTGAGTTAAAATTCATAGTAAGGATAAAATGCATCATAAGTACTCATGAGTTAATAAGAATAAACAAATTGGAATGGAAAATAACTCAACATACTTTTCATTTTAAAACCCAGATATGGAATAATCAATATAGAAATTTATATTACTGAATGATATTCTATAAAATCAATAATAAAAGAATAAAACCTAACCATGGATATTATAACTAATATAATAATCACATGGAATGTAAATAACTGAATCCATAGTGATGTAATGCATAAAAATGGATATATATAACATTCAGTCGAGGCTTGATTTTAAGAATCTAATAATCCAAAACCATATCTTGTTTGTCTTATGAAACCTACCAATGCATAAAGGGGATATAACAGGTCCCAACAATCACATAAAAAATCCAATTCAATCAATAATGTTGAAAAACAAATTTAATTAATCTATACCCTTTACCATCAGATATCCATATAGAATATACAATACATATTTTTCAATATTTTTCAACTACTCAAATAACTATCAACGTGATCACCATATGAAAAAATGGTACATGGTTTAGGAAATAATAAGTCCCATGATAAATTATATGTATATTTTATATAAATATAATCCCAAAAATAAATTATTATAATAATGTAATTGTTTCAAGATAAAGAGAACAACCACAAATGAAAGTGAGATTTCAAAGACAACTTTTACCACTTGGGTAATTTTCATATCAAACCCATTGGATTAGATAATTCAAATTTAAACATAAAATAAAATTAAGAATTAATTTATCTTGTTATTAAATTAGAAATGGTTTGAATATAAACCACATAAAAGAAATATGTAGTGAAAAAGATGTCTGACTCATGGAAGAAAAAGTGAGACATGAATCCCTTACTACTTCATAACGATTGGATTATAATCCCCATGAAAGAAATAATTTCAAATTAATCTAAAAATACCATTTGGATAAAGTTATTAATGATATAAAATACAATAGGCCGTGTATTTAAACCACTCAAAATAAATAAGTGGTGAAAATGGTGTATGCCTCATGGAATTAAAAGTGAAACAAGAATCCATTATTGTATGTCCGACTTGTCCCAGGTGTATTTATATTTCCTAATTAAACATAATTTATTAATTTTATTTATTTATATAGTCTTTCTATTTTAAAATTAATTTTTCTTCAGTTATTACAATTTTTTATATAACTAGACAATAATTTATTTTACGTTGGGTGCTTTGACCAAATTCAGTTCATGTGTCAAAACGACTTTGGTAGTTCAACTATGGATGAATGGGTCATAATAAAATAATCTTCATAATAATACTAATTAAATAATTATTATATTTACACAAAAATTGTACATTTATAACAAATCATTAAATGTGGTTCTGAAAAATGAAACAACATCACTATCTTGGAGATGATATGTTATATATACGCATGAATAACGTTCCCATTTTTCAATGATCATTATGGAATGAAGTTAAGTAACATTATATCATTAAGTAATTATAATTATATAATAAATTAAATTTTATTTAATAATATATACTTATATATATAATTTTAGTGATGTAAAAAGAATCACATCGCGCCGGGGAGGAGATAGTCCACATGCCCACGAACGATGTTATCACTTTTGTGTGTGTAAATGGGTAATAAAGAAATTGATATATTAATATCATGAAAGGTAATTATGTAATTCATATCATATATATATAATTTATGTGAAATATTTTTAATTTGACCCATCTACAATACATTGTATGTAATGTGTGAACGTATCACATCACTTTGAGGAGGCAATAGTCCACGCGTCCACAAACGATGTTATCGTATTAAATCAAACGAATACCTAAAGGTATGCATTATATAATAATTCAATAAGTATATAGAAAATAAAAATATAATACATATCATTTAAAAATAGGTCTTTTATCACATTTACCAACCACGAGGGGTGATGATGGAAAAATAAACAACATTGTTTCTCTAGGTGGTAGTTCACCGTAAAAGAACAGTAATTTCATTACATTTTTGACTGAAATTTTTATAGGTGTAGTTATAAAAATTTACATAAAAAACATTTGTACATTTAAGATACTTATTATATAAATATAGGCATGCAATATATATAATTTAAAGTACATGGAAATTAATAAAACATAAGTGTATGTTTGAAGAACGTTACATCTTTTAGGTTAACATCATTTGGATGGCACAAAAGAGATTCTTGAATGGATATTTTAACAAATTTATTACTATATATTTAGAGGAGGGAATTTTGAATCTTATTTTATCATATTTTGGATAATCCGATGTGGCTCAATAGTTGTTAGGAATGGGAGGAGTGAATGACTATTTATAATGGAGGAGGAGTTGAATTGTTGTAAATTCTAAAAGGTAAAAACTATTTAGAGGTATATTGTACCTCATACACTTAAAAAAGTAAATATAATTTTATAAATGAATTATGGTAAATAAAAACTCAAACCATACCAAAAAAGGTTTTTTTTTCATTTTTTCAATAGTCTATAAGTTTAATTATATTTGTCATTTTAGTTTTTACATAAGTACTTAGATTTTTTGACTGATGTAATTTAATCATTAAGGCTAAATTAAATTGATATTATTTATAAAATATAGAACCAATTATTTATAAATATTACACATTGTTTATTTAATAAAATCCCATGTGTATTGTAAATTAATTTTAATACAAGTTCATTTAACGCAAAAAAGCACATCCTTAATGCGAACCGTGCTAACAATGTTTTTGCTATCTAAGGGTCAATATGTTATTTATAATAGATAATTTGGTCCACCAATGTAATATATTGAAAATTTATTAACACTAAAAAATAATTTGGAAGATGGTATGATTTTTATTAATTTTAAATCATTTAATAAAATGTCATTGATTTTAAATAAAAATTAATATCAATGTTGACATTATTTATTTAATATTTTTTTTAAGATATCATAAAAATATTGGAATTAAATGATGTTTAATTAATACAATTTTAACATTATATATTCATATAAAAAATAATTGAATGCAATAACTCATTAAATCTACTTCTGCTCGAATGTTTTTTGTATCATTTATTTTATTTAATTATAATCTAAATAATTCATGTGTTAGTGTTTGTTAATAATTTAATGTAACTAATAAATATCTCAAATTAATGTTAAATTATCATGATAAAAAATAATTTTACTTTAGAAATAATTTTTAAGACTGAAAATATGTAGCTTATTCCATACTCTAAAGATTTATAAATGTTAAAGGTATGAAATATTTCCTTTTTGTTATTTTATTCACAGAACATATTATATAGGTCACATTCATTTAATAGTTTCCCACTAACATAGAAACTTATAACCTAGATGGTATGTGGTTTAACTATTGGAAGTTAAATGAATTTTGATAACTATCAAGATCATTTTGGCTCTTATGTTTATGGTTCTGTCTCTAGGTAATCTAAATTTTACCTTAATCACTATAATTTATATTAATCACATTCAATAATAATTTATTTCAAAAACTAGGATGATATTATTAGAATATAACAATTATATTTATTACTACCATATATGTAAATTTTATCAAATTAAATCCTCAAAAGTAGAAAAATTATGATTAATACTATTTCTATAGATATTGTTGGAAAGAGAGATTTTAAAATAGGAATGTACAAAAGTTAATTATATAATTATATCTAAATTAAATATAAAATAATTTTAATTAAATAATTATTATTAATAAATATATAATTAATCTATTTTTACTTAAAAAACTAAAATAAAATTTAACATTATTAATTATTTAGATGAAAACGTTGTTTTTTTAAAAAATGCAGTGTTTTCACTATTCATCAAAAATTGAATGTTCTAAAAAATATCCCTATGATAATTTTGGCTTTCTGAATTAAAAAATGAAGGCTGTTTTGAAAAATAAAATGTTTAAATGTTTAAAATTTTATTTCTAATATTGGTTCACCCTTAAAAGGAGGTAAATCTTTTTCTGGCATCTAATGCAAGCTAACATAGTTTTGAATGTAATGAAATCTTAATATGGTCTTTAATATATAGAAATATAGAAACAACAAAATAATTATTATAAAATAAAAATATTGTAATGTCTTAGGATGTTATGTATTCAATTATTCCATTATCTTATGATACTATGTTCTTTGTGTTAAACACCCTCATGATTACTCTTAATACTTTTCATTCATGATTTCATGTTATACATTTTACTCACATGTTATGTTTCTTTATCAAATTTATTCCCATACAAGAATTTTTTTCTACCCATATTTCTATTTATTTATTCGGTCATCTCATAAAATTTTAGGAGCTCAAATGGATTACAGATCTCATTATGGAGAACAAAATAAAAAAGTATCATTTTAGTCTCACTTTGATATATTATGAACCAAGTATTCCAAAGGCACTAGACCTCATGATCATTGGGTTATAAATAATAAATGATTATGTTAAAAATATTGTAATAATATTCGTTGATGTATTAGGTCACTATAGTTTCTATGATATTACTATTGAATATCATGATATGCCATTCCATGATTATCCTATTGTATTTGTACAGTTCTTTATGGATCAATATTTCCTTCATATATGTCCCAAGGATATCCCAAGGAACAATAATAGTATAGTGAGCCCTATTGTAGCACCCCAAACATTTTATGGTATGTTTCTCATAATAACATTGTATTCATTAGATAACTTATATTTCATGAAGCATTGTACCTCTTTGGAAAAAAACTGATTACTTAGAGGAGATATCCAAAACCTAACCCCTAAACATAAAATTTCCAGCTTTGTGATTCGAAATTTAAAAATCATACATACACGGTTTTGTTCTGGATGATATTTAGTGTTTGATAGAATTAACATAATTTTCGGTGAATAGTATCCTACCCTTATGAATAGTAACCGACCCTTATGAATAGTAACATACCCTTTTGAATAGTAACATACCATTATGAATAGTAATATGACTCTTATGAATTCTATCCATACCCTTGAGTGTATAAATGAATGTAGGCACCTTAAAAGTGAAGATGAATATTTTAACTTTTTATATTTTTCAATTAAATACTTATTTTTTTAAATATTTAACTAATAATATTTATAAAATTATTTTCAAAAAATGTTCTTCATTTTTGGATTCTACACATTGGAAAATGGTTAGGATAATGTTTTGTAATTTTTCTGATATACTGGAATTTTTGGTGAAGTGTAAACTACATTAATTTACCGTTTAAATATATTATAATTCAAATTAACTATTCCTTGCATAATGTGTGAGGAAAGCACCCAAATATCTAATTCACATGCATATATTACTATTATTGTTCATGGAATACTCACTATTGCTTGACATGAGTGGAAACAATAAATTAATGATTATAATATTAAAAAAACTTATCTCCCCTCAACTATATAAACCACCCCTCACCCCCTCTTCCACCCACACCACTCAAGCTTAATGCCTTGCCTAAATTCTTTTCAAATAGTTCCCTAACCTTCTCCCCCACGTCCAATACCTTCGGGTCTCACCAAAAGGCCTAAAACAAAGATCATAATGAGTTTCTCAATGACGAGTACTCAAGAGGTGAACCTTTCTTTCTTTTTATTTCAATTCCTTTTACATGTTCCATTATTTTGTTCTCTCTTCTAACCTCACATCATACAAATGCCATGATAATTCTAGTAATATAAATGTAAACTATTTTCATTTTTCTAATGGAATATTTCATCATAATCTATCTTTTTCCCATCCTTTTATAAAATAAATTCAAACACCGACTGAGATGTGTTAATTTATCACACTCAAGTAATACGGGTGTTAAATTTTCATTTCTGTCTTCAATATTGGTCATGAAAGATTTTAAATGGTTGAAACGTGTCATAATATTTTTATTTTATCTTGATTAATGTTCTTTAATCTTTTCACATTCATAATATGGAATAATAATACAAAACTAGTTTATTGTGCCCAAAACCACCAAGCCAAATCCAAGCATTTATTTTTAACTCATATAATGAGTCATAATCATGGTATATAACTTGAATAATTATACAATCATTTATATATCTCCAATGTCACTAATAATTTATATTAACAATTCTGTATGTCTGACCATATTTCAAACTAACATCCATTCATGAATACATGTAAACTGATAATGAAAACCGAAGAAGAAAATGTTACCAAAACAATAAAATTAAATCCCTTAAATCATCAAAAAGGCCATTAATGAACCTAACATGTTCATAAAATATCAATTAAATGTTGATGATGTTATTTAATATTTAATTAATGAATCTAAATTTGAATATTTATGTCGTTAAGAACAATCCAGAACACCTTCAAGCATAAGGTAAGGGATCCTCCCTCTTACTTTTGTTCAAGAATACCCCTTATGTTGTTCTATTTTAATTTTAATTCCTAATGATGGGGTATGTTTTATATCCTAACCATTCTTCCCTTATGACATATAAACAATGTTATACCCCTTTACCTCTCATTAATCCCTCACAAGAACACTCATTTCCATGACAAAATGTTTGTAAGGGGTTTTCTCATCTCACTTTCAATTCCGTGGTATTTCTATTTTTTGCCTCTTATTAATTATATGTGGTATAGTTTTACTACCATTTGAAGTATATTATCATGTTATATTTATATTTATTTTATTCTATGATTCATTTGGTGGTTATTAACTTTTGGTCATACGACTCAATTGATTACAATGTGGTAACCAGCTTTGTCTAAATTTTCCCTTCATCATGGATTGCATAGTATTGTGCACCTATTCTTTATTATGTGGTCTACCTAATTCCCATTTGAGATCACATTTAATTTGAAGTTATATTCTATTTAATAACCATTTTCTCATATCATTTATATGTTTATTGTCTAAGCCATATACCATTTTACTTATGGTATTTATTTTGAATGTTTTTTTGACTATGGAAATATTGATGAATCTGTATCCTATGTACTATACGTATATTGTAAAGTAAATTTTCCCTTGTGTTGAATCTATGTATAAAAAATTATTTGGAGGTAGAGTTGGGTGGGACCCACTACAACCCCTTGATGCATCGGTAGGTCTCATGAGACAAATTAGTTGGCGACAAACCCTTCGAGTTTGTTTCCAAAAATCAGATGGGTTTCTACCCAGAGAACTAAATTGTTTTTACTGTATTATGGTATCATTTCATAGATACATGACATCCTATTTATAATCATTCTTTAAATTCATTACCATTTATTACTATTAATGAGGTTTTCACTATGAAAAAATAAATGGATGCAGTTTCAATCTCAGTTTATTAATGGGGTGGGTTTTTTCATTTATTCATCACGCCATATTGGTTATGTCAAATTGTTTAGAATTAATTTTATTTTGATTCATGATTCTTCCATTTGTAACCCTTACTAAGCATTTGAGCTCACCCCATTAATTGTTTACCTTCAATAGGTGATGAAGTGAAGATCATTTATTGAGGTCTTATGGATACAGTCTTTAGTTTTTGTTATATATTGTATTTTGTAACTTTTTAAAATGTAATTTGAGTTAAATATACATATCTAGTTTCTTCAAGACTATTATAATGATCGTTCCTTCGAGATATTCATTAATTATAACCAAGCCAATGTACTTAGTAATATAACAGCTCTGGTTTAGAGGGATTGAGGCATTACAGTTGGTAACAGAGGAAGTTTAGTAGAAAACATGGAAACTAGAGTAGGAAATGTACAGTAGGGAACACAACCATATGGTAGTATTTGAGGATAAATGTACATGAACCTCATGGTCTTTTGGTAAGGAATATATAATGTGAATCTTTCTAGAAAATATATCACTGCCTAGATATGAGTAGCTAGAGGTGGATATGGCACAAATGTACCTAGAAGTGAAAGCTCTGACAATGAGTTTCAGGCTTGAATTGGGGTATCTTGGTACATGACATTGGTCCTTGATGCACTATTGGTTATGACACTCCTAGGGGATATTATTAGGATAATTCATGTTTTCATTACTATCCATTATGAAGTATTGAAATTTAAATTATTCCTCAATGAAACGTTTTTTTTGGATTATGGGATTATCCATGCGTAGGATCTCAATTTATACTAATTATTTTGTTAAATTAAGATTATATATTATGATTCATATCCTAATCTACTGTGTAGAATTATTTAGAAATGAAGTCTAATGGAAGAAGATGACTAAATACTCATGGGAAATGTTGGAATCTCCCCACTGAGCTAATCAACACAGTCAATGTTGGAAGAGATTAGATCATGAAAATATTGGGAAAACTTACTCAGGTTGTAACGAATAACCATTAAACACCTATGTTGGATTGTTTCTTGCAGAAAAATCCCCCATATTTCTGTGGGGATACTAATCTAGTGGTTTCTGAGTAGTGGATTATGTCCTTTGAAAATATATTCATGTTATTAAGATGGAATGAAAATAAAAAGGTAGTATTGGAAGTATATTGTCTCAAGGGTGACGCTGATCAATGGTGGTCCTTGATTTTGAATACCACAGAGGAAGAAAAATTGAAGATATGGAATGGGGTACATTTAAGGAAAAACTCTTCGAAAAGTACTTCCCTCCTGAGCAACGAACTAAAATGAAGAGGAAATTAAATTTCCTATCGAAAAAGGAAGAAGATAGTGTTGTAGAGTATGAGGCTACCTTCAAACTACTAGCAAGGTATTCCTTAGATTATGTATGTGACATCGGTAGACAAGATTGATCATTTCTTTGAAGGTCTTAATCCATGTCTTTGAAGGGAACTGAATTCTCAAAAAATTTCATCATATGATAAAATTGTATCACGTTCCATCAAAATAGAGAAGTAATTTTCTCATTCAAATTTGTTCAAGGGGGACCAAGATAAAAATTGGTTCTCTGATAACCAAGAGAAAGGTGAAGCACCAAATAAGAACAAAGGAAGGAATAAATTCTCATTATGTGAGAACTATGTAAAGAATCATCTCATGAAATTCAAGAAAGGAATGGGATTTTCCTATTAGTGTGGAAAAAGGGTCATATGTCTCATGAATTCAAGGGGAGGAAACAATTTGATGATATAAAATGGAACAATTGTATAGAGAGGGAACACTATGCAAAGGAGTGTCCTATGCGCCAAAGAAACATGCCTTAGAAAAAGCCAAGAGAGCAAGAGAGAGCTTATGAAATTACAACCATGAAAGTTGAAGTTCCTAATGATATGGTTTCATGTACTTTAACTGTTTCCTCAATATTTTCCAACACTTTATTTGATTCTGGGTCATCTTATTCATTTATATCTTCCCGGTTTTCCAAAAAAATTATAAATGTCCAATTTCAATTAATAAAGGATATATCAGTCAAAACTCCTAGGGGATGCATCATTGCAACAAAGGGATTTCAACTAGTCCCCCTTGTGGAACATAAATGTTATTTAGTTTCTAATCTTATCATAATACCAATGACTAACTTTGACATAATTCTCGGTATAAATTGACTGTCAAACTATGATGCGAAGATTTAATGTAATAAAATAGAAGTTACATTTTTTGAAAACGGTGTAGAGTCTCTAATTTTTAGAGTAGAGACCTCACCAATGAATTCTTACCTATATCCTCCCCTAGTATCTCTATTTAATGCAATTCATGGAGATGAAGTATGGAATCCCGCCTTTTTATTACATAACATTTCGTTACATAATAAAAATTTAACATATCAGAAGATGTTTTGGGTGTAGTTTCATGGAAATTAAGAACATAATACATGAAGGAATCATAAAAAATTATTATAATCAACTTGTAAGGATTCATCATAAGTTCATCCTTATTAAAATTACTACATCTAATATCCTAGAGACATACATCAATGGAAAGGGTGAGCGGAAGGCCCAGTATGGAAAACAAGGGAATCAGTTTACTTGTGAAATAAATAAGAACATGATAAAAAAATAAATACATGAGAAAATGAAGTAGAGGCATATCATAATGAAAAGAACTTGAAAAATAATGTAAATATGTGGCTATAACATGTAATTTATACATTCATGAACATATCACCAAGGTTTCTCCCCAAGGTGTCATAAAAATTACCAAGGGTATACACCAAGGTATGGTGAAACTTGTCATCTATAGAGATTAATTTTTTTACCCAATTCATTGGAGCGCTATTGTGGAGAACCCTTAATATGTATTTATTTTCATATGATCAACATATATAATAATAAAAAATTTCATAAATAACCCATAGAGTATAAAAGAAATGTGTTTCATTTCAAAATCGTGACGTTTTAAAAGTTCAAAAAAACTTGATCATTACCTCATTTATAACCCATGGAAAGGGAGTGAGGGTTATATGTATGTAAATTCCAGAATCAAATAGATCCATTTTATTTATTGATTAATACCCTTGTAAATGAAAATATATTTGGGTATTCTCATATATAATATAAGATAATTTTTTGAGAAAAAGAGAGAGATTTGAGACGAAGATTTCGCAGCATAACGACTACATAACAGGGTTTTAGAAAACATTAAAAAGAGTAGATACTAGGGTAAAAAACTCATAAATAACTTATAATACAGTATAAAAATAATAACATAGAGATAAGAAAAAGTTATGAAAATTTTAATGGCATACCACATGAAAAGAAAACTTGAGAGGAAATAGAAAATGCAATTTCTTTTACCAAAATTTCGATATCCTAACAACGTCACTTAAAAAATCTGAAAATACATTGATGAGATTGGAAGGGGTATCCCTTCATTTCGAGATAAAATGGAATGTAGTTGGGATATAGAAGAACAAAACCCCATATAATAAAATGGAAACTTGAAGGCATAACATAAATGAAGTCATGACTTAAAAGAGGAGGGTGAAAGGTTCCCTTACCTTGATGAGTAACTTTGAAAGCATGAAGGTTGTCACCATGGGAGGCTTGAGGGAACCTTGGGAGGATTTTTTGGGAGTTAAGGACCCCGGAACATAGATTATGAGGATTTTGGAATGAAATGATTGAGGTAATGGCTTGGTATTTATACCAAAAGTGAGGGAATAAATTCTTAATTTCCAAGGGACACCATCTAAGTGGTATTTGCAAAACTATGAGCTTGAACTAGGTGTTTTCCGATGGTATTGACCATTTGGAACACCTCATAACATATCATACTATTCACAAGTCTACCATATTATTTACATCATGATTACATCATAAATGATGTCATTAAACACCTGAAACTCAATACTGTATTTTAAATATTCACAGAAAATTGAACAATTTCAGAAAATTCCCAAAAACACACTCCAACCTAACATCGATGCTCTGAATTCAAAAACAAACATTATTTTACGAAAATAATTATATATATATTTTTAATTTAATTTTTAAATGAAATAATATTTTATTCAAAAAATAAAAACATTAAAACTATAACTCATTTTGTATCACCCAAAAAAAGTAATCAAGGTCCCATAAAATTATCATATGACTATAGTACAACAAAGTAACAATTTATGATTAAATATTAAAAAAATACATTTCCATTTTAAATTATTAATTTAATTATAAAATTGTAAATAAAATATTTGACATAAAAAAATATGAAAACATACACTATGATCATTTTTTCACTTTTAAGATTTCTAAATTGTGTTCATACATTTATGGGAGAATTTTCAATTTTTTTGGCCAATTTACTATTCATTACTATTCATAATGGTATATTACTATTCATACATTACTATTCACTAAAAATCAAGTTGATCTTATTAGACACTAAATTTCTTACTGATCACAATTATAAAAGACCAATTGTTTAAGATCATTTCACAAAAAAAGTTATATAATAATAAAATATTTTTATATTATTCATCAAATACAATTAATCATGTTGAAACATCTTAGAAAATTTCAAAAAATAAGTCCTAGGTTAATTTGGACATTTGGAATTCAAAAATGATGATTATTTAACCATAATAATTTTCTAAGTATGAGAAATTTGACTTTTAAATCTGAAAATTCTTAGTTATTAAAAATAATAAGGGATAGAAAATGAATAGGGAAATTGCATAGTGAAATTTATAACATAAAAAAAGTAAAATTATTTTATCATTTCATTTTAAAAATAGGCGTTTTAATCATACTTTTTAATTAAAATAATAATTATTCTATATACCTAAATTTTTTATATTAATTATATCATTTTTGAAAACTACAATTTGTGTCCGAAGTAATTTGATGTGCTTTTTTTGTAAAACATAGTAAAAAATTATTAGGAGAAAAGAGATACATAAAAAGAAGAGGTACATTGTTTGGGTCATTATATGAAGAGAACCCAATATCTATGGGTGTAGAACGAAATCGTAAAACTAATGATATGCATATAGTTCAATAATACATTTATTTATTTCCAGAGGATTTACCTTGACATTTTCTAGAGAGTGAAATTGTGTTTTCCATTGACTTAATTCCTGGTGCAAGACCTATATCAAGGACTCCCTCAAGAATGTCCATAATAAAATTAGTGGTGCTAAAGAAACAACTAGAGTAATTGAGTGAAAAATAAATTTATTCGGCCAAGTTTTTCTCCATGGGGAGCCCCTATCATCTTTGTCAAGAAGAAAGATGGATCCATGAAGATATGCATTGATTACAGGAAAATAAACGCTATTTCAATAAAGAATAAGTATCCCCTACCTTATATTAATGAATTACTTGATCAACTTCATGGACTTGAATACTTTTTGAAGATTGACTTTTGATATGGATATCATCAGCTGCGTGTGAGGAAGTGTCACGACCCGTTCTTGGGACTCGTGTCGTGACTACCCCAAGCCCGCCTCCCATAGGCCAGGGGCTGGCGACTAGCAACAAGGAATAAATTCTGAAAAAAGGGGAAGGCATTACTTATATAAAGTAAACAAACACCACTGAGTATCCAAGAATAAGTAAACACTAAGTATAACTAGGTACAAAAAGTAGTGCGGAAAAGTACATGGGCCAGAATACAAACCCAAACTGGAAGTAAAGTAGAACTGGAAAGGAAATACAACAACTGAAAGTAAAGCAGCAACGTCGATCCATCTACTAGAAGTCCCACCTGAAGGGTGGGAACAGATAGCCTCCTCAGCTCCTCGGGTCCAGCAGTCCGCTCCATTTATGTCCCGCCCAGTGTTCCACCTCCAGGTACCGACGTGCTCCACAAGCCTCAACCACGATCATCGATGTCTGTCGTCTGCATCCAACAAAACATAGTGCGGGCATAGCCTATGCAGGGGTGAGTATACGCTACTCAGTAGGGACCTCGAGACCCCTGATATTCTCCCAGAATCCACAAAGGTTAATCTACATAGGAAAGATTCAATCACGAAGTAACATCCAAAACTACTTAGGTATATGACCATAAATATACCTAAGTCATCAATTCCAGTTTGGATCCTACATCCGAGCCCATGTTCGATCACATCCACACAGGATATCACAACACAAACCACATAGGAAAGAAAGTCAATCATATCAAAGATAATGATTTGAAGTCAAGACTAAGCTCACATAGGTATACCTCTTCGGTGATAGAGATGATCAGATATATCCACTAATTCATCTATGTTGGGAACCACGTAGGATGTTAAACCAGCTACTCTGGCAGACCCACATCGGATAGCAAGAACAGAGTCAGACACTGCCTGACCCACATAGGATACAAGAACAGTAGTCATTGTCGTCTAACCCATATAGGATTTCAGTACGGTCTTCATCGCTGCCGAACCTACATAGGATTTCAATGCAGTCTTCATCTCCGTCGAACCCACATAGGATTTCAGTAAGGCCTTCATCACTGCTGAACCCACATAGGATTTCAGGGCATTCTTCATCTCTGTCAAACCCACATAGGATTTCAGTACGGTCTTCATCGCTGCCGAACCCACATAGGATTTTAGTACAGTCTTCATCTCCATCGAACCCACATAGGATTTTAGTACGGTCTTCGTCATCACAGTCGCATCCAGCTCTAGGGTTCCCGCACACAACAAGATTGTTTCGGGAGAGTCCTCTCCATGAGCCAAGGGGGTCGATACATCAACTGACACTTAGTCCGGATTTGATGTATCCCAAATTTCTGTCTCGACAAGAGGAACTCAACGTGACAGACAACACGTCAATCGAACGCCCGGTCTAAGAGTTATTGGCCTTTTCGTTCCAGGGGCCTGGTTTGTTTTTAAGTCAAAGCCAACCCGACCGCACTCCAACTGCGTTTAAACCTTGAGCGGGGTAATCCAAAATGTGTCTCTCACAAGGAGGAAACCAGCAATGTCGACGACATGTCAATCGGATGTCCGGAGCTCAAGTTATAGGCGTTTCCGCTTCGAGGGACCGGTTGGTTTCGTGCTCGAACCAACCCTTCCGTACCAAAAGTTCTCCGAAGCATTGAGTGTAATATACTGAAATGATCATCTCGATCCATGGATCACTACTCAGCTGATGGTGCATCGATCGGGGGTTCTTAGCCGAAGTTCTGGGAAAAAGACCGAAAAGTTCCGAAAAAGGGGGGTCTGGGCCTGGTCCGACCCAGCCCAACCCCCCTGGATCGGCCCAGCCCAGCCTGGTGCAGCCAGTGTGGCCTGGGGCGGCTCGGCGCTGGCCGGTGGGGTCGGCCCGACGCAAGCTGAGCGGCCGCGCAAAGGGGGCGTCTGCCCCCTTGATTGCCTTCGGGGCCCCCGCGTGGGGGTCGTTCCTTGCCAGCGGACGCGGCCCAGCGCGACGTCAACCCCCCCCCCTTTCGGTCCCACGCGGTCACGGGACCAGACGCCTGCCTCCATGTTTGAAGCCACGACGGTCCTTCCTGGCGGCGTTTCGGGCGCCGCCACCTCCTACCGCCGGCCCGCGCCGGCGGGGTCTTCCGCGGACCACCGGACGCGCTCCGGTGGTCCGTTTTACCTACCGTCTTCTCCAGCGGTCCTCCCGGGACCGACCCTTCACTGTGAAGTCTTTATAACACCCTTGTGGCCTGCTTCATCATCACCCGTTGATCCTCACACTAAGAAAAAAGAAACGGTGGGTTTGGACTTGTTCGTTGGGCCGCACCCACCGCGTTAGCGGTTCTACGACTTTCGACAATTAAACACATGTAGAGGATATAATTCACATAGATATTCTTAAAAAACCCCTACCTAGAGAGGTGGATGATCGAAGATTGTCGCGGGAGAAGGAACTTTGCGGAAGAATTGTCGCGGAAGGAGGATCATCGGTGTCATGGTACACGGCGTCGCGTCGTCGATCCCAGAGGGTTCAGATTTCTTCGTCGCCCTTCGTCGGAGGCCGGTGTTCTTCGTCGGTGATAGTGCATTATTTTCATTCTTCATGTTCTTCAATGAAGAAGGTGAAGATTCAATGCTTGAGTTATTCCTCTACCAATTCTTCTCCCACAACGAAACAATAACATAATAAAATAAGGCTTTTCATTATTTTATTTCCCATTCAAACCGTTTTGAAATTCAAAATAGATCATGATTTAATTAATGAGTGTTGACCAATTAATGAGGTGTTTAAAATTTCTATTAAACGTGAGAGTTGTCTTTGGCATTTAAGAGGGGGTGTAGGTGAGTTACCATATTAAACGCACGTGGAAGGTAAAAGGAAATAAAGGTGTGGGGCTCGTGTGGGCCCAAACTCACTAATATCCTACCTTGGAGTTAGATTATTATTGGGTACCACTCCAACAATCAAGATTAGGGTTAAGCTGCCTTAATTAAAAATAAAATTCAGTTGCACAAAATTTCATTTTATTCTTTAGTTAAGCCCAAAATTTAATAACCTCACCCGAGAAAACGCAATTCCAGAAAAGGTGTTGTTAAGAAATTACTGGAGCTGTGATTCCATGAGTGCCCTCAGATTTCCATTCTGAGCACCGGTTCAAATGTTGGGAAAACTAGCTCGTTCGTTTACTGAATGTACCCAAGCCAAACTTCGGAAAATTGATTCTGGGCACACGGGGTCTCAGAATTAGGGGCCGTCAGAAACTGCGTTCTCGTAAAATTCACAAGAAAATTAAATATAATTTCCTTGAATTTTACGGGTCTTTACATTACTCCCACCTCAGGACTTTACGTCTCCATAAAAATACATCATAAACTAGGGAAACAAAATGGGGTATTGTGCATGAATATGAGCCTCCCGCTCCCAAGTGCTCTCTTGGAGGTTCCCGTGCTGCCATCTGATGCACACTAGAGGAATCGACCATCCACGTAGGACCCGCTTCTGTAGATCCTTGATCCCCACCGGGACCTCTGCAAATGTCTCCCCATCATCAATGTCCAACTCCCCATGGTCGATGATATGCGTTGGGTCATGCACGTATCTCCTCAGCTGAGATACGTGGAAGACGTTGTGCACCCGGTGCAACTGAGGTGGTAGGGCCAGGCGATAATCCACCTCGCCTATCCTACTGAGGACCTGGAATGGTCCAATGAAGCATGGAGATAAATTTCCACCTCAGAAAATCTCCATAATCCACGTCGAGGTGAGACCTGCAAGAAGACGTGGTCGCCATCCTCGAACTTTAGTGGCCTCTGCCTTCTATCAGGATAAGACTTCTGCTGGCTCTGAGCTGTCCTCATCTGCTCCTGGAAGACATAGACCTTCTTTGTTGTGGCATGGACCATCTCTAGTCCCACAAGTGCTGACACCCCAGGGTCTGTCCAGCACATAGGGGATCTACAAGATCGGCTGTACATTGCCTCTTATGGTTCCATCCCGATGGTGGAGTGGTATCTGTTGTTGTACGCGAACTACACCAAGGGTAGATGGTCCTCCCAGCTATGACCAAAGTCGAGGACACATTCACAGAGCATGTCCTCGAGAGTCTGAATGGTCCCCCCTGTCTGATCATCCATCTGAGGGTGAATGGTGGTACTCAGATGTAGCTGCATCTCGAATGCTTCATGCAACCCTTTCCAATGGCGGGAAGTAAAGCGAGCATCTCGATAAGAGATGATAGATGATGGAACACCATGAAGCCGTACAATCTATTGAACTTAGAGGCATTCCAAGCTCTCTACTAAGCCCTTCTCTCTGATGGGTGAGAAGTGGGCCGACATGGTGAGTCGGTCGACAATCACCCAAATGGAGTCGTGACCTCTGGAAGTACATGGAAGTCCAGTCAGAAAATCCATAGATATCCCATCCCACTTCCACTCCAGGACCTCTAATGCCTGTACCAAGCCTACTGGTACCTGGTCCTCTACCTTCACCTACTGGCAGGTGAGGCATCGAGAAACGAACTCTACCATAACCTTCTTTATACCCGGCCACCAGTGCTATCGTCTGAGATCCTGGTACATCTTCGTCACTCCTTGATGTACCGCTAAAGGGGAAGTGTGAAACTCTCTCAGAACCTCCTCATGTAAAGAAGATGGTACCATGGTACATCCTCTGAAAAGGACGTCGTGCTCTCCTCCTAAAGAGAATCCATCTGGTGCCTATCCTGAGGATATCTGTGCACGCTGCGTCTCACATTCAGCGTCCTCACGCTGTGCATATCTGACCCACTACAATAGTGGAGGAGTGACTGTGAGTGACTGAAGAAAGGCTGCTCCATCTCTATCCCCGAAGGATATCTACAAATCGGATAGATGCTCCGTAGCCTCCCCGAGTATCTGGTTGTCCGTCCTCCTGCTGAGAGTATCAGCTACTACGTTCCCCTTCCCAGGAGTATAGACTATCTCAAAGTCATAGTCCTGGAGGAACTCGAGCCATTGCCTCTGTCTTAGAATCAGGTCCTTCTGTGAGAAGATGTACCTGAGACTCTCGTGGTCAGAGTAGACTATAAACCACTCACCCATCAGATAGTGTCACTACATCTTCAGAGCGAAGAACACTACTGCTAACTCCAGGTCACGAGTAGCGTAGTTCTTCTCATGCTGCCTCAACTGATGTGATACATAGGCGATCACGGCCCGTTCCTGCATCATGACACATCCGAGTCCTGTCCCTGATGCATCGCAGTAGACTATGTACCCCACTCCTTCCTCATGTATCCTCAACATAGGCGCGCTGGTCAATCTCTGTCTCTGCTCCTGGAAGCTCCGCTGACATCATTCTAAACACACGAAGGGTTTCCCCTTATTTTTCAATGCTGAGAGTGGTGCCAGAACTTCGGAGAAGTCTGTCATAAGCCTCCGGTAGTACCCAGCTAGACCCATGAAACTCCGCACCTCTGTCAGTCTCCTTGGTGGCTCCCAAGCTAGCACAGCCTCGATCTTCGTGGGATCCACTGCGACTCCTGCCTCAGAGATGACGTGTCCCAAGAAGTGGACCTCACATAACTATAACTGACACTTAGAGAGCTTTCCATAAAGCTGGTGCTCTCGGAGTGTGTCTATTACATCCCACAAGTTGTAGGTGTGCTCCTCCTCAGTGGTCGAGTATATCAATATGTCATCAATGAAGACCACGACAAATCGATAGAGGTATGGCTGAAAGATCATGTTCATGAGACCCATGAACACTGCTGGAGCATTGGTTACGCCGAATGGCATAACCAAGAACTCATAGTGGCCATACAGACATCTGAAGGTCCTCTTCTGTACGTCCCCATCTCGAACTCTAAGCTGATGATAGCCTGATCTATGGTCTATTTTCGAAAACTACCGTTCTCCATTGAGTTGATCGAAGAGGGAGTAAATCCTCTGTAGTAGATAATTGTTCCACACGGTCACCTGGTTCAGGCGACGATAGTTGAGACAAAGTCACAAGCTCCCATCTGCCTTCTTGGCAAACAATATCGGGGAAGCCCAGGGTGAAACACTGGGTCAGATGAATCCCTTGCTCTGCAAGTCCTCCAACTGTACCCATAGCTCTCGAAACTCAGCGAGGGCCAACCGATATGCTAGATTGGATATCGGGGCTATCCCGGGGTAAAGTTCAATATAAAAGTCTACCTCTCTGCGAGGAGGTTTCCATGTGATGTCATCGGGGAAAAGGTCCACATACTGATCCACCACTATAGGAAAACTAGGACTCTGCACATCAAATTATCCTAGGATGAGGCTAGCTAACTAATGAGTGATGAGCTATCCTATCCTCTGTGTGGGTCCATCCTGTGCTGCAAAGGCTCCCTTCTTGCCGGTGAAGGTGAACCTGCTCCCGTCGGTGCTTACACACCGCAACTTGGGCCTAAAACAGTCAATCTGAGCATCGACTATAGTAAACCAATCCATGCCCAAGATGACATCGTAAGGCATCGGTGCCGCTACAATACGATCCCAGCCGAATCTCTCACCTCCTAGAGTAAGCTAACAATGCCGACACCAGTGCGTAATCGGCGATTCTACTCCCGTAGGAGTCTCTAGCCGTAAGGATTGAGCCAACAACTCAGTCGGAATCTCCGAGCTCCAAACTATGGAAGCGACAATAAAATAATGACTCGCTCCTATGTCTATAAGAACAGTAGCAAGGGTAGAGTAGACACAGATTGTACCTCAAATCATCTCTTGCGCATCGTGGTCGTAGGCCTCCGCTGCTTGAAGCTGAGCCTCCCTCTTCCCACCAGCTCCCTGTGGTTGTGGTGAACCACCTGGTGGTTGTGGTGGTAATGCCTCAAAGCTTCTCCCACCACCTGATGCTCAGCCAACTCCCTTGCCTCGTCCGCCTACTCTCAGTAGACCGCCACGGTCGAACCTCTACCTCTACCAGGGTGGCCCCTCAACCATCTTCTGCCTCTCAGAATGACATGTCGGGCAGTAACGATCCATGTGGCCCTACCCGCCACATGCATAGCACTGTCTTCTCCTCGGAAGGCTGGCTCTGCGCCCTGTGCCCCTCACCTCGGAGCTAGTGTCCTAAGGTCATCTGCTTGATGGTCTGGTCTTCCTGGACCTCTGTGTCATCTATCGACTGCAAGCTGCAGACGACTCCGCTCCATGCCGGCCAGCTGTAGGTCTTGCTGCTGGCATAGGCTCAGAAAAAAAGCTCTCAATGAGAAGAGCCTGCTACAGTACTCCAGTATGTGTCAAAATGCTTAGGGAGTTCATCAATTCCCTGATCTCATGCCTCAGTCCCTGCTCGAAGGTCTGGGCCCAGATTAATGGGTCACGTACCATGTCAATCGAATAGCGTGAGAGATCGGTAAATCTCGCTAAGTACAGGGCGACCGTCATGCTGCCCTCCCGCAGCTATAGAAGCTTCTGGATGCGCACCACACGGAGGGTGGATAGGACGAACTCCGAGAGGAAGAGGATCTCAAAGTCCGTCCATAGGAGAGACGCCTCGTCGTGCACCTGGAGCATTAAGCTCCACCATCTGCCTATTACCTCGTGAAGGAGGCTCGCTGTGAGGATCACCATGATGTCTACTGGTGTACCCACTATCCTGAAAACTCGAAAAACTGCCTCCAGCCAATCCTCAGCTGCCTGAGGGTCCGTCTCCCTGCTGAACTTGGGGGGTCTCTGACGCTAAAACTCATGCAGCGCACTAAGGAAACATGAACTGTCAGTAGCTGGGGATGGTAGAAACGGTGGCTCGGCGGGTAGTGGTACCACTGGTGCCTGCGCAGTAATAGGGCCCTGCACCGAGGCCTCATCGCTTGGTGGGCTGTCGTCTCACACAACGCTTGGTACTCTAGCTGGCTGCCATCGTGGGGCCATCCTTAAAAGAAACAGGTGCACCACGGTCAAAACAGTATACCTGGTGAGCTGACACAAAGTAATCACAAAGAAATATTTTGAAACACACATGCAATCAATGCTTTCGTGCATTGAGTTGAAAATCAGAAGTCAAGGTCCTGGTGTACGGATACGTCGACAGCCGCACCATCACTAGACTCCCTGGACTGATAACCACAATCAATACAATTAACATTATTGCTTCACATAGAAGAAATATCAGAGTCCAGAGTTCTGCAGAATAACCGAACTCATTTAATACCAATTTTCCACGACCCATCCTCAGGACCCGTGCCGTTACTAACCAAAACCCACCTCCCATAGGCCAGGTGTCACGACCCGCCCTCGGGGTCCGTGTCGTGACTACCCCAAGCCCGCCTTCCATAGGCCAGGGGCTGGCGACTAGAACCAAGGCGTAAATCCCGGTAAAAAGGGAAGGCATTGCCATTGTAAAGTAAACAAACACCATAGAGTAAGCAAACGGAAAGTAAACTCTAAGCAAAAGCAGAGTAAAACTGAAAGTGCGGAAAAGTAAATGGGCCAGTATACAAACCCAAACAGAAAGTAAAGTACAACTCGAAAGGGAAAACAACAACTGAAAAGTAAAAGCCGCTACACCGAGCTGTCCACTGGAAATCCCACCTGAAGGGTGGGTACAGATAGCTCCACTACTCCATGGGTCCTGCCGTCCGCTCCGAGCATGTCCCGCCCAGTGGTCCACCTCTAGGTACCGTCCTGCTCTGCAAGCCTCAACTAAGATCAACGCTGTCCGTCGTCTGCAACCAACACAACGTAGTGCTGGCAAAGCCCGTGCAGGGGTGAGTATAAGCTACTCAGTAGGGACACCGAGACCCCTGAAGGTCTCTCAAATCCACAAAGGATAAACCACGAAGAAAGGTACAATCACGAAGTAAAAACCGACACTGCTTAGGTATATGCCCATACATATACCTAAGTCATCAAATTCAAATACGCTCCAACCTCCGAGCCCAAGTACAACTCAGTCCACACAGGAAAGTAAACGTATTCCACACAGGAAAGCAAAACGTAATCCACACAGGATAGCACAACACAATCCACACAGGAAAGCAATAGGATTCAGCTCACACAGGTATACTTCTTCAAAAGACGATAAAGATGATCTCTGATCCATCTAAGTCGTCGGACCCATGAAGGATCGATAGGTAACTAACCCCCGCAAAAGACCCACACAGGATCGGGCCCACGTAGGACCTGTAGGCGCTGGTTCACACAGGACCGCTGAGCGCAAAGACCCACACAGGATCGGACCCACACAGGATCGGGCCCACATAGGACCTGTAGCACTAATCCACGTAGGATCGCTGAGTGTTGTAGTCGTCGTCGTCGAATCCACACAGGTTCTCTGTACTGTCGTCGTCACAGTCACAGTAGCAGTAGTAGAAGTAGTAGTAGCAGTCACAGTCGCAGCCAGCACTAGGGTTCCCACACACAGCAAGCTCGTACAGGAGGATCCGCGCCACGATCCGAGAGGCTGATACATCAACTGTCACAAAGTCCAGAGTTGATGTATCCAAAAGTTCCGTATCGTCAACAGGAACTCAACGCAACAGACGGCACGTCGATCGGACGCCCGGTCTGAGAGTTATTGGCATTTTCGTCCCCGGGGCCCGGTTGGGTTTTAAGGAAAAACCAACCCGACCGTACTCCATCTGCATCCAAACCTCTGGCGGATAATGCCAAAAGATCCTTCTCACTAATAGGAACACAACAAAGCTGACGGCACGTCAATTGGACGTCCGTAGCTCAAGATATGAGCGTTTCCGCTCCGAAGGCCTGGTTGGTTTCGTGAACGAACCAACCCGGCCAAACTCAAAGTATTCCGAAACATTGAGTGCGATATACCGAAACGACCGTCTCGATCCAAGGATCGCGTTTCCATAGACTATTCGTCAATCGGAGGTCTGTGGCTCATGTTATGGCCAAAAGACCGAATCCATCTCGAAAACGGGAGGTCCGAGTTCGGGCCGACCCGGCCCGGCCGTCGGCGGACCGGCGCGGCGGCGCGGACCGGCGCGGCGGCGCGGTCCGGCACGGCGGCGCGGCCTGGCGCCGCTGGGGTCACACGCGGGGGGCTAAGCCCCCGCTTCTAGCAAGGCGGCGCGGCTTAAGTGCCGCGCCTTTTGGAGATCCGGCCCCCCTCGTGGGGGCCTTCTTGAGGAAACCGGGGGGCCGCCTGCCCCCCTCAAAGGACCCCCCCCCCCCCCCCCTCATAAATGGTGGGGGGTTTAGAGAGTTGACCGGGGGAATTTATTCCTCCGGTCTTTGACCTTCCGGCCGGCCACCTGGCCGGCCGGTTTTTCTCCAACGGGACCGGCAAGCCGGTCCCCTTCCGGTTTCTGACACCGGCGGCCCGGCGTGCCTCTGGTTTTCCCGTCTCGCCGCGGCCCGGAACCGGCCGCGGTGTTCGTCGTCCGGTGCGGTGCGACGGCACCGCGCCCCTCGGTCGCGCCTTCGATTCCCTTCGACGCGGCGCGATGGCGTCGCGTTCGTGATGATACTTCCACGGCGCGGCGCGACGGTGCCACGCAATATAAGTGTGCGAATATCCGCGTGGTGCGACGGCACCACGCCATCTTGTTTCATCCGCAAGATAAATCAACAAGAACAAAGGAGGGGGTTCGGCCATGTTCATGCGGTCCGGCCCCCTCACGTTAAATGATAACACATATTTAAATATTAAATATCCTCATGTTAGTCATGCTAGAACCACGAACAAGAATAAATAAATAAACAAATAACAACAACCACTACCTTGGGTTCAAGTTTTAAGATCATCAACGACCTGCGGAAGACAACGTCGCGGAGGTCGGGCGTCGCGGTAGTCGTTCGTCAAATCCGATGACGAAGAGGTACGTCTGAAGAGGTACGTCTTTGGCGAATCTTAGTATTCCAACGAAGGAAGTCCGAGGAGGAAGCGGCGTTCCCTTTCGTTGACACGGAGGACGAAGAAGAGAGGAGCGGCGTTCTTCGTCGGAGCTTGAGTGTTCTTCGTCAAATCTTGAGCGTTCTTCGTCAAAGTTTGAAGAAGAAAGAAAAGCTCTCAAATCCTCTCAAGATGGCTAAACAATTCTAACCAAATAAAATAAGATAGAGTCTTATTTTATTCACAAACTTAACAAATTGAATTTCAAAGGTTTGAAATTCAAATAAAAAAACTCCAAAATTAAATGACAATTTGTCATGTCATTTAAAGAGGGGTTAAAGGGATTTTGAGAGATGATGGAAGGTTAGGTTCATGTGGGCCCCACCAGACTTAATCCTCTCAAGGGAGGTTAAGTGGGTGTGGGTCCCACCCCTAACTTCCTTTGAGAGAAGTTAACCAACAAAAGTAAAATAAAAAGTGTTCCACATTTTTATTCAACTTTTTATAATTCTTCCCAAAACTAACTTTCGTCCCGCAATAAACGCAACTTCGGAAAAGGTCTCCTTAAGTGAATATCGGCGTTGCGAGTTCATCGGTGTCCTCAGATTTCAATTCCGAGCACCGGATCAAAAGTTAGAAATTCCAGCTCGTTCGTTCACTGAACGTACCCGAGCCAAACTTCGGAAATTGATTCCGGGAACACCGGGCCTCAGAATCAGGTGCCATCAGAAACCGCGCTCTTGTAAAATTCCAAAGAAAATTAAGAAAAAATTTCCCTTGAATTTTACAGGTCTTTACATTACTCCCACCTCAGGGATTTACGTCCCCGTAAAGATACATCAAAAACTAGGGGAACAAATGAGGGTACTGAGCACGCATCTGAGCCTCCCGCTCCCATGTGCTCTCCTGGATATTCCCGTGCTACCATCTGATGCACACAAGAGGAATCGATCGCCCACGTAGGACCTGCTCCTATCGATCCTCTATCTCCACCGGGACCTCCGAAAAAGTCGCCCCATCATCAACGTCAAGCTCCCCATGGTCAATGATGTGCGTCGGGTCATGCACATCTCTCCTCAGCTGAGATACATGGAAGACGTCGTGCACCCGGTGCAACTGAGGTGGCAGAGCCAGACGATAAGCCACCTCACCAACCCTGCTGAGGACCTGGAAGGGTCCGATGAAGCGCGGATATAACTTGCCGCCTCGGCCAAATCTCCGAATACCACGTCGAGGTGAGACCCGCAAGAAGACGTGGTCGCCATCCTCGAACTCCAGTGGCCTCCGCCTCCTGTCAGCATATGACTTCTGCCGGCTCTGTGCTGCCCTCATCCGCTCCTGGATGACCTGGACCTTCTCTGTCGTGGCCTGGACCATCTCCGGTCCCACCAGTGCTGACTCCCCAGGGTCTGTCCAGCACAAAAGAAATCTACAAGGTCGGCCGTACAACGCCTCGTACGGTGCCATCCCGATGGTGGAGTGGTAGCTGTTGTTGTACGCAAACTCCACCAAGGGTAGGTGGTCCTCCCAGCTACGACCAAAGTCTAGGACACATGCGCAGAGCATGTCCTCGAGAGTCTGAATGGCCTTCTCCGTCTGACCATCCGTATGAGGGTGAAAGGCTGTGCTCAGACGTAGCTACATCCCGAACGCCTCCTGTAACCCCTTCCAAAGCCGGGAAGTAAAGCGAGAATCTCGATCGGAGACGATAGATGATGGCACACTATGGAGCCGCACAATCTCCTGAACGTAGAGACGTCCCAAGATCTCCACTGAGCTCTGCTCTCTAATGGGTAATAAGTGTGCCGACTTGGCGAGTCAGTCAACAATCACCCAGATGAAGTCGTGACCTCTGGAAGTGTGTGGAAGTCCAGTCACAAAGTCCATAGATATGCCGTCCCACTTCCACTCTGGAACCTCCAAGGGCTGTACCAAGCCCGCTGGTACCTGATGCTCTGCCTTCACCTGCTGGCAGGTGAGGCATCGAGAAACGAACTCTGCTACTGCCTTCTTCATGCCCGTCCACCAGTGCTGTCGTCTGAGGTCCTTGTACATCTTCGCCACTCCAGGATGTACCGCCAAAGGAGAAGTGTGAAACTCTCTCAGCACTTCCTCTCGCAAAGCGACTGGTACCATGGTACGTCCTCTGAAAAGGATGTCGTGTTCTGCTCCAAGGGAGAAACCATCAGGTGTCTGTCCCGAGGATATCTGTGCACGCCATGTCTCACAGTCAGCGTCCCCACGATGTGCCTCCCTGACTCGCTGCAGTATTGGAGGAGTGACTGTGAGAGACTGAAGGAAGGCTGCTCCATCTCTATCCACGAAGGATATCTGCAAAGAGGCTAGCTGCTCTGTCGCCTCCTCAAGTAGCTGAATGCCCGTCCTCCTGCTGAGGGCATCGGCTACTACGTTCCCCTTCCTAGGAGTATCGACTATCTCAAAGTCATAGTCCTGGAGGGACTCGAGCCATCGCCGCTGTCTCAGGTTCAGGTCCTTCTGCGAGAAGATATACCTGAGACTCTGATGATCGGAAAAGACTGTAAAGCGCTCGCCCATCAGATAGTGTCACCATGTCTTCAGAGCGAAGACCACTGCTGCTAACTCCAGGTCATGGGTAGCGTAGTTCTGCTCATGCTGCCTCAACTGACGTGATCCATAGGCGATTACTGCCCGCTCCAGCATCAGAACACATCCGAGTCCGGTCCCTGATGCATCGCAGTAGACTACGTACCCTACTCCCTCCTCAGGCAACCTCAAGATAGGTGCACTAGTCAATCTCTGTCTCAGCTCCTGGAAGCTCTGCTGACATCTTTCTGACCACACGAAGGGTTTCCCCTTCTTCGTCAAAGCTGTGAGTGGTGCCGCAACTCTAGATAAGTCTGGCACGAATCTCCGATAGTATCCAGCTAGTCCCAAGAAACTCCGAACCTCAGTCACGCTCCTGGGTGGCTCCCATGCTAACACAACCTCGATCTTCGCAGGATCCACTACAACTCCCGCCTCAGAGATAACGTGTCCCAAGAAGTGGACCTCACGTATCCAGAACTGGCACTTCAAGAGCTTACCATAAAGTTGGTGCTCTCGGAGTGTGTCTAGTATAACTCGCAAGTGATAGGCGTGCTCCTCCTCAGTCGTAGAGTAAATCGGAATGTCGTCGATGAAGACCACGACAAACCGATTGAGGTATGGCTGAAAGATCCTGTTCATGAGAGCCATGAACACTACTGGAGCATTGGTTACACCGAAAGGCATAACCATGAACTCATAGTGGCCATACCGACATCTGAAGGCCGTCTTCTGCACATCCTCATCTCTGACTCTGAGCTGATGATAGCCTAACCTGAGGTCTATCTTCGAGAACAACCGTGCTCCCTTGAGCTGATCAAAGAGGTCATCAATCCTCGGTAGCGGATACTTGTTCCTCACTGTCACCTGGTTCAGGTGACGATAGTCAACACAAAGCCACAGGCTCCCGTCCGCCTTCTTGGCGAACAAAATCGGGGAAGCCCAGGGTGATACAATGGATCAGATGAACCCCTTGCCCTGCAAGTCCTCCAACTGTACCCGTAGCTCTCGAAGCTCGGCGGGGGCCATCCGATATGCTGGAGTGGATATCGGGGTTGTCCCGGGGTACAAGTCAATATAAAAGTCTACCTCTTTGCGAGGAGGTAGCCCTGGAACGTCGTCGGGAAAAATGCCCGCAAACTGATCCACCACTGCAGGAAAACCAGGATTCCGCATGTCAACTGCTCCAAGGATCAGGCTAGCCAAATGATGAGTGATGGGCTATCCTCTCCTCCGTGGAAGTCCATCCTATGCTGCAAAGGCTCCCTTCTCGCCGGTGAAGGTGAACCTGCTCCCGTCGGTGCGTACACATCGCACCTTGCGCCTAAAACAGTCAATCTGCGCATGGACCGTAGATAGCCAATCCATGCCCAAGATGACTTCGTAAGGCCTCGACGCTCCTACAAGAAGATCCCAGCCGAAGCTCTCGCCTCCTAGAGTAAGCTCACACTGCCGGCACCAGTGCGTAATCATCGAGTCTACTCCCGTAGGAGTCTCTAGCCGTAAGGATCGAGCCAACGGCTCTGTCGGAATCTCTGAGCTCCGAACAAGGGCAGTGGCTATGAAAGAGTGACTCGCTCCTGTGTCTATAAGAACTGCATCAAGGGTGGAATATACATAGATAGTACCTCGAATCATCTCGGGTGCGCCGTGGTCGTAGGCCTCTGCTGCCTGGAGCTGTGCCTGTCTCTGCCTGCCAGCTCCCTGTGGTCGGGGTGGACCTCCTGGTGGTGGTGGTGGCAGAGCCTCAAAGCGTCGCCCACCACCGGCTGCTCGTCCAGCTCCTCTGCCTCGTCCGCCTCCTCCCTGCGGACCGCCAAGGTCGACCCTCTGCCTCTGCCTCGGTGGTCCCTCAACTGTCTGCTACTCCTCAGCACGGCAGGTCGGGCAGTCACGAGCCATGTGGCCCTGCCCGCCGCATGAGTAGCACTGTCTGCCTCTCGAAAGACTGGCTCCTCACTGTGTGCTCCGCACTGCTGAGATAGTTCCCTGAGGTCATATGCCCGATGGTCTGGTCTGTCTGGACCCCTGAGTCATCCGTCGACTGCCTGCTGCAGATGACTCTGCCACGTGCCGCCCTACGGTGGGTCGCTGCGCTGGTGTAGACTCAGCAAGGAAGCTCTCGATCAGGAGGGCCCACTCCAGTACTCCTGTCTGAGTCGGTATGCTGAGGGAGATCAGCGATGCCATGATCTCATATCTCAAACCCTGCTCGAAGGTCCGGGCCCGAAAGAATGGGTCTCGTACCATGTCGGTCGAGTAGCGTGAGAGATCGGTAAATCTCACCGAGTACTGAGCGACCGTCATGCTGCCCTGCCGCAGCTGAAGAAGCTCCTGGATACGCACCGCACGAAGGGTGGATGGGACGAACTCCGAGCGGAAGAGGCTCTCAAAGTCCGTCCATAGAAGAGATGCCTCATCGTGCACCTGGAGCATCAAGCTCCACCATCGTCCTACTGCTGCGTGTAGTAGGCTCGCAGCAAGGATCACCATGAGGTCTGCTGGTGTCCTCACTAGCCTAAACACACGTACCACTGCCTCCAGCCAGTCCTCTGCTGCCTGGGGATCCGTCTTCCCGCGAAACCTAGGTTGTCGCTGGCGCTGAAACTCATGCAGTGTGCTGAGGCGACATGCATCGTCAGCGGCTGGTGCTGGAAGCATTGGGGGCTCGGCGGGTAGACCTACCGCCGGTGCCACTGCTGACAAAGGGCCCTGCACCGAAGCCTCGTCGCTCGGTGGGCTGTCGTCACACTCGACTCTCGGAACCCTAGCTGGCTGCCGTCGTGGGGCCATCCTGAAAAGGAAACAGGTGCGCCACGGTCAGAACAGTATACCTGGTGAGCTGATATAAGTAATCAGAAGGAAAACTTTGAAACACGCACGCAATCAATGTTTTCGTGCATTAAGTCGGAAATCAGAAGTCAGGGTCCTGGTGTACGGATACGTCGGCTGCCGCACCAACACTGGACTCCCTGGACTGATAACCATACTCAATACGCTAAACATTATTGCTTCACATAGAAAATATCAGAGTTCGCGGTAGAACCGAACTCCTTTGATACCAATTTGTCACGACCCGCCCTCGGGGTCCGTGCCGTGACTACCCCAAGCCCGCCTTCCATAGGCCAGGGGATGGTGACTAGCACCAAGGCGTAAATCCCGGTAAAAAGGGAAGGCATTGACTTTGTAAAGTAAACAAACACCACAGAGTAAGCAAGCGGAAAGTAAACTCTAAGCAAAAGTAGAGTACAACTTAAAGTGCGGAAAAGTAAATGGGCCAGTATACAAACCCAAACAGAAAGAAAAGTACAACTCGAAAGGGAAAACAGCAACTGAAAAGTAAAAGCCGCTACACCGAGCTGTCCACTGGAAATCCCACCTGAAGGGTGGGTACAGATAGCTCCACTGCTCCACGGGTCCCGCCGTCCGCTCCGAGCATGTCCCGCCCAGTGGTCCACCTCCAGGTACCGTCCTACTCTGCAAGCCTCAGCTAAGATCAACGTTGTCCTTCGTCTGCAACCAACACAACGTAGTGCGGGCAAAGCCCATGCAGGTGTGAGTATAAGCTACTCAGTAGGGACCCCGAGGCCCCTAAAGGTCTCACAAATCCACAAAGGATAAACCACGAAGAAAGGTACAATCACGAAGTAACAACCGACACTGCTTAGGTATATGCCCATACATATACCTAAGTCATCAAATTCAAATATGCTCCAACCTCCGAGCCCAAGTACAACTCATTCCACACAGGAAAGTAAACGTATTCCACACAGGAAAGCAAAACGTAATCCACATATCATAACACAACACAATCCACACAGGAAAGCAACAGGATTCAGCTCACACAGGTATACTTCTTCAAAAGATGATAAAGATGATCTCTGATCCATCTAAGTCATCGGAACCATGAAGGATCGATAGGTAACTAACCCCCGCAAAAGACCCACACAGGATCGGGCCCACGTAGGACCTGTAGGCGCTGGTTCACACAGGACCGCTGAGCACAAAGACCCACACAGGATCGGACCCACACAGGATCGGGCCCACATAGGACCTGTAGCACTGATCCACGTAGGATCGCTGAGTGCTGTAGTCGTCTTCGTCGAATCCACACAGGATCTCTGTACTGTCATCGTCGCAGTCACAGTAGCAGTAGTAGCAGTAGTAGTAGCAGTCACAGTCGCAACCAGCACTAGGGTTCCCGCACACAGTAAGCTCGTACAGGAGGATCCGCTCCACGAGCCGAGAGGCTGATACATCAACAATCACAAAGTCCAGAGTTGATGTATCCAAAAGTTCCGTATCGTCAACAGGAACTCAACGCAACAGACGGCGCGTCGATCGGACGCCCGGTCTGAGAGTTATTGGCATTTTCGTCCTCGGGGGCCTGATTGGTTTTTAAGGAAAAACCAACCCGAACGTACTCCACCTGCGTCCAAACCTCGGGCGGAGTATGCCAAAAGATCCTTCTCACTAAGAGGAACACAACAAAGCTGACGGCATGTCAATCGGACATCCGTAGATCAAGATATGAGCGTTTCCGCTCCGAAGGCCCGGTTGGTTTCGTGAACGAACCAACCCGGCCAAACTCAAAGTATTCCGAAACATTGAGTGCAATATACCGAAACGACCGTCTTGATCCAAGGATCGTGTTGCCGCAGACAGTTCGTCAATCGGAGGTCCGTGGCTCATGTTATGACCAAAAGACCGAATCCATCTCGAAAACGGGGGGTCCGGGTCCGGGCCGACCCGGCTCGACCCCCCTGGTTCGGCCCGAACCGGGTCGACCCGACCCGGCCCGGCCGACGGCGGACCGGCGCGGCGGCGCGGACCGGCGTAGCGGCGCGGCTTAAGTGCCGCGCCTTTTGGAGATCCGGCCCCCTCGTGGGGGCCTGCTTGAGGAAACCGGGGGGCCGCCTGCCCCCCTCAAAGGAACCCCCCCCCCCCTCATAAATGGGGGGGTTTAGAGAGTTGACTGGGGGAATTTATTCCCCCGGTCTTTGACCTTCCGGCTGGCCACCTGGCCAGCCGGTTTTTCTCCAATGGGACTGGCAAGCCGGTCCCCTTCCGGTTTCCGACGCCGGCGGCCCGGCGTGCCGCCGGTCTTCCCGTATCGCCGCGGCCCGGAACCGGCCGCGGTGTTCGTCGTCCGGCGCGGTGCGACGGCACCGCGCCCCTCCGTCGCGCCTTCGATTCCCTTCGACGCGGCGCAACGGCGTCGCATTCTTGATGATCCTTCCACGGCGCGGAGCGACGACGCCGCGCAATATAAGTTTGCGAATATCCGCGTGGTGCGACGGCACCACGCCATCTTGTTTCATCCGCAAGATAAATCAACAAGAACAAAGGAGGGGGTTCGGCCGTGTTCATGCGGTCCGGCCCCCTCACGTTAAATTATAACACATATTTAAATATTCAATATCCTCACGTTAGTCATGATAGAACCATGAACAAGAATAAATAAATAAACAAATAACAACAACCCCTACCTTGGGTTCAAGTTCGAAGATCGTCAACGACCTGCGGAAGACAACGTCGCGGAGGTCGGGCGTCGCGGTAGTCGTTCGTCAAATCCGATGACGAAGAGGTACGTCCGAAGAGGTACGTCTTTGGAGAATCTTCGTATGCCGACGAAGGAAGTATGGGGAGGAAGCGGCGTTCCCTTTCGTTGACACGGAAGACGAAGAAGAGATGAGCGGCGTTCTTCGTCGGAGCTTGAGCGTTCTTCGTCAAAGCTTGAGTGTTCTTCGTCAAAGTTTGAAGAAGAAAGAAAAGCTCTCAAATCCTCTCAAGTTGGATAAAAAATTCTAACCAAATAAAATAAGATAGAGTCTTATTTTATTCACAAACTTAACAAATTAAATTTCAAAGGTTTGAAATTCAAATAAGATAACTCCAAAATTAAATGACAATTTGTCATGTCATTTAAAGAGGGGTTAAAGGGAGTTTGAGAGAAGATGGAAGGTTAGGTTCTTGTAGGCCCCACCACACTTAATCCTCTCAAGGGAGGTTAAGTGGGTGTGGGTCCCACCCCTAACTTCCTTTGAGAGAAGATAACCAACAAAAGTAAAATAAAAAGTGTTCCACATTTTTATTCAACTTTTTATAATTCTTCCCAAAACTAACTTTTGTCCCGCAATAAACGCAACTTCGGAAAAGGCCTTCTTAAGCGAATATCGGCGTTGCAAGTTCATCGGTGTCCTCAGATTTCAATTCCGAGCACCGGATCAAAAGTTAGAAATTCCCGCTCGTTCGTTCACTGAACGTACCCGAGCCAAACTTTGGAAATTGATTCTGGGCACACCGGGCCTCGGAATCAGGTGCCGTCAGAAACCGAGCTCTTGTAAAATTCAAAATAAAATTAAGAAAAACTTTCCCTTGAATTTTACAGGTCTTTACACCAGGGGCTAGCGACTAGCACCAAGGCATAAATCCCGATAAAAAGGGGGAGGCATTGACTTTATAAAGTAAAAAAACACCATAGAGTAAGCAAGAAGAAGTAAACACTATGTAAAACTGGGTAAAAAAAGTAGTCCGGAAAAGTATGTGGGCCAGAATACAAACCCAAACTGGAAGTACAGTACAACTGGAATGGAAATACATCAACTGAAATTAAAGCATCAACGTCGATCCGTCCACTGGAAGTCCCACCTGATGGGTGGGTACAGATAGCCTCCTCAGCTCCTTGGGTCCAGCCGTCCGCTCCGTGTACGTCCCGCCCAGTGGTCCACCTCCAAGTATCGACTTGATCCACAAGCCTCAACCACGATCAGCGCTGTCCGGCGTCTGCATCCGACACAACGTAGTGCGGGCATAGCCCGTGAAAGGGTGAGTATACTCTACTTAGTAGGGACCCCGAGACCCCCGAAGTTCTCCCATAATCCACAAAGGGTAATCCACAAAGGAAAGATACAATCACGAAGTAACATCCAACACTACTTAGGTATATGCCCATACATATACCTAAGTCCGCAATTCCAGTTTGGCTCTAACATCCGATCCAAAGTTCGATCACGTCCACATAGGATAACACAACACAAACCACATAGTAAAGCAAGTCAATCATATCGAAGATAATGTTTGGAAGTCAAGACTCATCTCACACAGGTATACCTCTTCGGTGATAGAGATGATCAGATATAGCCACTGATTCATCTAAGCTGGGACCCACGTAGGATGTTAAACCAGCTACTCTGCCAGACCCACATAGGATTGCAAGAACAGAGTCAGACACTGCCAGACCCACGTAGGATACAGGAACAGTAGTCATTGCCGTCGAACCCACATAGGATTTTATTACGGTCTTCATTGTTGTCGAACCCACATAGGATTTCAGTGCAGTCTTCATCTCCGTCGAACCCACATAGGATTTCTGTATGGTCTTAATCACTGCCAAACCCACATAGGATTTCAGTGCAGTCTTCATCTATGTCAAACCCACATAGGATTTCAGTACGGTCTTCATCGCTGCCAAAACCACATCGGATTTCAGTTCAGTCGTCATCTCTGTCAAACCCACAGAGGATTTCAGTACGGTCTTTATCGTCACAGTCGCAGCCAGCTCTAGGGTTCCCGCGCAGAGCATGCTCGTTCCGGGAGGGTCTGCTCCACAAGCCAAGGGGGTCGATACATCAACTGACACGTTGTCCGGAGTTGATGTATTTCAATGTTCTGTCTCGAAAAGAAGAACTCAACGTGCCAGAGGGCGCGTCAATCAGACGCCCGATCTGAGAGTTATTGGCATTTTCGATCTAAGGGGCCCGATTGGTTTTTAAGTCAAAACCAACTTGACCGCACTCCAACTGTGTCCAAAACTTTAGTGGAGTAAGCCAAAAGGACCGCTCAGTATGAGTAAACCAAAAAAGTCGACGGCACATCAATCTCACATCCGGAGCTCATGTTATAAGCGTTTCCGCTCAAAGGGCCCGGTTGGATTCCTGCTCGAACCAACCCGGCCATACCCAAAGTTCTCCAAAACCTTTAGTTTAAAATTACAAAACAACCGTCTCAATCCAAGGATCGCTACGCAACTGACAGTGCATCGATCAGGGGTCCGTACCCCATGTTATGGGCAAAAGACCAAAAAGTTCCGAAAAAGGGGGGGTCTTAGCCCGGTCCGACCCGGCCCAACCCCCCCGGGTCGGCCCGAACCGGGGTGACCCCACACGGAGGGACGCGGCCCGGCACCGTCCGCGCAGGCTTGGGTCAGCGCGGGCCGAGCGACCGCGCAAAGGGGGTGGCTGCCCCCTTGATTGCTGCTGCGGCCCCCACGTGGGGGCCGTTCCTTGCCAGCGGACGCGGCCCAGCGCCGGATCCCTCCCCCTTCGGTCCCGCGCAGTCGTGGGACCAGCCGCCAGCCGCCGCCTCCTGGCGGCCGACCGGTGCCGACCGCCTCCTCCGGCCACCGGCGACGCCATGCCGGCGTGGCGTGCCGGCTGGGTCTTCTGCGGACCCCCGGACGGGCTCTGGTGGTCCGTTTTGCCTGCCATCTTCGCCAGCGGTCCTCCCGGGTCTGGCCCTCCACTACGAAGTCCTCATAACTCCCTTGCGGCCTACTTCATCATCGCCCATCGATCTGCACACCAAGAACAATGAAACGGTGGGTTCAGACTTGTTCGTTGGTCCGAACCCACTGCGTTAGCGGTTCAATGACTTCTAACAACTAAACACATGTTGAGGATATAATTCACATAGATTCAATTAAAACAAACCCCTACCTCATGTGGTTGATGACCGAAGATTGTTGCGGGAGAAGGAACGTCGCGGAAGAATCATCACGGAAGGAGGATCGTCGGCGTCGCGGTACACGACATCACGTCGTCGATCTCCGAGGGTTCAGTGTTCTTCGTCGCCCTTCATCAGAGGTCAGTGTTCTTCGTCGGCGATGGTGCATTCTTCGCGTTCTTCACATTATTCAATGAAGAAGGTGATGATTCAAGGCTTGAACTATTCCTCTCCCAATTATTCTCACACAACGAAACAACCACTTAATAAAATAAGGCTTTTCCTTATTTTATTTCCCATGCCAACTATTTTGAAATTGAAAATAGATCACGATATAATTAATGAGTGTTGACTAATTAATGAGGCATTTAAAATTTCTATTAAACGCAAGATTTGACTTTGGCATTTAAGAGGGGGTGAGGGTGAGTTACCATATTAAACACACGTGGAAGGTAAAAGGAAATAAAGGGGTGGGGCTCGTGTGGGCCCCAACTTACTAATAATCCTATCTAGGAGTTAGGGTATTAGTGGGTCCCACTCCAACCATCAAGATTAGGGTTAAGATACCTTAATTAAAAATAAAATTCAGTTGCACAAAATTTCATTTTATTCTTTAGTTAACCCCAAAATTTAATAACCTCACCCGAGAAAACGCAACTCCGGAAAAGGTGTTCATAAGAAATTACCGGTGTTGTGATTCCATCGGTGCCCTCGGATTTCGATTCTGAGCACCAGTTCAAAAGTTAGGAAAACCCGCTCGTTCGTTCACTAAACGTACCCGAGCCAAATATCGGAGAATTGATTCCAGGCACACCAGGCCTCGGAATCAGGTGCCGTCAGAAACTGCATTCTTGTAAAATTCTTAAGAAAATTAAAAAAATTCCTTGAATTTTAAAAGTCTTTACAGGAAGGATGATATTCCTAATATATCATTTCAAACTGTGTACGAGCATTACAAGTTTACAGTGATGCATTTTGGACTGATGAATGCACCATCTGTTTTCATGGATTTAATTAATAGAGTTTTCATGGAATTTGTTGATAACTTTTTTTTGTATTCATCGATGATATCCTGGTATACTCAAAAATATATAAAGACAATGATGATCACCTGGGAATTATTCTGAAAACTCTTAGAGGAAATGAAATAAATGGGATGTTTGGTATGTGAGAATTTTGTATTCAATTATTTTCTTTTCTTGGACATATTGTCTCTAACGATGAAATCCTAGTTGATCATGCAAAGACAAAGGCAATCCCAGAATGGCCCAAGCCAACAAAAAATAACCGAGGTACGTAGTTTTATTGGATTAACAGGTTCCTATCATCTTTTCGTTCCAAATTTTTCCAGACTGGATAACCCGCAAACCAATCTCACATGTAAATAAGTTATGTTTGTGTGGACAAAAGAATGTTAAAAATGCTTTGACGAATTGAAAGGAAGATTGTTCAATGCCCCAATTTCGACACTTCCATCTGAAATCGATGGATTTGTAATATATAATGACACATAAAAGAATGGACTTGGTTGCGTCCTTATGAAAAATGATAAAATTATTGATTACACATTAAGACAGTAGAAGACTCATTAGAAAAATTATCCAACTCATGATCTTGATTTAGTAGCCATAATATTGGCTTTGAAAATTTGTAGACATTATCTCTACAGAGATGTGAGATTTATATAGACCACAAGAGTTTGAAATAAATTTTTACACAAATAGAACTCAACATGAGGCAAAGGATATGGCTCTAGTTACCCAAAGAGAATGATTGTTCAATACACTACCACCCAAGAAAGGAGAATAAGGTAGCATATGCGTTAATCATGAATGATCATGGACTTATAACTCAAATGATGGTTGAGAGAGATCCTATATTTTTTTATATACTAAAGATGGAAAAGATAATTTTTCAGTAAGGGAAAAAATATTTTCCCTTTCAAATGATTTCTAAACTATCATTATTAGAGAAGATAAAAAGCTCTCAATATAATGATGAGAATCTGCACAAGAAAATTAATGTTTTCAAGGATGGGAGATTTGAAGACTTCATGTATGATGAAGGATTTCTGGAATTTGGGAAAAGGTTATGTGTTCCATCAGTACCTAAGCTAAAAAGATAACTATTAGATTATTCTCATAGCTCAAATTTCTCTATGCACCCGGGTAGCACCTTGATGTATAGAGATCTGAAGGAATATTATTTGTGGGATAATATAAAGTGGGAAGCTTCTGACTATGTTTCAAGGTGTTTAGTGCGTCAATATGTGAAGGTAGAGATAAAACGTCCCAACAGAGTGATGTAACCTCTACCTATTCCTATTTTGAAGCGGGATAACATTATCATGGTTTTTGTCACCGGACAACTGAGGACACCTAGAAAGAGTGATGCAATATGGGTAATTGTTGATCGTCTCAAAAAATCAGCACATTTTTATTCAACAAGAGTGGATTTACCACTTGAGCACCTGGAAAGACTTTATATTAATGATGTTGTAAGAATTCATGATCCACCTCTATCGATTTCCTCTGATCAAGATCCCTGGTTTAAAACAAAATTCTAGAAAAGTCTATATAAGGATTTGAGTAGTGAGCTTTGTATGAGTACTTCTTATCACCCAAAAACTGACAGGAAGTCTGAAAGGACATTTAAAAATCTAGAAAACATGTTTAGATCATTCACTATTGACTTCCAAGATCTATGGGATCAATACTTTTCTTTGTTGTAATTTTACAAGAACAATAGTTTCCATTATATTATTCCAATGGATCCATATGAAGTGTTATATAGAAAGAGATGTTAAACTCCAACTTGTTGGGACGAAGTTGGTGAGAGGAAACTTATAGCCTCAAAACTTATTGAACATACCACGACAAATGTGAAGAAATTTCAATCCCATATTAATGTATCCCAAAGTAGGTAGAAGTGTTATGCTGACAACTAGAGAAATGATTTGGAATTCAAAGTGGGATGTCATGTGTTTATCAAAGTATCTCCATGGAAGGGTTTTTAAGGTTCGATATGAAATGGATATTGAGTCCCAAGTACATCGGACCATTTGAAATTTTGGAAAGAATCGGAGCTGTAACTTACTATTTCTCAATGTCTCCAAGTCTCTCCAAAGTTCATGACGTGTTCCATGTGTTATTGATGATTAAATATTTTCAAGACCCTACACATGTACTCACCTGTGATGAAATAGAAATGGAACCTGATTTTTCATAATGTGACAAGCCTATCTAGATTCTTGACACAAGGGTGCAGGTATTGAGAAATCGGACAACACATCTTGTAATGGTTCTTCTGAGAAACCAGAATATGGTGGAAGCAACCTGGAAACCTGAGGATGTTATGGAAAATAATCACCCACACCATTTTGGTGGGCTTCATATATAAAATTTTGAGGAAGAAATTTATAAAGGAGGGAATAATGTATCCCCCCAAAAATATTATGTTATGTTTATCTATATAATATTTTATTCATTAGATAGTTTAAATTTCATGAATCACTAAGCCTATGTGGTACAAATCTTGGTTAATTCTAGTAGATAGCAAAAACCTATCCATTAAACTTAAATTTTCTAGCTCTTTGATTCAAATTTTCAAAATCTGACATACACGGTTGTGTTTAAGATGATATTTAGAGTCTGATAAAATTAACTTAATTCTTAGTGAATAATATCCTACCCTTATTAATAGTAACATACCCTTATGAATAGTAACATACTCTTATAAAGAGTAATATGACTCTTATGAAAGTTATTCATACCCTAGAGTGTATATATGAATTTAGGCACCTTAAAAGTGAAGTGGAATATATTATGTGTTTATATTTTTTAATTAAATAATATTTTAATTTAAATATTTAATTAATCATATTTAGAAAATTATGTTTGAAAAATGGAATTCATTTTGGGATTTTACACATCAAAAAATGGTTAGGGTAAATTTTTGGGATTTTTCTAAAATACTTGAATTTTTGGTGAATAGTAAAATACATCAATTTACCGTATAATTACATTTTAATTTAAACAAACTATTACTAGAATCATGAGTGAAGTTAGTAACCAAATAAAGAACTCATATTCATATATTACTATTCTTGATCATTTAATACTCACTATTTCTTTTCTTGAGAGGAAATAATAAATAAATTAATATAATATTAAGAAAACTCATCTCCCCTCCACTATATAAACCACCCCTAACCCCCTATTCCGCCCACACCACTCAAGATTCATTACTAGCCTAAATTATTATCAAATAGATCTCTATCATACCCCCCACGTACAATACCTTCTGGTCTCTCCAAAATCCCTAAAACAAACCTCTTTAAGAGTTTCTCGAAGAGGAGTACTCAAGAGATGAACTTCTCTTCATTTTTATTTCAATTTCTTTTACAAGTTCCATTATTTTTTTTCTATTCTCCAATCCACTATTAAAAATTCCATCATATTTCCATTAACATACATGTACTAGATTTTCATTTTTCTAATAGAATATTTCATCATAATATCTCTTTTCCCATTCTTTTATACAATAAATAAAAACACCGTCTTAGTTGTGTTAATTTATCACACTCAAGGAAGAAGGGTTTTCAATTTTATTTACTATCTTCAATACTGGTCATGAAACAATTTAAATGGTTTAAACAGGTCATTATATATGTATTTTATCTTGATTAATGTTCTGGAATCTTTACACATTCATAATATGAAATAATAATACAAAACATGCTTATTGTGCACAAAACCGCTAAGCCAAATCCAAATGTTTATTTTTAACTCATAAAATGAGTCATCCTCATGGTATATAACCCAATAAGATAATTTATATCTCTTTAATGTCACTAATAATTTATATTTACCATTCTATATGTTTAACCATATTTCAAACAGACATCCATTCATGAATACAAGTAAATGAATCATGAAAACCAAAGAAGAAAATGCTACCAATACAATAAAATTGAATCTATTAAACCATAAAAAGGCCATTAATGAACCTAATAAGTTCATAAAATATCAATTAAATTATCATTAGGTTATGTACATATTAATTAATGTAGCTAAATTTGATTATTCTGGTCGTTAAGAACAATTAAGAACACCTTCAAGCATAAGGTAAGGGATCCTCTCACTCAATTTTGTTCAAGAATCTCCCATATGTTGTGATCATTTATTTTTAATTTCTAATGATGGGGTATGTTTTCAAACATCCCCCATACTACCCTTATGACATATAAATAATGGGATACGCATTTACATCTCATTAATCCATCACAAGAACACTCGTTTCCATGCCGAAATGTTTTAAGGGGTTTTCACATCTCACTTTCAATTCTACGGGATTTCCATTGTTTGCCTCTTTTTATTTATATTTTATATAATTGTGATTCCATTAGATATAATTTATAATTATTATCTATATATTCATGGTATTCTGGGATTCATTTTTTGGCTATTAACTTTCAGTCATACGACTCAATTGATTACATCATGGTAACAATCTTTGTTTAAGTTTTCACATCATTGTGACTTACTTACTATTGTGAACCTACTATTTCTTATGTGGTGTAACTAATTCCAATTTTATATCACTTTTCAATTCAAATTATATTCCATTTAAATATCTAAATTCTCATATCATGGATATTATAATTTTCTAACCTGTATACCATTTTACTTATGATATTTATTTTGAATGTTGTTTTGACTGTGGAAATATTGAGGAATCTATATCACTTGTTCAATATGGATAATGTAAATCCATTTTTCTCTTTTTTTGAATCTATTTATAAATAATTATTTGTATGTAGAGGTAGGTGGGTCCTACTATAGCCCCTCGATGAATTGGTAGGTCTCATGAGACAAATCAATTGGTGACAAACCCTTCGATGCTGTTTCCAAAAATAAGATGGGTTTCTACCAAGAGAACTATACAATTTTTACTGTATTATGATATCATGTTCCAAATACATTATGCCCAATTAATAATAATTCTCTTTATTCATTATTAGTTATTAATATCCCTACGGTTTTCACTATGACAAAATCTATGTATGCAGTTTCATTATCAATTTATTAATGTTGTGAGATTTTTATTTATTCACCATGCCACATTGGTTATGTCAAATTGTTTACAATCAAGTTATTTTTGATTCATTATTATACTATTTTCAAACCTTAATGTGTGTTTGAGCTAACCATGAAAATGTACTTTGTAATGCACCGACACTGGTTTAGGGGGTTTGAGGCGTTATATCGTTGACAATGTTTGAAAATGGATCACCATGTTATAACTTTATAGATGTTTTATGATGTAACTAGTTCCCATAATACTGGAAAACTATTTACTTATAAGATTAATAAATAGATATTTATGCTAAATTTTTTTTATAATATCATTATGTCTCTAACATCCTGACCTGGGTGCAACACACTAGTGCCCAGATCCGTTCGGTCACATGACCTCACATATGCCTTCCCATATACGAGAGTCTACCTAATAGCAGTTCGGTTCAATTATTTTTCATGGGGAGACTATATCGTCTATAATAGAGTAATAACCCAGGGGAAATAAATCAAAATAACAAAATAACGTAACCATAACCATAGTGAAAATAATATCAAATGATGGCCAAAGGGGAAAATAAAATACCAAAACTAAATAGTAGATACGGAATGCCAAATAATATTTAAAGTGTCAATATGAATAACCCAAAATAATAAAGACACTTAAAACTCCTCAGGAGTCTCTAACCACATTGGGTTCTATCATCTATTCTCCATCCCAACAGAGTTATCTAACATAGGGACCTTTTCCTTAATCTATCTTGCATCCATTAATCTCTTTTATTACCAATTAGGCAGCCCAATTAGGGTATGATTAAAATTGAATGGGCCACCACCAATGCTTCCTAAAACAATATACTATCAATATATTTTATTAAACTATATAAATAATAATTTATAATACTTAATTAAATAGTTGTCACATATATAATTTTTAAATTAACCACATAATCTCCCTGGGTCCCGAGGACACCCAACCAATAATACCTCATTAAGACTATGTTAGAGTATGAAACATATCACATATTCAAGTAAGAAATCATTATATAACATGGTATTTCATTATCCATTAAAATTTAATTCATAAAATCGCCAATTAGAACCATAGTCCTATAAAATCTTATGGGAATAGAATGTCATGTCTAGCATCCCATTGGTATTTGGAGTGTTAATCCCTATCTAACACCCCATGGGTATTTGGAACCTCAATAGATTTCAAATAATATAGTATTTAAATATATTGCATTTGTACTATAATATCATAGCAAAGACCCCATGGGTATTTGGAGCATCAGTCTGTGTCCCACACCCTGTTTCTCATTCAAACACAAAGTCACAATATCAAATATATAACAATTTCCCATATATAAAATCAATAAAGCTTAATGAAAATTAACCCCTTGTCACATTTCACATCACAATATTCCATTAATTAATCCCAAATTAAATAATTGAATTTTATCAATTCTATCATCACTCTAATTGAGCAGTTAATTAATTCAACAGCTAATTAATCCAATTTAATCAACTCTGACATTCCATTAATTAATCAACCCATAAATTAATCAAATTTCACAAATATAATAATCAATTAATTAGTTTCACAATTAATAAAATCAATTTCACATTCTTTATTATACATAAATTAATTTAATAATTAATTAATTTTATTCAACCAATCGAATAATAACCCATTCAATTTAATAATTAAAAAATTATCTAATCACACCAATTCCACTAAACAAATCAACAATTAATTTATTGCCTCAATTCCATTATTTAATTCAACAATTAATGAATCATATAAACTATTATATAATCACAAGAATCTCCATTAATTAATTTAATCATTGATTTTCCCATTCAACTAATTCAATATACCTAATTTCACAATCCCTAAATTAAGTAATTTTCAAAATTAATTTATTAAACCATATAAAACCAATTTATAATCAAAATATATAAATTGTAAAATTACAAACATTTAATTTCAATAAATACTTTGGTAATTTAACAATATACCACCTACCTTAGTTCGTTAATGAGAAATCTTCCAACAACAATCCTTAATAGAAGTTGAATGATAATGAATGTGATGATGAATGAGATATAGATATGAAACTAATATCCAAAATCAAATGAATCATGATCCTAAAATCATAGATCTAGATTAATCAATATTATATCTAGATATAAAAAAACAATATCATGATCTATCAAAATAGATTAAAAATCCCTCCAAAATATGAGACAGAGACGTGATAGAAGTTGAAAACTGCAAGGGAAAAGATTCACATAATATGATAGGTGAAGATCATAAATATACACTTCGAATCACAAATAATTAAGGATGTAAGAGTTAGGAATTCACCCAAATGACTCTAAAACTATGATAATTTGACTTCAGTTGAGTTAGGATAGATTTTGGGGTCAATATGGGGGGTTTGATAATTTCAAATAAAAATTACATGTTAATAGAAACATGTGCATGGTTTACTGGGATGATCCACATGGTTTACCAAAATGTGATCCAAAAACATGTGCTTATAATAGGGGGTGGGGGTGAATGTATTATCCTAATAGGGTGCATGGTTTGACCAACAATGCACTATTTTTGAAATCCATCACTGTGAGGGATTTCATGGTTTTCTAGGCCATAATGCATGATTTAGGAAAACAGTGCACCAACCGTGAACTTCACTATATCATTCAAATTTTATTAAATTTTAACCAAAACTAAACCATGATAAATTCTAAATTAAAAGATATAAAAATAGAGTAAATAAATACTTAAAAACTAGCTCAATTCATCTCTAAAACATTTTGGGATCTTATAATCTCCCCACCTTATAATATCTCTATCTGAACTGTACTTTCATGAATATCTAAAATTATGAGTAGAAATGATCAGAACACTAATCCCAAATATTTAATTCTCTATCCCTTTTTTCCTCTTGAACATGACCATTTTTTACAACAAACATACTAATATCACAATCTTTCCCAAAAACACATTCTCACTACAATTCAGGACCCATATCAGACACTCCTCAAATGAAGAATCAGTCTCAATCCCATCATCATACACATCAATCACATGATATGGGCCAGGGTGAAAATACTAATTTTTTGACACATGAATAAAATCATGCATAATACCATACCCTTTTTTAAGACCCGTTTGGTATGAAACCTTCCCGATTCTCTCCAAAAAACCAAACAGTCTAATGAACTAGTGCTCCAGCATTCCCTGAATCCATATACTTCGGTGACCCAATCTAAGAGACACTAAAATTAATGCATGATCACTCTCTATAAAATCTAGTCTTAGTTGATTTATATCATAATATCACTAATATCTAATCTTATCTGTAGCAATATTATTTCAAATCAAATGAACCTACTCTGATATCTCCAACATGAGACTCAGACCCAAAAGCTCTAACGCACCTACCCTTATCCAGCATAGTCTGGATCTGAATGAAATACAATAAAAAGAATCATATGGTTCCATATATATATATTACTATTAACTATTTTTATAGGGAAACTACAAAAGTGTTAATTTATTCTCACAAGACCCACTGATGTTTTGAACCGATGCTTGAAACATATCGTCAATCATCTGTATAGTACATTCCAAATTATCATCTATATATGGGTGGATATTTGTAGTCATAAATTCTATGTGACATGTTATTTTTTAATCCATTCTAGAAGAGTGAAAAAAAATGTGGGTCATAATCTAAAACAATAGTCCATGGAACCTTATACAGACGGACTATCTTCTAAATGTAAAACACTACAAACTGATCCACTGAGAAAGTCTCCCATTCCAGGAAGAAATTTATCTACCTTAATTATTATTTCTACAATCTCCCATATATATTTATTATTTTGAGTAATCTTTGAGAGAACCACCAAAAATTCCATGGTTATGTCATCCCACTTCCATTCTGGAATGAGAAACGACTATAAAATCCACCAAGTTATTGATGCTCATCCTTCACCTGTTTACTTTTGAATCATCATGTCAGAAACCCTTGTATCTCCATTTTCAGGATTGACCACCAAAAATATCATAATAGGTCACAATAAATTTAGGTCACATCTGGATGCACCTCCCACTTTGAGGCATTAAATTCATGCAACAAATCCTCCCTTATTCTTATAGATACAATAATATATTTTTGTATATTGATGTTCTCATCGACATCGATAGTACAATATCAACGAGACTTCACAGCTTGAAGGATTTTCCATAAAGGTAAAACATTATAGATCCTCATGTGGTCTTTCCCTAATATATCTCAAAATTATAGAATATAATGAATATGATACCAAAGTTATCTTCCCCTGGATTTCATGAACACCAAATTTCATTTTAGCTAGAGAATTAATCATCAAACACTCATCAATATACTCCTAAATAACATGAGTCTGATTTTTCATGGTTAAATAATTCGCAACATGGCTTCCCTTCATTGACATATATGCTATATCAAAGTCAAAATAGTGTATATACTCAACACACCTAAGTTTCTAGAAATTAAATTATCATTTCAAAAAGATGTACCTTAAGATCTTGTGATATGTATAAAAAGTAAAATTTTCACCCAAAACATAATACTTCTGACACATAAAATAATAAACAACTACTGAAAAAATGAGTTCATCTATAGGGTTGTTCAATTCAATTGGCCTCAACTTATGATACCCATATTCCACAACATGATCTCCCTGCATCAACACAACTCTAAGACCAAATATAAAATATCCACAAACCCTTGTGTACTCCACATATGTAACCGGTAGGGTCAAGATTGGAGTTTTATTCCAATGCTTCTTCAGATCCTGGAATGAGTTCATTCATTCTACTGACCATTCAAACATTAATCACATCTTGGTTAAACATGAAATAGGTTCTCCAAAATGGGATATGTCTTGAATTTAACATTGATAATAGCCTACTAAACCAATAAAGCTATGGATATCAAAAACATTCTTTGGTTACACCAAAGAAACCACTACATGAACCATCTATGGGTCTAATAACACACCTTCCTTCGAGATTATGTGACTTAAGAAGTTTACATAGTAAATCCAAAACAGGAACTTAGATATCTTGGTTTATAGATGATTATATCCCAATGTACATAGGATAATATAAAGATGTTCGGTATTTTCATCCTGAGTCTTGGAGTAAACCAAGATTGGATTCACAATCACAACCATAAACTTATCAAGGTATATATTGAGGAATTTTTTCATCTATTACAAAGACAGTTCTTGAGAGTTCATCAATACAAAAGGCTATATGAATAACTCATAATGTCCATAACTAATTGCAAAATTATTTCTTGGTATATTATATGGTCAAGGTCACAACCGATTATGCCCTGTTTCATGTTGATCTTGGAAAAAAACAAAAGATCCAAAAAAATGGTAAATAATTTCATTGACACACGAAAGTGGATACCGATTATTCCGTATGATCCAATTCAACTTCCTTTAGTCAATACATAATGGAAAAATAATGTTAGGATTATTTTGAATAAAAAAAGAGGAGAACCCCATGAGACATACTCGTATGGATAAAACCATTATCCATGAACTCCTCTAGTTCCTTATAATGTTCCTGAATATCTTATGGATCCATTATATAAGGTGGATTATAAACTGGATTATCTCTAATAATGAGTTCAATATTGAACTCCACAACTCTCTATATTTGTATCCATTAATTTATTTTGTAAATACATCCAAAAAGTAGTCCACTCTGGGTGGAAATACATCATTTTCACACCACCAGCATCCAGAAATAGACTAGAATCCTAGGCGGTAAGCTCCCCTAGATACTGAGGAATTGGATCTATATAGTCCTCCAGGATATCCCACACTCCATAGTGACGATACTTATCAACATCAAAAGTGTTAAAAGTAACTCTCATGCTACCAAAATATGTGTGTTCTATGTATTATACTAGCCATTATATACCCATAATTATGTTAAATCTTGTCATGTAATGGGTGTGAAGATACCAACTGAAATGAACTCCTCAATCATGAGAGAACACCATTTTCACAAACATATTCCACTATATTGTTCTACCAAACGTGTATCCATCATCAAAAAACCATTCAATAACTCCTCAACTAGGCTCAACCCATCCAAATGTTGTGAAAAAAATAAAATAATTTTATGCACCAGTATCAAATAGGGAACTATCAAGCATAAAATCTATAAGAATAGTGACACCCAACATTAATGGTCTAACCCCTCTATTCAAAAGTGCATATTTAACATCATGAAACTATCCTGACCCTCTTCCCTATGATGTTGGTTAATTCCATTAAGCTGCACAACTAATCTCATATGAGCATTATTTTCTAGAAGAACTACATCCACTGCCTCTAACATCAAGACTAGTGGAAATATTGTTTCTTTATTAATGTGGTGTAGAATATCCCATTCCCACACTCTAGTTTTTACTAACTCCTCCGTCATTATCTATCGGCCATGGGTTCTTGGAGATTGTTTGTAGATGACCTATCCTTTTGCAGGCTCCATACTCAATTGGTAGTTGGGGAAAACATTTACTAAACGTGCCTGGAAAACCACACCGCTGGAAATGAATTTCAGTAAGAACCTATGTAATTGACCCTTATGTCTTGAGACACTTCTTTCCACTACTCTGGATAAAATTTTCATAACTACGCTTCTTTCTCTAGGAATTCATACCTCTAGAACATCCAACTAGAATAACTGGTCCTCCATTTTATGCCTCTTTTATGTGCCCCTACGATATGAGAGCCTAATTCACTACTTCGAAAACTTATTTAGTTCGAAGATATTCACCTAGGGATTAATTTGAAAATTAATCTCATCTAGAAATGGGGTTTTCCATAATAGCCTCTCATCCGTCCAGGGTGGAAATAAAGCATTATAAATATTTTAATTGTCCAACATAGTCCATTATGGAAATACTCCCCTCAGTTAGTCTCATGAAATCAGCTTCACTCTCTTGCTTGAGAATCTCACCGTAAAGGATCTCAAAGAACATAGCCTAGAAGACATTCTTCTCAATGTTATGAATCTATCCATCCTAAGTCTAGATGTCCCACCAACATTTAGCTTGACCATACAAAATATAAGAATATAATTTGAATCTCCTCACAAAAAATGTCTCTAGGTGATATATTATGACATCGATGGACTCAATCAAGAAATAAAATACCTATGGCCTACACTCTCTAGTTAACATTGAAGAGTGATGAAACTATAACTCAATTGTCATATCAAATATGTTTTTCACTACCCACCTTGAGTATCTCTCCATGAATTGCTTAATTTGAGAAATTTCCTCTCATACCTTCTCCCCAACTTCCCCAATGGTACTACCAGTGTATGAGGTTCCAATACAATGGGAGTATCTCCATCCATGTCCTCCTGTAATCCTCACACAAGCATAATCAGGGAAGAATATATCTATAATTACAAACACATTAATTAAGACACTGAATAAAATATAAACATGTTTATGTAAAATATATTAAAAATGATGTATAACAATTAATTCCTCTAAGCCCCACCACACTGTGAAAACAGAGGCATTTTCACTACCCTTAAGAATCCAACATCTCTGATATTTTTATCAAAGGGTAACAACATTTTTATTCATGTTCTTCATTTGAATATATTTTATTCAAATAATTTATCATTCTATAGTTCTCAATTTTATATTTATGCACATTATCATTTCAATTTCACTAGAAAGGAAGAAAAAATCCCATGTTTTACAACATACACAAATCCCAATTTCACATGCATACCTACAATGATGCATTTGACAAAAATAATCCGGAGTGTCTAAAATGATGCATGCATACTAAAATCTAATGGAATATCAATCCATGAGTAAAATATCATAACATATCATAAAAAATAATCACACCACATAATACGTGAATCACCCAAGGTGAAATAATATTCAACTATAATAACAATCACTAATAACAACAATACACCCTGGGAACATTGGTTTTCCCCCATACATGGGGTAAATAATCCAATTCATGAGATCATATAAAATGCCTTTATTTTATTAGACTCATGTCAACATTTTCAAAATTGTTATAATAATAAAAATAAAAGAAAATATCACTCTATTAACACTTTGTGACATCTCTACCACGGGGCCACACACCAGTGCCCTAGTTTGGCCGGCCACATGCCCTTAAGAAGATAACTCCATATGCCATCAGATACTATGTAGAAGCCTTGGTCAAATATCAATCACGGGAAGACTATACCCTCTTTATCATACTAATAAACTAGTGTAAATTGATTACAATAACCAAATAAAAAAATCACAACCACAATGATACCAATATCACATGTTGAACAAAGTAGAAAATACAACAACAAAACTAAACTATAGATACGCTATGACTATGTACGTCTCAATGTCAATATGAATATCCCAAAATAAATAGACACTAAAAACACATAAGAGGGTCTTGAGACATTTCTAGTTCCCTAAACCATGATCCATCCCAACTCTAGTATCTAACCGATGTCCCACTCCCATAACCTGTCCAACAACCATTAAATCTATTTAAGTAAAAATCAAGAAGCCTGAGTAGGGTATGAGTGAAACTTAGTTGGTCACCACCAATAGTGTCTATGTCACAAACCATCCTGGGTCAACCATGTTCCGGTCACCCATGATGATATGTGGAATGGATCAATGGGCATTACTGATCCCCATAGGCAGGAAACTAGTGTCGTGCATCAAAAGAGTACACGAAGGGAACAATTTCACCCAATAAATAAACAACGAAAACTAAACAGATGATGATTCACAAGCAGTCCGATATATAAATGAAAATGAATTCAATATCATTTATAAAAGAAACTGAAGATCCATGAAAGATACACAACATAACCAATCGAACAGGAAGACTACACCATCTCCACGTGACCCCATGTGTCAATCTCCAACACCAAGATCAACTTTCACTCGATGCTACTGAACCCTAGCTGAAACCTAAACCAATGGCTAATAACAAGAAATTTACTATAAGTGTGAGTATTAATACTGATTAGGCTATCATAATTATCTATCGCCAATGCACTTACATTAAAATTAAAGAAACATTAATTTGTTGTTTGAAATATAATATATAAAATTATTATTTTATACAAATGTTATATAAAAACAATGTAAATACCATTTCCCTAATTCATATCACAAAACCAAGCTCATTCTAGTATTGAGACGTTGAAAATTTTAAAAGGGAAGTGATGCCTTCGTTTCAAACCTGAACAAAGGAGGGTAAACCACTTTTCTTTAAGAACACATTCCATAACACTATCTGAAACCAGAACATGACTTCCATGAAAACACTAAAAAATAACGAACCATCATGATCATAAAATAGTGGAAATTTAAATAAGTATACAAGTATATCTTTCATCCCTGCAAAAACTAATAGTGAATAGAAATAACTAAACTTAAGAGATGAAGAATAATCATGAAAAAACAAATACATGAGACCTCATCCCTGGTATAATTCCACACACGACGAAATAAAAAACACTCAGTATTCTCATCCACCCAAATTTAAGACAGACTATGGGAAATTACCATATAAATAAACACAAATATATCCACATTCTATGGGCTACTGGTCAGTACGTCAAATACCTATGAAATAATAATTCCCATTAAATAATTTCAATATGATAAGTTCCCATGTCTCATGTATATAAATGGGGTGAGACAACTGATTCTAGCCAAGAATCTAATCACATGTATATATAATAAAAAATCAGCAATAAGCATCACCCTTAGCCACCCCAAGGACTGATCTCATTCTATATTATAAACAAAACAAAAAGAGTCCAACCCAAGGAACTATAAAAAATGATTCCAAGGAATCCAAAGTGAGGAAATATCATACATTATTTACAACATAAATTGTTGATAAATATCCAAAATATGTTTTTATAATAAATACTTTCATCATTATCCTAATTTTACCAAACTTGACATTTAGAATTTTACCAAACCAACAATTATGAAGGACAAAAAAAATACTTTTCATATGTAGGTGGAAACACACTACTGCCCTCATCAAAATGTATATGATATTTATTTAAAACATTTATATTACATATTCATGGAACAAAATATTTTTATGAAAATTACAAATGGTCCATTCACCGACAACATATGCCAAAAAAAATTAAAATACATTACTCATTTATTTATAAAAACTCAATATTCGTGGGAAACCCTATATGGAACCCAAAAAATTCTTTATCATGATTCCAATATATTTATAAATACAAAAAAATTATTTTATATCACAACTGACCCATAGAATAAAAACGAGAAATTAATCGCAAAAAATGCATAAAATATAAAAAAACATTTTCTATTTAACACACAACAAAGCGTGAAACAAAAAATTTCCTTCCATAAATTTATTTAAATTGAAAAACAATGTTTTCAATATCAAAAACTAAATGAAAAATCTGACAAATAATTTTATCAAACACATCCCCTTCACATTTTATTCAAAATAACATTATTTATTATAAAATAATGCATAAACTGCTACTTTCCACAGCCAAAAACTTATCCAAGGATCATACATAAATATACAGAATGTAAAGAATGTGAAACTAGAATGGAACATATGAATATTAAATTATATAGGAAAGTGAAATGGAAGTATTCAGAATGTAAAGAAGGTGAAACTAGAATGGAACATATGAATATTAAATTATCAATGAAACTGAAAGGGAAAACCTACCTCAAATCCATGGATGAATGTCAAAGCACACCCAAAAACACTCCATTAGGGTTCTAAAACCCATGATATTAGAAGAAAAATTAAGAAACCAAAACCCACATAAACATTAAGGTCAAATTGAGCCCTAGGACGAGCATGGAAAGGGGAGATGTGGTAAACAAAAAAATTGGAAGAAGTAGGTTGATGGAGAAGATATGAGAAAAAAATTAGCTTCAAAATCTAGCCACAACATGATATTTTATTATATATACACCATGGGTTAATTATAAAAGAATTAGGGGGAAATGGAGAGGGATCCTAGGGTCTAGATGTAATGGAAGAAGAATATATGATAGGATTTGGGTCCAAAAATCTTAAGGGGGAAAACATGGAATTTTCTTTAATTCTAGGAAGCCTCAGAAGGGTTTGACACACAGTCTGTTAAACTATGTTCCCAACCATTCAGTAGAAATTGGATTTACCACATGATTACTCCAAAGTTACCACATGCATGTGTTCCAACTGTGTGGTAGATTTTAAACCCTCCATATGATTACTTAGATTTGGCCACACGGTTTATCAAACCATGCACCAAACAATGCCTAAGGTAAGATGAAGCCAAAATTTCTAGATTTCTCAAAAACTCCCAAATGATCCAAATGAAAAAACTATAAAAATAATCACATAAAAAATTTACTCCCATCACACCTGGAACATGAGAAAAAGATCGAGATTCAAAATGACCTGGATCACAAACCAAAACTTGAAAAACTGGGCGTGATAATTCTCCCCACCATTACAGATTTCCGCCCCTGAAAAGCCATAACAATTTACATTTGGTTGATCAATGCATAAGGATTCCACATCAACATGGAACAACCACTTAAAACCGAAATATGTGACCCACTTCCAAAAGAACATATTCCTCAAGCCTGAAGTAGAACCACAAATCGACACTACATCCCAATAATCAATGGGAAAGATCAAGCCACCAAAGCAACCACCCTTCTTAGAACCCGATCATTGGGCCTTCACCCAATAATCCCAAATATCACCAAAAAACAAAGAGAACTCACAAAATCCAATGATTTCAAGGTAAGACTTAATAGACTCTCCACCATTAGAAAATAAATATTACTTGAAAAATATGTGAAAGAAAGCTCCATGAAACCCACTGTGGGTATTCCCACAAATAAGAACCATAACAAAATGACGAGAATAAAATTCAACATGAACAAAAATAAATACATTACCAGATAAGACAATCCCAAAAATCCCTTACAATGACTTATCAACCCAGGACAAGAAGAATTTAGTTGGCATATTTAAACCACCCACTCTCAAATAGAGGGTATAATAACTGATCCAAACATCCACCACGGACCAAAACCCCCCATATCATGGGGAGGAGAGAGAAGGTTCCCAATTATTGGACCACATCATCTGCAACTAATTCCTCCCATAACTAACCTCTTGGATGACCAAAAACCATACCAAATCTATGATAAATGTGTGTCCCATGCAAAAAAACTAATTGGAAACTTGTATTGGTAGTGAAATCGAAATTAAAAACTTATGAACTACCTCACCAAAATAATAGATACATGTGATTATCCAAATATCCAATACCACTAGGTTTCTTGAGTACACGTGAGCCTCACTCTAAGACCTATGGCATGTGCTATTATGGATAAAGCATTTTCTGTCTTGAAATCATGTTTTGATAATCCTAGAAAGGAATATACATTCCCTAATTAGAAAAAAGAAAGACCATATTTTCTGGAATAGAACCAACACCTTCATCGAAACCAGGAGTACATCAAAATACCCATCACATTCATTAAATTTTAAAAAACAATGCACCAATAGAGAAAATTCCACGACAAAATAACTCTTACATTGGAAAGAAACATACAAAATGAAACATTAAACAAATACACTACAACAAATCACTTTTAAGGATTTCCTCTATGACAATTTTGAGTAACGCCCCAACAAAACCACTACTGGTGACCCAAAATTCCACAATAATGGCAGGGATTTGGAGTGTTTGGACATGATGTATTCAGGTGTACCATCTTTCAAAATTGAAAACACATACGGACCTCATTCCCAGAAGAGTTTGATGAAAGATCCTATGGCCTTTTGAGTCTACTACCCATTCCATTAACATTATGCCACTTTCTCATCTCCTTACTATAATTTCACAAATACTTCTTGGGATTTATTGTTGGAGGACCACCTAAAGTAGTATCACCATTATAGCTTGTCTTACCACATTAGAAAATAATGTTAGATTTAACACTGACACCTTTGACAGTAGTTCATGAAAAATACAAACCTCAATATATTGATCATTCAAGAAATCATTTTTAGCAAACCCTAGATCATAATGGGCTAGATTTAAAATGGAATAAAAATACTTTGGTACTGATCAACCACCTTACTGCAAGCAACCCATCTCCATCCCCTTTTTCCTCCTTCATCTTCCAGAGAAATATTGATGAATGAACGAAGCATTGAATAACTCCAATGTAAGATCTTCACATTTCTTCTTCAAAGACAACGACTTCCACAACTTCCACAATGAACCTTCAAGCATGAATGTTGCGAATATAACAGTAAAAAACTCATAAAACTCAATGTGGCTAAAGTTCCTTTCTATATTTCTCATACACTCCTCTTATTAAAGAGGACCCTCTTTTCCATAATAGAACTATGGATATTGCTTTCAAAACATAAGAATTAAATACATAAGTTAATCATCCAAAATTCCCCCTAATGGGGAATCACCCATAGACACACTACGATCATCCATCAATGCTCCATGGGGACAAATGATGGAAAAATAAAATCCAAGAACTAAATCAAGATCAACTAAACAAAAAAATCTTCAAGAACAAACACCGGATATGTGACAAGAATTGAATATAAAAAACAACCCATTATAACATAAAAATTTTCCTTTATAAATCTTATTTAATTTAAAAAAACTTTCTAGGTTGGACACATTCCATTAGAATTCCTTAGAGTCTCACTCACATTCATATTTACGTACGACCCTAAGAACCCACAAAACATTCCATAAAATTCATCCATTCACATCACAATATACCACCATTAATGTAAGAAAAAATGATAAAAAAAGGTTAAAAAAATTCTCATTTTCTAAAAAAATCCATCATCTGAATTAAAAAATCACAAGCATTCCAACATCACACTAAGTAGCAAGTCAAAACCATTTTCAAGTTCCCGTAACAAACCATTTCACCATACTTGAAAAATAATCCTATAAATTTATATCAAAATATTTTTTATTGAATTCAAAACAATTTCCAGCAGCTAAAAAAACCTCATTTCATCTAAACAATTAGATTAAAAACTCACTCCTTTTCATTTATAACCACATAAAAAACAAAAATCAACTTCCCATAAACCCAAAGTTTTGATTAATAAATACCAATTACAGTAAAACATTTAAATTTTACCACGTAGGGGTTATTTTATAAAAATTAATATTTCTATGGTCTTTCACAATGTTAATTTATAGTAAACCATTTCGACAATTCCAACACAATGGGTTGTCAGGGCAATTTTCAAAACTCAAATGAAAACCCAAGATATTCAGAATTGGAATTATCGTCAGAGGGTGACTTGAACATATGGTTGGAAACTATATGTCAAACACACCATTTACAAGAAGATCCTTATAAGACCATGCCCCTATCTCCACATGGCTTTCCTGGTGCTACGAACTCACAAAGATCTCTACCTCAACTTGAATTTTATATTCCAATAACAAAAAATATTTAAAGACTATGAAACTAATATAATCGGACTTCCCCTACAAACCCGAGGACCATAACGAGCACGATTTCAAGAATCCCATATTGCACATACCCCTTGAGTCTTGATTATCCTGCTCCATATACCTTAACGACCCCAAGTAACAAAGTGTGCTCTGAAATGAAAGGTCTTCTAAGAGACGACCTCGCTATGAAACCATTTTTTCATTAACCATGTGGGGTTAACCATGAACTGGTCACCTGAACTGATTTACGGCATGGACCGAAGGACATTTTGTACCCCATGGGTTGGAAACTAGCAATGGACATCAATATTGTACATGAAGGGAGTGATTTTGACCAATAAATAAATAATTAAAACTAAACTGTAAAAGATTTAGTAGCAACACAATATATAAATGAATCTGAATTGAATATCTTTTATACAAGAAACATAAAAATATGAATAATCTACACAACAAAACTAACTAGACAGGAAGACTACACCATCTCTATATGAATCCATGAGTCACTATCCAACACAAAGATCAACCATCACCGAATGTGACTGAACTCAACTTGAAACCTTCATCAAATGCTAAAAATATAAAATAACTATAGGAGTTAGTATTAGAACATAGTAGGATATCCCAATTATAAATTCCCAATGCACATACTTTAAAATATAAGAATCATAAATTTCATTATTGAACTACTATATATATAAGTATTATTTTCTACACATTTTAATTAAAAAGAATTTACAACCCATTTAATTTATTCATTTCACAAATCCAATATCATTCTATTAGTGTGAAGTTAAAATTTTGAAAATAGATGTGATGAATTCATTTAAAACTTGTACAAAAGAGTGTAAACAACTTTTCATAAAAATCATTTCATACAACTCTTTAAAAACAACAAATCAGTTCCTACAAAAAACTACACAAGATGGAAACATGGCGATCAAATAACAAGGGTAATATATGTAATAACAAATTGTCAAATTAATCACTAAAAAAACTTAGAGTTAATAGACATAGGTGAACCCAAGAGATCAGTAATAATCAAGAACATAATAACATATGAGACACCATCTTTAGAAGCATTCCACAGACGATGAAACATAAAACGATCAATATGCTTATCCACCCTAACTGAGGACAGACATAGGGAAATCCTTCATTAATAAAACAAAATATATCCACCTACTATGGTCCAATAGTATGTAAAAAACTACCAATGTAGTAATAATTCCAAAAAAAGTATCTCAATATTCTAGGTTCCCATGTATCATGTATACAATAGGAGTTATCCATAAAATTCAAGCAATGTTTCTACTCACATGTATATATAATAATAAATGAAAAACATGCATCTCCCTTAGCCACCCCAATGACTTATCTCATTCTATATAATAAAGAGAACATAATGATTCTACCTTGAAGCACACTAAAAATGGATTGCAAGGAATCCACAGTGATGACATCCCATCCATTATATACATATTCAAGGCTTAAGAAACATCCAATGGATGTTTTCAAAATAATCACCTTTATCATATTCACAATGATTACAAACATGCCTTTAAGCATTTTACCAACGCATCATTTATGAACAATAGAAAATTTACTTTTCATAAAGAGGAGTAAAAACTCAATTTTCCACATCAAAATATTTATGAAATCTCTTTAAAACATTCATATTAAACATTCGAGGGACAAAACATTTTTATGAAAATTATAATCATGCCATTCACCAGCAACATATGCCAAAACACATTAAAAGACACTACTCGTTTCTTCATATATTCCAAAAAATTCATGGGAAACCCTATAAGGAACCTAAAACATCATTTCACATGATTTAAATATATCTGTAAATCCAAAAAATCATTTTATATGACAACTATTTAATTAAATTCAACATGGAAATTAATCACACAGTAGAAATACAATTTTTAACAAAATAGTTCCTATTTAACACAAATGAAGTAATAAAAAACCAATTTTAATGACCTAAATTTATTATATTTTTCTAAAACATGTTTTCAACAACACTAACTATATGTTAAATTTTAAAGAAAATTTTAACAAATACCTGGAATGCATATTTTATTCAAAATAACACTATTAGTTATTAAATAAGGTATACACCACTACTTTTGACAACAAATAAATAATCCAAGGATCATACATCAATATTCAAAATGAAATCAAGGTGAAAATAGCCTGAAAAGGATGAATCCCAAATTATAAATGCATCTGAAATGGAAATCCTTCCTCAAATCCATGGAGGGATATCAACACACACCCGAAAAAAGTTAATGAGGGATCCAAAACCCATGATCTATAAATAAAAACCCTAAAAAACCAAAACCCACATAAAAATAGGGAAAAATTGAGCCTAGGGATGAGAAATACCATGTGAGATAAGAGAACCAATATGAAATGGAAGAATAAGGAAGAGAGAAAATATAGGATAGAATAATACCTCGAGAATCTAGTCCAATCTTGGATATCTCCTAGATATAATCTATTGGAGGCATAGGAATGGACTGGATGGAAAGGGAGTGGTGTCCCTAGATATGGACGCACCAAGAGAAGAGTATTTAAGTGGATTGGGTCTAATAAAAATTAGGGGGAAAACCTGTAAGAACACATTTTTCAATTCAGATTATCCCCGCATGGTTATGCCACATGCTTTATTAAACAGTGCGGAAAAAAACAGAGCGAACACATGATTACTTCTAATCGACTACATGCACATGCGCTAACCATGCGGTCAGTTTTATTCCCTCAACATGGTTACATAGGATAGGCTGTATGGTTTATCAAATTCCGAACATGGTAATGTCAAGATTTTTTTTATATTTTCTTAAAAACCACCAAATTATCCAAGGGCCAATCATGGAACAACTAGAAAAAGGAACACTTTAAAATTTAACACCCATCACACCCAAAACCTGAGAAAAATATCAATATTCCCAAAAAAACCAAATCATTAACCGAAACATGAAAAAAATTATGTGATATACTAGAACAATATCAAGTCAATATTGTGTATACATTTTTAAAAAGAATAAAGTACAATGAATAAATAAATAGGTATCACATTTATAATTCCTTAAATTGACTACATAATCCGCCAAGTTCTTGAGGACACCTAAAAACAATTCCTACTTCAGATCATTCCAGAGTCTAAAACATATCATATATTCAATTCAAAATCATTATACCACATGGAATTTCATTATACATTTCAATTAATTTCATATAATGGAAAATTATAACCATATTCCAATTCCCACTCATGGTCATATAATGTCATGTCTAGAACCGAAGGAGTATTTGGATCATAAATCTTTGTCCGACACCCCATGGGTATTCGGATCGTCAATCCTTGTCCAATATACTAATATTTTCATGCATTCCTTTAGTCTTACACCATAATGTATAAGACATAATGGGTATTTGGAGCATCAATCTATATCCCACACCTCATTTCTCAATAAACACTTTTGTCATAATATCACATGTATCAAAATTCACCATATATCACATCAATGAAGGTTAATCAACATTACACCCATTATCAAATTTTACATATCAATATTCCATTAATTAATAGAAAATTAATTAATCCAATTCAATCAATTCAATCATCCAAAAATTGAAAAACTGATTAATTCAATAAGTAATTAATCTATTTCAATATATTTCAATGCTCAATAAAATAATCCATCGATTAATAAATCTAATTTAGTAACAACAACAATCCAATAATTAATAAAATAATTAAATAATTCTATTCCACAGTCAGAAAAAATAATTAATTAGTTCATTAATTCAATTCCATCACTTGAAAAATCACCCATTCCATTAATTAATTAAATAATTAATTAATCACTTGAATTTCATTAACTAATCCCACAATTAGTTATTCAGTTTAATTTATTTATTTAATTCAATAATTAATTATTCACATCAACAATTTTATAATGACAAAAATATCTATTAATTAATTAAAAAATGAATTATTCTATTCAATCAATTGAATATCCCAAATTTCACAATCCCTTAATCAATTAATTTACCAAATAATCTAATTCAAATTAATATATTAATATTATAAGTATCCAATATAAATTCAAAAATTAAATATATATAATTGATGTCTAGAAATTCTAATTTTTCTAATAGGCCACCTGACTCTATTCAATTATGGGCGATCATCCAACCGAAATCCCCAATTGAAGTGAAACGATCAATAATGTGACGATAAATGAGATCTAGCCCAAAAAACAAGATCCAAAATCAAACAAATCAAGAAACTACAGATATAGATCATGATATAAAAAACATTGATATAGATCCTAAAAAAATATCAAGATCCTAAAAATAGATTAAACATCCCTCCAAATATGAGGGAGTGATAATAGAGAAGAAGGAAACCACACTATATAAAATTCACTTTTCAAGAGTTGAGCATTTCTTCAATCCAGAAATGGAATCACAATAAACAAAGGTTTGGAGATTCATGAATTAGTATTGGAGCTACCAAAACTAATTTAATTAAATTTGATCTGAGTTGGGGTGTATTTGTGGTTAACATGGGGGGGTCAGTAATTTAAAATAATTTTTTTGGTTAATGAGAAACCCATGACTGATTTCATGGGTAGGGAAAACATTTTTCTAGACCACATGCATCTAATTGGGGGGGGGGGTGGTGAGAAGTTTATTCTAAAACGGTTCATAGTTTCACAAATCATGAACCAACAATGAAATCCCTCCCTATTGTGGGTTTCATTGGTTTCTAGGATAAGGTGCATAGTGTACCACCCTGCCGCTAGTTACCCAGAGTCAGTGCATTATTTCATAACATTGGCATGATCACAAGATATTAAGGCTCGAAATACCAATTACTTTAGTAACATTGGATGTAATAGATACATATATATAATTTACATTACATTTTGAAATAAATAGAACACCATTATGCCTCATTTGAACACACTGATATCTCATAGCCTATCCATGCAGGTCAATCATAATATAATTCTTCACATCTTGGAAAAAATAAAACATAAGAGATGGGTGAGCTCAGATGCTCAGTAAGGATAACCATATATGGGAAACTATCATTAATAAGAATAAAAATTTAAGGCAATGTATAAGAATAACACAAAAGCCTTTTAAACATAATATCTACCATAATATGGAAATAATAAATCAAATAATGTCGTTTACTTATTCACATGGATATTCTACTAGTATAATAATCACATGTAAAATCAATAGCTTATCTCATAGTAATGGAATGCATAATGTCAGACATCATAACCACAAAGTCAAGGCCTCATTATAATACTAAAAATAAGATTTTATCAAGGTCTTACGACAAGACACTAGTTTGTCTCATGAGACGTACTGATGCGTCAATGAGCTATAGAGGAATCCTCCCATCACTTACTATGTCCAATGAATTTCTCATATGAAAATTTTGAAACATAACATTAAAATTTATATTAAAATGAGCCTAAAAAATGTTAATAATTTATCCCTTAACCATGAATGGTTTTAAAGTAACACATCCATAGTAAAAAATATCACAAAACCTTCAGTACAATATAGAAGATTGAATCATAATAAATCAACATCAATCATGGGTAAAATCGATCTGAGGATGTTGACATAGATGAAATCAAAACTATTTGAGTGAAATAAATATTTCTATTTAGAAATAATTTAAAAATAAAATTATTATAAAATAAAAATTTTATTTTGAAAATATTATTATAATATAATAAGGGAATCTTTCATGGTGTTATAACGGAGTATAATAGTCGCACCCGCTGTATAAGTTTAAAAAACATTCATACCTTAACTTGTCGAAAGTTGAAAAGTACATTGTTTGGAAAACAAAAGAATGATTCCATTCAAAAAAAATTATAAAAAGTAAAATTGGATATAAAATACCTTATCCCATATTCTAGGAAATAATAAATTTTTTTAAAATACATTTGTAAGAAATACAAATGTGGATGATAAATAGGTCCCATAAGATATTCACGTATAAACAACCTCAGATAAGAAATAGATTGTAAAATTAACCATCACCTTGTACTTTTATTTGGTCAAGGGTACATTATCCTCCTATATAATATTTAAATAATTTTTTTTATAATTATATATTTACCACATATATAAATATGATATCATATATGATCTTCTAATATTGATGTGTTAATAATATTTTTGTAGTATCATTGTTTCACATGGCGACTGATTCATTTTCCTGTATATGATTAGTTACGTAACTCATGTTTGGTATGGATAGGATGTATTTGATTCTTATAATGAATGATATTAATTTCATAAAAATTATTTTTTATCATCAAAGGAAAATTATTCTTGAATAGTTACGATGGGGAACGAAATCTCATCACGTCGAGGAGACGGCAAGTCGTACGTATGCACAAGCCACAATATCATTTTATTGATGGTGAAATCGTATGTAGACATATTATATATTATATATAAAGAATAATTAAAATGTTATATTTATTATTTACATGAATTATAATAATTATTATAAACATCCAAATGATGAAGTGTTGAATGACAAACTACACCACGACGTGGAAACAGTAAGTCGTACGTTTCCACGTGTTGTGACATTGTCATTTATATGATGGATAGAGAAACAAATATGGTGGTACCATATTCATAATGACATCAAATAATTTAGAAGGTACTGGATTCATTATTTTGGTATCGTTACAAAAAAGAAAGAGGAAGTGGTAGAAGATAAGAATTTTGAAAGAGGTGATGAAATAATTAGCTCTTATTCAGGTTCATTCTTTTGATTTGATCAAAAGGGCTCCATTGGTTGGAATTATGATCAAAATAAGGCCTTTTGGTCGAAGTGTGGGTATTTTGGAGGATATTTGAGCAGGGGATGTCCAATCCAAATGGATTTTGAGGTGTGATTTTGAGAGAAGGGGATGTACCCTTTTACAAGATAGGTGAGGTTCACTTTAAGAAAATCTTGTAATAATAATTTATTATACAATCATATTCAGTTTATAGTGGCTCTAAATTAATTTATTTAGAATATAAGTTGGGGATGGGACGAAATACTCTAAAAAAATTGGTTTTATACTAGTCTATGTCACCATATTAACCTTATCATCTATATTTTACTCTTAGATAAATAGTTAAACTTTTACCATGTATTATTGAATTATTACAATAAATGTTTAATAAACCAAATATAAAAAGACAAGAGAATCACATATGGTTACGTATTGACATATCTGTCCATATCTATATCCTTTGATATTGAATTATATTTTTATGAATGATATATCTATTAATAATATAGTATTTTTTTTAAAAACTCATTTATGTCAATTTCAAAACTATTTGGTAATTTGTTTTTCTGAATGTCATAAAAAATTTTAACTTTGAAAAGTATTTATTTAATAAAAACAAACATGTCATAATAATCTAGAAAATTAATGTAATGCATAAAAATATCAATTTAAATTTATTTAGATATTTATAATATCAATTATTTTAATCATTCATTAATAAGGTAATTACTGAATCAACATGATGTCATAAATAAATTTAATTATTTGATGTCTAAAAATTACAAATAAAATACCATTATGTAGGAAATATTTTTATAGTTCTAAATAATATTTATAGTTAAATATTTTATCTATATAACACCATATAAATTTTTTTTACTAAATGATACATGTTTATGTTATTTTTGTCTTTACTTTATATTAATTAATATAAAATTCTATTATCACACCAATGTTGCACAATGGGGTCCCAAAATCGACCCAAGGATGCCCATAGTTGGACATGTATCTTCAAATAGGGTTATAATATGTTTTTTTGTAATTTAATATTATTATAATATTATTTTTTACTCTTATTTACACGATTTACCCTTTAACCATGTAAAATATATATTTACTGAAGTAAATATTCATAATGTCTAAAAAATTACTTATTTAAAAAATTTGGACCACATGATTCCAAATATGAAATCCATCCTTTCAAATTTAAAAATCAGAAGTTCCAGAAAGTAATTTAAAATTAATTAATGTTGTTAAAACCAATACGTATGTTTTTAAGAAATAAAAACTATCTAAATATTGACATATGTTTATGTAAAATTAAAATGTGAAATTTTATTCAATGACCTAGATTATATTAAATGATAAAAATATAATATAATTATAATTTAAATCAACTCAAATCTATAATTTAACACAAAAATTTATTTGGATTAAAAAATTTGTTTTTAATAAATATTTGTTGTCTTTCACTATTCAAAAAAATATGAAAGTTATTAGAAAAGTACAAAAAATTTAGTCAAACTAAATTTTTATGTCCCGATCATAAAGAAGAATTTAATTTAATCAAATTGAATATATAAAAGTGTCAAATTTTGTATTTTTAAAAAGTTTTTCATTAAAAGGCGGAAAACATCATTTTTTAAAATAAAATACTTTTTTTATATGAAAAATATAATTTGTTCTTATATAATGTCTATGAAACAAAAAATATAAATATTAAAATTATATAGAATATATAAAATTAAAAATGCGATTCTTACTATTCATAATCACTTTTATAAATGGCTAGTTTGATAGGTCGTGGTGCGCTTGTACTTGGTGTTGCGTACATCACACGCTACTGTATTTTTCAAATAGAAACAGATCATAGAATATTGGGTGTTACATTCTTCCCCCATAAATAATTTTCTTCCCTGAAATTTGAGATTTTTCTTCAAAAATAAATGTTTTGAAAAATAGAAAATACCTTTGTGGAAACTCACATCGAAAATATGGTAAGTAAAATTTAGTCTTAATAAGAGGAAAGGAAAATGAAAAAGTCCCCAAAAAAATTGGATTTCGAATAGGAGAACACTGTTCGAAATTATAATTGGAGGAAAATGTAAATATTTATAGGGAGTGATTGAGGTCATCAATCACAAACAAGTGAATGGAAAATTGAGCGACTCAAAGCCATAAATCTATGATGATTTAAAATATCATCAGTTCAAAAAAATATAAGCTATTAAAATAACACATTTTTGGTTTTAATAACCTTTAAATAAATATTATTAATTAATTTCTTCATAGAATAAGAAACTAATAAGAATAATTGTAAATTAGACTTCCATCCTTTAACTAATTTCTACCACAAACTCATCTTTCACTCCAAATGATAATAGAACTCTAAAATATTATATTTAACCAAATCGTATACGGTTCAAAATATAAACATATACCATTTAAATAAATAAAATTGTTTTTTTTAACAAACTTGGAATTTCTGTAGACTAGTGGTAGGTGATAGAGCCTTGTCGCACTTTGGTTCTGATTTTGATTCATGCGGCTTGTCTGAAGCGATAGGTTATTGCCCGACCTGTAGGATTTCCTTTTTCTAAAACTATAGTATTATAATATCCCAATAATAATCTTATGAAATTTTTTAACATTAAAAAATTATATCATATGTTCAATTTAATACATTAAAACCTTTATAGTTATCCAAAATAATTCTTCCCAACCTCTCTCTAAAAGGTCTATAAATTCCATAATCAATTGTAACATCAGATTCCCAAAAGAAATTAATGTTTATCTTATTGTCACATACTGAAAAATATGATTACCTTAATCATATTAAAACCTTAATGAAAACAAAAAAGAAAAACAATACAATCCTTATATATATCACATTATTCATATAACTAGAATATAATTCTTGAATCCAAAAACACAAATACTTTAATTAGTCCACTTCAATTGTAGAAACATCATAAGCATTGAATTTCTCTCTTGGACTTTTCTGAGGTATTTTTTCTTAGAGCATAAGACATTCGTTTGTGTAATTACACATTTCACAAAAATTGTTGAATTCAGCATTGACAACTTCTTTCTTTCCCTTGCAATCATAAGATTGGTGGCCTTTTTCTTTACACTTTTAACAAAATCCCATTACTTTTAGTCAAGTTCTAGGTAGTTTCTTCCAATAATTATCACATAAGGAAAAATCATTATTTCCTTTTTTCCCCATTGTCTGTCTCTTTCTCCACCATTCTCTTATTCTCTTGCGTTACATTAAGGTCATAAGACATAGATAATTTTTTTTGACTTGATAGCAGATAAGAAAATACCATCATATGATGAGAAGGATTCTGAGACTGATTCTCAATAATGAAATGGTTTTAACCCCAAACAATCAATCAATATTACCCCCTGGGTTACGTATATAATATGATGCATGCCTTGCTAACCTTGAAATGTTAGCCTCATACATTGCGACATTCTTATACACCTTTTCCCTCAAACTCTGAAATTGTCTTTCCATATCTACTTGATGGTCACAAGGAAAGTATTTTTCTAAGAAAACTTCTTTACACTCCATCCATTACATATTTTATACTTATTCATCCTCCATTGTGTTTCAAATTAATTACCACCATTGATCTGCATCTCCTGCGAGGTGAAAAACTGCCATGAAAATAGTTTCCTTTTCAATACTCCCAAAAGCATGAAATATTTTCTCTATGGAACATATCCATTACTCATATACAAATGTATTTGTAGTCCCATTGAATTTTGGTGGTTGTTTAATCATGAAGTAGTCTAATATTGATTCTCCGTTGTTGTGGATTAGGGTGCTCAATACAGGTAAGGTTATTATTCATCACCTGAGTGAGTTGTCCTAGTATGGTGATATGCTCATCAGCACCCATTGCAGCACCATCTCCATTATAATTATCTTGAGTAGAAGGGAAATACCTACATGGATTACGTGCATTTATATAATTTCCATTCCTTCCACTAGGCACCTTTTATAAACAATGACATACACTAGATTAAATTATGAATCACAATTCATAATTCCAAACTTGTAAATCACCTAACATAAATTGAATAGTTTAGGTATATAATCCATAATAATACTAATTTTTTCTTTTAACAAGTGGTTTACTCATAAATCCATCATATTGGTTTGTAAATAAAATGTGAATTATAGTAGGAATATCCCCAAGGAGTGTCGTAACCAATGGTGCAACATGGCCCGTTGTCAGGTACGAGGATACCATGTGTCAAGAACAAAACTCCTTATCATAGTTTTCACTCCTAGGTACATTTGTTCCCGAGCCGCCTATACCTGATCATATCTAGACAGGGATATATTGCTTGGAAAATACACAAAATCTCTACACTACCAAAATTATTGGCTGTTTCTCTATACTAATCCTCAAATTCTATCTTATAGTAATGATTCTAATCAGAGATTTTCTAAATTTACCTTACAATGTTTATACTAAACTTCCTATGATAAATATTGTAACACTTTGACCCTAGTTACCTAGAGTTGGTGAATTATTACATAAAATTGGCATGATCAAAAGTGATCATATCTCTAATGATCGATTATTTTAGTAACCTTGGAAGTACTAGATACATACATAAGTTTTACATTACATTATGAAATAAATAAATATCATTGTGTCTCGTTTGAACACACTCGAATCTCATAGACTATCCCTGCAGGTCAATCGTAATATAATAATTCACATCCTAGGAAAAATAAAACATAATAAAGGGATGATCTTAAATGCTAAGTAAGGATAAAAATATAGCAGAAACTACTATAAATAAGCATAAAAATTTAAGTAAATGTAAAAGAATAAAACACAAGACTTTTAAACATAAAATTTTGAATAATATGGAAATGATAAATCACATTATTCCATTTACTTATTCACGTAGATATTCTACTAGTCGAATAATCCCATGTAAAATCAGTAGATAATTTTACAATGATGGAAGGAATAATACCGGACATCATAGCCACATAGTCAAGGCCTCGGGCCACGAATACAAATAATATTTTTTCATGGCCTCGTTCCATGAAACTATTTTGTCTCATTAGACCTACTAATGCATAAAGGAGCTATAGTGGGCTCCACCTATCACATATTAAGTCCTATGCTTTCCTTATATGAACGGTTTGAAACATTACATCAACATTCATATTAACACTAGTATACGAATTCTTAATACTTTAACCATAAACCATGAATGGTATAAAAACAACACATCCACAATCAAAAATATCATAATGCCTTGAATATAATATGGAAGATTGCATCATAATAAATCATCTTCAAACATGTGTAAAATCCATCAAAGGATGTTGACATAGATGAAATAAAAACTATTTGAGAGGAATATACCTTTCTATTTAAAAATCTTTAAAAAGGCACATAATTATAAAAGAAAACATTTATTTTGAAAATATTCTTAAAATTTTATAAGGAATGCTTTTAAGGTGTTATAACAATAGAAAATAGTTGTACCTGTTGTGTATGTTAAAAACACATTTTCACCTTAATTTGTCAAAAAGGTCATGAAGTACATTGTTTGGAAAACGACGGAATGATTCCATTAAAAACTTTTTATAAAAAGTAAAACAAGAGTTTAAATGTCTTTAATTCATATTCTAGAAAATATTTAATGTGTTTTGAAATACTTTTTTAAGAAATACGAATGTTGATGATAAAGAGGTCCTGGTAGATACTCACATATAAACAACCTCGAATAACATAGAGATTGTAAAATTAACCATTACCTTGTACGTTCCTTTGGTTGAGGGTAATTTAATCCCCTGTATAATAGTTAAATAATAGTTATTAAATTATTCAACAACCACATACGTAAAAATGATATCATATATGATCTTCTAATATTGCGTTATTAATAATATTTTAGTAGTATCATTGTTTCGGGTGTTGACTAACTCAATTTATTTTATAGGTTTTATTATGTATGACAAATTTTTTAAGGATAGAATGTATTTGACTCAAATATATAATGATATTAAGTTCTTAAAAATTATTTTTAATAGTCAAATTAATGTTATTATTGAATGGTTAAAATGGGGAATGCAATCTTATCCCATCGTGGGGACTGTAAGCCATTTGTATGCACGACTGACAACATCATTATATTAATGGTGAAATCGTATATAGTCATATGGAATATTTTATTTGTAGAGTCATTGATATGTTGTATTTATTATTTAAATCAATTATACCCATTCTTATACCCTTCCGATTAATGATGTTTTTAATGACAAACTACACCACGATGTGGAGACGGTTAGTATACGTACGCATGTATGGCGACCTTGTCATTTATAGGATGTATAGAATAATGAATATGGTTGTACAATATTTTTAATAACATCATAGTATGTAAAAGTATCTTTATTAGTAATTTTTTTATATAGAAAACAATGAAAGAGGAAGTGGAAGAAGGAAAGAATTTTGAAAGAGGTGATGAAATAATTACCTTTTATCAGGTGGTTCCTTTTGATTTGACCAAAAGGGCTCAATAGGTTCACTTTATGATCAATATAAGGCCATTAGGTAGAAGTGAGGGTCGTTTGGAGGATATTTGTGCCGGGTTTGGATGAGAAAAATGGCTTTGGAAGTGTGATTTTTAGAGAAGTGGAAGTACGTTTTTATAAGAGAGGTGAGGGTTACTTTAGAAAAATTGAGAAATATTAATTGATTATACTATAGTATTGGGTTTATAATGGCTCAAAATGGATTTATTTTGAGTATAAGGTGGTTATAGGTCGAAATCATTTCAAAACATAGGTTTTATATTGGTTTAGGTCACCATTTTAACCATATCTTATTGATTAAACTCATAGTTAAATAGTTTATCTTTTACCATATATTCGTTTATTATTTAAATAAATGGTTAATAAAATTACGATAAAAAGACAAGTGAACCCCATGTGGTTCAAGATTTACATATATAAACATATATAAGTCCTTTGGAATAATCTCTGGTTTTTAGAAATATTATATCAATTAATAATATAGTATTTGTTTTAAAAACTCATTTATGTCAATTTTGACACTATTTGGTATTTAGTTTTTTTTTGAAAGTCATAAAAACTTTATCACTTTGAAAAAATTTATTTAATAAACTGTAACATTTCATATAAACCAAAAATGTTATTTTAATGAATCAAATGTTTCAATTTACATTTATTTGGATATTTTTAATATCAATTATTTTCATCATTCATTAATAATATAATTACTGCATCAACATTGTGTCATAAAAAATATAATTATTTAATATATAAAAATTATAAATAAAATAAAATTAGGTAGTAAATAATTTTATATTTATAATGAATATTTATAGTCTAAGAGATAAATTATATAACCCAATATAAAAAAATGTTTTACTAAATGATACATGTTTATGTTATTTTCGTCATTACATTACATTAATTAATATAAAATGCCATTATCACAGCCAAGTGGCTCTATGGGGTCCCAAAAATGACCCAATAATGTCCATTGGTGTACATGTATCTTCAAATTAGGATAGGATATGTTTTGGGGTAATTTAATATTATTATAATATCAATTTTTACTCTTATTACCAGATTTACCCTCTAACCATGGTCAATAAAATATTTACTGAATTAATTATTCATAATGTCAAAAAATAAAAAATACCTATTTACACAATTTGGACCACTTGATTCTAAATATGGAATTCATTTTTATAAATTCAAAACATAGAAGATGAAGAAATTAATTTAATATTAATTTTCATTGTCAAAACAAATAAGCATGTTTCTAAAAGTAAAAACTATCAAAAGATTGACATATCTTTATGTACAGTTCAAATGTGAAATTACATACAATGACATAAATTATATTAAATGATAAAAAAAATCTAATGATAATTTAAAACCACTGAAATTTAAAATTTAAAACTATAAATTATTTCTATTAAGAAAGTTATTTTTAATTAAAATTTATTGTGTTTCCCTATTCATCAAAATATGAAAGTTATCAGAAAAGTACCAAAACATTATCCAAACTGAATTTTTATGTCATTATTTTAATGAATAGTTTCGTTTAATCATATTTAATTTATAAAAGTGTATAATATTTTATTTAAAAAAGGTTTGTCATTAAAAGGCAGAAAAACTGCATTTTTGAAAAAAATTACTTCTTTTATCTGAAAAATTGAATTTGTCTATATATTATGTCTAAGAAACAAAAAATATGAATTTTCAAATTATATGGAGTATTTAAAATCCAAATTATTGCTATTATTATTCATAACCCCTTTTTAAACGGCTAGTTTGATAGGTCGTCGTGCGCTTGAACTTGGTGTTGTGTTTATCACATGATATTGTATTATTAAAAGGGAAACATACCGTGGAAGCTTGGGGTGCAACATATAGTTTGGGAAAACCATGTCCCAAACGTGAACTGCCATTCATCCTTCAAATTTTCTCAAATTTTCTTCGAAACACACCAAAGATAAAACCCAAACAAAAGTACTCAGAATATGGTAACATAATACCTATAATCTAGCTCAAGTCATCTCAAATTTTTTTGGGATGTTGTAATTACATTTGTGTCCTTATAGCTCTTTTGAATTTTAGGTTTTGTTATTTTGGTAGATTATGTTTTAAAACCTACTAGAAAATTCACACTAAACAAAAATAATAAAACCATAAGAATCTGTATATTCTTGAATTTTGTATGATTTATTCATCATATTTTCTTAATATTACTTTGTTGTTCTAATTGATTCATGTATTCTAATCCCACCCTATTTTTCTAAATTTCAATATAGACTAAAAATTATGTTAACAACCAATGTGATGGGAAACATAGTTATTACTTGAATGGGATTTATAATAATATGAGATATGGAGTAGATAATTTCATGGTGGTTCTCACTAAATTTACTTAAGTGATTAATAATAAGACGAACCATGAGGAAAACCCAACATCATCCGAGAAGGATCTAGTTGAAATTGAGTTCTTTATGATACAACATATATCATCACTTGTTGATCCATAATTTCATAATCATTGGAAATGGAGAAACTCTATTGTTAAATTAATCTTCCGATATCAATTATACATGAAATAGGGTGATCTTGGACTTTTTTCTTATATAGGGATACGTTTATTAGTGGGGACCACTAATAATTAATACGATCCGAAATGATGACATTGACATAATGGAATATGGTTTATTCATATTTTTTTCCATAAATATTTTCCATGAATAAACAATTTTAAAGTATATAAGGATTATATAGGACTCATTAAATAGTAGGATTAGTCTATTTTGTCATATGAAGTAAACATTGAAAGGATTTCTATGGGATCCTACCTTTTTATTACAAAACATTAAATATAATTTTACAAACAAATAATCTTTTAAGGATTAATGTCTTGAAAAAAGGTACACAATACATAAAAATTTAAACATTTTTATATTCCATGTGTATGGCCTACTCAAAAGTTAATGCTATGTAAATTTATTTCATCTCATATCCTGGGGGAATACATCAATGGAAAGGGTGAGCTTAAGGCCAAATAAAAGATACCAAGGGACACCGTTTACTTTTGAACTTGAGGAATATCAACAAGAAATTTGGAAACATCCTAATGGAATGATTAAGAGGTATATCATAAATAAAATAACATGAATCATAACATTTAAATTTTTTAAAAACATTTAATTTATACATTTATAAGAATATCATTAGGGTTCATCATCAATGCGTCATAAAAATTACGATGGTTACTCACCCAGGTATAATAATACCTATCATATCTAGAGATGAAATTCATCACCAAATGAATTGAAGAACTGTAAGGGAGAAACCTTAATTTGGTTTTATATTTATGAGATCCAAATATATAAACATAAAAAATTTAATAAATATCTTATGTAGAATAAAAAATAGGTTTCATATTAAAATTTATTACATTTTAACTAGTTCATTAAAAAAAGATACATATGTCATTTTATACTCATGGGAAATGAAGGTGGGTTTTAAGTGTGTTAATACCATAATAAAGTTAGTAATTATTAAATATATTTTAATAATACTATTTAATAAATAGATTTTGGTATTAAAAAAATAGAATAAAACAATTTGATGAGAAAAAGAAATATTTTCTGAGAAGAACATTCTAGAGCATAATGGGTATGAAACATGGTTTTAGAAAACATTAAAAATATAGGAGAAAATAGTCACACATTTTTAAAAGAATTATAATATAGTAAATGGATATAAAAAAATGGACTGAATAACCAAGTATGGAAATTTAAAAGCTATATCACAATAAATTAAATTTTAAAGAAAAAATAAGATGAGATTCTCCTTATGAAATTCTTGAAGCAGACGTCACATTAAAAATCATAAATTGTTTCAATGAAAGAAAAATGGTCCTATAAGAATTTTTAAATAATATTTATATAAATGGGGTTATGTAATGACAAATACTAATGTAAAAAAAAAGAAATTAAAAGGCATAACTTAAAAGGAGTTTTTGGAAAATAAGAACGGCGGTTGATTCCCTAACCTTGAAGAGTGACCTATAAAACTCGATGATTGAGACCTTATGGGATTGATAAGTCCTAGATATGACTCATTGGGAGGTAATTATAACAGATAGTTGAGGATAGTGAATTTTAAATTAAATATTATAGAGGAAAGGGTGGGAATTTAAAGAAAAATTGATGGAGTTTGTTATTAATTTCCAAGGACACCTCAGTAGTGGTATTTATAAAACAATGAGCTTTCCCATTCCATTTTTCCTTGGTATTGGAAAATTGGGACACATAATATCATACATTTATTAAAATAGTCTACTATAATTTCAAATTATGTATTACATAATTATTATGTCACTAGAAACACATGAAACTCCAAACTATATTTTTAATATCCAGGGAAAAACAAAATATTTTATAAAAATCATATAAATTAAATTTTACCTCATATAGACCTTATTAATAGCAAAAAATAATTTTATTTAATCAAATTAATTCAATAAATATAATTAATTTATATTTCAAGTCTAAAGTACTTAATTATTAAAAATATTTAATGATACAAATGCATAGTAAACTGCATAGTAAAATTATCGGCATTTGATAAAAATAAAATTATTTTATCATTTATAATTATAAAAAATTGTTTTTTTAAAAAATAATTATAATAAAAATTATTAATAAAACTATAGTTTAATTTAATAATTTATATCTCTATGAAAATTATAATTTTTACCTAAAAACCCAATTTATCAAATTCTATCTAAATTTTGGAGAAAAACTATTCTTAAAACCGAAATGATCTTATAATAAAATGTATTTTAACAGTGGGATTACATATTAAGTAACTATGGACTTGACACATAACCCCTTAAAACACCTACATACAACCTAAGGGTATGGTGCACGATGGTGATAGACTCTTGCGGAAGCTTAGATAACAGCACCCGAGTCGTAATATCGACTAATTTGAACTTCTCCTATATGAGATTTTGTTCCAGATTAACATATTTAGGCTTGTATTGTTCTATGTCAAGATCCAAGACCAGTGATGTTGTATTCTTCCCTAGCTCCACCAAATTGGTTTCGTATGGCCCGATTCTATTGGATGAGGCTACCAACTCTCCATTCTACATTAACTAACCATAATCATTTATGCTTATGAAAAATAATCATAATGTTCAGACTATTGTTTCCAATGGTTATATTGACCAATATACATAATTGACCCAGGGTCATATAATAGTTGAAATCTAATCTTCACATTAAAACATATGCACATCATTATTGATGAGATATAGTTCTATTGTGTAATAATATTAATTTTTTTTTTCAGAAAACATATATCATTCAAAAAGATTTGGTCATTACACTTTCACCCTTTTCATGGTTATTAACGTTGAATGAAATAATATCCACATATTTAGTGGCTTAAAAATAGTCTTTGAAAATACTTATCTATTTAAGATTTTAATGGAAAAAATAAATAGTTGTATGTTACAATATGATCGAAATGGGTATTGCTGAATCGTAATAGTATCACAAGATTGTAGGAAAGAAAATAATAATTTATTTTATCAATGATCATTTTAAAATTAATTATCATTGAAGAAAGATTGTTTTATTTCCCAATTGTAATATTTTTGGGAAGAAGCATTCTATAATTTGACTCAATGGAATGAGGAGATGTTGCAATTCGTAAAAATAAAGGAATAATAAAAATGTATTTAAGAGGAAAATAAAGAATCCAATCAATAAGAATAATAAAATTAATAATCTTCTCAATGCTACTATATGATCCTATATTAAAACAACAATTAACACCACAATTTTGAAAATAAATGAGGAAATCTAAGGGTCACTAATATGATTGGATTAAAAAACTCTGAATCCAATGGAATAAGGAAGAAAATATGTTGTGAGTACCATCAATGTGATGACTGAAAATTATGTGCTAACAATTGAACATTTTTCGCATTAAATAATTGATAATTAGATAAATATATATGGTAAAATATATATCTCAAATGATTTTTGATGATCTATGATAATTATTATTGTGATATCCTTTTAATGGAAGAATATAAAACTCAATTAATTTAGTAAAAGATATGATTACCTTAGATGAAATATATATATAAAAATTTATTATTTTATTTTTTCCCTAGAATAGTTTTTGGGTATCTTAATAGATTGAGAGTTTGTTTTCTTTATTAAACATTTTCATGGAGCTCTTTGAATATCACAGATTCACAATGAAATGACCCGATTATGGTGGATGTTTTAATAAACTAAGTATAATAAAATAAATTAAAATTTTTTAAGTTACGAAGATCATATACATGGGGTTACCCCATTTTCTTTTATTAGAAGATAAAAAATTCAATTCATCCCAAAATTAATTACCTTGAACATAACAAGATCATGATATACGATATCTATCCTCTATCATGGAATGGATCCATGATCAATCAGACTTATGACTCCCAATATTTCTCTATAAATATTATTTTTTGTATAAATATTTACATGATCAATAAAATTCATTAGACTCATTAATTATCCATAAATATACATGGAATTTACAAATTGGGTCATTCAATACTATCATAATAATATTATGGTATTATTTACAGATTATATTCGTACATATTTCAAATAAAATGAATATCAAGATGAAAAATGGATTATTTAGATGAATACATTTTGAAAAAGATATTTTATACCAAAATATTAATAAATGTGACTTTTAGGTAGAAAAATTCACTTAATCATGGATTTATAGGAAAATCGAAGGGATTTATATTGATTATTCAATGACTTTGTTGATAATTTTACATGAAAAAAAATAATGATAGAAATTTATTATCTGATTTGATTAGATGTGTACTATAATTTTTTTCCAAAATTGTATTTTGATTATTAAACCCAGTCAAAAACATAACTCTGAAATGATTTATGTTTTTATAAATGAAATAATGTGAAGAGTGATTCATGGAGTTGAAAAAACTTATTTTCATATCTATTATGCATACACTACCCTTGAGTGGAAAAGGATAAAAGATATATATTTATTCTTCAAAGAATGGTTTATGATGTATACTAATTCAAAATATTATTTTTATACCCAATTATTTTAGGTAGTTGAATGTAAATTTTAAAGATCAACCAATTCATTATCTAGTGTAGGAAGTGTAAGTCATTTCCTTGATGAATTTATGTCACTGTCACTTTAGATAACGGTGTCACACATATACTGATCAAAAATATTAAAAGTGTAAAACCACATAGAATGAGTTCAACATAATGAAACTATGATGGTTATAGATAATTAAGGACTATAAATCATTAATCAACTACCATTTGGAATAGGAAAATAAAGTCGTATATTCTATAAGAGTAATGGATCATTCGTCTCCATCCATGATGGGAAATCAATGGAATCATATCTACATATAATTACAAGGATTATTATGGGAAATATTAATTGATGTAATACATGACTCCTTTCAATTAATTATAAACTATCTATCATGGTAATTATTAAAGAGGTTAAAAATGGTGGTGTGTAGATACAATAAAATGAGTGTAAAAAATAACGAAGGAAAAAATCTATTAGTCAAACACTAATAATAACAGAGTTATTAGCTAAAAAATATGATAATTTTCACCATCTGAGCCTGAGATAATGAATGATCAATTAGAGGGTGAACAAAGCTAAAGAATCTTACTCAACCTATGTATAAAAGTGATGTATGGGGATATCCATGGAGAGTTATATTGGAATAATATAAATAAGGTGAGTATTAATTATACATCCATGTTCTTAGTATTCCATAAATAAAAGGGAGAATGATAGATTTATAATGGGATGATGCAATCAAAACCCATACTAATATATAAATATTAGAATATTATTATATACATTTTCATGAGTTTTCTGAATACATATAAGGTAAATAACACTATATAAAAATAATGGTATTATATTACAAAGTCTTCACACTTAATCACTATACCAAATCAACTATCACCAGATCAAATTTCCATGATATATTTTTGATAATTGGTGACGATTAATGAATCAAAACTATCGATAGAATCTGAATGAGACCTATAGTTAACCTATTCTTTAGATATATTATGAGGAATTGGAGACAAAGCTAAGCATTAGTAAATAATATCATCCTCAGATATATGGTCATTATGAAATGACTATTTATACTCTCGAGGATATACCTAGAGATGACACAATGGCATTTAATGGAGGATGGTATTTACAAATTCATCTATTCATGATTTTATATAATTATAGATTCTAATAAATAATTTATACTAATCCACATGAAGTTCAATTTGTGAATAAATGTAGAAATCAATCTTTTGGGTAAATTTTGGATATATTAATCTACTAGGACACTAACGGGTAAAAAATAATATAAACAATGTTCAACCTATTCAGAAACACATTAAGGATTTCAATAGAAGAGCTATACTAGTAACAATAAAAAAGAGATGGAGTTTTTTTAGCTATATTATATTCCAAAGGGTATCACCATGGAAGAAAGTTATAAGGTTTGAGATGAAGATAATTCTATGTCCTCATTATATATTCCCCTTCTGAAATCCAGATCATGTTTGAACTATAGTATATTGACTTGACCTTAAACAAAACATTTCTCAAGTACATTATTTGTTTCATGAATGTATCTTGAGGAAATATCTACTATATCCCTCACATGTAATGAATCCAAATGTTTTATATTTGAAGCAAGATCTCTCTTTGGTAGGGAATTGAGTCCAAATCATTGATGATAGATAAAATGTGTTTCAAAAAAAGTCATATTATCAATGTATCATTGAAGATTAAATTATATAAAGAGGAAATACGAAAATATGATGATTTGATAAAATAGTTTACCTAATATATTTTTATATTTGGGTTTGAGTTTTACTCTCGATGATTTTTTTACGGGGGTAAGAAAATAAGGAAAATAAATTTTAAAATTTGAATAATTTCCCTCTTTATTAAATTTATTATATGAATAGTAATAATTAATGTCTTAAATTATTTCTTAAATGTTAATTTATATTAAAAAAATATATTATAATTTGGGATATATGATTATATAATAATTATTAATAAATTTTAATAAAATTTGGGTCACTCTTCTTAAAATAAATAGTGTTCATTATAAATTAATTATATTTTCTTTAAATTGTAGGATTTTACTTAGAAATAAAAATAAAAAAATTTTAGAAATTAAATTTTATAACGAACTATTTATTTTGGAAATTGTAATATCTATATTAGTAAATGTTTTATTTTTGGTATTTTTCAAAAAATTATTCTTCATGGTGAATAATAAAAATGTATTTTTTAAGAATATTAAAACTCGCATGACATCATCATTACCTAAATACAACTGAAAATTCTATAATCCCTTTTTTATATATTTAAATTATTTATGTAAAAAATAATAATTCATTAAAAAATTATTATCTACATTTATAAATATGTATTTGAAATTTTGGAATATAAGTTACAATTTATTTAAATAAGATAAATATTCTTGATTCATTACCATTAGTTAAGTGTTTATAAGATAACATATTTTCATTATTATAATATCAATGAACTCTAATTTTTATAACCGTAAATTTGTGAATGTCATGATAATAACTACTTTTTATAGTCACTCTCATAAATGATAACATAATTAATATTTTATTCTATGATACTCATACCACTTGTCTATATAAATACCCATCCAACATCAAATATTCCTTCCACATCCAATCATCCTAAAAAATACATATATAAAAACACCTTCCCCCATTCCTTATACCTTATTGGGATCATAATTCCTTTTTGCCAAAGAAGTTAGGCTCATTTCAAAATTTTCAACTCGAAACATAAGTTAGGGAATTGAAAGACTCTTTATTCAATCATATTTTGGATTCATTTCTAGAAAAATATTTTATTAATCTACATAAATTGTATCCACAATTTCATTTTAACTTTCTATTCAACTTTTTTACCCATCAATGATGATATATCACTAATTACCTCTCACTAAACTCACTATTAAAGGATATTAGTAAGTCAAAATATGAGTATTCTGAAAAAAGTGTCATTTAATTTCGATTATCCTTTTACTATATCAATGATATAAATAAAAATTAAAATTTCATAATTTTTTTTCATTTTAATATAATAGTTCTATAATAATAAAATATTCCTTGGGATCTCACTTATTTTAAACATTTTTTAGAACATCTTTTTCCATGGTGGGTTTATGATACTTAATTGATCAATAATGATTTTATAAACTTATGTTATTAATTTAGATTAGTTAGATTTGATTTCAAGATTTAATAATAAAATTATATTCATGAAATCTATTTATTTTTATTATATAATGGTAAAATATTTATTACTATAATGAAATTGAATACAAACTATTATGGTCATTTTTAGTTTCTAAAACAATATTTTCGAGTATAGTTAAATGAACGGTAACTATATACCAGTATAGAAAAATAAATAAATTCTAGAATGATATAATCTATATTCCATGAAAATTTTTTAAATTGTGGAAACAATATATAATGAACTTTGACTATTACCTTTATAAGAGTGTTGTTTTGTAACTAATAACCACCCAACATCGATACAGTTTCTAGAGATATTATTAATTTAAGGAATGAATAAAACATAATAAAAATACACTATAAGAAATATAATATATATAAAAATGGTTTTAAATAAATTAAATAATTTCTCAATATCTACTTATATAGAGTATATAGGTTCTTCTAAATGTAGAAAATTATCATTCTTAGGGATCATTTCCAATCATTCACATTTTAGAAGATATATTATATATATCTCTATATTTAATTGTCATATAATTTTTATAATTATAATATGATAACCTTATATCCATTATTATAAATATTTCTTCCTTTTTTATTTATAATTTATCCATTATTTATCCTAATTTACAATTTACTTACGTTAAATCATTTAAATATTATAAGTGATTCTTTTATATTTTCTCTCTCTATTCTAAAATTTCATTATTTTATATTATTCACATAATTTAAATTTTCATTTTATTATTTTCAAGTAAAACACTTCTTGTTTTAGAATAAAATATATGGGTTTATTTGTGGGTTTATAGAAACTGTATTTTCATAACCCATTTAAAGACTATTTTCTCATTTCGTATAATATTAAATAATAATTTTTATTGCACAACATATTATTCATCTTTTATTATGACACATCCAGCAAATTGAGATCTATTTTCTTGAAAAATGATACTTTGTATAGTCAAAAATAATTTATTATTATTTAATCCCTTATTTTCCCAAGATCCCACATGAATGATTGTTCTTTATTTGGATATGGAGTTATAATAATACCGATTGATTTATTATCATTTTATTTATTTTTTATGATTAATATATTATTCATTCCATTGTTTAACAAATATTCATGTTGTAATATGATAACAAGTGGACCTATAATTATATATTAAACTAATTTACTGGGTAATTATTAACATATTTTGGGATAACTTGGTGTGGTCTTGGTTAAATATGGATTTTCATTAATGTTAGAAGTGGTCCATATGTAGTTTTCCTTATAATAATGTTAAGGTGTTATAGTAGTGATCCTTGAAGAAAATTTATTTTTTCATTTATTTTTTTGTTATATATTTTTTCATCTCATATTTACCATTCTCTTATGATGTTTGACGCATGTGTAATGTTTTATGGGATGGTTTATGATTAATCCCTTTATATTTCCATGAAATAATTGTTTACTCTCATGATAAATCATATCCCATTTATCATGTTATAGTCTTACCCAGATTTATATATAACCCTTTCATTTAATTTTTTTAGGATATCCCATATAGTAATAAGATAATGGTGAGATCAAGGATAATGTGGAAATATTAGAATAAAATAATATATTATTTTTTAGAGATGTTTTATAATATTCCTAAATACAATAAAATGATGGAAATAAATAATTTATGGATTATTATATAGATATATTTTCAAAAAATAGTGTAATAACATGTTTGTTAAATTAATTTATTTATATAAAATAATCATAAAAATAAATGGAACACGTTATGTTTCATGTGGTTGATAAAACTAGCTAAATCGATACACTATTTTACAGTAACACTTTTACTAGTTGAATCATTCATCCATAAGAGAATCTTTTGAAATTTGGAACCTTTAAAATATATAGAAATAAAATAAATCTATATAATTAGAAATATATAGATATTGATTCTTTGAATATGAACACTGAATATTTCCAGTATATTGATCTTACCAGATGAACATTAAATAAACATATCACTAATGATAAACAAGATCACAATGTTCTTTCAATTGTAGATAACGTTAAAAAAATAACAATAATAAATTATTGAAAAACTTATTGATGATATAAAATGATAATTAAATAAATTTAGTTTTTTTATTAATAAGGGTATGGGAAGATACCTAGTTGAGCCAAGAATCAAGGTAATGGGTTCCTTTCAAGAAAATAATTACTTTCGGGTGACACACTCTCTCAATATACATATATTTTCACCTATATTCATAAAATAATTTTATTAAATGTTCTATAAATATGTTTCCTACAAATATAACATGATTTTATTTCATTTTATTATCATAGGATATCCACATTTTTATGTTTTATTAATAATATATTTTTTTTAATAAAACCAAAAAAATTTAAAAAAATTATAGTATTTTTTCATAATATCATCCATTTAAAAGATTATGTAAATTATGATTCTGAAAAATAATAATTAATTTAATAAAAATTATGGATTTTATTTTTGGATTTGGTGGAAATCATAGGATTTTATTTCTTTATAATTTTATTCACTTTCTTTAATAGTCCAATAAAAGGTTTATAATTTTATAACATCTAAATTATAATTTCTAATGATCTATACCTTATATTAATATCTAATTTCACTACTAATGACTTTTTTTTATAATAAATTTCCCAAATTACATAATACTATATTATAATTGTATCTCCCATGATATATATATTTGAAAATATTCACTCGAACATTATGTTACCCATTAATCTATCAGGGGTTTACTTTGTGTTTATGATTTATGAATTATTTTTCGACTAGGAAATCATATGCCATAAATGTTGCAATTGAACTCGTGGGATATAAATTATATATCCCCTAAATATATTGTGTAATTCTTTACTTCTAATATGATAATTATATATATTCTAGATGAGGTTAGTCTCATCCATAGTGTTATGTGCAGTAAAGTTCCAATTATACTCTTATATAATGTAAAAATGTAGATAAATGGTCCTTAAATATTTTTAATTATGGGATTGAATATTTTTATCACATATTTTCTATTCTCATTATAATTTCCCTTATTATGATATGATTTTATTTGAAATATGATAGCACTTTTATTCTATATTTCCAGGAGGTCATTTCATTATAAATTTTTTTACCCTTGGAAAGAAATTTATAACTGTAACATTAATTTATCAATGTATATAGAATATCATATATTTTTAAATGTGTTTTGTTATATTGAATAAAAATTTCTTATAGTGTATATTAATGATATATTATTTAAAAGTGTTGTTTTACATTCAAAATTTCTAAATGACTATGATCTTTTTCCTTTATAAGTGTAAACCATGTATATTTATGTTTAAAATAAAGATATTATTTGTGTAAATAATGCATTACATTTTAGTTTTCTTTATAACAATAAATATTTATTTTTTGTTATTAGGTTAGAGTAATTAATATGAAATAAAACTAAATTAATAAAGAACAATCCATTTGATATAATAAATTATGGTTTAAATTTTATTTACGAGTTATTATTTCATTTAATGTAAATTTTCTCATATTTCTCTATTAATTCAGGTATTTTAACCAAAAACACTACCTTATTTTTTAAAATGGTTATAAATTAGTGGTATCTATTCAACAACCAATATTATAGGTAATGAAATTATTAGTTGATGGATTCCCTTAATCGTTTGGGATAATTAGTTGAAAGCAACACGGTGATACACTTTTAGTTGAATCAAGTTGTGAATAATCAACTACACCATGTGGAATGAATGACATATCAAAATAAATATTAAATTATTATTTATTCATTTATATGAAAAATACCTTCCTATTTTGGTGGTTCTTATGACCCCCTAACACTGAAGAAATATATTATTAACATATGGAAAAATATTCAACTCTTGAGTACTATATGAGATGGAATGTAATTATTTCTATATATATCATAGAGGATAACTCAATAATTTGTGGAAATAAATCAATAATTGTGAGTCTATATAAGAAATAAACATGATGTGATGGGTATAATTCAAGAATATATTTTTGAAAATCATTATTCTTGGAGTATTCATGATAATATAGAGAGGGAATTTAATAGACATACGTATAATAATATTAAATTGAAAAATATGAATAAAACATGAATATCCTTACAAGGTGCTCCTATGATTTTTAATTTTCCTACACAAAAATGCTAATATCTTATTTAGTGTCCTACATTAAGAAATATGAAAATATCATGTTATTTGGTTTTATTATATCTTAATGAAAATTGTAGAATGTTATCTTATGAAGGATATGGTGATATAAAACACCATAACATGACTAACCCTTAGAATGTTTGATTTATATAACAATGATACAAAATACATATTAAAAAATTCATATAATATTGTAGTTTATTATATAATGGAATGACCATTAACATAATTTAATCTTTTGTTGTTTTTAATTATTGACATTCTTATATTCTATAGGACCTTTTCCAGTCAAAATTATTAGATAATTAGGTCACATATCATACAAAAAATAACCATATTTTATAATGTTAACCCATAATATTTGTATTTATTTTTTTATGTATATAAAACATATAAAATAAAAAATGCTTTTCATTCATGATGAATCTTCACAAAAATCAAATTGAATTATTAGTTTACCTTACCCATCCTTAATGTCTATGATTTTTCTAATCATGGGATGTTTAAAATACCCTTAGTAAGGGACCTAAATATAATAAATTCATTAGTCTTGTGAATGACCTGAAAAATCCTGGAAAACATATCTTAAAAACAAATGTTTTTAAAGTAGAAATGGAAGAATATATATTTTTTAAATATCATTATATTACCTTTTTAAATAAAATTATTTCTATAAAAACTCATTTTAAATAATTAAATATCCATGTAGGTTCTATGAGACATCATCTTAATAGAACCCTTACACAATTGTTACAAGAACCATTAAAAATTATAATAACACTTTGATAGGATTCCAATATTATTTTTTGGAGAACATAATCATTAACCAATTAATTAGAGATATGTCTTGGTTTAGTCAATAAAGAGGCTATATTGGGATAGCCAACTAGTTATAATGGTGATCAAACCATATTAAATAATTTCAATGGACCATATCATGAATAAAACCCTTGAAAACAAACATAAATTGATGTTCAAAATAAAATCAAATATCAAAATACCCATCTAATTTAAAAAACCTATTTCTATCACCAAAAAACAAATAAAAAGGTAATTAAGGTATTGAGTTCATGAAAAATGGTTGATTTTCGATGAAGACAAACATCAAGTATAAGTTACAGCTATAAGAAATTTTTTCATCACTTTATAAATTAAAAGAATACTTTCCTATTGTCTCTTATAAATAATGTTAAATCAGTCAATCAAAATATTCCTCTTTGAAATACTTTTAAAAAATAAATAATAAATTTTCTCATGTGCTTATATTATTTTTATATAAATATATTCATAAAATTATTTTAAAAATATATACTTTTGAGAAAAATATTTTTAAAATAAATTATGAAAATGAGGGTTTATGTTAAAGATTTTAAGGGATACCATTGAATATGATTTATAAAATAACATCCATTTCCTATCCTATGAATAATCATGTAAATAATTGATATTATTGAATAATAAGCTCAATTTTACAAAATATTTTCATTCCCATTATGCCTTTCATATAATTAATAAATGTTATAATCAAATACTTAACTAATTATGCTTATAATGGATGTTTTGTTGGTATTCGACTCATAAGACTGAAATAAATTCATGTGTTTGAATTTGGTCAAACACGTCATTATCTACATCATTTATAGAATAATAATCATGAAATAAGTATCATATTTTAATAATTTCTTTTTTAAAACATATTTTCAAAGATGGGTATGATAAATGAACTACATTACAATCATTGAGACAGTAGTTTGTATGTATGGTTGAGTAATAATTTAACTTGAATTTACCATTATTAAAAGTACTTAATACATTATTAATAAAATATTATTATAATATCCGAAATACAATATATTTTTATTTAAATATACTTATATATTACATCCTTGTGTTGTGATTATGAAAAACGAGTATCATTTCATCATGGAGGTGGTAGTCCACACAGATGAAAGAATGATGTAATCATTTTCTATTGAATAAAAATGTAATACAATATATGATATATAATCTCTTTATAATGATAAATATTTCTTCAATATTATATATTTAAATTAATCATATCATTATAGCCATCCATTCTAGTCAATGATGGAAGACAAATTACATCAGTCTGAGAAGTGGTAGTATGCCGTAAAAAATGAATGAATGATTATTTTCCCATTTGATATAGGATAGAGAAGGATATTATTTGTGATAGTAAAATAATAACATATAAGAATATTTTGGATACTTATTTTCTTATATCTTCTTTGTTAAATATTATTTGAAAGAATTTAAAGAAGAAATAAAAAACATTTGGCTAAGAATGATATATCTTATTCGGACAAACACTTGTGGCTTCAATAAAAATATTCCAGAAGATGGTTTATAATGAATAAAATACCTCTATGATGTGAGTAGATAATCATAGAAGATATTTGCCTAGGTATTTTATGAATAAATTGGTTCTTGATGTTTTATGTAATGTGAAGAAGAGATTTCTGGTTATATGAGGGGAGTGGTGCATGCTACAAATTTCCCAAAATATTAAATAAATATAAATTATTTTTATTTTCCAAATGACTCTAAATAGATTTATTTTGAAAATATTACGAGTATAGTTTCAAATAAAATTATAAAATAAAAATTATATATGTTTTGTTCTATTTTTTTATCTGAATATTATCATTTTATGTTCTTATTAACCCCCTCACAATTATCCTAAAATTAGGTTTTTAAATCATGGAGGGTAATGAGGGTTATAATAAATAGGAAAAAACCCATAAATAGAATTTGTATGATAGTATCAAACAAAAATAAAATATTTTTAGAAATTTTATTTCATTTAATAAATTATTATTTATTTTATGATATTATTAATGTCAATTTGAAGAACTATTCATTACATTGACTTTAATAACACCCCGAAAACAAATAAAATTTGAAGAAAATATTTTATTACATCCCTAAAAGATTTAATTTATCTATAAAATTATTTTATTAGATTAATTATTAAAATTAAATTAGTTTTATTTTTTTAAATTTCATTTATTCAATTTTTATATTAATTGATTAATTACAACCTCAACGTTTTGTAAGAATTCCAGGGAATCATTTTTTTAATAAAATAAAAAAAAATATCAGGATGAACCTAAATTTTTTGATTTAAAAATATTATATATTAATGAAAAATACATTCTATTTATCTACATTTTAAAATATTATAGCCACTTATAATAGGAGTTTGTCATTTTTTACATTTCTTTATATAAAATTTTATAATGGGAATAAGCACACGCAAATTAAAACAAAGGAAAATATAACAGAATAATGGATGATTATGGATGAAATAGAATCATACAATATATGTTATAGATGTATTATGTTCATTTTATACTCCATATCAAATTATTTTTGACCTTTTTATTACCCAATATCTCTTTTACCATCATAAAATAATTATTATGGTTACTATTTATAATGAATAAAAATAAAAGGGGACTATTTAGAATTTTATTCATCATACCTATAAATATGGAATCAACTTTTCTAGATTAAATATAAATAATTGGTAGATTTTATTTTAATATTAAACAGAAAAATTTGATAAAAAATGTTATTCGAGAAAATTCCCCTTTAAAATAAAAAATGTTTTTTTAATTTAAGAATAGACATAAATAAAAATAGTAAAACATGGATTCTTTTAATTCAAAAGGAGTTAATTAAATTTTATAAATAATCTGTAATCATATTTTAATTTTTATACACTTTAATTGAAAACATAATTTTAAATAAAAATAGTTATATTTCATAATTCATTGATAAATCATTATTTTTTGAAAATTATAAATATTAATATACAAAAAATTTAAATAAGGTGAAATGAAAAATCAAATTCATTTTAACAAATAAAATATATAAAATATGTAAAAATTATTTTTCTATTCACTTGTTAAATATAAAAAATAAGTTTTCTAGATAACATATTTTTAAGAGTATAATGAACATACTAAAAATTGAGTTCCTGTTTCTAAATAATTAATTAATAAAATATTATCTAGTATGGAAATGATATATTTTTTAATTGAGTCAATATTATTAATTCCCTCCTATAGAATTTATAAGTTTAAACATTCTCATTTAGATAATAATATTTCAATATTAATTTAATATCACTGTTGTGTATCTTATATTCTATCGAACATAGTATTCCTTTTTAATATATCTAGATATTAGACTCACACCCTTTAATAAATTTCTTCCCTGATATATGAATTCAAATTTAGTAATCAATGTTTCAAATTTTCAAATTACTTTTTTTAAATTGGATACAATAAAATGGTTAATAAAACATCCTCTTGTAAAGAGAGAAAGGTAAGTATGAAGGATAACTTGAATAACTCATAGTATTTTTCTAAATAGGATAACATTATTAGGAAGTGAAAATATATACATAGAAGAAAAATGTAATTTCAAAATGATGATGGAGAGTGATAAAGAACATTAATCCTAAGAAAGTTAATGACCTTGAGAACGATAATGTCAATAAAAATATAACTCATTTAGGTGTGAAAAATAATACCCATTAATCATAAAGGATGGTAATTGGTTAATTTTTATTTATTCAATACAATTTTCCATTATATTTTTAAATAATTTATAATCTATAATAATATCATAATGGAATATACTTAGTTGAAAATAAAAAAATTAATCCTATAATAAAAATTGAAGAAAAGTAACATCTTTCTCGAAAAATATTATTAACAAAGATAATGTTTTCATGTCCAAAGCAATAAAATCAACTCCTAAAAAAAGATAATTTATAATAGAAAAAGAATCTATTTTTTATCATTATATTTTTACAAAAACCAAATTGGTTAGCATAATAGAGGATAATTTCAAAAGTGAATAAAATTTTAATTGAATAAAGACTTATTTAATATAAAATTTTCAACAATAATAACTACAGTTAATATTAGATCATATATTAAATAAATATCCTAAAAACTAATCAAAATATTAAAGAAAATTATTGAAAACCAAATTTTTTATATATATTCATCTAGTATAAATTTATAATCAATGTTCAAATAACATCAATCACTCGAAAACATATAATACAAAAAAATTATATACCCTATTTATATAATTTCAAATATATGTTAATGAATTCCATAAAAAACATGATTTTCAAAAAATGAACTATAAAATCATATATTTTTCTAAAATACTATTCAAACTTTAATCCTCAAAAATATACATAATATTATCTATAACATAATACTATAAAGTTCCCAAAATTTTGTTTATCCTCTTTGGAAATTACATTAATCACTTATTAAAAAAATCAATTATCAATCTTATGGTTATCTACATGATAAAACATATGTTGGTCGGAGTAGGACATAGAAGTGGGGGCGGAATTAAGTTCCTAAAAAATTTATGTTTTAAATTATTTATTAAGATTCCCAATTTTTTTTTGAAAAGTCCAGTAAACAAAAGTAGCATAATTATATTTGTTTTGAACATTCGATTAATTTTTCAAAAAGTTTTATTAATTCTCAATTACATAAATTTGAAATATTGATATATCTTTTGAATGTAATTTACTATATAAAAAATAGTTATAAACACTAATTAAGATTAACTATGAAAGAAAATAAATGTTTTTTTGTAAGAATAAACAAATATAGAAAAGAAAACAAAGCATTATCATAGCGCATAGAAATAAGAGGTTAGGTCTCTAGAAGAGACCAAGTCCACCCACTTGGTGATCACCATCCACCAAGGAGTGTATATAAACAAGTTTGACCCACACTGTAGATCTAGGTTTACAATATCAAACAATATTTTTAGGTTAACTAGACCTCTTCCATAGTTATATATGAAAAAACAATACACCCAGGTCACACATACACCTCTTCTAAAGTTATATGTGGACGTAAAATGGCATTGAAAGATGAGTGAGTGAGTATATCTTATATTCTATAGCTTAATTCATGATATAATGTGTGTTTGTGATACAGATATACACATTGTTCAAGAAGTATTACAATTGGACACAATAGAGAATAAATAATGAGAGAGGGTTTAAAATGTTTTAAGTGATGTGCATCATGCTTCAGGACATCTTGGATGTAGAAGATTTAATGTTTGGGTCAAATTTGGGAAAACAGACACCAAAAACATAGTGTCATTGATGCTCTATGTTATTATTTCAAGTGAGATGAGATTCTTTTTGTTGATTCTATGTTATTTTTAGTTTGTTCAAGGATGTTCACACTCTTTGGATCATAGAAAATGTTTTCTTGTTCAAAGCTACCAGGATTGGAATTTATATGTTATCTCTGTCTCAGCTTTATGTGTCACACAATGTATATCAATTTGAATACATGCCTCTTTAATTTATTCTTAGGTGTTTTTCTTTTGGCCGATAGGGACAATGATCTTCATCAAGTGTAGGTACATCATACTTTATACTGCCTAATAAAAATAGTAAAAAATATCATTAATAATATTAGTATTATTAAATAACGCAAATATTATTGTTAGTAATAATTATTAATTTAAATGATAGATGATGAAATGACTATGTCTGGAACAATGTCATTGGAGTGGTGATATTGATGCGATGGAATAGAATAAGAGACTCATACTTTATCTTTGAACAGTGTCATAAGAAGATCGTCTTAGAATTTAATAAAATCCAATAAGTCTGACTTTTTCATTCTGAAAAAAATGGGCCGACAGATCAAAACCACAGTGCCTCATAATTTATTGAATTTCAGACTGAGTGGTGTCAATACAACAACGACTCATACTTTGATGATTTTCCGACAAAACAGTTAGAAAGGGGACTGTGAGGTTACTAACCAATGACTATCAGTCCACTGACTGATGTCTCATACATAGTCGAATATTTTCACCCTATATTTTAAAATTGCACTTGATTGAATATATTAACAATATACAAATATTTGAGGAATAATACTAATACGAGATTACTCATTTTAAAAAAAAAGATTAAACATGATTTATATGCATTAAAACTAGAAGATTCCCATATTCTCCCCTTTTTTATTATAAAAAATCATGGAATTTACATGCCATAAATAATTATTAATGCTTGATAATGTAAAATTAAGACATAAACAGTCATTAATTTTTATTAGTAGTAAGGAATCATATAATAGAGCAATTGAATACCATAATGATTATTATGAGATCTGAATTCCATCTCTGAGTTCTACACCATTTAGTATCATCAAATATAATATAGGTAAATGGAAATTAAAAATAAGAATAAAAGATCATCATCAAGTGAATAAATGAGTGAAAATATTTCATTTAATACATCAATATAGTACAATTAAAAAAAGTAGATCATAGTCCTATCAAAAATCATCCAATCATCAAGGATCTAAGTCTACCACCTCTTTTCCTTGTGAGGGACATCTGGTGTGGAATAAGTAGGTGTAGATGTGGCAGGTATTAAAGATATAGATCTAGTAGAGACAGAAGGTAGAAGCATCCCTTTAAAAATGGAAGGTGCAGGTCTTAGTCTAGGGTAAGACTGAGATAAAGGAAACTTAGTAAGTATTGTTCTGATCATGATCAGGGCTTGAGTGGGCTTCATGGTTATAGGTGAAAAACAAGAAAAGTTATAAGGAATCAGTCCATGTCTCAAAGGGTTTGTAACATGAGAAACGATTGATGTGCTATGATGATTCAGAAAAGGCTTGATCAGATTAATAAACTCTCTATTTACATAACCATAATATTCCCTAGATTTTTTAATGACATTAATATTTTTTATAAACTTATAAAAATAGGATGAAAGAATTTATATTGTTTGACTTACTCCTTGAATGCTTGAGTCAACGATATTAGCTTTTAATTCACCACTAAATACATGAAATGATTTGTCACATAGTACTTGGTATATATACTCTTAAAACAGTAATCCACATTCTAGTATATTTCTTATTTAAAATAAGTGGAAATTATGGAGTAAGATCTAACTATGTCATGCACATGCTCATTGTGATTCTGAATTATACCAAGAATTTTCTAATTGGAACCACCAATCGAAGCTTGAAGATCTTATCAAATCCCCGATCTGATCAAATCACAATCAATATAATGATAGGTATGTGTATAATTTGATTATTTTGGTAAAGATAAGGTGATGTTATTATGAATTTTGAGAACAATCTATAAATATCCATTATACTCATCTATTATTCGATTGGTTATTGAAAAAATATGATGAATTTTATTTGAAAATTTGTTATTGTGATTGACAACTTCTTCAACCAGTAAAATAAAAATAGGTTTAATCTTATATACAACATTTTCTTAGGGCATGGAAGAATCAACCTCACATAAACTGGAAATATATGTTGGAGTAGGATTAGCTTTCATTTCCTTCTCTATCTCCACAATAAATGATTTTAAGGACCTCATGTAATCACATAGATGTCTATTTTCAATAATTTCATCTTTTATAACATTAAGAATTTTGGGTTGAGTTTTCCAAATTATGTATTGTAGAAACATTCCAACATCCCTTTCACTAAGTTTACTCACATGAGTAGGTTGTCACATTATATTATTTCCAATACCAGAAAATAAATTATTCCCAAAAGATTTTAAATCATCATGACTCACATATATTGGGGTTTCCTGTGAAGGTGCAGAAATTATTAGTGGATATTGAATAGAAATAAATTATTTCGATTTGATGATTTTGAGTTGAAACACTATTTAAAGTTCTCTTTATATAAGTGAGGATCTCTGAGAGGCATCGACATCAAAATAACTTTGGAACTTGTTCAAGAAATCAACTAAACTTGTATCAGGTGGATTTGAAACTTCAATCCTCTCTAGATTGGGGTTTTTCTACCTCTTAACAGATTATACCATTGGATAATTAAGTGATTCCACCACCTAAACTCTTTTTGAAAATTTTAATATATTTTCATACATTTTAGTCATACATACATTTACTTATAATTGAATAGACTATTCAATACTCTTTATACCGTGTGAAGTGACTTCTCTTCTATTTCCTTTATCTTGCTTAGAGTCATTACCCTCAATTGAATCTTCGTCATTATTCATTCCTCTTATACTAAATAATTTAGCTTCATCTTTAATGTCTTCTCCGTTTTCAATTTCTTCTTCTAATTTATGTTTATCAAAAAATTCTTCTTTAATGACTTCTTCTTCAGTAGCAACGTTACCCTCAGATACATTTTTTCTACATTCATCATGAATGCCATCATTTCCTTCTCTATGAGAAAAATTATCATATTGAGCATCAACTTCCATCTCTTCATCTGAATATTACACTCTCACATATAGTTCTAAACCGGGTTCAGTGATATCCTTGGGTCTCGAGGGATGTTCAATAAGAAATAAATCATCATTAATTTTTTCATTTTCATCCAAAAAAGTTATTTTCCATGGATTCCAACTGATATTCATCAGTCTGTATTTTTCATAAATAAAATAAAGTTAAAATTATTAATTGTTTATTCATTTCCCTTAACAAACCATTAGATTTCATCAAGATGAGACAAACCATGAATAGAATAATGATTTGGATTTTGAGGTTGTTTTTATCATATCAAAAATATGAATGAAAAGATAATATTACACGATTTTCTTATGGCCATTTTTCAGAAGATATAAAAAGAACTCATCTTGATATTTCATGGTAGAAAAAGTCCCTTTAATTAGATAGAAAATATGTTGAATTAACCTGAATAGAAATATGGTTTCTCCATACAACTCATTAAAATAGGTCTTCTACTCTTTTAAACTCCTATTAAATCACCCAAAGCCTCTTCAAGGATGAATATTTCACATAGTGGTAGATTACATCCATCATGATCCTCAAATATACCTTTATAAGGTATTTTTAATAATGAATTCGACAACATCGATGAAAAATAAAATCTTTCTCCATTTACCCAACTCATGACCACATAATCATCTTTGACATTGAATGAAAACATAACATACAGATAAAACTAAAAAACAAGTTTTGGGGATAAAGGTATCCTGTCTTTGGTAAACCTTTCTAGCCATCACTGCTCTTCTAATACACCAAGAAAAAATAACTTTCTCAAAATAAGTAATTTCTCAAAAATTCCTTTTCAATAATGACTAATGTATTTTTTAGACAATGGTTCAATGGTTGCTCAAGAATTTGGATCAGATCCCTTTTCAATCTCTTCAATGATAAATGTTTCTCTATGTCCAAGATGATGGAAGCTTCAATCTCTCCATCCCCAACAAGATGAGAGAGTTGAAAGGATAATGATATTATTGAGAGACAAAATGTTTGGTATTAGGAGTTTGAGGAAATGAGTGATGTGAGATGTGATATAGATTGCCCGAGTTTTATCATTTTGGGATTTTAATGATGTAAATTGAAAATGTTGTATAAATTAAAAAAAAATAAAATAATTAAAATTGAGATTTAGGAAAATTTATAAATATAAATTGGTGAGTCCATACAGTATGTTGTTAACGGTGTCATCACAATGGTGTCACATTAAATGGTGAGACATCAACCAACGAGACTGTAATTGGTGAGACAAAAACAAGTGACAAAGAAACCAGTGATAAATCAAATTGTTACTCAAATTTGATCATTCCAATTCTTTTATGATGTAACTCATTCTTTCATATTTTAATTTCTTAGTGAAAATGTTAGAAATGCGATGTTCTATACCTTTAAATTCTTTACTAATATCATTTTTTTGATAATAATCTCTCAAAAAGTGTTTTCTTATATAAATACGATTTGTTCTTGAATGAGAAACTAGATTCTTAGAGATGTTAATAGAACTTGTGTTATAAATGGTTATAGAGAAATATCTAAATTGATATCCACAATTTAGTAATTTCTGTCTAATCTACAAAATCTGAGCACAAAAATTAGCACCAGCTATGAATTCATCTTTAATAGTAGATAAAAAAACCAAAATTTTCTTTTTTCTAAACCATGATACTGGAATCCTACCAAAAATGTGACATGTTCTAGAGGTTAATTTTTTATCTAACATAAAACCACAAAATCAACATCAAAATAGCTAACTATGAAAAATTATTTTCTTATAGGATAGAATAGTCTTAAGTTTGTAGTATGTATGAGGACTTTGAAAATTATTTTTGATGAAAAAAGATGTGACTCTATAGTATTTTATTGAAAAAGAGCTCACAAACATACACTAAACAGAATATCATGTTGTCTAGAAGTCAAGTAGATAAGAATTCCAATAACACCTCTATAATTGGTTTGATCAACAGATTTTCCATTTTATCAAGATCCAATTTATAGGTGATACTCATAGGAGTATCACTACCTTTAGGGTTATCTGAACCAAAACCTTTTCAAAGATAATTTGTGTATTTAATTTTATATTAAATAATACCATCCTTATAATAAAAATTTTAAAATCTAATAAATAATTTATGTTCACCAATTAAACTCATTTCAAACTCATTTTCCTTCTTTTCTGAAAAAAAAACACATTATTAATTTTTTTGAAGATCCAAAAATAATAACATTAATTTAGATTTGATGTCCTAAAAAGTTTTTAGAATTTTTTTATAAAAATAGTAGGACAAACTATTCCTTATTTAAAACATTAAGAAATTAAAAAAGTGTTTAGGCTATCATACTAGGCTCTTAGAGCATGTTTTAAACCATACAATGCTTTTGTTTATTTAAAGACGTGATTTGGAAAATTAGTATTTGTAAAACTAGGGGTTGTTCAACAAAAACATCAGAAACGATATACCAATTTAAGAATTCCATTTCAACATCCATTTGATATATTTTGAAATTTACATGAGCTGCATATGCCAATGAAATTATAATGGCTTCATCCTAGAAACTAGTTCAAAGGATTCTTCATATTCAATGCTTTATTCTTGACTATATCCTTCTACAACCAATCTCGCCTTATTTATTATAATGGTGACAAGTTCATCCCATTTATTTCTAAACACACATTTAGTGCCTATGGTCAATCTGTGTTTGGGCTTACCCACTAGTTTCGAAACATTATTTCTTTCAAACAGATTCAAGACTTCTTGCATATCCATCACCAGAAATACATAATTAATTGCATAATTATTGTTTTTTAAGTTCATGTGGGGATAAGAAGTCTTTATTTTCAACCTGGTTTCTAAGAGAATCTCTATTCTGTGTCCCTTTATGCATGAATCCAACTATAACAACTTTGGGATTGTTCTTAAGAGTTATAATCGATCTAGAAAAAACAACTAGTTATTTTAAGTTCATTAGTAGGTTTAGGTTCACTATGATTAGTGTCTATATATTTTTTAGAACCGGAGGATTTAACATAATGCCTAATTGCAGAATCAGTGGGTCTAGAATTTATGTTCATATTGTACAGATCATCCTCCATATTTTTAATAGGGGATATAGGTTCATGTGGATCTATTTTATCAAATTTGATATTCATATATTCTTCTACCAATTTAAATATATCATTAAAACATTACAGGATTTACAAGAGGATGAATAACCTTGAATGATTCCTTCATCACTTTTGGATGAAAATATTTCCTGATTTTCCATTTTATAAAGAATGTTAAATTTACAACCAAAAAAATTAATGTAGATATATTTAAATTTTCTATTGTTCAATGAAAAATAAGGATTTTTCTTAAGAATATATTTGATTAAGAATATTTTTCTAAAAAAGATGATTCCTTGGTCAAAAATGATGAAAGAAAAAATAGTATTAAAATAAAGATTACAAGAGTCAAAAAATGGGATCATATTACAATCATTTTAATGAATGGAAATAAGAGCAGTGAGATTTTCTTTAAACGAGGTAATGACCTGATTAAATCCCATGTTGGAAATACCATTTGCAACTGTGTTTGCTTCTTGATAAACATGTGTGATGATATAGTTAATATCATAAAGTGAACATGATAATTCTTTCCAGTGGGTAGTAATATGTCATGCATAGTAAATTATGCCATTCCAAATCGCTTGAATGATAGTTGCCAAGTAACATTTGATCCAAAGGTTATTCTAACTAAATAGCTTGGAAAAGGAAATAGAATGTATTAGACGTAGCATCTCAGTTTCAAGGAAGGTGGAAATTCCACATTTAACTATGAAGCATCCAAGGATCTGACCGCTGTGATTCCTGAATACAGAACCACACCCTGTAGGTCTTGTATTTCTCTTGGGGGTGCCATCAATATTGAAAATGATCCATCAAGGATGGGGGATATCTAAAACCCCTTCTATGTGCGATGAGGATGACATAAATTTCCGTTAATACATAGACCCCTATGGATCGCAAATCCATGCACGGTGTTGTGGAAATGTCATTTTTGAATCGAGGCAGCTTCATGTATGACAATGAGGATCCTCATCCGAACTGAATTTTGATTAAATGAGTAATTATTATAAATAATTGTATTCCGATCAAACCAGATGACATGGTGGAGCTCAACAATTCCAGCATGGAATAGGTTCTTGACATGTTGAGATCCAACCATTTCTGTACATTTTTTATGTTGATCTTTAAAAGAGTCAATAATCAACCATATGCAGTCAAAAATGTCATGAATATAGTTTCATAGATCAGAAGTAGTATCACAAGAGAGAAAGAGGTGGGTAACAACTTCTCTATGTTGATTACAGATTTGCATTTAGAGTGGAGTTGGATGCCAAAGGATTGGAGGAAAAGATTAGTGGTCACTATGCTGTGAGAAAGATGCCAGTTGATGTTGAATCTTGAAGGTTTTATGCAAGGTTTTTTTAAATTTTTTAACCAACTGTATTCTCTTTCAGAGTAATAGAATTGAATAGGTACGTCATACATATTATGAATTGACTAAGATATTTCGTGTGAGGATCTACTCTTTATGTATCCAACTCCATTCTATTAGGGTGTCCTAGAAGATGGTAAGTTATGACAACAAAAATTTTATGAGAAAAAATATTCAAAGTATTTATTTTTAAAATCTTACCCAAAGTCACTACTTATGGATATAATTCTATGAAAAACTAGGATCTCTTCTAAGCTAGCATACATGGTGAGTTAAGAATAAGTTTCACTCTTGTGATCTTAAAAAAAGGTCTAAGTATTCAAAAATAATCCATCTAGAAGAACATATACATAGTGGTTCCCATTAATAATTTATACTCATGATGGTCTAGACAATTCCATGTGAACCAACTGAAGATGTTGAGAAGTTGAAACTTATTTATTTGGTTTGAATGATATTTCGTGATGTTTTCCCTTTTGATAAGGCTTGCATACTTTATTGTTTTGAAATTCTAGTTTGGGAAGATCCTTGAATAACACTTTCCTTGTGTAATTTCTAGGTGAGTGAGTGTTACAGTGTCCCAATCTTCTATTCTGAAGACAAGATTCTTTATGAAAGATGATTAAAATAGAAATTTTTTGAGAAACTAAAGAATATATGATTAAATCATATACATTATCATATCTAAAATTAGTAAATACTAGATCATTTTTAGAATTAAACACATTACTATCTTTTTTTTAAAATTTAATACTGAAACCATCATCAAATAACTGAGAGATACAATCACTTTTTTTTAAACCATCAATAAAAAGTATATTAGAAATTAGAATTGAGTTAATGTTACCAATTTGGTCAAGGGAAATTAATTTGAATTTATAATTGTCACCAAAAGTGAAGTTAGCACCATGAATCATTATATGATTATTGAAGATTGATTAGTCCCCCATATTGTGTCTTGAACATCCACTATTCACGTATCATAAGCTTTTATAGGAGATCATTAATAATGCTTCCTGCAAAGACAAACAAATCAAGAAAATAAATTGGTACCCATAATTTTTTGGTCCATTAACATTAGTAATTATTGATTTTTGAACCTTTACATGATTCATGGGTTTCCTATAAATTGTTTGTAGAGTATTAGAAAAATGAACTCTATTTTTTCTGAATAAACTAGAACCAGTAAATGATTTTACATTACGGGATCATGTAGTGTATTTCTAAAATCTAGGTACAAAGCATAATTTTCTAAATTTTGATACAAAATTATTTTTAACAAAGTTTCTTTTTCATTGTGTATAGCCTATAACAGTAGAAAATTTTGGTGAAACCTATTTACCAAGTATTCGAGTATGAGTGTTCTTTATATTGGTAAAATTTTCTATGCCCCTTTTTATATCTCATTTTATAATCTGAGATCATTATTTTAATTATGAAATTTAGAGTTTTTCACTTTCTATATAGTAAGCTCAGATTTAATATTAGAGGTAGGAGAATGTTGATTCTTCAAAACATTATATTTATCTTTTAATTCATTACATTTGTCTTCAATAATATTTAAGTACAAAAAATTTCCTCATTAGTAATTTTTTTATAATAATATTCTTATTTAAATTAATAAGAATTTTGTACAAGAGATTCATGTGTTACCTCATAAGTGTTTTCCCTGAAGCACTTGTTAGATTTATAACTTTTTCAATCATGTGAAAATTCAGATTCACTGGAGCTATTCTCAGAAGCAGTCTAGGTAGCCTTCATTGCCTTTTTATATCATTTATACCGTTCCTCATATTTCTTCTTATATTTTAACTTAGTACCGTCATCCTTTACATTTAATATCCTCCTACATTCATAATAGAATATCTCATTTGAGTTATCACCTCCCTTCCAGTCCTTTTTCTAGTTTCCCTTATAATAACACATTTCTTTACAGTTGTCTTTTCTGAAAAACAACTTCTCCCAATTGAATTATTGGAATCTTATAGCTATATAATCGATTTATTCATCGTTTTTATTCATTTCATAAACTATCTGAATGGTTTTGTTCCCACTTCTTTCATTATGTTTAGAAGTAGTGGTCTGGAAAGCCACTTATTTTCTCTTTTGTTCATCTTACTCCTCTTAGTTGACCTTGAATTATTCCTCATACATCATTATCTTACCTATCATATACTTTATTAGAAAATTACTAATACCATAGGATTCTCTAATTGACACTGACGCTCCCATCCAACTATCTGGTAGACAACTGGGAATTCTCATGATTTGTTCCATAGATGTAATATCATTTATAAGGGAGATCATATTGCTTACAATTTCGTTAAACCTAAGATTTATGTCAGATAGAGGTTCACCAGGTTTCATTTTGAAGTTATGATGTTTAATAGTATATGTGTTAAGTCTCATTTCATTAAGATTAGTGGTTCCTTTACGTGAAAAATATAGAGTATCCAAAATTTCATCGGTTTTTTTACTTATAGAATACCTATTGAATTCTTCAACTCCTATAAAAAAATTTAAACCATTTATAACATTTCAGTTATTATTATAAGTATTCATGGTGGGGTCATACCATGTATTTCAGGAAGTAGTGAAAATCTTATATTTATCTATAATGGAAGTCCATATTTCAAAACCCATACATTCTAAATGCATTTTAATTTTTATTTTCCATAGGGAATAATTTTTCCTATAAAAAAATGGAGGTCTATTGGTAGAATAGTCATCCAATCTATTATCCCTAAAAAATAAAAAATAATATATTTTTAAAGAGAGATATATATATAGATCTAATAGAAATTTAGAGATATTTAAAACATTAAGAAAGTATTGTTGAAAAAAGTTTGATAACATAAAAAATTTGTTGTTTAAAAAACCAAATGAAACCAAATGTTGGACAGAGTTGGAAACTCAAGAGGGGGGGGGGGGGTGAATTGTGTTCCAATAAAAATTTCTATTTTAATATATTCATTATGATCCCCAAATTTAAAAAAAACAAGTCATTTAACCATATTAAGAAGATTTATAACAGTTTTGAATGTTTGATTAATTTCTCAATATATTTATTTATTATTATTTACAATAAATTTAAATATTGATATAAATTTTGAATGTAATTTAATAAATCCAAAATAGTTATAAACACTATATAATAATAACTATCAATGAAAATTACGGTTTTTTAGTTTGGATAAACAATGAAAGACAAGAAAACAGAACATTAACAGAGTGGAAAAAACAAGAAGTTCATTATCTTAATGATACCTAGTACTCTTCCCCTGGTGATAACCTCACACCAGGAAGCTTATTTAAACAAGGTTGATCCACACCATAGATTAGGTTTAATAACAACATACATGTTTTCTAGGTCACTTCGACCTCTACCACAGTTTTATGTGGGAAAAAAATTACAAACAGGTCACATGGATAAATGTTCCATAGTTATACGTGGGAGTAAAATGTTATAGAAAAATGGGCCAGTGGGGATATATTGTATCCTCATGCTTAACTTAAGATACTGTGTGTGTTTGTTATACAAATACACACACTTCTCGAGAAGTAGTTTAATTATACATAAAATAGTAGAAATAATGGGAGAGGGTTTATTTTACTCTTAGTTATGTACTTTATGATTTTTGACTTCATGGAAATAGAATATGTGAATCTCGAGTCCACTCTTGAAAAACATACACCAAAAAAGAGGGTTCTTGATGCTCTGTGTATCAGTTTCCAGTGAAATGAGATGCTTCTTGTAGATATTCTATTTTTTGTTGATGCAAGGATGTTAACACTCTTTCATTCACAAAAAATTATTAAATTTTCACTACTATATGGATTAGCGTCTATTTTTTATCTCATTATGAGGCTTATATTTCACACCACACATGTCAACCTACTCGCACACCTCGTTTATTTATTCTCAACTGTTTTTATTTTGGCCAATTGGGAGAATGATCTCTATCACGTGTATGTACCTTGAAACTAATATTTCCTTCTTAAAAGGGTAGAAAAGACCATTAATAATATTAGTATCATTAAATAAATCAAATATTATTATTCGTAATAATTTTGAATTTAATTGGTAGATGAAGAAGTGACTCTGTCTAGAATTGTATCATTGGTGCAGTGAAAGAGAAGCGGTTTCTCAGAAGTGGTGACTCAGACTTTATCTCTAAATGGTTTCAAAATAATGGGGTCTTAGACTTTGTGAAAATTTTATACCAATTTCATGATAACGGTTTCCTAAACTCTGTGAAAATCAAGCAATTATTGTAGTCCATTATGAAAATTCTGGAGTAGTAGATCAAAACAATAATGCCTCAAACATTAATTAATTTTAGACTGTGTGGGGTCACTACAACGGTGAATAATACTTTGCATATTTTCCGACTGAATGGTGAGACTGGAGACTGTGAGGCCACTAAACGGTGATTGTGAGTCCATTTACCAGTGACTCATACTTAGTCAAATATTATAAACTTCTATTATGAAATGGTATTTTACAGAAATGATGTAGATTATACATAGCCATGATGAAACATACTGAGACAAGATTAAGCATTTTTAAACATGATTAAACATGATTTGTGAGCATTAAAACTACAGGTGTCTAACATCATATGTTCTCAAATTGAAATAACCAATAATTTCATCAAAACTAGAGATTATATAACACTTAATGTCTACATATAACTTTTAAATTATTCCCACTAATAGTAATTGAATAATTCTATTAATAAATTTTTTAATATCCCAAATATAATGGTTTTATATTCATATTTTTTCCAAACACAATAAATATCCCCCAAAAACTATCACCCTTTAAATACTCTATATTTCAAATGTGTCAATAAAATCTAACATATTCTTTCATATTCTGAATTTTAAGCCTTCTATAGAATAATCATTATGTATTTTAATTATATCATAGTGTTGATAAAATACCCCAATATATTAGTTTTGTAAAATATATATATATAAAAATCCATAAATCATTAACACGGATGTTCTTTATTCCTTATTACCTTATTCATGTAAAAAATATATATGAAATATTTCCTTATTATTGTTTAATATAAACCCAATAATTTTTCATACATAGAACATAATAAAATAAATTATACCTTAAATATAAACATCAGGGTATTTTTTTATTAATTTTGATATCCCTATTATCTTCTAACATAATGTGTATATCTCCATAAAATAAATATTTAACTCTTTTAATATAATCTCCTTACTGAATGAGATGGAAAATTTTATATTTTTAAAATAGATAAATGTTAAAAATGACCCATATAAATGTTTGATAAATGAAAAGCTATTGGATAGACCAAAATAATTCTTCTATGCGATTCTATTACTCAAGAAGATGTCAAAATAATTTATAAAATAATTTAAAATAATATTGATAGTTATATCATCTCTAATATAAAACATGGCATTGAAAGATCGTTTTCCTTCCAACATGATAAAAAATCATTAGTGTGTTTAAAGTTATACATTTAAAACCTGAAATGAATAATTTTATGCAAAAATGAAAATGACCCTAGTAATGAAAATAAACTTTGTTATTATGAAATACATTAAAATTAAAATCCTTTATACCTATGTTAATTAGCCTTCAAAATAGTTTATCCCAAAGTATTATTAATCACCTCAATGTCCATAACATAGAACCAAAAAAATGTGGTAAGTAAGATTTTGGAATTATAATTAACCATAAACTTGTAAATATATGGTGGTATTCAAAAATAATAAGAAAATATCATTTGAAAACACCCTAATCTCCAATGTTTTATAAACACTCATCTGATACCTACTGTAAGTACTCAACCTTAAATGCATAACATAATATTTTTTGTTTTTATTAAATAATTAAATTTATTTTATTCTTTTGAAACATTAAATATTTATAATTTTGGATAATTTTTTCATAAATATTATAAATAATAATCATGTTTTATGATGTCTACACATGTAATCAATATTCCTTTTTCATAAAATAAAAATTTCGAAATAAAATATAACTTTTTCATTATATATTTTCAGAAAATTAAAATTGAATTATTCATATATCATACACATACTTAATACCTATAAAAACATTTTAAAATGTGTGATGAGTACTAAAATATCTGTAAAGAACACAATAATATTAAATATGTTAGTCCAGTAAAAATCATGAAAACACAAATATGAATATTTATAAAAAGAATAACTTTAATCCATACTGGTAATCATCTTTTTTTTAAGAAATTCAATTATCTAAACTTTTGTAATAAAATGTTTTCCATGAAAAATAATTAATAAGAATATAATATTCATGTAGGTTTTAGGGACATCATCATCATAGAAACCTCTAAAATCTCTAATAAGAAATCGTATGAATTTAAATTACCATACATCCAGCTCCCAATAAAAGTTTTCTGAGAACCTAATAATTACATAATGTGTTAGAGAAATATCTGGGTGCACCCATTATATAATATATATTTAGAACACTCATGTGATTTAATAGGGACTAACCCTTAATAAATAATTTACATGGACTATATCAGGAATAAAACCCCTGAAAACTCTTTTTAAACCATGTTAAAAATCCATTCGGATATCAAAATACCAGTTTTTTTAAATCATTTTCAATATAAAAATACCATTAAAAAGGGAAATTAATTTCCTTTAAGGATAAAATTGAATCTTTTAAAGGAAGCTAAACATAAAATATTTTTCTCTATAGTGGAATAATCTATTATTTTGTATACATTTAAATATAACATTCTTTTTTCCTTGGTAATGAATGTTAATTTTTTTTAAAAAACTATAAGTTTTGATAACCATCAAATGAAATTAGAATAAAATGACATTTATAGTTATTTTATTTCTACAATAACACATTAAATAAATTATATTAAGAACATGGACATGAAAGATAAATATTTTGAAAATAAATATTTAAAATGAGGATTATATTAATTTATTTAATGAAATCCATAAAATATGTTTTTTCATAAAGTCCCTTACATTTAGTTGTAGTCCTCAAATATTTATTTATCTTCATGAATAAAAAATTATTCTTAAAAATATATTTAAATTCCACTATTCCTTTTATTTTGTTTTAAACCGTGTTATATTTAATTACATAATCAATTATGTTTATGTAGGATGGTTTGATGATTTTAGAAGCATCGATCCAAAATGGGTCAGATTTGTCAATATTGGGAAAAGTGTTCATTATTACAAAATCTATATTATAATAAATATAGAATTATTGTCATTTTTATTGATACTTTATTCTTTTGAAACAAATCATGTATTATTTTTAGGAAAAATGAACTACGTTACAATCTTAAATATGATAGTCTGTATGTACGCATGAACAACATATTAATTTTTAGTGATCATTATGGACATAAATTAAGTATTATTTTGTTATTATCTAATTATAATAATTTCATAAATATAATATCATTTATTTAAATATACTTATACATATCATTTATCTGATGTGGTGATGAAAAATTAATCACATCATTTCGTGGAGATGGTAGTCGACACATATGCACGAACGATGATATCATTTTGTTGTGAATGAAAACATAAAAAAATATATGACATTTTATATTTTAAAAATAATAAATGTGTCATGAGTATCATATATAAACATTATTTAAATTATCATAAACATCCATTATAGGTGATTATTAAAACTAATTACATTAGTCTTTAAGGAGATAGTCTTCCACAGACACTAATGATGGATTCCTTTAAAATTCGATAGACGATGGAGATGGATATAGGTTATTAAATTAACATAATAACGTCTTAACATATTGAAGATAATGAAGTTATTGTAACATATTGGTTCATGAATATTTTTTGGATGTTAATTAAAAAGTAATATGAAAAGAATGGATAAAAAGGTAATATCTACTTCAGACAACCTCATCAGGCTTACTAATTTTTTTTCCAAATGATGGATTTATGAAAAAAAAGAATCTAGATTGTGAGAAGAGATATAAGGAATATATTTGTGTAGGTATTGGCCTAAATAATGGTCCTTTTGTGTTAAATTATAAGAATAATAGGTTCCCTATTGTAAGATAGGTGAGGGGATCTCTTAGAATTCCATGAAATATTAAATTAATATAAATTAATGATAAATTTAAAATGGTTTGAAATTGATTTATTTTGTATTATTAGTATGTGATAAAGTAATATTATCTAATAATAATTAATTTAGTTTTTACTATGTTTTTACCCTTATATTTTTTATTTAATCCTTCATTAATCCCACTCATACTTATCATGTCATCAAGTCTGTTTAATATTTGAGTGTCAATATATATACTATAAATGTTCAAATAGACAATAAATTGAATTTTCTTGATATTATAATATATATCCTAATAATTGTTAGTATATTATATTTTTTAGGAATTTTTTATCTTTTAATAATTTTTTATTTCTTATATGATATCATTAATAAAAAATTTTAGAACTATTAATTACATTGACATTAATATCTTCAATAGAGAAAGTGAAATTAATAAAATTTATTATGTACCTAAACTATTATATTTATTTATTAAATTAATGCATCATATTAATTATATCATATTATTTTATATTTATAGTTATTATTATAATTTATTCTATTTTTCCAATAATTAGATAATTACTACATCAACATTGTGTAAGCACGTACAATAATTAATTACTAACTATATATTAAACGTAAATTATGATTATGTACATAAATAAAATATCATTAGAGAAATATTTATAACTAACCATAGATTATATTTGTCCCCACATTCAAAATATTATGTTTTAAAACAATAGACTGGGACATTTAATATTTTTCACAAAACCAAATAATATAAAGGTCACAATCACACCAAAATGGAAACAAAAGGGCCATAAAATGGAATATTACATGAGTAATGAAAGGAAAGACTCATAAAATAAAAATATGGTAGGATATATGGTTATGATACAATCATTATCATATTATTTATAATCCCTAATTACCGAATTTACCATTGATAATGGTACAAAAATTAATATGATAACTATTAATATTCACTAAAAAAGGTAATCATTAAAATAATTTTGACCTTATTATTACTAATATGAAATGAATTATTCATGATTGATAATAATCAAGTCGAATAATTTAATTTAATATTCAAACTGAACAATGCGATGAAAAATGGTTATAAAGAAAACAAATTAATATATAATGTTTTTAATACTAAATTAAAGTATTAAAATCATTTGAAAATCAATAATTATTATTTATTAAATCATGATCAACTAATTTAATTGTAAAAAATCCCCAAAAATAATTTTTCATTGTAAATTTATAAAAAAATATCTTTTTTTATTTAAAATCAATATATTTTGTGATTCCTTGATAAATAATTTTTTTATAAATTTATTAAAAATAATAATAAGATAATTTTAAAATTATTAATATAATAATGTAATTAATTTTTTAAAATTCATTTTATAAATGATCTAGATTTTTTTTAAAATATAAACTCTTTATTAATAAGAAAATCATGTTTGATGGAAAAATGTTTTGAGGAATAAAATGATTTTACAAAATATTTCGTTCTTGTATCCTAGAAATTAATTAATATATTAGTAGTCATTATCACCATTTTTATTTTATAATTTTTTAAAAACTACTCATTCCCACCAATTCAATAACTAGGTAATAATTTTCGTGTTTAAATGAACATATTTATATGTTTTTTAATGCTTAGTGTTTCATATCTTGTATACTATCAAACATAGTATTTCCTTTAAAAAACAACAGATAAAAAATAGTATGAGAAAATTAGATAAATATATGAAAATATATATTCATTGAAATATTATGATATATTTATTAAATTAATGAAAATTTATTATCCTCCCATGTAAATACATAAGTCACCAGTAGTACCCTTCATGGTTTCACGGTTAAATGGGTGGAAAGATAATCGAGTGAGATTAAATAAAAAGTAATAAGTATCATACAATGATATTTATCATACATGATATTGGAATCAATAATATTACATGAATATATAATTTTAGTAACAATCAGATATATGAGAATAATATATCTGTGGATTAGATAACGATAAATAAATTATTTGATAAGAATAATTGACCTCATAGTAATATAATATCTAATTCCAAACATCCCAATCATAGTGTAAGGCCACATTCTCCTAAATAAAAAAAATGTTGGTAAGAATTATACGAAATAACCAAACATTTTTTTCACATGAAAACTGTTAATACATCAACGGGATATACATTACTTTCCCCCATTCATCATATAATAATTCCAATGCATCCATTATCTAAAGAAAATAACTAATAAAAAATGATTATATTAATTGAGTAATCAAAGACATAATCATAGATAAGCAATATATAGGTGCCTACATATAAATAAATAATATTAAAAAATTCAATTATTCTCCAATCAATGGAATTATACAACTATCAAGGTAAATATCTGATTATTAACTTAGAAACTATATGAAATTCACAATAAATCATATTTGGGTATCAAACAAGATGTGTTGTTAGGCCCATTTTTTTATGCACTAAGTGGAGATCGAGTTAATACCCAATAAACCATTTTAGGGTTATTTCCCCAATGCGAATATGATCTGTATCCTACATCAACATACAATATCAAGGTGGGTAAATCATTTCTATGAAAATAGAAACTCTTCAATTCACAAATGTTTTAGTATTATTTACGCTTATCCCTTTATTTAACATTAATTTTTTGGGTCTATAATGGTGTATGGAGGTAGTATAATGATATATAATGATTATATCACATTGATAAAATGTTACTGAATTCATAACATTGCTTCATAATACAATTTTATATTCAAATGAAAATTATTTTTAGAGGAATACAAAAATAAGTAACAAGAAGGGGGTTGATACCACTTTTATATCTACATAATAATAACATAGAAAAAGGTTGTAATGGGAGGTAATAAATAATTTATCATTCAAAATATATGAACTAGATCATAATTTAATATAATTAAAATGAGAAATATATATTAATTTTAATAAATGGTATTAATAAAAGAGGACAATAATTGAAAATGAGAAGAAGATGAGTATCAATAGTTACCATGAAATGAATCCTATAAAACATTTTGAAGAGCACCTTATAACTCTAAAAACACACTTGATAAAATATTGAGAAAGGAAAAAAGAGGTAATACATGATCAATAATATCAGAGTAAACAAAAATGGTCAGATGGGTGGAAACATAATGTAAATGCAAGGATTTCATTATTAATTACAAATCATGCACCTTGGACCATAGAATAATTAAAAACCAAAAACATTTACCTCCCCATTTTTTTATCCAATATTACTTGACATGTTGAGAATATACTTTTGATTTTCAATTTTATATGAATGAAAATATATTACATTATATTATTTCAGATGTTGATAGGATTATTATTCAAAAATAACTAAATTTAAAAATGTTTAAAAATAGTTGAGGGTTGTGGAGATTCTTTATAGATTTGGAAAAATAATTTTCTTACAATTACAATTATTATTTTTATGAATAAACCCACTATTGTTCGATAAATAATTTTCATTATTAATTACATTATTTTATATTCATTATGATGTCATAATATGTACCATATATTCATAATGTATATTGAATTTAACAAAAAAAATGAATATCTCAAAAAATATGAAAAAAATAAATATTATATAAAATAAATATTACAAATTGTAATTAAGGTACATTTTATATGAATATAATTATCTATCTATGAAAAACATAATAAATAATCTAAAATAGTTTTTCATTTTAAAATCATGCATTTTACAAAACAATTTAGTATGTGTTCTAGTTTTTATTATGAGACACACTTGTGTAATTATATCACTATCCATAAATTTAATTATATTATTCTATTAAATTTATTGTAAATATTATTTCCCAACATTAAGTTATATTATAATTCACATTACAAATGTGTTGAAATAATAAGAACTTTATTATGACATAATTTTTGATGAAATATGTATTCCCTATAGTATAATATTAGTTATTTTATCCCCCCTTTAATAATTCCACAATTCAAATTTCATATTTACATCAGTACATAAATTGATGTAGGTAATTTTTCCTCATTAATACTTTATGATACCATGTTTTATCATCCATATTTTGATTCCTCTAAAATACATTCGCCATTCTGGAAATCTGATGCCATAATAATTTACATCTAGTGTCAAGAATATGGGAAGAATCATCATTATATGACTTGTCAGGTTACAACTCAATTTCATCTATTGTGAGTACCTGTATATGTTATGGAATTTATATCCTTAACATTGAAAAATAGATTTCATAGTGTTATTTAGAGAGGATGGATTGAAAATATAAATTATAAGAAAGAACATCACTTATCTTATAAATCTAAAAAGACCTAATGTAATTTGAAATTATCTTCCACTTATTTCTTAAAATTAAAAATCCATTGCATGGTGATACATTATATATGACATGATATCTTAAATTGAATTTGAATACCTTAATCTAACTAAAAATATACCTTGTTTGTTTCCTCTTATATTCCTTGATATGATTCCTTATATCTCATAACTTATTTGTTTTTTCATCAATGTTTTCTCAACTAACTAACATCGTTTAACCAGCATAATTCAAAAACAATGGAGTACAAATTTTTTTCCATACAAGGTATCATAATGTTCTATTTAAAATTTTTAATAGAAGATATTTGTGTATAAAAAATACCCTAGTGGTAGGTATTAGTCCCTTTTTATGTAATTAATTTGAATATTACATTTGTTACAACCCTAACACTAGTAACATAGAGTTAGTTTTTACATCATTATAATGGAAGAAGATATGAGTGAAGACATTACTAAGAATAAATAAATATATTAGTTATGATGATACATTTTCATAAATGACACCGAGATCCAATTGGTAAAAAATGAAACATATAACTAATAAAATATTCTCTATCTTTGAAACTCATTCAATTATATCATCGTTATATATTCTGGAAATAAAGAAAAAGAAGAGGGATTTCAAAATACTTATAAGGATACCATACAATAGAACATATAATGGGTATTTAATGAATAATCAATATGATAATGTAAATAACTAAAAACATAAGTAATTTAATTAATAACATGATAATGAAATTAAGTCATGGATGAAATATCTTTAATAATAAAATGGATAAAAATAAATAAATTTTCAATGAAAAAGATTTATAATTTCATAATTCTCGATCGATATGTTATTCCATGATATTTTAAATTATAGAAAGATGTGCATGAAAAAAACTATTTACTAAGGCTAAAAAATTGGTTTGGATTAATATAAATTTCTATATTGTAATGTATATAGATACGTTTGATGAAGGAGTACCAATATTAAGTGAATGTTTAATGTGAATGTCAATAATCAAAAAAATAATCAAGACAAGGGAGATAACCAATAATTCATTAGAAAAGAATATTTTGTAGAAAGATCATGTCATCAAGAGAAAAGAAGATAATGTAACTGAATCCTTAAAAATAAAATTTAATTAAATAAATTTCCTTTTAAAACCATTAAAAATTAAAATATTTATTAAAAGATCATAAAACATTGATTATAGTGGGAAAATAATTTAGCTTCGTATATGTTTAAAAGAAACATTCCTATAAGATTTTTTTAAATTATGTCAAAAGTGGACATTTCAAAAAGTATTATAAATCTTATTTTAAATCCCTGTAAATAAAAAAACTATATCATTATATTTCCTTAATAAATCATTTTATTAAATAAAATGTAAATTTGAAATTAAATTTCGAAAAATATGGAATAGATGAAAAATTTAACAGGGAAAATAGATAAATTTTATCGGCATTTATTTAAAAATTTTATTACCTCAATCATCCGAAAAAGAGAGAAACAATTTGGTTTAAAACAAGTAAGATCAATAAATATATATACTAAAATAAAATATATCGATCTCATGATGGATTTTTTATATTAATTCATCAATTAAAATATAATAAATCCCCAAAAAAGTGTGAAAAATTAATTCTTACAAGTTTTATAACTTTTAAACTGTAACACCTTAAATGTGTAATAAAAAATTGAAACATTAGTTAAAATTAATAAAAATATATTCATGTTATATAAATTAAAATTGATTTATATACCCAACATAAAATAAAATTTATTGATAATATTGAATACGTCTTAATTGGGGGGAATGAATTAAAATCCCCAACCCCATACTTCCTCCTAAATGAATATGATTTAACATCCTAGGTAATAAATTTCTGTTTATAATAAATATATAAAAATAAATAAATAAATAAATATCTTTAATATCATATATGATTCAATATTAACATCATATTACCTTTCCATTAATAATATATTATTATGAACATTGTTTTATATGGTATATGTTTAGTTTTCTCACACATGTTTAATCAAGTATGTTCTGGTTCTCTAGCATAGGTTATAGTTTCATCCTATAAAAAATTATGTTATTTTTGTTAAAATCATATATATATATATATTCATTATATTCATAATTATAATAATCCATGTAAGGAAGGAATGGAAGAAATCACATTGCTTCTTGGATATCAAAGTCCACATACAAACATGAGCGACATTATAATTTTTTATTTGATGGAAAGGTATGTTTATGGATGATATATTAAATTTATAGATCCTTTATTATATCATAATTATCATATATATTGATTAATTCCATCATTATTACTAACCATGTGTGGGGGTGACGGATAATAAATTACATCAGTTTGGGAGGCAATAGACTACAATACATATGAGCGATGGTATCACTTACCATTTGATAGAGATAGATATGGATGTATATTTTAAAATATACAATGTAAAATATCATAATATGGGATATACTTTTTTTTATTTTATTGTAATGGGTAGGATATAAATGATTTTTGTAAATGACTAAAAATAATGAAAGTGTTCGATTAAGAAGATTACCACTTATTTGAAAGAGCTCATTTATATTTACACTTAAGGACACTAGTCATGCAAATTTGGGAGGAAAAGAACCAATAAAGCCTGAATAATGATCCTTGGATGATATTTTTTATTAATTGATATATATTAATAGATATGGTGGTGTGAAAAATTTATAGGATGATGTGACTTTTTATAAGGGAAGAGAGCAGCACTATTAAATGATTAAAAGTTTTTAAATATTTTTAGGTCACTTTCTAGGAAAAGTCTCTCTAAATTGAGTCTATTTTTTATTTGAGAGAATATTTGGTCAAAATACCATTATAAAATAGGTTTTAGATAAGTTTTAATTCCATTTTAACAGTTATATTTTTATATTATTCGCCCAAATGAAACCCATATTTATCCTAATCGGGGTAACAATTTTTTACAATTTTTACTATTCATAATGGCCAAAATTAAAATTTACCTAATTAATACTTTGAAAATAATTTTTATTATTTTGAGAATATTTTTTTCTAATCCTATTCCATAATTGATAGTCTTTTTTACAAATAAAAACATAAAATGTGGTGAAAATTGGGAATTCATACAAATAGTTTTTTCAATGATAAGATGATATTACATTTAATCCAAGATTAATAATAATTACTATATTAATTTTTATTACTGTAATTATAAACATTTAATATTCATTTCATTAAAACAATTCCTTACTATTGATTGCTTAAATATATTAAAATTGATAATATTATATACTTAAATTTATTTTTCGGAAAAATAACTTACTTTTGTCTTCATGTTATTTTTTTATTTATTTCTATGAAATTGAAAATCAATATATGTTTAATTATATATTTTATGAAACAATATAAAAAAAATTTCATATTAGTTAGAAAATACATTATCAATTATTCATTTAATATTGTTTCAAAGAGAAAATTAAAAAAATTCATTATCATATTTTTCTGACATAGTTACTTCAAAATATAATACACTTAGAGTTATTTTTCATATAATTCTAAACCATCCATATTTTCATATTGTTTTTGAGAAATAAAATTGTTACTTACTATAATTAACTCGAGGTTATTAAAAAATAATTTGTTCTTTTGAGGTTTAGATGGTCCTCCTGGATTGCCCATTAATTTGAGGATGGTAAGTGGTTCCTGAATGTATCTCTATGTCTAATGACTTTTGATGACTTCTCAAAAATTTCAATGTGGAATGATGGTCATTAACAGATATAATTGATAATTTTTTAACATGTTGTATTAAAATATTATTGATACAGAAAATTATTATATGTTAAAGGTGTAGATCATTCCTTATTATATAGAATAGTCAAAACAAGGTTGGAAAATCCACAATGACCCATATAAAATCATTTATCATATGTAAATTCGGAAGTACAGTACAAAAGTTCATTGTGATATTTTCTTACTTTTGTATTGTTATATGGAATGGATTCATTATACTACTTGGAAATTGTCAACCATTAATTACATGGTTTCACAATATGCTTGTTTACATACTCTATAATTTCCTTCTTTGTGATTCTGAATAAGTTCTCATTTATATCCATATACATCTTGATACTACTAGGGTGTGTGGGCATGTAAGGGAAATAATCATCTTCTAATAATTATTTATTTTTATCTAGTATTTATGGTATATATATTTTCAATACATTTATTAAAACACGATTTTAAATGAGGAAGTATATTAATATCCCATAATTCATGGATTTATTTTAATTTTGCAAGCCTTTTTCATCAGGATGAGGCCTTTTTTCATCTCTATTAATAATGGTTGGAAATTTATTTGAAAATGTAATACTGATTCCTCTATATTAATAATTTTCATATCGAACTTTAATAAGTCCGAGAATATTGGTTCATTGTCCATTATTATCATGTATTTAACTCTATGATCATTCCTTGTCAATTATTCAACCACTTGTTTTCCATCCCAATTTGGCAGTCTATTTTATTGAAAATTTCCATGAGTACTTCCAACCACAAATTTGGTCTAATTTTGAGCTCTTTATATGTGAATATATACTTAAAAATATTTTTAATCAATATAAACATAACCTCATTCCCTATAGAGATAGTGTCACCATATTTTTATAGTAAATTGTATATATTCAACCTCAAGATCAAGTGTTTGAAATATGTTTTTTTGTGTCATTAATTTCCTTGGTTTATAATAAAAAGTATATCATATTTAGTTAATATAAACACTTTTGTCCATCAATGAATCACTATTAATAATAAATTCCTAATTTATAAATGATATAGTGTATTAAGGGGAATTGATTATTATTTTCATTATTTCTAAAACTAATATTCACATTTATTTTTCTATTTGAGTTTAACCACATTACCTAATAACTTAGTTTACAAATTAGCTAATTTGGAAAATTTTATAAAAAAACATCGATAGTAACCTGCTATAAAATGTAAACGAAATATATCAGTTATATTTTTCAGTGTGGTCCATTAATTAAAAATCATTTTTTGGGGGTTAACTGATATTATTTTATGGATACAATATATCTATGAAAAAGAAATTATTGATTCCAAAATTCAAAATTACTAAATCTAATATAAATTATTATCCTGTATATTCCCAAGGAAAATATGTTAATGGTCTTCATTCTCTTTATAACACACAAATTATTTCATTATATTGTCATCAAACTCCAAAAATTATTATTAATAAATTTTTTAGAATTATATATTCATTACATATATAAACACTTTGTGTCCATTTGTTAACCCGAATGGAATTACTATGTACTTATAAATCATATATCATGTATGAAAATCATTCTTTTGAATATTATTATAATATAAATTTAATTGAAAATTACCAGAATATGGATCAATCATTGAGATTTATTGATCCCCTTGAAGACAATGAAACATATAATCATTTTGAGGTAATGGATACATGTTTTTTATAATAATAGAATATATTTCTATATAATAAATGCACAATCTTGATGACCAATCATTATTTTCAATAAATAAGATAAATGATAACAAAAGTTAAATAATAATGAATATAAACCCCTTCTCCAAAAACTCTTCATGTTTTTTCATTAATCCAAACAATTACATAGTATCAATTATATTGTGAGACCTATATTGGTGTTTTTCACCTAGGATAAGGTAAATAGAAAATTTTAATTCTTAGTGAGGGAAATATCTAGGTAGTTCTGTTGTAAATAGAATAATACGATCTGTTAAAATTGATTCAAACATTAATAATATAATAAATTTTTCATTAATCATTTAATCCTCACAAAGTGTAACATCCCAACCAAGAATCCTCTAAACTATGTCCCTGATATTGTGGGTAACATGGCCTAATGTGAAACTCCATGTATTACAGATGATCCCAAATAGAAGCGACGATGTAAAGGTGTTATAGTGCGAATAATATACTCTCACATCAAAGTGTCATAGCAGATAAAAAAATAAGCAGAAAATTATAGAATATTGATATGAAAAGTCATTAAAGACTAGACCAATATCACATCATAACAGAAGAATATAAAAAGATTCAATAAATAGAAAGAAGAAGAATAAATAATTGAACAATTACAAAATATTATCAAATTACATTAGGCAGTTTCATATAAATGGATGCATGAAATACTAATATAAAAAAGGTTACATGGAACATTATTATTTAACATTCTCTATAAAAGTCCAAATGAATAAAAGTTTTCTCCATATAAACATGATCATATGATTGGTTCTATGATCTTATGGTCATCTATAGGTTAGTAGTATCAAACATCTATTGCAGGGGATTTCCATTTTCTATATTGAATGAAATGTATTCTACTTAGTTGCCAATGGTATCCCACATAGGGTGTGAGATAAAATCCTTGTTTCCCACCACCAGTGATATCTAGAATATATAAAAGTATTTCTTGTAGATTAATTGTGTGTATGTATAAATATATAATAAACAATTTTGAATAAATTAATACTTGACTACTCATGTACCTAAAGGAAACCTGACAGCTCCATTTGCTTCCGCAAAGGTCCAGAATGAGTGTTTGATTAATAACATTATATATAGTAAATATATATATAATATAGTTAAATATTTCATCCATCATTATAGGGTCTTTTATGTGTAGACATATTTGGAAAATACCAGGAATACAATGTGATGGTTTGACAAGGGTGTAACATATATATCTATAACTTGTCCAAACAAGCTTATAAACTCAAGGGAACGGGTAAATACCATACAACCTATTAAGGGTGAGAGATGCCAGGCTCGACACTCATGATGGTGTTTGATTCGTCATTTCAGTTCCCAAAACAAGGGTTGTTGTGTGTCATTCCAAATGTCCAAATTGTCTCAATGGTCTGAGATGTCATGATCAACACATGATGTAAGGGAGCATGGAACGTCATGTCCAAAAGGACCCTTATCTATAATCCACCACCTATATAAAATGTCTATTAATATTCATAATAATATCCATGAGGAATTAATTATCTAGATATTTATTTATTATGAAAAAACAAAACCAATGGAAGTCCAATTCATATTTTATACCCATTTAATGTTAATCAATTTTCCCATTTAGTTCATTTTGGAATGGAAAACCATTATGAGGAAAAAATTTCCATTTAATTAAATCCCTTAAATTAAATAAAAAAAGCAAATTCATTTAATAGGACAAAGAAGCACTTAAAATGTGCCTTATCAAATGGTGAAATTACCTATACAGAAAATTTAATTTATATTATAGGAAATGAACATAGGAGCTTCCTCTGGATCGATAAAAAATTATATAAAAGAGTCAATTGATCATATAAACCATGAATAATTCATAGAAGTCATTTCATGCATTTAGTCAATTAATTATGAATGGGAAATCAAACCGGCACATCCAAGGGGTTTTCTTGGACATGGTAGGCATCCTAAAATTAACAATAATGGTAAAAAAGAATGTATAAAGGTGCATATTAAAATTTATAAGGAAGAAATATATTTTACTGTGACACGTATAGATTTTTAGCATATGAAATGATGGATAAAATAAAAATATATATATTTTTAGAAAAAATGATGACACCACCAGCACTAGGTCTATTGAAAACTCTTAAACTTATACATTTATATGATTCAAAGTAGATAAAGATAGATCAAATAAATAGTCCAACAACCTAAAAATAAGGGGAATGAGCATGAACCTATATAGAAGAATGTATAAATATATAAAATAAAATAGGGAAGGGATTGGAAATTAGATCTTATTGACATAGATCTGATTCTTTTGATGACGATGGATATGTAATTAATTTAAATAATATTCCTCAATACATATATTATTATTGGGGGATAGATATGGGAGAGTAAACCCAAGACATATACTAGAATGGTGAGGAGAAAAAATAAATTATATTTATGGTTTCATTAATTTAATTTTGGACATCTCAAGATCCAAGAAGATGGGACGTGGTTTTTTTCGTATATTTGTTTTTTCAAACAATGTGAAAACCTTGATACCCTAATATCTATGGGAAGAACACACATTGTTAAGGTGAAAATTTTCTCTAACCAATCACAAATCGTCCAAAAATCTTCAATCAATAAATGAAATATGGGACCCATTGGTGGGTTCTATAGGTTTTAATTATGCAGAAAAACTATTAGGCACCTAGATATCCATTATTAGACACCTCACAGTAATAAGAGACTATGTGTTCTGGGCTTCATGGTTTCTACAAAGCCTGCATCCCTATCTGTTTTCCAAATTCCTGGAATTCTGATCTCTGATCAATCACCAGACACCCTTATAAACTCCATTCTGACATTATGTAACTTCATAAGGTGGTTTTAGAAGAATTTAAACCAAATAAATAATGTTTCATACCTTTATGAAGATAAGGGTAATTACAACATACACAATTTATTGAAATTCACTCCCAGTTGGCCTTTAGAGTGTAATGAGGAATTTTTAGCAAATAGTTCCAATCATTGAGCTCATGTATCATCTTCTAACTCTGTGGCCTCAACCTATACTCTGTTTTGATTCCATAAAACCAATACTAAGGCAACCAATATTCCTTAATGTGACTTCACACTATGATACACAATACGAACTAGATACTCCTCTGTTGAAGAATCCACATCCATCTCAAACTCATCATGTTGAAAAAAATGTGATAGCTCAGGATAATATCAAAAAAAAAAGATACATAACATATTAATTATTATCTTATGAGCCATTAGTCCAATCAGTTTTGAAGATTGAAGAGTCCAAAGAACCTATGTGAGAGCTTAGCCTACCTCTAAATACATATATGGAAAAACCTGAATGAGACATGCACGAAAACCCAATCATAGACCTCAAACTCAAGAGGTTACCGAAGGAGGTTGAGGTATGACAAATGTATGGATTGAGCTATCATCATGCACATCAGAATCAACTCGTCCTATTTTGTAGCCCCCTAAATGAGTTGGGGTCCAAATATAGTTTCCACTCCTAACTCTAGCCCTCACATAGGTGAGAGGAATGGCATACCATATTGGGATTCATATGAATACATCTCGATGAAATCATAAATGTTGTTTTTATGAAAAAAACCATCAAGGGGAATTTACTTATCCTAAGAAGCCACAATATTAAACACATTTATACAGAGTATATCCTCTAGAACATGAATTTTATTATCTTTATATCAATCAGTTTGGGGGTGATAGGGCTTCCTCATGATATCCTTTTTACCCAAGGCCCTTTGCAACCCCTACTAGAAACATTTTGTAAAGTAATTTGCTTTATCAGAAAAGATATACTGACGAGCTCTATGAATACGTATGACCACCCTAACATATATCACAATATCTCATCTACTAAGATGGTCTATCAAATAGGTTATAAGTTTGATAACTTCATAAAATTATCAAAGAAAGACCACACAATATTATTACCACAAGAGGATATGTGTATACTTATCACGAAATCTATAGAAACATCATCTCATTTCCACTCGAGATTTGAAAACAATAATAAAAGCCCAACCAGTTGCTGATTTTCCACCTGCAACTACAGACTGGTAGAACACTGATCGATGAAGTTGGAAATCGTCCATTTTATACCATGAATCAAACGTTGGCATCATAGATCCCAATAAATCATTGTGATAATAGGACGAACTACCCTTACTTAGGCATGAAGTTCCAACTTCATCTCTTATATGATGTATATTGGAACAAATGAACTCCCCTGTAATAGTAATTTATCATCCCCATCCAAGGTCCAACCTGAAGATATATTTTAATCTAATATATAATTTCTATAGGAAAATGTCTTTGAGATTAGATATTTGTCTCATTATTAAAAATTCTAGAATATTACAGGTTATTGCTATGGATTTGAGGATACTTTGACCATGATCCTATAGAACCTCAATGTGGATCATTGAAAACTAGAACACGATCTAACATTATCCACAAGCCTCATGAACCTCTTATATATGAGTCTTCTTCCTCAAAGCATCAGCCAGTGCATTTCATTCATTAGGCATATAGTCAAGATCAAAATCAAATGACGGTAGGTACTCCCCCAACCATCTCTACAAGTCATTGAGATCATGCTACATAAATATGTAATTGATAGATTTTAGATCAATTTATACCACCAAAATCTTTCCATGAATACATTTCTCCATAATCATAGAGAATTATCTACAATATCTTGTCATAGGCCTTTTATTAGGTAATTCAACCTATTTTTCATCAACTAACGAGCCTCATACATGATAAATCACTCATCCAACATCATAACAACTCCAACCCTATTACCAGAGGTGTCATAGTAGACATTATAGATCCTTCATAGAATCAGAGAAATTAGTTTCATTGATGAAGTAAATGATATCTTAATCTTCAAAAAGGATTCATTACATGATTCTTTCCATAAAACATTCACACCAGTCTTTTCCAAATACCATAAGAGATGCTTCAAGATGTGGGAAATTTTGTATAATGTTTCTGTAAAAACCAGCCATCCCCATGAATCTCTAGATGTCAAATAAATTATTTTTATACTCTTAAGAAACTACATCTCTCACTTTATCTAGGTCTATTGAAATTTATGACTCCAAGATAATGCTACCCAATAATTTCACCATATTAATCCAAAAGTGGAATTTACATATAATTCCATAAATATGATGTTATCTCTGTGAATTCATCACAATATAAACTTTATTGGCATGATAATTCATGGAGTGTGAATGCAATAAGATATTTTCAATAAATAATACCATGATTAAATAAAAATATATATGGAAATCCTAATTTATAAGATCCATAAAAACTTCTAGTGAATTAATGAGTCCATATGGAATGACCAAGTACAATTATAAACCATACCTACTATTGAATGTTTTACAAGGTATGTCGGATGATCTGACATTCACCTAATGAGATCCCAATATCGAATTTAACATTGAAGACTCTCTCTCGTTGGATCTAATCTAAGAGCTTCTATATTCTAGGAAATGGATAGAAATTATTTAACATGAGATGGTTTAAATGATAGTAATCCAATCAATGACTGACGATACCATTTATCTTCTAGGAAAAATTTATTGGTGAAACCCAATATGATGTTTTGGGCCTTATTAATCATTTTTCCTCTAGATCGTACAAATGTTTCTTGAGCTTCAGAAGCTCCATAGATACCATCATTACAATGAGGAATATTTGTTGTGTATTTTCTTGTAATAAGATCAATGGTAAATTATACCTATATGGATGGATTTAACTGAGATATGTAATCATGTAATATTTACCTAAAATAGTCCATTATAGGGTGGAAAATAGAAGGTAGGAACCCCAAACCATTCTTGAAATGACTGGAAACCTGAACTATCACATTTCTATTCTTATACTACTCAGGTCTAGCTTGAGTCACATGAACATATCAGTCCCAATTATTCACATGACATCCACTATTTTGTATGTATATTTCAACCATTTAATGATATAAATCAATGTGATATTCATAGAGAACAAAAAAACCCATCCTGATGTTTGCAACATTTCTCATCATATCAGGGATGAAAAGATTACATATGAAGAGGTGTCCTCCCATCTTAATGGTACAATCATTACTATAGTGAATTCCCTATGATTTGATACCTAATAAGGCATCAATCATCATAATGATATGGAATTGTTAAATATTTAGGGAGAGAGCCTTAATAATAGTCTCAGATATAAAAGAGTAATTTATGTATGTGTCAATTAAATTAGACACTAAAGTAGAGAACATAATAATTGTATCCTGAACTACAGAATTTCTGGCACTCTACACCTTTGGCATAGGCTATACTATATTTAACTAGCATGTATGTTCACCCTGATTTACTACTAGACTTCCCTATGGAAGCCTATTCAATTGGTGTTGAGAGTCATGAGTATGTCTACCTATGATTCAACTTCCAACTCATAATGTGTGGCATGTACTATTCTAGCAGATTTTCTAGGTGAGATCCCACAATCCCCATATTGTTATGTGATTAGGAGTAAATCCACACTCTCTAGGAATGATTCAAATGTGATATAGAAGATGTAAAAATCTCTCATCCAGCTGTAGCATCTTTATTCTTCAAGATCTTGTTAGCACTGAGGCTTTATATTTCCTAACCTCCCATTCTATTGACATATCAAGAAACTATCTTCATAAGGAGTCTGATAGCTTCTAACCCCATAGGAAACATGATAGTGACACTTTCATCCATTATAAAAACTACAGATTGATTTAGGTGTGGAACCAACATGAATCAAACCATCATCTTCCCTCAGATTAGTCTATGTAAATAGGGAATGGTTGATTATTTCTAAAATATTGGTCAAATTGATTTAATTGACATGCAATTAAATGGTTTAAAACATCCTATCCTTGAATTATATATAAATCATAGAATCATCCCCTGCAATATTCGGTGTGAACAATTTTTTCTCTATGAAGTGAAAAAATACTCCATGATATATATATATTTTCTGTAGTTTTATAACCACTCCAGCTCTATCATCCCTCAGTGTCTAGGGAAAAAAGTTTTCATATAAAATATTCTAGAAATCCAAACATACCAAATCAAAGAGATAATATGTATGGGTTAAAAAATCAAATCATTTCTTAGAATAATCACCTAACATAAAAGCTACAAGATTAAATTTCTATTTTGAAGGCATATCATGATGCTTGAATATAGAAGGAAAAAACTTGATCAGAGAATCAATTTCATGTGTTCTTCCATCCACCCAAAATTTGGTAGGATGTTTCTAATGGTAATCATGTGTCAACTCTTCTAGAGTCAGGGTAGGATTAGATACACATAGATTAAATTACATCAAATGAAAAAATCTCTATAAGAACTAGGCATCACTTCCTATAATAGTAATAGGAATCATTGCCACATGTGTCACTTTTGGAGGAATCACTATAAAATAATGAAATAACACCTCCTGTACATGGTATTCACCACCTTCTGAACATACCACTAGAGGACTCCGTGGATTCTTGATTATGTAATGTTAAACACATGCTTCTTAAAAGGCCTTAACAATTGAAAATATTGTAGAATGATAACTATGGCATGTGAATATTTTTTATATAGATATATTTTACCCCTATTTATACTCCCAAATCCATGAATGAGTGATAGAGAAAGACTATAAAATTCCATAAGAATGTAAGAGACACACCAACCACCCACTAATAAGGCCATTATTTGTTCTATGTCCCTATTCCACACATATAATATTGACATTTTCATAGAATATGTCACGACCCATCCCCCGGGGCCCGTGTCGTAACTACCAAAAGCCCACCTTCTATAGGCCAGCGGTTGGCGACTAGCACCAAAGGCATAAATCCCGATAAATCGGGAAGGCTTTGCCCATATAAAAGTAAACAAACACCAATCAGAGTACAAATGGAAGAAAAACTAAGTAAAACTGAAAACAAAGTAGTGCTGAAAGTAAAGGGGCTAGAAATACAACCCCAACTGTAAAGTACAAGGTAAAAGAAAAAAACAGCCGGATGGTGACATGAAACTCCTAGATTTTCCACCACAGATCCTACCTGAAAGGTAGGTGCAGATATCGCAGTTCCAATATTTTCCGCCTTGGATCCTACATGAAGGGTAGGTACAGATAGCCTCCTCAGTGTCCTCTTCCGTCAACCTCCTCCGGGTACCGTCTCATCGTGAGGTCCACCTCTGGGTACTGAATCGTCATGAGGTCCACCACCAGGTGCCGTCCAGTCCTCATACACTTGATATCCGTCAGCGTTGTCTGTCATCTCCATCCAACACAACGAGGTGTGGGCATAGACCGCGTAGGGGTGAGTATAACGATACTCAGTAGGGACCCTGAGACCCTCATGGTCTCTCTAAATCCAACAAGGATAACCACAAAGCAGAAACTCAACAGATAACCCTTACTTAGGTATAAGCCCATACTTATACCTATGTTATCAAGTAACCAATCTCATTCATGAGGAAACACAACGGTTATGAAATCCATGGATATCCACTAATTAGATATATGCCCATACATATACCTAAGTTATCAAGTGACCCATCTCAATCATGAGGTAAACACAATGGTCATAGACTCAGCTCAAACTAGGATTTTCATTATCGAAACCATAACTGCTGAAAAGCCCCATATCTGGAGAGTACAGTGATCAGGTCATGTCTCTGAGGTACTGCTCACTAACCTAAGACTGCTGAGGTACTCCTCTTGTCGAGTACCACGGGTCAGCCACCCAAACACAGTAGTGCTTCCCGCCGAGGTCTGCCACCCAAACATAGTAGTGCTTCCCCCCAAATATCATGTTGAGGTACTCTCCAAAAGAGTACCGCGGGTCTGCACCCAAACACAGTAGTGCTCCATCCTCCATGGGTAGGCACCCAAACAAAGTACTGCTCTGTCCACTGGGCTAGTCGACTCACTCCAAGTCGAGTCGGTCAAGCAGTCGTCAGGTCTCATCCGGCTACACGGTCTCCGTACTCTGTACGCTCGTCTCTGAGAGGGTCCGCTCCATGAGCTACAGGTCGATTCTCCAAGTATCAAAAATTCCCAAGAATAAGTATCTCAAAGGACCTCCTCATCATAGGGATCTCAACACAACGGACGGTGCGTCAATCGGGCGCCCGGTCTGTGAGTTATTAGCCTTTTTGTCCCACGGGCCTGGTTGGTTTTGTGTACGAACCAACCCGACCATATCTCAACTGTACCGTGAACTCTCATAGGGTATTCTCATAGGAACTGTTTCCCAACATGATCACCAACGCCGCTGACAGTTCGTCAAATGGACGTCTGATCTGAAATTTATCAGCTTTTCTGTTCCAGGGGCTTGGTTGGATTTCAGGTACAATCCAACCCTGTCACTATTGAACAGCATCCAAATCTCAGGAGATGTATTCCAAAAGTTCCGTCTCATCAATAGAAATCCAAAAAAGTTGACGACACTTCATTCGAACGACCGGAGCTCAATGTATAAGCGTTTCCGCTCCGAAGGCCCGATTGGTTTCGTGTTCGAACCAACCCTGCCATAACCAAAGTTCTCTGAATCCTTGAGTGTAATATACTGAAACGATCGACTCGATCCAAGGATTGCATTACAACTTACGATGCATCGATCAGAGGTTCGTAGCCCAATTTATGGGCATTTGAACAAAAAACTGCCCGAAAATAGGGGGTTCAGGCCCGGTCCAACCTGGTCTGAGATCCCCTAGGTCGGCCCAAACCGGTTCGACCCGACCTGGGTCTCAGTCCGGCCCGACGGGTGGCCGGTTGGCCTGTAGCATTTGAGCGGCCAGCTCAGCCAAAACGGCCCAGCAAATTGAAGGAGGGGGGGGGGGGGCACGCTGCCCCCCTATTTGGAAAATGCGGCCCCCACGTGGGGGCCTCTCCTTGCCAACAGACAAGGCGATGCGCCGCGTCTCCCCTCCGGATCCCGCGTGGCCACGGGATCCCACCTCCGCTGCAGCGGCTCCAGCTAGCGGTGCGTCGGGGTGCTGCCGCCTTCGGGGGACTGGCCAGTGTCGGCCGCCGCCTTCAGCCGCCGGCTCCGCCACGCCAGCAGGGCGTGCCGACATCACCTTTCACGGACCACCATAGTTGCTCCGATGGTCCGTTTTCGATTCCATCTACGCCGATGGTCCTCCTGAGAGCAGTAGATTTCTGTAATGGGTTCAAAATGCCTTTCTGGACCGCCTCATCATCACCCATCGATCCGCACTTCGAAAAAAAGTTGGCAGTAGGTCTGGACATGTTTGTTAGTCCGTACCCACCGCGTTAGTAATTCGAATAATAATTCAACAGAATAATCTTCCATGCTCGGGGTATAAATCACTTCAATGTAATTTATACAAAATTCCCCAACAATTTCCCCCGCAAAAGAAATCATTCGCGGATCAACTTGAGAATGAGTTGATCTGAGTTCTTTGTTTTAGAAGAGAAGAACCACATGAATATAAACTTACACAAATTTAACCCATACCTTGACAAATGTTGTCGAACGACGGCGTCACGGAAAATGGTGTTGCGGGGTGAGGTTCGGTATATGCCGACCGAGAACGTCCGAGGAAGAAGCGGCGTCTCCCTTCTTTAACACGGAGAGAATATTGAAAGGCGGAACGTCGTTGGAGAGTTCCCACGTCGGTTCCTCCTCCTTTATCAAGGAAGAAGAAGACGGAAGAATCTGGGTCTCCGAGTCGACGTTCCTTAATGAAGAAGAAGAAGAAGAAGAAGATCTTTAAAAATCCCCAGCTCTCTTACCTTACCCTAAACACCACAAATTCCAACCCTAAACAAAATAATGGTTCCACATTATTTAATTATCCCAAGCCAAGGTTCTAAAAAAAATCAAAAGTTGAATTCACTTCATTAATTTAGTGAGTTGTTATGATTTATGAAGTGAGAGGGGAGGTGATTAGTCTCACATTAGTGGGGGGGTTAAGGAGTTAAGGAATATGGTAGGTCACCCACTTAATGGGGGAGTTAGAGTAGGTTTAATGAATGTGTAGGGGTGGGGTTCATGTGGGACCCACCGCACATTTAACCTCACTCAGGTAGTTAGGTTCACCCAACCTCCATCCTTAGGTTTTAACCACTTTAAAGAAATAAAAATTAGTGGCACAACTTTTATTTCTCAGAAGTCTTTATCCACAAAACGAAACAACTCTTCCCGAGAAAACACAACTCTGGAAAAGGTCTTTTTAATCAATTACCGGTGCTGCAGTTCCATCGGTGCCCTTGGATTTTGATTCTGAGAACCGGTTCAAAAGATAAAAAAACACGCTCGTTCTCTTACTGAACGTACCCGAGCTAAACTTCGGAAAATGATTCCAAGCACACCGGGCCTCGGAATCAGGCGCTGTCAGAAACTGCATTCTCGTAAAATTCCAAATAAATTAAGAAAAAAATTTCCTTGAGGTTTCCAGGTTTTACATTACTCCCACCTCAGGGCTTTACATCCTCGTAATGCTTTAACACAAACTAGGGATACTAAAGTGGTAATGAGCACGCATCTGAGCCTTCCGCTCCCATGTGACAACCTGGGGGTTCCCATGTTGCCAACGAAAGCACACAAGAGGAATTGACTGTCCTCGTAGGACCCTCTCTTGTCGATCCTCAACCTCTACTAGAACCCTGAAAAAGTCACCCCATCACCAATATCGCCCCATCATCGACGTCCTAATTCCAGAGGTCGATGTTGTGTGAAGAGTCGTTCACGTATCTCCTTAGTTGAGATACATGTAAGTCATCGTGCACCTGGTGAAACTGAGGTGTATGGGTCAAGTGGTAAACTACCTCGCCTACCCTGCTGAGGACTTGAAAAGGTTCGATGAGCCTCAGAGATTATTTTCCTCCTCGCCCACGTCTCCATAGACCTCGTCGAGGTGAGACCCGTAAGAAAACATGGTCTCCATCCTCAAATTCCCATAGTTCTGCCTCCTATCAACATAAGACTTTTGTCGGCTCAGAGTTATCGTCATCTGCTCCTGGATGACCTGGACTTTCTCTGTCGTGACCTAGACCATCTCTAGTCCCACAAGTGCTGCTAAGATTTCTTCTTTTCTGATAAGAGAAATCCGGTCTCATCCCATGGATGAACCCTATTCTTTGCCTTAAACATTCAATCCTTTCATGAATGGAACTAATCCATTCCATGGATGATATCATAATGCCTCGACGCTACTACCAAGATATCCAACTATTACTATCTCCTCCAAGGGTTGAGTCACACTGTCGGAATCAGTGTGTGGTCACTGGGTCTCATCCAGTAAGAATCTCAAAAGTGAGGGTTAAGTCAACAGTTTTTAACCGAATCCTCTCTATATCAATCAAACCAAAAGGGTAGGTAAGTAAACAACACAAAGATAAGTGTCTTTTATTACTACATCTCTTAGTTCAAGACACACAACAACCAAAAACAACAACAACAACAACAACATCAACAATAGGGAAGCTGGTAGCACAAAGTTCAAAGGCCTCTATGCCTGGAAGTAGTCCTATCCTGATTAGAACAGAAACTCAAAACTCCTGCTACCACGTGGGTGAAGTTGGATGATTCAAGTGTATTTGGATACACCTTCCTATGAAAGAGTTAATCATATGATTCCTGGGGTTTCCTTTTCGACGACCGAGGAAAACTCATCCCGACGTTTGCCTAATATCGTCAATTTATGTATGAACTGTGGATCCAATCCATACTCAGACCAACGTCGTAAGGCCTCAACGCTGCCACCAAGCCATTCCAACCGAAACTATCGCCTTGTAGGTTAGATAACCCTATCTGCGTAAGTGTGATTATCGAGTCTCCTACCATGGTATCTCCAGACGTGAGGGTCAAGACTATGGCTTACCGGAAACTCAAGGTCTGGTACAAGATTAATGGAAGGAAGGAAGGATTCATATCTACGTCTGTTACTATGGCAGCTAGTAGTGGACACAGCCTGTCCCTAGAATCATTCTTAGAGACATATGGTCACACTCCCTGACCGCATGCAGGTAATCTCTTCCCCTTCCCACCAGCTCCCTGAGCCTAGCGGGGACTACAAAGGCGGGTGATTGTATCATGTCGAAAATTACACCACCCCATGCTGCTCTCCTAGCTCTGCTTCCACGTCTGATACTCAGCAGATTGATCTTTCCTTGACACTTCCTCTTCTTGAAATATTTTACCCGTCCAACTCTCTGGGAATGACGCCAGTTCGCATCTTCCCACTACTAAAATTCACTGGCTATAATCGATCATCCAAAGAACATTCAACCATAAAGGTTCTCTCTAGCACCCTAACATAAGTAGGAATGCATAGATGAAATAGTTCTTACTCGGATATCCATTATACACACCTCACTCTGAGATCCGAGCTCTACAGCACTGATCATATTGTAGTCATCAAGTACCAAGAATGATTGGTAAGCCTCAATGAATTCTCAGCTACCGACATGTCGCCCTGTCGAAGATGTATAAGCTCTAGAAAACACGCAGCCACTTCCTCAAGCCAGTCCTCAGCCGCCTGTGAGTCAGGCTCGCCTCAGAACATGAGGGCATCTGATGTTGGAACACATGTAAGGCAGTAAGTCTACATGTGTCACATACCGGTACCACCGTTTGTAACTGCTGACCAACAGGTAGTGAGGTATAACTAGCACACTACCCGTAGCCACTATCTCAGTCATCGGTCCACATACCGAATCCTAATCACTATGCAGACCATCCTCATGGTCACTCACTGGAAAAAACTAGTAGCCAAGTTCACCATCTACTCTACTGATGTCTCAGCTAGGCGTAAAACTCTAGCAATCACCTCCAGCTAGTCCTCTACTGTCTGGGAATCTGCCTCCCCTCGTAACCTCAGAGGCCTCTTCTGCTGGAACTCGTGCGTCGCGCTCTGCCAGCATGCACTATCCACTAGTACGACTAGTGGCTTCTGCTTCCCAATAGGTGGTGGTGTTGCTGGTACACCACCCGAGGGTGCCAACATAGAAAGAGGGCCCTACACCGGAGCCTCGTCACTCGGTGGGCCGTCATCGTATACTATCTCAGAACTCCAACTGACTGTCTGTGTGGAGACATCCTGAACAGATGCGACACGGTCAAATGATTTATAACGGGTGAGCTGACCTAGTTTGAGCCGACTTTTAAACTTTTTAGAAACACACACGCAATCAGTGTTTTCGTGCACAAAGTCAAAAATCAGTAGTCAGGGTCCTGGTGTAGGATACGTCCGCCACCGCACCAACACTGGACTTCCTGAACTGAAGACCACACTCAGTACCCTTAACACTTTTGCTTCATAGAAATGAAATAACAGAGTCCTACGTTCTGTGGTAGAGCTGAATCCTCTGATACCAATTTGTCACGACCCGTCCCCCAGGGCCTGTGTCGTAACTACCCCAAGCTCGCCTTCCATAGGCCGAGGCTAGCGACCAACACCAAATGCGTAAATCCCGATAAACAGGGAAGTCTTTGCCCTTATAGAAGTAAACAAACACCAATCATAGTACAAGCAAAAGCAAACACTAAGTAAAACTGAAAACAAAGTAGTGCTGAATGTAAAGGGACCAGAAATAAAATCCCAACTGTAAAGTACAAGGTAAAAGACAAAACAACCGGAAGGTGACATGATGCTCTTGGATCTTCCACCATGGATCCTACCTGAAGGGTAAGTGCAGATAGCGCAGCTCTGAGATTGTCTGCCTTGGATCCTACCTGAAGGGTAGGTATAGATTGCCTCCTCAGTGTCATCATTCGTCAACCTCCTCCAGGTACCGTCTCGTCGTGAGGTCCACCTCCGGGTACTGACTCGTCATGAGGTCCACCACCAGGTGCCGTCCAGTCCTCATACACTTGATCTCTTTCAGCGCTGTCCGCCGTCTTCATCCAAAACAATTAGGTGTGGGCGTAGCCCGTGCAGGGGTGAGTATAACGATACTCAGTAGGGACCCTGAGACCCTCAAGGTCTCTCTAAATCCAACAAGGATAACCACAAAGAAGAAACTCAATAGATAACCCTTACTTTGGTATAATCCAATACTTATACCGAAGTTATCATGTAACCAATCTCATTCACGAGGAAACACAATGGTTATGAAATCAATGGATATCCAATACATAGATATATGCCCATACATATACCTAAGTTATCAAGTGACCCATCTCAATCATGAGTTAAACACAATGGTCATAGACTCAGCTCAAACCAGGATTTTCATTATTGAAACCGTAATTGCTGAAGAGCCCAGTCTCTGGAGAGTACAGTGATCCTATCATGTCTCCGAGGTACTACTCACTAACCTAAGACTGCTAAGGTTCTACTCTTGTCGAGTACCGCAGGTCAGCCACCCAAACACAGTAGTGCTTCCTGCCAGGGTCTGCCACCCAAACACATTAGTGCATCCCCCTTAATAGCCTGCAGAGGTACTCTCTGGATGAGTACTGTTGGTCTGATCCCAAACTCAGTAGTTCTCCGTCCGCTAGGGGTCTGCACCCAAACAATGTAGAGCTCTGTCCACTGGGCTAGTTGACTCCCTCCAAGTCGAGTCGGTCAAGCAGTCGTCCGGCCTCATCCGGCTACACTGTCATCGTACTCCATATGCTCATCTCTAGGAGGGTCCGCTCCACAAGCTACAGTTAGATACTCCACGTATCACAAATTCCCATGAAGAAGTATCTCAAAGAACCACCTCGTCACAGGGGTCTCAACACAGCAGACGGTGCGTCAATCGGGCGCCCGGTCTGTGAGTTATTAGCCTTTTCGTCCTAGGGGCCCAGTTGGTTTCGTTTACGAAGCAACCCGGCCATATCTCACTAATACCTTGAAGTCTCATAGGGTATACTCATAGGAACCGTTTCCCAACTTGATCACCAACGCCACTGACGGTTCGTCAAACCGACGTCCGGTCTGAAAGTTATCAGCTTTTCCGTTCCATGGGCCCGTTTGGATTTCTGGTACACTCCAACCCAGCCACTATCCAACTACATCCAAATCTCAGGCGAAGTATGCCAAAAGTTCAGTCTCATCAAGAGAAATCTAACAAAGTCAACGGCACATCATTCGGACGTCTAGAGCTCAAGTTATAAGTGTTTCCGCTCTGAGGGCCCAGTTGGTTTCGTGTTCGAACCAAACCGGCCATAGCCAAAGTTCTCCTAAACCATGAGTGTAATATTCCAAAACCACCGTCTCGATCCAAGGATCGCATCGCAACTAATGGTGCATCGATCGGGGGTTCGTAGCCCATGTTATGGGAATTTGAATGAAAACTGGACGAAAATAGGGGGTTCGGGCCCGATCCAACCCGGCCCGAGACCCCCTGGGTCGGCCCGAACCGGGTCGACCCGACTCGGGTCCCGGTCCAGACAATTTGGGCGTGGCTCGGCCCGACTGGCGTGGCACGGTCCGACCTGGGCGGCCCGACCCGGCGGGCGGCCGGTTGGCCTGCCGCGTTTGAGCGGCCAGCTCGGCCAAAACGACCGAGCGAATTGAAGGAGGGGGGGCACGCTGCCCCTTGTTTGGAAACCGCGTCCCCCACATGGGGTCCGCTCCTTGCCAGCGGACATGGAGACACACTGTGTCTCCCCTCCGGATCCCGCGTGGCCACGGGATCCCACCTCCGCCACGGATTTAGCCGCAACGGCTCCTGTCGGCGGCGCGCCAGGGCACCGCCACCTCCGGGCGGCCGGCTGGTGTCGGCCACCGCCTTTGGCTGCCAGCACCGCTGCGCCGGCGTGGCGTGTCAGAAGCACCTTCTACGGACCACTGGATTTTCTCCAGTGGTCCGTTTTCGATTCTGTCTGTGCCGGTGGTCCTCCCGAGAGCCGTATATTACTGTGAAGGGTTCAGAATGCCTTTGCGGCCCACCTCATCATCTCATGTCGATCCGCACTTCGACAAAAAGTTGGCAGTAGGTCTGGACTTGTTTGTTAGTCCATACCCACCACGTTAGTAATTCGAATAATCATTAAACAGAATAATCTTCCATAATCAGGGTATAAATCACTTAAATGTAATTTATACAAAATTCCCCAAATATTTCCCCTGCAAATAAAATATTCCAAACCCGCAAAAGAAATCATTCGCGGATCATCTTGAGAATGAGTTGATCCGAGTTCTTTGTTTTAGAAGGTAAGAACCATAGGAATATAAAATTACACAAATTTAACCTCTACCTTGACAAATGTTGTCGAACGACGGCGTCGCGGAAAACGACATCGCGGGGTTAGGTTCCGTATATGCCGATAGAGAACATCCGAGGAGGAAGCGGCGTTTCCCTTCCTTTCACATGGAGAGAATATTGAAAGGCGAAACGTTGTTGGAGAGTTCCCATGTCGGTGCCTCCACCTTTATTGTGGAAGAAGAAGAAGGAAGAATCCGGGTCGCCGAGTCGACATTCCATGACGAGGAATAAGAAGAATAATAAGTTCTTTAAAACTCTCAAGCTCTCTACCCTTACCCTCAACACCAAAAATTCCAACCCTTAACAAAATAATGGCTCCATATTATTAAATTAACCCAAGCCAAGATTTTCCAAAAAAAAATCAAAAGTTTAATTCACTTCATTAATTAAGTGAGTTGGCATGATTTAAGAATTGAGAGGGGGGTGAGTAGTCTCACATTAAAGGGGGGTTAAGGAGTTAAGGAATATGAGAGGTCACCCACTTAATTGAGGAGTTAGAGTAGGATTAAGTAATGTTAAGGGGTAGGGTTCGTGTGGGCCCCACCTCACATTTAAGCTCACTTAGGTAGTTAGGTTCGACCAACCTCCATCCTTATGTTTTAACCACTTTAAAGAAATAAAAATTAGTTGCACAAATTTTATTTCTCGGAATTCTTTATCCACAAAACTAAACAACTCTTCCCGAGAAAACACAACTCTGGAAAAGGTCTTTTTATGCAATTACCAGTGCTGCAGTTCCATCGGTGCCCTCAGATTTCGATTCCGAGCACCGGTTCAAATGATAGAAAAACTCAATCATTCGCTCAATGAATGTACCCGAGCTATTCTTCGAAAAATGATTCTGGGCACACCGGGCCTCGGAATCCGGTGCCATCAAAAACTACGTTCTCATAAAATTCCAAATAAATTAAGAAAAAAATTTCCTTGAACCTTCCGGGTCATTACAGAAGAAGTCATATATGTTATAAATTTACTCTTAAACAAAAATTAAAAAATATTTAAATGTTGAATTATATAAATCTCCGTTTCTAATCCATATGTTCTGATACACCCCTAATACAAAATATGGCATCCACCTAACCCATACAATAACACGTTCCATCCCTTGCAACCAATGGTCCATAGATCGACATGCCATAATTAACTACTTAAGGTATCTACATAAACCTTTTTTTTGAAAACACTATTAGGTTAAGGAAGGAACATTAAGTGTCAATTATGTTTTCCCTATACTTTAATGAAATTATCACAATTCTATATATAATCAAGGCACTAAAACATGATATAGGAAAATGCATGCAGAAAATAGACGTCACATGAAAAAGGAATGGAATATTAGTCATATTGTTCCAATAATAATTAATGTAATGAAAAACATTCATTTCATCAAGACTTGGTAAAAAATCATCATTTACATAATACCAACATCAATAAAATCATAAGACATATGTTTCACCCAATAGTGAAGTTGTATCAACCATAATAGAATAATTAATAACAGCAATTATGAATCCCCTCTAATTTTGGTTTCCCCTATACATAGGTTAACTACATATAAAAATAATGTCATTTCCAAATTCATTTATTTCATATTCTCTAATCAAATACCCAAATAGTATGAAAAAGAAAAAAATGGACTTGATACCACTTGTTAACTTTCCGACCTTGCATCCACTTAACTAAGTCCCCATGTTGGTGGGTCACATGGCGTCAAGTGTGCTTCCACATATTCTAGAGGCTTCCGAACAGCAGTGATGATGTAAAGGTGGTACAATAGTTATATTATACCCTAATATATATTTGGGTTAGTAGATTAAATAAATAAGAAGAAAATAGTTGAATCATGATAAAAATAGACATTAAAGACTAGAGTAATAACCAACTGTAGCTGAATCACATATAAAATATAAAATAAATAAGTTACGGAAGAATAAAAAACTGAATAAATAAATAATAATATAAAAATCTAATAGGTAGTGTCATATACCTAGATGCATGGAATAGTGAAATACATAAAAAGATAAGTGAATATGCATATGAACCATGCTATAAAAAAGAAAAAAACAACAAAATTGTGACCAACTTGTATCTAGAGAATATTTTTAGTCTTTTACTCATTTTATATATTTATAATTCTAGTGTATGAAATATCTATATGAGGGTCCTCGACCTTGTCAATAACCATATATAAATAATCTAATCCGGTTCCAAAGGCATCCTGAGTATGGTGTGAGAAAAAATACTGGTAGGACACCCCCAACGATGTGATGATTTAATCCCAGTAGTTTTCATAGTTAAAAAATGTGCAAGTATAAATAAATAATTAACAATAATGAATAAAAAATAACCTGTCTGATCAGGTTGCTAATGTAAAAATGGTGGTTGTACCTATTTTGGCTCATAGACGTAATGAGTGTCTTATCAGTACTTATATATATCGTAATAATATATATACATATATATTATAGTTATATATTTGATCCACATATATGGACCATCTATGTGTCGATGTAAGTGGAAATATGATTAGAAAATTTAGTGTTTGATGAACCGAGCAATGGATCACATATCTATAACCAATCTAAACGAGACTACAGGCTGTGGAAAATGGGTACATTCCCTATACCCCATTAAGAGTTAGATAAATGATGATCAACACTTGGGATGGTGGGTGAGTCGTTATATAAACACTCGAAATAATGGATGTTGGGTTCCATTCTACTATCTAAATAGTGTCAATGATGTTATACATCATTCTCAACACCCTATGTAAGGAATATTGGAACATTATTCCCAACAGAGACCTTAACCATCATCCATAAAATAAATAAATGTATTATTCATATATATAATAATTTCCATGAGGGATTATTTATCATGATTTTCATTCATCAGTCAAACATATAACCAATGGAAGTCCAATTAATGTTTAATATGAAGATAACAAGATTTGTGTCTATAAAACCAATTAACTGTTAATTAATTATCCCATTAAATTCATTTAGTCAAGGAAAACAGGAATGAGGGAAGCCATTCCATTTAACAAAATCCATTTAATTAAATAAAACCAAGGAAATTAATTTCATGGTTCAAATAATTAATTAAAATGTTACTAATTATATTGGGAAATTTCCCTCAAGGTAAAATACATTTATAAGTGCATACAATCACTTTAGAGGTGCCTTATGTTAAATAAAGATTTATATAAAAGTGAAAATTAAATTTATAAACAATGATGAATTATTAGAAGAAATTTCAGACATTTAAAAAATTAAATATAAAATAAGAAAATGAATAAATCACACCCAAGGGCTGTCCATGGCATATATTGGAATCCTAAAATTAATAACAGTGATCAATAATAGTATATCAAGGTCTGTTTGGCCATCTAAAGTGAAGAAATATATTTTAATTCAACCTTTGATAAAGGATGTAATACAGAATAAAATTGGATCTATTATAACACTATAACTCTATGGGGGAAACAATGAGGATTCATCATATATGTTTGTTGATGAATGATCCTATAATAGCATCCACCGATTCAATGTAGATTTAGTGTAATTGAAGAAACAGTCTAAGAAACAACAAATGGGAAAATGATCTTGTGCCAAAATAGATCAAATGATCCAAAAATAAATTCAATATGATGGAAGAGGAAAATAGATCATACTAAGATTGATCTAATTCTTTTAACAATTATTTTTTAGGAATTCATATTGGGAAGATAACAAAATTCTTATATTAGGATTGAGGGAGAGAATAGCGAGAAGAAACCCATTCCATCCATTGGAATAGTGTGGAGAAAAATATATATTATATTTTTAGGATTCATTAATATTATTGTAGAAATTTCACCCTCAAAATATAGACTTCATGTTTTGGATGCACAATTTTTCCAAACCACTCAAAAATTGTGCTCTACTTACTTTCAAAGGGAAATCTCTACAAGGATAAGGTGCACAGTTCCCCCAACTTTTATAAAATAGTGCATAAATAATCTATCAAAATCTATAGATGGAAGACAATATGGTATGGCTTTGTTTTTATATTTGTATACAAATAATTCATCACACATATCGTTTTTGTCACTCCCCTTGTCATTAGTAGAGACCATGCAGTGTGGGTTGATCTCTTTTTAATAACCATGCGGTGCAATCTGGTTTCCAAATTCTCAGTGTTCTGATCACTGAAAAAGCCATTGACACCCTCATAACCTCCATGAAATTATTGGGTAACATTAAAATTCCATTTAAAATAATTTAATCTAAAAAATAATACACCTATTCATTAAAAGATAGGTCATTACACCATGAATTTCATTAAGATGTTCTACTAGAGGTGGTTCTTGAGAAGACATAAGTAGTGAACTCTCCAATCTAAAAAAATGATTTTATTCAAGAATAATAAAGTATATTATCCCTCTCATGAAAATTAATTTTTTACATTAAATTTTTTTCCTAAACTCTCACAAGTATTATATCAAATTTAGCCACTGTTATTTCCACCATTTTTGGAACTATGAATGCTCCATTCATTTTAACATAGAAACAGAAATATTATTTTATTGAAATTTTATTTTCACAAGAGAAACTAACTAATAACCCCTTCATTAATGTATTGGGGTTGATTCAAGGTTATTATATAATATTAAATGTATAACAGAGTGAATATATCTAAAATTAAATAATTTATTAGCAACCATTGAGTTTATAAAAATATCATCAATTACTATGTCATTTGAGACCTTGACTTCTAATATTGTTATTTCATGAAATACCTTTTCCCCTTGGCCTATTCTAGGTAATATTACCTTGTCACATGGGTAATTTATATTAGTAGTGTCACATATCTTTGCAATATAATCATTAGAAATTATTCGCTTATTCATTTCTCATTCACTAGGGGTATTAACGAATTTTATCCCCACACATGTAGACAACGTTTCGTCCTTTAATGAAATCATTTGGGTGTTTCTTGAAATTCTTATTCAATTTTTTTAATTTATTCCCTCCATTATTTTAAATTTATTAATTTCAATAACCATGGAAGTCATCCACCATTGTCTTTATTTATTTATTTTAAGATTTAAATATATGTAAAATATATTATTGATAAGGGTGAAATAGGTCATTATCTCCACCTATTAGTAAATTGTTATAGATATAAATACACATTGATGGATTGTATTTAACTAATATAATACTTAATAAATACATATTTTAAGATTATGTTTATGTTTAATAGAATTTTTTTATATCCTTTCCACATTTACCTCAAAAATTTATCTCAAATTCAATAAATACCTTTCCATGTCAGATCATTGATCATATGGAAATTACCTTTCAAATAATGTCATAAAAAAGAAATTCAACTATATATCTTATATATCACATTTCATATTTATGTTTTGAATCAATGACCATCATTATTCAAAGTATAATGTGATATGATATATAACTATGATAACCCTCTCTCTTTTACTACATCCTAAAGCATGAAATATATTTTAAAGGGACTTGATCAACTTTTTAGCTACTATTGGATTTTTGGATCGTTTGAAACAATCCAAAAGTTCTACACCTTGATTTATAATAATAAGTTGTTACATAGTTGATGCATTAGTGGTTATAAAATGTTCAATAATCCCTAATATAATTTTATATACTCTTTTCTAACACCATCCTCATAATCATGCTTGGAGTAAAATTCCATCCTTGATTATGGGTGTTAGAAGAACTTCCATTCCATCCATTATGTGACATTTATAAACAACAGAATATTGTTAAGTAGTTTATGAATAAAATTGTGAATTTTAAATCACATTATTTAATTCAAAGGAATTTATTATATGTTCATGTAATGTAATATATAAATATTTCTAGAATATGAAAAATATTTTCGATTGAGTTATGTTATTTAACTATCTCTGTCTCAATCAAATTCAAATTATTTAAAAAAAATAAATGTTATAAATTGTAACACCCCAAATACAATTACTAATAGTGGGTAGATATTTTATTTCAATTGTACAGAATAAGTAGATAAAAATATATAAGTTCATATAGTTTAGTAGTATAAAGAAACCAGATAAAAAAATTAAATTTAAAACACAATGTACAAAAATTGAATACATGGATATATAATATTTATTCTTGAAAATAAATATGCCACATGAATTATTAATCTTGGTTTCCTATAGAAATGGGAGGCATTATAATAGAGTGTTCCTTGAATATTAATAAGGGGATGAATATAATAGAATCTGTAATATATAATCATTCAATAAATAATTTGGAAGGAATTGAAAATTTCCATAATAAAATAATTTGTGAACATGTTATAACCATTTAATGTATAATAGTTAATATATTGTTTGTTATAATTAACATATATCATATTTATGGAATTTAAAATTCTAAAAATCATAAACATACCCTTAGTCACATGTTTCAATACATCATATATAAATGTGTAAGGATTATAGAAAATACCCAACCAGTATTTCACATCATAAATGATAATGTATCAATGGTCTTTAAAATTTTAGCCCCCATCTGTCACATAATAAGTCAAATTCATCCATCTAATAACTACAATGGCTTATAAATACATATCATAATGTTACCTACGGACCCCATACATAATAATGATTATGAAATTAATTAGTATACATATATAAATAAATGATAAAAAATTCCAATATTTCCCTATTAAATAGAATTATACTACGATCTAGAAAAATATATATCAAATAACATATATATTTTAGGATATTTACATTAAAATAAAATATAAATTTACAAATGTAAGGATAATGAAATAATAGTGTAATATACATTCATGGTTCAAGGGTATACATTGTTTGTTACAATATATTCAAATGATTTGTTTTAGTTTATAATAATCTTTTGAATAATCCAAATAAAATCCACTTGTGAATATCAAAACAAATGTTGAGTTATATCAAATTTCCATTAATTTTGTGAATATTATGATTACAAACAATCTATTATTTTTAGGGTTATTTACCCTATGTGAAATTATTCAGGTCTTATATCCACTTTCTATATCCAAATTTGGATAAATTTTATAAGAAACCACACACTATTGACATTACCAATATTTTATAAGGGTTTATATTTATCCCTTTGGTTATTAGTAATGGTTAATAATTACAATAGATGATGACAAGAGTAATTACAAATAGTGAATCATTATAATGTTTCATATTGAAATGAATATGAATTGGATATGCTTAAATTATAAATGAGAATAATGTATTAATGACCCGTATATCACTATAATAACAAATTAGGTAATGGATATAAGGATATTGAATAAGTATTATTTAATTAACAATATTCCAAATAGATGGTAATATCATTTAAACAAATAATGGATATATATTTTTAATAATTTTATTTGATAATATATTAATTGAATTGAAACTGAAAATGAAAAAGGTGGATTGTGAACCCTTACATAGAATGATAGAATTATAAAGATTAATAATATGAACATAGTTATTCAAAAATGCTATTCATAGAATCTTAAAAGAGAAAAACAAGTGGATATATATTTTTACCAATTTTGGAGTGATGTTATATTTTAGTATGGGTGGGTACATATAGTAAGTGAGAGGTTTTTTATTATATTCAAAACATTATTATTATATCCTATGTTATGTTAAAAAATAATAGCATTAGACATCCCACTATTTTACCATAGGGTATTTGATATTTTGCGAATGAATTTTGGGATTCAATTTTTTATAAACTGAAATTGTTTAAAATAATATATTTTCGATTTTGATACAATACTTATTCATAAAGAATTGTTTTTATAATAATTAAAATATACGTTATGTTTTTTAATATTTTTTAAGGATTTAGAAAATAAATTTTATTACCTTTAAATATGTTATTTTAATTAAAAATACATTTTCAGCTAGGAAAGTGTTGATATTACCAATTACACCATTTCTAATTTATTATTGTGTAATAGAACTTACTGTATATTCATTTTTTATATTTATTTTACCAAAAAATTACGTTTCCCATAATATTATGGAAAAATAACAATTCAATAAATCTAATATACTTTTTAAAAATTTGAAATTATTTTTATGAAAATAATTCTAGATTTTTTTGAAAATTTATTATTAAATAAAAACACTTGTTTATTTCAAAATCATAAATTTGGACCCTAAAATTTGAGAACTATTCAAATGTTTATTTTGGGATGCATGGGTTTAATTATATTATTATCCATCCAGTTAAAAATATTTTAAAAAATGTTGCTGTATATTTTGTTTAGGGTATATATAATTCCTTATTTTTGTAATGTATTATAAGGTATTTTTTGGATTTTGATAAAATTATAATATTTTCATCATGTCACATTTATTATTATTAAATGTTTATTTACTTTTTTATAATCTCAGTTATGACATCACTAGTGAATTCTAATTGTCTTGTGGGTCTAGAGATAAAAAAATAATAATAGAGATTAACAATTGGGTTCCAAAAAAGTATTCTAATTTAGGGAACAATAATTAGCTGGATATGTTTCTTATGTGTTAAAAGAATCAACTAGGATACTACATCAATGGAACAAAGATATAGTAAATTTTTGGAAATGGATAAAATGATAATGGGTGTTGAACAGGAAGGTAGAATCCAATCTATATGATAAATGAAGGGAAGCTTCATGTCGATATCCCCAAATTTTTCTAACGTTGTATCTACTAGTAACATAGTAACCATGTAACCTAATGCACTAATCCATAATTTATTAATGATAAATGTAACACACTGATGTTTTATGATATTTTTGTAAATAAATTAAATCTCTTCAATAGCATGAGATACAAGAAACACTCAATACAAATGAACAATAATATAATATTACATTATAATAAATACGTTAAGCTACTTATATGAATAAGAATAATTTTTTTAATGTATTTATAATGGTTTTATATGAATAAAGTGTATTCTACTAAAAGTATTTATATGCTTCAAAAAAATAATTGTTTCTAAAAGTTAGGTTTTTTTCTTTTTTTTGAGAAATTATTTCATTAATAATTCATTAAATTTATAAAATGTATTTTTAAATAATTATAATATAATTTAACAATTATAAATTATCTTAGAGTAATTTTTTTTGGAAATTTATAAAATTTTTAAATTTTAAGGAATACTAAAGAAGAATGATACTTTTTAATACTACCATTTCATTTATATAATTTACCATGTTCTAATTTTTTTTAAAAACTTTAATTGGATCATTTATATTATTAATAATACCATTAAATATGTTGGACTTAATCTTATTGTAATATCATATAAACACTTTTTATACTTAATAAAACATTTTTCCTTTCCAGATCAGAATTTATTTCACTTTGTGAGTGTATTTTAAAATTAGTTTCTTCCACATTTAAATAGTGAATTTTATTTGATGGATAAAAAAAATTGAATCATAATATTCAATTTCTATAAAGTGTCTACATTTACTTTTGTTTACAAAGAATATTATATATAGTATAATTTTTCCACTTCAGTTAACATTAAAATAGAATTATATAGTTTGGGGGAGTTAAAGCAAGAGAAAAGGGTGAATTTACAAATTAAAAATTTGTAAATTCTATTTTATTTCCTTATTTCAACCTAATACTATAAAAAAATGAATTTATTTCCATTTGGAAGTATTTTGATTAATAAATAATTTACAATATTTTATTCTTTTTATAATTTCCAACAGTTTCCTCTACCATGATTAGAAAAGGAAACACTAATTTTCTATTCATTGCACTTAATTGATCTATAATGATAATAAAAAACATAAAAATATATTTTCTCAACATCCATATCCATGAAATAGTGGTTCTTGCATTCCAAAAATTATATTAAATGGGTTCTTAAAAGGGTACCTTAATGAGGCCCAAAAAAACGAGGTCATATTCGTATCAGACATCTATCAATTTATATCTTCCTTTGACTATTATATATCATTGTTATTAAATATATAATTATAACATAATTATACTAAATATACTTAAATTTAGTTATGATGACATTACATCCATTATCCACCCTTTTACATAAAATGGGATGTGAAAATATCACTAATGAATTCGTGTAGACAACAGTCTCCACGTAGCGATACAATTCATTTTCAACCACCAATTTTCAAGGAAGGTTATTATAATTTACCAAATGATAAAACATGATATTTATAGAATAAGTATTATAATATAATTATTATATTATATATACATACATACCATTGTATTTTCTAGAAACTGATAACACTGTATATATATATGTGTGGACAACCAATTCCATTAATTGATGTGATACTTATTTTATTTCCTATTTACATTGATGGTAGTAAAAAATATTCAATTAATATATATATATTATTTATGAAATAATAATGATTATATAATGATGAATTAATACTTATCTTTCTTATGATCTATATATCGAAAAGTGGAAACAATGTCCAAGTGTAATATAACCTACCGTCTCCATTAACTATGCACCTCATATTTCTACCCTTATCCATTATGTTTGACTCTAACTCTACATACATATAATGAATATATATGATTTTAATATAATTATTACTGTTATAGATATTATTTAACCATGATAAATGTACATGTAATGGAACCATCGAACCGATGTTCTCTTGAAAACCTGAATAATTAACACCAATAAATGATTATTTTAATAAATAAATAATTATTAAATTTTATTGATATGATATATATAGATCATATATGATATTAAAAGAATTAAAAATATTTATTAGTGGAGATTAAGAAATTTATATTTATTATAAAAGAGATTATTTCGTAACAACAAGATACTGTTTTGAAATATTTATCGTTAAATAATTTCATTTATTCGATAAGTTGTGTTACACACAACTACGATATTAGATGAACCAAATTAAATTTTTAAAATATCACATTAAAATTATAACCTAATAACTTTATTGGTATGTAGGAATTTTAAAACCCAAATTATGAAAAATATATATGGTCTATACATTTATAAAATTAATTAATTAGTTACCATATAATCAGATTTAAAAATAATAAATATGTTAAAAGAAAAGTGTTTTTTTATGAAAAAGTGTTTTTATGAAGTAAATGAATTTTTACTAATAAATTAAATTAATAGCTATAGTTGAATGATTTTAAATAAATAAATATATTATTTACTGGTTTAAATGTTTTGAATAATCAAAAAAATTATCAGCATTCCCTAAGAATAGAATTAGTTTTATACTTAAATATTTATTTTTCTAAAAAATGCATACATCATATTTTTCTCAATTATATTAAAATAATTTTATTATATTTAGTGGTATTTTATTAGATAAAATTAATTAAATAATTATAATTAGAATGATCATATTTGGTTATAGAACCATTTACTTTTTGTTAATATGAATAATAACAGGGGTAAAAGTTATCACCTCGATAAAGGGTATATCAAGTTAATCTAGAATATATGTAAGTGATAAGGTTATAATATTTCATATAACTCTTTATTGGATTAATTTAATCCAACCCTTAAAACCATAGGGTCCAAATTGTGTTGTTTAATGGACACTTTTCCCTGAAAAATTACTTATGTATTATTATAATGAAAGAAAGTTACAATATATCATTATTTTTTTAAAATAACTATTATGTATCTAAAAAAGGGAAAAAATGTTATCTTTGAATAAAAGTATCTATATTTATCTTAATTAAAAAGTTTCCATTAAAAATATTTATGTATAATGTTTTGTAATTATTTAATAACAATATATTCCTATTCAACAACGATGAAATATTTCTTCAATTAATAATGAACATAATAAATTATTAAAAATCAATTTAATGGAATATATGGTGATATATTTATGTTTTAAATGAAATTATTATTATATTAAAAAAATTATTATTGTTTTAAATGATTATATTCAAATATATAATTTATCATTAGGGTTTTAAGTCAAACATGATGAATAGTGTTCAAATTGAAAATATTGATATTTTATTAGAATAAAATTTAATTAGTTTATATAAAAATAATAAAAATAATAATCTAGGAATAATGGGAAAATATATGGTCTACAATCGAACCACATTTTCATTTATAGGCCTTTTGGACCCATTTTTTTGTTAATTGAATTTATTTTAATTTTATCTTATAATAAATTCTAATAGTTTCTCTTAACTCAATTATTTATCAGCACCTCATAAACTAATTATTTACAATACTTTTATCCTTATATCTCAAACAAACTCCAAAATTTCCCTTCTAAAATTACCTAAACAGATATTGGAGGTTATTCTCTTCCAAAAAGGCCAACCCTAGAGATCATTAGGGAAATCTAAAAACGTCATCTTCAAGAAATGGTAATATAATAAACAGATATATTTCTTTTCAAATATAATCCAAATACCATAAATATAATTTATTTATCATAAATTAATATAATTTTGTTTTATAAATATTCTGAAATCTATTTATTATTACTAAAACATTATTATACAACATCTTTTTCACCAAAATATGAGTTAATGATTGGATCATTCTTTTGTACAACTTACAGTATCTTCATGACGATACAATTATTTTATCATCGTAATATTTTATAGATGGGTATTATAAAGAATTTAATTTTTTAAATAGGATAATTATGAAACAATTATACTTTTGGAATTATAATATAACATCTATATTCTTACCTTATAAACTGTTGAAAAATGCCAATATCATTCTTGTGTACGTGTGTACTACCACCTCCATGAAGCGATGTGATTCATTTTTCATTTACATATTGAATTGATGGTAGTACAGATATATTTAATGAATATACATGATATATATATATAAATATAAATATTCAATAAATTTGAATTATTTTTTATATTTCTTTTAATCCATCCATCCAAAAATTAAAATAGTGTTCTTGCGTAGGTACACCCTACCATCTCCATGAATGTTGTAATTAATTTTATATATCTAACATTAAGGATTATTAGAAATATGTATATATTAAATATATATAATATATAAACCATGATTTATAGTATCAAGGTCATAGAATAGAGAAAAATATACATGTACTAGAACTATTGAGCTGAACTACCTGTGATAAACGAAAATAGTAACACTGAGAAATAAGGGTTTTAATGAATAATTTTATATAAATATGAGTATTTAATTGTTATAATTATATCATATATGAATTTATAATTATAATTATAGCTTTGGAATATAATTTTAATTAACATTAATTTATTATACCAACGTTTAGTGTTTTTTAATGAAATAAAAAACACAAGGTAGGGGGTTTTATGTTATAATTTCATTATTTATTGGGATTTTGTATGATTATAATTATGATGATGAAATATTATGATCTAACTCTTGTGAAACTGATGAATTATATTATTCTCAGGTCATTTTTTTAAATATTTGTTTTCCTTTTTGATTTACCTCACCTTTTATATTGAAGATACCGAAAATACATTTTTGGTAAATTTAATTCATATCTTTATTCAGTTGAAAACCCATTTTCTTCCATTTCAATATTTTCAAAAAATGTTTTAAGTAAGGTTTTTGATAATAATTTATTATTTTTTATGGCATTTTCACCCTTGTATTCTTTTAAAAAAAATGGCTTACAGTGTCTATCATATTCGAAATGAGGTACTTGGTGATTGTTTTGAAAAAATATGGATGAAATATTTTTTCACTCATATGGAATAAAAGCATTTTCCTACCATCATTGAAATAATACTTTTAATATTCCTTTAAAAAATAATATGTTTATTTATAAGTATTTTTTATTTTATATGTGGATAGTTTATAATGGAAATGTTGTCACATTGGATATGTAATTTTCGTCAAGAATTATTAAATGAAATAATTTAAAAAACATTTTACATCTAAGATTAAATCCTTTTATGTTATTTTAGATTTACAGAGAATATAATCTAATTATACTATCCTTATTATTTTTTTGTATGGTTTATGTTTATGATGATAAGACTTTCATGAAACCGATTTCTTTTTATGGGTACTAATATGATGAATTTTATAGGATATTATGGCACCCATATATATGATTTCATTATTTTATTGGTGGGACCTATATATTGATTAAATTATTTGTGTAATTCTTTGTCTCATGAGAAAACTATTGGAGTCAATTTAATGTTATTGATAATCTATAGGTTACAAGTCAATGTGATTGATCAACTAAATGTTATAGATTGTAATTCCAAATCAGTTATGGTTTTATAGTATTTGAAGATAACATTGAAATTAAGAAATGGTTCCTCTAACAATTATGATTCCATACTTTTATGAAGTGAGATTATTGTTCATTGTTGATTTCAGATGATTTTTCACTCTTGTAATCCATGCCTTTTGAAATGATAAATCGTTATTCCAAAACACATATTTCTGTTCTATGAAATATTATTTGTGAGCATTTTTGGATATTTTCATGATTTCATAATGTTTTTCTTATCTTAAATTTTCATATGAATATATAAGGATATAAACCATGTTACCCTTTATGATCAACTAAGCTAACCATGTTCTAATGTTTCTTCTCCTTAGGTTATGAAGAATGATTTTTATTGGGGTATGTATAATATAGTTACTTGAAATTAAGAACGTAATAGAAGACACCTATTAACTGTTTTTTTATATATCCAAATTTTCAATTATACTTTACCTATAGTGTTTTGGAATAGATCGTGACGTTCTTTAATGAAAATTAATATAGTAACATGTCATATCATTGAATAAAAATAATGGGTCATTATAGTGGTTATCATATCAAGGATTAATAATTCGTTAGAAACTAGGATGAGAAATCATTAGAAGGAGCCTTTGGTATACATCTATGTACATGGTAAAATCTTAATATTTTAGTAATGATCATGAATGACCATGGTTAAACATAATGGATCATTTAATAAAGTATCATGATTTAGAGATACTATAAATGTTTTTGATGGTTATGTGGTTTCTCACCATTAATATTGTTTCTCAAACTATTCAATTTTTTTGGGTCATTGGATGGAACCGAAAGGAACCGTGTTAGTAATGAATGTGATGGATAATGCAATGGATGTCTTTTTGAGAATATTAGTGTTTTGGGAACTCTAATTGTAAATTGAATTTCTATGATCACACAAATTATCATGTTTGGAATAATGTTGGTCTTTTAAATGAGAAAGTGAGAGACCAACATTATGTTGATTCCTTCCTAAGGTAATTCTCACAATATTTTATTTGTTCCACTAATTTAGTATTTGGTGAGAAAGAGATCTATACCATTGATAATTTATTTTCCACTGTTTTTTGGTATGAACATGAGACACTTATTTTAGATGTTTATCATTTTTAAGGTAAATTTGATCTATGATTACTCTTATAAAAATATTATTTAACATGTTGAAAATTAATATATGGAGTGGGATTGACTTATGATCTTATATATCAAAAATTAATTTCATCATATTCTTTATACAAAAACTGAGAAGTAATTTCAAGAGATTAAGGATATGGATAAGAAATCTATTCGTACCTATGTAAAACATTTCACATGAATTTCATGGTACACTAATAAAATTATAGTGATACCAAAATGTATGGTAGATGGATTATTCAGGGGAATATAGCCATGTCTCTACAAGCTATTCAATATAAGATAATTTAGTGGAAATGATGAAATCATTGAATTTTACCTAACAGTAGAAACAAAACATAGATATTACCACCATTTAAAAGATTTTATTACAAATAATTTATGATTGAGTCTCATGGAGGATCAAATAAATAAATTGGTGGAATGATGTTCCACTATTCTACATGCTTGAAATGTGTAAAAAACATCAGTGTAATTTCATGAATAGGACAAGGTGTTATTTGTACGAGTAAATGATGGTCAGAATGCCAATAATTATTGAATGGTGAAGAATTGGATGATAAATTAAATGGAGGAAAATAAGGGTACCAATAATATGCCACTTAATCTCTAATTTTTTAAATGAATAAATTTTGGGAATTATGAAAATTAGTGGATGAGTATAAATGTTTTTATGATCATAATCAACTGCCTCCTTAGTCCCATGAAAAGGTAAATCTCATTTGATCATAACTTCTGATGTGTGTTATGAGAATGACATGGGGAATGGTTAACTTTCCAACCATTATAGAATAACAATTGTTTTATTTGATTTTGTAACTACCCACTATATTATATAAAATTAATTGATAAAGGATATTTAATTACTAGATCAACTTTTAGATATTTTTTTAGAGTCAAGAACTCCTAATTTAGAAATATCCACATCCAAAGTATATAATTACTCAATGATTAATGTTTTGGGAGTTTATTGATGTCTTTTGAATTTAGGTACCTGGTATTCTATCAAATCATAAAACTTTGTTTTCTATAAAACTCTAACATAGTGCTACATCTATTTCTAAGACTCCTAATAAAATTGACCGAATGGGATGCAATAACTGAGTAATAAAATCTTGGAGAATATTAAAGATGGATTTTAACATCCTAGTGCATCACCTCAAGGTACACCTTTTTAGTTTGTTAAGAAGAAATATCATTCAATGAAACTACGCAATGATTATTAAGAACATAAAAGCATCACAATTAAAAAATGTGTACTCACACCCGTATTGATGACTTGTTTGATCAAATCTGCAGAGAGTAATGATTTTTTATTATACTTCATTATGGATATCATCAATTATGATTTAACCATGATGATATACCAAATATTTTATTACATAAAATGAATGAAATCTATATATGAATGGTGATTCAATTTGGTTTTACGGATTCTGTAGCTATATTCATGGATTTAATGAATAGAGTTTTTAGATATTAACTTGATCAGTTTATGGTTGTCTTTATAGATGATATTATTTTTTATTAAAATGAAGATTAATAAATTGAATTTAATTTTAGAAGATTAATGGATACACTAAGGAAGAATAATCATTGTTCATAAATTTACCAAGTGTGAATTTTTTCTTTGAAAAGATTCATTCATTGGACATGTAATCTCATGGGAGGGTATATTAGTAGAAACAATAGTATCAGATTTGACAAAACATTTCCCATAACAACCATTGTGACTAACGTCTATTGTATTATTTTTTTTCTAGATATTATAAACACATTATGTATATTTTTTCTATGGTATCTAATCCAGTCAAAAATTCTACATGTAATAGATCCATGCTCCATTGGATATATGAATGTGAGGAATTTTTAAATAACATAAGTGAAGGTTATTTAATACACTGATCATAATAATTACTTTTATATGATAAGGTTTTATAATTTATAGTTATTCTTCATTAAGGGGAGAAGAGTGAATCATAATGCATATTAATATGGTTACATTTATGAATCTTGAAAATTAAGGGATGATTTGGAAAATAAGAAAACTCATGATTTGGAGTTAGCTGTAGAAATATTTTCATTAAATAAATAGATGTATTATCATTACAATTAAAATCGTAACATATATATAGATCATAATTTTTTTAATTACATCTTCTCATAAAAAGAGATAAATATGTACCATAGAAGATGATTGAAATTGATCAATATTTTTGACTAATAAATACAATAGGACATGAGGAAAGGGAACATGGTAGTGTTGATCATAGTCCAAAGGATCGTGTAATGTTATTTTTTATAAGGATAAAAAATGATTAAATATTTCTATATTTTTAAAGTACAGATCATGAAATCTTGACAGAAGGGGGAAAATTTCAAGAATGAGAGGGTATGGCACCTGCCATCAGGACATGCTTGTGCATGCACGAGAATGCCTTGCCGAACATCCATGTGAAGGTGGAGAGCTGATTTCACGATGAAGATGCTGGGGAGTAGCAGTTCCAAGTAGTTATTCTGGGTTGTATGTAATGTTTGAACCCTACAGGAAATGAATTACTCGAAGGCCTACGGGACATGTAATACTTATGCCTATGGGCCTTTTAAGGGTACCACCTCACCCCTTGAAAGGTGGATTATCAAATATCAATTAAAAATGAAGGCCTTCGTGCCAATAGAGGGATAACAGGGGAAAATATTTTCTTTCTCAAATGATTGTTCAAAAATATATCAATGTGAACATTAATGATGTGTAAAATAAAGATATAGCGATGAATAATATGTTAGCAAATTTCACTATGTTTCAACCTTATTTAGATGGAATAACAATGTTTAGATACCATGTTTTTTCCCCATCAGTACAAGATATAATGATGGATATAATCGATGAGAAAAAAAAATTAAACAGTCTTAAGCGTATTTGTAGCTATTATATGATGGTCAAATAAGGTCACCATCAATGGAATTACAATGTTATTGGAAGAAGAAGTTAGATAATAATGGAGAGAAATTTACATTTAATACACCAACCTCACTTTATTGTATCCAATTATATGAATAATGGAATTATTATAAAAAATTTATCAATCACAAATGTTAATTCCCCTGATTGCAATCAAAAAAATCTTACTTCCCATGTATATGGAAACATCATACGCTCACAATTGATGATGAGGGGTATGCGAATGTTGTGGAAAAAGGTACACATACCTCCCAAATTATAAATTATTATTCCTTTTTTGATTCTAGATCTATCCAATATTTTACATTTCAATGATTTTATAAGGGATTTACAATACGACCTTGACAGTTATATATTGAATTAAAAGTGAAAATTACAATGGGTATGATGATTTCATATCATGTGTATAATAATATTCAAAGTTTTATTTATCATAATGGTCATTATATAAATATCGATATCCAACCTCTGGTTGAATTTGAACTTATCATAAGTATGGATTTTAAATTTCTATATAAATACATCATTAGTTTTGGTGTAAGGGAAGTCACATTTTATATTTCCAACCAACCTAGGATGATAAATAAATGTGACATTAAATGTGTAATTTAAAATGGAAATGAAATTTATTATATGGGGTTTGAGTCCTATTTAAAATGTGTGTTTATCTTAGATGGATTGAAGAAAACACGTCATCCACAATATGCATATTATGTGTGAGTTTTTTGATGTTTTATCATAAGGGTTTTCTAGTTTTCCACTAAATTAAAAATAGGATTTTGCAATGTAACTCATACTTGGTGCTAGATAAACATTTATGACCCCATATATAATGCACCATATTTAGTGGAATGATTTTAAGAAACAAAAGAAAGATAATATTGATAAGGTATTCATTCAACCATGTTCATCGCTTAGACAATTCATTTTTCATTTTTTATGAAGAATGGATAATCAATGTGACTCTAAATTGAATATAAATAACTGAACAAGATTGAATTCATGAGATAATATTCTATACCCAATATGAGTGGATTTTTTGATAAAAAATGGAGAATATTTTTTTTTCAATATTGACCTTTATTTTGGAAATCATCCTTTGTTTTTTAAGAAGGATAATATACCTGAAACATCATTCTATACAATGTATGGACGTTTTGAATTTGTAGTGATTTGATTTTTTATTTTAAATTTTCATATCATCATTATGTATTTAATTAATAGTGTCTTTATAAATAGGGTAGATCAATTTGTTGTAGTTCATATAGACGACTTTCATATAAATTCAATGAGAAATTAAGTGAATGATAAACCCTTTTAGGTTGTATTGAAGACCCTAATAAAATAGAATATATATGAAAACTATAACAAGTCTGAAATATAATATAAAAAAATTTCGTTTTTTTATTTAATTACAATTGAGGATATATCTATGGATCCATTAATGATAGTAGTTATTTAAAGCAGGCACAGACAAACCACTATGACAAGGATCTGTAGTTTTCATGGTTTTGTTGAGTATTATTGACAATTTGAAAATACTTTTTCATGGTTACCTAATTGAATCAATATATTAAATTGTAAGGGAATCAATATCACTCAGATATATTGATATGATGAGGATTTAAAGGAACTAAAGATAAGCGTTGTCACAACACCCATTATAACACAAACTTGTAGTGGAGATGAGTTTGTCATCAATAGTGATGCATTGAAGAAGGGAATGGGATGATTTCTCAAGTAGAATGATATGGTGAAAACTTATGCATCAATAAAATTAAATATTCATAAGAAATATTACTCAACATAATATTAAAATTTATTTTCATTAATTATTGAGCAATATATATGAAAAAAAATCATTATGGAGAATGGTATGATACATATGTTGTTCATAATCTATTGAAGAACATATTCACACAGAATGAGATGAATATATACAATTTAATATGGTTATATTTGATTATGTATTATAACAAATCAATTCATTACCACCCCACTAAAGAGAAAAAGGCTTCCAATTATTTGTGTTGAAAGGATCATTCCATCTTACCTATGAATAGGATAAAAAATATCTGTAATATTTTCATTTATAAAATATAGATCTAAAAATTTTGACAGAAGGGGGAAATAAAATCTTTCCAAAATGAGTGTTTAAAAATCTATCAATATTTAGATTTAAGTGGTATAAAATAAATGTTGATAAATTTAATATGAATTGAGAAATGTTTCTAGGATTAAAATTTACTGCGATAGAATGATATTTTTTAGGACCCTTGTCCATGTCCACTCGATACCAGACATGAAAAAATTGCTATTTTATGAAGATCATATATAATTATTCATTATTCATACTATGAGTATGAATATGTATAGAGGTCTTGATGTGTATTTATAGTGGGACAAAATAATGATATATATTTTATTTTAGGTATCTTGGTTCCCAGTATGTCAAAATGTTAAGTCAAATTGGAATATTAACAGGTTGTTGTTATAACATTTACCCATACCAGAATAGAAATTGTAAGACATTATCATATATTTTTTCATCAGACTCCGAAATATGTCCATGCTCTATGATGATTCTTTTTTCTCATTGACATATTAACTCATCAAAATTCATTTCTTTTAGAGATGATTTGTCTTCTAATAATCGTTATCTGATATAAATTACGTACATGGTAAATTTCAATGGAGTACCACACTTTATTATATTTAATTGGGATTTGAGGTTTGCCTTGATGTTATAGAAATGTCTTTAGTGGTCTCTTTATTAAGAGTTTTTTTTCTACGACTTGTTATCCTCAAATTTATAGTTTTCCAGAAATAATTGTTGACTACTTATAGGATATAATGATGTATTGTTCAATGGATTTTATTATCGTTACATCTCTGTACTATCCACTTTTAATGTTTTATTATGACAATATAAATCACTATTTCATTCAGATAGTTCCTTTTGAAGAACTTTGTCGAATGAAGTGTATAACTAAAACATGATTCTATTGGTCCTTTCCCATGTTGAATAAATTGTAGATAACTTCAGATCTATTATTCATCACATCATGGAATTTCTCAATCGATAAAAAATATATGCTAACTATAATTAGTGATATATGGAATTAAAATTTGGTGGGGCGGGTTACAAAAAATTTACCTATGAATGAATGGTATGAAATTCTAAAATAAAAGAAATATTATCCCTAGTTATATTGGATCTTTTGAGATTTTTGATCGTGTAAGGATGATAGTTATAACTTAGAACATACACAGAACATGTCCTAATTTCCTGACATGTTCTATTTATATCTCATGAGGAAGTAAATACCGAATAACTTAAATTTATTGAACATATATATAATAGTAGATTTTTATATTACATAAGGTGAATATCAGTTGGAAATCTTTGATCATAGAGAAAAATTAATACAGGATAATACAACACAATTGGTTAAAATTATCTACAAAAATAAAAAATGTGAGGAATCTTTATTGGAACCTAGGGATGTTGTGAAATAGAGATATCCTCAATTTTTTATTATAGTTATGTACATTTAAGATAATTTTAATTAAAGGGGGCTGAATTTAACTCCTTGAAATGTTATGATATTTTTCATAAACAAAATAATTTACTAAATAACATTGGATTAATAAAACCGAGACTCTAAATTATAACTTTTTTTTAATATTTTAATTATAAATATAAATATTTTTTTCAGAAATATCTTTAATTTTTTAAACATATTAAATATATTCTTAATAATTATTTTATATTCTTCAAAAAAGACATTTTCATCAAAAAATACATTTTCATCAAAAATGGTTTGTAATGATATATTTTAGAGAAAAATGAAACTAATTTGTTACACATTTATAAAATGAATTTGCATAAATGAACAATAATTTTTAAATTAACTTTTATAAAATATATTATAGTAAATGTTTCATCATTTTCAGGAATGATTATTTTTTCAATGAATAGTTAATAATATTAAATTTTATTGATAAATTTCATTTCATATAAAGTATTTAAAAACATCTATTTCCGTTTTAAAAAAGTGATCAAAATAGAATATTCTTAATTATATTATTATTAATCTAATTAATTTATTTTAATTAATTATATTTGTATTTTGGGATAAAAAGATTCTAAAATTAATATATGTTTTCCTAGAAAATAATTTATGGACAAATATTTCGAGATAATTTAAAATTTAATTCATTCAAATTTATGGATTTCATTTTGTAAAAAGGATTCCATATTTTTAATCATATTATATAAATTTTTCAATAAGTGTATAATCATTTTGGTCATAATATAAAGTAAAAATAGTAAAAAAGTACTCTGATAATTGTAATATCCCATGTAAATAAAGAATAATACATTTTCATATTTATTAATATTTATGAAATAAATATTAATTTTACTTTAAAGAGGATGCTATGTTCGATGGCGTACACGATACGCAACATCTAGTTTCATTGAAATCTTACATTGCACACAATGTTGGGTCATTCTGAATAATAATAATATAATATTATTTAAAATGATTTTTAAGGCCTAGCTGTTGTATTGGTGGGAATGAAAAAAACAGAAACAATTATGATTAAACATGTTTCTAATTTTTGTTAACATTTATCCAATAAATATTAGAGGCTCAAAATGTGAATGTATCTAATTTTAATCATAAATACACAAATATTCTTTAAAAGGTCTATTTCCCACCTTTTGAGGAAGAACCCTTTTTAAATATAGTGTTGGTCACTTTTATATATTCTAAATGAAAAAATAAAATTTTTATTTAGAATAAGGACATCCAAATTTACTTTGGGTAAATTTTTGGTATTTCTATGATAAAGATCATTTTCTAGTGAATTGTGAAAAATACTGCATTTCAATTCAAAACTGTATTTTAATCTAATTTATTTATATAGAGAGATTATATTTTTTAATGGTTTTAAAGTGTTATAAGATTATATTTTTTACCATTTATTCTAATGTTTTTCATTGGATGTAATTTCAATTTGAAATTGGCCATAAACAACTGTCAATCTTTTGATTATTATTATTTCACAAAAACATGCTTTTTGTTTTGACAGTGGGAATTAATTTAAAATTAATTAATGTAACTTATATGTACTTAATTTGGAAAAATAGAATTAAAATTTTAATTTATAATATCAAATATATCTTAGGCTGATTTTTTTGTATATTTCAGAAAACCTTCAATTTTTTAGGAATAGTGAAAACACTTAGTAGTAGTTAACAGACAAACTTTTTTTATTTAAATGAAATTTTAATAATTTTTTAAATTTAATTTCAAAAATATGAAAAGCATGGTTGTTACAAGTATGTAAAATTTGGTTCAATAAGATGAAAGTAATTTTTGGTGAATAGTAACATTTTGCTTTTATTTAATACAGTTAAAGGTAAATAGGTAAATTCAAGGTAAAAATAATATTATTATAACATTAAATTATCTGTACATATGTCGTAATCCTATTATTTGATAAATTTCTTACTATGTGCATCCTTGGGTCGATATTGGGACCCCATGGAGCCACTTAAGAGTTATAATGACACTTTATTTTAATTAATTTAATGTAATGACAAAAATGACAGAAACAAATATCCTTTTGTAAAACAATTCTTACAGGAATTTATATAAGTTGTGTCTTCAATTAAAAAAAATTAATGGTAAAAATATTTCATAAATCATGTTATTTTAATTATAATTTTTAGATATCATATAAATAATTTTTTTATGACACAAAAATGATGCAATGTTTACCTCATTAATGAATGATTTAAATAAACAAGATTATAAAAATTAAAACAATATCCAAAAACTATCAAATTCTTATTGGATAATTTTATTTTGAAAAAAATTCATCTTATATTTGACTTTAATACATTTTGTATCTTTAGAAACTTAAATCATTATACATTAAAATAATATTTTCAAACATTCTAATGAGCCCCTCCTCCCATTTTTAAAAAATCCCTCACCTCTAACCCTATAGTCACACCTCTCAAGTCCCTTTTCTCATCCAAAATATGTCCAAATAATCTCTAATGATCCCTCTATTCCACCAAGAAGCCTTACCTTAGGCACAAGACATTTCAAAAAATCATTTTCATTCAAACCAAAGAGAGTTACCAGATTTAAAGGTAACATCTTCTGTTATGTTTTTTTCTTTTTATTTTACACCTCCAACCCCCTGAAATAGTGTTATTATTTTCATTTATAACTACTCAAGTATCCTAAATACACTATTTTTTTCATATGAGAAGGATTCTAACTACACATACACTCACCTTTGTCTAATGGGTAAGAACATATTGTTTATGTGGACGGTGAACTACTATCTCACGAAAAGATAATTGTTCAATCTTCTCATACCACCTCTTATGGTGGCCATTAAGTTATAATTGTATTTAAAGATGATATATATTATTTTTATATTATCTCTATACTTATTTATTTTTCATTTATATCATAATTTTATGGTTTCCATAATAGGAAATTACGATAAATAAATTTGAGATAGTGCGGTCTACCGACCCCTCAAAGTGATATGACTCATTGATGACAAATGTGGAACGTATAAAGGATGGTGTTAATTAAATAATATTACATATATATTATACTATAATTAGAATATATACTTATTTATTATTCTTTTATAATTCAATTAAATATAAAATAGAAATGAAAGTAGCGTTCATGCGTACGTATAACTTATCATCTCCATGAACGATGCATTTCATTTCTTAACTCCAAATGATATGGAATATTATAAATACAAATAAGCTGGATATATATGATATATATGATATAGAAATCATTAATATCATTCTATAGATAATGTAATTTTACCACATGGACGATTTGTAATTATACCAACTTAATTTTGGACTAAAGTCTCGAACATCGATAAAATGACAACTATGAACTCAAATAATTAACTAATTGTTATAGAAGGGTAATAATTGATATAAAAGGAATAATAATAGTTTAAAATGTACTTAATTAAGTAGAAATTAACTTATATTTATTATTACGAATTAACATAGAACTTATGAGTCATGTCGGACATGAGGTAAAAAGTTTTCATGCCACTTTTTATTCCCTTGAGATTCAATCTATATTGGACAATATTTCAATTTGTGTGGTGTATGTACATCCCATGATTATATTATTTGTGTAATATAATTTAATTTATGGGTATTTAAATCATTATTTTATGATCCTTCCTTTAGGGGGTGTATGTTTTGTTTGTTACCCAATCGGTAATGGAACCTTTCACCGTACTCTTTTAGTCAAAGACATCTTTTTGGTTGTTTATTTTATTTTTATTTTTCTAATGTTGGGATATGTTCTTCTATATTCTTATTTCTGTATATTTTTTGTTCACGTGATGAGATACCCTTTTCTCTTTCATCAACACATTTTCAGAATTTTAATGTGACGTCGTTAGGCTGTCGAATTTCTGTAAGAGAATTTCTTAACCCAATTTCAATTCGTTGGGTTAAAATCCATATTCATGATTACTTCCTTATATGAATATGTTAATATTACATATGAATGTTTTAAACTTAATTTCCACATATATTGGGTGTATTATTATTTTTTAAACAATATTATTTCATTGATTTGTCACTAATATAGGGATATGATCGTTGCAAGGGACTTTATCTCAATTTACATTCCATTGAGAATTATTTGTTGTTATAAACCAATTCTCTTTTATATGGTTTATATACTATAATTTGACATATTATATCATGAATATCCTTATTCTCAATATATTAAATATTATGTTTAATGTAATTATTTAATTATTTTTATTCATGTATTTTCTATATGGTAACAGACTCTTTAACATGAACATTTTTGTAATTTTTTAAAAGATGTAATCTTATAAATGATTATCAATAATGTCTATGGTTTCAAAATGGTTTTAAGGATTTAATTATATGGACATTAATTTATTAAAATTTTAATTCCTTTAAATGTTAAAATGTGGTATGGGACACTTTGATTAAAAAATATCTTTATTAAATGTTTTAAATAGTATTCAAAATGGTTTTGAGAAAGCATTGATTATTTCAATATCTTGAAAAAATATTTTTTCATTAGAATATGGAAATGTTATATTTAATTTATTTTTTTTAATATGATTTGGTTATTGGGCATATTTTACTTCTATGGGTGGATACATGATAATCCTAGGGCTAGTGAGCCCGAGATAGCTTTTCAATGCATTAGGTAATGTGACAAAGGTAAATGTTAATATTTCTCCTAATAAATTTAGAGAATATACTATGATGGGTATTACAAATGTAACTCCCTATGTATCTATGAAAGCTTAAATTTATGTTTAATATGGATGCCACAAGTTAACTTTATGATTTATGATTTCTATGTGTTATTTATAAATCTTATGATATAATAAGGTTTGTTAAAGAGCATATGTTTTGTATGTGTTGATGAAATAATGTTTTCTTTATTTATTTTATTACCCTTACAGAGCCTTTTATTCTCACATCATGTTTTTGAAATGTTTTTCATAGTTTATTAGGTAGGGTAAAAGAAAGTAATAACTCTTGAATATTTATATCAAGAAACTATTTACTGATTTATTTTAAGAATTTTTATTTTTTGAAAATAATGGTTACTGAGTCAAACTGTCTACTTTATAGTTTTTGAGATTTAATGTGATAATTATAGCATAAATCTCTAAAACACTAAACCTAAATAGACTCTCAATGTGAATTGTTAACTTAATTCAATATTATGTTTTGTTTATTGTTGGGTCTTTATAGTTGGTATTCGAGGTTGGTTTAGACAACTTTAGGGATTAGAAGCTAGTTATTAGAGACATGGTTTGTCACTATGTTTACATTTTAACTTAAATAATTATTTTATAACTTTTTCAAATAATGAAAAGACAGTTAAAAATTAAAGGATGGTGATCTCAAACAACATTCCTATCTCTTCCTGATGACATGCTTGATATAATTATTGCAAACTCATGTTCAGATGATTGTGAAACTTTTTATAGCATACAACTCACATGCAAGAAGTTGTTTGAGATATAAAACACCTCCAATATACCTTGATATCATCGTGGATCATGGAATGTATTTAATAAAATCCTATTTTCGCAATATTCTCATATTTTCAAGAAAGGTAAATATTATCAATGAATTTTCAAATATTTTACCTTATCACATGATTTTGAAGCATATAATGATTTTGAAAAGGGTTCTAAATATGGTGAACCTTGCGCAACCTATTTATATTTTCTTTTAAATTATAGTCTTTCAGTACATACCTATGGTATTTTAAAAAGACCATTGATTGAATTTTTCAACTCAAACTCAGTCCGACTTTTTTATTAGAAGAGTTTTTTTCAGATGTTTTGAAATTATATGTTATACCTGATTATTTCCCGGTTTTGTTTTGTAAACACCCATATGACTCATGTTGTACAAGGTGAATTTGGATTAAAGAAACAAATGATTTTAAAGGATATCTAAATAATTTTCTCAATGCATGGACCATCTACCTATGTGAACAAGATGACATTGAAACCATGTGGACACCATGATCACGATATGATGTTCTTTCTTTTCGGAATATTTTTATTTTATCATATTATGATGAAATAAAATATAAGACAATATATATAAGTCTCCATTAAGATATTGAGGTCATAATTATTTGGGACGAAAATGATAGGTATAAGGAAAACTTTGAGTTTAAAATATGATAGGGTTATTTTTGAGTTTTATGAAAAGGACAACCCATAATAAGGGTGACAAACCATCACGTCTGGAAAGTCCATGGGAATTGAACCCAAAACCAATGGGAAAAAAGGGTGCATCACTTACCACTGGACTATGTGAAGTCCCAGGAAAGTATGACTAATTATTTTTAGTTAAATACTTTTATGGATCATGAATAAGATGATTTGGGATCTTATGTTTTATCACATGGACATCCTTAGTATATGAAAATGATTTGGTGATTATGTTATAAAGGTTATGTTTGAAGACATTCTCTCTTTTGGGAACACTATATGATTAAGGAAAATAGAATACTATGGGATTTAATTTTTGGAGTAATGGTCGAACTATTTTATTATAAGAATCAATGTTTTTATTGTGAACATAAGGTGATTTGGTTTATTTATGGAAATAATTAAATTATCATATAGAATATGTGCTTAGTTTAATTACACTTCAGTATGAGACATTAAGAGTAGTTGATGTTATTTGGAGATAAATGTTAAGATTTAATGTTGAAGACTATGTTATTAAGTCCTTCGGTGTTTTGGGATTCAATATTAGTTGAGATTATTTTGAATAAATTTAAGGACAAATGTATATTAAATGGGATTTCTTGATGTTTTGGTAATTTTGTTGAATTTTGGAGATTAAGAGTAGTATTTTTATTTATAAAAGATTACCCTTTTAGGGATTATCTGATCTTGTACTATCCATTTTTTGGTTTTGGGAAAAGTATAATTATAGGAGAAATAAATTGTTAATATTTTTTGGACCATGTTATTCTCTAGATGTTTATTTTATCACTTTTGATGTGTATAAGTCATCTTGAATACTCATCATTTTCAGAAAATAAGTGTTTCTGGTATAAATTTAGTTGAGGATGAATGTCTACATGACAAGTAAGTATGTGTCCTTATGTTATTAGTCACGATCATAAATAAATTCCTCATCATTATGAAAAGGAACTTAAAAAAAAAAAATTGTTTACTTTTCATACTGGGAAACCAATGACCATTTAACCCATCACAAATTTTTGGTTCTCTTGTTGTTACCATTCTCCTAATCATGTTTTCTATTATACTGCATCAGAAAATGAAACTTATTTTCTCCTCCATATCCATATTTTCATCGTATCCAAGTACGGGTTATCTCGGGTCAACGTTGTACTTATCTTTTTTCATTTAATGAGAATGTTTTATTGACTCTTTTTTTGATGTAAGACATTTAATTATGTTTCTAAGCCCAATTTTAAAATTACAGGGACAAAATTTCTAAAAGGGGTAAGGATGTAACATCCAATGTAAATAAATAATAATAAATTTTCATATTTACTAATATTTTTAAATAAAATATTAGTTTTACTTTAAAGGGAATGCAATGTTCGATGGTGCACCCGATGCGTAACAATGAGTTTTTTGAAATATTACGTTGCACACAACGTTGGGTCATTCTGAAAAATATTGATATAATATTATTTTAAATGGTACTTAACGCCTAGCCGTTGTATTGGAGGGAAGAAAAAAAACTAACCGTATTATGGTTGAACATGTTTCTTGAATGTTTTAACATTAATCCAATACATGTTAGAGGCTTAAAATGTGAATGAATATAATTTTAAGCATAAATACTATGATATTCATTAACAGGTCGATTTTAAACCTTTTAATGGAAAACCATCTTTAAATCTAGTTTTGGTCACTTTTATATGTTCTATTTGAAAAAAATAAAATTCTTCTTCGGAATAGGTAAATCAAAATTTACTTTGGGTAAATTTTTGGTATTTTTCTAATAAATATCATTTTCTAATAAATTGTGACAAATACTACATTTTAATTAAAAACATTTTTTTAATATAATTTATTTATATGGATAGATTATCTTTATAAATGGGTTTAAATTTTAATTATATTATATTTTTACCATTTAATCCAATTTTGGTCATTGGAAGTAATTTCACTTTGTAATTGGACATAAACAATTGTCTATCTTTTGATAGTTATAATTTCTTAAAAACACGCTTTTTTGTTTTGAAAACGGAAATTAATTTCAAATTAATTAACAAAAACTCTATTATTTGAAATTGGTAAAATAGAAATTATTTTTGAATTATAAATATCAAATATATATTAGGCTGATTTTTTGTTATTTATCTGAAAACCATAAATCTTTGATAGAATTGTGAAAACACTGAGTAGTAGTTAAAAAACCGACATTATTTATTAAAATGAAATTTTACTTATTTTTTGAATTGAATTTTGAAAATCATACATACACGTTTGTTATCAGTATGTAAAACATAGTTCAATAAGATGAAAATAATTTTTGGTGAATAGTAAATGTTGACTTTTATTTACCGTAGTTAAAGGTAAATAGGGTAATTAAAGGTAAAAATAATATTTCAATAATATATATTACCCTAAATTATGTCATAATTATATTGGATGAAAAATTTAAGCCCCTTGGCATCCTTGGGTCAATTTTTGGATCCCATGGAGCCACTTATGACTGATAATTACACTTTATATTAATAAATTTATATTAATGAAAAAAATGACTAAAATATATACCTTTTAGTAAATAAATTCATACATGGTGTTATATAAGTTATCTATTAGATTATAAGTATTCATTTGAAATCTAAAACTATTTCCTATGTCATGGTATTTTTTTACAATTTTTAGACATTATATAAATAAAATTATTTATAACACCATAATGATGCAGTGTTTACCTCATAAATGAATGATTTAAATAAATGTGATTATATAAATTAAAACAATATCAAAAACCTCTCCAATTTTTATTAGATGATTATATTTGTAACAATTTTCATCTTTCCTTTGACTATAATAATTATTGGACACTTAGAAACTGAATATCATTACTTATTAAAATAATATTTTCAAACATTCCTAAAAAGCCCCTCCTCCCCTTAAAAAAATACATCACCTCTAACCCGTTACTCACACCTCTCAATCCCCTTGTCTCGTCCAAAATCTTTCCAAATGAGACTTAAATATCCCTATTTTTCATCTACAAGCCTTACCTTAGGCTTGAGGCACTTCAAGATATCCTTCTGGTCCAAGCCAATTAGAGTTTCCTGATTAAAAGGTAACATCTTCTCATTAGTTCTTTTCATTTAGATTACTTCTATAACCCCGTAAAATCTTTTTATTTCCTTATTTTATAACAAAAAAAGTATCCTCAATATAATAGGTCTTTTATATGTGATGGATTTAAACTACATTTACTCACACTTTCATCTAATGGGTAAATAATATACTGTTTCGGTGGACGACAAACTACTGCCCCACGAAACAATGATTGTTCAATATTCTCCTACCACCTATTCTAGTGGACATTAATATGGAAATATATTAACATGGAATATATATTATATTTATATTTTCTCTATAGTTATATATTTTTCAGTTATATTATAATTTTATGGTTTCCATAATGGGTAAATATGATAACTTCATTTGAGGGTGTACAAACTACCACACCCAAAATGTGATATGAATCATTCATTCCATATGTGGAATGTATAAATGATGGATTTAAATAAATTACATAACATAGATATTATACTGGAATTATAATATATCAATTTATTTATGTTTTCATTCCATTAAATATTAATATAAATGAAAGTAGCGTTTATGCGTACGTATGACTTACCGTCTCCATGAAAGGTGAGTTTCATTTCTTAACTCCAAATGATATGGAATATTAAAAATACATATATACAGGATATATATTATATATATTATATCTAAATAATTAATATCATTCTATATATAATTTAATTTTCATCACAAGGACAATTTGTAATTATAACAAGTTCATTTTTTACTAAAGTTTCAAACACTTACAAAATGTCCAATATGAACTCAAATAATTTACCAATTGTTATAACAAGGTAATAAGTGATATAAAAGGAATAATAAACATGAAAAAGGTTCTTAAGTAAGTATAAATTTTATTATGTTTATTATTCATGAAGAAAACATAACATACGAGTCAAGTCAGACATAAGGTAAGGGGTTTTCTTCTCACTTTTTATTCCCTTGAGATTCATGCTATATTTTCCACTATTTCATTTTGTGTGGTTTATTTAGTGTCCATGATTGTATAAATTGTGTAATATATATTAATTTTTGTGTATTAACATCTTCAATATATGAACCTTCTTTAATAGGGTGTATGTTTCGTAAGTTACCAGATCTGTAAAGGAAACTTTCACTGTACTCTTTTCATCAAAGACTTCTTTTAGGTCATGTCTTTTAATTTCCTTCTTCTTATGTTGGGATATTTTCTTCTCTATCATTATTTCTATACATTTTATGTCCAATTAATTATAATCCCTTTTTATCTCATCTAATAATTTCCTAAATTTTAAAGCAACACCATTAGGCAGTTGAATTTTTGTAAAAGAACTTCTTAACCCAATTTCAATTCTTTGGGTTAAACATCCACTTCATGATTATGTCATGTTATGAATATGTTTAAATGTACTATGATTGTTTTACTCACAATTTCCTCCAATATTTGGTATTTTTTAATTTTCACACATAATTATGTCATTGATTTGTATGTAATTTAAGGATATGATCATTGCAAGGGACATTATCTCAATTTACATTCCATTGAGACTTTTTTGTAGTTAGACACCAATTCCCTTTTATAAGGTGTATATACTATCCTTTGACTTATTATACCATGAATCTCTTTATTCTCATGATATTATATTTTTTTAATGTAAATATTTATTTATTTATATTCATTTATTTTCTAAGTGGTAACAGACTCTTTAACTAAAACATTGTTTTAAATGTTTTAATTATTTAATCTTATAAATATTCCTAATTAATGTTTATGTTTTCAAAATTGTTTTAATGATTTATTAATATGGAAATTATTTTTTTTAAAATGTTAATTATATTAAAATGTTTATTTTATTAACATTTTCATGACTTATTATATAGTCATTTTACTTATTTTATATGAAATGTGCATAATTTGTGTGAAATATTAATTTTTTAATACTATGTAGAATATTTTAGCATTTTTAGAAGTAGTAAAATTGAGTCAGTTTACATATTTATTTATAACTATCACCCTATTGATCCCAATTGTGTGGTTCATGTTTTTTAGGATTACTAAATCAATAGAAAACATTGAATTAGAAGGGATCAAGGACCAATTATTCCATTTGAAGGCTCGTATGGACCACACAAGAAGGCCCACAGAATCTCTGAGAAAAGTCAACCATCCAGGAATATTGAATTAACGGTCTCAAACTAGATATTAAAATTCCTTAATTATCCTCAAAGGTTCTAGTGAAAATTTAAGGAGTCCTGGATAAAAATTTCAAGGCCCACATCTAAATACAAGGGGCCCAACTGATTAATTTAAACTCAGCCCACCATTCTGGATGGGAATTAAAATCAGTACAATAATCATGAAATTTCTCTTGATCTAATAATAAAATCAATATTAGATTTTTCATTGTGAAGAAGGAGATATATTTAGAATACATTTTTGAATAAAGAATTTGAATCTAAAGGCATATTCCTATTCCAAAATCCTTTCACATTTTGGCCATCAAAAAAGAAAGGATTGAAATGGACAGTTTAACATTGTTTAATATACCAAAAATAATTTTGGATACATAGGTCCAAATGACTCTATTGTTTGAATGAAGTCAGAAAACATTATTATCTACAACTTTGAAGAAGGTGATATCTCATGATTCGGCTGTCTGGATGTCCAAATAGTCGATCCAATTAGAGGGAATGATTGTGAATGCCAACAGTCCACTTCCTTGGGCTATAAATACATCCCTCTCCTCTCTTTTCAAGGAGATGGAATTTCAGAAGAGAAGAGAACATATTGGGACGATGAAATCCTTACTAACGTCTTGTGATGACCATCTATACTCTAGTTTTCAATTTAGAGACCTTTCCTCCTCTCTTTGTTTTCATTTACTTTTGTGTTCTTCTTTGTTGTAATCTTGTAAGTCTTTATTTTGTAATTCTACTTTAATGAAAGTTTCTTATTCAATATCTCATATTTTCATACAACTTCTATAGTTTAATCTTAATGTTATCAAAACTTTTTAAATACAATCTAATTCACTTCCCTTCTTTTGTTTCTCATTCAATCTAATGTCGGTATTTAATTCCATTCAACGTTTGGGTGTGTGTTCGACGCAAAACTATTTTCTTATCGATTTCTTGTTCTTATCATATTAATTTATAATCATAATCAGTATAATCATATAACTAATAATTTTAATGGATGATAAAATCTTTCATTAGGGTGAGTTATAATTTAGGTATGTTAAGAGATTGAGAGCTTTTGCTCAATGAATATTCTTCAAATTAACATTGTGTATGTTGAACATAGCATGTCATGGATTGATGACTTGTTTTGTATAACATATAGATTCCATGGATTATTGGAACCATAAATTCACTACAAAAATCAATTACTAATTGATATTATAATCCTAGTTATGTTAAGGCTTGGATTAAAGCTTTATCACTTTAATATTCCAATCAACGTCAACTTCTGTCATTGGTGTTAATTTAACGCAATATAAAGAAAAGCTCAAGGATACAAAAAGAATAAATACCTAATGATGAAATCACACCAATATTTATAAATTTGTTAAACCAAACATCATCCATAAATTATTTCATAAGCTCAACAAACGAACCCCCAAATTTGAATACAATCAACTAAAAATAAACAACTATTAAAAAGTAACATCACTGAGGATTTGACCTGAGTGCTGCTATACACATTAGCAAAGCACCAGAACCATGAATGGTCGATAGGCGACAATCTGCAGTTCATTTCAAATGGATCCATTTCTGAGGATGGTGCTTTAAGTAGTCATAATTTTCTGGTTATTGAAAAAAAACATAATTTTTTTTTAAAAAAAATGCAACAAACACAAGGAAAACCCCACCTTCATTTTCCTTAAAACATCTATATGAATGCCTTGTAGCCTCCCAATAAACCCCTAAGATTTTTTTGACTGTGAAATTTAGAAAACACTTCGACAAATTAGGAAACATAATAGATAATCAAATAACTCAAGAACCGGTCCTTGTCCAACCAGTTTAATTAGAAATGGCCAATCTTAGGGAACAAACCCTTAAAGAACTCGATGCCCCTCATATGAATTACTAATGCCTTGGTATTAAAAATCCAAATATAGAGGCTGAATTCTAACTCAAATCATGTTTGATTCATCATCTCCCTCATTCCCATGGGCCATCCAGTGATTATCCACATCTCCACCTTAATGAGTTCCAAGTGGTGTGCATTACCATGAAGCCACAAGGGGTTTCTGAGAAACAAATCAAACTCCGAGAATTACCTTTATCCCTAGATGACACATCATAGCTCTACTACCTTGTTTCTGGTTCCATAACCACAAGAGAGGACATGAAGAAACACTTCATAGAGAAATTATTTCCTACTTATCATACTGCTTCTCTCCGAAAAGAAATAAATGGTATTCGTCACTTCCCAACTGAATTGCTCCATGAGTACAGGGAGAGGTCCAAAAATCATGTTGCAACCTACCCACAACACCAAATACTTGATGAAATCATGATCCAATAATTTTATGAGGCATTATTTTTTATGGATATAACCCTCATTGATGCCTCATGTGGTGGTGCTCTTATTGATAAAAATCCAGCAGCTGCAAGAGATCTTATAAGAAACATGGCTACAAACACACAACAATTCCATACTAAAAAACATGCTTGAGTAAAACAAGTTCAATATAATAAATACATCGAACCGAATAAGATGACCGAGGGGATGAGTGAATATACAGGTCTTGTGCGATAACTAGATGTTGCTTCCAAATCCCCAATCTAATCTTCTCTGTAATCAATGTTTCCTGGACCGGTAAAAAACTGTGGAATCTGCACCTCTTCATCTCATCCAATTGACACATTTCAACTTCTTCAAGAGTATCAATCTGATTCACCTAGACCAATGGACCTTAATGAAACATATTCTCATTGGAACCCCAAAACTCAACAATCAAGTCAGTTCATTAGAAACATAAACCAACCTCACTCTGAGCCCTTATTTTCATCCAATAACCAAGGGATGAGGTATGGTAATCCTGTCTCTCAACCCCCTCAATTCCATCATCAAGACCCAAACTAATTACAATATAGTATAAGTGTTGGTATCGTCCAGCAACCATACCCTTTTGTTCCTCAACCTCAAAGATCAATCCTCCTCTTCCTCCTCCTGGATTCCACTATCCCTGTGAGCCTTCCCAATTCCAAAACCAATAAAATAGCTTTCCCAGGAATTAAAATCAACGTAATAACAATCTTGGACAAGCCTCTTCTTCTATGAAACCATTGGAATGTGTACTGGAAGATATTTCCTCCTTCACTAGTTCCACCATCATGAAAATTGACACTCAAATTGGTCAACTTCCATCCCACATGATCTTCCAACAACAATCAAATTAATCCCAACTCCCAACTCATCCATTAACCAACCCCAAGGGTAATGTAAGTGTAATAAATCTTAGATTAGAAAATAAAATTTCTATGTGTCATGTTTCGTTCTCCAACCTCCATTTAAATGCTGACATAGTAAATGAAAAGAAAAATAAACTTGAAGAGGAATTTGAACCCATTCCCTCACCTCCTTCTATTCAACTTAGGAATCCAATTCTTTTTCCTCATTTTGTTTCTAAGCAAAAGAAGTCATTTGAACCCAATTCTGAAATTCTCGACATGTTTAGACGTATTGAAGTCAACATTTCGCTATTATATGTCATTAAATAAATCTCTAAGTATTCCATGTTTCTTAAATAATTATGCCCCCACAAGAGGCAACTTAGGACCTTTGAAAATGTTTCCACCCAATAGTCCATACTAATAAAGTACACAGATCAAGGGACCATTATGATTCCATGCCAAATAGGAAGTTCCAACATCGATGATGCACTCATAGACCTAGGAGACTCAATTAATGTCATGAACAAATCCATCTTCTCGAAACTTGGTCTTGGTCCCTTACATCCAACGGGTGTAGTCATTCAGTTATCCAATCGAAGAATTACTAGTCCTGAGGGTATAATTGAGGATGTACTTGTTCTTGTCAATGATATTATCTTCCCTGATGACTTCTATGTCCTAGACATCGAGGGTGCGACAAATTATTTCCAATCTCCTATGATTCCAGGAAGAGATTTTCTTATGACATCTAAAACAAAAAATTGATGTCCATGTAGGCATCTTATCCATGGAATTTGGTGACCAACTAGTCAAGTTCAATATTTTTCAATCCTTGTGATAACCATCAGAGAATCAATCTGCATTCTCTATCAACTATTATGAAACTCTCTCTAAGAGTGTGTTGAATCCCAATCCATCATGTCTTTCTTGTTCTACTAATAGAGATGTTTCTGAATATTACATCCCCATTAACCAAGTCATAAATGGAGATGTTGATGTTGACATTACAAATTAAAACACTAATTATCTAAAGGATCTTGAAAAATATTTTGAATCTCATCATGCCTCTTACCTCCACTTATTTATATTGTATTATAATGAGGAAAATGAAGTAAAATTATCATTTGTTGATTTAGTTCAGTTAATCCCACATTCATCATTTTCTTTTAGTGATTATAAAAACACTATTATGTGAGTTTAACCCTAAACAAATGTTGTTATCTTGTCCCAATGAGAGTTAAGGTTGTGTGATTTTTTCCCCAATTAATAAAGTGATCACTAGTGAGGAGGAAATTGACCATTTTTTTGGCAAAGAACATTGAAAAAAAATATTGAAAATTTTATTCAGTCTTATAACTCCACTAATCCTCATTACTCTACATCAGTAAGTGATGAAATAAATGAGACCAAAACAATTGGGATCCTATATAGTGGTTTTGTGTTATATGATCCTTTTATAAATGATCCATAAGAATTGAGACATATTCCTTAATTTCCAAGCATATAAAACCATCACTTTGTGGATAAAATAACTCCTATTGTTGAAGACCAAAGGGAGGATTGTCATATTCTTTTTCCACCCTCGTTGAATTGAAAACAAACAATCAAGGAATGGGATAAATTATTCAATGAAAAATCAGGTATCCCAAAGGAGAAGATTTTCTAGAAGCACTCTGGTGTTGAGAAAATACGATGGCAACCATCAGACTATGGGTAGTATACTCCAACTGTCTAGCTGTAGACAAATAAATGCAGCACTTCTTGGAAGGAAACCCCTGTTTTCTTTTACTTTTAAAAAATTATAATTTATTTTTAGTTATTCATTAGATGAATAATTATTTTCATTTTTTAGGTAACATACAACTATCCTAGAACCACATCGACTTCCATCGGATCCATAGTAGACCCACCACCGGATGGAGACGGTGACCCGCAAAATCTAAACCAGGGGGCAACTATTTCCCATTAACTCTCTAACCCCATATCTCTTCATCTATATCACTATTTCTTCTTCTTCCTCTTTCTTTCATTTTTTAACACTTTATTTATCAAACACTTTCTTTTTCTCTTTCTCTTTTGTGTGTGTGTATTTTATAAATCACAAAAAAAACTAAAAAATAAAAAAATGTAAAAAAATCCAAAAGAGTTATACTTACTCACCTTAAATTCTGAAAATTTTTCCAACCATTTTAAGGAGTTAAAAGACACGTTTTAGTCTAATTTTTTATTTTGTTTTCATCATATATTTGGATAATGAGTATTGGGTCAAAAATAACAAATTTTGAATGCTCAATTTTTGGTTTGGAAAATTATTTTCCCCACCTGTGAGAATCAACATTGGCTTTAATTCCAGGGAAACCTATGGACATCTTTTAGAAATGAGTATTTTCACCTCCATTTGTGAATCTTGAGTTTGTGGACCTTCGAGTAGAATTTCGTACTTTGGTGTGCAATAATATGATAGAGGCATTTTCCAAACTGCCTGAGAATTATAATATCCAAATATCCCCCTATTGACTATACATTAGTCCTCAATTGGAAAGCCCCATCATGCCTATGAAAACATTTTCATTGATATATACATTACAATCCAAATGACTTATCCCACCTAATATCAACATGGATTTTTATTGCATAATTTTTTGAAATTTATGTATCAGGGGATGGGTTTCATTTTGTGTCCCATTTCTTGATTTCACCACATTATCATATGCTTGAGGGAAAGAATCCATTACAGTGTGGTGGAGATGTTGTTATTACGTTTGTTTTGGGTAATGTAATATAATTTCATATATGTAATTTTTTAAATTTTATTGACAAGTGTTTAATGAAAAAAATAAAAAAAATCGAAAAAAAGAAAAAATGGGTTGTGTCTTATGTAGGTCAAAAATAAATCTTCCTCGACCTTTTATCTTGTTATATATATTAAAATTACTATCATGAGGAGATCAATCATGGGTTGGTAGAATAGTGTGAGATCTATTTCAAGTTAAAATTTAAAAAAAAAGACAAAAATAACACTTTAATTATATTCTTATGTCATTGAGAGAAGTTTTGTGTTCTGTAAATATTCCATCTTCTCATTCCCATCATTTTTCCTTCCAATTTTGTCCCTTATTTGACTGAATGGACCAATGGCCTTCTTTTTTATTGATTTTATGATAACCGACCTTTCAAGGGATGAGGGGGAACCCTTACAAGGCCCGTATGATTAGGAATTACATTTCCCATAGACTTGGAGACATTACATGACCCGTAGGTCATATGAAAATCATACATTCTATTACTACATGAAAATGCTCCTCCCCAGCATCTTCATCATGATCAACTCTCCACCATTGCATGATTGTTTGACCGTCATGTCCATGTGTAGGGGTGCACATGCACGGTACCGATGGGAAATGCCATACCCTCTCATTCTTCCACAGTCTGTTTAGCCCTGCTCTAGTGAATGTTCCATGCTCTTTCCTCTTTTAGAGTGGTTCCTTGTAGAGTCTGCCTGTATAACTACAATTTAGGTGGCCCTGAGGGCCTTGAGGTGGCCTGAAAGCCTTACTGACCTAAAGGCCTTGGGTGGCCTTATGGCCTTATGAACTCCAAGCCCAAACCGGTGGCCTAAGGTGAATAGTTCTAGCTACTATAGTACCAAACATTAACTACTACCGTAGTGCTATAGTGTCTACTATTGTAAATGCTATAGTAACTGCTACAGTGTCTGCTACAACACTGCCACAGTACTACTACATTTCCACCTAAAATTATGCCTCTTCCTGGTTTTGAACCCAGGTCTCGTGGATGCACTTAGAGAGACCTCACCAACTGGGCTGAGTCTCATGTGCACTTTTGTGTCTTATTTCACATTTTTATTCCCTTGTAAATATGTGTTTCTATTTCTATTCGGGTCTCATTTCAAAAAAAAGTGCATTGCTTTTTCCATGTTGGTGTTTACCCCTTTTCTTCTATCTATTGGAAAATATATTCCTACCATCCCATAGCCACAGAAAAACCCCTTCATAAGATCTATTGATTCTCAAGAACTTTGGATAGGGATTGAATAAGATATCTCTTTCAATCTCTAAGATTTTCAGTTTTGTTTGTTGAAATAGTGAACCTCCGCAAATGAATTTTATCATCTTGAGAGGTGTGTGTTTTGTGTGCCACCATTTTCCATTTATAAATTTGAGCATGAAAAAATGAATTGTTTTTGGAACATTGTTTCAGTATAAACATGTGGTGGAATTCAATATGGATGATTGAAATTGTGTAACCCTCCCCTGATTGGGGAAAACAATATTTTAATATTTTTTTGTGAGTAAAAATTATTTTTTTCATGTTTTTATATTTTTTGAACATGAGAACATTCACAAGACTATGTTTGGGTAATTTTATGTTATTAATATTTTCATGACTTATTACGTACTCCCTTTTCTTATTTTATATGAAATGTGCATAATTTGTGTGAAATATTAATGTTTAAATACTAAGTATAATTTTTTAGCATATTTAGAAGTAGTCAAATTAATTCAGATTACTATTTTATTTATAACTATCACTCTACTGATTAAAATTTTGTGGTTATTCTTTTCTTTGATTCATAATTTAATATACAACATTTCATTAGAAAGAATCATGGGCCACTTCTTCCATTCGAAGGCTCATATGGACCACATAAGAAGGCCCATCGAATATGTGAGGAAACAGAACCATCCATAAAGATTGAATTACTAGAAACAATATAGAAGTTAAAATTCCTTCATTCCAACAAAGTTTCGGGGAATAATATAAGGAGTCTTGGATAAAAATTTCAAGCCCCAAATACAAACACAAGGGTCCCAACTGATTAATTTAAACTCAGACCACCATTCTGGTTGGGAATTAAAATCAGTACAGAATTCATGAGATGTATCCTGATATAATCTTCCAATTAGGCTGACTTATTTCATTGTGAAACAGATTATATAGATGGCCGAATTTTTTTGAAGAAATCATTCAGATTTGACGGAATCTTCATATTCCAAAATCCATTCACATTTTGGCTGTCGAAAAAGAATGAATTGAAAAGATCAGTTTAACTTGGTTTAATCAACCAACAATAAAATTGTCTCCATAGGTCCTAATGATTCCAAATATGAGTGAAGTCGGCCAAAATTATTATCTACATCTGTAAAGAATGAGATATCTTAAGATTTGGCTCTCTAGATGTCCAAATCGTCGATCCAAGTGGAGGGATTGATTCGTAATGCCAAGAGTTGACTTCCTTGGGTTGTAAATACACCCCATCCTCTCCTTCAAAGGAGTTGGCCTTTTAAAAAAGAGGATCACATATTGGAATGACCAATTAATTGTGAAGGGATTAATAGGACCTTCCATAATCAAGTATTCACTTGAGAGACCTTCCCTCCTCTCTTTGTTTTCATTTACTTTTGTGTTCTTCTTTCTTGTAATATTTGAAGTCTTTCTTTTTTAATTAAATTTTAATGAAAGTTTATTATTCAATATCTCTTAATCTCATACACCTTATGTAGTTTAATATTAATGTTATCTAAATAGTTTAAATACTATGTAATCCCCTTCCCTTCTTTTTCTTTCTCATTCAATCTAATGTCAGTATTTAATTTCTTTCATCATTTGACTGTGTGTTCGACACAAAACTCTTTTATTATCCCTTCATTTTTATTATCTTCTTAATTTATAATCATAATAATTATAAACACATTATTAATCATTTCAATGGCTGAGTAAATCTCTCATTGGGGTGAGTTATAATTTAGGTATTTTAAGTGATTGATATCTTTTTCTCGATGAATATTCATTAAATTAACATTGTGTATGTTGAAAATAGCTTTTCATGGATTAATGACTTGTTTTGATTAAAATATAGATTCCATATATTATCAGAACCATAAATACACAACCAATATCAAGTATTAATTCAGATTAGAATCCTAGTTAAGTTAATTCATGGATTTAAGCTTTAACACTTTGGAATTCCAATCAACGTAAAATTGTGTCATGGGTGTTAATTTAATGCAATATATTGCAAAGATCAAGGATATAACAAGATTAACTACCTAATGATGAACTCACCCCAATAATTATCAATTTGTTAAATCCAACATCATCCATGAATTATTTTACAAGCTCTACAAACAAACCCCCCCAATCAGAATACAATCAACTGAAAACAAACGACTATTGAAAAGTATCATTGCCGAGGATTCAAACAAAGTGATGTTATAGACATTAATAGAGAACCAAAGAAAATTTCTGGTCAATAGGTGACAATCGGTCATGCGTTTCATTGTTTCAAAGTGGTATGGGACACATTGATTAAAAAATCAAATTATTAAAAGTTATAAATGGAATTGAAAATGGTTTTGATAAAGAATTGATTATTTCAATATCTTGAAATGATATATTCTGATTGAAATGTGGAAATCATATCTTCAATTTATGTTTGATTAATATTTTATGGTTATTGGGCATTGTTTACATCTACAGGTGGTTTTTTGATAATCCTAAGGCCGGTGATCGCATGATAGCTTGGCAATGCATTGGGTAACCTGATGGAGTTAAACATTAAATATTATCCTAATAGATTTTGGGAATATACAGTGATGAGTATTTCAAATGTATATCCATATGTAGCTACAAAAACTACAATGTATGTTTGATTTGGATTCCACCAGTTACATTTATTATTTATGATTTCTATGTTTTATTCATAAATATTATGATTTCATGATGTATGTTAAAGAGATTATGTTTTGTATGTATTGATGAACTAATGATTTCATTAGTTATTTTACAAATATTACTGATCCTTTTATGCTCATCCCATGTTTTTGAAATGTTTTTCATAGGGTTTAATGTAGGGTAAGATAAAGGAAGAACCCAAGAATATATATATCAAGAAACGAATTATTGTTTTTTTAAGAATTTTTATTTTATGACAACATGGATTCTGAGTAGAAGTGACTACTTTGTAATATTTGATATGTAATGTAATAGTTTTGGCCTAATTATCTAAAGCTATAAACCTGAAAAGATTCTCAATGTGAATTATTAACATAATTCGTGACTATGTAATATTTAAGGCTGAGTCCTTATAATAATTGTTAAAATAGTTTTCCAAGGGGGAGGTGTTAAGACAAGAGATAAGGGTAAATTTATAAATTAAAATTTATTAAGTCTTATTTTATGGAAATATTTAATCGTCATCATATCCCACCATTGACTATTTTTCCATTTTGAATAAATTTGAGCTAAGAATAAATTTATTATATTTTAAAAATTTAATAAATACCATGTTTGAACTCTCACACCTTATAAAAGGATGCCCCTCCATTCGTTAATTGGTACAATTTTCAGACTTTTACCTCAACCAAGAACCCAAATATTATCTTATACTAATAATTTATATCTATTAATTTTATGTAATTGAATTGTTAAATGATCATTTAAATGGTCTTTCATAGAGGATCTAAAGGAGCTATAGTGAAGATGATGTAATCATTCAACACGACCACTTTCAATTTTTTAATTATACCTCTTATAAATCTATTTTATTCATCATGAATCTATAAAATAATAATCCTAAATATAAATAAATGTAATTATGACTATTTTAATAGCTTTATACTTTCTATTTTCTATAAAATGGGATGTGAAATAATCACTCATGCCTATGTGGGGACTTCCACATCAATGTAGTAAAATAATTCATTTCACATAACCATATTTCATGGATTGTAATTAGTTTTATTTTAATTTATATACGTGATAATAAGGTATAATTATTATTATTTATTATAATACATTATCTTCTGTCTTACGTTCCATTTCATTGGAACACAACAACATCACTCAGGAATATGTGTTAAATACTTCCTCGATGAAAAGATGTGATTCATTTTCAATTCTTGATCTACATAGATGGTAATAAAGATATATTTAATTATTATATATGATATATATGATCAAATAATTATTATTTAAATTTGAATTATTCTTTACCTTTACTTGGTATCATCTGATGAAAATTGAGTCGAAACATTTATGTGTGTGTTTGACCAACCATCACCACAAGAAATGTAATTTATCTTTATGTCATTAAAATTTATGGATGAATATATGAAAATATAAGAGAAATATATATAATTATATATAATATTTTTATATCATTTTTAAAGTTCTCAATATTATAGAAAAATGATCAATGTATGTTGACTGAAATTACCAAACCAAATTTAGTGTGAAATATGAAAGTGTTAACACTAGAAAATTATGATTTTGATAAGGAATTTTTAATAAATGGCTGTAGAAAAGTTATAAGAGGATCATGTATGAAATTATAACTTTGTGACTTATGATGTTATATAATTATAAAAAATTTATATTTATTATATATGAGGCTATATTACTATATATGTATGTCAAACTGAAAGTAAGGGATTTATGTTACAATCTCATTGTTTATATATATTGTTTATGATCGTGTATTTGTTTATTAAATTTAATGACCTATATGTTAAGAATCCCATTAATTTTATAATACCCTAGTTATTTCATAAGAATAATTTTTCCCTTGCATTTCCCTCAATTTAATAACTCATAAAGATGAAATAATATTTATAGGTAATATTGAGAATGTTTCAATCTATAGTTGAAAATAAATTTTCATCCACATTCATTTTTTATAAATATATTTTCATGGTAGATTTTATATTATCCAAACTATAATAACCTGACTTTTTATCACACACTTAAATCTGACTTATTATATAAAATCCTAACTTGATAAGAAATAGAAGATTGAGAGGTCTAGTGACTTTAGGGTTTAGTAACATTACATAACAGCATAGAACATAAAACACACAACATATTTATTTAAAGCATCCTTTAAATGGCCACTACATTCCTTCGTACATAGAATTACATTGGATAACCTGATGATATGCATAAGAAAAAGGTGAGAAATAAAGCTCAGTAAGGGAATAAACATGTAATAACATTTAGAATACAATACATGTTATAAAATAGGCATATAAATGGAGCACAAGAGAAACATGAACACACATTCTTGATAAATCATGATAACCACAAAATGTAAATGTGGCATCAACACTTAGCCAAGGCACATTGCACATGAAGCATGAGTAAACCCTCTATGCACATGAAACACAATTAAACCCTCATTTCACTTAAATTATCAAGAGTCAACACCCATTGCACATGACGTATCATGATACTATACTTTACCCAATTCATTAAAGCTATATCAGGGCACACCCTTCTCAAACATTTCATTTCATGCATAAGTGTGCCACATGAATAATATAAAATAAAATCAATCAAAATCATAAGATATTACATTATTAATTAATGTGGAATAAATACATAAAAGTACCATTCAATATGTATATGTTAATAAAGGTGAATACCCATTATAAATACATGGGTATGGTATTCACTACACAATGATCTCGGCTTGGAAAAACGTGCTGCAATTTTGGAAGCATAACTGTGTGACATAAGGATTCATTAAAAAGGTGGATGAGAGAGAAAATTGTGTCTCATCATATATACATGAAATTAAAAGTAAGGGGGTCATATAGTTACATTCCCAAAAAAATTTAATGGAATTTTGATGCATAATAAAAAAGAACTACTTGGATATAAAAGAGGAGAGAGAAATCCCTCAAGCAATTTCGGCATGGTAACGAGGGTACATGGGAGGAATTAATATGACATAAAGGAGTATCCCATAATAAAAACATAAATAGGACAGTATGGGGTAGGTTTGAAATCATACCCTGACATTTTTAATTGAGAAACAATGGCATACAAACTTAAAACAAACTGGAAAAAAATGAGAAAGGAAGAAATCCCTTACTTGGAAGTGTGATACTAAAGGCTTGAGAGAGGATTGAGAGAGGCTTATTGGGAGTTTGGGTCACCTTGGGAGGATTATAGAGAGCATAGGAAAATGTTTGGTTGAACTCCAAAGGTTTTTAGTGAAGAGGAAGTGGGAGGATGGGTGGGTTTATATAGTAAAGGAGAGGGAATTATTTATTATTTATGTTTGGGACACCTCACATTAAACTAATCAATACCAAAAACCAGCCCATGGTTTTTTCCCATGGTCTTTTCCAAATGGAAGTTTAAAAAAATATTTTATATGGAAAACTACCTAACTTCTTAAAATAATTGGGTTGCTTATGCGGAGGTGAGTCACACTATCAAGGAAAAAAACTTAAAAAGACAACATGTTTCATAAGTGTTGGAGGGTCCACAAAAGATTTTAAAATAAATCAGACAAATATAAAATCACATTATTTTAATTTTAAAACATATATTGGAGGAACATAATATTTATTTTATTTTATTACATCACTATCAGGTCATTATGATGTCATAAAACAGATTTTATATTTAAACGATATTTAATTTTTACCAAAAAATTTGATTGTCTCGGAAAATTATGAAAAATTCACCATTGGATAATTTCAACATCCTGATTCCAAAAATAATATTCATTTTATATAAATAATTTTATAAATATTTGAATTTTTACTTTTAGAATAAAAACTGACATTTATCGAAAATTCATGAGTTCTGAAAAAATAGTTATCAAACCTCAATAAAAAATAAAATTGAATTCATAAAATTATATGATAATTTATATTTTATAAAAAGTAATTTTATAATAATAATAAAATATTATTTAATTATGAAATAAATTAATTAATCAAAATAGATTTTATAGTTTAATATTATCTACAAATACTATTTGTGCTTTAAAAAATATTTATAATGTAACAATAATAAAATGAATGCAAATTCATTATACAAAAAAAATGTACATAGTCATAGTGATAGGGTCTTGTTACATAACCCCTTATAACACCTTCATAAGAATTAAGGTTACGGTGTGCGATGGTGAAAGAATCTTGCAGTGGCTCAGATAACATTGCTATGGTGGTAATCTCTATTATCCTCCACTTCTCTCATTGTTTGTTCCACTCAAGCTTTATGTGTTGAAGCTCGGCTAGGGATTGGTCAAGAACAAAGCCCAATGACGCCACCTCCTTTCCGAGCTCTGAAAAATGGGCTATGTATGGGGAAATTCTACTGGATGAGGCCATCACATCGTTTTTCTGAGCAAATAATATTTATTAACGCCTTATATTTATACTAATCATGTGATCACAGCTCAATGGCTATGCTAGCAACGATTAAAATTAAAAATTGTATTTTAAAATGCAGAAACATAAAACAAATAACTTTACATTATATATAACTATAATAAGACAGTTAATTAGATCAAGAGGAATTTTCTATAATGAATGTTTGGGTCGTTACAATCTCCCCCCTTACGAAATTTCGCCCTAGAAATTTCATTTCCCCACACTAAAACAGATGTGGGTAACTCTGCTTCATGGATTCCTCCAATTCCTACATCACCTTTTCAAACATTTGGTTTCACTACAACACCTTGATGAGGGGAATTGTTTTATTTTATAGAACATTTTATTTACGATCTAATTTCTTCACTAGTTTCTCCACGTAAAAAGATCATCCTATTGTTTTACTACATCTGAAGAGATTACATGTGAAGAGTTTGGTATGTACTTCTTCAAGAGGGATACATGAAATATATCATGTAAATTTTCCATGGTAGGTGGAAGTTCTAGTCAATAGGCCACAACACCAACACGATCAAGAATATCGAAGGGGCCAATGTACCTAGGTCTTAACTTTCATTTCTTTCCAAACCTCTTGACCTTATTCCATGGAGATATGTGTAGAAATACCATGTCTCTATCATTAAACTCAAGGTCTCATCGATGGTTATCTAAATAACTCTTCTGTCATCTCTGGGCTGCCTTGATATGTTACTGAATGTTTTTCACCTTCTCCTCCATTTCATAGACCATTTTTGGTCCAAGAAGATTATGTTCACTGACTTCATCGCAACATGTTGGTGTTCTACTCTACTCCCATATAGGGCTTCATAAGGTTCCATTTGGCTGCTTGAGTGGAAACTATTATTGTAAGAGAATTTAACCAGTGGAAGATGTTGGTCCCACCCTCCTTTGAAGTCCATAGAACACGCTCTCAACATGTCCTCATGTTCTTGGATATACTGCTTGGATTGGACATCAGTTTGAGGACGAAATGTCGTACTAAAGTTCAGCTCTGTATCAAGAGCATGTTGAAGACTCTTCCAAAAAATAGAGGTGAATCTTGGATCTTGATCGGATACAATAGATAGTGGTACTCCATGCAGCCTCACCACTTCCATGATATATATCCATGCCAGATGATCAATTAAGAAATCCTCTTGAATTGCAATTGTGCAGGCATTGTAAGATGATCCACAACAACCCCGATTGAATTGTTTCCTTTGGATGTCTTCGGAAGTCTGGTGAAAAAGTCCATGGTGATGTTCTTCCATTTCCATACTGGTATGGGAAATGGTTTCTATATCACCTTAGACTTCTACCTCTCTACCTTAACTAGCTAACACACTAGGCACATTGATGTATACTCAATGATATGTTTCTTCATATTATTCCCCCAATAATACTCTTGGAGATCTCGATACATCATTTTGTTACCTGGTTGAATAGAGAAATTTGAACAATGCACATCATAGAAAATATCTTTCTTCATCTCTGGATTTGATGGAACGCATAGTCTTTTCCCAAATCTCAAAATTATTTCGTCATTAACATTGAACTCTGAGGATTTCCCCTTTTTATTAGCTTCCACTCTCTTCTAAATTCCCACATGATCTTTTTGAGAATCATTTAACCTTTTCAAAAGAGAATGATGAGAAATAATTTGTGAATGGATTGATGATGTTCCCTTATTTATGATTCCCATATCCATCTTTATCAAATATAAGAAGATAGGGTCCTTCTCAATTCTCATCAATGATCGAATTGTTGGGTCCTTTCTAATTAGAGCATCTCCAACCTTGTTCTCTTTCCCAGGGTGGTAATGGATTGAGGAGTCAGAGTATTTGATCAGCTCTAACCATCTTCATTAGCGCATGTTGAACTCATTCTGAGTTAATTTATAATTGAGGATTTTTTGGTCCGTATAAATTTCAAACATCCCCACAACGAGATAATGCCGAAAATTTTATAAATTGAATATCACCATAGCCAACACCAAATCATGTGTTTGATAATTCAACTCCTGATGTTTGAATTTCCCTAAATCATTGGCAATGACTTTGTTATTTTGCATCAATACACAACCCATCACCTTCTTCGAAGCATCACTGAATACCACAAATAGTTCGGCACTTATTGGTTAAGTGAGCATGAGCGTAGTGATAAGCCACTTTTCTAACACCTTGAAGTTTTCTTTTCATTCATCACTATAAGAAAACATTTCCCCCTTCTGAGTTTGCATGGTAAGTGGGTTGGAAAATCATGAGAATTTTTTCCCAAATCATCAATAATATCCAGCTAACCCCAAGAAGTTATGGATATCAGTTACCGATGTTGCCCTCGAATATTCCTCAATTGCATCAGTTTTGAAGGGATCCAAAGATATCCCATTGCTTGTGAAGATATGGTCCAAGAATGGGACCCCCCTTCTACCAGAACTCACACTTTTTGTACTTTTCATAGATATTCTCCATCCCCAAGGTATCTAGTACAGTTCTTAGATGTTATTCATGATCCTCCTTGGTTTTAAAGAATATCAAAATATCATCTATAAAGACTACCACAAATTTGTTGAGGTAATCCCTAAAGACTCTATTCATCATGTCCAATAAGATTTATGGAGCATTAGTGAGTCCAAAAGGAATTAATATTAATTCCTACTACACTTATCTTGTACGAAAAGTAGTCTTGGGGATATCTTCCTTCTTCACCCATACGTGATAATATCCTGACCAAAAATCCACCTTGGAGAAGTATTGTTCTCCACACCGCTATTCGAACAAGTCATCAATTTGTGGGAGAGGATACTTGTTGTTTATTGTGATTTTGTTAAGATCATGATAATCGATGCAAAGGTGAATTGACCAATCGTTCTTCTTGAAGAAGAGGACTGGTGCACCCCATGGTGAAGCACATGGGCATATAAACCCTATATACAGACACTCCTGTAGTTGTTTCTTCATCTTATAAAGCTCCACAAAAACCATTCTATATGGAGTCTTGGATATTGGAAACACCCCAGGTATAAGATCAATTGAGAATTCAACATCTTTTCTAGGAGAAAGACAATGAAATTCCAAGGGAAACACTTCAGAAAATTATCTCACAATAGGCATGTCTTCATGGATTGTTGCCACTTTAGACTCAATCATATGATCCAGATACACATGCTCATAGTTTAGTAATATACACACTTTAGATGATGGATGTAAAGAAAATTCGTATTCCTCCTTGCAGTTGTATTGAATCGGGGGTCGATTCTCCACATAGAGAGTGATTTCCCACTCACGGAAATTTCTGTTGGCTCTATATAAGGAAATATTATCTATGCCAAGAATTAAATCAAATTCCAGTAGAGATAGTATGACGAGGTTCGCTGGGAAATTCACTTGAGAGTTTATGATATGGGAGGAGTTATATTCATGGGATTCAATGATTGGCCCATTTTCTGTACTCAACGACATCTTTATTCCCATGATTTTCAGGGGTGCTGGGATTGTTCTACTAAACTTTTGGGATATAAAAGAATGTGTAGAACCTGAATCCAAAATTATGTTCACTATTATTGAATGAATAACTAGTGTAAATTCCACCACTTCATTGTTGGAATTCACTTCGGCAGTAGTGTTTGCAAAATCTCTCCCTTCCTAACCTGGTGGTTGTTGGTTTCCTCCAAAAACCCTTGTTTTAGGTCACTAATTTGAAAAATGTCCTAGTTCTTTGCAGTTGTAGAAATGAAAAATGTGTTATGGTTCAAAAGTAGCATTACTCTCCTCCGTTGTGAGCACAAGTTTCTCTTGTCGGTAGTTAACAACTATGTTCCCTTCTCTTCCACACCTAATTCATTTTCTCGTCCCCTTCAAGCAATTTCAAGGGTGATTCTTTCTACACCTTTGGAAAGTGGGGTGATAGAACTTCTTATAACCATTGTATTTATCTATCAGACCATCAACTATGAACTCTACCTTATGCTTCATATCCTTATGATACCCCTGAGATTCTCTGATCTTTATTTCGGCCTTGAGGGCACATCTGACAATTTCCATATAGCTGTCGAAGTCAATGATTTCCAGCACTTTCTGTAGGCTAGTTTTCATCCCACCAAAGAAGAGATAAACCTTTCATTTTGGTATAACGACAAAGATGGAGGCATATCGTGAAAGACTTGTGATATTTTCATCATACGGTCTGATAGATTCATCATCGTTTTTCTTGAGGTCAAGGAAACCCCTTTCCATTTTATGTCGGAGGTAGGACAAAAAATATTTATCGAAAAACAGATTCCTGAAATCCTTCCATTTCAACGCCTCAATATTATCCTCAAGATTCATATTTTTGATCAATATCCACCATTGATCAGCTTCACCATCCATATGATAAGAATCCAAGAGAACTTTCTCTTTTTTGGAACATTGAAGGATGTAGAAGATATTTTCAATGTATTTGATCCATTGTTCGACGATTGAGGGATGAGACGATCCATTAAAAGTAGGAGGCCTTTGTCCCCCGAAGCTCTCTATAGAGGCTTGTTCTTTCATTAGGCAGTTGAACATTCCTCTTGACCCGTGTTTATATTCAAATCATGAGTTAACTGAGAGAGAAGTGGGAAAAAGTTTTCGATTCCCACTCCCATCAAATTTGGAATCTCATTAGCACATTCATCACATTGATCTTCACATCAATTGTTAGCCCGAGTCCTCCTATTACCGGCCATTGGCTGGAATAAAAGGAAAGTAAAGGGTAACACATAAAGGTTAATCCAAGGACAAAATTTATTACTTATAAATAACTTTTATTTCCGTAACTTATGAATCCCCATGCATTAATCTATACTAATCATGATCTATTTTCTAACATATATTCTTAGGTGCATTTTTTTATTCCCATAATAAGGGTTAATAATAAGATTTTGAATTTAAAAAATAATATCCCCCTAGGAGTGTCGTAACCAAGAGTGCATAAAGGCTCGCTGTCATGCACCACTTCTTGTTCGTGTCTAGCTCAAAGTGGTGTTTTCGGGTTTTATCCCTAGGATACATCTGTTCCAAAGTCGCCTCTACCTGCCCGTATCCAGAAAGGGATGTATTTACTTGAAAAAACACTTACTCTATACTAGCCAATAAATATTGATGTTTTTATTATAATTATTCTTATCTCTATGTATTCACTAGGGTTTTCTAATCCTAATCCAAAAAATTACTAAACCCATCATCTAATACTAACTTTAACAACCCTGCTTTTTATTACACACTTAAACCTGATTTATTAAATAAAATATTAACTTCATAAAACATAGATGATTGAGAGGTCTCATGTCTTTGGGGCTTACAAATATTACATAACAACTTAGAACATAAAACACAAAACAAATTTATAGAAAACTTCCTACTACATTCCATCGTACTTATCATTGCATGGGATAACCTGAGGACATCCATAAGAAAATGGTGAGCTATAAAGCCGAGTATGGGAATAAACATGGAATAACATGAGGAATATGATACAAGTTATAAAGTACTAATATCTATGGGGAACAATAGAAACATGAACATAAATTCATGATAATTAATGATAATCATAACATGAAAATGTGACAACAACACTTAACATGTAATTAGCATGAGCCAAGGCTCATTGCACATGGAGCATGAGTAAACCCTCATTTACCATGAATCATGAGAAAAAACTCATTGTACTTTAATTAGAATGATTCATTCCCCGTTGCACATGACGTATCATGATACTACAGTTTACCCAATGTGTTGGAGCACTATCAGGGCGCAACCTTTTTAGACATTTCATTTCATGCATAAGTGTGCCACGTGGATCATATAACATAGAATCGATCAACATCATAAGTTATTCAATTATTAACTAATGTGGAATAAATAAATTAATGTAACTTTCAATATGTATATTTTCATAAAGGTGAATACCCTTGATAGAGACATCGGTATGGTATTCACTACTCAATGATATTGTCTTGGAAAAACGCAGTGCAATTTCGGTAGCATAATAGTGTGAAATAAGAATTAATGAAAATGGTTGATGAGAGAGAAAAGGGTGTATCATAATATATACATGAAATGGATATTAAGGGGTCATATATATAAAATTTTCATCATATTTAATGGAATTTAGATTCATAATACAGAAGAGTTACTTAGATGTAAAATAGGAGAGAGAAATACCTCAAGGAATTTTGGCATGGTAACATGTGTACATGGGAGTAATTAATGAGGGAAAAGGGGGTATCTAATCATCCAAATATAAATATTACAGTATGGGGGAGGTGCAAAATCATACACCAACATTTTTAATTGAAAAAAGGGGAATAACATACTTAAATAGAATTGGATAAAAATGAGAGAGGAAGAAATCCCTTACATTGAAGTGTGATCCCAATGTCTTGGTGGAGGATTCTTGGGAGGATGAGGAACCATCGGAGGATTATAGAGAGGGAAGATCATGGTTTAGTCGAAATCTAAAGGCTTTGAGTGAAGAGGAAGTGGGAGCTTGGGTGGGCTTATATAGGAATGAAGATAGAATTCTTTATTATTTTGGTTTGGGACACCTCAAATTAAACTAATCAATACCACATACCATCACATGTTTTTTCCCATGGTTTTTTTCATAAGGGATTGGAAAAAAATATTTTATATGGCCAATGTCCTAACATATTAAAATAAAAGGGTTTTATATGTGTAGGTGAGTCACACCTTCAAGGGAAACAATTTAAAACGACAAAAGGTTTTATAATTCTTCGAGGGTCCACAAAAGCTTTGTAAAATAAATCAAAAAGAAATCTAAAATCACATTATTTTAAATATAAAACATATATTTTCAAAATATAACTTTTATTGTATTTTATTAAATCACTATTGGGTCATTATGATGTCAAAAAACACATTAAATTTTAAACAGTATTTAATTTTTGCCCAAATATTCGACTGTCTCATAAAATTATGAAAAATTCACCGTTGGATGATTTCGACATCGTGATTACAAAATTAATATACCATATATATATATATATATAATTTTATAAATATTTTATTTTTTTTTAAAATAAAAACTAACATTTATTGAAAATTCATGGGTTTTGAAAAAAAATGCTTTCAAATCGGAATAAAAATTTCAATTGCATTGATAAAATTATACGATAATTTATATTTAATAAAAAGTAATTTGATAATAATAATAAAATATTATTTAATTCATAATCATTTAATTCATCAAAATATATTTCTTGGATTAAAATTAAATAAAAATACTTTTTGTGCTTCAAATACTATTTTAAATGTAACAATAATAAAATGAATGCACATTCTTTTTTCAAAAATAATGTACATAGTCATAGTGCTAGGGTCTTGTTACATAGCCCCTTATAACACTCACATAAGTCCAAAGGGTATGATGTTCAATGGTGATAGACTCTTGGGGTGGCTCGGATAACATCGCTCGGGTGGTAATCTCTATTAACATCCACTTCTCTCATTGTTTTTTCCGCTCAGGAATAATGTGTTCAAGCTCGACAAGGGATTGGTCAAGAGAAAAGACCAATGTTGCCACCTCCTGTCCGAGCTCCGAAAAATGGGCTGCCTATGGGGAAAGTATATAGGATGTGGCCATAACATCCTTTTTCTATGCAAATAGGATTTGTTAACACCTTATATTTGAACTAATCATGTGATCACTGCTCAACGACTATATTATCAATGATCACAAATCATAACGATATTTTAAAATCTTGTAAAATAAAACCAAATAAGTTCACATTATATATAACCATAATAAGACATTTAATTAGATCAATATGAATTTAAATTACTTAAAGTTTCGGTCATTACACAAAGATTATAAAAATTCACATTAACCATGATTTAATTTCTAAAAATTTATTTAATGGCAATCTTCTTGTAAAATAAAAAAATATGTTCATTTGATTTTTTTTGAAAATGGGAAATCAATATCTGGTTTAACATATTTATCAAAATAATAATTTATAACCATCATGAACAATCAATGGTTTAATTATTTCTTTAATAGTTTCTAATTATTTTTTTAAAAAATATTTCTACAATATTTTTAATATTTTTAGTTTTATAGAATCGATTTCAAAATTAAATAGTTATTTTCACAGATATCTATTTAAGGGTATCATTTAATGGAATTTTAATTTATGATTATATATTTTTATTTTACTTATTATTTTCTATGGATTTCATCCAAGGATTCCATATTTATTCTTTATCTGAAAAAATTTATTAATATTATGAGGATAAATCAATGAAACTCATTTATTTTCATTTGGTTATGCTATGGTGAATTGTTTTCATGATTATAAATCCTTACTATATTCACTATGTTATGATATATGATGAATTTTTTTGGATATTATATAACATATATGCATGGAATATGACTGTGTGATGGGTGAGACCATATTACATATCCCTTCAATAAATTGGGTAATGATAGATATCCTATGAGGTAAGAAGGGATAGAATGGAGAGTGAACCTAGTTCCCCAAGGGACATTGTATACTATGATAGTCCTAGGAGTGAACCATGACTAAAGATATGGTAGATTAAAGAGTGAACTAAATCTAGTATAGTAAAAATGTATGTGACCCTTGAATATGTAAATTACTTTCCTAGAGTAGAAGTATTTCCCAAACATATTTCTTATCCCAATGTAATGATCTCACGGTTCATGTTCTTTGATAACTTTACAATTCACATCATTTGATCTACCATTCATTATGATATGATGCATGATTATGATATATGGTACACCAGTTATGGTTTTCAAAGGATATTCTCATATTTTCATAAACAAAATATCATGATATTTTTATATCTCACTTATTTAACCAAACTCACCATCAAAGATCACCCTTTCATCTTTTTTTATTCAAGTTTGTGATGATTTGTGTTTTTATGAATTGTTTAAGAGGGTGATAGATATAATGATATTAGTGGATGATGATGTAAATATCCTATAAAAAATGGGTTCATGTATCCAACATTAAAAATAAATTAGAAATATATAATTATGGTGTGTATCATAATGTAATGTATCAAATATTAATCTCACTAGTAATATTAATGTATAAAACTTATGGGTCTATTTAATACCTTATTACCATGACTTCTAAATCTCTCGAATGAAGAATGATCTTGTTCTATAAAAATAAATGTAACATCCTGATATGCTAAAATAATAATGTTGGGGTTGATAGAGTATATGACACACAATTTCATACTTATATGATAATTTAATACTTTGATAGCTTATTGTATATTAATTCTTAAATAAATTCAATCTTTTTGATAGCTTTAAGAAAACCCAAACTTGAGTATAAATGAACAGTAACATCATAAAACATTATACCATAACCATTAAATTATTGGGTATGAATAGTATTATCTAAATTATTTAATTTATATTCGTTAAATATGTGTAAAATAAATGCATTGGTTTAATATTTAACATAATTATAATAAGAATCATTTAAATGAAAACCAAAATGTTTTCTAAAGAACTGTATCATTCTAAAAAGATACTTCATTTAGTTTTAAACAAATATTTTTAAAATTAATTTTTTCCTCTTTATTTAAATTTATTTAGAAAAATGAGATTAATATTTTAAATAATATCATAAAAATTATCTTTTGGTTAACTATATATAATTTTCTGAAAAGATTAATTTCTGAAAAATATTGAAAAATAATTATTTTATTAAAAATGACTTTTCAATTTAAATAACTTAAAAAGTTAATTAATACATAAAATTAGGTATAAATTTTAATTATTTCAATTATATTACCATAAGACATATTTAAGTCATTTTAATCAATTTCATATTGATATTTTATCTAAATAACATATACACTTTTGGGATTTTTATGTTTTGAAACCCCAATTTTACTTCACATCTATAGGTGTAATTTTAAAATGAATTATTATAATTTATTAAATTTAATTTGGAAAATGGATTATGTATTTTGAATGAATATAATTTATATTATCTGATAAGTAAAAATTAATTTTTTACCATTATCAATAGTATAATTAGTTACAATTAATAATCATATTTAAGGAAAAAACAATTTACTATGGTATTAATATTAAAAAATGGTTAAAACTATATAAAAATTTATAAAAAAACCATTTAATTGAGATATTTATATCTTATATTCTACAAATTCTGATAATATTCCATTTTGGAGGCTTCCAGTATGATTCAAATGTGGGTGTTATGGATTCTTTTCCAAAATTCTATATGTGTAATCTTGCCTACATATAAAAGATCACCCACCCTACTGCCCTATTAAAATATAAAAAGAACATTGTATCATAAAATAACTACCTTAATAAATTCATTAACCACATAATAAGATACTAGATTCCTTGTTTTTATCATTTATTCCACTTTTTAAGTCTTTTGGTCAAAATAAAAATAGGTTGTATGCGGAAGAGGTAACATTCTTAAACGATCATATTAATTTTATTTCTTATTATAATTCCAAAAAATTATTATTAAACCATTATTTTATAATAAAAAAATTATATCACATATATTGTTATGTTGTTATGTTAATTTCATAACCATTTTACATCTGCTCCTTCATCAAATTATTAATGAAATCATTGAGCATGTGCAGGACAGACTACCGCTTTGCAAACCGACGTAACCCGTTTTCCATTAATTCATGTCAAGATTGTATATAATGATGGATTTAATATATATATATATGTATATATATTATATTTATGATATTATTATACTTATGGAATTATAATATTATATATACCATCCTACTTTTTGCACTGTTTAAATAATGATAACATCACTCGAGTGTTTGGAAGACTACTACCTCACGAAGCAATGTGATTTTTTTCACTGGACAATTACATGGAATGTAATAAGGATTTATTTTATTAAAATATGTAATATATATGAAATGTTATTAATTATTTCAAATTTATAAATCATGTAATTACTTAACATTTCAATAATTATCTAAATGATAATGTCACTCGTGCATATATACGACCTATAGTCATCATTATGGGACGTGATCCATTATCTGTGTTAAAAATTAAGTAATGATTATAAAATTATATCAAATAAAAAAAATATTTATAACATTAATATAATTCTTGAATTTATTGAACAATATAAAATTCTCTTGAACTAGAACATTGATTCTAAAACATGTAAGACAAAGCAAGACAATTTTCACACGAAACAAAAGTAATAATGAAATATTATTAAAAATTGGTTTGTAAGATGTTATAAAAGGATAACACACGAAATTATAAATATTGATAAGGTTATTTTATAATATTATAACATATTTAAAACTACTATATATGAGGTTAAATCATGTTGATATAAAGGAAACGTAAGGCAATGGACTTCATCTCAATTTCCTGTCATCGAGTCATATTGTAAATTCATGCCCCAAATTTTTATTATATGGTGAATATAAATCTTCATTTATATGTAATATCACAAATGATTAATTTTTTATTTTATTTTATGTTTTAATTTTTTTATTTCAATTAAGGGTGTTTGATTTGAAAATTTCTATTCCGTAATGTGTTTCATAACTCAATTTCATTATATTAGTTTATTTTACATCATTATTGTGTTTAATATTATATTATTCTATTTTTAATTAATTTTTAATATTTTATTTTTTATATACAATTTTTTAAATGGATTTATATTTTATAAACATATTCGATTCATTGGATAATTCCCACTTCACCGTTATGGTCATTTTAAGTTTTTATTTCAAAATATCATTGAAATTGAGAATGATTATTCTTGAATATTCATTGATTTTAATTATTTGATAATTTTCTAATAATCCCCATTCACTTTCTTCATCTCTAGTCACTAAAGAGTATTTCATTTAATAGTATAATTTTCCAAATATTTTATACTTTAAATAAATGAGATAATATATATTTTTTATAAAACCCAAATTCATTTCTCTCTTCAGTCAAAAATCCTTTCTCAATCAAAAACATTGTTTTGTAAAAATGTTTTATTTTTTCCAAATTTTTAAAATGGATAATTAAAGAAATTTTTACCCATGTCTAAATTTTTTAAAAAATGTTTTTAATGGAATCATTATTTCTTTTTTCAATCAAGGGTCATTTGATTTTTATTGTAAATGTGAACATAATATTTGTTTTAATGTGTAGAAAGTGTAAAAAATATCTGACTATCTTGACCACTCAATGTTTTTAATGATACCATATTGGTTTCATAATATAAATTAAGAAAAAATAATTTTCAAAATAATTTATAAAAAATATCTTTAATATGAGTTTAATTATTTAGAAGATATCTTCCTCAATAATGTTTTTAATGAATTTTTAATGTTATTTATGTACACTGATGATAAAAAATCATAATTTTACTTATATTCCATTGGGAACAAGTTTTATTAATATTATTCTTATTATTTATACAGTTGTATAATAATAATTTTGACTATGGAAATCACCGAAATTCACATTTTTATTCATATTTATAGTCATCAACATTAACATGTAATATTTGATATTTGGAAAATACATTTCCCCAAAATATCTATATTATTTATCATTTGTTGAGTCAAGAAGGATTACTTATAAATTTTCCATTCCTCTATGTTTTGAAAATCCCAAACACATTATCTTAAGAAAAATTTTATTTCCTATGGATTAATTTCATAAGAAAAATTTTCCTTTATTAAGAAAATTTTTATCCTTACAATTATTTTCATTGATTCATTTTACAAACATTCTAAATCAAACCCATTTTATTACTAATTAAAAAATTAAAATTCATATGTAAAACCATAGAATATTATAATTCCTTGGATATAGAGTGTTCTATTTTTTAGATTCCAAATTATCTAAAATTCAGATTCTGAATTCTATGAAATTCAGACGATGAATTCTATTAATTTCAGTTTCCAAATTCTTTGAGATTCAAACATAAAAATCTCTGATATTTAGATTCTGAATTATCTAAAATACAGACTCCTAATTCTTGTAATATTAGATTTTCAAATCCTTGAAATTTAGACTCTGAATTCTCTGAAATTTAGACTCTGAATTATCTCATATTTGGACTCTGAATTCTCTGAAATTAGGACTCTGAAACTTCTGAAATTTACTCTCCAAATTCTATAAAATTACCACACCGAATTTTGTGGAATTACCACTCCGAATTCTGCAGAATTCAGAGTCTAAATTCTCAAAATTGAACTCCTAATTTTGTAGAATTTAGACACGGAATTCCTAAAAATTCGGACTCCGAATTCCTCAAAATTTAGAATATTAATTCCTCTTAATTCAGACACTGAATTCATTAGAAATCAAATTCCAAAATCTATAGAATTTGGAATCCAAATTCATTGTTAAATTGAAACCCAATATCCATGTATTATAGAATCTGAATATTTATTTGGTCAGACTCCAAATTCTGTTTTTCTTTAAGTTCCGAAAAATAAATTTCGTTATGTAACCTTATGTTCCATAAACTTGTGATGAATCAATGTTTTAAAATTTGTATCTAACTAACTGCTTTTTGAGTGACTCGTTTATAGGTCACTCCAATATTCAAAAACAAATATGACTATTGGTGGAGGGAGAAAACCATTAGAGAAGGGCATGTAAATAGGAGCTCTTTCGAACATTCCAAAAAAAATATTCCATAAATCTAACGATTACTTGCAGCTAATGTGATTTCTAGAGAGATATACCCTCATTCATTGTGAGTACTGAACATCTTGGTTAGCTATCTTCGTGCGACTCTAATGGTTTTTGAGTACACTAGAGGGATTTCGGGGATATTAAGAGAGAGGTACTTACTACATTAAACATCAAGGGAATGTAGGGATAACAAGATAGATTTTGATTTTCCTATTGAGGGCTTACCCTGGTGTAGGAAATATAGATTTTCATTAATGTATAAGTTAAGTGATCTTAATACAAGGTTGTTGGATCCCTTACTTATTGGGTTAAAAGATATCATACTTCCTACTTGTTTTGTTTCATGATAATTCCTGCCTTATTTTGATAAAGGAAAAAGGTATTATATTATTATAATTTCTTATTATTTTATATACTCTGATAAATAAGATTTTATATGATTTAAGGTAAGATATTTAACAAATTAAACATTCTTTATGATTTCTTTTCAGAACCGTATTTTTGAAACCTAGCATGTTTTTAGTAAAAAATAAAAAAGGACTTTTGAATTTATTTTTTTTAAATTGTAAAACATAGTTTTCCATAAGGTTAAAATGAAAATTTTTTAATCATACAATTCACCCCCTCAGGTAATTGAGCATCTACATTCATATATCGATCCTACAATTAGTATCAGACTAGGTCTCTAAAAACTTATAATCACATATAATTCGTCATACTAAAGTTTTATTTTATTACTGAAATTTTCTTCCTTAAGTTATTCTCAGAGAATTTTATATTTGTTTACTAACTTTTTATATTAACAAATTTGGTGGAAATAAATTTTTTACAGAACGGTAGGAATAAATGGTAGGTAAATTGATAATCAAAATCCTAACAGACTACCTATTTTTAATGGTACTAATTATGGGTACTAGAGTGATTGAATGAATATTTTTTCTATTAATACATGAGTAGAAAACATTTTAATTCATATTGAAGAATATGAAATTCCTAAAAAGAAAGTAAAAACCTCCACCAACCAATAAAAGACATAATATAAACTAAATTATAAGGGAATCAATACTTTGTTGCGTAATATGACCTGGAATATATATAGTAAAATTTTATCTTGTGAAGATGCAAACTGCATTTGGAAGAAACTTGTGGTTACTCAATTTGGTACATCAAATGTTATAGAAACTATAAGAGCTAGGTTAAGAGAAGAATATCATGGATTCTTATTTCATTATATATAACCAATATGAATGGTTCAAAAAATGGTTATGACTATCGTCAATAGACTACAATCTATGGGTGAGAATGGTCATGATGATGAAGCCCTTATAGATAAGATTATTGATATTATGCCCAACAGGTGTGAATATAATAGAAAAACTATTGATGAGAATAGGAATGTATCTCAAATTACTGTTGACTAGATTTTTGGAACTCTTCTTCAACATGAGACAAGAATGAAAAGAGATGCTGATATGAATAACAAGATGAATGGAAATGGAACTCTAGCCATTACTACTACTAAATTCAAGAATACATAAAGGGTTACAAGATCTATGTCTTAAAAAATCATTCTTCTATATGAATCTAATGAATGTGAACATTCTGAGAATGAGCTAGCTATTCTTTATTAAAGGATGAAAAAGAAAGTTGTAAAGGAAAACATTTAGTACAGATATAAGAAGAAAGAAAGAAAATACTAGAAACACTTGTAAGTCACTTTATATGAATACTGAACAACGAGGCATATATGGTCATATTGTCCAATGTTGATAGGAAAAGAAAAGATGGAAAATAATTCTGAGAGAAATATAAATATTATTAAAAGACTAAGGCTAAGAAGGTCTTGAAGGATAATGAAATCTAGAGTGCCAGTGGTGGTGACTCATATGAAGAATATTTAGATTATGAGTCTTCTAGTAAGAATAATCTTGGTCTACTAGACAGACTACCCATTTAATGTTGTTGTCTAATGGCCAAGGTTCACAATAATGAATCTTCCACTGATGTATCTTTGGATGAATGTTATACTGATGATAAATATATTGAATATTTTGATGATAAATATTTCTCATCAGAAGATAACACCTTACCTTCATATGATGAAGTGTAAAGCATTCCTAAACTTCTTGGAAATGAAAATTCTAAACAAAAGAAAAATATTAATAAGGAAAATCCTAGACCTTCTATTTTAACTAATGAAGTATAATATCTCTATAAAGATCATGATATTATTTTTTTTTGATTTGGGAAGTGTTTATAAATAAATTAAGGAAGATAATTCTGATAAGGATAATAATTCTAAGGATCTTGAAATGGAACATCTAAGAAAAATATTCTTAAGGCTAACTCTAGTTATTAAACTAATGTTCTTGAGGATAAATTTTTTTTATTAAACTAAATTCATAAATATTTTCCTTAAGGAATTCTCTATCAAGCATTACCTCTGGTAAGGAAAATTTTGACTAGATGTATTCCCAAATTCATCCTTTAAGAAATCATTCTAGTTTTGGTTATATCTATTCTAAAATAGTTTTTAATAATATCTATTTTGTTCCCCAAAGAGTTTAATTTTTCACAAAATTTCAGTGTGTAGGAAATTGGGAGAAAATTTTTTCTTTAATGAAAACACAACATTTAGGTTTTCATAATGCTTATTTTTCTAGGAAAATGTGGATTCCTAAAATCTTATTTTCTGAAATTTTTGGATCCAAGAAAGATTAGATTCCAAAACTCTACCTCTTTTATTTTCATGAAAATTATGAAAGTACCAACAGAAATACATTGTACATGGATAGTGGTTGTTCAAAGCATATAGACGGTAAAAAAATTTCATAGAAAATATGATGAAGACGAAAGGAGGAAAAGAAACTTTCGGTGATAATTCATAGAGAGAAATTTTTTGTATAGGTAACATGTTTCTTCTTTGAAAAACATTAATTTCAAATGTTTTATTTGTTAAGAGTCTTAAGAAACACCTCATTAGTGTATTTAAATTATGTGATGAAGGTTACCTTGTGAATTTTAGGAATGATAAGTGCATATCACACAATTCAAATAAAGTGTTTATTATTTTTCCGATAGGAAATAGAATGTATAAAAAATAAATGTAGATGACATTAGGAACCAAGATATACCTTGAAATAGTGCAGTGGATGATCAATCTTGGTTATGGAATAGAATTTTATGACAATTTTACCTCTGAAACCTATGAAAACTGTCAAATAGAAAATTTGATAAGTATCTACCAGATATTTTATTTTATTATTCAAAATGGTATGATCTTGGTAAATATAGAAAGCAATATAAATCATGTTTTAAATCGATTGATGAAGTCTCTAATTTTGATGCATTGCATTTAGTGCATATTGATCTTTTTGGTCCAATATAAACTGGATGTTTTGGAGAAACTATTATGTATTTGTCTTAGATGATGATTACACTAGATTTATGTGGGTCTATTTTATAGTAAATAAATATAAAGATTTTTCTTATTTATAATTTGTTAGAGAACATGTTAGAAATGAGAAAAAACTACCATTGATATCTATTAATATTGATCATGGACTAGAATTTGAAAAGTCGTATTTTTAAACTTTTAGCAGTAAAAAGGCATTAATCATAACTTATATGTTCTATGGACTCTTAATGGAATGGTTTTTCTAAAAAAGAAGTTAAATTCTTCAAGAGATACCTATAAACATGTTGAGTGAATATTATTTTGCTAAACACTATTTGGGTTGATGCATTAAATACTGTTTTTTATATAATAGAACACGTTTTTATTAGAAATTTCTTTAACAAAACTGATTACGAATTATGGAATAGTATAAAATCAATACATTCCAACTTCATGGTATCTGGTTCCAAAGTATTCATTCAAAATACTAAAGAAAATTTACATAAATTCTCACCTAAATCTGATGATGGAATTTTTTGAGGATACTCCACATCTTTTAAGGATTATAGAGATTTTAATAAAAATACTAGTACTGTTGAAGAAATAGTAAATGTTAAATTTGATGAAACTGATCCTTTTGTTTTTAAACAACCTCAACCTATATCATTAGATATGTTTTCAAAAACTGATTATCAACCCTTGATAGAAGATCCATCTGATAAAGAAAATGTTCAAGAAAATATTTTTGAATCATTGTCCCCAAAATATTTTCTACCATATTTTGATGAACTGATTACAAAAACCCTAATCAATTCATTCATAATAATTATCCTAGTTATAGTACAATTTTTTTATGTAAATCAAACTATAAATACTTGAAAGTCCTTAATAAATGAAGTAGAACATCTATCATTCCATTACCAATTTGAACCTAAAGTCACTGATCATTCTTTAGGTGATGATGATTTGATTAATGTCATGCAAGATGAGATAAATGAGTTTGAAAGAAATAATGTGTAGAACGTGGTTGAAAGTCCTAAATAAAACTCTATTATTGGAGTAAAATGGTTCTTCATAAATATGTGTCATGAAAATGGATTTATTGTAAGAAATAAATCTAGATTAGTTAGTAAATTCTATAATGAAGAAGATGTAATAGACTATGAAGAATCATATGCCCTAGTATCTAGACATTAAAATGTTCATATTCTACTTTCCTTTGCATCATTCAATAATTTTAAACATTTTCAAATGGATTTAAAATGTTTTTTCCCTTAATGGATATGGTCATGAGGAAGTTTATGTTGAACAAACTCTTGGTATTTAAGACACAAAACATCCCAAACATGTTTTCTAACATACCAAAGCATTATATGGACTTAAACAAGACCCTAAAGCCTGGTATGATAGAATTACATGATTTATGATAAAAAAATATGTGATGAGAACTGCTAATCGAACCGTTTTTATAACTAATGATAAGAAAAATATTTTGATTTTTTAAATTTATGTTGGTGGTATTATATTTAGTTCAACTATGTAATCTTTAATTGGTTCATTTGAGAATGTAATGAAATATGTGTTTGAAAAGATTATGATGGGCTGAGTAAACATTTTTCTTAGGTTTTCGAATTTCTCAAAAACTAATATGAATATATATATATATATAAACATAAGTATATTAATGATCTTCTTAAATAGTATGGATTTTACATAACTAAGAGTATAAGTACTCTCATTGGTACCTCAAATTATCTTGATATTCATGAAGCTAGGAAACCAGTAGATCAATCATTATTTAGAGGTATGATTGGAAGTTTACTATACTTTACATCTAGTTATCTAGACTGAATGTTTTTAGTATACTTATGTTGATGGTATCAATCTAATACTAAGTAATCTAATTTAAAATAAGTGAAAGTAATTCATTTCTATTTAATGTGAACCATAGATTTAGGACACTTTTATAATTTTCGAAATAATTTATTTTTAAAATTTTTTTACATGCTGATTTTGGTGGATGTAGAATGAATATTAAAATTACATCTGAAACATTTCATTTCATAGGAGACCTATTAGTTTCATGTTCATGAAAAAAGCATTACCCAGTAGCACTTCCAATAATATAAGTAGAATATGTAGAAGATGGAAGTTTTGTGCTAAAGTGTTGTGGATGCAACACACATTCAAAGACAATGGTATGAGTTTTACCAATGAAAAATTGTTGTGTGATAACGCTACTTCCATTTCCCTAAGAAAAAACATTTCACAAAACACCCACGAAAAACAAATAGATATTATGCATCAGTTTCTTAGGGATCACACACATAAAAGAGATATACTTCTTTAGTTTAATCGAATGCAAGATGAACATGTTGATATTTTTACAAAAAGTTTACCCACCGATAGATTTTAATACATTAAACAAATGTTAGGAATGATAACCATAAGACAATCTTCCATATTAACGTTTTCATGAAACCCATATTCTTACATTAAGAAACTCTTTTTCATAGAGGGAGTACATTTTCATGTTAGTCAGAAAAATTTGCGATCAATTTTTTCATAGTGAAATATTTTTTGGTATTGAAAATATTCGTAGCCTAAATTTTTTTGTAATTAAAATTTTCTGTAGACATGTTTTTTTTAAATTAATTATTTTTAGTCAAATTTTATTTGGTAAACCAAATATTTTCCGAACTCAAAATTCTGGATCATAATGTATGTTTACGTGATAAAATTTTATGGTTTCAAAAACATCCATTCATTAAAATTTGATGGAATATAAAAGTTCTTCAAGAATAATTTTCCTCATTACTAATAATTTTCCTTACAATCCAGAAGGTATGTTTATTTACATAAACTTTCATAATAAATTTTATCTCTGGTTGATATTTTTTATCTTGTTTTATGAATATTTTTTTGGATTCAATTTCCTTAAATCTGAATTTTTTACATTAAAACCTAAAAATTTTGGAACATATCAAAATTATTTCATTAGATTTCATCTCATCTGTCTAATAAAATTGATTTTTATAATAGTTGTATCAATCGGGGAATATGAACCATTTCTTTAATTCCTATATAAACTCCCCTAATGGTTGTCCCATGTCAGGTTTTAAGTTCTTCCATACCCAATCTATGCCTCCCTACATAGGGTCATTCTGAATTTTCGAGTTTGCTAAAATCTAAATGTCTTTGGGAGCATCCACTTAGAAGAAATTGTTTCCAGCTAAGGAGATTTTTAAATGGATGATCCACAGGGAGAGGTTAGTAGATTCGATGTTTTTATCTATGTATGGTTCTCTCATTTCAAAAAATATCATGTTGAATAGCTGGGAGATTTGGTTTGTATCTTAAAAAAAGGAACATGAACAGGTTTATATGGATTTTTTGGTATAATTTTATGAGACTATACGTTTTTTTATTCAAGATGATAAAGATAAGTTTTCTTCTAAGAGTTATGGGAAAACATATTCCCTTTCCCTTGGCTTGGATGCAAGCATTATAGATATTCGGTTTGAAGTGGAAGATGAATTCTGCATCGACAAGATACTAGGTATTTGAGGATGTTTCGACAAGAAGAATAACATAGAGTTTCTTGGTTTATCAGTGGTGAATACATTTAAGATTTATTATATCTCAAAAAAATTTGGATTCTAGAGTTATGGGTTCAAGGATTTCTCAATCTGAGAAAAGGTGATCAGGATACCTTGACAAAGAGTGATATCTACATTCTGGATTTTTTGGTAAACCTCAAGAAGATTAATCTAGTGAAGTATGTATTTCTTACAATTAGGAATATCTAGAATGGGACACTCAAATTGAAAATCATTATCTATCTGGTTATTCATTCCAATATCATAGTCCTTTTTCTGGACTTTTTCAAAATTCTATGCAGTTCTTAGCAAAGAAATTTCACGGTTATGTTACTGAGTAATGATACGCTGAGAAGGATGAATGGTGGATTTAATAGCTAGTCTGTAGAATTTCATGAATTATCTAAAAGCGATTTTTACACCGTATCTATGAAGTCAGAAGAAGCTGATACTTACCAGAAGGGTGGAAGGAAGAGAATGATGAAGGAAGAGAATGATGAAGGAAGAGAACTAAAATAAAAATATCCTATAGTCTAAGAAACCAAATCATCACTTACAAAAATTAAGAAGAAAAATACTTATCTGGATGAAGTAATTGCTAAGTGGAGAGAAGATAAAAAGAATAAGAAGAAAGGAGAGCCTAGATTTGTATTGGATCATACTGAGGAAAAAGTATTGAATATTAGTGCTTCTGAGGAGTATGAAAAATAGAAAAAGGAAAGATGAGAAAGAAGAATATGTCTAAAGATGAAATTATTCATGCTATCCTCAAAGATACTGAGAATGATTCTAAGAAGAGTTAGGCACAGAAATAATTTCACAAAAAACCATTATCTGTAGAGGCTCCGAGAAGGAGGATGGTAATTATAGAACATGGAGAGAATGATATTGTGTAGGAAGTGGAAGTGAAAGGAGAAAATGAAGAAGTAAGTCATAATACTAGTGATATGATAAAGAAAGTCGAATAATATCATGAGAATGAGAGACCATCTGAGAAATTGTCAATCTAAACTTCCCAAGATGAATCCTCTAAACTTTTTACCCATGATAAGAAGAATAGGGTCAGGATAGAGTAACCAAACCATCTGTATATGATATAAGTATCCTAGAATTGGTATAACTAGAGGATCATGTGGTAGATGCTGAAAATAAAATGGTTGAGGAAGATAAGATATTCCGACTATCAGATAGTGAACATGAATCATGAAAGGTTGCTGAGATCATTTTAAGAGTTGATAAAATACATGTGTAAGATAATAAACTGAATATGGTTGTGGTGTCTAAGATATATGTTAGTGGATCTTCTAAAAGAAATAATGATTAGATAGATAAATAATCTTCACCACTAAGGGAATCTGATTCAGAATATTCTTCTATGGGCGATGATTTTGTGGTTCAGTCCCTAAAGAAATTGGTTGATATAATTAATTAGTTTCCTAGTATTGACTCGATGATTCAGATGCTTTACCATTCATTCAATAAGAAATTGGATTTTTTTTCAATGCTTATGAAAAAATTCTCCAGTCATGATGCCCATTTTAAATCTTTCTAAATTATGTATTATGCTCATTGGAGGTCATGCATGGAAATCACTATTTGTTCTAGGAATACAACTGAAAAGCTGAGAATATTTGATGAAATTCAAGAAAATGTGAATGATTCTTTTGTTACCTAAGATATGAAGATAAAATATCTTACTACAAGCATCAATGAGAATATCAATCTTAAAAAAAATTATCGGATGCATGAAGACAAGGATTTGAATAGAAAACACAATTCGGTTTCTTTGAATCAGAAAAGGGAAATAGATCTTAGAATTGAGTTCGAAGAAAATATCAATAAAGGAAAAGAGCTTTTGAAAAATCAGGCAGAAATTATTAAGGCATCTAAACAAAAAAAAATCCTTGCAGATGAAAAATGAAGATCAACATCAACTACTTAACAATTTTGAAGAAGATCATAAAGAGATTAAAAAGACTAAGACCATTTTCAAAAATATTATTCCAAAAGAAAAAAGAAGTATTATTTTTTCCCCAACTATGATCTTTTGTTGTATTACCATTCTTGAACAAATATGTCTTATCATGTTGAATTTTTTTTTGTCCATCATGTTTTCTGTTGTATAGTACTAATATTTCAGGTACCATTTTTTCCATTCCCTTTAATCCTTTTTGAAAATAACAAAGGGGGATAATGGAATGATAAAAGATATTATACGTAAAGAAGGTAATTCTTTAAGTAAGGGGGCATCTATATAAGGGGGTGTTTTATCAAAGATGATTTAATTACGAAAGAAAATGAAAAATCTCTTTAATAAAGTAAACAATATGATCCTTAGGGATTTCAAAACCTATGCGGTGTTAGTCTTATTAACCATTTTACATAAGTAAAGGGTGATAATTTTTTTCATTCATGGTCATAATGAAAAATTATAAGTCTTTATATTCTTTTTCGTAAGGATTTTTGTACTTTATAAAAATGGGGATATTGTTCAGTCCAAAAGGTTTTCTTTATGAAATTTCCATTCCTTTATGTCTTGAAAATCACAAACACTTTTTCATAAAAAAATTGTTTTTCCTAAGGATTATTTTCCTAATGAAATATTTCATTCTCTAAGAAAATTTTTATTTTTACCATAGTTTTAATTGTTTAATTTTACAACCATTCTAAATAAAATCCATTTTATTACTATGTGTAAAATACACATTCTTATGTTATAACCTATAATCACATAATTCTAGGGGTATTGATTTTTCGGCCTTCGGATTCTGAATTCATTGAAATTTAGATTCATAATTATCTAAAATTCAAACTCTGAATTCTTTGATATTCAGATTCTGAATTCTCTAATATTTAGACCCTGAATTCTCTAAAATTCAGATTCTGAATTCTCTAGAATTTGGATTATCAATTCCCAGAAATTCAGATTTTGAATTCTCTGAAATTTGGACTCAGAATTATCTGAAATTTAGACTCTGAAATCTCTAAAATTCAGACTCTAAATTCTCTGAAATTCAAACTTCTAATTCTGTAAAATTTTGACTCTGGATTCTCTAAAATTTAGACTCTTAATTATTTTAAATTCAAACTTAAAATTACTTATAATCCATACTCTAAATTACTCAAAATTTGGAATCTGAATTCCTCAAAATTCTGACACCAAATTCCGCAGAATTCAAACTCCAAATTCATTGGTATTTGGACTCTGAAATCTATAGAATTATTGTTCTGAATTCATTTTTACATAGAATCCAGATATCCATGTATTATAAATTATGAATTTTTATTTGGTTATACTCCGAATTATATTTTTCCTTAGACTCTAGAAAACAAATTTGGATATGTAACATCATTTTCCATAAACTAGTTATGATTCATTTTCGTATAATTTGTTTCTAACAAACCATTGTTTGAGTGACATGTGTATAGGTCCCTCTATGATTCATGAAAAAATATTAATGTTGGGGGAGGGATACGATCATTGTATAAGTTCTTATAAATAGGAGCTCATTCGAATGAGCATAAAAACTATTCCATCAATCTACATATTACATGATGTTGAAGTGATTTTTGGAGAGAGAATCTCATTCCATGTGTGTAATGAACATCTAGTTCATCATGTTTAATGTGAATCTGATTGTTGTTTAATACAATTGAGTGATTTCGAGAATAATAAGACCGAGGTTCCATCTACGTTATAGTTTGTGGACTTCTGGGGATAGGAGGACATATGTGACAACTACATTAAAGATAAAAGGCTTGCGAGGATATAAAGACAGATTTTGATATTTCTATCGAGGTCTTTCCCTGGTGTGGGTAAGACATAATTTCATCAAAGAATAAATCAAAGGAAATTTATACATGGTTTTCAGATACCCTGCTCTTTGGGTTAAAACATTTCTTACTTATTACTTGTTCTATTTCAAGTTAATTTCTACTATATTTTGATAAATGCCGAAAGTATAATATTCTAATAAATTGTTTTTCTTATATGTACTCTGATTATAAGGCCATGTCCTTAAACATTACTTAATCTTGAGTTATTACAGGATTACACCTTGAGGATCTTTCCAGGTTTAGAGTTTTAGAGAATTAGATCATAAAACATGCATTACATTCCACATTTAAACAAAGTGGTTATATAAAAGATAGTATTCATTTTTCCCATCAATGGAAACATATTTAAAATAAAACATGGATTCTTTCTTGACACTTCCTTGACACTATCATCATATCATGTACCTTTCCGTTGACCCGTGAAAAACATTTCAAAAACATGGGATGAGCATAAAAAGCATAGTAAGGGATATAAAAATATGGAAAGGAAACATGGTTACATATATACATTAGAATGAAATCATACTTTACCCATAAAACATAAGCACTTTAAAATACCTCATCAAATCGTGAATAAAGCATAGAAATCATAATACATAAAGGTAACTTGAGGAATTTATAACATTCTTACGTAGGGATAACACTCTTGGTTACCTTTGGAATACCATCACAGTATATTCCCTAAATCTCTTCGGAGAAACCTTAACGTTTCACTCCTTTGCGTTAGCTAATGAATTGGAGAGCTCTATCAGGCTCACCTGCCCTTAGTTTATCACAGAACCACCTGTCTTCATAATAATGCCCAAGAACCTCAACATAATCTTATCACATAAAACATGCATAAATGAAACATAACATTTCCACCTTTCAATCACAAGATATCAATACAACACATTGATATAAAAAAAAAATTTGAAAACCATTTTCAATACCAAAATAAATGAAAAGTAAAACATGGTATTTATTTGTCTTTTAAAAAAAAGGTATGTCTTTTAGAGGAAGCAGAAACTCAAATAATGGTCACGACAGTGGATAAATCGTTGTCGTCGCATATGTACGACAAAAACATTCCCTTTTTTCGTTTAGTAAACGCTTCGTATAAAAAATATTCCTTTTGAATAAATGTACAAGTCAAAGGGGTTTATACACCGTATAAAATAAGGTTGTGTATAAAACAAAATATGCCTCAATGAAAGGAGATTGAGACTAAGTCCCATACCTGGGGTCCGACTTGACTCGGTCGTTCTTTAATCTCTTTAAAATCGGGTAACTCCCTTTGGTTTGAGCTCAAAGGTTTCCTTGGGAAGACTTCTGCCCAAAGTGAGGTTTCAAGGAGTAAGAGAGGGAAGTGGAGAGACAAAATGGGCAGGGGTTGTCCGATCCAAAGCCTTTGGATGTGTGGCTATGGAGGTAGAGGTGGGGGCCTTTTAGAAGAGGAGAGGAGGGGCACTCTTGGAAAGTAAAGAAATGTTACATTATTTTAAAATGATTTTCGGATTACAAACGTCCCACATTGATATAATTCGAGGGTAAGGTGATAAGGGTTCGAAATCAACCCATCAAATAGTTCTTGGACATTTTTAGGTCATAGATTTTACATTATCTTTTCATTTTATTTAAATCCTTTATTAATGAGGTAATCGCTGCATCATCATGATGTCATAAATAATTTAATTTATTTAATGTCTAAAAATTATATAAAAAATATAATCATGTCGGAAATAGTTTTATCTTTATAATGAATATTTATAGTCAAAAATATGAATTTTATAACCCCATTTAATTTTTTTAGTAAAACAACTCATGTTTGTGTCATTTTAATTTTAACATTAAATAAAAAGTTATTAATTTAATTTTCCTACCAAAGTGGCTCCATGGGGTCCCCAAGTTGAACCATGGATTTTCTTGGTCGGAAATGACATATCCAATAAGGGTAGGACATGTGTCTAGGTATTTTAATTTTATTATAACATTATTTTCACCTTAAATTACACTAATTACTCTAATCGCGATTAAAAACATAAAAGTTACTATTCACCAAAAAATTATTTTAATCTAATTGAACCACATTTTACTTTTTAATGACAACCATGTATGTCAAATTTTTAGAAATCAAATCACAGAAGTGGCAATGTTTCATTTAAACAAAAAATCAGTTTCTTTATCTACCACTTAGTGGTTTCACTATTCAACAAAAATTGAAGTTTTTCAGAAAAATACCAAAACATCACCATAAGATATATTTGATATTACGAATTCAGAAATGATGTCTATTTTACAAAATTCAAATCATATAAGTGAAATTAATTAATTTAATAATTAATTCCCACTGTCATGACAAATAGCGTGTTTTTATGAAACAATAAGTATCAAAAGATTGACACCAGTTTAAGCCCAATTTCAAAGTGAAATTGACTTCAATGACCAAAATTGGATTAAATGGTAAAAATTTATTCTAATTTCACTTCAAAACCAATTCAAAATATAATCTAATCATATAAATAAATTAGATTAATAAGTGGTTTTGAATTAAAATACAACATTTTTCACTATTCATTAAAAAATGAACTTTATCAGAAAATACCAAAATTCCACACAAAGTAAATTTTGATGTCCCAATAATAAAGAATAAGTTCTTTTGAAAGACGTAGCTTATAAAATTGTCAATATATAGATTTAAAAATGGTTTTCCATCAAAACGTAGTAAAACAATCTTTTAAAAATATTAGTGTATTCCATGCTTAAGATTGGATTTATTCTCATTTGAAGCCTCTAAAACACTATATAATTCACTAAAAGACATAGATAAAAATATCTATTATTCATTACTTACTTGGGATGTTACATCCTTCCCCCCATTAGAAAATTGCATCCCCTAAATTTATTTACATATCGAATAAGTGGGGGTATTTAGCCCTCATTGCATTTTCAGATTCCGATGTTGCCTCTTCAATCATGTGGTTTTTCCACAAAACCTTTACCTGATGAATCACTTTATTCCGTAACACTTACTCCCTGTGGTCAAGAATCTGGACCGGTTGTTCCTCATAAGATAGGTTCTCTTCTAGCTGAACTACCTCTAGACTCAAAACATGAGATGGATCTGGCATGTACTTTCTCAGCATCAAAACATGAAAAACATTATGTACCTGAGATAAACTCGGAGGTAAAGCCACCCGGTATGCAATTGATCCAACTCTCTCCAGAATTTCATATGGTCCAATGAACCTTGGACTCAGCTTTACTTTCATACCAAACCGCATCACACTTTTCCATGGTGAGACTTTGAGAAAAACATGATCACCTACCTCAAAAGATAGATCCTTCTCCTGTTGTCTGCATAACTCTTCTGCCTGCTCTGAGCTGTTCTCATGTGTTTCTGTATCAGCTGAACTTTTTCTGCCAACTCTTTTACCAATTGTGGCTCCATCATCTCTCTTTCACCCACTTCATCCCAAAAAGATGGAGTTCAACACCGCTTCCCATATAACACTTGAAATGGTTCCATCTGTATACTGGAATGAAAACTGTTATTATATGAAAATTCAACCAAAGAAAGATGTTGGTCCCAACTTCCCTGATAATTCATCGAGCAAGAACGTAGCATATCCTCCAATGTCTGAATTGTTCATTCTGACTATCTATCTAATTGAGGATGAAAAGGTGTACAAAAATTTAATTCAGTACCCAACGACTTCTGATGGCCTTTACAAAAGTCAGAAGTGAACCTGAGATCATGGTCAGATACAATGGAGAGGGGAACTCGATGTAACCTGACTCTCCTTTTAAGATACAAACGAGAAAGTTGATCTAGGGAAAAAGTATCTCGTATAGCAAGGAAATGAGCTGATTTGGTCAAGTGATCAACAATAACCCAGATTTCATTATTACCTTGATGGGTCTTCGGCAATCCCACAACGAAGTCCATGGATATATTCTCCCATTTCCACTTTGGAACTGGTAAAGGCTGAAGCATCCCTATCGGTAACTGCCTCTCTACTTTAACCTGTTGTCATGTCAAATGCTTCACAGTAAAATCAGAAATATCTCTTTTCATTCCATCCCACCAGTAATGATCCCGCAGATCTCTGTACATCTTAGTACTGCCAGGATGAACTGAAAACGGGGAACTATGAGCCTCAAATAACAACTCATTCTTCAATTTTGAATCACTAGGCACACATAATCTCTTTTAAAACATCAAAACGCAATCCTTATCAATGTTGAATTCAGGAAACTTACCTTTCTGAACCAGCTCCACCTTTTTCTGCAACTTACTGTCTTGCTTCTGTGCTGGCATGATTCTGTCTGATAGAGAAGATTTCACTGATACATGAAACAAATCAGAAGAAAACCCGGCACCAATAACTTCTATACCAATGTTCATCAGATCCTTAACCCAAGGATCATGTTCCAAACGCAACATTGCTAATGAAGCATTACTTTTTCGACTCAAAGCATCAACCACTTTATTTTCTTTTCCCGGATGGTAATGAATTGTACAATCATAATCCTTGATTAATTCTATCCATATCCTCAGTCTCATGTTCAATTCTTCCTCAGTGAATATATACTTTAAACTTTTGTGATCGGTATATATTTCACACTTTACTCCATACAAATGATACCTCAAAATTTTTAAAGAGAAAACAACAATAGCTAATTTCAAATCATTTGTAGGTTAATTTACTTCATGAGTTTTCAATTATCGTGAATCATAAGCAATTACCTGATCATTATGAATTAGGACACAACTGAGTCCTTTCAATGAAGAATCACTTTAGATAACAAACTCCCCATTCCTGGAAGGTAGTGCCAAAACTGGATCATTCACCAATCTTCTTTTCAATTCTTGAAAAAAATCATCACATTATTTTTTCCAGATAAACTTAACACCCTTCCGAGTTAGCTTAGTCATTGGACTAGATAACCATGAAAAATTTCTTACAAACCATCAGTAATAGCCTGCCAAACCAAGGAAACTACAAATCTATGTTACATTTGTGGGTCTTGGCCATTCTTCAACAAACATTGTTTTTGCAGGATCAACGGTTATCCCATCTTTAGAAACAATGTGACCATGGAAAGAAATTTATTTCAACCAAAACTCACACTTACTGAATTTCCCATACAATTTCTTTTCTTTTAAGGATTACAAAATAACCCTTAAACGTATTTCATGATCCTCTTTACTTTTAGAAAAAACCAAAATATCATCAACGAAAACCACCACAAACTTATCCAAGAACTCATAGAAAATTCTACGCATTATGTCCATGAATACATCAGGTTCATTGGTTAGCCCAAAAGGCAATACTAAAAATTCATAATGGCCATATCTTGTACGAAACGCAGTCTTCAGAACATCTGCCTCCTTTACGATCAGCTGATGGTGCACTGATCTCTGGTCAATATTTGAAAAAAACTGAGCTCCCTGAAGCTGATCAAAAAAATCATCGATATGAGGCAAAGGATATTTGTTCTTAACAGTGATGTTATTCAAGGCTCTATAATCAATGCAAAGTCTCATAGATCCATATTTCTTTTTAACAAATAAAACAGGAGAACCCCATGGTGATGTGCTAGGTCGAATGAAACCTTTCTCTAATAAATCTTGCAATTACCTCTTCAACTCTAAAAGTTCAATTTGAGCCATTCGATAAGGGGGTTTTGAAATTGGCTTAGCATCAGGAACTAAGTCAAAAGTAAATTCAACATCCCGATCTGGTATTATTCCAGGCAACTCATCAGGAAAAAAATTAGGATACTCATTTACCATTGGCACATCATTAATATGAACAGTTCCCTTGTTTTCAACAATATGTGAAAGGTAACATTCATTTCCATCTTTTACAAGTTTCTCGGCCTCTTGATAAGTTATCAACAGTAAGGGTACATTCTTGTACAAAAACTGAAAGTCTTTCTGAAAAGAAACTTCTTTATCTCTACAGTCAATCTTAGCATGGTAAATATAGATCCATTCCATACCTAAAATAACATCAAACTATACTAGAGGTAGAACAATAAGGTTTGCAAGTAGGTTCTTTCCACAAATAAGGATAGAAAGATTCTTATAAATTCTTTTTGCCTCAACCTTTCCCCCATGTGTTTTTAACACAAGTTCAGGAGTCATTTCTTGAGATGGTATTGCCATTTTAATAGAAAAGGTTTCAAAGATGAAGGAATGTGTAGACCCCGAATCAAACAACACACTGGGATAATCTGAAAAAACAAACAAAGTACCTGATACAACTTCATTTGATCGCCCGACATCTGCTGAAGTAGTTGCAAAGGATTTCACCACCCCTTTCTACGTGTAGTCTAACTGCTTCACATCAGTTGAGATCTTTGTCGGACACTCATTTTCATAGTGACCCATCTCATTGCACATAAAACATTTCACTAACTGTAAATCAAATTTGGACTAACCATCACCTTGATTTTTTTCAGTGCAATCATGAGCCTTATGTCCCATCTTACCACATCGGTAGCACTTTCCAGAATTCAGAAGACGTTCCCCAGCATGCCTTTTACCACATTTATCACAAACTGGAATCTTAGTTTTCTTACCATCAGTCTTTTTTGAAGAATTCTTTCCTTTCTCCTGCCACCTAGGTCTATTCTTCTGCTGGTTGTTATAGAACACTTGATCATCGGCAAACTCCATTTCCACCTTCTCAGCACATCGAACAAGATTTTCATAACTTTTAAACTCACGGGAATCTAATGCCCTTCAATATTTTGGTTTTAATCCTGAGTAAAAATGATTGATTTTAAAATCAAGGTCTTCGATAAAATTTTGAGCATACCTTGCCAATCGAGTGAACCTCTCTTCATAGGCGGCCACTGAGTCTTCCTCTTGCCTCAATTCCAAGAATTGTTTTTCCATCCTAAGTTGAAAAGCCATTGGAAAATACTTTCAAGAAACATACCTTTGAATTCATCCCTATCAAGAGAATCAATATCATCAGCATCCCTGATATTTTTAACCATTGACCACCACTGATCTGCCTCACCCTCCAACGGTAAATAACAGGACTAACCTTTTGATTGTCTGAACACCCCATGACATTGAAAATCATCTCCAGTGCTTTAATCCACCCTTCAGAAAAAAAAGGGTCAGATGATCCTCTTAATGATGTGGGATGTCGCCTCATGAAATGTTCCACCACTGACATGTTCCTCTGCGGTTGATCTGGCTGATCTCGTGCATGGATACCACCACCATTTATTGCATGAGTCAACTATGCCATTACTACAACAAACTATTCAGTTCCAATTCCGACCATCTCAGGATGCTAATTCGAAAGGTTATTTCCTTCTGTATTCCTTCCTAACACTGCTTCCCTGTTTCCTCTGCGGAAAACCATTCTAAACAAACATGTCTTAGATTAAGCAACCTGGTAATCTTCAAATGCTATATCATTTCAAAAAAAGCATTTTTGGATAATCATTTAATAGGATTCCAACTCCTAAAGTTATCTAAACCAACCTCTGATACCAACTATAAGGCCCCGACCTTAAGCATTACTTAATCTTGAGTTATTAAAAGACTACACCTGAGGATCTTTTCAGTTTTAGTGTTTTAGAGAATTAGATCATAAAACATGCATTACATTCCACATTTAAACAATGTGGTTACATAAAAGATAGTATTAATTTTTCCCATCAATGGAAACATATTTAAAATAAAACATGGATTCTTTCCTGACACTTCCTTGACACTATCATCATATCATGTACCTTTCCCTTGACCTGTGAAAAACATTTCAAAAACATGGGATGAGCATAAAAATCTCAGTAAGGGATATAAAAATATGTAAAGGAAACATGGGTAAATATATACATAAGAATGAAACAATACTTTACCCATAAAACATAAGCACATTAACATACCTCATGAAATCATGAATAAATCATAGAAATCATAAGACATAAAGGTAACATGAGGAATTCATAACATTCTTACATAGGGAGTAACCCTCTTGGTTACTTTTGGATTACCCATCACAGTATATTCCCTAAATCTCTTTGGAGAAACCTTAATGTTTCACTCCTTCGCGTTACCCAATGCATTGGATAGCTATATCGGGCTCACCCGACTATAGTTTATCACGAAACCACCCATCTTCATAATAATTCCCAAGAACCTCAACATAATCGTATCACATAAAAAACGCATAAAGGAAACATAACAATTCTACCTTTCAATCACAAGATATCAATACAACACATTTATATAAAAACATTATGAAAACCATTTTCAATACCAAAATAAAATAAAAGTAAAAAATGGTATTTATTTTTCTTTTAAAAAAATGTATGGCTTGTCGAGGAAGCCGAAACTTAAATAATGGTCACGGCGGTGGAGAAGTCGTTGTCACCACAAATGTACGACAAAAACATTCCCTTTTGTCGTTTAGTAAACGCTTAGTATAAAAAAGATTCCTTTTGAATAAATGTAAAATTAAAAGGGGTTTATACACCGTATAAAAGAAGGTTGTGTATAAAACAAAATATACCTCAATGAAAGGGGATAGAGATGAAGACCCATACCTCGGGTCCGACTTGACTTGGTCGTTCTTTAATCTCCTTAAAATCGGGTAACTCTCTTTGGTTTGAGCTAAAAGGATTCCTTGGGAAGACTTCTGTACAATGTGAGGCTTCAAGGAGTAAGAGAGCGAAGTGGAGAGATAAAATGGGTAGGGGTTGGCTAAGCCAAAGGCTTTGGATGTGTGGGTAAGGAGGTAGAGGTGGGAGCCTTTTATAAGAGGAGAGGAGGGGCACTCTTGGAAAGTAAAGAAATGTTACTTTATTTTAAAGTGTGTTTCGGATTCAAAAGGTCCCACATTGATATAATTTGTGGGTAATGTGATAAGGGTTCGAAATCCACCCATCCAATAGGTTTTGGACATGTGTAGGTCATAGATTTTACATTATCTTTTCGTTTTATTTAAATCCTTTATTAATGAGCTAATCAATGCATCATCATGATGTCATAAATAATTTATATTATTTAATGTCTAAAAATTATAAAAAAATATCATGATGTAGGAAATTGTTTTATCTTTCTAATTAATATTTATAGTAAAAAATCGGACTTTTATAGCCCCATTTAAAAATTGTTTCACTAAAACAACTCATGTCTGTGTAATTTTAATTTTAACATTAAATAAAAAGACATTAATGTAATTTTACTACCAAAGTGGCTCCATGGGGTCCCCAAGTTGACCCATGGATTTTCTTGGTCGCCCATGAAACATCAAATAAGGGTAGGACATGTGTCTAGGTATTTTCATTTTATTATAACATTATTTTTACCTTAAATTACACCAATTACCTTTAATTGCAATTAAAAACATAAAAGTTACTATTCACCGAATATTTATTTTAATCCCATTCAACCACATTTTACTTCTTAATGAAAACCATGTATGTCAGATTTTTTAAAATAAAATCACAGAAGTGGAAAAGTTTCATTTAAACGAAAAATAAGTTTCTTTAACTACCACTTAGTGGTTTCACTATTCATCAAAAATTGATGTTTTTCAGAAAAATACCAAAACTTCACCCTAAGCTATATTTGATATTAAGAATTCAAAAATGATGTCTATTTTAAAAAATTCAAATCATATAACTTACATTAATTAATTTAATAATTAATTCCCATTGTCATGACAAATAGCATGTTTTTATGAAATAATAAGTATCAAAAGATTGACAGCAGTTTAAGTTCAATTTCAAAGGAAAATTGAATCCAATGACCACCATTGGATTAAATGGTAAAAATATATTCTAATTTCACTTAAAACCCAATTCAAAAGATAATCAAATCATATAAATAAATTATATTAAAAAGTGTTTTTGAATTAAAATACAACATTTTTCACTATTCAATAAAAAAATGAACTTTATCGGAAAAATACCAAAATTTCACAAAAAGTAAATTTTGATGTCAAAATCATAAAGAATAAGTTTATTTTGACAAACATAGATTATAAATTTTTCAAAATATAGATTTAAAAATGTTTTTCCATCAAAATGCATTTAAAAAATCTTTTAAAAATATTAGTGTATTCCATGCTTATGATTGGATTTATTCTCATTTTAAGCCTCTTAAACACTATCTAATTCACTAATAGACATAGATAAAAATATCTGTTATTCATTACTTACATCGGATATTACACTGATAAATAAGATTCTATATACATTATAGTATAATCTTTACCAAAGTAAACTTTCTTTAAGTTTCATTTTAGGAATCATATTTCTAGAACCTATAACGTATTTTATTAGAATTAAAAGCGGTCTTGTGAATTTACTTTGATTAACTTTGTTAAATATATTGATCCTTAAAGTTAAAAATCAATGTTTTTAAATGTACAATTCACCCCCACTTCTAATTGATAATCTACATTCTTATTTCAGTCTTACATAATGGATATAAATAACACTTAAAACTTATATCACATCAATATATGGTAATTTACATTAAATGTTATAAGATTGGTTGGGGGAAATTATTGTTAATATGTATTCCTTAATCTATACAATATTTTGTTTATTAGTCATATGAAATCATGAATTAAATTGACAATTCGGTATATAATGAATTATTTGGACATGAATATATGATTGTGAACAAGTTATAGATATCCCCAATGATATATTAGTAGTCTCAAGAGAGTAATTATTTGGATATCCTAAGTTTAATGTGTTTCTAGTGTATATCTACCCATCAGTTTAAATTGTCTTGTTATTGGTCTTGAAAGTAGATGTATCTTGATGCCTAATAACATAACTCTAAATAATAAAACATTTCCGTAATTAATAATTCAGGTATTACTATCCCTGATGTTTTTTCAATGACATAATTTCTCCAAGCATTTCATTCTCAGTTTATTTTTTTAATGAAATGTGTTTTCAGATATTTACCCTTTTATATTGATTATGAATTATCGAATCATGATACATAAGTTAATTTCTTTTTTGAATCATTGGTAAGACACATACCAAACTATATTGATTATGCCCTATCAAATTTTGATATTAATGTTAATTATCAAATGACAAGGGTATTTAGATATTTACCTATCCATATTGAATATGAATTATCTTTTCATGATAATCATGTTATTGATTAAATGAAACATGTGTTTAGATATATACATTTCAGTATTTATTATTTCATATATAATCGTGGTAGTTAAATAATTTAAATGTAATATGTGTTCAGTTATTTACCATTCCATGTGGATTATACTTATTGACTCTTGGTAGAATTCACTATTAGTGAATCTTACCGAGCATCTGATGTCACCATTATTTTTTCCTTTCCCAAGAATCCAGAATGTCTTTAATAAATGTGCTACAAGAATATTCTTAAGGGAACAAAGATATTCTAAAAAAATGTTCTATTTTTTTATTTTCAAATGTAATTCAAGACTCAATTATATATCTAGTTTTACAAGAATATTAATTTATATGTACATCATAATGTAATCACTTTTATCTAGTGTTAATATAATATAATAGACATTGGATTCAGGTTTCAATGGTCATTGTTATTATAACCACTACAATTTATAATAACAAAATATAATTATATATACATTGAGTATTATTTATAGAATATTCATAATCTTATTTGATTAATGATCATAAAATTCATTCATATTAGGCATGGTTATATTTAATATTAAATTTAATTAGTTTATGTACAGAGGTTGAGGTATTAGTAATAACATAAAGCAGTGAAATAATTCAATATAAATTTTTTCACTATTTTTAAATATAAATTTGTGGAATTTATTTTTTATTAAATATTATTATACTCATCTTATAAGAATTCAATTTTATTGTAGAAGTATACTTTAATTTCTTATACTGAGATAATATCACTTGTTCGAAGAGGTAAATCACATTCTATATCCAAAACCATTCATAATATTATAAAAATAAAAGGATAATTTTGAATATAATTGAGAAAAGTATTCATAAACGTTGATATTTTTCTTTATATAAAAGATTATCAATCTCATATTATTGTGACCTAGGTAAAAATTATCTATATTTACATTATCATTATGAGGGGATATATTGATTTGTTCTATAATTAATTATATATTCTTCCTCATTATTGTAATATTGTGTTCATCATAGAACATATTCTAGGTGCACGACCAATATATAATTATGCCTCTATAATATCCAGCATTGAACATAAAGAGTTGAAAAAGGAAAAAAAAGAGAACATGTATATAGTTTTGTACTATCCAGTGCTTTATTATGATATTTATTAGTCAACAAAATCAAAAATAAGGATGCATTGATACATAAATTAAATTATTATCTTATGATTAACATGATCATGGTAAATAACATATATCATCCACAATGGATTGATGATTTTTTCAATCAACTTCTAGTTTAAAAATATATTCATAAGGTGGCCATTACTTTGTAATATATTTAAATGATGTTAAGAAATAGGATATTTTAATGATGTTCATTTCTAATTGAAAGAGTTATTAAAAGTTTATATGAATTCTTTTTCCCACACAATAAGTTTTTAGAAAGATTCATGTACTCAATGAATTTTGTCATTTGATATGACCTCAATTTATTTTTTGTGGACTTTGTTGATGAAATTTTCATATATTATAATATTTTTATAGAACATGAATATCAATTTAGAGTTATATAAATTATTTTAATAATAAATTATTTATATGAAAGTAATTATAAATATGACATCTAGATTGAGAAATTCATATTCTTAGAGAAAGTAATCAAACGAGATGGTATATTATTCAAACCATTATAATAATACTATATTTTAGTTTATATTTTCTCTTGAAAATAATAGTATATTTGGTAGTGTACATCAAACAAAACACAAAAATCAAACAAATTGATAAATATTTTTATTAAAATATGTATATTATATAATTTTATTGGGTTGGAAAGTAAGAATATGAATAACCACAATATGAAAATTATGTGAATAGGTTTTATATAATGAAAATTAATTAATAATCATGAATAAATAAGAACTCAATTTTTAGTAATGTCAATTTTTTCCTGAAATAATATTTTATTCCAAAAAATAATTTATTGAATTTTGTGAATATATATTACTATTTTTTATAGAGAAAATAATATCCCAAAACCAAAACTCCTAGATCTAGTTCTAAAAACATAATCTTTACATTGATGGCATTGATAGTGATAATGGTGACCAAAGTTTCATCATACAAAACCTACAACATCCGAAGGAAATATTGAATCACTTACCGACTAAATTAATAAATAGTTTTAGAGTATTAGATAATTAGGAGTAAGTATTACAAATAAAATACCCTTTTTTAAATGATATTTTTATAAAATAACCCCATCATTAATTATTTCAAATTTAGCCATAGTCAGTTTCCATACAAAACCCTTATAGATATAATTTATTCCACATCATCCCTAATAAATTGAGGAAAAGGAAACAAAATAGAGATGATTCCAAATTCAAACTAGGGAAAACCAATAAATTAAATATTAATTGTTATTAATCAAAATTAGATGACCATATGTGTAATAATTTGAGTGATTGAACAAAAAAAGAGATAACTTATAGTCATCAACCTGGATCAATAAACTTGATCCCTGGAATATAGGTTTATTAATGGAAAGAGTCATCATAATAAATTACTATGAGTCATGTTAAATCAATCCTTATCAGAGGAAAAATTTATAACCCATAATAATAATAACTAAAACATGTTGTTTTCTTGGAACATCATCAATATATAACTTTTATAATTTGAATAACAACAGAAAACAATTTCTAATATAATATTTAGGAGACCAAATTAACATAAAAATAAATTATACTACTATCTGGGTGCGCCAATCATATAAGATATATTGATATCACTTGGTTTAATCTCAGAACACCCATTATATATGATATTTCAACCATAACTAAAACTATCTTGGTGTATAAATTTTATAATATATAACAAGGTCCCCCCAACCCATATTATATAGGTGTTCACATGATATCTAATATTGTAAAAGTACCATTCATGAAATATGGTATATTGACCATTCATTTCCTAAAAACTCATAGAAATAACCTTTATTATTTTAATAGCATTTATAACTCATAAAAAACAAATAGGTTCCAGAATAATGACTTTGAAACATAATTAACCATTGGAAAATAATTTTTTCCATAAAAATATTTTTGAACCCATATTAACCCTTGTAAAAGAAACATGTTCCATAAATATGTCATTGAAAAGTATTTAAACCATTGAAAATAAATGGGTTCTATAAAAAAATATTTTCATCTTAATTAAACACAAGAATAGAAACTGTTTTCATAATAATTTATTGAAATATGATTGAACTATTAAAGAGAAACATGATCACAACCAATCTATTTGAAATAGTATTAATTTATTTAAATAAGTAATTATGATGTTATCATTAACAACATACATATTAGAACAAAATTATGTATAAGGTTCTTCAGCGTTTATTTATTGAAATACCCTAAAAAGATCTATAGAATCATTTTTGGGAAAAATAATCTATCCATTTTAAAAATAACTTTAAAAAACTATTAATTTAGAAACAAATTTCAAAAACCAATCCAATTTTTTTTTGGAATTGAATAAAGTAATCATCAATTAAAATTATTTTCATGATATAGAGAAAATCATCTTCTATTATAAAGGTTAAAAATCATCTTTCTGTTAAAAACATTTTGAAAAAGTGACTCACAAGTGACCTATTTATGAAAATATTAACAAAATTCCTCTAAAAACGTTTGAAAAGATGTTAAAGCATAATTTAATGTGTATTTAGAAAATAATTTACTATTAGAAAATATAATATCTAAAATAATTTCAGAAATTTTTATAAAACAGGGATATAGAAGGGAAAAATGCCCGATCAGTATGACTGACAAATTAATTTCTTTATGTTTTATTAATAAATAATAGAGGAAATAGAAATAAAATATGTTAAATAATTCATTAACAATGGATAATAAACTTCTGCAGTTAAATATCAAAGTGCATATTATTTCCTCTAAATAATCATTAAATATTAATAATCCAGAACGATAAGAGATTGTAACATCTATACTTTTCGATATAGGTGCCTATTCGATTATAAGCCCCATTGAAAAATAAGATCAAATTATTTTTTAAATATCAAAAAATAAGTATTCTTATGATATATCATTTGAATGGGAAGAATATAAACCTATAAATGAATATACATGCATATCTTAAATATATATTTCAATGAAAGTGAATTCAAGATGAATAACAATTACAAAAATAATACCACCGAATTTTGGAATTAATAGATGAATATATTATGTGTATAAAACCTAAAACAAAAAAATAAACCAAAATATAACATATGATAATCATAATTAATTACACACATGATCATAACATTATAATGTCAATGATGAATTTTCATAACCCAATGAAGAGAAATTCTCTTAAGAAATATTTTACCACTTCAAAAATTTCAAGGCAATTACCATTGAATGAATTATTTGAAATAGAAACACAATTACATTATTTATTAATAATTAATGATATTACATGTAAAATAAAATTTATATACACCACGTAATAAAAACAAGTTATGGATATGAAATTTGCCTCAATGAAATTATATATAAGGAAAAAAGGCTTACCTTGAGCCCAAACATTCATTTTATATACATAAGCTCATGTATAATAATAATAAATAAATTATTTGATTAATAAATACCATTATATAGTTTTAGTACTTTATATTTTAATAAATCATTTTATTTATTTAAATTACATATTTAAATAGTTAATCTGCTAATCCATGTCGGGTGCTTTTGGGACATTCGACTCATTATTAAAAAAATAACTTTTGGGTCTTGACTGTGGTCAAAGAGGAAATAATTTAAAAATATAAAAAATAATTTTAATGGTATATTTATTGTATTTTTAGATAATTTGTACTTTAAAAACTAATCATGGAAGATGGTTCTGAAAAATGAACTATGTTACCACTATAGAAAGAGAAGGTCATACATATGCATGCGAAGTGTTTCTATATTTTAATGATCATTATGGAAGGTAAATAAGTAATAATTTACCATTAATTAAAAATAACATTATCAAAAATTCAATATTATTTAATTAAATTATATTATATTTATCATCCATCTGTGTTGGTGATGAAAAAATAAGCTCATCGCTTCATAGAGTCGGTAGTCCATATGGGTGCACAGATGACATTTTAAATTTTCAATGTTTGAAAAAAATGATATATTATATTTTAAATATGATAAATATTTAATGATTATCATAAATATGGAATATATATAAAAATTATTTAATAAATTTATCCTTATTATTTTTCAGGTAAATATTTAGATAAAAATGAATCACATCCCTTCGTGAGATGGTAGTCTTCAACACACACAAGTGATGCTATCTTATAGCCCAAAAATAGGAATGTAAGTAGGTACATGTGATATCATGACTCCAAAAGTAAAAATATTTTAAAAAATATCATATTTATACTTTAAATCCATCATTATAACAATTGATGTGAGGTGATAATGGAAACAAAATTACATCGGTTCGTGAGGTGTTAGTCCACTATAAACACAAATGATGACTTCATCTCCCATTAAATAGAAGAGGATGTGCAATTATATTATTGATTTAAAATAATAAAATCTTGTTAATGTGATATAATATTTTATTTATATAATCATATTTAAATAATATTTTATGCAGTGGGAGGAATAAATAATATAAACATGCTCGGTTATGTACGATACGTCTTCTTTGGAAAACCATATAGGGTTATCACCGAAACCATTTTGCAGTTGTCTATATGAGATAAATAGGAAATATAGAGTTTGATGGTAATAAAATAAATATACATGGGCAGTTATTTTCTAATCCAAATTGACTTTATTATGTAAATAAGAGGGTGGAGGTGTGGCCTTTTAAAAGTTAGGTGACTGGCAGACTTGTAATTTTTTAAATAAATTGGTTTACCAAACTTTTGGTCAAGAAAAAGGCTCAAAAATAAATTTTCATTGATCTTTAGATATTATATGTTCAAAATATGACCATAAAATAAACTTTATAAATGTTTTTATGCAATTTTATCTTTATCTAATAATTTTAACTGCTATTAAACATGTTTTTTACTTAATCAGGATATTTTATTTACGGTTTTCAATATTCATTATGCTCAAAAATTATATTGAAAATATTAGGTAATATAAATTATTTGGAATTGAAATCGTTGATTAAATTTTATGAAATTAAATTCATATATTTGAAAATTTTAAATTTAAAAAATAAACTCACATACTTTATAAAAATTTGGGTTTTCAAGAAGGGTATTTATCAAAAAGTTTGATTTGATATTAAATATATAAATAATAATTATAATTATTTAATATAAATTATTATATATTGAAATATAATATATAAATTTCATTTAATATATTCCCAATTAGGGGTTTTATAATTAATTAAAATGATCAATCATTATGCACTTTATAAAAAACTATATCAGACCCATTTTAAAAACAAATATTTACTTATTATAAAATCTAATACAAAAATTATTAAAATGTAATATGTTAGATAAAATATAAGTAATGAAAACATATTCAACTTAAAATAATATTCCTAACATAATTTTAAATTTAAAGAAAATAATATATTAAAATGAAATGATGTTTTTACATAAATTTGTATTTCTTACTATTCACTAAAAAATAGATATTTTCCCAAAACAAAATTACGCAGCATCCCAACCACAGCTTCCTAGAGAAACTCCTGTGCTACAATTATATTTACATTATTAAAAGTAATAAAATCTCAAATGTTTGAAGAGTTTATTTGTCTCTCTAAAATAGATACATACATGAGTATTTTTATATAATGGAATGCACTAATTACAAAATATATGTTTTTCCTTTCAACGATAACATTATTACATCTATTATATCATTAAATATTTTTATTATTATAGCTCATGGAATCCTTCGGAAATAAAAAATATGGGTTTTCTCAAATTCTCAGTAAGTGTAAACTATAGTGGAATTAATAATGAATCAAGGATAATAGTAAATATGGAAGGGTAATTACTAAAGACAAATTACATATAATAAATAAATTGGGAAATAAGAGCATAGAAAATATGGAATTATAAATAATCGGTAATATATTCAATTCAAATAATACAATGAGGAAAAATGAACATGGAAAGGTATCATGATGAAACAAATTCCACTTATTCAATGAACTAAGAATGAAATGCATCCATAAGTATGTTCACACAAAATCTCATGGATAAATTATAATTGAATAAAAATAAATGAAATAATTAGTTTTCAAACATCATGTTTCTTAGGTACATGATATATTTACCATAATGATAATACAATTTAATCTATTCTATTTTGGCAAACTGATTCATATAATGAGACTACCGATGCATCGTGGGGATTACATTAAACTATTCACAATCGATAGTGACAGCATTAACTTGACCCCAACACATATGAATTACACTTAATGGTCCAAAACCATATAATGAATTTCCAAATCATTCCTTATATATCAAATAATCATTTTAAATAAACAATGGTCCTTATCAGATTTTTGTATTAAGTAAATGATACAGATTTATCAATATTTTCCGAGTCAAAAAATAACATTCAATGTTAAAACTTTTGGTAAAAATGATATATGGGTTAGGATATAATCATATCCATGATAAATGATATGGATATTTAGGTGGAATTCAATGATATATGATTATAGTAAATTAATTATTTTAAGGGAACTAAAATGAATCACGGTATAGATTCTCAGTAATATCCTTGGTCAAAGAAATCACAAATCATCTGAAGGAATGATAATTATGGTATCAATAGTACATATCCCTAGTTTTTAAAAAAGTAATGTCTTTTGTCATAAATGAATTGAAATACTATAAAAATATCATTTAAAACATTTTTAAAGAAAATGACCACTAAATTTTGAAAACTAGTCAAATTAATTTTTATTGAAAATAATATTGAAATTTTTTTATTTAAAAGTAAACCCTTTCAACTTACGAATGTATCCTCTACGAAATGATGGCAGGTAAATCCACATATATCATATGAGGTTAATAGAATTTTCCTTTTTTACGGAATAGAGGTTAGAAAAATTCATCGAATAAAAAGAGACATGATGACTCCTTTGAAAAATTTATAAAATACAAAAGGGGTATAAAGTTTCTTTGATAAATAATTTTTGGAAAGGTAATATATTTTAAACTGGTTTATAAAAAAAAGTTTTTTAAGAAAACCTGTTCTCTATCCAAAGAGATAAATAATGTTATGTTTATTAAAAACGATTTCAAAAACTTTTTTAACACCAAAGAGTGTAAAAATGGTACTATTACATGAAAAACATAATGAATAACTAGAGGATACTAAAATTAACTGATTTATTAAACAATAAACCAATAATTTCCTCTGATGTAAATTCATGTGTAAACAATCCAGAACAAAATAGGATTGTAAAGTAACCACTTGAATAGACCCCAACATTAATGTGAGAATAAATTAATTAAAATATTATGTATAAAAAATTTAAATTTCCATAAAAGGTTAAATTAAATAATTGATAGTAATAAGTGATTACAAATTTAATTTCATAATATTAATGAAAAATAGGAAGTACAATAACCCAATAAAAAGTAATTAGATTATGAAAGTCTCCACTACTTTGTAACTATTAACTCAAATCCCATTAGAATAAATATATCAAATTGAAACACAAAATAGAATGAATATAAAAATAATTAAAATATAATATAACAAAATGGTTATTAGATATTCCACACAAAATATGTAAGTGTTAAACATGAAATTTAACTCATATACGTATAAATTGAAATGAAAACCCATTACTTTATCCATCCATTTTATTGTGTGGTATTTAAACCTATTTATAGTGGTTTGAAATTTTTTGGAAACTTATTAAATAAGAACAATAATATTCATAATTTCATATACTAGCTTCTTAAAATATCTTATTACCCAATTTCTACAAGATTTCACTATTTTCACTATTTTAGGTGATAATTGTTGCGTTTTTCGAGAATGTTTTCACTCGTTACATGTTGTTATTCTTATCCTGGTAATAATTTAATCATCTATATAATGTAAAACATGATTTAATTATAATATATATATTGTATATAATTATTTTCAATAATCCATACTATTCAGAGATATGAAATGAAATGAATCGTTCATGGAGATATTAGGTTGTATGTACAAATGAACGCTACTTCCATTTCTTTTTAATATTAAAAAGTATTAAAATAATATGATATATATTTATATAAAAATAATATTGTGATATATATGTCATTTATGTAACATATGTTTATTAAAATCATCCTTTATAATTTTCACGTATAGTGTGAACGAATCACATTGCTTTGAGGGGGTGGAAGTCCACACTTCCACAAACAATGTTATCGTATTTCGAAAAAATAGAAAGCATAAAGGAATGGTTTATATAAAAATTAAAGATGAATAAATACTTTATAAATGGAATATATATCATATATAAGGAATATTTCTATCATAATTCCAAACCAAGAGTGGTGCTAAAGGAAAAACCAAATGTCAACGTTTTAATGAGGCTGTAGTTTTCCTTTCACATTAACGGTAAGTTAGTTATTTATTTGATAGAAGTGTGTGTAAGTGTTGGATGAAACCTTATAAAAAAATACATTTATGGTTCATACCTTTTCATTATATAATTAAATAATAAGATGTGGTTTGCGTTTGGTGAATAAAAATAATGCAAAAGTGATTTAGGAAGGATTCTCACTTTTATTCAAGTAACTCTTGTTATTTGTACCAAAGAGATTCATTGGATGAATTTATTCCCAAGGTGATGGTTATAGTTTCATGGGGTTGACATTTTTGACATAATTTGAAAGATATTTTACAATGTAAATTTTCTTGAGAGGTGAGAATAAGTAGGATGGGTGACTTCCTTTTTATAGTGGATGAGGAGTGACATTCTTATAAAATTTTTAAAAGGGAATTCTGACGACATTTTTACAATGAAAAGTTAATCCAATAATTGAATAAATAATATATAATGGAGTATAGTTTAAAATAATATCCATAACATGTATTTTAGAAAATTTCATAGGTTATTACGGCTGTTAAGATTAATGTTTAGTCCCTTGTGAAAATAATTTTTCTCTTAATCGATGTAATTAATTTTAATCACACAAACTAATTTTATTGAAAATAAGTTATTTGACCTTTATATAAAGTATAAATTATTCTGATAAAAAATATTGAATCCATTTTTTCAAATATAAATAACATAATTAAAAGAATATAATTTATCATTAATCCCACATATTGGATGACAAAGCGAGTTTTTAAGGAAATTTTTTTAAAAGAATGATATGTGTTTCTATCCAATTTTAATGAGAAATTTTTTAATGAACTAAAATGTATTAAAATATAAAAAAATGATCTATCTAAACAATTAAAATAACAAAAAACACTATTTAATATTAAAAATAATTTAGACAAAAAAGTAGTTTTGAAATAAAATTATTTATTTTACAGTATTCCTCAGAAAATGAAACTTTTCTGGAAAATACCAAAAATTCCCCTTACTAGATTTTTATTTTTCATTTTCAGATATAAAGATAATTTTGACATATAAAATTAATAAAAGCTTCAATTTTTTTTTAAAATAGGATATCCATTAAAAGGCTGGGAAAATCCTTCAGAAAAGTATTTATTTTTATGCCAAATATTGGGCTTTCTCTTATATTATGATAATAGAATTAATTGGATTAATGAAAATAATATTTTATTGAATATATATATAAATATATAATATAACTCGATAATTTTAATTAATTTAATATATTATAATATTATATATTTGTGGGATTAAAAAATAATAATAATAATATTCTCTTTATATTAAATTTGTTTCTATATTCATTTCTGATTAATTTTAACACATTAAATCATTTTAAATATTTTCAAAGAATATATATTACTAATTTATTTAAAAGGATTTATAATCATTAATCTAATGACTATTTTATATCGTATTATAAATAAAAATATTTTAATTATATATTGTTGGTCAGTAAAACATGGTCTTGCATGTAACACAAGTCATTGATGAATCTCATTACTGCAACCGGGACACACTAACTCAGTATCTAAGGAATTAAAAACTATATCATGGGTTAATAGTATTAATATATTAAATATATTATAATGTCTATGGATATTATATTCCCTTATGTGTTGGTGATACATGTCATACATACTATTGAATAAAATATTATTACTTTAGAATTTCAGGGTATTGCATTTCAACCCATATTAATTTTTTCATTATTAATTAAAAAATGAATTTAATTTCATCAAACACATTTTCCAAAGGTTTTAAAAATTAATTATATTATTTTATTCTAGGAAATAAAAAAATCAATTTTAAGAAAACATTTTCTTGAAGAATGAAAATTTTATACTAGAAATTGATTGATTATTTACTAAAATTTCATCACTAATTTATATTGAGTGGGAGATATATATTTTTATATTTGATAAATTAGTTAATATTATTCATTATTACTAATGTAAAATCTATTTATAACTATAATATCTTACATAGGTTGTTTATGTTCAGTGTTGCATGTTGAATATGCTGTCATACACAATGTCCTTTTCTAATATATATGGGTGTTAAATCCATCCTTCCATTAATTAATTGAGTCCAAAAAATTTTAACTTTATCTCAGAAATCAATGGATGGAAATATTAGGATACCATTATGGAAAAAACATATCATAAAATTAGTTAATTAAAATCCCCTTTACAACTGAGAAAAGTAATTATGAAGGTCATCTAGAATAAAAAATATAAGGATTTAAAATAATTGAATATAGGTGGGAAATGAATATTTAGATGTGGAACAAAATATTAGTGACAAAATAATTATATACAGTGATATAGATCATTTTTCAAAAGAAATAAAATAAATAAATGAAATTTAAATTCTAAAAAACCATAATACAAAGAGTTGTGAAAAAGAGTATTGATGTCATTATAAATGATGTTAATTGGACAATATTTTTTTTCAAGATCATTTTCCTTTCGGTGATGAACTCATTAACATGTAGTCTATATAAAATTAAAAAATATACATACATGATATGTTGAAATTTATTCCTTCAATAAATTTCCACCACATTCTCATCTATTTCTCCAAACGATGAGTATTCATGATGAATTTTTGATTCCCAAAGAACTAAAATGTACTTTTAAGGGTCACATTATTTTTAAATATAGAATAATGAAACTACAAATTCTTTTAAACTCCAAAAATACCAAAATGGTTATCACGTGGTGAGATAATTCTCAAAATAATTCAACCATCATATGATATACTCATCTCAAAAAATTAACGACATTACCAAAAGATAAAAAAAATAGTTTTATAAATATATAAAACTATATCATAAAAACATTAAATACTGTTAACATTAAAGTTTATTTTTATCATAAATGGTTTTCTCATACCTTTAATGTTGAAAGAAAAAATTAATGTGATATTTTTCAGAAATAACACTAATGACTTAGTCATCCAATCATTTTTCAATCCCATAACCCATTATATAAAAAAACGAGTCCCCATAATTAACATGATATCCCAAATCAAATAAACCCTAAATTTCACCATTTCCATTAAAATTATTAATAAAAATATAAATTAATTTAACTGAAAATTATACCTCACAGTAATCCTAAGGGTTATGTATACCTCAACATGATAAAATTCCTCCCAAAATGTCTCCAATAACATTACAATCCTATCAATTTGATACATAAAGGGGTGTATAGAAATTTTAACTTATGGTAAATATTAATCCTATAAACCCGTGATGGAATCATTAACTCTTAATATAGCCTTTGATGAAATCATCAGAATCCCAAATGTTATTGAAACTTAGTTATAATAAAATCAATTAGTTCCCCGAACCCACAAACCAGGATTTTGGGATTAAAATACTATCTTTACATTTATCAAATTTGATACCGATGAAGGTGGGACAATTTTCACCAAAGAAAACATTCAAATTTAAATAAAATTTTTTTATCACATATATATGCAAGAAACCTTTATTTTTATCATTTTTTGATAATCTGAAAAAATTCTAAAATAAAAATATCTATGTTTTATGTGATATTTTCCCCTAATGAATCCAACATTTCGTAGTTCAAATTATGTCATCATATTCATCGATATATCTCCCTTCTGGAAAAAATTAGGTCAATATCCATCTTCATAACATGAGGAAAAGGAAACATAATAATATTGTGCTAAAATTTTTTACAGGGTAGAAATATGAATTAACAATTTAATTTCATTAAGTAGAATATTATAACCATAATGGTTGGATGAAATTTCCAATGTGCACGATCATAACATAAGAGAAATCATACCCATACACCTGGGTGAAAAAACATATATCATGGAATAAATATTTAAAAATGAATTCATTCATTATATTCAATAAACATGATCCATTTGATATAAATATTGATAAATATAATCATTATAACCCCTAAAAAACATAATGAAAACATGGTGGTATCTTGTAATGTAATCATCAAAGAACCCTTAAAACAAGAATAGCCAAATGTTTAACATCCACAATATTTCTCCAGATAAAATAATTATTACCCAATGCATTACATAACTATCTAGTAACACCCCTCACATATTCTATCTCTGGATTACTCGGAACTATCTAGGAATACACATCCTGAAAACATTATCAGGATCACCTAACACTATCTGGGTACACCAATCATATAAGCTATAACAATTTCACCCACCACAATCTTGGTGAAACAAGGATCATCCAATGTTTCTGATTACTGTTAATGAAATAATGTAAATAGATGATTCATTTTATAATAAAATCGTAGAAAAAAAGATATTTCTTTCGAAACATGACTAAATTGGGGAAAAGAAATGGTTTTCACGAAAATATCATTGAAATATAATTACATGTAGAAAAGAAAAATGTTAAATAAAAATCACATTAAAACATGAGTAACCCATGGAAAAGAATCGAGATCAATAAAAATCTATTTGAAATATAATTATCCCATAGAAAAGAAATGGGTTCCATATAAATCACTCTGAAACAATATTAATGCATAAAAAATAAATAGGCTCTATAAAAATCAAATTAAAACGTTATTAACCTTTGGAAATTAAATGTGTTTACTATATATATTTTTGAAACAATATTAAACCATCTATTGAAATAGTGAGGATTATATCATTACAAAATATAACCATTTTATCATAAATAACATAAAGGGTTATTGATGTTGACGAATAGAAATACCCATTAAATATTCTCAAAATAATATTTGAGGAAAATATATTTTTTATTTTTAAGCATTATTTTATAAATAAAAAATATTGAAAATATAATTTTCATTGAAAACAAACCTGGAAACATTTAAATTCAACTTAATGTACAATAGTGGACATGATGGAGGGAAAATTCATTTAATTTATTTAATGGTAAAAAATTCATTTCAGTTTTTTTTAAAATGGGAGTCAAAAGTTACATATTTAGAAAAAATTAAAAAAATTACTTTTATAAATTTTTAGAATAATGGAAAACATCAAGTAAATGACCTTAGGAAATAACTTTTTTATAAATGTTAAATTTCTAAAAAATTTGAATTTTTTATAAAACATGGATATAAAAATGAATGAAACGTAATCTAAAGGATAATAACATATTTTCATCACATTAAAATGAATTTCTTGATTCTTGTACAATAAAAAATTGTGTAATTAGAAATATATATTTTAAAAACATTCACAATTATTGGAAAATAATGATATATGGTTCAAGAAAATAAGAGAATAGGATTTACACTAAAAGAATATGGAACACAAACTATATAGAATAGAATAATATTATAAGATGAACACTTTTCCACTTTGGTAACTTTTAAATCACATGACCATTGAAATAATAACTTGAAATTATACATTAAATATCATGAAAATAAGGAGTTCTGTGATATAACATGTCAAAGGGGAGTATAAAAACATTAAAAATAAATATATGTGAATATTATAAATTTATATCTTATTGAAATTGAATTTGAGATGACAAATCATTAAAAAAATCATACCATTTAATTTGAAAATTATTCAATGAGAAATTATTTATATTAAATGTTAGAGAAGATGTATTATAACCTAATAAAAAGAAATAGTTTTAATAAATTTTCTACAACTTAGTAAATCTCTATAAAATTAACCATGAATGAAACTATTCAAATAGAAACATAAAATATCTTCATGAATGAAATAATAATGTTATTACTTGTAAAACTATCATTAATTACCCCACAAAAATGTTGTTAATATGGAATATGTATTATTCAAATTAAAAGCGATATGATATAATCATACCTTGAGTCCATCGATTCCATGTATTTCTGTTAACTCATATATAATAATATTACATACATTGATTGATTTCATAATAAAATTTTATGGTCATAATACCATATAAATAATTAAATTTTTTATTTAGTTCAATTAAATATTTAAATACATAATCATTTAATTTCACATCTGGATTTTTTAGGATGTTTTGTTCATTGTTTAAAAATAGATTTTTTTTGTTAGCCATGGTTAAAGGGGTTGTAGATTAAAAATATAAATTTTAATAATCAGGAAATATTATTTATATTTATGTATAAATTATACTATTAATCCCAGTCATTGATTTTGGTTATTAAAAATGAACTACGTTATAATCATAGAGATGGTAGGTTGTATGTATGCTTGAGTTACATTTACCTTTTTCAAAGATAACTATGGAGATAAAGTAAGTAATAATTCATAAATATAAAAAAATAATATTATCATAAAAAATATATTATTACATTAATTATTCTAATATGTATCGCTTATATGTATCGGTGATGAAAAACATCACATTGATTTGTGGAGGCAAAAGTCTACACATGAACATGAGTAAGAAATATAATAATATATTATCATTTAAAAATATAGATATTTCAAGAATGAAATTATTATTTAATTTATATAAAATTTATTCATTAAATATATCCTCATTATGTTTGTTGTAAGGAATTAGTGAAAATGAATTTTATTGCTTCACGAGGAAATAGTCCACACACACGAGCAACATTATCATATACCCGACAGAATGGAAAGTAATATGTTATGTGTGATATCATAACCCCGTAAGTATAATTATGTTTCAAAAATAATATATATATAATTTTAATCCATAATTATAATATGAATTGAAATAAGATGATGTAAAATGAATGACATCAGTTAGTGAGGAGGTAGTCCAGCAAACACAGAAGTGATGATATCAAATCTCATTTAAAGAAAAATGAGTTTTATTTATGTTTTTTAAATATAAAAAAAATAAAATCTTAGTAAATGTTTGATATTTATGTTATTATTTTCAAAAAATTGTATAAGATTTTAGAAAGGTATATAAGAAATAAAATAATAAGTTTCCATTATGCATAATAATTCTTCTTCGGAAAACCTCATTATGTTATCACAAAATGAGTTAATGGGTTAGCTTTATGATCAGAAAAATGGAACTATGGTTGTTATAATGAAATTTAGTAATATATTGGGTAGTTATTGGTACAACCAAATGTATTATAAGGTGCCAATAAGAAATCAAAAGGGGAGGCCTTTTATATATGAGGCGAGGGGTAGACATTTAATTTTAGAAAAGAAAAACTTGTACTGAAATTTTTCTCATTCCATGTTGCTCCAAAATGAACTACTCATGATACTTAAGAAAGAAAATTTCAAAATATGACTATATAATTGACTTTATAAAAAATCTTGGTCTTTTTAACATTATTCTTTTTGTTTAAACCCTGATAAACATTTTTATACCTTAACCACAGTAGTTAATTTTAAATGTATTCAATCTTAATTATGGGAAAATAGTTGGAATTATTAGATAATATAAATTATCATTATTCCAAATATGGAATCCATTTTTTTAAATTTAATTAAAAAAATTGGGAAATTTGAATTTAAAATTAAACTCACAGACGCGAGAAATTGTGGGGCTTCAAGAAGTAAATTGTTAATGAAAAAGAGGATTTTATATTAACTCTATGACTAATAATAATGATTTTATAATAATAATTTAATATTTATAAATATTTAATATATTAAGTTCATATAAAAAATTTCCCTTTTTGTTTTTTATTAATTAAAATAGATATTTATTATGCACTTAAAAATTGTTTTTAGATCAAACTATTTTAAACCAAACAAAATTACTTATATTAAAATATAATATTATGAAAATTAAAATATAAATAGTTTCACTAAATATAAATATATATAAATATAGATTAATTATTTTAATTTATTTTAAATAATATTTACGTCATTTTTTTACTTTTAAATGACATAATTTTATTTTAAATAAATTGTAGTATTACAAAAATATGTATTTTTCAACATTTATTTAAAAATCAATATTTTCTAAAATCATATTAACATTTATCCCTTTTATAATTTTGATATTATGATAAAAAAATTACTTTAATTTTATAAACTACTCAATCTAGATGTTCTCAAAATTAACAAGAATAAATTTTTCATGTAAACCAATAAAACTCATTTTTGAAGAAAATATTTTTTAATGAATAAAAGTATATTATTAGAAACTAGTGGACTATTTAATATAAATTTTTTAACAATTTAGATAGATTAGTTTATATATATTATATAGAATTCAATACTAATAATTCCTTCCAATTTAACATCTTGGTTATAACATTTATGTATTAAACTGGTCATTTAAGCTCGATGTTGTGTGTCAAATACACTATCAAAAAGATTTTTATTTTCTAAAATATTGGGGTTTTATAGAATCATTGGAAAAATAATTTGAAATATGGAAAAAATATTTGGAAAAATAATTTAATAATATTTTTTGGATATATTAATTATATTTCTTTTAATAAAAATCAATTTTTTGTGTGAATAGTGAAAAATAATGATTTTTTAGAAACTCTCATTTTTTTAAATAAATTAATACAAAAGACCCATTATATTATTAATTTTAGTTTAATTTAACCAAAGATAATTTTATTCATAATTTATAAAAATCTATAGGAAATGAAATTTAATATTTTGTTTTTATATGTTCATTTTTATGAATAAAAGATAAATTTTCTTAAATTATTTTTTCATTAAATTTTTTAAATGTATATGAACATTAATTTTCAAAACATATATAAATTGAATAATTAAAAATATAATACATCTTTGAAACCAGATGGTTTAAACTTTTTAAATAGATTAATTTCATTACTAGTCATAATAAATAGTTACCATGCTTAATGTTAACCTCTATGGTAATGGGAAAAGTGGTCATTTAAGGTTAAAACTACATAATAATGACCCAAAATCAACTGAAAACATGAATATATCTCATTTTATTATATTAATTATACCATATTCATCATAAAATCTAATATCTATCATTTAATATCTATAATATATTTTAATTTCTATAAATGAAGTTATGATAAAAAATTAATCAATATTTATAATTTGAAAGCAATTTTTTTAAGTTAGGTTTTTAAAACACTAGTCATGATATTATTACTTTATATACTTACACAATACCGATACAATTCCTTTAAATAATGTATAAAAATCGTTGTAAATGATTGAAAAAAAATTAATATTCTTTAGAAGAATTTTAATAAAATGAATTTAATATTTAAATATAATTTAATAATTATGTTATTTTAGTTTCAATATTAATTCTATATCATTTTTGTGTCATTAAATTGAATGTAGATAAATTTTCTAAAAAATGGATTAAATTATATTTTATGATAATTAGTATTTTATTAAATGATTAAAAAATAAAAAATATTGAAATAGTCTTACTTTTATGGGAATTGAACTAGAAGTTCACTAATAGAACATTCATGTTACTATTTTTCACAATATAATTAAATTTATAACTGATAATTTCCAGAAAATGTTTTACTAAGATCAACAATAAAAAGAGTTAATTTTGGGGTTAAACCAAAAGATATGGTTTAAAATGGAAATAAATGACACGAACCGACCTACTGAGGTACAATATGTGATTGACCTAAACCCACCACAAATTGGCTAGGGGCTGCCGACCAGCGCGGAGTAGGCATATCCCAAAAATGGGAGATGTTATCCTAAAGAACATGTACATGAACACACATATACGATCCAACTCAATGCTAAAATGTAAAAAACTTGAACGATGCATTCATATATATAATACCCCACAATAGAATAGAAGAGAAAAATTATTGAAAGAAGAAAAAGGGGCCAAATAAAATCCCAACTAAAAGCTATGTATTCCAATCTATTCCAAAATCTAGGACTATGTCAACAAAAAGCTCCTGGTAAGAACACATCATTCGGAAAAGCGCCAGATAAGATCTTCCCACTCCCCATCCTCCCAAGACATTGTCAAAAGGGTCATTATCTACATAAGACATGACACCAATGGGAAACTACCATGAATGGCTGTGTATAAAAATACTCAGTATGACACCCTGAAAACACTAGACATGAATGCACATGTACATACATTAAAATACATGATAAAATAACCACATTAAAATAGAAACACATTGATATACTCAAGAAATATTCCACACCACTATACGGTCATAACCAACTTCCATCCAAAAGATTGTGCTTGTTGAAATTCTTATGTTTAGGGCATCCACTACACGATCCAAGTTATCATTATAGACACTCAACTAATAGTTCTAGCTCATTGGTCCTCATCCAAGTAATATCACTTGTCTAAGAATACCCGGATACATAGATAAGGGGTCATGTACACATCAACTGGGGTATATCGTAATCCCAATCAAGTTCAGCCCACTATATATAGGATCATATGAAAATTATTTCACAATCCCTACCAATAATTCCTTCTAGATGGATGATCAATTCCCTAGTCAAGGAGGTTTGGCAGATTCTGAAAATTCCAACATGGGAATAAAGGATTATGGTGGATTGTATTCTAGCCTCATCGAGAGAAACCAAAAAGACTATATGACACTCGTCCTCTAGAGGGGATCTTAATAAAGTTATATAAATGTAATTTTTCATTTTACCCATGAGTAAAGGACATATGGAACTTATTCAACAAATACTATTCAAAAATAATATATTGAATAGCTAGAATCACTCTTAATGGGAGTACACAACATGTGGAAGGGGGTACATGCCATGTATAGTGATCCCCATGACTGCCCAGGTGGAATAGCCTCACTGATCATGTAGTCTCCAAATACATATCTTTTAGAAGCTGTACAGGATGTGTAGTGGCACACAGACTCCTTCCCATGTCACTTGGACATGTTTGTGTTTGGGTGTCTATACCCATGTTTTAGTACATTTAGATAGACTTGTAGGATCAAGATAATGATGTAGATGCTCAATATACAGGGGGGGGGGGTGAATTGTACACATTAAAAAATTTCTTTAAACAAGGAATGATCTAATTTTAACAAAGTTAATCTAAGAAAATTCACAACACCTCTAACACCAATTAATGATTGGGACAATATATGAAGTTAAAAACTTCTTGTTCTATGAACATGCTTAATTCTGGAAAGTGATTCTGAAAACTGGTTCCGGAAATATGGATCTAGAAATTGAAACTTAACCAAAGTTTAGAATATGAGATTCTACCTTGAAGTGTATAGAATCTAAATGAATCAGATTATAAGTGTAAGGAAATATAAGAATGTTATACTTTCCTTACAATACAAAATAGCAGTGGAAAAAACAAGTAGTATAACTACAAGTAACAATATATATATCTTTTAACCCAAAGAGAAGGATATCCAACAAACTTGGATAAACGTCCATTGATTTATACTTTCAAGCAAGTCGGTCTTGATGAATCTAGGGTAAGCCCTCGATACGAAGATCGGTGTCTCTATCTTGCTATCCCTGCAAGCCCTCAACGTCAAGGTAGTTGAAACCTCTGTCTCCCTTAGCAAGGAAGCCCACGAACTTCAAGGTAGTCGGCACCTCTGTCTTCCTATCCCCGGAAGCCCTCGAATGTAATCACCAACATTTAGAGTCTCACGAATAAATCTACACAAGGAAAATTTTGAACAAGTAGTTTAAACGTTCTGCACGAATCTTGAGAGTTTATAAGAGCCTCTCTCTCCAGAAATCACTTCAATAGCGAGTAAGCACTAATTTCAAAGTTTAGTCATGACCTCATTCAAATGAGCTCCTATTTATAGGCTCAGTTGGAACAATTGGCTCCCTCCTCCAATGGTCATATTTTCCTTAAAATTCAGAGGGACCTGTACAAGTGTCACTAAACCAAAGATTTGTTAGAAACAGAATGGATGAAATCATTTTTTAACAAAACATGTGTAACTAAAATAACGAAATCGTTTTATAATTAAACATGTGTAACTATAAGTAAAACTAGAATTTGGAGTGTCAGTAAATTAAAATTCGGAGTCTAACCAAAATGGAATTCGGAGTCTAACCAAAATGGAATTCGGAGACTATAATAATATATTTTCGGATTCTATTTATAGGAATTCAGAACCTGAAATCTCTAGAAGTTCGGAGTCTGAATTTCTAAGGAAATTTGGAGTCTGGTTCCACCAGAGTTTAGAATATGAACTTTTAGAGTTCGAAGTCGATCTAGTAAAAGTTCAGAGTCAAACTTTATAAGAGTTTAGAGTCGAACTAGTAATAGTTCAGAGTCGAACTTCATAAGAGTTTGGAGTCGAACTAATGAATTTTCAGAGTATAACTTCATAAGAGTTCAGAGTCGAACTCATGAAAGTTCGTAGTGGAACTTCATCAGTGTTCGGAGTCAAACTCATGAAAGGTCAGAGTTGAACTTCATAGAGTTCGTAGTCGAACTCATGAAATTTCGAAGTCGAGCTTTATAAGAGTTTGGAGTCGAACTAGTAAAAGATCATATCCAGAATTCGGATCCTAAAAACAGAATGCCCCACATCATGAAATTATATGATTCCGTGGTTTTGGGTATGAATTGGATTTTTATACTTATGAAAAATATTTCTATGTATAATAAAAATCTAGGTTAGGGTAAATTTCATCAAGGAAGGAAATTTTTTTGTGGAGGTAAAATATAGACTTTCTTATGTTTAAGGTGTTTGTGATTTTCAAAAAAATAAGGAATGGAAAATTCATAAGGAAATCCTTATTTACTCAAAAATCTTACCATTTTTGGAAAGCACAAACATCACTTCTAAAAATAATATAAGGACTTTGAAAATTTTCATTAGACTTTGTAATTAAAACTTATCTCCCTTTATTCATGGATGATAGTGAATAAAACTAACTCCCCCTTAGCCATTGAAACTCTAAGGATTGTATTCTAAAATTCCAGAGTGGATTTTTCATTATCATGGGAGTGAAAAACATCATAGTGAGCAACTCCCCCTTACATTAAGGATATCTTCACGAAGAAAATTTTCTTTTTTCTTTTTTAAAAAATTTTCTTTCTCTTGTTTGTAGTGGATCTTTTTCTTTCTCCCCCTTAGGAGTAGTTCTTTTTTCCTTCTTCCCCTCTGTGATTTTCAAAAAGGAATTGAAGGGAATGGAAATGAAAATATGGTACCTGAAAAATTAGTATATGAAAAGATTCAACCAACCAAATTTTCATTAGAGTTTAAGAAATTTTACAAGGAAAAACAAATACAAAAAAAGATCGGAGTGAGCTTATTTGTCTTCCTTTTCCTTTGGGATCAACTTTTTCAGCAAAGTTTTGAGCATTTTCAAATCTATTTGGTCTTCCTCAACTTGCCTCTCTAAGGATTTTATTCTTTATTCTTGGGCTTTCAATGATTCTGCCTGAGCCTTCATGGACTCTTGAGACATCTTCACTAGATCATCTTTCTTTACCACTCCTTTCTCATGTTCAATCCAGAGATTTCTATAGATTATAAAATTTTGATTCAGTGAGTTAGCCTTATCATTTAGTTCTTCACTTGTTGACTCCGAGAACACTTCTCAAAAATCAGCTCATCATAAAGATTTTTAATCTTTTTATACTCGGTGTCAAATACATCTTTTACCTCATTCTGAAAATTATCATAGTCAGCCATGTCTTCTTCAACTTTCGTAGAACACAAAGTTATTTTGCTACCAGAAATTCTATTCACATCATAATTGATAAGAAATCATTTATGGTTGGCCTCAATATTTATACACTTATCCATCACTATAGATAAGGATTCTGATTTCTGATTCAAACTATGCTGCATCATCTGGCATCTGGAGTCTATGGTTGGAAAAATCGAAATGGTGTCCACTAATTTCTTCAGAGATTCCACCACAAAATCATGACCATGGGCTAATGACTCTGAATCAGATAATTTTCTTAGAGACTGTTCTTCTACAACTTGAACCAGTTTCCTTTTAGAAGAACCACCAACCTCCTTCTTCCTGAAAATCTCTTCTTTTGGAGTATCCATCAGGACTTGCTTCCCCTTTTCTTATTTTGGAATGGGTTGATCATATAGAGATTCTTCCTCACATTCTGATAGCTGAACAATCATATCTTCATCTGGTTTCTCCTTTTTTGCCCCTTCATCAAGAAAATTCTTCTTATAAGATTCTTCCTCAACATACAAGACATTTTCCTTCTCTTCTTCTTGATCATCATCATCCTTCCCAATTTCTTTCTCAACTTACTTTACTAGAGTGGGTAATTTTATGGATTCAGCCTTTTCTTTATACTCTTCTACTTGTTTGATCAATTCATCTAGATCATCACTTCCTTCTTCTTCTTCTTCTTCAACAACCTCTTCTACTTCATCAACTACCTTTTTAACCTAAGACTTTTCTGGAGTGACATAGTTCTTACCTGGAGTCTCTGGTAATGATGGTTGGACTTCAAAGGTTTCTGGAATGGGAATCCTCTCAGAGGCTATTTCAGTATCTCTTAACAGAGATTGTATAAGCTCAACCTCAGACAACTTTTTCTTCAAATTCTTTTCTTCAGCTTCTTTTTCTAACACATCCGCATCTTATTCCCTTAAGGCCTTAGCCTCTGCAAGCTCCTATCCAGACTATGGATCCCCTTATTTTTTCTTCTTATTTTCTTCCCTCCACTTGGCTACCACTTCATCTGTATATGTTTTCTGCTTCTTTAACCTGGGGGAGCAGACTGAGTTTCCTTAGCGTTGAGAGTTTTTTCTTTAGCATCCACTTCCTTAGCTTCCTCTTCTTCCTTTCCTTTTTAGATGGTTCTAGAGTTTGTGAATCTTTCTAAGCTACCTCAGCCTCTTCCATAGATAAAAGATATAATTCTATAGATTCACTAGAAAAACCCATCTTCATCCTCTTCAAATTATCATCACTAACCAGCATAAGCTTACAATTTCGAACTTTTGACTTGCATGCAACTTTGAAAGACTCTAAGCACCGAACTATCAGATTTGATAATATAGTAGGGTCCATAATGATTTGGGCTCTCATGTTCTCTTCTTTTATATTCATAATCTCAATTCAAACTTTCCTCGTCAAATTTATCTTTCTTAGATTTACTAGGAAATATAATACATAGACATCACTCTTCTTCAGATTATCCTTGTCACCCCTTCTTGGTACGAGAATGACTTGTACCCACAACTATAGAATCTGATTATTCAGAGTGAGATCAGAAATATTAGCAGTCTTTGTATCTTTGAGTCCAAGAAATTTCAGAGCCTTCACCTTGTTGAAACATCCTTGCTCATCTGAATGCTTATGTGAGAAAAAATCAGCTTCCCCTTCGTAGGATAAACCAACCAAGCTTTCAGCCTTGGTATATGATAATTTTTATGTCTTACCAAAAGACTTGAAGGAAAACAACTATATGCCATCTTCATCCTAGATGGAAATAGACTCGTAGAACACAACATGTAAGTCTGTATAAATTGGATCTTGTCTTTCTTTCATGTACAAGAAAACATATTCCCAGCCATTCAATCTGATATTCTTGGTTATAAGATAATAAAACTTGTAAAAATCCAGATGCACTAACCTTTCCATGAAGACTAACTACTTTGATATTGGCTTTGTAGTTGACATATCTTGAGATGTAGATTCAACAGACATTCGGAGTGGAGAGTTCTGGAAGATTTAGAATGGGCTTTAGAAAGATCAGAATAGTTTTTAAGAAGAGTTGCAGGGCTTCGAGATGCAAGAGATTGAAAAACAGATGTGGGACAACCCTTGGGGCCCCCTTTATATAGGCGATGGAGGTGACTTTTGGTCTTCCAAACACTATCTAACGGTTGGAAAAAATTTTGATCTGATCTGACGGTTGAGAACATTCCTACAAGGAAAACTTGACTCCGATCTATTGAGGTTTTAAGAAAAACATTCAGATTTAAGTTAAACTAGAATTCAAACAATTTTAAAACTAGTAGGAAAATACCAGCAAGAAAAATATGACTACAAATATTTATGTAAGGAAATCATACCTTTCAGGTTGGATAAAAATATTGTTCGTAATTGGTAATATTCATCTTGAAGAAAAAACACTCATTGCGAAATATCCTTTTTACAAAAGTTCACTATGAAAATTCTCATTACGAAAATTTTAAGTTCGAAAATCTCATGACGAAAATTCTCAGTACAAAAATATCATTACAAAAATTCTCAGTATGAAAATATCATTACAAAAATTCCCAGTACAAAATTATCATTATGAAAATTCCCAGTACAAAAATCTCATTACGAAGATTCTTAGTACGAAAATATCATTAAGAAAATTCCAAGTACGAAAATCTCATTATGAAAATTCCCAGTCTGAAATGTCCATTTTGAGAATTTACATTACGAGAATATCCATTCTAAAAAAAAAACTTGTTTCGAGAAATTTTAGTTACATAAGTGTCAAAAGAAAACTAACAACAAATTTTTTGATTAAACTAACCTGAAAATGTACTCCCCCTATGAAAAATAATTTACTACTGTAAGGAGAACTGTTCAACAAGAATTTAATGAAGAAGGATTACCTCACAGTTATCATTCTTAACTTCTGTTTAATGTATTCAAATCTATTAGAGGGTAATGATTTTGTGAAAATGTCAACAAGTTGATCTTGCGTTCCGATAAATTAAAGAATGATATCTCCTTTAAGACTGTGATCCCTAAGAAATTGATGCCTAATATCTATGTGCTTTGCACGAGAGTGATGTGCAGGTTTTTTACTAAGGGAAATGGAACATGTGTTATCACACAAAATCTCAGTCTTATTAAAACACAATCCATAGTTTTTGAGTGTGTGTTTCATCCACAAAGCTTGATTACAAAAACATCCAACTGCTACATATTCAACATCAGCAGTGGAGAGTGCTACTGACTTTTGCTTCTTGCATGATCAAGAAACTAATGAATCTCCTAAGAAATGAAAAGTTCCGGATGTACTATTTCTATCCATTCTACATCCCCCAAATTCATCATCTGAAAATCTTTTTAAACCCAAATCATTTCCCTAATTATAATATAATCTTAGATACATGGTTCCCTTTTAGTAGCTAAAAATTATTTTCACTACCTTTAAGTGAGATTCCTTAAGATTGGATTGGTATCTTGCACATAAACATACTCAAAACATTAAATCTGGATGACTAGCTATCAATTATAGTATACTTCCTATCATACATCTAAAATATGGTTGAACTACTGGTTTCCCAACTTCATCATGATCTAAAGAGTTTGAGGTACCGATGAGAGTACTTATACTCTTAGTGTTTTCATATCCATTATTTTTAGGAAGATATTTAATATAATTATGTTGAGATATATTGGTTCCTTCTTGTCTTTGAGAAATTTTAAAACCAAAGAAAAATGTTAACTCATCCATCATACTCATTTCAAAATCAAATTTCATTAGACTTGCAAAGAAGAAAGTTAAAGATTGCTGAGTTGAACCAAATATAATGTCATCAACATAAATTTGAACTATCAAAACATTTTTCATATCGTTCTTTATAAAAAGTGTTGGATCAGAATTTCCCTTAACAAAGTTATTTTGAAGAAAAAATCTTGTAAGTCTATCATACCAAGATCATGGGGCTTGTTTTAGGCCATACAAAGCCCTGGTAAGTCTAAAAACATGATCTGGGTATTTTCTGTCTTCAAAGCCAGAAGGTTGTTCAACAAAAACTTCCTCTTGAACATAACCATTAAAGAAAGAACATTTTACATCAATTTGATAAAGTTTAAAATTGAAGAATGATGCAAAGGAAAGTAAAATACGAATAGATTCAATTCTATCTATTGGAGCGTACGTTTCTTCATAGTCTATTCCCTCTTGAAGATTATAACCTTTAGTAACTAGTCTAGTTTTATTTCATACAATGACTCCGTTTTCATCACACTAGTTTCTGAAGACCCACAATACTCTAATAACATATGTTTCCTTAGGTCTTTCAATAAAGGTCCAGACTTTATTCCTTTCTAATTCATTTAGTTCATCTTGCATGGATTTAATCTAATCATCATCACCAAAAGCTTCATCAGTGCTTTTTGGATCTAATTGAGAAAGGAATGCTAGATGTTATACTTCATTTCTCAAGGAACTACTAGTATTTACAGGTTTATTTACATCACCAATGATACTATCACTTGGATTATTCTTAAGGATCACCTGGTTAGGGTTTTGTAAAACCTGTTCATCAACATAGGGTAGAAAGTCTTCTCGGGTAAATTTTTCAGAAGTATTTTCTTTAACATTTTCCTTATCAGAAGGATCTTATATCAATGCTTGATAATCAGTTTTTTAAAACACATCCAAGGACATAGTTTGGGATGTTTTAAAATCAAAAGGATCAGATTCATAAAATTTTACATGCACTGTTTCCTCAATAGTACAAGTGTTTTTATTGAAAACTTCATAATCCTTAGAATTTGTGGAGTTGCCTAAGAAAATTCCTTCATCAGATTATGGTGAAAATTTGTGAAGATTATATTTAGTATTTAGGATGAATACCTTGCATCCAAAAAACTTGAAGTAGTAAAATCTAGGTATTCTACCTTTCGATAACTAATAAAGAGTTTTATTAAGAAATGGTCTAATCAAAACTCGATTTGTAGTATAAAAAGCAGTACTTATAGCTTCAACCCAGAAATGTCTAGCTATAGAATATTCACTCAACATGGTTCTAGTTATCTCTTGAAGAATTCTATTTCTTCTTTCAACTAAACCATTTTGTTGAGGAGTTCTCGGTGCTGAAAAGTTGTGAGTAATACCTTTTCTACTACAAAAAGTTTTAAAATCAGTATTTTGCAATTCTCCTCCATGATCACTATGAATAGTTTTCAGTGTAAGGTTTTTCTCATTTTTAACTTGGGCTCTAAAACTTTTGAAATAAGAAAAAGCCTCAGACTTCTTTGCTAGAAAATAGACCCATGAAAATCTAGTGTAGTCATCAACTTGAACAAAGACATAGTATTTGCCTCCAATGCTTCCAATTTGCGTTGGGACAAAAAGATCCATGTGCATCAACTGTAATGCATCAATTGTTAAGACTTCACCAATTGATTTAAAACTAGATTTATGTTTCCTTCCATATAGACAAGGATCACAAACATTAGAAGAATCAAATCTAAGCTCCGGTAGATCCTTAACTAGTTTCTTCTTAGATAGTTTACATAAGTTCCAAAGGTTATAGTGACATAGTCTTATATGCCATAACCATGAAAGATCTTCCATTTCACTATGTCAAGGTATGTCTTGGATCCTAAGGTCTTCTAAGTTCAAACTATAATCATTCTCTTGCCTATTGGCTGAGAGAATAAATTCTTCCTTGGAATTGTGAACTAAGTAATTATCATTCCTTAAATTCACAACGTATCCTTCATCACATAATTGACTTATGCTAATGAGGTTTTTCTTAAGACCCTTAACAAAAAAACATTTGAAATCAAGGTTTTACCAAGAATAACAATATTAACTATACCAACAATTTCTCCATGAGCATTATCTCTGAAAGTTACTTTTCCTCCTTTCGTTTTGATAATCTTTTTGAAATAGATTTTGTAACCAGTCATATTCTGGGAACATCCACTATCCATGTACCATGTATTATTGTTGGTACTTCCTTTATCTTCATGAAAAGAAGAAAAGAGTTTGACTTTCAGAATCCAAAATTGATTGCATTCGAGATTTCCAGATAACAAAATTTTGGGTACCCACATCTTCTTAGAAAAGTAATATTTATGAAAACCTAGAGATTGGGTTTTGTTTAAATAGAAATTCCTTGCCCAGTGCCCACCACATTGACACTTGGTACAAAATGCGTCACTTTGTGGAACAAAGTAGTTGTTACTAAAAGTTGGTTTTGCATGGGTATAACCAAATCTAGAGTTGTTTCTTAAAGGTCGTATTTGTGAATAAATTTTATCAACATTTTTTTTACCATGGGTAAAGTTTGAAAAACACTTCTGTAAGGAATAAATATCGGACTTGAGTTTCATAACCAAGTTTTTATCTTCAAAATCATTATTTTTAGAACTATAGCTACACTCGAAAACACTTTTCTTAGAAATTCATTTTTCTAGCACTTTAGAATGTTTATCCTTTTCAAAATTCACTTCTTAAAATTTTTTTGAAATACTTATAAATTCAACATTTTTCCTATCAAGATCTTTAGAAATATGTGATATTTATTTTGTAAGAATAGTATTCCTAGATTTTTCCTTATCATGTTTTTTATTGAGTTTATAATTCATAATCTCAAGAAGTTTAGAAAACCTAGAAACATCATCATCGATAGGTGTCGAATTTTCTACATCAGAAGAGGATTCTTCATCTGAAGAGTTATAATATTTACTATTTTTAGAAATTAAAGAAACATTGGTCATTGATTCAGAATTTTGTACCTTATCCATAAATCAATGATTTTTAATAGATAGTTTTGTGCTATGTCCAATATTCTTCTGTCCTAAAGATTCATAATCAGAAGATTCAAATGAAGATTCACCACCACTGGCACTACATGTGTCATTAACATTTAGAACATTCTTAGCTTTGGAATTGTTATACTTCTTTCTATTCCATTCATAATTCCTCTATTTCAATTATTTATTTTTGATCAAAGGACAATTTAGTCTAATATGTCCACCTCTCATGCATTCATAACAAGTAACATCTCCATCTTTCCTATCATTCCTTTCCTTTTTCTTATACATGGATTGGAAATTTCTCTGGCCATCTATCTTTTTCATCCTTCGAGAAAGATTTTTTAACTCATTCTCTAAGACTTCACTCTCACAAGATTCTAATTGAATAACCAACTTCTTAGACATGGAACTTGTTACTCTCTCAGTAGTCTTAGCTTTCACAGTATTTGAAGTTGTGGTAAAAGATAGAGTACCATTCCCATTCTTCATTTTCATGTTGTCAGCATCTCTCTTCATTCTTGTTTCATGTTGAAGAAGAGTTCCAAATAGTTCATCAAAAGAAATTTTATTGACCTTCCTATTCTCATCAGTAGATATTATATTTGATTCCCACTCATTGGGAATTATATCAATAATCAAATCCACAAGAACTTCATCATCTAGACCATTCTATCCCATAGATTGTAGACTATTTACGATTGTCATAAACCTCTGTTGAAAATTGCAAATGGGTTCTATATATGGAATGTTGAAACCATGATACTCTACTCTCATCATAGCTCTTCTTGTCTCAATAGCTTTGGATGTACCAAAGTGTGTAACCTCATGTTTCTTCCATATACAGTTAGCTGTTTCATATGAAGAAATTTGACTATATATGTTCCTGATCATTTAACACAGTAGAGTATTGCATACCTTATAGTTTAATTGATAATCATGCATCTCTTGGTTTTTGAAAGCACTCACTTCCTTATCATAAATTTTATAACCTCCAGTAGGCATAACAAAGTTATCTACTCTAGTATTGATAACAAAACACTTCATACGATTTCTCTAGTATTCATAGTTATTACCATAAAAAATTGGTGGTCTTCAAGGATTAAGGTTGTCAATAGAACCAACATTTAAACCTGCCATATCTAAGGAAAAAACATTGGCACACAAACTTATTAAAAGAATAAGTCTGTAAATAAGTGAAAATATTATAGGCAAGAAAAGTTGTATCTCTATGCAAAAATGTGAATCTTAACTATGATTCTGAATTATGAGTCCGAAAGAGATGAATCCGAAAATTTCCTTCTGAAACTAATTTAGATATTACTTAAGATGTTACCAAAACCTTGTTGTTTGAGTTAACCTACTCTGATACCAATTGTAGGATCAAAATAATGATGTATATACTCAATATACAAGAGGGGGGTGAACTGTAAACTTTATAAAATTTCCTTAAACAAGGAAATATATAATTTTCACAAATTTAAACTAAGAAAATTCACAATACCTCTAACACCAATGAATGATTGGGACAAAGTATGAAGTTAAAAACTTCTAGTTCTATGAAATTGGTTAAATCTGGAAAGTGATTACGAAAACTGGTTCCGGAAATATGGATCTAGAAATTGAAACGTAACCAATGTTTACAATATGAGATTCTACCTTAAAGCATATAGAATCTAAATGAATCAGGGTAAAAGTGTAAGGAAATATAATAATTTTATACGTTCCATACAATACAAAATTGCAGCGGAAAAAACAAGTAGTACAACTACAAGTAACAAGATATAAATCTTTTAACCCAAAGAGAAGGGTATCCAACAACCGTGGATAAAGGTACATTGATTTATACTTTCATGAAAGTATGTTTTACCCACACCAGGGTAAGCCATCGATATGAATATCAGTGTCTCTATCTTTCTATCCCAGCAAGCCCTCATCTTAAAGTTAGTTGGAACCTCTATCTCCCTCACCAAGGAAGCCATCAAACTTCAAGGTAGTCGGAACCTATATCTTTCTGTCCACGGAAGCCCTCAGATGTAGTCACCAACATTCGGAGTCGCAAGAAGCAATTTTCACAAGGCAAAGTTTGAAAAAGTAGTTGAAACATTCTGCACGATGCTTGAGTTTTGATAAGAGCCTCTTTCTCTAGAAATCACTTCGACAGCAAGTAAGCACTGATGTCAAAGTTCAGTCATGAGAACATTCAAATGAGATCTATTTATAGGATTGGTTGGAATGGTTGGCTCTCGCCTCCAACAGTCATATTTTCCTTAAAAATTTGAGGGACCTGTACACGTGTCACTAAACCAACGGTTTGTTAGAAACCGAATGGACGACATCTTTTTATAACAAAACATGTGTAACTGAAAGCAGGACATCGTTTTATAAAGAAACAAGTGTAAGTATAAGTAAAACAAGACTTGTTAGTGTAGGTAAATAAAAGTTCAAGGTCTAACCAAAATGGAATTCAGAGTCTAACAAAAATGGAATTCAGAGTCTATAATAAAAAATGTTCGGATTCTGTTTTATAGGAATTCAGAACCTTAAATTTGTAGAAGTTCGGAGTCTGAATTTCTACGGAAATTTAGAGTATGGTTCCACCTGTGTTCAGAATATGAAGTTATAGAGGTCTAAGTCGATCTAGTAAAAGTTCAGAGTCGAACATCATAAGTGTTCAGAGTCGATCTCATGAAATTTCAGAGTCGGACATCATTAGAGTTTGGAGTCAAACTCATGAATGTTCGTAGCCGAACTCATGAATGTTTGGAGTCGAACTTCATAAGATTTTGGAGTCTAACTCATGAAAGTTCGGAGTCGAGCTTCATAAGTGTTCAGAGTCGAACTAGTAAAAGTTAATATCCAGTATTTGGATCCTAAAAACAGAATGCTCCACTTCTTGACATTATATGATTCTGAGGTTTTGGGTATGAATCCAATTTTTATACTTAAGAAAAATACTGCTATGTATATGAAAAATATAGGTTAGGGTAAATTTCTTCAAGGAATGAAATTTTCCTTATAGAGGTAAAATATATATTTGCTTAAGTATTTGGTGTTTGAGATTTTCAAAACAAGAAGGAATGGAAAAGTCATAAGGAAACCATTATTTACTCATCAAGACTCTCCATGTATTATAACTATGTGTTGTTACATGGATAATTGTTTGTACACACATCCATGTAATGTTTTTTGGAGGTGTATAACATTCCATATGGTCAGGTACATCAACCCATGTCCACGTATCCACTGGGGTACACACTGGGTCAATTGGGGAGATCCAAAAGTCATGTGATAGGGGTCACAAAATATGTGATCCATAATTTTGGGATGTAACCCTAGAATTGTAGTTTGGGGAGACCATATGATGTGTAATAATGAATTACAAGGTGTGTTGCTCATTATTTCTCATATTCACTCCACATTATCCCAATCCTCAATGAAAACTCCACCCCAATCGGAAAATTTATATCATGGTTTATCAAAACCATGCCAACACTAGTTTATAAGAAACTAGGCTTGAATTCACTCTAAAATTTAATGTACATTGTGTTCTTTATTTCCCACTAACAAATGGTAATGAATGAAAAACTGAGTATCAAAAACTATCTAATTCACTACTACTTCAATTGTTTCACCACTATTGTGTCATTTTAATCATAGATCAATGATTTCTGATCATTGTGTCATAAAATGGTGGTACAATGATTGATTCATTTGGATATGTCAAAACCCAGCACAAACGAAAAATTACATAAGTGAATGAAGAACATGGGGATAAAATAAAAAAGGAAAATTGATTTTAATATACTTATATCACTGTTTGTGTCACGATTGATATTTTTTCATGAGAATAATAATTAAGAATTCAATATTCCAAATGAATTTTCAAAAACTCACCACACAATTAATAGATCTCACAATTAGCGACAATCAAATGATCAATCCATTTATTGATTAATCAATGTTTTTTGTAGTAATCAAGAAACAAGAAAGGAAAAAATTATAACAGCTTGCCTACCATAATTTTTATGAATCAATGATAAAGAATGATGTGGTGTCATTGTCATTGGCGAGATCCTTTGATTTTTTTTATTCCAGCCACCAATCCCCTATTCTGTTGTCATCCACCAATATGATATAACACGAATGAGGTAAAGTCTCACCTTGTGTAAAACTCACATTATGAACTCAATGGTGCCCTTTCATTTTTAATTTGGTCCTCTATTTTGGAGTTATTTTATATTTTCATGAAAAATGATTGTGTGATCTATTTTATATATTTTATACCTTTACTCAGAGAAAATGGGCCTCTGAAGCACATATTGTCTCCACACCATGTCTCAAAAATAATCAAAATAATATACATAAAATATACATGAAAAATAAGTGAAATTAAATTCTATCCACTTTAGGTATTTACCCACTAAAGAAGAAAAACAAGGGATATACAAAGAGATGTGGTAACTAAGCATGAATTTGATCCTCCTGCTCCCATGCTCTCTATTTGAGATTCTTAGGCTACCACCAGACACACACAATGGGCATCTATCACCCATGAGGGATCCAATCTTTTTGATCATTGAACATTATTGGGTACTCTAAAATGGTATATCTGTCATAGACGTCATTCTATCCCCAAATGTAGATGTGTGAATGTTCGTGCACGTACCTCCTCAGTAGTGACACATGGATGATGTTGTGTACCTAATCCAACTATGGTTGTAGAGAAAAGTGGTATTCCACCCCGCTAATTCTACATAGTATATGAAAGGTACAAATGGATCTCATTAAAAACATTCCATCATGGATAGATATCCTCAATCCATGTCGAGGTGAGACCCTCTAGTACACATGGTGTACCTTCTTAAAATATATAGGTATTCATCATCGATTCGTATAAAGAATATGAGGGCACTATAGAGTCTTCATACAATCGTGTATGAACATCACCTTTTATATAGTAGGTAACACCAACTCTGGGAAATTGAGTGCTAACTCTCCTTGATTAGTCCAAAAACCTGTTGACCTGAAGGGTCCCTACACAAAGCCTCATATAGTGCCATACAAATAGTCAAGTTATAGATTTTTTTGTATGTAAACTCTACCAAGGCTATGTGATCCTCCCTAATATGACCAATGTGAAACATTATAGACCAAAAAACATATTCCAATTCCTGGATGGTCAGCTATGTCTAGCTTTAAATAGGTGGATAAAACACCACACACAATCAGAAATGACTTGAAAAGTATTCTTATAAACCCCTCCTTAAATGATATGTGTTGCAAGCCACAGGGTCATATATTATCATCAAGGTAACTTCATGGAATTATACTATTTGTTTTGTAGAGGAATACCAAGATCTCTACAGAACTCTTCTCTCGAATATCTTATAAGTAGCCCAACATGGTGAGTTGGTATACGATCACCCATATAGAATAATTCCCCCTGAACATAAATGGTAATACCATCATGTGAACCATTCATATCCCACCCCCTTCCACTTTGACACCTCGAGTGGTTGAGCTAAACCCATAGGAACTTTGTGCCCAACAATCATTTTCTGTCTATTACGGAATTGAGAGACAAACTCTGCAACTCCCTTCTTCATACATGAAAAAAACAACCGTCTGTGGTCCTTATACATCTTCAACACACCTAGGTGTACCACTAAAGGGGTGTCTGAAACTCATGATACACCTCCTACCCCAATGTCATATGTTCCATCAAACGCCCTCTAAAAGTAAAATGTACTCCCCACCTTTATAATATCTATCACGACCATTTCCATTAGAAATATGATTATACAATTTCTCATAGTTGGTACTTCCAAGCTGAGAATTTATAACATTTTGTAAGAGAGGTGTGGTAACAACCATATATGGATGATATGAAACACTCTCATTTTCCTCTAATGAGAACATAAATGAGGCTAACTCCTACAAAAATCATCCAACGTATAATAGAAAGTCCTCCAAATGAAAGAATATTCCATCATGATTACCATCCCATCATTATAGATTCTTTTTAAGACATAGTATAGGAGGAACTATTTCCATCAACTACATCTCATGTTAATATCCTTATGAGAGATGATATAATTGAAACTCTTGCTGTCATAGTAAATGATAAACCACTCACCCATCAGGTAGTGTTACATCATCTACAATGAAAATGTTACTAATATTATCTCAAGATCAGGGGTCACATAGTTCTAATAATGTGTTATCAACTAACGTGAACCATTGTCAATAACCACTTACCTCCCAATTAAAATAGAACCATATATGGTCCTAGATTCATCAAAGAACACTAAATACTCGACAACCATCTCTGGAAATCTCAAAATGAGGGAGTTCTTCAACCTATATCTCAAATCCTAAAATCACTTTTGTAAATTATTTGTCCACACAAAAGGCTAACCCTTCCTCTCCAAGTCTGTTAAGAGAGTATTAAATCTAAAGAAAATTGTAAAAAACATTTCATAGTACCCAGTAAACCAGTGAAATATATGTTCGTTGGGGACATTATTGGGTGGATCCCATGTATGAACCAGCTCAACCTTTTCTAAATCCACTGAAACTCCATCCTATGAGATGAATTATCCCAGAATGTGGAATTCTCAATTCCAAAACTAACTCTTCGAGAGCTTCCCAAAAATATGTTGTTGTCGAAGTGTGTCTAAGATAATCCTTCTGTATCTTTCATACTCCCCCATGGATGAAAAATATACTAGGATTTCATCGATGATGCGCACCACAAAGCGGTCTATGGAAGGATGAAATATCTAGTTCATGTGTCCCATAAACACTATTGGAGAATTCATCAAGATTAACTACAATAGAAAGTACTCATATTAACCCTAATGAAATTTCAATGCCTTCTTCAGTATATCCTCATCTCATACCCATAACTAGTGATAACATGAATTGATTTCCTACATAAAGAACCATTGGGTCCCTCTTAACTAATAAAAGAGGTCATAAATCATAGATATAGTGAAAAAAATTCATGGTCACCTAGTTCCTAAACCATTAATCCACACATAACCTCATGATCCCATATTCCTTATTGTAAATAAATACTGGGGATTCCTAGAGGGAAACAACAGGTCTCAGAAATCCCTTCTCCTATAAGTCCTCCAACTACATAATCAAATCTTGAAGATATATAAGAGCCATATGATATAATGATGTAGATATTATTTTCATCCATGGATTAAAGTTGATACATAAGTCTACCTCTCAACAGGGAGGTAAACATGGTACGTCCTCCGGAAATAATTCCCAATACTCTACCACTACATAAGGGAACTACTATCCCAAATAATTCTCTAATCAAAGAGTCATGATATACAACTTATGATTAATTGGCCACACTATTATATTTATGATCTTTTCCTTCTCTTCAATGTTATCCATTTCAAAATTAAAGGAAAACCACATCCCATTATAATAGAAACATTGCATGCTCTCTCTGAAATAGACAATATGGGAGAAAATAGATGATAGATAGTCCATACCCATATTGATGTTGAAAGGACTCATTAAATCAATGAAGAGATCTCATACAAAACTCTTCTATGAAGTAATTACATTGCACTATCAGCACCAGTGTGAAATCACCGAGTCACATCTCACCATATTATCAAACAATAAGGGTCAAGTCGAAGGCTCAACTAGATTCTCTTAGCCTCTAATTAGAGATATAAAAATGAATGAATTTATAGAACCACTGTCTATCAATACCATATATAATGTTCAAATGATATAGATCATAAATCATATCAACCATAGAGCCTTAGGGTCATAGGCCTTTATGGCCAACATCTGTCTTCATCCTTACCTACCAGCTTCCTAATCCTAGGGTGGACCACATCGGGGTGTTGGTGTTTATTGTTTAAACCTCATACAACATTCTTATTCTCTACTGGCCCTTCATCTACATCTGAAACCTTACTAACCACCCTAATTATACCACTATCTATGCCTTGTCGGTTCATCAACCATCTCATGATATGTTTTACTAAGGTTAAGAGAATCCGAAGCTAGATGTCCCCAAACATTGTGAAGGAAACACCACATATCCATCAGTTGATTTGATCCACCATGAGATCCTTGCACTATAATCCCTTCATCCTGGGATCAACAATTAAATTTCAAAACATTCATGGATCCCTATGACTACGGTTAGAAACCTACTACTGAGGTCTCAACTATCGGGTGTCCACTACTAGTTCTTAATATCATTTCCTTCTCTAATAGAAATATCTCCACCAACAAGTCCTTCTTAGGCACTCCAGCATAGCAGGAAATGAGAAGATATACCACTGAAGTCTTAATGTCCCTGTACAAGTCCTACTCAATGGTCTGGCCTATGAATGATTGGTATTACACAATATCCATGGTGTTATGTGGGAGATATATAAACATTGCTGAGTACTCTACCACGATCACGGTTCTCTATTATAGATGCAGAATCTGATGTATACATACCAATAACAATGTGTTTGGATAGAACAACTCTGTAATGATATTCTCAAATTCTTTCTAGGATGGAGTTTTCTTATCATGTGACTGAGTTACCAAGCTCCACCATTTCCCAACAGATCACTAAATAAAACTCATAGTGACAAATACCATCTTGTTGTATGTAATCCTCACTAAATAGAAGATGCTACTGACTACCTCTAAATTTTACTCATCTGCCTAGGGTCTAGATCACCTCAAAATATGGGAATTAATTGCCTCAAACAACCATACAATGTGTTCAACTAATGTGAATCCTCATCAGGGACTTATCACATTATTCACTTACCAACAAGAGGTGGTATAACTTATAAACCACCAGGAAGTTATATATTTAGTACAAGACCCTCTACCGATGCCTCGTTACATGTTATATCATCATCAAGATAGAATAGCGAAATATTGGATGACTGTCTATATGGACACCTCAAAAAATTAAAAAATATGTACCATGGTAAAATGAGTATATCTGGGGAGCTTATTAAATAATGAGATAGATACACAACCATTCCTATAATATTCATGTCCCAAAACATTTTTGTGAAACCAATGTTAATATTCACATAGTAGAAAGGATGGTGATCATAGTCGAGGTGTATGGATACACTGGCCTTCACTTCACCACTGGAATCTATGGCCTGATAGTCGAGTTTGAGTGTCTTAACACTATTTCCCAAAACCAAAATCACAAACTACTATCCTAATTTATAACTACCCCTCTTATACAAACCTATCATGACTTGACCTATCAATTTCCAACCCAAGACAACCCCAAGACCACTTTCAATATGCCCAGGGCTGGCGATCAGCGTTGAGGAGACATATCACACAAATGGGGGGAAATAGCCTAACGTACATGTACCCATGCACATATATTGAAGACCAAACAATTATGAAATGTAAAAAACATGAAACCATTCATGCATACAAAAAAGATCCCACAAAAGAGTACGACAGTAAAAGTAATAAAATCAAAAAAATGGTCAAATATAAACTCCACTTAACACTGTAAAATTATAATCTACTCTAAGAGATAAGATTAAGTTAATAGAAATATATTATTTAAAAACAGCACAATATGTCAAGCTTTAAATATGCTCCACCCAATTTATGTCCTCCCAACACATCGTCAAAATGGTCTTCGTCTGCAGAAGACCTGATACATGCATGAAACACCCATTCAAGGGGGAGTGTAATATTACATAGTAGGAAAATAAAAAAACATGAAACATGAAGTGTCAAATACTATCAGATAAATAATGTAAATTAAAATATATGTATAATAGAAATACCTATATATACTATGGAATGATACAACACCAACAAGAGGTAATAACCCACTTCCATCTACATGATTCTTCGCGATGTAGTGATTGTTCTAAGAGAATACAACAGTTCGGCTATGATATCATCAGAGAAACATGATTATTTGGCCTAGCTCAATAGGATCCTTCTAAGAAATCTTGATGGTCTAACAAGACCATGATACATATATAGGGGGTCATGCCCAAAACCATTGGGGGACTCCACAAACTGTATCTAGATCATCCTGCTTTATAGGGAATCATTTTCTAGTGATTCCACAAGCCCTACTGAGAAGTCCTTCTATAAAGCTAATCAAAACCCAAATCAAGGATGTTATGTGGATTCCAAAATCTCCGAAAAGGAAATATAGGATGATAGATGATTTCAATACATTATCATAAAGGGACACCACAAAATCAACATGAGTCTATCCCTTTAAATAGGATCAAAATACAATAATATGGAAGTAATTTAACATTGTCCCCTCATGGAAAGAATAAAAGGAATGTATTGTACCTATACTGGTTGAAAATAAGAAAATAAAGAGCCATAAGAAATCATAAATGGGTACATGATATGTCTAAGGGGGTACACGACATGTCTATTTATCCCCTTTCTTTCTCATATGAAAGACCCTCACACGGAATATAGTCTCTAAATATTCAACATATAGATGTAGTACATGGCCTATAGAGACACACAATATACTACACTTGTTACTTGGTCATGTCCGTGTCTTGGTGGCTTTTTCCATGTAGTAGTACACAATATGCCGCTGTCCATATTGTAACACCCCGAGCTTCCACAATACGCATCTCATTCAATAATGCAATAGCTTGCATTGTACGCAACATCGAGTTCTAAAACACCGCGACTAATCAATATAGCCGTTATGAATAGTAATAACCACTTTTTAAAATTATAGAAATTTTATATTTCAAAATGGACTTCATTTTTGGATTCGGAATATCGAAATTAGCCTATGTTGAATTTTTGGTATTTTTCTGAGAACTTCTAATTTTTTATGAATAGTGAAAAATACATAAAAACAACTTTTCTAATAAAAATAATTTATAGTGATAAATTATACTATTTAGTGGTTTTAAAGTATAATTAGAATATATTTTTACCATTTTATCCAATGGTGGTCATTAAAATTAATTTAACATTGAAATTGGACATAAACAATTGCCAATCTTTTGATATAAATTGTTTCTTAAAAACAGGCTATTTGTTGTGACAGTGGGAATTAATTATAAAATTAATTAATTCAAATTATATGTTTGGAATTTTTTAAAATATACATCATTTTTTAATTCAGAATATCAATTATAGATTAGGGTGAAATTTTGGCATTGTTCAGAAAAACATCAATTTCTGATGAATAGTGAAACCACTAAGTGGTAGTTAAATAACTGATTTTTCGTTTAAATGAAATATTACCACTTCTGTGATTTGATTTTAAAAAATCCAACATACATGGTTGTCATTAAGAAGTAAAATTTGGTTCAATGAGATTAAAATAATTTTTGGTGAATAGTAACTTATAAGTTCGTAATCGCGATTAGAGGTAATTAGTGTAGTTTAAGGTAAAAATAATGTTTTAATAATATGAGATGAGCTTGACACATGTCCTACCCACATTGAATGTGCCATGGACGACGAAGAAAATCCATGGGTCATCTTGGGGACCCCATGGAGCCACTTTAGTTAGAAAATGACATAAATACCTTTTATTTAATGTTAAAGAAAAAAATGACACAAACCTGAAATGTTTTACTAAAACAATTCTTACATGGGGTTATACAAGTCATATTTTTGACTATAAATAGTAATTGGAAAGATAAAAAGATTTCCTACATCATAGTATTTTTTTTATAATTTTTAGACATTAAATAAATTAAATTATTTATGACATCATTATGATGCAGCGATGACCTCATTATTTAACGATTTTAATAAAATGAAAAGATAATGTACAATCCAAAGCTTAAACTTGTCAAAATACTATTTTATGGGTATATTTCGAACCCTTATCACCTTATCCACGAATTATATAAGTGTGGGACCTTTAGAATCCGAAATTCATTGTATAATAATGTAAAATATCCTTACTTTCCAAGAGTGCCCCTCCTCTACACTTATAAAAGGCCCCCACCTCTTCCACATCATTCACACTATCAAGCCATTTGGATCGGCCAAACTCTGCCCAAATACTCTCCCAACTTCCCCCTATTACTCCTAGAAGCCTCACTTTGGGCAGAACTCTTCCCAAGGAAGCCTTTGGCTCAAATCAAAAAGAGTTACCCGATTTTGAAGTAACGTCTTCTCTAATGTTGTTTTGTTTTATTTTTCTTCTACAACCCCCTAAAATATTTTTATTCATTTCTTTTGTAACAACAAAAGTATCCTAAATAAACTAGGATGTTGTTATAATAAGGATTTGAGCTACACTTACACACACCTACATCTAATGGTTAAAGAACATACGGTTTCTGTGGATGGCGAATTTCTGCCTCACGAAACGATGATTGTTCAACCCTCATATACCACCTTAAAAAGTGGCCATTAATATGTCACTATATTTATATATGATATATAATATGTTTATGTTTTAACTATGCTTCTGTATTTCTCATTTATGGCATACTTTATGATTTCCATTATGGGTAAACGCGATAATTTTATTTTAGGAAGTGCGGACTACCGCCCCTCAAAGTGATGTGAATCGTTAATGCCATATGTGGGATTTATAAAGGATGGAGTAAATGATATTATATATGATATTATACTGGAAATATATTATACCATTATATAATTATGATTTTATTCCATTAAATACGAAATATAAATGAAAGTAGCGTTCATGCGTACGTACGACTTACCGTCTCCATGAACGGTGAATTTCATTTCTTACCTCTAAATGTTATGTAATATTATAAATGTATTTATATACTGGATATATATGATATATATGATATCTACATCATGAACATAATTCTAGATATAATGGATATATCACCACATGAACAACATGTAATTATAAGAATTTTTATTTTTGACTCAAGTACCTAAGATCAAAAAAATGACCGTTATAAACATAAATAATTACATAATGTTCATAACATGGTAATAAGGGATATAAAAGGAATAATGAACATGAAAAAGGTTCTTATATAAATAGGAATTAACTCTAGTTTATTATTCAGGAGGTTAAAGAACGGTCGAGTCAGGACAGGACGCAAGGTAAGGGAACTTCTTAACCCAACTTCCATTCTTTGGGTTAATCTCCTACTTTCAAATTATGTCATGATGTTATTATGTCCTATTTTGTATTTTTACTTTCATTATGTGTACCTATAGTGAATAACACATAATAGATCTATTTTATTTTAAAAATGATCTTTTAAGGGACTTCGTCTCAATCTCATTTCATTGAGGCATATTTGGTTTTATACACAACTTTCTTTTATACGGTGTATAAACCCCTTTGACTTTTAAGTTTATTCAAAATGAATATTTTTATACAAAGATATTTACTAAACGAAAAAAGGGAATGTTTTTCTTTCCGTACATATGTGGCGACAATGACTTATCCGCCGCCGTGACCATTAGTTTAGTTTCGGCTTCCTCTACAAGACATCATTTTTTTAAAGAAAAATTAATAAAAAGTTTTAACTTTCTTTTATTTTGTTATTGAAAATGGTTTTTAAATATTTTTTATTATATCAATGTGTTGTATTGATATATTTTGATTGAAATGTGGAAATTTTATGTTTCTTTTATGCATGTTTTATGTGATATGATTATGTTATGGTTTATGATATGTTTAAAACTATTCATATGAGGAATGCATTGGACTTAATAAGTGACAGGTGGAGCCCGCTATAGCTCCTCGATGCATCAGCAGGTCTCATGAGACAAACTAGTGTCTTGGCACGAGGCCTTGAGAAAATCTTATTTGTGGTCTTGGAACGAGGCCTTGACTACGTGGTTATGATAGTCTGGCATTATGCATTCCATCATTATGAAAGTGGTTAATGATATTTCATGTGATTATTTGACCAGTAGAATATCCATGTGAAGAAGTAAATGAAATTATCTCATTTTACATTTTCCATATTATGTTGATGTTCAAGTTTAAAAGGCTTTTGTTTTAGTTATACATTGCCTTAAATGTTTATGTTTATTTCTGAAAGCTTCCGCAATATTGTTATCCTTACTGAGCATCTGAGCTCACCCCTTTCAATGTTTTAATATTTTCCAGGATGTGAAGAAGTATTTTAGGAATGACCTGCAGGGATAGTCAGAAGAGGATACGAGTGTGGACTATGAAGACTTTGTTATTAATGTTTTTCACCTTATGTTGTAATGTAACATTTATGAATGTATCTAGTGTTTCCAAGGCTACTAAACTAATCGGTCTTTCGAGACTTGATCTTTTATGATCATTCCAATGTTACAAAGTAATGCACCGACTCTGGGTAGCTGGGGTCGGGGCGTTACAGTTGGTATCAGAGGCAGTTTAGTAATAACCTTGGAAGCTAGATTTAGATAAACTCTAATTAGAGCACATAGCCCGAAGATAGACTTTGAGGATTAGTATAGAAGAACTTCCTAGAATTTTTGTATTGTAGAGATGTTGTGAGTTTTCCGATCAATACATCCCTGTCTCGATACGAGCAGGTAGAGGCGGCTCTGGCACAGTTGTACCTAGGGGTAAAACCCGAAAACACCGCTTTGAGCTAGACTCGAATAGGAACTGGTGCACGACAACGGGCCTTGCTGCACTCTTGGTTACGACACTCCCGGCGAATATTCTTTGGATAATTCTCATTTTTTTTATAAACCACTATGAAGGGTTATGAGTATATACTTCCTCAAAGAAAAATTTTTTTATGGATTATATCCATAAATAGTTCAATTTATGTTAAGTATCTTACAAGTATGGAATTATGTATTTTGATTCATAAACTAATATAGTTTATGCCATTGTTTAGAAATGGTTCCTAGTGGAAGGAATGGAAACCGTATCAATGAACGCACTCCGTGTAGGGATTTCCCTCCTGCTCAAGATAATTATTGTGGAGCTGGAGATACAACTGGTGCTGATCAACTTATTACCATACTGGGACAACTCACTCTGGTTATGAATAATAACCTTACTCGTATGGAGCACCCTGATCCGCAACGTGGAGGATCAATGTTAGACCGCTTCATGAGGCAACAACCACCAACATTTAATGGGGGTACAAATCCATTAGTATCTGAACAATGGATAAACAACTTAGAGAAAATATTTCACGCCTTGGGGAGTAGTGAAAGGGAGAAGGTTATCATGGCAGTTTACCGCCTCACTGGAGATGCTGATCAATGGTGGTCTTTGATTCAAAATAAAAGGAAGATGAAGAAGTATCATGTATGGAATGGAGAGAGTTCAAAGAACATTTCTTAGAAAAATACTTTCCACATGACCATCGAGCAGATATGGAAAGGCAATTTCTGAGTATGAGACAAAAGGAGGATGAGAATGTCGCAAAGTATGAGGCCAACTTTACAAGGTTGGTGAGGTATGCTGCATATTATATACGTAACCCAAGAGGTAAGATTGATTATTTCTTTGATGGGTTAAAACCATTTTTCCGTAGACCATTAGTATCACAATCTTTCTCAACATACAAAGATATTGTCTCATGTACTATCAAGAAAGAAAAGGAATTCTCTAAGTCTTATGACAACAAAGTAAAGCAAGAGAAGAAGAGAACGGTGGAACAAGAGACAGATAAAGGGAAAAAGGGAAAGAAGGATTTTCCATTATGTGATAATTGTGGGAAGAATCACCCTGGTACTTTCCTAAAAGGAATGGGAGTTTGTTATAAATGTGGAGAAAAAGGTCACCAGGCAAGTGATTGCAAGGGAAAGAAAAAGGCTATCAATGTTGAATGCTACAATTGTAGGGAAATGGGGCATTATGCAAATGAATTTCCTAAGCATCAGGGAAACTTACCTCAGAAAAGGCCAAAGGATCAAGGACAATCTTATGCTGTTACTACAGTTGAAGCAGAATAATTAATGTATTGGTGCTTTTGGACTCATGGATTATATTATGGTTATTAGAATAATGTGATATATATATAAGGATTATACTGCAATACTTGTTGTTTCAGTAAGGTTTTAATATGATGAAGGTAATCATATTTTTAGTATGTGACAATAAAAGAAACTTTACTTTGTTTGGGGAATCTGATAAATTGATTTTGGAATTAAGAGACATTTTAGAGAAAGTCTGGACAGAGGTATTTTTGGATAACTATAAAGGTTCGAGTGGATTAAGTTGATCTTTGGATAGTACTGTTTAAGGTTAAAAAATTTATGAAGATTATTTTTAGAATATAATACTACTATGGTTTTAGGAAAAGAACAACCTACAGGGTGGGGCATAACCCATCACGTCGGACAAAGCTGCAGGAATCGAACCCATAACCATAGTGCGATAGGCCTTTATTTCCTACCACTAGCCTACAAGAAGTCCCTGGTTATTACAAAATAATTTTACTAATCTAAATAGTATGTGTTAACATTTGGAACCTTATACAATTAGGATAAGTATAATATTTTTGAGTTCTATTATCTTTTTGAGTGAAAGATGAGTTGAAGGTTGAAACTCTAATTGTCAAGCATAAATATATATATACCTATCTCTTATTCAATGAATAAATTAATTCTTAAACATTAGTAAAGGGATATTAAAACAAAAAAATGTGTTATCCTAATACCTTATGTCTTGTTGAACTGATGATATTTTAAATCAACATAGATTGAAGGCTTTGAGGCCCTCAATTTGATAGTTGATTGTGATTGATGACCTCAATCACTCCCAAATAATATTTACGTTTTTCCTCCAATTATATGGCTCTAATTTCCACCAATGTTCTCCTAATCGAGATCATAATTGTGTGGTGACTTTTTCATTTCCCTTTCTCTCTTATTAAGGCTAAATTTTATTAATCTTATTTCCGATGTGGGTTTTCCACAAGGGTATTTTCTATTTTCAACCTTTTATTTTCCAAGAAAAATATCAAATTGCGAGGACGCAATATATTGAAGGAGGGGAGAATGTAACACCCTGATCTTCCACAATACGCTTCTCATTCAATAATACAATAGCTTGCATTGTACGGAACTTCGAGTTCTAAAACACCGCGACTAATCAAAGTAGCAGTTATGAATAGTAATAACCACTTTTTAAAATTATACCAATTTTATATTTCAAAATAGACTTCATTTTTGGATTCGGAATATCGAAATTAGCCTATGTTGAATTTTTGGTATTTTTCCGAGAACTTCTAATTTTTTATGAATAGTGAAAAATACATAAAACAACTTTTTTAATCAAAATAATTTATAGTGATAAATTATACTATTTAGTGGTTTTAAAGTGTAATTACAATATATTTTTACCATTTTATCCGATGGTGGTCATTAGAATTAATTTAACATTGAAATTGGACATAAACAATTGCCAATCTTTTGATATAAATTGTTTCTTAAAAACACGCTATTTGTTGTGACAGCGGGAATTAATTATAAAATTAATTAATGAAACTAATATGTTTGGAATTTTGTAAAATAGACATCATTTTTGAATTCGGAATATCAATTATATCTTAGGGTGAAATTTTGGCATTGTTCTGAAAAACTTCAATTTTTGATGAATAGTGAAACCACTAAGTGGTAGTTAAATAACTGATTTTTCTTTTAAATGAAATATTACCACTTCTGTGATTTGATTTTCAAAAATCCGACATACATGGTTATCATTAAGAAGTAAAATGTTGTTCAATGAGATTAAAATAATTTTTTGTGAATAGTAACTTTTAAGTTCTTAATCGCGATTAGAGGTAATTAGTGTAGTTTAAGGTAAAAATAATGTTTTAATAATATGAGATGAGTTTGAAAAATGTCCTACCCTCATTGGATGTGTCATGGCCGACCACATAAATCCATGGGTCAACTTGGGGACCCCATGGAGCCACTTTAGTTAGAAAATGACATAAATACCTTTTATTTAATGTTAAAGAAAAAAATGACACAAAAATGAAATGTTTTACTAAAACAATTTTTACATGGGGTTATACAGGTCATCGTTTTTACTATAAAAAGTCATTGGAAAGCTAAAGATATTTCCTACATCATAGTATTTTTTTATAATTTGTAGACATTAAATAAATTAAATTATTTATGACATCATTATGATGCAGCGATGACCTCATTATTTAACGATTTTAAAAAAATGAAAAGATAATGAACAATCCAAGGCTTACAGTTGTCCAAAGACTATTGGATGGGTTTATTTAGAACCCTTTTCACCTTATCCATGAATTATATAAGTGTGGGACCTTTATAATCCGAAAAGAATTTTATAATAATGTAAAATTTCCTTACTTTCCAAGAGTGCCCCTCCTCTCCACTTATAAAAGGCCCCCACCTCTACCACCTCATTCACACTTTCAAGCCATTTGGCTCATCCATCCTCTGCCCAAATACTCTTCCAACTTCCCCCTCTTACTCCAAGATGCCTCACTTTGGGCAGAAATCTTCCCAAGGAAGCCTTTGGCTCAAATCAAAAAGAGTTACCCGATTTTGAGGTAACGTCTTCTCTAATGTTGTTTTGTTTTATTTTTCATCTCCAACCCCATAAACTATTTTTATTAATTTGTTTTTTAACCACACCAGTATCCTCAATATACTATGATGTTGTTATAATAAGTATTCGAGCTACACATACACTCACCTACATCTAATGGTTAGAGAATATACGGTTTCTGTGGATGGCGAATTTCTGCCTCACGAAACGATGATTGTTCAACACTCATATAACACCTTCAAAGGTGGCCATTAAGATGTCACTATATTTATATATGATATATAGTATGTTTAGGTTTTACTTATGCTTCTGTATTTCTCATTTATGGCATACTTTATCATTTCCATTATGGGTAAACGCGATAATTTCATTTTAGGAAGTGCGGACTACCACCCCCTCAAAGTGATGTGAATCGTTAATGCCATATGTGGGATGTATAAAGGATAGAGTAAATGATATTATATATGATATTATACTGGAACTATATTATACTTTATATAATTATGATTTCATTCCATTAAATACGAAATAGAAATGAAAGTAGCGTTCATGCATACGTACGGCTTACCGTCTCCATGAACGGTGAATTTCATTTCTTACCTCTAAATGTTATGTAATATTATAAATGTATGTATATAATGTATATATATGATATATATGATATCTACATCATTAACATAATTTTGTATATAATGGATATATCACCACATGAACAAATTGTAATTATTAGAATTTTTTTTGACTCAAGTACCTAAAATCGACAAAATGACCGTTATAAACTTAAATAATTACATAATGTTTATAACATGGTAATAAGGGATATAAAAGTAATAATGAACATGAAAAAGGTTCTTAAGTAAATAGGAATTAACTCTAGTTTATTATTCAGGAGGTTAAAGAACGGTCAAGTCAGGACATGATGCAAGGTAAGGGAACTTCTTAACCCAACTTCCATTATTTGGGTTAATCTCCTACTTTCAAATTATGTCATGATGTTATTATGTAATATTTTGTAATTTTACTTTCTTTATGTGTACCTATAGTTAATAACACATAATAGATCTATTTTATTTTAAAAATGATCTTTTAAGGGACTTCATCTCAATCTCCTTTCATTGAGGAATATTTGGTTTTATACACAACTTTCTTTTATACGGTGTATAAACCCCTTTGACATTTTAGTTTATTCAAAAGGAATGTTTTTATACGAAGCGTTTTACAAAACAAAAAAAAGGGAATGTTTTTCACTCCGTACATATGCGGTGACAACAACTTCTCTGCCATCGTGACCATTATTTGAGTTTCGGCTTCCTCTACAAGCCATCTTTTTTTTAATGAAAAATATATACAAAGTTTTAACTTTCTTTTATTTTGGTATTGAAAATGGTTTTTAAAGAGTTTTTATTATATCAATGTGTTGTATTGATATCTTGTGATTGAAATGTGGAAATGTTATGTTTCCTTTATGCATGTTTTATGTGATACGATTATTTTATGGTTTATGATATGTTTAAAATTATTTATATGAGGAATGAATTGGACTTAATAAGTGATGGGTGGAGCCCACTATAGCTCCTCGATGCATCGGAAGGTCTCATGAGACAAACTAGTGTCTTGGCACTAGGCCTTGACAAAATCTTATTTCTGGTCTTGGCACGAGGCCTTGACTACGTGGTTATGATAGTCTGGCATTATGCATTCCATCATTATGAAAGAGGTTAATGATATTTCATGTGATTATTCGACCAGTAGAATATCCATGTGAAGAAGTAAATGAAATTATCTCATTTTACTTTTTCCATATTATGTTGATGTTCATCATTAAAAGGCTTTTGTTTTAGTTATACATTGACTTAAATGTTTATGTTTATTTATGAAAGCTTCCGCAATATTGTTATCCTTAATGAGCATATGAGCTCAACCCTTTCAATGTTTTAATATTTTCCAGGATGTGAAGAAGTATTTTAGGGATGACCTGCAGGGATAGTCAGAAGAGGATATGAGTGTGGACTATAAAGACTTTGTTATTGTAGTTTTTCACCTTATGTTGTAATGTAACATTTATGAATGTATATAGTTATTCCAAGGCTACTAAACTAATCGGTCTTTCGAGACTTGATCTTTTGTGATCATGCCAATGTTACGAAGTAATGCACCGACTCTAGGTAGCTGGGGTCGGGGCGTTACACATATAATCTTCCCCTATGCCATTACATGGGTAAGCACGTGTACTCCCATCCAATATTTGTCCATGTGGGAGTACATGGTGTTCCATTTGGATGTTTACTTGAACCTATGTCCATATACCCACTGGGGTAAATATAGAGTGATCCATGGAGAGATACACACCGTTTTAAAGTGGTCACACACCATGTAATACTTAATTTCGGCCTGAAACCTAGTGCACGATGCGAGGGTTCCCACAAGGCATGTAATGACAGATTATATGTTGTGTTGATTTTGATATTCCAAATTTACTCCATGTTTTCCCATTCCTCACTAGATGATCCACTCATTCCAAAGACTATATATCATGTATCCTTTAGACCATTCCAACAAGGATCCATGGAGAATTGTGTTTGAATCTTCTTGAAAAATTGATCTACACAAAAATCTTCATTGTGTGTCGAAGAACATTTAAGAACACACAATTGGGTATCCAAAACCATATTATTATCTACATATTCCATCAATATTCCATGTTAGGTTTTGATGATCCTAGATCTATGATATCATATCATTGTTCCAAGAAACGGGTGTGCAATGATCAATTTATTTGGATATATCAAATCCGAGTCCAAATAAAGAATGTAAGAGGTGAACGAAAATCTAAGACAGAAAATCATGAGAAAAAATTATAGGAACTAACTTAAATCGATGTTTTAATCGAACTGGACTCATTTTCAAGATAATAAAAATGAATAAATAAAAAATTCAATGTATTTCTTCCAAATTAACCCTACAATAATCCCATCCCATAATTATAGATGATCATGGATAAATCAGTTGTTCGATTGATCTATGTTCATCATAGGAATCAATAACGGGGAAGTGAAATGATTCAAACAACTAACCTACATCAATTTTGATCAATAAATGATGAATAACAATGTATTTTCACAGTCATTGGTAGGATTATTCAATAACATTCTATTCTGGCCATCGATTTTTGATTCAATCAGTGTGTACTAACGGGGTGTCATTACGCGCTCTTCAAAGTCTCTACAATTATATTCAAGGTTATGCAAAATAAATCAATAATGTTTTATATATGATCATATTTAGTGTTCGTAAATTAGGCCCCTACATAATAACAATAACAAAAATAAATTTAAAAGAAAATTTAACAAATTATTCATTTTACGCTCATGTTAAATTTTCCACAAATGACCAGTGCTGAGTTCGATTAAGTGATTTGTAGGGTAAACCACACATTTTGAATAGACCAGACCCCTCAAATTATTGTTATGGGATTTGGTTTGAGAGTTATTTCACATTTTTTGTAAACCTAAACGTGTGTTCTATTTAATTTAAATAATATATTTATACATTTATTCCATTCACCTCTGGACTCAGATTCCCATGTCGTCTCATCTCTAAGATTAAAAATTAAACCATATAATATCTAAAAATAATACACAGAAAATATGAGACATTACAACATAAATGTCATAATTTTATTGGAAATGTTATTTAGACTTTATCATGTCATTAAATTTGTATTATATCCATCTTGTTCCACCTTAAATGATTATGAAATATATTATATGTATGTCTTTTATATAAGTCTAAGTGTGTACACTCACTGACATATAAAGGATAATCAGTTATCCTCTCTTATCCACAACACTTAAACCACATAGATCAACCTTAACTTATTAAAATCACTTAAAAACTGACTAATGATAAAGGATCTTATATCATAAAAATCCTAACCAATAAGGCTTAAGTTATATTTCAGGTGAAGTTTTCTAATGATTATATATTACTATTAACCGAGTTACATCATTTTGTTTCATTTTCGAACTCATTCAAATGTTCTAAAAAATGATAAAATAAAAACAATAAATATCTAAATTACAATTAAATGTTATTATACTAGATTAATAACCCTTATTGACCTATTTCATATTCTATGGAAAATGAAACCATCACTCATGCGTAGGTAGATATATTGTCTCCACCCAAGGGGTGCGACTTTTTTACCACTATTTTTCATCGATTTCAATAGATGTGTAATTAATGAATATATGTTATAATTAGAAAAAAAAATTATTTTCATCATAAAATATATCACTTAAATTCTTGTCAATCCTTTCATTGGAAAATGATAACTTCAGTTGTGCATGTATGTAGACCACTACCAACACAAAAAAATGTGATTAATTTCAATTTTACAACCATTTATGGATGATTAAAAAGTTTTAAATAATTAATAAATTTATATTATTTAAATTATTAAAATTATAGTTATAATAGTACCATTGTACAACTCCATTAACCATAGACAATATTCTAATGAAGGTTTTTGAGAAATTGACCAAATAACCTTAATTGGTTGATGTAAAAAACAACTATTCGATGAAAAAATTAAAACTGATTAAAAAAATATCAAATAGAATATATTTGGAAAATGTTATGATATCTCTATTTAATATATTTAAATTCATTATAAATGAGGATTTAAGTCATATGACAAAAAAAAGACCTAGGGTAAGTGATTTAATTAACAAAATCATTTAATTTTTATATTATTTACATATAAACATAAATTTGGGAAATTATGTGATTATACAATTTTAAGACCCATATAATTTAATCAACTATAATTATGTGTTGGTTTTATATGTTAACATTCCATTTCATCTATTTTTTTATAATTAATCATCATGTTATTTATAATTAATGTACATTAATTAAATAAAATTCATATTATAATATTTTCCTTCCAAACTGTTTTTCTTCTATGCTGTGGTTATTTTATTAATTTTCAATGATATTTTTCTTTAAACATCATAGATTATTTGAATTAATTTTCAACAATATATAACATTATATATAGTGTTTTTAAATTAATCATCATTTTATTTTTCAAGATGAGTTTTTTTATGTAATTTTTTACCAAAATTTTAATGGAATGATTATTTTAATATTTTCAGAGAAAATAGAATTTCCATCCATCATGAAAAATATTATCTTTTATAATTCAGTTAAAAGTTTATATATTTATTTTCTATTAAAACATTTGCCTACTTATAATTGAACTTTTACTTAAGATTTCATCCGAATAATAAGGTATTTTATTATAAGTATAGTGAAATGACTTTCAAAAAGTGATTTATAACATTTTTTACACACAGTTTCAAGGGTGATATTTTTTATTCATCAATTATGTTTTCTTTTCTAAATTTTTTTAATTCTATTGTTATTTTATAATGAATTAGTGGTCTTATATATTCCTTTCCAAAAAATTTATTATACCTCATTTATTGATCATTTACATTCTTGGGATCAATTCCTTATTAAATCTTCATTATTCATTAGATAATATTTTTCTCCCCCATATAGATTTTTTTTAAATCATGGATGAAATTTGTTATAATTTTTATTAAATAGATCATATGTCTAACCGATAAAACTCTCACGTATGGTATAATTTGATGTAATTTTGTTAATAATACTATCTTATTTACAATGGTAGTATTTATTTTATGTAATCTTGATTCAATAAATAAAATTGTTGATTTAAAAGGAATATTGTTTATAAATTTTATTTATCATTAAGTAAATGAAGATTTTAATAGATGGTAAAGTGATGGGTGGATCCCCATAATATATAAACCCCCCAAGTAAATGATTGGTTTAAGAAAACAAAACAAGTTGTAAAGATGTATGGGATGATGATATTTGACTATGTCATAGTAGTTGGTGATTTTGTGTATTCCTTACCAATTTATGCATGATGTCTTGGTTAAGAGGCCTAAACAATATGAAAATATTAATCATTGGGAGGCCTTGATGGAATTATTCAACACAAAATGGATGAGACTATAATTTAATGTTCATGAATGTAAATTTATATATTTTATTTAATGATTTTTTTAATATCCTTTTGATTGAAATATTGACTTTATCCCTAGATGTTAATTGAACTATTATTGTTGATTATATGATATTATTTATTATTACACACTCCTCTTCATTGATTTTACATTATTTATTAATTATGGACTCTATTTTACATAAAACCTATTGATAATATGATCACAACCATAATTTATATTCCATTACAAGAGATATGAAGAAGAAATCATTGGATAATTATCAAGGATTCAAGAAAAACGTTAAAAAATGTTTTTAATTTCAAATACTATATTAGTTTCATGTATTTATATAGTGTTTTCAATAATGGTAAACTGATTGATCTTGGATAGGATAATACCATTAATCATTTACCAATTTAATATGTGAGCATGGACTATGTGTTTTTGGATTCTAGAGTGTTATATATGGTGTCAACGCAGGTTTAATAGAACCCTTGGAATGTCAATTTTAGAAGAACATATCTAAAATATACATAATGATATCCCCTTAGAGTATCAAAGAAATTTAAAGGGATTTTAATCAATGGCTCAATGTTACTGATGAATTTGGGATAACCATGTGTGTGCCTTTTTTTGGGATATCTCCTTGAGTAATGATGAAAATAAAAAAACAATTTTCAATGTATGGATTAAATTAATATGAACATCAACACAATGGTTTTTGGGGATGAGTAGATCATTAAAATAGTATGGTAACTGGCTTGGATTATGATTGACATAATTTCATGCATGGTGAAACCAAATAAGAGAGAATCCTTTTAGAAAGATGTTTGTTTTATGCCAATAAAATTATCTAATGTTATTAAAATAATTGAACACGAAGTAATTTAATAATAAGGATTGAAAATTTATTTACCAAAGGTTTTACCCTTAACATATGGAAGGTAAAAAAATACCATGTGTTTCCACACACTATAGAACCCAATAAATTTCCACACCACATCCTAGAGGCCTTTTTTATTAGGTATCCCACATATGAAGCCATTACATATTAACATAATGATGTTCTATAAAGAAGAGTTAAAAATTTTATCCACCTGTTTTTCATTATTGATTCTTCCACCTAAATATAACATTTTTTAATTAAACTAATATAATAAAAAAACATTATCCCACATAAAAATTATTAATTATGTTAATGGGTTAATCTATATATATCTCAACTTCCATCAAATGGGAAATAAAACTGTTGATTGTGTGTACGGAAGGCAACCACCTCACGAACTGATGTTATTAGTCTTCCAATACTACCACTTAGGAAAAGATATAACAATTGATCTAAGGTTTATATATTATATTTATGATACTACTAAAGCATTTTAGTTTTAATAAAACATCTAATTTCTTTCCTCCAAACCTATTAGAAAATAATAATGTCACTTGTGTGTATAGTGGAAAACATCCTATCGAACCAATGTAATGTTATTTTCATTTATATTTTACATTTATTATAATAAAGATAAAGTTAATGGAAACAGATTATATTTATAAAGTTATTATTATTCTATAACTATGTTATCAAATTTACAATATTTCATTCCATTATGTGGGGAAAAAAATAACACTACTCATGTGTACGGTGGACTACCACCTTATGAAGTGATGTGACTATTTTCTCACTAATGTTTTGAGTTAATGGTAATACTGGAATATTTAATAAAGATATGTTTCATTTATGACATAAAAATTATTCTTTAATTTTAAAATAATATTTTCTTTTCTTTCATTACATAAAATGATAAAATGGAAACAAAAATCATGCATACGCATGGTGTGTCATATCCATGAACGTTGTCATTCATTTTATATCACTAATTTTAATGGATTTATATAAATATTTATATAATAAATATATATTATATTTATATTATGATTAAAATCTTATAACTTATGGAATCATGGTCACAATTAATTGGGAAAATATACCAAACCCAAAAATTTAAAAAAAAGTAAGTCGTTATTTTCCGAAATGTGATTTCAACATGGAATTGTTAATAAACATGTAATAAAAGGTCATTAGTGAACACCCTACAATGATACATCATTAAATGAATAAAAGTTTATGACTAATGTCAATAAGTTGTACCTTCTAATTTTGGTGGCTGCCTGTTTAGAACTCTACAGTTAAGTATTATTGATTGGCACTAGTGATCAGGATTCATGAACTTTTTGGATGTTTACCTTGGTGTGTGTGAGTGAGGATGAAATACAGAAGAAATAACATGTGTTGGACTCTGGGGAAAATCATTATTCAGATAACCCATTCGGGAATGTGGGTGGGCCATACGGAGGGAACCACATGAATACAGAGAAAATGGTGGTACTTGGAAGGCCAAGATGAAAAAACTATTTTAAGGCATGGTGTATGTGCTTTCAGTGGGGACTAGTTATTACATTTGTTAATAGAGAAGAACCCCAACCTTATCTGTGGTGACACTTCCTGGGATGAGATTTGGGGTCCAAAATGAGGATTTTGTCCCCTAATGGTGGGGGGTGTAAATGTAACAACCCATAATAATAAAGGGTTAAATAACTAAGATGATATGACTCATCTCAATTAGGGGAACCATTATTTTCTGAAGCCTACCAGATTAGAATTCCATAGTTATGTGTGCTAGGCTTGGAGTAGGGATCACGATGAGTGGCCTTCTAAGATGTTTTCTAGGCTATGTCTGAGTGAGTTAAAACACTCTTTAAAGAACATGTGTTAGCCCATGGGGAAAATAATTAGTCATATGATCCATTTGGGGATGTGGGTGGGCCCAAGGGATGGGACCATGTGTTTGTAGAGAAAATCAGTGTACCCAAAAGGTCGAGAACTGACGAACATGTCAAAGAGGGGGGTCTGTGTTGTTTATAGGAACCAATTTTTATAATAATCGATGATATATAGGATGATAAATAAGGGGGTTTTTCTTTAATATATCAAAAATAAATAAATATTTATTATATTGGAGGTTTAAATGTGTATAATGGAAATCAATACATTTGGTATGAGATTTTGCCTCAATATTCCTTCATTTAGACTAATATTGTGTTATGCACCTATATTATATTATGAGGTATATATACTACCCATTTGGCCTTGTATATCATGAAACTCCATATATAATTCATATTTAATGTTTAGTTTTTTATTATTTAGGGGATATTAAGTTTCACAATTTACCAAAGTGGTAATGTTTTGATATTACAATGTTATTGATTGACATGATTATTTATGGATATTATTTTCAAAATGAAATATAAGTATATTTCAATCAAGAAAATCATTAATTTTCTTCTCATCTAGTTATTTTTTGATAATACATGTTTCCATTAATTTGTATCTCTTTATAAACACTATATTTGAAAAGAATTTGGATTAATGTAAACCAACATTATTTCTCTATTCGGTTCAAAACCATTTTTTCTCATATGTCCAGGTTATGTAAAATTTATTTAATGGATTTTTTCATATTATCTAAATGTTTTTAAATTAAATTTTACCCATGTTTGATTTTTTACATATTTTTTTAAAAACAATAATCAGGTCATTTCCAAACATGTCCCATTTTTCTTTTACTGTAACTGTGAGTGGAATCATTATTTTAATGTTTATGGAATGAATATAATTTCCAATAATCATTATAAATAAATAATTAAAATATTATATTATATGTTTTAAGGTATATTTACAATGAAATGGATTTCCAAAATATTTTATGAATTTTTAGATTTAGAATTTGACTTGAAATGAAAATGTATTTTTTTTCATGAAACGTCTTATGAGATATTTGAAAACAATATTATATATATTATGTCATAATTTTATGTTACAGGTATTTAATTTGGGAACTAATTCTAGGACACCATCCTTATTCATTATCTTCTAGTTTAATGTTTATGATGATATAATTTTTATAAAACATTTTCCGTTTCCACTAGTTATAATATGATGAACTGTTTATGAAACCAATTTTTTAATTTGTTCAGATATGATGAATGTATTATATTCTTGTGGAATAAATATTTATGGTTTTCCTTATCTGATGTTGGTTGTGTTATAACCGAATATGGTGGTCAAATTTCAATTAAGGATAGTATTCAGGTTATAAATTGGGATAATGGTTTTGTTATAACCAGGAATGGTAGTCAATTTTTAATGAAGGATGTGCGGGGAATGTATCTCCATCCAATTTGTTGTGTTGTTATTTTATATTCACGAACTATAGTTCTTATTCACATGTTTATATGTGTAATTTCATTCTTTTCAATAAGATTATGCGATGGATTAATGTAATTTCTTTATTGAAATGAGTGAAACTATTTCTATTTATAAAAGTTCAAAATTGTAGATATTTATTTATATTAAAAAATTGATTGTCCAATTCCAATTTTTTAAATTCAATTGTCGTGTTTTTTTATTTAATTATGATTCATGTATTATAATAAAAAAAAGATTTATTCCATAATGGAATTTTATGATATATAATATATAGGGTATGTTTTTTAAATAGTATTTTTCTATACTAATAGGAAGGTTTATTTAACATTTTTAATCAACGAGGATAATTTTTTTTCAAAAACCCATAGGATAAGCCTTATTATAGGAAAAACTACTAAATTTTTCTTATAGAATATTTTATGTTGTTTACCAAGTATTAAATCGAAATCTGGATAGTATGAGTGGACTTAGTTTACACACAAATGTACACAAGGATAATGTCTCTCATAATATGAATTGATATTGACCCATGAATTACCATATACATGAAAATAACCATTACTTTGCACATAGGTTGACACTCATGGAAGATTTTTTGGGTTTATACTTATTTTATATATGAACCATCATGGCGGATTTGAATAAAAAATGACCATATATTATATAGGTTAAATACATGGTTTCATAGATTGAGAAGAATGTGTCATGACCTAGATATCCAAAAAAACAATTTCTCAACTTTATGAGGTCTCTACTCTATTATTATTGTCTCTAACACTATAATGTTTTTGTTTTAGTAAATGTTTGTAACCTAATAAAACTAAGTTAAAGCTAAACATGATAGAAAATGTAATGATTTTCCTCTAATTATACCAATCATTATTGGTTGTGGAATGGATAATATCATTTCTATGATCAAAAAACTTTCCCATGATATGAATCATACTGATCATAAAAATGAGAAAAGGAAGGAACAATGTTCTATTTATTCCTTTATGAGGAAACACCATCCTTATTTTAGTGGTTTTATTGATCCACTATTTGATGAGAAATGGAATAGTACAACAAAAAATTTATTTTACATTATTTGGTATTCAAGGAACGAAAGTTTAATTTTTGATGAATATCAATTGTAAGGTAAATATGTTCAAGAATATGAGTCAAAGAGATGAAATTTAATCCTTAGAAGGGGGTGGATTTAAGAAAATATTTTTTTGTAATTAATTTTATCATGTTATTTACATTAAAATGGTGAAATAATTGAAAGATGTATAGTTTAAATATGATTATTTTGATGGTAACTATAAAGTGAATTTTATAAGGCTTGTGAGGTAAACTTATGGTATTATCATCCAAAATGAAAGTAAGTTTTTACTGATTATTCATTGGATTAAACCATCCTCTCAAAGTAGAATAAAATATAAGGGTCATCAGTATCTATATAAAATCAATTGTATGCACTATCAACATGGAACCATATTTATAGTTATTAATAAATCATATGTTTTTTTCAATAAGAAAAATATGGAATTCCTGGGAAACTCTAAAAACCATAAAGAAAAAGAATATTATCTTTACATTTTTTACATAGTGTTAAATGAAACATGGATATAATTATCTAATGGGACTATTAATTATGTTTACTGTATAATATATGTTCATCAAGTGGATGAATGGTGAAGTGATTAGAAGAGGTTAGATAGTAATGAAAATGAAGGAAAATATCCACAATGTACACCACCCACACTTTAGTTCTTAATGTTAATGGATTTCAAGAAATAAATGAATAAGTTCCCTAATCAAAGGGATAATGTGGATTAAATGATATAATAACCTTTAGATTCAATGTAAAAAAATGAATCGTATTCAATAAAAATAGATTATGTGAGTCATTTAAAATAGGGCACACATTTCCTCCACTCCTTAGTTTAAAATTTCATTTCAGATTTTTTGGATGAAACCAAAAAATATTAGTTTCATCTTTTAGATAAACTTGATGTAATTCTAAGAATTTATTATCTCCCTTGACCTGGATTATCTAATAATTAAATCAGTATTTGATATTTTATCAGTGTGAGGATAAGCCCAAATATCCAATGGAAATGTTCTTTATGATATTGATGGTGAATAATATTTTGGAATCATGTATGTGTCCACATAAAATTAATATAAGTGTTATAGATACAATAATTTGTTTATATGTTTAGGGTTTATCATATGTAAAAAATAAATAGAAATACTAGATAAATTATTATGTGATAGGTGTTTATTAATATTATATATATTTTGAGATACATTTATTGAAATATAACAATTAATTTTTTTACATTTGTTCAATGAAAAATTTATTTTAGGAGTATAACCTTAACATTTTAAGAATATAAGACAAAAGGTATTGGTAACCTATAGGGTTTATCATATATATATTCTTGTCATAATTATGGGTTATTAGAATTTGGTAATTTTATATGAATTATATTATCATTTTTATGGATAAAGGATAACCCATTTATCGAGAAAAAATATGTTATATCCAATAAGTGTATAGGATTTGAACTAAAAACTGAAGGGAAATAGGGTTATAATGACTACCATTGGCCTATGTGACCAAATATTTCTGATGTGACAATATAAAGAGGGATATTACTAGTTAGTCATCATTTTTCTTAGTATTTCATCATGTTAATGTGCAGAGACAATTTTTTTAAATGGATTCTGTATCCAATATCCATAACAAAATAGAAATTGGAAAATATCATTGTGGGTTTTGTTGTCGGGCTCCCCAAAAAATGTAAAGGGAATAATGTTACATGCGTATTAGAAAATAAAATTTCTTAGTCATTACATGTCAAATCAATCAAAGAATATATTCTTTGGACCATATTTATAGGATATAACTTAATGATGTGGTATGGTTTTGGGGAATAAAATATTCTATTGTATGTATTATAGGTCTTATGATTACCTCGATGCTCCAGAAATTATTTATGAAGATCATGATATAGAGTTGAGTTTCACCGATATGTTTCATCCTTGGAAATATGGTTATCCTGTGATAAAATTCAAACCCAGGAGGATATGTTTAGATCATGTTACAAGGATCCCAATGGTGGTTAGGATCAACATGTTCCTCTAGTTTAGTTTTCATAAAACTATATAGATTACACAATCATTTAGATGGATCCTTATAAACAACATTAAAGAATTAAGTGAGAAACTCCAACGTAATTAGATAATCACATAAAATGAAATACATCAGTACTATAGATGGATTTTTGATTGAAATAGAATGTTATATCCATTCAGTAAAACATAATGATACAAAGAATTCATCTGAAAAGTTATTCAAACAATCACTGACGTGATCTAGAATATGAAGTTGGTGACATGTTGTTTCTTAGAATCTCTACATGAAAGATGGTAACAATATTTAAAAAAAGGAAAATATATGAAATAGGTATATTGGCCCCATTGAAATTTTCAATCATATCAGGAAATTATATTATCTATTAGCTCTTCAATGAACATCTCTATGGTCCACCATGTGTTCCAAAAATCACTCTTAAGAAATTTCACACATAATCTGACAAAATTACTGAAAATTGAGGTTGTACAATTGGAATAAGATTTCTCTTATGAGGAACAACACATTGAGAATCTATATCATACATATAAAGTGATATGAAACAAGACCAATCACCTAGTAAAGGTTCTATGGTGAAAACAACAATACGAGGAAGTGATGTGGGAACATGATGATTTAATGTGGAAGAAGTATAATAAATTGTATATAACATAGTGAAATTTTTTAATGGAAAATATTCATTATAAAAGGATTATAATTTAACACCCTAAGATTTTATTAGGTGTTTTTAAAATAAATTTCATTTCTTTAATATCTTTCATTACATGCAACACTGGTTTTTAAATGATTCATGATATATTATTAAAGATTATCTTTAAAAAAATTAATGAATATGATAAAAATGGTGGTATAAATAGGAAGAAAAAATTTGTAAAAATATTACTGATGTTTTTTGATAAATTAAATACACTAGAAAATATACCATTAATTTTTTTGAAATGTCATTATATGCATCGAAGATACATTTTCTATATAACTACTTTTTATTGGTTTTTGTGAAAAATTAATAAACATAATTTTTCAAACATTTATAAAAATTATTTCATACAATAAAAAGAATTGAATAAAAATATAAAATATACAGTATGTTTTTTTTCATATTAGTTTGAAAAGATTAATTTTTCGATGAATAGATAAAAATACTAGTTGTATAGAAAGTTTCATTTTTTCTTTAATGAATTTATAATGTTAATTTATTATAAAAATGGATTTAAATTTAATAATAGAATAGTTATACATTATTTAAAAAAATATTTATTTGAATATGTTAAATATATAATTTTGATATTAAAATGTTGTCTACATTTGAAAAGTATCTCTTTGGGAAACCACTTTTTCTTCACATCTGGGGGTTTGATTTTAAATCATATTTTTTGATATAAAAGAATGGAAATTGTTAAATTGGATTACATATTTTGAATAATTATTATTCATTTCATATAATATGGTATGATTAGTTTTTGTTCAAAATTAATTGAAAAATAGAAAAATGTAATTATCGCGGTTAGGGGTAAAATGGATTTATTGGGGTATTAAAAAATGATAAAGTGTAAAATGACCTATAAACCATTATAGTAACCTTTTTCATGCCATAAATATATCTCATAACCTATAATGTTCATAAATAACCACAGTTTTACCCTTTTTATGAAAAATTTTAGTACACTTTATACTTTTCTAAAAATCAATGTGTATCTTCTCCCCTAAATATAAAATTCCAGCCCATTTATTCTTCGAGTCCAACATAAAAAAATTCATTTAAAAATCAATATAATTATATCTTTTTTACTTACCTCACAACATTTTATTGATTTATTTTGATTAGTAAGCTTCCCTAACAAGAATTTTGGTACAAGCCTAAAGAGGTTTACTGATGAAGAGGTAAAATTATTATCCCTATGTTTGTTATTTGCTCTTCCGCATCATTCGAATATTCATAAAATATTAATATATAATTATATATGTATCTAAAATATTCTTATACATTTATATAAATGTAATAACCTAAATTAATCTTACCATTCATCAAATGGGAATCAAAACTATGGATATAATAAATGACAAACTACCACCTTACGAACTGATGTTATTCATTTTCCATCACCACATATCACAAATACATATAATAGTCAATTTATTTATTATAAAATATATTTATAATACTGTTATATAAATAATTAGAACACCATATCATACTTCTTACCTCCCAACCTATTGGAAAACAATAACATCGCTCATTTGTAATAAGGACTACCACATCGTGAACCGATGTGATGTTTTTCGATTTTAGTTTTACATGGATTTTAATAAGTATATATTAAATTATTATATATTTTATTTGTAAAATAAGAATAATTATGAAATTATTGTATAACATATAATTTATTAGCTTCTATTACGTTGGGAAATGATAATGTCGCTCATCTATACGGTGGACTACAACCTCACGAAGCCTTGTCAATTATTTTTAAGTAAAACACTCCCTGAAGGGTAATAAAGTAAAATATAATGCATATATATGAAATTTTTGAAATAAAAATGATTATCTAATTTTAATATATTATTTAACCTTTTTTAAATCATTAGAGAGAATAGAAAATGAGATCATGTGTGTGCACAACATATTGTCTCTATGAATAGTGTAATTCATTTTATATCTCTAAAAATAATATATATTTGAAAATAATTTAATAATTTATATATATGATATTTAAATATTGGTTAAAATTTAGGAGATTTTTGAATACTTCTGAAAATTTAAGGACAAAATATACAAAAAAAAAATGTACATGAAAAAAAACAAAGTATTTATTTCCTAAAATGTGATTTAAATAATGAATTATTAAGAAACAGGTAAAAAAGGTCATAGGTAGATCATATATGGTATAAAATATATTATTATTGTTTAGAAATATATATAAAATAATGTTATATTTATTATTAAAAGAGGTTCATCTTGTAAAAAGGATTTTGAGACATAATGTTAGGTATTTTATCTCACTTTACATTCTTTGAGACATATGTTGTATTATGTATCTATCATATTTAATGAGGTTTTTATACTACCAATTTTACATGTTATATCATTAATAAATTTATATTTATGAAATTTAATGTTTCTTTTTTTATGCTTTAATTGGTTTATGATTCAATTACTACATAAGTTGTAAGGGTTTGATGTCATAATCACATTTTGAAAGGATTTTTTTTGTGATTATAGTTTTGAAGAAGAAATATTATAATTTATATCCTAAGAAACTCAAGAATTATATTTTCCTGTTTATATTTCATTAGAATACATGTTTTATATTCTTCTCCTACTCATTAAGAAATAATGTGTCCAAAAGAATGATTGTAATGAAAACTGAATTTATTTCTTCCTTTGGTCGAAATCACTTTTTTCATTCATATCCATGAAATTAATTAGTATTTAATAATTTTTTACTAATATTTAAATATTTTTTAAATAAATATTTTTACATTTTTAAACTTTTACAAAATGTTTTTGAAAGAATATTCATTTCATTTTCCAAACATGGAATATTTGACTTTTACTGAAAATGTTAAAGGAATCCTTATTTTAACATTTACAACATGAACATAATTTTTAAACATTATGAACACTAAATTCTTGAAATATTCCTCTATATGTATCAGCGTTTGTATAGAAATGAAATTCATTTTAAAATTATATTTCTAATTTTTAGATTTAAAAATTTATTTTCATTGAATGGTTATTTTCCGCATGAAAACATTTTAATGATATTTCAAATTCATTTTCATATAAGAAGAAACACATAGATTATAATACTGTTCAAATGGGTATATTACCAAATAGAATCATAATTAAGAGGTCTATGATTTATTTTTGTCTTTTATTAAATTATATTTATGAAACAAATTTTTTTCATGTGTTATAATATGGTGATTTTTTTTACGAAATAAATTTTATTAGAAGGGATTTAATATTATTAATATTATATGAATTTGTGGAATAAATATGTATGATTTTTATAATTTTATTATTTTATTTTTCAAACATTATGTTATGGTTAAATTATAACAAAGGATAGTTGTAACATTTTAACCCTGAATGGTGGTAATATTATAACCTTAACAGGTCTTCACATTATAAATAAGGACTATTAGTACATATATCTCACACTAATGTATTTATAATTGATATGTTATGTGAGAAAAAATCTTCGTGTTATAATGTTAATCCATGTACATGATTTCATGTCCATAAGATTATGAGAGGGACTGATTTTTATTCCATAATGAAATTACTGAACCTGTTTTTATTTATACATGTTTAAAATGATATATATTAATGTATATAACACAAATTATATGTCTTATTCCAATGTCATGTTATAATGGATCATGTTATGTTATACCTCTATGATTCATGTCTTTTTAACTGCTAATAATTATTCCATGACTCTCTTTTTGATATATGGAATATAGGGTATGGTTTTAAAATTTAATTCTCATGTTCCCTTATTCATATTCTAATATTATATTAATATCTTCCATTTTTAACATTATATAGAATCTAGTCTCACTCATTATAGTTTTTCCACTCCCCAAGTTATGAAAAAGTTTTTAAGATAGGTATTTCTCAAGAGATTTGAATGATGGAAGATAGTTATGAGAGATGTTGAATATCGTTCATGAAATTAGAATATTTTATGTCCAACCTCTGAAGACACTAAACCTTTAGCATCCTTGGTCATGATTTTATAAAATAAAACAGATCAAAACCTATTACGATGTAATATTTGTGTGTGAAAATATTGGATCCATGTAGTTCACAGCAGAGTAAGTTTTTGTTAACAACTCTAAATGAGGGAAAGGAATTTTTTGAAACCTCATAGGATAAGTCTAATTATTTGATAAGACCCTAGTTTTTTGGTAAAGAAGAGATTGTGTGTTATAAATAGAAATAAATACCATTATTGATATGACATGTTTATATGGTTCCTTCATAGATGTACCTTTTTGGTAATACTTTACATAAAGGTGTGTTGGGATTTACTCATGTGTTACCTGGTATACGAAAACATGCCTTAATAATAACATGGTTTGGAATTCCAAAAAGATATGATTTCATAAAATAACATTTTAATTTATAACCATCATCAAATATATGGATATATGTTTATAATGAATTACCTATGAGAAAACTATGGTATTATATATTGAAAAGAAGGTTTTATTATTTATACATTCTATAAATTATTTTTCATCATTTTGATGTTTTTCCACTATGATTAGTTTTTCTAACACTATGTATTTTAGTTTAATTCAATAAATTTACCTCAAATTAAATGTGTTAATCCTTAATGAGATAGAAAATGAAATTATTATCCTCATGTGAATGAAAATTCTATGGGATATATATTGAAAATTTTTATTTTCATGCTTACACAACTATCTCAAGCTAAAAATCATTCTATATATAAAAATGGAAAAGGATGGAATAATGTTTTATTGAGTCCTTTATGAAGAAATATACTTCTACATTTAGTGTTTCCCCTCATCTACTAGTTTGTGATAAATGAATCCATAACAAAATGAAACCATTCTCTATTCTTTATATTTCAAAGAATGAAAATATAATTTAAAAAATTTATTATTTTGAAATTGATGAAGAAAAATGGTTGATTATTTTCATGAATTTGAGTCAATAATATGAAATCTATATCATGGAATTGGATGACATTATAAAAAAAATTATAATATATAAATTTCTATATTATTATTATGAAAATTGAGTTGGAATTCATTGAGATAAATAAATAGTTGATGATTCTTTTGGTAAAAATGAGGTGAATTTTTCAAGACTCAAGAGGTACAATTATTTTCATTTCATCCAAACTAAATTTAAAGTTGATTGATTATTCTATGATTTCAATACATGTACAAGAAGTGAATCATTTATAAGTTACATCAGTAACTTGGAAGAATTTTTTGGATGTAGTTTTAAGGAGTAAATAAATATTTGAGTTACCCCTCAATCATATAGTTTTGATAATAAATGAAAAATTAAATTCCAGGGAAAATCTGAATAATATAATGAAAAGAAGATGAGAAATATTTTATTATCATAGTGTGGAAGGAAACATAGCGTAAAGTTTTTAAATGTGATACGAAATGTTTTATGTATTTAAAGGTTGTTTATATAACTTTTTAATGATAAAATCATTGGCAGATGTGAGATAATAATATAAATATAGAAAAAGTCCATAGAATTCACCACCCACAAATGAGTTCTTCAACTGAAAGGGTTTCAGTCATTAATTGAATCAATTCCCAATTAGATGGGAAAACGAGGATTAAAATCTCCAAGAACCTCTAAATAAAATGGGAAAAGGTACAATCTTATGAAATCTCAATAGGAAATTTGAATCATGATAATTATGCCTCACATATCTTCAACTCCTTAGTTTGTAGTTTTAGGTTTGATTTTATATGTAAGAGATTTATAGAAATATTTTGGGTCATAATTTATTGGAACCTCATGTGATTATAAGAATTTATTATATCCATATGAATGTGTTTTAGAATTATGAAATCACTCTTGGTATTCTATCAGAGCAAGGATGAACCCAAGTATCTAATTGAAATTTTTTTACGGTATAAAGGTTGAATTATCATTTGGAACTGTATATATCTTAGTATAAGTGTAATTTAAGAGTTATTAATTCCATAATTAGTTTATGTTTTTAAGATTTATAATGTATTAAATTCATTATATACCATTTTTGAGGTATTATGTGGTTGGATATTAAAATGATTAAAGTTATTTTGGGAGACATTTTTTGAAATCTAACCCTATGGTTTTCTATATATATTTAGCGAAGAATTATTTTGTTGAGGAATTCAATAACATTTAATATACATTAGATTAATTTTATTGGTATTATTTTGGGTGTATAATATAATTTGTTTTTATTTAATTGTGGTTTACTAATATTTTAGAATATTATAATAATTATATTAATATTTTTTTGAAAAATGAATTACCAGTATTTCTGTTGGTAACTTGTTGCATCCGACACGACTGTGGGGCATGAACCCACAACTGAATAGTGAATGTGGAATATCAACTACCACTATCCTACCTAAAATAATATTTTCTAGTCTGACAACATGAAGAGAGAAATTATTAATTATGTTTCTTATTCCATTGTACATCAAAATATAGAAGTTGATAGGACTTTTTAAATGGGATTTATAACCATAAACCATACTAGAATGAAAATAGGAAAATATCACCATGGATATTTTCAACAGAGTCATAGAAACATTTAAATGTTATAACTATACATGGGATGAGGTCAATCTCCTTTCATGTTCATCAATCGTCATCTATATTAGAGAATATTTCTCTTTGGATAATATTTATAGTATATACATTAGGAAAATGGTGTGGTAGCATGGATTAAAACATCTTATTGTATCTAATTGGGTTATTAGGTTTACCTTGATGTTTCGAAAAAGTCTCCTGCAAGACCATGATGCATAGTAGAGTTGTAGTACTACGTGTCATCCTTAGAAATATTTTATGTTTCAGATAAAAAATAACATACAATAGGATTTGTTGATATCTTGTTCAATGTATTTCAAAGGTGTTTGGTATCAACACCATACTCTTGTTGATTATTCATTAATAATTTTTTTTACATAGGAATTTAGATGGATCCTTATGAATAAACATAGAGATATAAGTGCGAAACACCAAAGTAAGAGGATGAATTTGGGGAAAAATTTATTAGTATCATAGTTGCATAAATTATTTTAAAGAACGTTAGATCTATTCATTAATATATAAGGGCATGAATATGTTGTAAAAATTTATGCTAATATATTCCAACATGATATTGACTTTGAGGTTGGTGATAAGGTGTTTCTTTGAATTTCACCATGAAAGAACGTATTACGATTTGAAAAAAAATCATAAACTAATCCCTAGGTATATTGACCCCTTTAAAATTCATGATCTTGTTAGTATTGAAGCTTATCACTAGGTATATTTATTTAACCCATATTAGGCATATGATGTGCTCCATGTATATATCTAGATGAAGTACATACCTCATCTATTATACATACTAAATATATAATTCATACCACTATATTATGATATTTTTTATGAGGAAAACATATGGAGATTATATATTGTAATGATAATGTTCTATAAAAAAATCCCTTACCAATTAAAAGCATTGTGGTTAAACCATAATTTTAAGGAAGCTATATGGGAATTTGGGGGTGTAATGAGGTAGAAGTATCCCTAGTATTTTACCATAGTGAAACAATTTCTTGGTAAAATTAATTTTAAAAGGAAATAATGTAGTTCTCTTGATTTTATTTTTTAAAAATAAATTTAATTTCTCTGATAGATTTTTGCTACATGCAATAATGAGTTTTTTAATGAACCACTATTTATTATTAGTAATTTTATTTAAACAAAACCATTATAAAAAACCAATTAAATTATTTTCTATAAATATTTATAAAAAATTTCAAAATAATAATTTTGGTTTTAAGTAAACAATATATATTGAGTAAAAAATTGTTATTTTTTTGGTAATATCATCATATGCTTTGAAAATTAATTTTTCAAAAAAAATTATTTTTGATGCTTCTTGTGATAAAAAAATTAAAATAAAATATTCTAATTTAAAAAAAAAATTTCAAAAAATGAACATAATTTTTTCAACCAAAATTTCAAAATTATCTTAGGGTGAATTTTTTGAATTTAAAAGTAAAAATTAATTTTTCAAATAATAGTGAAAATACTAGTTTTATGGAAATATAACTAATTATTTTAAGAATTTAAAAGTGATAATTTTGTTTAATAATGTATTTAAATGGGAAAATTGTTCAATAATATATTTATTTATCCGATTTTGTTCATTTTAACAATTTCAAATTTAAATTTTTATATTAAAACATACTGTACTTATGAAAATTTTATTTTTGGGAAACCACTTTTTCTTCAGGTTTGTAGGTTTAATTTTTAATAAAATCTTTCAACAACATCGAAACGAATTTGATAAAATATATTAAATATCTAAAATAAAAATAATATTTTTTTATAAAATGTAGAACTGTAATTTTTTTCAAAACAAATTAAAAAAATAGAAAAAATTATTACTAAGATTAAAGATAAAATGAGTTTACTGAGGGGGATAAACTAAAAAGATTGAAGAAAATGACATAGAAACATTTATGATTCCAATTTTATGGATAAATTTATAACTAAAATACAATATGATTCAATACATTCCTATTATATATATATATTTGTTTAATAGATAACATGAATAATCTTTATTATGTTCATAAATTCATTGTGTGCCTTGCCCCGACTTATTAGATTTGACCCTTTATCCTCTCCTCTTCACACTTCTAAAACCCTTAGTTTCATCAAATAACTGAAAATTAAACTTTAATAATTTTCTCCCCAAATTTAATATTTCTTATTTTTATAAGTAATGATTTTGATAAAAATTATAGATATATACCAAATTTGGTTTATTAAATTTTAGTTAAAATTATTAACCATAATGTTTTGTTTTTTTCCTCCTCCAAATCCTTAAAAAATTCATCAATATTAAATATACAATAACACAAATATCTTGAATAAACTGTGTTTTTATTATGTCAATTAAATCACTTATATCCTTCTCTTCTTCGATAAAATGATAAATGAACTGATCGATCGTGTTTTTGGTAGACTACCGCATCACAAACTATTTTTATTCGTTTTCCATCACCATCTTTGAAAAATGGATATTATAAATAATTTAATATTTAAATATGATTTTTAAGAGATTATTATACCTCTATAATAATAATTACATGTATACCTTTATAAATCGTCATTATTTAGAATGAAATAATTCATCTCTTATGTACATTAGATAATAGCCTCGCAAATTGATATGATTTGTTTTTATTTTTGTTTAAACTGGATATTAATATGTATGTTTAAAATTAATATATATTATATTTTTAACATAACCATACTCATCAAATTATTCTATCATAAATTATTTCTTACTTTCCATTCTATTGGTATATGACAACGTGGCTCGTGTTTACGATGGACTACCCCCTCACAAAGTGATGTGTATTTTTTCTACTAATGCTTTACAGGGAAGATAATAATTTTAAATTAATTTAATATATGTTATATAAATAACCTCAAATTAATTTTTAATATTAATATATTTTTTTCCTTTCTTACAATTCGTACTTCGAAAAAGTGGAAACAACAATCATGCGTACAAACAGTTTACCGTTTCTATTGATGGTGTAATTTATTCTCTCTCCCGAACATTAATGGATTAATATAAATATATTTATAATTAATATATATGATATATAAATCATGTATAACATTATATAAATTATTTAATCATTATTAAAATGAAATGAATGAATATACCAATAGAAAACAAACATGGAAAAATGAAGTAGTTATTTCCCAAAATGGGATTTTAACAAGGAATTATCAATAAAAAATAAATAAAAGTAAAAAAGTAGATCATAAATTGTTTGATAAATATTATCAAAACTCTTTGAATTATTTATAATAAACATGTTTTTATATTATAGGATTTCTGAATGTGTATGAAGGAAGTCGATGTGGAAATTGAGGAGTTTTGTCGAAATTTTATTTGTTTTGAAACACATGTTGTGTTAGGAACCTATATTCTTTTATAAGATGTATAAAATGACTATTTTACATGTTATATAACTAATATACTTGTATTATTTATATTTATATTTTTATTTTTTTGATGTTATTATTTAACGGGGCTTATGAAACATATGTTACCAAAGTTGTAAGTGTTTGATGTTATAATAATATTATTTATCATGATTGTTAATAATAGTGATTTTGATTATGATATATTATGACATATATCCCAATAAAATCATGAATTTTATTCTAATATAGTTATATCTTGAGAATAAAATTTTTCTATTCATTTTCTTCTCATTATTCACTCATGTTTTCAAAAAACTATTTTTAATGAAAAAATCGTTATTTTTATCATCTCTCCAGAACTAATTTTTCTTAAAATTCCATGTTTTCTAGAATTTATTTATATAATTTCATGGTATTATAAAGTGTTTTATAATTTCATTATAACCCATGTTATAATTTTAATTTTTTTAAAAGTATTCATTAATTCATTTTCCAATGAAATTCCATTTAAATTTCAGAAAAAATGTGATTAAAACATTATTTCAATATGTATGGCATGAATATAATTTTCCAAATTAAAGAACATATTATGATTTAAATATTACTATAGATGAATAAAATATGATATTCAAATAAAATGATTTAAAAGTAATCTTAGTTTTTCATTTTAAAAAATAATTTCAAAATAATGGTAATGTTCCCCGAAAAATGTTTCAAGTAAACATTCAAGATAATTTTTCTCTATAATATGACATAATTTGATATTAATAATGATTTACTAGTGATTTATCTAATGAAACAAAATTTATTCTCCCTCTGGATGGTTTTTGTTTATAGTGACAAATCGTTTATTAAACTAATTCCTTGTCCATTGGTTATACTATGATGACATTCTTATGAATCACATTTAGTTTCATTGTTTATGATATGATGAATTTTTTATTATATTTTAGAATAAATATTTATTGTTTTCACTATATTATGGTCTTTATATTGTAAACAATGATAGTGGTTACATTATAACAAAGGGTGGTTTTCATGTTATAACCAAGGAAAGTGGTTATGTTATAATCAATGAATATTATCGTGTTATATCCAAGGAAGTTGGGACATTTTTCACCATAAAATGAATTGGGTATTGGTATATTATGTGTAAACCTATCATCATGTTCACAATTTCTTTCATGAACCAAATTCTTGACCATTCATTTATTTGTGGTCTTGATTTCATGTCTTTAATGAAATCAGGGAACATGTTTCTATTTATACACATTCAAATTATTATATGATTATTTGTATGAAAGAAATATATGTATTATTATAATAATAAATTCTCATGGATCAAGTTATTTTATTACTATATGATTTATGTCTTATAAACCATCATCATTTCTTCTATGACTGATATTTATGATCCATGATATGCTTCTTTTCTTCTAATGCTATTATAATTTTCACAAACTCTTTTTCTCAAGTTATGAGGATATATACCATGTTTTCTCACTGTAAGCATCAAAGTTTAAACTTTTTATCTTTCCTTTTCTAAGGTTATAGATAATGGTTTTATGTAGGGAATTTCAATGAAAATTACTATATGGGAATATCATTATTGGAGATTTTGAATACCTTTTAACAAGTTAGAAGAATAATTTTCATGTATTTTTAGAAACACATTTTTACAGTCCTCTGATTCACTATGGTACATTTTTAAGGATATAAAACTATTAATATGTAATGTTTATGTATGAAAATCATCAGTCATTATTGGTGTTATATGAGAAATGTTTTATGTCTTAATGATGAACATAATTTTTTTAATTCATTAAAATAATTTCACCATGGATGGAATATTTTTTATCTTTATTCAATAAATGTAAATCAGATAGTCGGCCTTACGTATGAATATAACCATTTAAGATTTTAATTTAGTTTTTTTATTGATGAAATATAGAATATATGACTAAAATTTATAATTATTTATCAATTTGGGTATTATATGAGGAATAAGAGAAAACATATAAATATTGGTAAAATAATATCATGTTTTATCTAAAATTCTGAAATTTTGAATTTTTGAAGCATGCTTATAAAGAAATAAATCAAAAATAAAAGTGATTTTTATAAAAATGTGCCATTTTAAGATATATGTATTGAATAATTCATTAATGATTGATAGGAATATTATGTGATATGATAATGAAATTTGTCGTGAATTTTATTTTATGTTGTCTCATTTTTTCATGAAAAATAAATTTCAGAATATGTTATTAGGTAATATACATGATTGTGTATCTGACTATATACATGATAAAATTTTTCTAGGGATTAATTTCTAATGAAGGAATATGAATATTGGTTACTAATATTTCTTGTGTAAACAATTTATCGATTTAGATGGGCGAAGTAATGATTATTCATATGGTCATATGAAATATTATTTTTGTGCTTCAAGAATGGAATATTACACATGAATAGACAAAATAACATAAAAGGACTAAATTGATATGTTTGAATATAAAAAATCATGTATGTAAATTTTATCATATTTTCCATCCCAATAGTAAAGTAATTTTCAAACTCAAGAAAACTTATGATAAATATAACATGTTTTATATGGAATGTAACACTCAAATTCTAAGGTATGTCTTTAGAAAATCATTTTAAATCATGTTTCGTATATAAGAATATTCATAATATGTTTCATAGTCATAACATAAATATTAATTTTCATAATAATATATATCTTATTTTTATATTGTGTTATATTAATTTATTAAAGAAAAATTAAAATTATGAGGTCGGAACATATAAAAGGAGGGGAGAATATAATTTACCCAAATTTTCTTTTAATTTTTCATTTATAATGAAACTACATTTTATAGTTTGTATCACCTTCAAAACTAAACAAAAAAACCATGAAATTATATTATTAAAATATGGTTGTGATAAAAGCTATTGGGTTAGACGATATGAAAAGAAATAGCAATATATATATATATACATATGTTTTATATAATTTATATTGATTTATTAATGAATTATAAATAAACTATTTAATTTTCTGTTAATTAATTTTATGTTTGCATAATATACATTTTGTTTATTATTCAAATTTTTAATTGTTGGGTGGAATTTTATGCTTCCAAAAAAAATTTCTCAAAAATGTTTTTTCATTTTATTCATCGGTATTATAATTAATTACAACCAATTATTGAAATTCAATTTGTAAAAATGGACGTTATATATGAAATCATAATTTTAGAACATTTTTTGGATGAATTTCATATATTTTTTATGTGTTCTTTTTTATGATTGAATCGTAAAAAATGTTGGTCTTTATAATAATGACATTTATTTTCATTAAATCGTGAAATTTATATTCCCCATTACATATTTAATATCTTTTTAACATCATATAACATCCATTTTAAAAAATAATATAATTTATTCTATATGAATCAATACTATATTTGATTTTGGTATAAGTTCTATTTTATACATAAAAATAAAATTTTCTAAAATCTATTTTCTCTTGTCCATTACAAATGTTGTTAGAATTTAATTAATATAAATTCAAAAATTGAATCATGAGAAATGGATTAATTTTTTTTAAATTTTGAGTTTTAAATTTTATTAATATTTGAATTTAAAACTTTGTTATAATGAATTGTAACCATTTTAAAAGTTTATCACTATAAAAATGTGTAAAACACACTACTTTAATTTAATACTACAATATAAGACCTAAAAATAAATCTAAAAAAATGTCCTTATACAATTTTTTGAGAGGTACTCTCCCATTTCAATTTTAATCTCTATAATTTTGAATTATAGTTCAATTTATCATAGATAATGTTATTTATATTATTTTTTGTTTGGAATAAAGACACTCTCTATAATTAAATATCTATGATATATTTTCATAGGTACATAAAGAAGTTATGTTTGATTAAAAATGATTATTTTTATTATTAAAAATATATTTTTAAGATTGTATTTTTTTTACAAATTTTACTGAGGATATAATTACCTTAAATGCTTGCACAATGACAATACAATTCTTGGTAATGGAGTATATAAATTAAGGATAATTATTTTAAGAGTAATAACAGTAACATGCTTTGTATGTACTATGGTATTTAAATAATTTTATTTGTCTTTATAATTTGTAAATGGTATTAAGTGTGTTTATATTATAACTACATTTCTATCTTGTTTACATTGAAATAAAATAAAATTAATAGTACTAAACATATATCAATAATATTTTATGATAGAAAATATTTTATTAAATTCATAAAGGTAATGAAAAATTTTAATGTAGTCAATTGGGGTGGAAAACTATCTAAAATTTCATCCATGGGACATTTGATGCCAATTTTCACATTACATGTAAATTAATGACCCTTAAATTCTATGTAATGTGTTAACATTGTCTGAGTACAAAAGAGTTAATTAAGGGGTTAATTAAAATATAATGGTTAAAATGAAACATAAACATGTTTAAATTTTATCTTTTAAATTTATTTACACTGTATATATTATAAAATATGATATTTTTGACATTTGGTGCCACTTGAAAATATTATGATATATGTTAAATATAAATTGTTTAACAATTTCCAAGTTTTTCATTTCCAGGACTTATAAAAGTGAACCAATTATTATCTATTATTCACACCTATTGAACAACATAATAGCACAAGTCTATATCCAAATATGATTCCAAACATCCTCCACATGAACTATGTGATATTTTCTCATCAGAGAGACAACCTTAAATAATTATGGAGTAACCTAGAGGTGCTTTTATAATGATGTGATATAACTCTAATCGGAGTGATTTCATTTTATTTCCTCTTCTACCTCATTTAAATTCTCAATTACCATGCTCATAAAATAACATCAGTTTGATACATATAATACAATTTTATTGTTATTGAGTTTTAACCATTACTCAAATCATTTACATCCTATGAAAAATTCAAAATTTTCTCAATCATACATATGACCTCCCATCTCAACATACAAATGAAATGTTTTTCATCACCATTTTACATGATTTATTGTAAGAGTGGAATTATTTAATATAAGTGATATTTTTTAAAAAACTATTATTATTAGAATTTAATATATAATCTACCTTCTAATCCTTCAATTCATTAGATAATTATTACGTTGCTCTTGCACATGTGGTGACTACCACCTCTATATAGTGATGCGATTTATTTTCCTAGTACTATGAAACAAAGATGATTCTAATATTAATTACAATTAATAGTAATTATATTCATTAAATTATTAATTTAATATAAATGATGGAGGAATTTCATATCTTCTTTAAACATTAACAATATATAAATGTAATTTAGGGGAATTTTACTAAAAAAAACTTAAGTGTTCAATGTAAGAATGAACATTTAATTGAAAAAATTTCAAATGATTATAAAAGGGGGTTAAAAAATATAATGAAATGAAAACTTTTATAATGAATGAATTTATTAAATATTAATAAATTATGTAATAGTATCATACTTATATGACTATGTCAACAATTAATATAAAGTATTTCTTTTATAATCTCATTTTATTTCACCATTGTTTAGGAATTGATATCCTTTTGAGAGATTACATGATCATAATCAAATAAAACACACATATTTTCATATCATTGAATTATGTTTAGGGATTAAATGTTTATATTTAATTTACTTTCTTTTTGGGGAATTAATCATCAATAATGTTACAATTATGGTATTTTATTTAAAAGTAAAACAAATTTTAATGGTTTTTCGTCCAAATTATTTTTCATCCATGTCAATGTTATTTTATGGTTTTTAAAAGAATATTATTCTTCAAAATAAAATGATAATTTAATGTAATTTGTAACCATATTTTACATTCATTATATGTTTTTAAATGGAATGTTAATATAATTTTTCTAAATTTTGTTTTTTTTAATATTTAAAGGGAATCATTGTTTTAAATTTTAGTTCATGAAACAAAGTTTCCACAAACATGACCACATATTACATTAAAAATTACTTTATGATTTCTAATAATAATTTTGAAACAAAATCTATTTTTCACCTAATATGTTATCTCCAATTAAAATTATATCAAATGGAAATAGTGTTATTTTGTAAATATATTGAAAAAAAATTCTAGAAAATGATTTATAAGAATTTTATTCAATAAATTGAAAAGTAAGTTATTTTTAAAGTATTACTTCTATTTTTTTCTAAATTATTGTTTTTATTCAAAATCATCATTTCTGATGAATATATCTTCACACATTATCCTTTACTGATAATTTATTATAGTATATTTAGAGATTATTTACTTTATTTTGATATTGATCTCTATCCCTCTTCATTTTTAAATGGGCATTATTTTTCTCCATCATTGAAAAATTTTAAATATCATGGACTAAATTCAGTATTAATTAAATTACTTTGAATATGGGTCAGCCATATACCACTCCAATATAAAGAATTAGTTGAAGGAATCATCCAAATAAAATCATCTAATGTAAAAATGAAATAATTGTATTTTTTATTCATAACTAATTAATATATTTTTTGTTTAAATGTAATTTTTAAATTGAAATGTATTGATCATTAACTATATAAGTAATGCATTTTACATGAAATAAAAGGGTTGGAAATGGTTATTGAAATCTCATTAATGCATTAATAGGTCATACGAGTCAAAACAAGCTGTAATAATGTATAAGATAAGGAAATTAGATCATCTCACATTAGTTGGGTATTTACTGTATACCAAACATATTTATGTAAGATTTATTTGTAGATATTCCTTGATAATATAACAAATTTTTTCTAAGGGGACTTGATGGTATGATTTATGGTAACATGGTATATGAATTGAATTAATGTTCATGCCTATTTTTATTTATGTATTTCCTTTATTTTGAATCTTATTTCCAAAATCCATGTAATATCTATATATTAATATTAGATATATATGTTAAATGAATTATATTTATTGGTTTAATAAAAAAAATTGGATTATAAACATTTATATATTGCTTATAACTTATTTAGTGAGTATAACTTCCATTTTACATCACGTCTTAAAAGTATATGAGATCATGCTTTACTAGTTTTACTTTCTCCAATATATAGATATGAAATATTTGGATGATTTTCTGGGATGCGTTAATGTTTTCTATGATTTCCCTTTAATTTCAAATGTAATTAGGATTATATTTATATATATGGTATCCCAATACTACTAAACTAATCAATCTTTGGTGGGGTGATCCTATATATCATCGAGTAATATAATATGTATTAACTAACCCTTGCTTTATATAGTCCATGTTTTACACCCTTCGCAGAAGAAAATGTTATTGATCATTAGATTATACCCCCAACTGTTATAAATATTCAACATTTCCTTGTATTTTTTATATATTATTGATGATTCATGATATATTTGAGCATCATTATGAAATATACTATTTAAGATAATATTAAATGGATTATTTTTCCTAGACAGAGGAATGTAAAAAGTTATGTAATTAGATAAATTAGATACTTGTCACAAAACATATTATCACGATACTATATTTTGGGGAAGGATTTTTGAAATATTGTGATGATTAAATGAATATAATTCTTTCTTACTCATACAGAATGATAATTTGAAAGTTTTTATGTTATGAAAATTAAAATAATGCACGAAACATTTCCATGCTCATGATATAATGGTGGTTGAGGTAATAGTTACTACCATGATTTTGCATCATTTTCTATATCGATAGATGTGTGAAATATATACTTATCATGAAATCCTTAATAATATATTCACATAAAAGTAACTTATCAAATACTAATGAATACAGTTATTCTGTTCCAATGAATATGACTGTTCAATCTGACACCATTTATAAAAAAATGCGAAGATCCACTAATAAAAAAGGATCTGTCGAACAACACTATGATCACAATTAAATGTTATTCAATTTTATTATACTTATGATATATAAAAATCATAATTATAATATAATTTATTACATCATAAATTATGAAATTTATTTTCAATTATATATTTTAGAAGAGATTAAGGTGGTAAAAATGGATTATATGAATATTATAAAGAAGGTGGATCTAATGAATAAGGGGGAAAATATAGAGATTCTAAATAATATAGATATATTTTTAATACCTTGGACTCAATTATATATACCATATAAATATGTGTAAAATAATTAACTAATAAAGGATGTTCCTATTACAATTTTATATGTCAATCCACTATGAAAAATGATATGTTGAGTTATCTTAGACCACCATTAGAGAGAAAAATATGAACATTTATACTGTTTAATATAAATAAAAGTAATTTATATGCTATAATTTTTATGAAGAATGAAAAATTTCCATGGAATATAAGCATCTATAACTATTACCCACATGGAAATGAGAAAACATATTTTGTGATTTTTCATGAGTATTCAAATGAAATATAATGGAAGAATTATAATTATGTAATTTTGTATGTTATTAAAAAAGGATTATCACATAATCCCTATTGTAGAAGACATATCACTCAATGAACATGCATTGAAATTCCATAGAGAAGAGTTTTTAATACTTGGAACAAAACAATTAAATTAATTTGACCAATATTTGGGGTTTAATTCAATTTTATCAACGAGCCTTATGACTGCATTGATCTAAAGGATTTCCATCAATATAATATATATTCTTCTGATAGATGGAATGACACGAATGACCATTCAATAACGATAGTACATTCTTAGAGCTATCTCTATTTACATTATTTATGTACTAGACAAACAAATTATTCTACTTCAGTTCATAATCAATAATATATTCCTCTTAATAATTTAGGTGGATCCTTTGAATCACTTTATTGGAAGAAATTTGAATCTATAAATTGCCGAGATGAATTTGGGGAACATATTTTACGTAGAAAAGATTTTATATAATAAATGATACTGAAGATTCGTGAAAATTCTCAACACATCAGAGTATCTAAGATATTACAGAGGGGAAATGATGATAATCATCAACAAAACCATGATTTGATATTTTCATCTAATTTATTTCTAATAAAACAGTTATAGAATACATCTTATGAGGTTGGGGTATAATGGAAATATATATCCCATATATATTACCCCCATTGAGATTTTTGATCTCATTTTAGTTGTGGATTAACAACTAGAAATCCCACAAATCCAAACTGATGAATGTGATGTGCTCCATCTATCCCTCTTGAGAAAGTTAGATAAAAGGCCTCTCACAAAAACTAAATACCATGGAGTTCATTTGGTGCATGATAGTTCTTATAAGAAGGAGCCAGTGGTGATATTGTATCATAAGGATAATGTAACATATATAATTATAATTCACCCTATTAATGTTAATTACTAATACCATAAGTATGATGAGACAACACATGAATATGATGATGAAATGATATAAATGTACCCTGAAATACTATCATCTTAGATTTCTGTTTTAATTAATGATATCTCTAAATAAGGTGAATTTAATTAAATATTTTTAATATGAAATTTCATTCCAAATATATATATAAATAAGTGAAATAAACATCATAAGAAATATGAACATTATTTAATTCTATTCAAATAATCAATAACATAGAAATTTTAAATACATTTCATAAAATTTATAATAGAAAAATGGCATAATAAACATATGTATATAAAAAACTATATTATGAAATTCAACATTGTTTCAGTCTCTTGTAATTATCACTAACGAGAAATGAAACATAATATTTACAAAACTTGTAAAAAATTAGAAATTAATAAAAAAATATTTATGTTTATTTTTGAGTGAATGATGAATTATATGAATATTTTTGTATTTATAATATGTTTAAAATTATACCACAATTTAAAATATGATGGTTGGATTAGTAAATCGGGATTTCATAATAGTAACCTAACTACCAAAATTATAATGTGATCAATAAGTTAAATGGAGAATAAACATTCTAAAAATTATTATCATATATTGTGTAAGAAGATATTAATATATAAATATTATAAAACTATTATTAAATCAATGTATAAAAAGAAAACTACATGTGTATGTCTTCAGTAAACCCATTTTCCATCATTTAATAAAATAATTTTTTTATTCGAATTTCTAATATTAAAATCACAATGTTTATAAATCTATTTAGTAAAATGTTATTAAATGTTTTGAATCATTATAAAATCATTTATTATTGATGATAATTCTTTTAAATTTTTGTATGAATATAATGATGTGAATAATAAAATATGATTAAATACATTATTTCCCAATATTTGTTAAATACATGACTAATTTCATAAAGCATTATATATGAATCCATTATCATGTACTAAAAAATGTCAATTAATATAAATATATTGATGATTTTTATTAATGATATTCTTAAGAAAAAATATTAATTAAATCAAAAAAATCAAAGGAACCCCTCCCCTCCCATAAAATTAAAACCCATAATCACCCGATTTATATCACTTGTAATGAAATTAATTTCTATGTCCTTAATAAAATTCTTTCCCCAATTTCCTTATCAATGTAATATAACTTATGTTTTTCATGAAATACATTTTGATATATCTAAATTATCATATCAAATGATAATATATAAAAGAAGGGTTATACCCTACCAAATGAACTCCTTTTGAATTTTCTTCTTCCACCACCTCCTCCAATAATATTATAAACATAATAATTTAATGGCATCACTATCATGAGTAAAATTAAAATATACTATACTAATTTTAAATCTATAATCACCCACATAACATCTATGATATTAAATGAATATTTTTTTTGAGGTTTTCTATATAATTTTTATATATAATTTATAAGTGTATTTTTTTAATGAGATAAATATATAATCATTACTAATGAATTATTTCTTCTAAAATTATTGAATTCATTTTTACAAATATATATTAAAAAATATTAATTAAATAGTGTTATTTAAATAATTTAATTATGAAATTAAAAAAATCACTATTTTATTTGTTCAAAATAAATAATTATAATTTTTTATTAAAATAAATCTTTATAATTAAAAATTAAAGAATGTTATAATAAAAACTAGTATAAAATAAAACCAGGGCTTAAAATTTTAATAATGTGAGATTATACTCAATATTTTCCTAAAGAAAATATTATTTTAATATCATTTTCTACACACATACCCAAACTATATTGAATCCATGGCATGTTAAATTAATATTTTATAATATAATAAAATTGCTAAATTAGGAGGTATAAAAGGAAGTAACCATTTTATGGAATATACAATAGAATTAAATGGAATATAGTAGTAGATGTTTTTCTTATGAATATCACATATCAGATATTGGGAAGGAGACATCCTTTTTAATGTTTCATCTAGATCAATCACAAAATGAACATAAACATTTAGGGTTTGCGTGAAATCATATTTGATAGAAATTCAAGCTCATCAAAATTTCTACGAGATCTATACTAGTAGAATCATCACCATCGACAACAACTAATGCATAAATTATGATTAAATATAACTTATATATATTTATTGAATTTTTAATAAGAAGTTAATACTACTCATTTATTTAATTGTTAATTTACATAGTATATTTTACAAATTTATTTTATATATTTATCATTTGGAAATTTAAAAGAATTTTTTTATAAAAGTATTTATTTATAAGTACTTTTAAAAAATAACAATATATTTTTTATATTTTTAATTTCACAAAATGAATGAATTTTTTCTATATATCATTGAAATGTTATGTTTGGATTATTTTTTATATTTCCTTGAAATAGTAACTTTTTAGTTGAATAGTGAATGTAATATTTTTAACAAAAAATGTGACCTTATACTTATATAAGAAAGAAATAGATTTTTATAAACCTTATAAAAGATAGAATATGTTCTTATGGAAAAAAAATTGGATTTTTAAAATACGTCAAAAATTTCGAAATCATATGTCTAACAGTTTTGGAACATAAGTAATATTTTTATCATTGAAATATATTTTTTGTATTTAAATTTAATTAAATATTATTTTTGATGAAGTTTGTCATTGGATTTCACTGAATTAGAAATAAGTTTTATATGTATAATAAAACCTGATTTATTTCATTAAAATAAATTACATTAATAATATCATATTACATATAAGTTTTAGGATTAAAAATATTATTTTTCAAAAAAATTCTACATTTTAAGCATTGTAATCAATAATGGTAATATTAAATTATATAACCAAAAATAATTTTATTTAAAACATATTTTCATTTTAATATATTAATGTTAAAATTTTTAAATAATTTATTTTTAGATGTGGGTTATTGAATTTAGTTACCTAAGGTAAAAATAAAGATCTCATGGTATGGGTAAATTGAAGTAAAAGGTGGTTTAATAATGTGGAAAATGTTGAAGAATGATAAAATAATGTGAGAGATTATATAATTGAGATTTTTATGACCATATCTCCTCACCACTACTATATTTATATTTTTTTATCCTTTATCCATGAATAATTGGAATAATTTGATTAAAAGTAAATAAATTTTAATAAAATTACACTCTCAAAACTTATAAAATGTTCTCACAATCTCTCCATTTATATATTAATTAAAAATTTATAGATTAACCAAAACTCTATCACAATATCTTTTCAACGTTGTACCCAGATCTAATAAGTATTTTTCTTTCCAAATTATATTGCTGAGGACCCTTAATGAGTCACCAAGTGGATAACTTCCAAAGAGAGATATAATACACTTAACCCAACATTCTTAGTTCTTTTATTCTCCAACCCACCTCAAATACCCTATATCCATGGAGTTATATAAGAATTAAAAAAAATAAAATTAATATTTTATTATACAAATAGGGAATTTATTTAATTCAATCCTCATAAATCATTGAGAAAAATGAATATTCTCCAATGGGTTTTTGATTACAACCACTTTGAATAAAAACAAGTTCAATTTATTATAAAAATATCAATTATATTGTCCAAAAGAGTTTTCTATTAAAAAAATATAAAATTTATAAAGTGAAAAAAATTATAAAATGATAAAACTTTTTATCTTGTTCCCCTCTCATTCTATTAAAAAGTAGTGCATCATCTGTGTATGTGGAGATTACGAAATCCACTGAATGATGATGATCATTTTTCTAGAACTGATTAACATGGATGATTATAAAAATGAATATAATGTTTAAAAATGATATTTTTAAGACTATTATAATTCTATAATGATCATATTTTACTATCTTTAATTAATATTAGAAATAAATTATTATTGAAACTCTAACTACCATATGTTAATTTATCAAGGAATGTTTTAGAATTTAGGTCCATTTACGGAAAACATATCACTCTTTAAAAATATAATGAAAATTTAATAATTATGGAAACATGAAAAAAAAAATTTGATAACATGAATTCATTCTAAAAAATAATTACCATTAGTCATCAAACAAAATATTTTATGGATAAATGAATTGAACAACCCGAAATTACTGATGTTTATAGAAATTATATTAAAAATAAATAAATAACATAATAAATTGAACATAGAATAAGAAATATCAATCAATACGAATATTAAAAAATCATTTAATAAACATCATTTGATTATATCTGATGTTTATAACACATAAATAATGAATCAAACCCTTGGTAAGGGTTTGTATATCTCAATAATTATTCATTATAATTAGAAATTTATTATCCACATATTTTTTATGGTTTTTAAACTGGAAAATATTCTTATTATAACATCCATTAAATAAATTAATTTTAAAAATAATTATCATTTTATGACTACCATATATTTATAGATATAATTATTGTGATGTTGTAAGGGTTTTTAATCCAATCAACCATTTATTACGTTATAATGTCTTTTTATGGACATGTTACTATTATAATACTTTATTCCACATCAAGATCATATATAGAATAATGTCTTTTATCAAGTAAAAATGAATCTTCTCATTCAAATCATCATTATTAATAAATTTCATTCCCACTAAATTATGAATTTATTATGATTTAAAAATATCATTAACAATGAATTTTTCTCTATTTTCATATTTTACCTTATCACCAATGTAGTACAATCCTAGTTTGGAAATATAATTTGTTTTAAATATTGATACTGTCATATTTATATTTACTCATTTTTAAATATAGATTTTATTATCACATAATTAAGTGGTTTTTCAAAAAATGTATTTTTAAAAAAATTATCAATAGATTTTTCCGTCAATAAACAAGAAAATATTTCAGTTATAAACCATAATATCTTCTTCAATGTTATTTTATTGGTCATTATTTTTAAATTAAAATAATCAATGTATTGACATTATATTTTTTTATAGTACTTTCAAAATTGACTTATAATATTTTATAATAATAAAATGATAATAACATTTTATAAAACTTGTTTATATATTTTATTCCATTTTTCATTTTGTTTTCTAATATATTTCAGTTAATAGGATGCATGTTTCATGATTTACTCACTATTTATAATTATACTTTGGTTTATTGGACTCATGATACAAAAAAATTCATGATGCCTTCTTATGTGGTATTATATAATGAATTCTTGTTCCCAGGATGTTTTTATATTTATTTAAATATCCTTATATGTTTTTTTAAATGATGATATATTGTTTTTTAATTATCCAAATTATTTATATGGATGGTTTATTTATCATGTTTTGAATAAATAATATTGAAACCTACATCTATTTAAAGTTTATAATGATTTGATGAAAATATGTATTTTTTATTTATTTCAAACTTATACATGAACATAATATGACTTAATGATTTGAAATAAAATTACATATGACTCTATTTTAATTTTTAATTACATAATTTCATAAAATACCATGCGGGGTGCACGGGCTATTAGCCAAAGAACATTATATTTGGTACAGGGTGCACTAAAAATTATATATCCCTCTGATGATTTGAGTAAATCTTTTTATCTCAAGAGATATTTTGTAGATGATTTAGGAGTGAATTAAATACACTATGGTAATTTTTATATTATTAGATGATGGTATGGGGAGTGAACCTTTACTTATGATAATTATTTCATGAATTATGAGGGGGTTAGAATTTTATGATTCAATGGTCCATTAATATCATTTAATTTATTATTATACCTCAAGCTATAATTTTTAAAAGACAATGAATGTTTTATAATGTAGGAGTTAGATTTATTATGTTCATGTTACTTGATTACATTGTCTTACCAATAATTCCATATTATAGATAAATTTTTATATCTAATTGTTACGTATTATACACACCTTTATAATTATTTTGATCTCACACATTATTATGTTTCTATTTCACCAAGAAATAAAGGCATTCAATGCGTGTGTTATATCTAGAAAATTATATTATATATTAAATATATGATAAATTTTGAATAATTATTATGGAATAACATGTTATTATTATTGTGAAAAAAAATAAACATCGCATTTTAAAGAACTGGTTTTGTCATAGTCAAAAGTTCTTCTTTTTTCTTATTCTTCGATACACACTGTACTTTGAATTCTATGGTAATATTCATTAAATAATTTTTTTTGTAAAAAAATTAATATTATATTAGCATGTTTTGGGATGATACCGATATTATAAAATATAATGTTAAAAATATAATTATTACATCCACGAAATGATATCTAAAAAATAAATAAGTCATTTAAAATTTGATTGGAATTTTTTGAATGAAATATAAATAATATTGATTGAATATTGAGTGACTGAAGAATTATAAAAATAAAACATATTTATAGAACTTTTAAAATATATATGATCATTGACAATGTTATTGTTTATATAATTAACTATATCTCTTTGTGATTTATAGGGTGTGTTTTCTGAATGTAGGACGCATTATGAAATGTTTTGGGAAATATTGGTTTTTCTAGAGCAGATATTTAACAAAAAAATTAGGAATTATATCATGTCCATCAGTTTTTTCAAATGATGTGTTGGTCATAAGAAATTGGAGTTGTATGGGTTTCTCTGTGATATTATGAATTTTTTATTCTTAGTGTGGAATTTTGTGTATTTTTATGAGGAAAATGTAACAAATTGGAAGTGTAGTCCATAAGAGTGAAATATCATTCTATTTTGGATTGCAAGTCATGTTTTGGAAAGATTTTGTTCTATCAAGGAAATAATGGGATTGGAAATTATGAAATAATATCTCATTATTTGGACTATTAAGGACCTTTTTCCCTGTTACATCATTAGAAGTATAGTGGTGGCAGTTTTTAGAGGAGCTCTTATAGTGGTTAGAGGGAAAGGGAGGATGTAGATTAGAAATTCCTATAAGGGGGGTTATGTAGTGTGGTGCATGGGGTTTTTTGGTAATGTTGATCTTTATAGATTGGATTAGCTAGCCATGTCATAGGGGGGATTAGATAAGGAGTTTGGTACTACTATGAAAATCATAATTTCTAAAGAATAATGAGAGGCTACAACATGGTTATGGGGTTTTTACCTATGTGGTGGTGGGATAAGGGAACTGGTTACAGTGTAGTGGTATTTGGTGGATTTATTAATGGATCATTCTATTTAAGAACACCTGCACTATGGATTTAGTGATAAAAATAGAATTTATCACGTTGTTAGGTTCTATGAAAAAACGATCATGACTACATTATTTTACATTTTCTTGTTTTGTGGTCATACAGTGTTGATATAGTTGTGTTTCATGGAATAAAAATCTATTAGAAAGGATGTATAATGGTTCTTTACATTGGGTTATAGTACCCTCAATTTTCATTAGTTTTACTACCTGGTGGAGGGTTTTCTTCTATGGTCTTCGGTTTTTCTGGATGTGCCCAATAATCCAAATTCCATTAAAAACATATCATATACCTAACCATCTTATCATTTAATGGGTGACTCATGTGCTTCTTAAGGATTTATTTCATCATTGTTTCAACTTTACTCAACATGTCCTTTGGATGATACATCATTTGTGTTTTTATATGTGTTTTAAACATTACATTCTCAGTTTTACATCTTGTTCACCATTATAAGGTTGTTTTTTTTCTAGAAAACCTATGAATTTGGAGTTTTTTTATAATGGAAATGTTTAGGTTTTATTTTCTAGGTTAGTAAGAGTGTTCTATTTCATTTTGGTGTTTAGTGGGGGCATTTTCCATGGTTTAACATCTTTTAGTCAATCCAAATGTCTGGTTTGAGTTCAGGATCCTTAGTTTCTCATATAATTGAATCATACAATAAGGGTTATGTTATTTTTATCCTTTTGGAAGATAGTTTTCACCACATTAATAGAGATAAATACTGTCTAAAAAGTATATTTTTGGGTAAGTGTAATGAAATCCTTTGATTTTCATATTTCTATGTTATATGATATTGTCATTGTACGGACATTATCCCATAAGAAAAATCATTAATTTTTCAGGATTTCTTAAATTGAGGTTTTTATGACTACAGAATCCATATTGTGTTATTGTTTATTATTACATTGAATGAAATTATCTTGGAATTGTTTTTCAACTAATAATTTTTTCACATGGAAATTATTTCTTGTGTGATACTTCTCATGATATAATGAATTTAATGTGATAAAATACCATTTCTAATTTGAAAAATAATATATATGATTGTTTTGAAAGTAGTTTTGATGTGTGTTTATTAAGATTTTTTGATATGATGTATAGTGGTTATGATGTGGAAAGGGAATATAGTTGTGGAATTGTGTTAATATGGTGGTTTTCACAAGAGAGATATTTATTGTTCTTATGATTTTGTGGGTTGTGATAGTTATCAAGGTCGTAAGGGAATAAAAATGTAAATGTTGAATTTATATGGAATTTATTACATTAGATAATGGGTTGAAATGGATAATTAATTTTTTCATAAATTGGTATGGGATTTTAAAATATATAAATTAGCTTAACTTATAAGAAAATGAATGTGTAATATTGATTTTCTTTCATTAGTGTGTATTTAGAGGTGGTAAAAAAAGTGTTGATATTTTTACTTTGTTAATATTCTTATTGAGGACATATATATTGGAAAATCATATATATATATATATATACAGTACATATTACTTATTATTTATATATGATCCCCACCAAGTTTATGCACCTTGTTCCAGGAACAAAATTTTTTGAAGTGTTTTTTACAATATAATTTTGGTGGGGATTGATGGTGGGTATCCCTCTCAACCCTGCTCACTCTTCCAAATGAATATGACATGCAATGGATGTTAAGTCCTATAGTCAAATTTGAATTTGTGCAGATGTTTGACGAGATTCCTTGTGGTGGAGGTCGTGGATGGTAAGTGGTGTGTAAAGACCATGACTATAGTAGCCTAAAGGTATTAGTTAATTTATTTCATAGGAATGAGATACAAAAAATTTCATCCTAAAGGGATGAATCATTATTAATTATTGAATAACTAGATACATACTTGAATCAAACATTAGAGTTGAAAACTAAAAATAAAACATTTTATTTCAATTGACAACACCATTATTCTCAGAGCTTATCACTGCCCAAAAAAAATCACATTCTTATTGAAATATTAGGTAATCATAAACATGAGAAAAAGTTTGATCTTATAGGTATAATATGAGTATGCATACAATGAAAAATAAATAAAGCATGAATAAAATGGAAGGAAGGAAATGAATATCATGTATTTCCATAATCAGATGAGCTAAAAAAATACCCATGTAAAAAATAATATAAGAATATGTAAATCAATAACTAATCTCATAATGGGGTGGACTCATAATGTGGGACATCATAAACATACCTTCAATCCCTTGCTCTAGGACATCATACATAAATGGGTAATGACTTATCCAATACCAAGGAAAGATTGTATTATGAGACCTATCGATGAATATAGGAGATATAGTAAGACCCTTTAATAATATAATAATTCCAATTCATTGTTCCTAATAAATAGATGAAACAAGATCAACATAAATATTTTTATTAATTATAACAAACATAATGTAAATAATTACCCTAGTTAATAAACATAATCAAACCCCCTCTAATATAATATGAAAAATGTTATTTAAATATTACATATCCAATCAAAAAAATCATAAGACATCAAATAAAATATTATTTATGACGAAAAATAAAAATAACATAGTAAAACATAAATTTTAACAAATCATGTGGTCATAGAATAAAATAAAGTAAAAATATTTTTGAATTTTTTTTGTGGAAAATGGATTTTTCATTATGAAGTCACATATTTTTTAAGAAACTATAATGTTATAAAAGAAAATAAATTATTTTAAATTAAAATTGTCAAATTATTAAAAAAAATTAAAATAAAATATTGTTCATGATTTTGTGTCAATTAAATCTGGTCATACAAGTTTAATAAAACAATTCCTTTCATATTATATTATGAAATGTGTAAAAGTACCTCATTTAGAAGGCATCCAGATGAGTCCTTTAAAACCATTTTATAATGATTTAAACCTGCATAAAATTAATTTAAAAACCCATAGTATAATTGTAAAAACATTTTTATTAGATTTTATGATAATATAGTAATGGAAGCGAAATATACCTTAATAAAGAATAAAACATAAACAATATCAAATAAGGAAGGGATTGTGAAATATACCCTTAAAGATGTTTTGAAATCCTTTTTACATGTTCAAAAAAACTATAAAATAAAAATTGATTTATAATAAATATATTATAGAACCATAATTATATATATCATACTAGTTATTATAAATTTGTAATATTTTGTAACTCGTTTCATAACAATTCATTGTAAAAAAATAATTGTTTCTCGTAATAACTACTTCACTTTTTATGCCTGATTTTTTGATAGATTCAGTATTTATAGTCAAGTTAAGATTGTATCATTTCAATAATGGTATTAATGATATAAATATAATATATTATCTTTAAAAAAATCATTATTCAAATCCATCAAATGTTTTAGTGAAAATTTAATTATATTAATGTGATGATTCTATAAGTTGTATGTGTGCACAAGTGATATATTAACTTAACATTTGATGGGAAAGAAGGTCGGTAATAAAATTTTCATAATAATAATAATATTATTATTATATATTTACATCAAGGATACTGAATTTATTTTTATGATAGTTTCCATATACATATAGTAGGTATAAGAAGGAATAAATTAAAGATAGCGAGGTAACACAATTACCCCTTATTTAGGAGACCTTGTTTATGTCCTTTTTAAAGGACAAATTATTAGTCATTTAAGGTTACAAAAACCACAAAAATATGGATATGTTTCTTTAGAAATTAAATTTATAAGAATGGTAAAAGTATATTTCACTAATGTGGTGAGAAGAGGTGTGGGATAAGGGTCCCTTTTATAATTGAGGTGAGAGGAACATTTGAAATTAATCAAATGATTCAATTGAACAAAATTAATTATCATGAAAAATGATTCCAAATGGAATTTTTTTTTTAATTTTTTGAAGGATAGGGTTAAATTTCATTATCCCACCTAATTTCTTCATGTTTTTTTTCATTTCTATGCTTATAATTTTGATTAACCCTTTGTTAATAAATATAAATTTTAACTATGGTACCTAGTTTTTCCAAATTAATGAATTGCAATTTTTTAATTATAAGGATAAAATTGGACCACAAATTACCATGTTATAAATAGTTAAACAATATCATATATAGGATATCTTATTTTATTATTCTATGTATTTTATATAATTTAATAAAATATTATTTGATAAAATATCATTTTTCAATTTTGAAATGATTAAATTAGATTGACGTAAAATAGATCGATCAAAATGGTAAAATTGAATATAATTCATTAAAACCACAATAATATTTCTTATATTTCTAGAATTTCCATTAGAAACATTAACATTTTCAAATAATATAAAAAAACTATATTTACAAATCATTTATTTTATTTTATTTGAATTAAATAAATAATGTATTATCATTTTATGAGAATTTCAGATAATTTATTAAAATTGAAAATAAATTTATATATTAAAACATGTTATTAACTCAAATAAGTTATTAATGTACATTCATATCATTATTTTTCTCCTATGGGGACATAAAAAATATTGTAATACAAATTGAGTGACATTTTGTTAGTACATTTTTTTAAATAACACATAAATTATTTCCATGGTAAACTATCAATTAAAAAACTAAAATGAAAAACTAAGGTTATATGTGTATAATTATATTCATATAATAAAAATTATGATGAATAATTATGTCCTCATCAGTTACATTAATCCTAAAATAAACCAATTTACTATTTACCAAAGTGATACATTTTACCACGATACCTATTTATTTTGACCAAAACTAAATGGAAAAAATTAGTAAATTATATCCTATTATTTATACATATTTAATTAATTATATCAAATTAAATACGACTAAGTGTGTGAAAATAATTTTAAAATATGTGTGTAAAACATGACAGAAATATCTTTATAAAAAATACAGTTTTTAAGAATAAAATTTTATTTATTCTTATTCCATGTTTAATTAAAATTTTAAATCAATTATAAAACATTTAATTGAATATAATATATATATTTCTCTCATTAAAATCATTCATAAAGCATTAAGAAATCAATTTATTTTGATATTAATAATTTTCATGAACAAAAATTGTTTAGTAAAACATCTTTTAATCTATATTAAATTTTTGATTTGTAATCAATTGTTAAAAAAACATATATATTCGATAAATTTATAAACCATAATTGTTCTATTATTTATTTATTCCAATTTATATAAAAAATAATGGATAGGTTATGATTTTCACATAATATTATATTATTTTTTGTTTGTACTCAATGTTCCGTGTATAACATTATCCCCTTTTCCTGAATTGAATACATCTGTTGTGGATAGTTACAATAAATACCTCAACCTATCCATGTCCTAATAACCAAAATGACAAATATCTATGATACAAATAGGATCCATCCTCTTGATTTATGATCCACTAATGGAATATGAGACCAGGTTTTAGTTTCTAAATCCACATTAGACATGGTAGAATTGGTTCCTTGTACACTATAAATTATCTGAGAAAAATAAATAACAAAATATAATATACTTGAATAAGGATGTCTCATCAGAGAAATGATTATATAATTAATGGGTTTTGAAATATAAGACACCAGATCCTTTGATTTCTTTAACCCAAGTCATGAATTTTTAGATAATTTAAATTACTCAGATCCTGTGATTTTTTTCTGTGTAATATCCAAAGAACATATACTTAAATATCATAAATCTTATTTGATAGTTCCTTTATATTATTAATATGATCCTTTAATATTATATAACAATGTTTGGTCTTTTTAGGTTCATTGGAAGGATTATGAGGCACTGGAATATGCATCCAGTGCTTGATTTTCAAGGGTGGTTAATTAAACTTTCCAGCATTTTTAGAGAAGGCATTCTTGTGTTGTTTTTAGTGTTTAATTAACCATTGTGGAATTTTAATTCTACATTCTTCCACAAATCTCCACATAAGGTGTAATTTATTATCTTTCCATTTATCTTTATTTGGTGTTTCGTTTTAAAAATCCATTATTATATGAAAATTTATAATCTATAGAGTATGTTTTGGTTATTTCTATTCTGTATACTATATATTTTCACATGAATATTTCATATCATGCACATGCATATTATAGTCATCTTTGAAAATATACCCCTTTTAATATTTATCAATATCATAATTAAGACAAAATGTTATTTTATATAGTTTCTTTACATAATATGTATTCTAGCACCCTTAATCCTTCAACACATTTTTTTTATTGGTTCTACTCATTGAAAACATTTTCTATTGGAGTGTTCAGAGCATGGTTTCATATTTTGACAACAAAATTTAGGCTGTTAGCCTTTTTGAATCTCCCATGGTAAGTATATTGAATAAATTTTAAACATTTCATGGACTGTCACATTTGTTTTTTTGTTTATTTTTTTTGATAAACAAGGCATATGTTCATCCTATTGATGAATATGGGTAGAGAGACAATATATTTTTATAGTTTTTTTATAAATTTACTCTCCCACTATATCAATTTCCTATTCTATTAATATGAAATTTATTTATCCCATTTAGCTTGTGTGCTTTATCAAAAGAAGTATCATCCCTCTTTTTTTAAATTAATTTTTCATTGTTGTTTTGACATGTTTTTTTGATATATCTACAAACTGATTTCATTCTATTGGTTCATGCCTTTTTCTGAGTAGATTCAACTTATAAATCTAATTTTTTGAATAAATAGATTCCTTCATATTGTTACTTCACTAAAATCAATATTCTCTGATGTAGATTTCGGTTTTTTTCATTTATTTAAATGTTTTTCTTCTAGTGGTGTGCATGATGATGGGTGATGGGTCATGGTTTCAAGATGGTCGGGAGTGTGAAATTTCAATATGTAGACACAATTTTTTGAGTTTTATATAATTGAATGTTCAGCTACTGAGGCCGGTGGAGGTTTGTGTTAGGCATGCGATGCCGATAGTGAAGAGCGGGGGAGACTGGTATGAGTACATGGAGCTGACAGAGCTTATTTCTATGTAGTTAGAATTCATGTTTATTATTAATATTTCAATATTGTACTGTCTTCTTAAAATTATTCATTGAACCATTTTTTTCGCGGATACATAACATGAGAATTGTGTTGTATCTTGGTTAAAAAATAGTTATATTTTCTCGAACTATCTTTTATTTTATCTTGAATATTTTTATATCCATATGTCACGCATGGTTATACTACACATAAACACATAAAAATGAAATAATTAACAATTCCCCTAGTTCATCATTGATTCTATTCAGATCTACTTGATACTTCAAGATAATCTAGAGCACCTATATACTATTTTTGGTCAAAAGTATGTACTCTTTATTTGTCTCATGCGCAATTTTTAAGGTCTTGTTACTTATTTCGCACCCAAAAAAAGGATATAGTGGCAATATTGATACCCTGACCAACATCTATATGATAGTGATGGTGTACTCCCATGTAATTGAACCTGCTGGATTTTTTTACAGTAATTTCTCAAGGCTATATTTTTACATGTAGGTCTAATTTGTATAAATTATTACTTATCTACATACTCAAATTTACTTCCATGTGAGTTTTCGTGCAATTTTTTTCATTATTTTGATTACTGTTTTCTATATTTTCATCTAGTTATATGTATTTAATTTTAGTATAACATAATATATTCTTCAATCTAATTAATTATTCCATGGTTTGTTCTTTACATTACAATGACCTCAATTACAACATTTTTTATCATAATTAACATAATTATAAATGTCAATTTCAATATTCTTTTCAATCATTTAATTAAGATCTCCATGCTGAAAATAATTTCTTATTTCTTATAGATTTTTCTTAACCATTTAAAATGTATCCAAATGTTATAATACTTTTATAATGAAGTTATCATATTTTGTTCAATTGTATTCTAATAATAAGAATCATAATATTGTTATTTCGGACAATTCAATATTCATGTTCATTAGTAACATTGAAATGTAGTATTTTTCTTAAAAAAAGCATTGAACCATATCATCGTGCAAACGCATAACCAATGAATATTTTTATATCACCATGTAAATGCATGGGCGAGTACTAGTTTAATTAAAAAGAGTCATACTATAAAATATTGGGGTGTTATATTCTTCCCAACATCACAAAAAATCCCAGAAATTTCAAAAAACCTCCTTTAATAAATATATTTTATTGTTTCTTCCCCATAAGTTTTTAGGATCCCACATTGCCTCTTCTATCTTATGATTATTTTAAAATCACCATTACCAACCAAGTCGTCTTGTTCATTAATACATTCTCTATAGTGTGAATAATCACGATAGTGTCATCATAGATTGATACATCAGGTTTTAATTCTATTTCTTCTTAATTGGGAACACATTTCAGGTCTGGTAAGTGCATCTTTAACAAATAGATATAGAACACATCATGTACATTAGATGGGATAAGTTGAATTTCAAAATAGAAAGACACAAATCTAAATATTTATAAGACATCCAAATGTATGAGGAACCTGGTGCTCAATTTTCATTTGTTTTCAAATCTTATAACACCCTTCCATGGAGATACATTCAAGAATATGTGAACTCTCACATGAAATTTGAAATCATTCATCTACTTATCGACATATAAATTTTTCATACACTGAGATTATTTAATGTGTGTTTTAATATTTTTTTCTTTTTTCATTGTTTTATACACATGATACAAGAAAATAGGATTCCTTTTTCAAATTATTCATAACAAGTTCATGTATAAAATCTCATACAATGTAAAATCTCAAATGGAATTATATAATACATTAATTGAATCTATTATTAAAGGATAATTCAAAAAAATGCAAATATTATTCCCACATACCTTAGATTTTATATGGGCAGGACCTCAATATGTCATATATTGTTTAGATTGTCCTTTCCGACTACCTTTTAATTTGAGGGTGGTAAGTGGTGCCCAAATGATGCATGTAATTAATTTTGTTATAAATAATTTTATATTATTTTACTGCTAATCATTTATCATAGTTATATATAGCTGAAATATTTTCATTATTAGTAATATAGAGTTTTTCGTGATGTTCTAGTGGGAAATATTATATTATAAATAGTAAATTTAAATATTCAGTAAGTCGATCAATAATAACCCATATAACATCATTGTTTCATGGAGTATTATAAAAATGAGAAAAAAGTCCAAATTCATGTTGTTCTATTTCCATATAGGAATATGAATAGGTTATATAAATCCTATAGGATATTGTGTCTCATCCATCACTTGTTAATAAACCAAACCTCTTTACAAGAATGCTTCAATTTCCTACTTCATATAATCACATTAATGTTATCCTTCAGATCCCTATGCATGCTTCTTCCACCATGTTTTCTAGTTAAATTCAAAATGTGATCATTGAATCCCTTTTTATAATGGTCATACAGGGATTTAAAAATATTTTCCAAAATTTCATAATTCGCTATTCATCTAAAACTTCTTCCAATTTCCAACCATTCATAGCTTTAATTTGGATTTGAAAATTCTCATCATCTGATTGAAAACATTTTAGCCATTCTTATAATTGTCATTTTGAAATAATTTTAATAGGGTTAATGATTCCACATTCATAAAAATTATTAAATCCACCTTTAAAAGTTCAATGAACACATGATCCCCATCAATCCCTATTCTATTTAGAACTTCATGATTCTTCATGAATAATGCACATACTACCTTATTCACCTTCCCTATGTGGTAGGGTATTATCGATCCTAATACTTGAGTAGATATATACATCATATTTTTCTTCATGTTTAGTTCTATATATTATAATATGAATTTCAATTATTGATATCTATATATATCTAAAATGTTTCACAATATAGATAAATTCATCATATCATCATAGAATATATTACTGATTTTAACTTAATATCATTTTATCGAAAGATTTTTCATGATTATTTAATTTTCTAGATAAATAGACACTAAATTTATTATTATTAATATGTAAACAACCATGTTTCTTCATTGATGTGCCAATATATATCACAAATCCACCATTTAGTAATGGTAGAGATAAATTAAAATAATTCACCAGTAACCACATCAATTAGTCAGGGGATTATTTTCTTTTCCATTATAAATAAACATAACCCATGTATGAGTAATCTTGTTTTATAAGTGATCTAAAGGGTAAAATTTCTTAACATGTTGCAGATAGTTTCTTACAAAACATATGAAACAACATACCTCTGTTATGCTCATTGGTATATTCCATTATTGGACTTGCTTTATCATCATAGGATCAGCTGATATTCCATTCTTATAAACAAAATGGATAAGAAAAGTATCATTTTGAACCTATAATTCACACCTTTTAATTATTCAACATTAATGTTTTCTTATAAGAGTCTCAAGAAAAATACGAAAATTATTCTAATGATTATCTATGATTTTTTATTATACCAATATATCATTAATTTGTAGCATAAAAAATTTTCAATATATTCATTGAATATTATATTTATTATATCCATAAAAACTGAGGATGATTTAGTAAATACAATTTTTCTTTACTATATAATAATAATGTCCCTACCTCGTTTAAAATGATTCCTTCTAGATATTTTTGTTATTTACTCATAATTAATAATATCCAGAATGAAGGTAAATATTTGAAAAATATGAATCTCCATGATGATGGAAAATATGTCATCAATGAAACATAGGGGATACTTTTTAATTATTGTCACAGCCAGATATCCATACAATCAATGCAAAATATCAAAAAAACATCATTCTTCTTAAAGAAAATAATAGGTTCTTCACAAGAAGAAACAATAAGTAATATAAATATCTTACCACTTAAATTATGTTATTGTTTCTTTAACTCCATTAACTTTATAGTGGCCATTCAATTTGGAGTACATGATATTTTTTGTGCATCGGTAATTAAATCAATGGAAAAAAAATTAATTCTCTAGTTAATATATTGGTGATTTAGTAGAAAATAAATCAATATATTCCTATATAATAGGTACATCATAAATTTGAATATCACATCCCCCATCAGCAGTTTGACTATGATATTATACTACAAGAATATTATTCAGAATAGATACTAGATGTGGATCAATAGATAACAAATATGATAAATTTCCCACTCTAAAAATATGGAATTCTATATATTCATCATGAAGCATAATTTCCTCAATTTTTTAATAAATTTTATATTATAGTTTGATATCCATTCCATTCCAAGGATTATATCAATTTAAAATATAGTTATGATTATAAAAATATAAAATAGAGCACATTTATATGTCATAGTGAAAACTGACTGACACATATTTATTATAATGATGTTTTCATTAGGAGTTTTGACCAATAAATCCTTTCCCTAGGAGACTGGGAAATTAAAAAATTGAAAAATGAGAAGATATAAAATTATTTGATTATTTGGAATCAAATAAATCATTACCTATTTTTTAGGATATGATTAAACTATATTCAACTATATAACTAGGAACTTCATCCATGGTTGATGTGATTGAATATTCTTTTCATTTATCCATTGGACTTTTTTTGAACAAGATATATTTCCACCTATGAATACAATTTATATAGTGTCTCGTCATCTAATATATAATTAATTACATATTTTATATTCATTCTTCCCCTTGAAATAATAGGGATGGTATAATTATTCTCTAAAGTTGTATCGAACACCCATACACAATAGGTTTGTTCCATGATGTTTGTTTCTATATTTATTTCATGTTGGAAAATACAACATCCCCTTCTTCCCATTTTCCTCATTTCCTGTTTTGGATTTCTATATTTATTGTATTCTTATGTTGCATCCCCCAAAGCCTTAGGACATGGTTAATTATTTCTCTTTCATTATATCACATGATTCCATATCGTCATATAATGAGATTTTTTTGGATACATGTTCAATTAAATGAATTTTCTTAATCTTATTGATAGACCAATCAATATTTCTATTTAGTTAATTTATATTGTTAGAGACATTCCTGGTTAACCTAGAAATTTTGTATTCATTCCTTTAAACATTATCATTATCCTTCTATATTAGACTCAAGATTTATCTCTCTCTATCTTCTTTCAAATTGTGTGGAGAATATTTTTACACAAAAAAGTTCATTATAATAATAATATTATATATTTTATAATTCTTCATCCTACATAGTATTTTGAAACAATGAACTCAATTTATTTACATCTCTTAAGATATGTTAAATTGATAAGAAAAAATTATCAATTTAATTTCATGCAAAAGATAAAAATATATTCTCTATAAAACTTATCTATTTCACAAATGTAAATTTATTTTTTGTCATATTTAATGTTGGATCATTCTGATTCATTTTGTTCTATAAAATTGTTACACTATATTGGGTGTCAATATATTTCTCCATATGAGAAATTTTATTTCCCAAAACCTGAGATAGATATCATAATATAGGTATAATTTGTTTGGCTCTAGATAAAACGCAAACTCCATCATCCTTTTCATTATTAGGAATGAAATCTCTACATGGATTACATGTATTGAAACTATTTCCATTCCACTCACTATAAACCATCTCTATATAATAAAATACAATATACAAGATTATGAATCATGACATATAATTCGGAATCTTCTGAAACACATAATATAAATTGAGAATTTACATATAACATTAATCAAAATCATAATAATAGTTTCTTTGGAAATATTCTCAATATCTATTATATGTGTATGTTTCCCTAATATTTGTTAATCTAAATATAATACCTACGTAATCTAAAAAAAACTTTAAATAAAAACTTTATAGACCCCAACCATAGTATCCTGTATTCGGTGGTTACATTATTACATTATAATTAGATACAAATAATTTCATCCCAATGGACTGAATATGTTTGTATTCTTGGAAGGATATATACATACTTATATCATACATATAAATTTGGAAATATAAAATACAATATAGTAGTTCATTTGAGGAAACCATTATTCTCTATGATTATCGAACCCCTAAATCATAAAATATTTCATGGAATATTGGGGAAGACTTATCCTAAGAAAAAGGGTTATATCAAATTCCCTATAAAGGTAGAAATAAAGTTTATTCTAAATAATTCATTAATAATATGGTAGTAAATAATTATAAATACAAGAATTCCATAATCAAATGAGATCAAAACATATCGATGCATGTCATAAACAATAAAATAATCACATTTAAATAATTAAATAATATCATAGTGAGAGAAATGTATAATTTTACACATTATAAACATAAAATTGAGGGATCTTCCAAAGATATATTACAATAATGTGTGACACCTCATCCAATACCGATGAAATTTTGAGTCATGAGACCTACTGATTTATCAAGGGGCTATAAAAGGTCCTCTATAAAACTAAAAATTCCCAATGAATTCCTCAAACGAAGGGTTTAAATTTAATAAACCATAAACTTTTATATTAAATCTAGAATATAAAATGATTACAATTAACCAAATCAACAAACATAATCATAACCGATCAAAATTCGTTTTGATGATGGTATTAAAATTTAATAACTAAAATCAATATAATCATAAAAAATCAATTAACTATGTTAGATTTGACCATAATATAATAAAATTAGTAAAAAAAAATTTAAAAAAACTTCTTGACATAAATGAATATTCCATAAAAATATAATTGAAAAACATTTGAAGAAAATATCTATTTCACTTTAAAATAAATTATGTGTTTAAAGATAGGGAACATATAAAAGATAAAATTTTATTTTAAAATAACATAGTAATATTTTAAAAGAATCATCAAATATTATATTAGTCTTAATGGAGGAAAATTTATTTTATTTCATATATTTTAAAAAACATTCCTCTCATGTTTATTTTATAAAGGTCAAGAAGTATCTCATTCAAAAAATGAAATGATGATCTTATTCAAAACATTTTTTAAAAATTTGTCCATGAGTAACCATTAAATTATATCTAATTTCATAGTAGTGAAAATAATTAGATATTTTTTATAAAATATGAATTTTTAAGTGAAAAATTTCCCACTGAAGACCTAAAAAACAATATTGAATAATGACCAGATTGTAAAATAAACTCTTACATTGGGATAAAACTATTTTTTACATGTTAAATCCTCTTTAATAATATTTATATATTTATTATAATTATTTTATATACCCATAATTATATATATAATAAAATTTAATAAATACTTATAATTATTTATAATTTATATCTTAAAGTTTATTTGTAAAAAATATTTATTGTGGTTAATAACTTCAATATTTTTCATGAATATATTATTTCACATTTGGGTGTTTATAAAATAAAAAGATTAAATCATGTAAATAATTTTAATATGACATAAATATCATATATGAATATTAAAACCATTTAAATCCCCATCCATTCATTGTGGCATTGAAAAATGTAGTGTATCATCACATAAAGCCGGTAAGATGTACGTACACACGAGTGATACTTTCACTTATCATAAGATGGGAAATGGAGAGAGTAATGGTGGTTTCATAATTATAATAAAATTTTAGTATATTGATGATGTTTATCTTAGTATTTCATGTGAAATTACAGATATTTATAAGAGTAATTAGTATGAATATATTGAAATAGGTCGTGTAGGACAATTACCTCTTAATCAAGAAAACTTATCTATATAATTTTTGAGGGAATTAATATAGATATTTTAAGGGAAAACACCTGAAGATGACATATATGTATTTTGATAATAAAATGGGCAGTAATTGGATAATATTAATGGCTTAATTTGGTGTGATGAAGTGAGGGATGATATCCCCTTTTATAAATGATAAAACATTATTTATAAAATTGGTTATCTATGTGGTTTTAATTTGATGTCCTAGGTTTATGTGGGTGATAAGTGATGTAATGTGATGACCCATGTATCACCATGTGAGATGTTATGCTATGTGACAGTCCAAGTGTCGTCGAGTCTAATGTGATGTGATGTGATGATATGGACCTGGCATGTACGGAAGGATACTAGAAAAATGATGGGAGTCCAATGATTTATGTATTTGGGTTATGGGAGGGGAAAATAAGTTGGGAATGTGGTGAAAGGTATATTTTTTTCTGATAAACATCTTATTAAATAATTCTGGTTTGGTGTGTTATTTGGTGAGTGTGAAATTATGAGGATGAGATTATTTATTTAACCTCTTTAGGTAGTTTTGATTATGCTTATATATCAATAGTGAATTAGTATACTTATTCCACATGATTCATAGAGACTTTTAGGTGTGATATATCTATGTAATCATTTATGATCACTATATGTATTTACAATCAATTTTTTGTTTTTAGATGTGGACTTCCTGAACCATGTCAGATAGTTATATAATTTTTACTTCAGATATGTTATTCTGTCTCATCTATATGACATTATTTGGGTATTTATTTTGATACACCTTATATATTTTTATTATATACATTCATTTTGGGATTATTTTGTTGGTTTTATATTATTACATTGTGTTTATTTGTTTCTGGTGTAATAATACCAAAAATATAATTTTATTGAGGGTAACACCTTCCATATGTGATATTTTTATACCCTCAATTATATTCACCACCTTAGGTCCTACTAGATAAAGAACCTTGTTGGATATTATCTTTATTCTTTTATTACATACCAAAGAGGGGGACCTTTGGTGGGAGGCAGTCATGACATGATTATTGATAATTTCATAGGGATTTAGTCTCATCTTGTATTAACTTAAAATCATTATGTAAACATCATAACAAAATTGTTCACAAAAGTAATTTCATTGAATATATCAGATTGATATTGTTTCCTAAGCCTTAAATGGGGGATAATGTATTAGGTCATTCCCATGATTTTAGACATATTTTTTCAATATAAATCTTTCATTGAATGAACATGAACATTCATCACTACAATAATTAAGACAATTTATTTATTGGTAGATTTTGGGGATTTTTAATCTTGAGAGCTAGGTTAGTTTCATTTCAATTATCTAGTGTTTTATATAAAATCTTCATATGTGGAGGGTTATTCCAGTGGCTAGTTAAGGTTTTTTTCCCATAGGTTATGGATTAATATTGGATGTAGTGATCTTGGTTTTTGAGATTTCTCATGAACCCAGCCTTATATTCCTTATGTTTTACAAGATATGCCACATCTGTTTATTAATGATTCAGATAATTTAGAAGATTTGAGTCCTCCCATTTTTATATATAAAATCACCTGATTAACATGGCAGTTCTATGTTTTTATTTTTAGAAAGGAATAACTCAATGAATAAAATAATAGGGGTATTGAAAATTAAACGGAATAGAGTGAGTTACATTTGTTTATGATTTTATGATACTATTATAAATTATTTAATGTTTTATTTTGATGGTAAGATTGTTATGATACTTTTATGATGCATTTACTTGTTCAATTATTTAATTTTAGTAGTCATATGTTAAAAAACATTAATATTATAAATAGATAAATGATTTTTTTGTAAAATCTGTAATTGAGGTGACTTTTCTGACATATGTTTTGTTAGATAAATATGAATACAATTTTTAAAGAGGTAAATGTAGTATTAATTGATTATTTAATTTATGGTGATATTACTATTGATATTTTCTATTTATATTGTTCTATGTTTTGAGGTAGTTTCGGTTGATTTTTGTTGCTATATTTGGACGTTGGAATGTGTGTCATAGTGAGGGTATTATATTATTTGGCCATTTTTAAATGAGAGGAAATGGTTGTTGATATTTTTGTGGATGATGCGAAATTAGGTGGTTCCGAATGATGGATGTGTTTTTATGTGTCATAGATGGTTTTATTGAAGGGGAATGGATTTATGATTGTTTTGGGGACTGTCACATTGTGTTTTAGGGATGTTTTTTCTATGGGTAGTATATTTTTTTTCATATGTATTATATTTTCTTAGTATTATGATATTTATATCATAAAGAATTATATGGTAATGAATATGAAATCAAATTTGAGAAGAAGTTGATTTTAAAAAATTGAAAATATATAATTGAGTGTTTAATGACTATGATAGGAAAGGTTGATAGATAATGAATTGTTTAAAACAGAAGTAGATAAAAATGGAATAAAGAATGTAATATTGATTATAAATAAAAAAAATCAAGAAATGAATAATGATATGGTTAAATGGAAAACTATGAATGATGATATGGGATTTCGATATGAATGATAGGGGAGGGATTGTGTTGTATATGTGGAATTAGTTTTAGTATTTTTTTTGGGTTGTATAGTGATAATTATGAAGGGGTGATGGTTTGCGTATGACAATGATATATATATATATATATATATATATATTAATTTCATGTGATTTCTTATGCACCCGACTAAATTAAAATAACTTTATCTATGCTAAAATATTTTGGGTTCAAGGTGGTTTGCCCAATTTTGGGTTTGGGATGGGAATTAATAGTTGGCTACTCCATATTCCATGATCTCCCTACTAAGTGTAGTATCTACTAGGATGGATTGAATTTATGAAAATAATATAATGATTTAAAAAAATTTGGATTGAAAATAGTATTACAATAAATAATGGTTTGTAATGTGATAATGATGTAAAGGAATATATTTTTCAATATGGGGTCATATATGTTAGGAGAAAAGAATTAGGTTGTTTTCTATTATGTTCATAGTATATTATAATGATAATTATTTTAAATAATGTTTTTATTGTGAATAATTTAAATATAAAACACCAAATTTCAATGATACTTCATTATGTTGTCAATAGATTTAAGCAATCACATCCCAATGGACCAAACAGTTTAGTAGTCTTGAAGAACCAAAATACCACATGATTCCCATATTTAATAATAAATTTAAAATTATTATTATAAATGAATTATTTCATCATAAATCTGATTCATAATACCCATTTTCAAATCGTGGGGAAAAAATCAAATAAAAGGTCAGCTTTGATTCTTACTAAGGGCATCTGTACCATGTAATCTAATTTGGCATCAATACTATAGAAACAATACAATAATTGTTAAAATAATTCAATATAAAAAATTAATTGATCTAGAAACTCATAGATGGATTTTATATAAAATATTATTACAATATGGAAATAAATAACTAATTTTTTTCTGAAGAAATTCATAGTGGCATAGATTTGAAATTAGGGTAAAATCCTTGGCCATATTCCCTAAGTACTTTATTGGGGAACCGTACTAAGACACATGAATTTAAATTCGTATGAACTCAAACAAAACACAATAGAGTTTTTATCATAAATCCTTCTGATGCATCGAGGGTCTGTAGTGATCCCCACACATCACATTCTAATTCCAATGCATTCCTCTTATAAATAAACAATAAAAATTAATCATCCTTGTTTAAAAGTCAATGATTGTTTTTATAGGTAGATCTATCATTCAAAAATTATAATACACTCCCATGTCAAACGTATCATAAATAGTCCCAAGAAATATAGTGAATGGTATCACTATATTAGCTTTTTCAAATAATATTCAACAAATTATGTAGAAATAGATGAAAATAAATTAAATCGATTATGGAAAATGTTTCATGTGGAAGATAATTTTTTACAAAATTTATCATTAAAATTTATTATAAAAGCATCATATATATTAAAGAAAAAAATTTCACTAAAAAGAACCCTGTAAAAATTAAAATTAATCATTTAATAATTCACTGGTCATATTGGTGGTAAATGTTTTTCATGTAGAATGCATTTAAAAACATTATAATTAAATTTTCAGTAAAATTTAAAATGCACATCATTTGGAAAAAATATATTCATTTAATTTTTTTTTATGTAACAAGGTATAATAATGATAAAAATTTATTTAATAAATCATTAGAGGATAGTAAAAAAATTCTTAAAACAATTGTGATAAAATTATTGATATGGAAGAAAATACTACCCCAAGGAAGATAATCTCAAATAGTGACCTGACTATGAAATAAACCTGTATCACTTTGGTATGTTTTTAATGTTAACCCTTATGAATAAAATAAGTTTAATTTAAACTTTAAATACCATGAATATTAATAATTTAATGATATATCATATCATATTATCAGTATATACAACACATAAAAAATGATGTGGTGAATATAGAAAATATCTCATTGAATTAAAATTCAGACAAGAAAACCTTACCATAGGTTTAAATTATGTTTTATTAATTCAAACCACTTTTATAATAAATATATATCTATTATATATATATTTTTTTAACAATACTCCTTTATATCCGACCGTTTATGATTTATAATTTTTTATCACCTGTTTATTAATAATTATTTGGTAAAATCACAGTTTCAGGTAATAATTGATGCATTTTTCATATATGTTTTAGTTTAGTATTTTTGGTATAATACTTTGATAAAGATTAAAACATACTTATAAACACAATAATGATAAAAAAATCATATATATTCATTATTTCTGTATTTATAATAATCCTTAAATGATATAGATATACAAATGATCTGCATTGTTCATAAAGATGGTAGGCCATATCGATACCTTAATGATATTTTTATTTCACTAAGAATGAAGTTAAAGGAATAAATATAATTATAAAATTTTAATAAATAATTCTTATATCATTTAAATAATATATATTAATCAAATCCCCACTGATTACCATTATGTTAAAATAGTAATTAAAAATAAATCAGATCATTTCATGGTGGTGGTAGTATGTACAAATGCATGAGTGATGTCCTCATTTTCCAATGGTTTAGATGGTAATAAAAAATATATTATGCTATAATTATAGATCTAAAATAATTTTATAAACATCATATATAAACATTTGACCTATCAAAATTCCCATTCAAAAAATTTGGTATGAAAAATTGATTTTAATCGCTATATTTTGATGGTAATATATATGTATGCAGGGGAGATAATGTCACTTTACATTTGATGGTAATGATGGTGAATAGTGATGTTTTCATAATTTTGATAAAATATAATATTATTTGGGATACTGATGTTATAATTTTAGGATAAATTAATAAGATTTATAATAGTTAAACCATTATGTTAAAAAGTGAAACTAATCGGCTAGGTTGAATACCTATTTTTTGGGAGAAAACCATTAAATATAATATTAAGGATAGTAGGGTCGTAATTGTTAGGGTAACATCACAATTATAATTAATTAATGTAATTTAATGGAGTGGTAAATTTTATAATTGAGGGTAGGGGAATTTTTGGGAATTTATAAATATTAAATTAATATAATGAATCATTATTTATAAATGGATCCCAATTGATAATATTTTAATCTAAGATAAGGATTAGTAAAAATAATCTAGTAAAAAAACTTGGGATTGTTTTTTGTGTGTTTTGACCCTTATAATTTCGTTATAACCCCATTAACCCTTTTTTACAATTACTATAATTTTAATGATTCATATAATTTAGGGGTTGTTAGATTTTCCATAAAATGGTAAACAACCAATAAATGGACCATGGTTGATTACTAATAAAATATACCATTAATTTGGATGAATATAAAACTATTATTAATTTAATATAATTTAATTAAATATTCACCATTTTAAAATATCATTAATTTAATTGATTACACTATTAATAGAACAAGACTTCAAATACATTATAACCAAAAAGGAATTAATGAATAATTCCTTCAAATATCGATAATATGTCATATAAATCACAAAAATTACATTAAAAGATTAACCTAATCATAATATAACACTATTAATATTTCAAAATTCTTTTATTCTATTTTTCTGTTAATTAACTAAATACAATGTTAGAGTAACAAAAAAATATGAGTAAATTTTATAATTTCAAGAAATTAGAAATAAATTTATATCCAGAAAATAATTTCATTATGCTCTATGTGGATATATTAGAGACATTTATAACTAAGAGGGTAACACATTGTAACCTTCTTTTCTTGGAATATTTATTATCTCATTTTCATGGAAAAAATTCAGTTAAAAAAATATATTTATAACCAAATATGATAATGGTAGAATTAAAATAATATAATAATAATTTGAATAAAAAAATTAAAGCCTCATCACTTAGTTTTAACCTAAATTAAAATTATTTTCCATTTAAGGAGGTAAAAATATTTATCATTATTGATATTCATATTGAAAAAATGCGATTATTTACTGAATTTTATCCTCCTAATTTTATGTGTATAATCCATTTTATCCAATTTAACAACAATCAGGGAAAGAAATTAATTTTAAAATACTTATGAAAAATGATATGAAACATCTTTTTATAAAAATATATTTTTTAATAAAAATTAGTTTTTCTAGTACAAAAATGTTTTTATTCAAAATTATATAATAAAATTAATTTTATTGAACCCAATTGGATATTAATAATAATAATTAATTAATTTCACATTAAAGAATTTTAAAATAAAATGGACCATTTTCAATTCATGATAAAAATAAAATGTTCAATATAAATCATTATTTTTCATTATTCCTTTGAAAATTAATCCTCTTAAAAAATCCCAAAAAATGAACCCTAATGGAAATTTTATACAATAATTTGAAAATTGATACTAATTTTATAAAATAAAAATTTTAAAATTTCCCAAAATTAATTACAACACCTTTTATAAGAGATCATATCTTTTTTGATGATAATGTAATGATGAATCCTGAAATAACATCACTAGAAAATAAATAATTACTTCTTAATAATAAATCAATTATTCTTCATTGATAATTTACGTCATATATTTTTCATAACTAATTTAATATTTTTCTTGTACACCAGTTTAACGGCTAGGCTATAACCTCCATAATAAAAAAATAAATTTGTGTGGTTTGATTAGGTTACGGGTTTCTGATAGTATATTATATAGAACATATGGTTCTTTTGGAATATTAGGGGGTTACATTTGACCCATTAATAAATTGATTGCTAATAATATAATTTTTTTTGTTAATCAAGGGTTTGATATTTGAAAAAAAGTGTTTGAAAAACCAATATAAAAAAAGTTATAATAAAACAAACTATTCAAAAGAGTCGACATGAAATATGTAGGTTACTAAAAATCATTGTATCAAAAAAGTATAACATCATTATGGAGTGAAAATATAATCATGTAAGAGAAAAATAGTTCTTATGAATTAATATATATTTATATAGAACCTAGTAAATGTAAAGTTAATCATTAAAATTTATCAAATTTATTATGGGATGAAATACCAATGGTATATCAGTAATAAAATTAAATGAATTATTTTCTTAAAGGTAATTTTCATAATGTAGAGGTATTATTTTACTAACCGGATAGATCACTAATTAAAATAAACCAAATTTATTTATTGAAATTTTATCTGAATAATATCATCTATTAGATGCGCTTTGATCAATTTCCACTTCATCTATTATTCCAGGACATGGATATTAATGATGACCTTTTTCAAACATGAAACACTTTTAATGGATTAAAAGATACATAATTCATACATTTTTCCTCTACGCATCTACCAAAACCAAACCGATTAGTATAGATTATCAAATATTATAAGTACTTCCTTATACCAAACAATTATATAAAAAAATTATAATTAACAATTTCATATGTTGTCAACCATAATACTATTCCAAAATTTGTCTGACCCAATTCAAAAAACCCAAAATAATGAATAAGGTTTTAAATTTCCAAAATCAACTTATCATTAATCACCAATAAAATGACTCTTAATTTAAAATATAAATCCCCTGATAACATGGTAATATATTTATTCTCTCTAACCATTATGAATACAATAAGGCTTCCATGAATTTACTCTCTAATTATTTTTGAAATAAACTCTAATATTATCAAATATAAATAAATAATTGTTGTAAAATATATCTTGAATTAATGTTTCATCCAATTAATAACAATTATTAGTGTAACTAGTACTATCCCATTAACTTCTTTAACGTAAATATTATAAATATACCTAATAATAATAATTAACTCAAAATAATGAACATATTAGGGGTTATATTTAACTTATTCTGGTATTCACTAAAAATATCACTTTATAACTAAATCACTTTTCATGGTTATTGGTACCACTGAACATATTCTCTAAAATCAATAAATAGAAAATAATTAAGTATAATCCTTATATGTTTCAGGATTCTTATAACTATAGTGTCATTGATACAAATATAATTATTGAATCTAAATAAACAAGAAATTTAATTATTCAGCTTCAAATATAGTAAAACTATAAGCATGAACTTAATCACATTGTTTCTATAATGTATATTTCCTTGACACTTGGGGAATACATTTAAATTATTCCATATATTCTTAATATTGAAAACTATAATGTTATAAGTTTTTTATCTTACCGTAAAATTCATGTTCTATATATCATTTATCTCCACAAATAAAGTCAAATGTTCTCTTGTTATGCAAGTGTCGAGGTGTTTGATTGCATAATTATCTGATTTGGTAAAATCCTTCTATTTCTTCCCCCCATTTTAATTTTTTTATATAGTTATATTCTTCTATTTCCCTCATTTAGAAATATTGTACATAGTGATTTAGTTTTCTATATTTATAGAACAAGATACTATTTCCCCATATTATGATAGTGGTTGAAGGCATAGTTTACTTTTAAGGATTTACTTTAGCCCGTTAAATAAATGGTAAATAATTCTATTTAGGTTATATAAATATTTCTATAATACCTTGCTATACGTGAAAATACTTATTCAAACGTAGAAACATATTCCCCGTCCTTTTTTCATAGTCTCAATAATAACAACACTATATCCTTTCATTATTCATGAAGAATACATTATTTCATGAAAAGTTACATAAAATACATCTAGTCAATGATTAATACTTCCTCCTCACCCATATTAATCTGGATCAATGACCACTATTGATATAAATACCATGTATGATTCTAAAATACTATGATAACATTATCCCTTTTGTTTCTTCCCAATGTGACAAATATATTCACTGATGAACGTATCCATGTCTAAGGAACAAAATAATATTTAGTCTCATTGAATTATGGAGTTATTTGAAGTATGAAATAACAAAACATGTTACATCACATTGTCGATCAGTAGGATTCTCTATACGAGAATGGGATATTAGTCATAACGTGAGTCATATTCCCAAATATAGTATTATTTTGTTTAGTTCCAACATCAGCTACAATTACAAAATATTTATATTTCCATTTAGAGATATCTATTCATTGATTATGTGCATTGATACATTTAACATTACATCAAATAGGATTCATTTATAAATAATAGAATATACTATATTAAATCCTAAAATTATTAAAAATAATTTAATCCCAAAAATAGTAAAAAATACACCTAAATTGAAAAATATAGGCATAAATAATCTCTACATTATAAACATGTTTTACTAGGTAATATTATCAAAATCCATAATATGGTTGTGTTTCCTTAAATATTTTTTCCAAAATCATGTTACAAATTTTTTTGAGAAATGAAACTCTGACACCAAATATGTATTTCCTGTAATCCTAGATTCAATGGATAGTTTATTACATTGGTAATAGATACTTGCAATCGCTTACCGAATGACCAAATAGACAGAGTTTCCTTAATAATCATATATAAACATGATTCCAATATTACATTGGTAATATAAAATAATTTGAATATATAAATTATTCCCTCTTTTTTGTTTTTAATAATAAACTTATTTGTATCCATTGTAAAAGAAAATAATAATAATGGGAGAGACAATATGAAAAGTAAGGGTATGCATACACTATATGCTAATACAAAAAGAATAATATGAAAAGAATAAATGATGGTCTAAATAATGCCAGACTAATAATCACATAAACTAGCTAATAATCAATTTATATCATAAAAAATATAATAACCACATGGACATCAATAATTGATTTTTTAATTTGGAAATTCATAATTTTATATATCCAAAATTTAGGGTTGAGTCTTGGACCATACATATGAAAACATCATCATGGCCTTGTGCCATTGAATATGGAAATAAAAGGGTATTGCATATTCCAAAACCTAGAGTAGTTTGATTCATGATACCTATTAGTCATTTGATGGAATATGGCTATACCCATCTATATATTTCTATTTCCAATGAATTACTTGGAATAATAAAAATTAAAAAAATTTCAATATGGATAAAAAATTAATAAATATACGTTTAGAATGAAAGAGAATATGATGTATCATTACATTCCATTTTATAAATGATTTTATATAATCCCATGAAGAATATACAGTTTTATCATTATATTATATCATCAAAATAATATTTTATAATTTTTTTACAAAGATATAAAATATTAAATATATTATTGGAATGTTTTTGGAGGAAAATAAAATTTTTAATTAAAAATCATTTTATAAATATCAAAAATTTACAAATATTTAGGAACCAATTGTCTTTAGAAAACTATATAAACTTATAAATTATTCATCATTTCATTGAGCGGTCATTATAGAGGGAAATTATTTTGGTGCCACAAAAGAATAAACAAATATTCTTTTTATAGTTTTCGTAAAAATAAAAAAAACTACATTAAGAAAATGATAAGAAGATGAATATATATATATATATATATAATTTCATTAATAAATAATTGTATTAGAGTAATTATATTTTTCAAAACATGTTGATAAAATATGGATATGTAATAAAATAGTCCCCATGTTGAGATAATCCCAAATATTAATGAGATTGTGAAATAAAACATTAACTATTTGGTGAATTTTGAATCATGACCACATTAAACAACATATATTAAAATTTAAAATTTAAATACAATTATGATAAATATATTAATTATATATCATAACAATGGCTCAATATCTACACAATAGAAAATAATTAAGTGGTGAATATGTCATGTGTCTAATGGATGAAAAAGTGAAATGAGAAGCCATTACCTCGAGTTTGACTTCATTTTTGTTTGTTGGAACTTATAATTGAATAAATATATATTTATTACTCATCTATAATATAACCATATTAATATACATAATTTAATACATGACTTTTCATATTTTATCAACCATTTATTAGTAGATTTTTATAAAACCACTATTTTGGGAAATAACTACATCATTTTTCAGATATGTTTTTGTTTGGTAGATTTATTATTTTCAAAATAATAAAGTTAAATAGATATACATACATTTAATAGTGATATAAAAATCATACATATAATAATTATTAATATATTTATATTAATATATTAATGTTTAAAATAAACATTGGAATGCATCATTCAAGTATATAGTAGTCCTTACATACTCAAGAATGTTTATTCCATTTTTCAATGAATGGAATAGAATAAAAGTATATTATTATTACACATTTTAGAATAATTATTTTATCATTTAAATAATATATATTCATAAAATTCTTACTCATTAATTTCTATTTAAAATAGAAACTGAAAATAAATTTTATTTCATCGTAGAGGTGGTAGCCAAACGTATGCACAAGCGATGTTATTGTTTCCCAAATGTTTGGAAGGTAAGATGGTAGATATTATATTATAATTCTAGAATAATAATTATATAATAAAATCATATATAGTCATTAAACCTGTCAAAATTAAAATCCATAAAGTAAGACAATGATCAATGAAATGTTTCATTATAAGGAGATGGAAGCCGCATGTATAAATGGGCAATATTTTCACTTTTATTTTGATGATAAAAGGGTGGATAATTGAGGATTCATAATCACGATAATATTTATGAATATTTTGTATACTGATGTTACAATTCTATTATAAATACTATATATTTAGAGTATGTAATAGATATATTTAAAAAATGTTACATTTAAAGGGAATTACCACTTATTTGGATAAACTCCTTTAGTTATCCACTTTAGGATCCATGAATTTTTAGTTTACAAATAAAAACACCCATATAATATGGATAGGAAAATTGGAATTTTATTTTTAGTGTATGGTTGAGCTAGAAGACTCATAATGGTGTAAGGAAGTGAAAGGACATGTGTCTTATTATAATTTAGTGGAGGGGTATTTTGAAATTTATTAAAATATTAAATTAAAATAAATTAATTTGGATGTCTATATCTCTCTCAATTGACAAAATTATAATGTAAGATAATGGGGAGTCAAAATAAACTTATAAAATAAAATATAGAAATATTTTATCTATGTTTTTACCCTTCTCATTTACTTTTTACCCCCCTCTTATCCATTTTGACAATTACAGTAATATTAAACATTCCTTCTCATTAAAGGTAGATAATGTTATTATAAAATGAAAAGATCCAATAAAATTTACATGAATGAATTTTAAACCCATATCCAACTCATTTTACCAATTATAATTTTTTATGAATTCTAAATACATTAATAAAATAGTATTTATTATAAAATATCATTATTGTCATTTTAATTACTAGTCATTTAACATTACATTAAATACAAAAAAATGTATAATTTGAATATAACTCTTTCAAAATATATAATTTATATATATGAAATTAATTTGATACGTCATCCCATTAAAATTATATCACTCCAAATATTTTTAAATTTATTTATTTTATTTTCCTTATAAATAAATAAATAGAGTATTAGTGTTGAACAGAAATTTTAGGAATATATATATATATATATTATAAAAATTATAAAAAAAATTATATCATGAAAATAATTTCAGTAAGATAAAAAATTATAAATTTTTATTAAAACATAACATTATATTGTCTTTATGTGAACATATAAAATACATTAAAAACATAGAGATTTTTACTTTGTAACTTTCTTAGCAATCAATGATAAATATATAAATTTTAATGAACAAATATCCACTAAAAAAATACAAATAGATCTTAACATGACAATGGAATAATTACCTTCTTATAATAATAATCTTGGGGAAATAATAAAACCTTATAACTTTGTTTTAACATTGGTTAATGTGGTTTACCCTTTACCGAGTTGATAAATTTATCTATGATAACTATTCGTGTTTAGAAAGAGGAAAAAAGACACAATTAAAAAATAATAACCCCCAAATTAAAAATAATTAATTCAAGTCATCCAAATAAATATCTAAATATGGTAGAAAAATAATTTTTTAAATAAAACTGAGAAATGAAATGAATAATCTTTTAAGAAAAATATAGTTTTCATGAAAATAACCTCTTAATGTATAAATTATTTTTATACAAAATTCAAACAAAATATTGATTAAATTTACAATAAAACTGTAATAATTATATAAGATAAAATAATTTAATATTAATAAATTTTTAAAATAAAATGGAACTTTGAATATTTTTGAATCTACATTACCGTTTTCAAAAACATAAGTATTTTTCAGTATTCACAAGAAAATAAATGTTTTTAGAAAACCCCATAATTTAAACCAATGATATTTTTAATATTCTAAGTAAAAAAATAATTATATATTTATTTAAAAAAGTTTTGTTTTTCCATAAATTAATAGTGACACTATCAAAAATATTACATAAAAATTATTTTGAAAAAAAAACATATTGGTGGAGAAAAAAAATAATATTATTGAAAATTGATTAGTTATTTACTAATTATTATTCAATAATTTTTCATTGAGAATACAAATAATATATATATCATTTTTCTAAAAATAATATTCATACCTTCCAATTTAACATCTAGATTATAATGACAATTTTTAAAGAATGATATTTTCTCATTATATTAGGATTGGTCTTTAATTTAGTATATAACATCAAAAATAGGGTTATTTTTAATTCCCAATAAAACAAATTTATATGGAGGTGGTGTAACATCCTTCTTCTTCATCATTGGAGTGAGATGCAAGAAGGATGTTACTTGGCCTTAAGCAATATCACCAAGATTTCAATGGCTGGAAATAAATGCCGAGGGCTTCAAAATAGGTTGGGTGGTGATTTTACCTTTACAAATAACATATCCAACTAAAAAATTAAAAACCAAATATTCCAATAAAAGAATATTGAAATCAATAAAATTCAACTAAAATCATACAATTTATATAAAAATTGAACAACACAAGATCACCCCATTGGATGACTACAAAAAAACCATGTACAAAGTGAACGTCTATAAAACCAAAAAACACAAAGACAACTACAGATAATACAGGATCCAAGAATGTACAGGCTCCATCAACATAAACAGAACATGTATCACTAAGTACCTCTATAGAATTGTGATAATTTACCTTTTCCTCTGTCCTGCTATACAATATCTGAAAAATCACCAAAGATCCAATGAAGGGGTGAGTAGTCAAACATATTAGGCTTTCCAAAAATTTATTCCAAACTCATTCCACATGGTTAGAGATTTTTTGAAGATATACATAAAACTATTTCTATAAAATATATTCTAAAATATTTTATATCAGAATACAAAAAAGTTTTATATCAAATAATTTTTCACAAAGCGACGTCCTGTTCTAGGGAAATAAACTAGAAAATAATCTCTAACACTATTTCATGACTTCCAAATTTCCATATTCTATTCCTTTCCATATATCCCCACATAAAACCATGAATGAAACCTGGAACTACCAACAATCATGATCATTGATTCATCCATTCAAAATTTAATCACATAATGAACCATTTCGATGGGACAGATCCATTATCCTTATCCATCTCACTAATGACTATATAGACTCATTATCTCTATCCATACATAATTCACATGAATAAAAAAATAAATTATCCCAAAACCAATGCCAAAAAAACCATTTCAACCTATCCAATAAAGTCACACTTTTATTAAAAACCATTAAAATATTAAATTTTAATAAAACCAAAAATTTATTGAAACTATTTTCATTCACAAAAACCCCAAAAAAATAATTTTAATTTCATCATTTTGAAATCATGTTCTAATTATACTTTCCACAAAAACGCCCAGTTTCCAAAAAAATGTAAACCATCACCAAAGAGGGTTTCCAACAATAAATTCACATCAATTTTTTAACCAATTTTAATTAAAACAATCGATTTTAAACAAATAATTCATGTTATAAATATACGTGTCAGGATTCCAACCACCTTAAATTGAAACCATGGTGAAAATTGAAAATAGCAGAATAACATCCATGGAAACAGTTCGAATTTTGGGAAACCCACTATAGATCCCTTCTTCTATAAAAAAGACTAAATTTAAAAATATTTGAAATATAATACCTTAGATATATCTACAGTGGAATTACATATGTGAAACCTTGAGTTAAGGATATGTTTATCTAAGGTAATCCAAGAAAAAATTCGTAGATTGATGAATAAATGAAAGAATCTGGCTTCAGCGCAGCAAGATAAGGATTTAGATAACTTCTAAACTGGTAGGGAATGTGTACATATACGTTGAGAGTGAGAAATACCATTTTTTGTCAAAATAGGGAATGAAAGAAGTGTTAAAATTAAAAACTATCCTTGATCCAATTTTTGTGGTTCTAGTTCTAAAATCATTCATAGTTACTCTCATTTTTATAAAAACAATGCTCTAATTGTGTGTCAGCTACTGCCTCTTGGTGGATCCTCACATGTTTGGATCTCACGGTTCCCAAACCATTCACTAACCATCAAAAATCCCAATTTCCATCTTTTCATAGTTTTTACTTGGTGGCCCCATGGTTTTCTCAAAATTTTCCCCTTAACTATTAACCTACCTAGAGCTCTCGGCCTCATTTTCCACTGTTTCTTAGGGAAGTTTCATTGTTTTCACCAACAATGAACCAATTGTTCACCATTACGTATTATCTAAAAACATTCCATACATCTTCCAAACTCTCCCAAATCTCACCCAACTTCATTATATTATTAATATAAATAAATAAAATTGTTACAAGCTTGAAACTCGGGGTTCTACATTATCCCCACCATTGTACATTCCATCCCCAGAATGTTAAAAATCATCATTTCCATGAATGAGTTCCGAAAATTTTTGCTTCATTTCCATATCTCATTCCTAAGAATTATCCAAAATCTTATAGTGTTTCTAACAAACCTACAAAGACCGATTCATATTACCATGTAAGATTTTTCATTAGAATATCTTCAACCCAGACTGGCTTGTGCACCAACGAAGAGTCGGACTCTAATTCAATGTGATCTAATCGAATCCCATGATCATGATTATGCACAAACATATTTAAATATGTCACCTTAAACATATTATGAACCACACTAAACTATGGTAGTAGTTCCAACCGTTATGCCACCTCCCCGACCCATTCAACTATCTCAAAAGGGCATATGTATCAACGAGATAAATTTCCATGATTCCCAAAACAATGATGCCCAAGCCTTCAATATATTATCAAAAACACAAGATCGCACTCCTTAATTGACAACATCCAACAATGATTATCCACATTGAATTTATAATGACTTTATATTGTTACAATCCTCTTTCGATTAAATTGAATCATTTCTGTTGTCTCTTGGAAGAGGTTTTTCCAAACCAATGATGTCTCACCTGTATCCACCCATTAATGTGGTGAAAGAAAAAAATTCACATGAATTTCTTCAAAAGTATACATTAATATTGAGGCTTGAATACTATTTTTAAACCATAACTCCACTAACAACATGTTCTCTTCCCATGAGTGAAAAAAAATCCATTACAAAATCCCGAAACATACCGTCCAATGATTTTAATGTTCTTTTAGATTTCTCATCCATATAAGGATTATATTACATACTCATTATGAACTAATTACATTATTGTTTTTAAGGAATTTTAGAAATTAGAGATGAATATAGGATAACTATCTGACGCTATTGAAACTGGTATTCCATGACTCTTTACCACTTCATGGATATTTTTTTTCACAACTCATCCACCGTATTAGATTCATGGAAATGGATTAAATGGGTTGACTTTATGATTAGAACCACTATCACCCATATGGAATTGTGTTTCTGAACTATTCGTGGGAGGCATATTACAAAATTCATCACTATCTACTACCATTTCAAAATAAAAATAGGTTACCACTACGAGATACCCACTGGTCACTAATGCTTTGAATTAACTTTCTGGAAAGATGAGTATATAGATACATACTCATCCAAATTTATTTTTATATTAACCCACCAAAACTGTAATTTTAACACTGTATACATATTCTGTATTCTCGGATGAACTCCCAAACCAGAATGGTGTATAGCATGAAATTTTTTTCTGGAAAATCCTTTGGTATGACCATCAGATTTCAAAACAACAAGACTGAACTCTCATAAATCATCCAACCCTGAATGGTCTTCCAACGATTGAGTTTTGACCTCATATTACCTCAATATGCATTATGTGTTGGCCTCATTAATAATCTCATCCTAATCGGGAACAAATGAAACTAAAACTGATTACACAAATTCACATTGGACCTTACATTCCATGTGCATATATACTAGGACCAACATCAACTACAACGTGTCATAAACTTATTTTTCCAAATTATTATATGACTATATGCATAATTCATCATCCACTAATGTTTTCCCAATCTATAAATAAATTAAAAGTGAATCATTTATAGGAAATCCATCCAAGTTCTATGTCTCAATATCAAATCCCATTTTTTGAATATACGTTTCATGATTTCATGATATGTGGACCCAAGAAATCCTTACCCAATGAGATAGTGGTGACATGTTTTTAAATATTAGACTATGTTAGATAACTCTAAATCATGTGTTGGTTAGTTCTTTTATGATACTATAAACATCTTAAGACATAAGAAATAACATTATACTATTACATGAGAACACATCCCAACACTGATTTTAATGAATCACAATACACCATATACCGTTGTCCTGATTCTACAAATATAATGATTGTCGTAGATTTAAGGCAAACAATATTCTCTCAAATGTACATCTGTAATTCTTTATTCTATTGTAATGGAACATTCTTCTTTATCATAACTATTATATTCCATGATAGACATGATATTTCACTATAAAACATCGGTAATAAAAAGATAGTCCAATGAAACTCTATAACTTGAATACATTATATGGATGTTTCTAAAAAATGATACCTTTTATAATTTCAAGATCCACAAAAAAACGTTTATATAGATTATATGGCCATGAAATCATACATCTTGTATCAAAAATTACACTTTGATAATTTGGAATACAATTGATGATCCCTAAATATTCCCAATATTGTCTCCATGTGTTTCTCATGATCATCAATTGTACTTGAATAAACCAATATGTCATCAACAAACACCACCATAATAGAATCTTGATAACTCAAAAATATATGATTCATCAATTCCATAAATACATATAGTGATTTTTAAGACATAAAGGAACTAAAATATATTAATACTATCCATATATACTTCTGAAAGTTTCATTTGGAATATCCTCCTTCCAAATAAGCAATTGGTGATACCCTGATCACAAGTAAATATTTGATATTCACTTATCTCCCCTCAATTGATCAAACAGATCATTTGTGTGAGGAAGTGGATACATGTTCTTTGTCAGAGCTTTGTTATGCTTATGATTATCTACATATAAGTGAAGAGATCCATCTTCCTTTTTCACAAACAATATCCTTTCTTCCCACTGATTCCCACTCATATGAACAAACCCTTTTATTTACATCCCTTTCAACATGAATTTCATCTCCCTAAATTATGTTGCTTCCAATGTCAAATATGTCAATTGGTATGAGTTCATTCTAATAGATAGTTTCAAAATGTCCATTTCATGTTACATTACATTCTAATCTCCTCAAAAGAGATTCCTTTTTCCATCTTCGTTCATAAAACCGACCCTTCATGTATAATATTTGATATGAGACCTAAACAATTTCATCCAACCCATACCCAGTATTATGTCATATTAATCAATCTAAATTTTAGTGAAACCTCATATCAACTCATATCGACCAAAAATTATATAACGTGCACTAAACATAAAATCTCTACATTCTTTTTGGCCGGTGATGTTTTCATTTTTAATATAGAATCTATGATATCAAATTGCAAGCCTAAAAAAAACAAGAGAATAAATAATGGAATGGTATGCACAAATATCAAACTAAAATTTCATTAGGGTATAATTCAAAATAATCAAACATTGAACAATAGATGGTCTATAATGATCATCCACAATAAACTATTCATCTATATATAATTACTTTCCCACCACAATTTGTTCTATATTTTCTATTTGAGAATGAAAATATTGAGGAGTCATGATTTTCCTAGAATCACCATGGAAAGATTTGTTATAATGATATAAATGATTTTATTTCCCTTTTCTAGTCAAATAATTTGATTTTTATGACACCAGTGGAGGGTTATAAACACCCATGCATAGAGCATTATGACAATGGCAGGGAAGATTCCACATTTAATTGCAATTATGGCATTCTATAGGTTGTGTCGTACACTCTAACTTTATGTGTTCAACCAGAAAACATTGGAAACATCGCACATCTCTCTTAGGTCATGGAAGAAGGTTTAATGATATAGCCATCAAATTTTGATTCATGATACCTCCTTGAAAATAGGTTTCCCTCTTCTGCAAGCTTCCAGCATTAGAGTTCCTTCTATTTCATATGGGTATCTCCATGATTTATCCACCCATAGGCCCTTATATGTATATTTTAAATACAATCACTCTATTGAAAATATCTGTATAAACCATAATAGAGATGACAATAATTTTTGAGTGAATTACCATCCTGATACCCAATTCGAATATGCGTTCTTTCATGGACACACTATTATCCACCTCAGGTCAGAATCAGGCTAAATTCCTGAAAGTTTCAACATAGTCCATGATATAAAGTGCTTAATAGTTCATGATAAATTATATTATCTTTCATTTGATTATAAACATGTGAGGAAAGAATTTTTTGACAATAATTCATCAAAATTCTCCAATGCAAGACCTTGGTCCAATTTATCCTAAACTACTAAATAACACCACTGGCATTAATGATCCTCTAGCATATATGTCAAAATCATTACTATTAGTTCTACTGTTGTGGTAATGAAATCAAAGATTCGATTCATCCTATTAAAACACACATCTACCTTATGTGTTTTAGAATCACGAAAAAACATGGGGGGTTATACTTTTAGAATTTAATAGATTGATCCACTTTCCATGGTTCATTACACATTTCCCCTAGGTCCTTAGCCTTAATTTATCAGACAATACTCTAAACTAGTTGTTGGATCACATGTGGCTCATTTGAAAAACATTTGTCAATAGATTCTTCTTGTTGTTTTTGATAATACTTACAAGGTTCCATTCTCTATAAACACAAAAAACTCCATAATTCTCACTCCCTATGAACTAAATTCTTAACATTTAAAATTCTATAACATCATATTATCAAAAAAATGTTTCCAAAAGGGTCTTTTTTCATGTTAAACCTATTTTAAAAATTTTACTTTCCTTTCAAAATCAAAACATTTTCAAAATACCATAAGCATTACAATTTCAGAATCCCACATTTGAAAAAAAACATCATCATTTTTTAAAAATTAATACATTACACTACGTCAAAAATCATTACTCATGAAAAGAATGTACTCTTAGTTAGAAGTCATTCCCCTAATTCATGTCTTTTTCATCTGATTGGATAAACTAATGGAAAGTATATTATAATCCCTGTAAGTTTCTACAAAAAACGTGCGTACCCAACTCCCTGGTGAAATGAAATTTTGAGTAAAATGGTTATGTACATTTATTTATACATCACATTAACAGTCACAATGATCATACTCATTTATACCAAGCCAACATGGTGGATATATCCAAATGAATATCATCTACAAGACCAAGAGGGTGAAAGATCAAATGTTAGGCACAGACTGAACAAGATGATACTACTTGAATCATCCCTCTTCTTCGACATAGTCTTTATAAGTAGTAAGGAAGTTACTCTTCCTCAAGAAACATTCCCATCATTCCAATGGATGACAATAAATTTCAAGGTCTTCAAAATATTTTGGGGGACAATTTTACCATTGATAATAGCACAACCAACCATACATGTCTTAAAAAAATAAATCACTATATGATGCATGATATTAATGAAAGACAACTCAATGAATACCATTTTTATCAAAATATTATTTCAAAAGGGCACCAATGTAGAAGACTACAAAAAAACACAAGTACATAGTAGAATAATATAAAACCATAAAAACATATAGACAACTACACAATTCAAGGCACCAACAAGCTCCTTGCTCTAACTCTATAAAATCCCATATAACACCCCAAACATTTTATGGTATGATTATCTTAAATACATTATATTAATAAGATAGACTATATTTCATAAAGCATCGAGTCCCATTGAAAAAACACTTGTATATTTAAGATATAGTCATAACCAAGCTATTAAACATAAATTTACTACTTTTTTATTTTATTATGAAAACCAGACATACAATGTTACTATGAGGGTGATATTTGGAGTCTCGTATAATCATGTTAATTTATGGTGAATAGTTTCTTACCCTTATGAGTAGTATCATACACTTATGAATAAAAACCAAAACTTATGAATAGTAATATGACCCTTATGAAAGGTATCCTTAGTCATGAATGTGTAAATAAAATTTAGGCATCTTAAAAAAGAAGAAGAATATTTTATGTGTTTGTATTTTTCTACTAAATAATTATTTTTATTAAAAATTAAATTTATCCTATTTAAAAAATTATATTTAAAAAATTTTGTTCATTTTTGGATTCTAAATATTGAATAATAGTATGGGTGATTTTTGGGTATTTTTTTAATATACATGAATGTTTTATGAATAGAAAAATGCAATAAAATATGATAAATGGAAAATACTTGTTTTTCTGAATCATATGTGATGCAAAAATGATATAAACCAACATGGTTCTAAATCCCATGAAATTATTACAATTTGGGATCATATGAATCATAAATATTCATAGTCTGGAGGAAAAAATATAAAAATATTGGTTAAAATATTGTAAAATCCCTCCCCCCAATATATAAACCACCCTCACCCCCTCTTCATCTCACACTTATCATGATTCAATACATTCCTAAATTATTCCAAATACTCCACATATTCCTTTTACCCATGTCCAATACCTTCTTATCTCACCAAAAGGAAAAAAAAACAAATAGCCTTAAAGATATTATCATGAATGAGTACTTGGGAGGTGAGAATCTCTTCTCTTCTCTTTCAAATTCACATACAAGTTCCATTCTTTTGTTTCCCTATCCTCACCTCCCCACATCCAAATTCAATTAAAATTAATTTACCTTCCATATACTGAAATTTTATTATGATAATGTAATATTTCATCATCATCCCTCTTTCCCCAACCTGTTACACTAAAAATGAAAATACCTTCCGAGATGTGCTAGTTTATCACATTCAAGGATGACAGGTTTCAAATATCTGTTACTATCTTCAGGAATGATGAAGAAAAATTTTACTGGATGAATCATATCATAATATATATTTTTTACCTTATTCAAGGTTATGTAATCCTTACACACTCGTAATATAAAGTAATAATAAAAAACAAGTTCAATATGCACAAAACCATTATGTGAATCTAAGTGTTTATCAATAACTTTTTACTAATGATTAATCATTATGGTATATAAACAAGAATAATTATAAGATAATTTACAATGGATCTAATAATATATATTTAATATTATGGATGTTTAACAAAATTTCATAAGTTATTCCATTCCTGACTAAAAGTAAACCAATCAGGAAAACCAAAGAATAAAAGGCTTCCAAAACAAACATATTGAATCTCTTAAACCCATCAATAAGGTTATGAATTAACCTAATATGGTTAAAGTAAATAAATTATATGATTATGAAGTTCTAGAAATATTAATTAATGAATATATATTTGATTATTCATGTCATTAAGAACTATCGAGAACACCTTTAGGGGTTAGGTAAGGGATCCCCTCTATAACTTTTCTTCAAGAATCTACCCTATGTTGTGTCCTTTTATTTTTAATTCATAATGATAGGGAATGTATTCACAACTCCCCCATACTAACATTATGATATATAAATTATGGTATAACCCTTTACCTATCTTTAATCCTTCACAAGAACACTCGTTATCATGCTATGATTTTGGTAAGGGGTTTCTTATCTTATATTAAATTACATGATATTTCCATTGTTTACCACTTATTTCATTTATGTGGTGTATGTGAACTTAAATTTGATTTATAATATCATTATTTTCTTTATATTCATGGTATTAAATGACTCATTTGATGGTTCTTATGTTTTTGTCATACGATTTGACTGATTACATTGTGTTTTGGGACTTTGTCTTGATTTCCATTTTACTGAGATTAGCTTGGTATTTTAAACAAAAACATCCTTATTTGGTGTATCTATTTCCCATTTGAGATAATTTTTCATCAGAAATTATAAATATGGTAAATATCCAATTTCTTGTAGCATGGATATGATAATTTCCTTAAGTTGTACACCATTTCACAAACATTGTTTATTTGGAATCTTGTTTTAAATATCAAAATATTGATTATTATTTATTCTCCACTATACATGTATATTGAGAAGGTATATTGTACTTGTATTAAATATATGTATAAATAATGATTTGGACTTTTAGTTTCATTTGGGGCCCTCTATAGCCCATTAATTCATCGACAGGACTAATGAGACAAATCATTTGGCGACAAACTCTTCGAGTTTGTTTCCAAAAATCATACATGTATCTACCCACAGATATAAACCCTTTTAAAGATATTATGGGATAATGTACCAAATACATGACATCTATTTAATAATAATTCTATTTATTCATTTTTAGGTATTACTATCCATGAGGTTTTCACAATGAAAAATTATATGGATGGGGGATCATTTTCTGTTTATTAATGGCATGTGTTTTTCATTTTTTCACTATGCCATATTTGTTTATGATTAATTTATTATAGATTAACGATTATTCTATTTGTAACCATTACTGATAAATTGGGATCATTATTTAATTTGATTACCTTCGACAGTTTATGAGGGGGATACAATTTATTGAGTTCTTTTGGATGTAATTTTTCAGTTGTTGTCATCTTTTGTATTTCATTTATATTTACCAATGTCATTTGAGTTATATCTTTGTATATAGTTTCTATAAGTATACTAAAATTTTAGTTCCTTCATGATGTCATTCCTTTTAACCATACTAATGTAATAAGTAATGAATCGACTCTGGTATAGAGGGGTCTGGGCATTACAGTTGGTATCAAATGAATTTTAGTAGTCATCATGGAAAGTAAATTGGAAAATGTAGATTAGGGAAAAATGTCCTAAGATATTATTTTAGTAGAAACATTGAGAAAGGTCCTGGAATTTTGGTAAGGAATTAATTACGTAAATATTTATAGAAAATACATCCATGTCTGGATACAAATATGTAGTGGTGGCTTTGGCACAAATGCACCTAGGAGTGAAAACTCTAACATGGAGTTTCAGGAATGACCTATGGTATCTTCATACATGACAATGGGAATTTATGCACTAATGGTTTGACTCTTCTAGGGGATATTCTTTGGATAATTCACATTTTCATTACAATACATTATGAAGGATTTTAATGAAAATTGTTTTTTTGATAAACCATGTCTATGAGATTAGCTATGCATAGGATTTAAATTAATGTTATGAACTTTTCTAGTTGATATTATAAATTATTATTAATAACCTAATCTAGTGTATTCAATTATTTAGAAATGTCACCCTATAGAATAAGGGGAATCAATACATGTGGGAAATGTAGGGATTTCCCCATGGAGAAGGCCAATATAGTCAATGTTGGAGCGGATCAGATCATGAAAATATTGAGACAACTTACTCATGTTATAACGAAAAACCATGATACACCTTTTTTGGATTCTGTCATATGGCAGAAGCCCAAATATTTTAGTGGGACTACTAATCCAATGGTATCTGAGAAGTATATCATGTCAATTGATATGATATTATTGGAGTAACAATGAAATGTAAATGAAAAGCTAATGTTCTCTGAATATTGTATCAAGGGAGGCACGGATCAATGTTTTTCCATGATCCCAAATAACATAGAGAAAGAAGAAATAAAATATATGGAATGTAGGACTTTTATCTAAATATTCATGGAAAAATATTTCTATCAGGAGAAACGAACTCAAATAAAGAAGGAATTTCTTGGCTTAAAAAATAGAAGAAGAAAGTGTTTTAGAGTATGAGGATAACTTCACAACACTATCCATGTATGTCATAGATTATATACGTGACTCAGAAGAGAATATTTATTATTTCATTAAAGGTATTAAGCTAGGGATTTAAAAGACACTTCCTTCTCAAACATTTTCATCATATGATGGAATTTCATTGCGTTCCATCTAAATAAAAGGGGGTTTTCAAGATCATATTTGTTCAATGTAAACCATGTTAAGAAGTGGTACAGTAATAACCCTAGAAAAGGTGAAGGGCCAAATAAGAAGAAGGGAATGACGAAAATTTCCATAATGCAAGAACTATGGAATGAATCATACTGAGAAATGCATGAATGGAATGGGAGTCTGCTATAAGTGTGGAGAAAAGGGTCACAGATCTAATGAATGAAAGGGGAAGAAACATGTTGGTGATATTCAAGGATAAAATTTTAGAGACAAGGTACACTATGAAAATGATTGTCCTTTTCCCCAAAGAAAAATGTAATAGAAATGGCCAAGAGATAAAAGGAATGAATATGAGATTATAACCATAGAGGTGGAAGTTTCCAATTATGTGGTGGCTGGTACTTTAATAATTTCCTTAAAAATAGCCATTTATTTATTTGATTCTAGATCATCAAATTTATTTATATCTTCCCAGTTTTTCCTAGAAAAGTAGACATGTCCAATTTTATTTAATAAATGAGTAGTCAGTCAAAACAGCAAGGGGATGTATGATTGCAACAAAGGCATTTCCATAAGTCCCCCTCATGACACGTTAACATGATTTAGTTTCTAACTTTATCATAATACCAATGATTTAATTTGATAATTTTCTCAGTATGAATTGGCCATCAAATTATGATGTAGAGATATATTAAAAGAAGAAAGAAGTTACAATCATTGAAAACAGTGTAAAATGCGTCATTTTTAAGGATGAAACTTCGCCGTATGATTTCTATCTAGATCCACCACTAGTAGATCTACTTAATGAAATTCTTGGATGGAAGAGAACCCATTATCTATGGGTGTGGACATAAATCATTAAATTGATTATGTATATATAGAGAAAGAATACAATGACTTATTTCCAGAGGATTTACCTAGTCATCGTCTAGAGTGGGAGGATTAGTTCTCTATTGATTTAATTACTGGTGCAAGACCTATATCAAATGATCCCAATTGAATAGCCACTGTCGAATTAGTGGATCTAATGAAACAAATAGAGAAATTAAGTGAAAACAGAAATATTCGACCTCGTGTTTCTCCATGGGGAGCCCCTATCCTATTTGACAAGAAGAAAGATGGATACATGAGGTTATAAATTGATTACATGGAAATATATGCTATTACCATAAATAATAAGTATTCTATAACACAAATTGTTGATTTATTTGTTCAAATTAATGGGTAATAATATTTTCTATGATTGACCGTTGATATTGATATCATCTGCCATGTGTAAGGAAGGAAGATATTTTAAAGACACCATTCCGAAACAGGTATAGGCATTAAGAGCTTACAGTAAATCCATTCAGACTCACTAATGCCCCCTTTTTTAACGGATTTAATGTTTAATTTTTTCAAGGAATATATTGATAAATTTGTTTTGTTATTTATTGATGATATCCTGGTATACTCCAAAATCAGTGGGGACCATGAGAATCACTTTTGTATTATTTTGAAAACATTTAGATGATATGAATTATATGGGATGTTTAGCATGTGTTAATCCAAAATTAAATTAGTTTATTTTTTAAAAAATATTGCTTCTATGGATATAATAATATTTGATATTTCGAAGACAAAGGAAATACATGAATTTTACATTCCCACAAACATATCTTAGGTACGTAGATTTATTGGCATAGAGGATTTTTATCAACATTTCATTTAGTATTTCACCTGACTGGCTAACATGCTAACCAAGATCACGTGAAAAGGGGTTTTTAATTGATAGAAGAATGTACAAAATGATTTGATGAATTGAAAATAATATTGGTCAATGATTCAAATTTGAATCTTCCATCTAGAAATGATTGATTTGTTATATTCAATGATGCATCTAATAATGGACTAGGTTTCATCCTTATTAAATATTATTATGTTATTACTAATGCATAAAAAACTTTTATGAATCATTTAAAAAAAACCAAACACATGATCTTGAGTTAGCAGTCATTATCTTTTCTTTCAATATATAGTGACATTATCTCTATGGTGAACTATGTGAGATATATATAGATCACAGGAGTTTAGAATACATTTTCACTCAGAAATAACTCAAAATGTGGAAAAAGAGATGGCTTGAGTTACTCAAAGATTATTATTATTTAATACACTACGCCGTAGAAAATGAAAATAAGGTGGATGATGCATTACATAGGAAAGATCATGGACTTATGGCCCAAATTTGGATTAAAGGATATCCTATATTCCTATATCTACTAAATATGGATATGGGAATTGATAAAGAAGGGGAAACATAGTTCCTCTTTCAATTAATTGATAAAACATCTTCACTATATAAGATTAAAGGATCTCATTCTGATGATGAGAATCTACACAAGAAAATTAATACTGTTACAGATGGGAGATTGGTAGATGATGTGTGTGAGGAAGAAATTTTGAAATTTGGGAAGAGGATATGCATTCTATCAGTACCTAAGCTAAATAGGGAACTATTAGACGATGGTCAGAGCACAAATTTCATTATAAACCTAGCTAGGAAAAAGATGTATAGATATATGAAAGATCTTTTTTGGTGGGATAATATGGAGGGAGAAATTGGTGACTACATGTGAAGGTGTCTAGTTTTTCAACAAGTTATAGTAGCGAGACAACATCCTAGATGGGTGATGTATCCTATACCTATTCTTATGTGAAAGTAGGATGAAATTACGATGGATTTTTTCATAGGACTACCGAGGATTCCTAGAAGGAATGATTCAATATTGGTAATTTTTGATCTTTTAACAAAATCAACACATTTCATTACTATAAGAGAAGATTTACCACATGAGCACCTCTGAAAAATTTATATTAACGAAGTTGTAAGAAATCATGGTGTTCCTATATAGATTGTCTATGATCAAGATCTCAGGATTATATCAAAAATCTGAATAATTCTTTATAAGACTTTGGACACGGAACTTCGTAGAATATTGTTTATCTCCTTCCAACTGACGAAAACTATAAAAGGGATATTCAAAAACTAGAAGATATGTTGAGATCATGTTCTCTTGACATTCAAGGTATGTAGGATGAATACATGCCTTTGGAGGAATTTTCCAATAACAATATATTCTATTCTATAATTCAAATAGCACATAAGAATAATTATATTGTTAGTGGCATTGATCTCGAACTTGTTTGGATGAAGTTGGAGAGAGGAAAATTTTAGGCCCATAACTTATCAAAGAGACAATAGAAAAGGTAAATAATATTTCATCTAATATTAAAAAACCCAAACATGGAAAATGATTTATGATTAAAATATAGAAATTATTAAAAATTTCATGTAGAAGATAATTTCATTATAAAAGTGTCTCTATGGAAGGGTGTTTTAAGGTTAGGTATGAAATGGAAACTGAGCCCCAGGTACATCGGACCGATTGAAATTCTGAAAAAGATCAGAGCTATATATTACTATTTTTCGATTCCACCAAGTCACAAAAAATAAACATAATGAGTTCCATGTGTCATTGTAGAAGAAATACATGAAATACCCAATGCATTTACTCACCTATGAAGAAATAGAACTGGAACCTGATTTCTCATAATGTGAAGATCTTATCATAATTCTGGACAAAATTGAGTAGGTATTGAGAAAGTAGACAACTACCCTAGTAATGGTTCTTTGGAGAAACCATAATATGGTGACATGGGAACCTAATGTTGTAATAAAGAAGAACAACCGACATATTTTTATAGGGCTTTACACATGAAAAATTTAGAGGATTAAATTTCCAAAGGAGGGAATAATATAACTCCCCAAACAATTTATTGTATGATTCTTTTAGATACATTCTCTTCATTATATAGACTTTAATTCATAATTCACTTAGTTTCTTTGAAACAATACATGGTTATTTATGGGATAGTCCCAACCAATCTATTATATATAAATATTCCTCTTTTGGGTTTTGAATTTTGAAAAATAAACATTCACGGTTGCGATCAAGGTGATATTTGGAGTCTGATAGAAGCAAGTTAAATTTCAGGGAATACTAACTTACACTTATGAATATTAACATACAATTATGAATAGTAACCCAACCCTATGTATAGTAATATGACCCTTATTAATGGTAACCTTACTTATGAATGAATAAATAAAATTTAGGCACATTAATAATGAAGATGAATATTTTAAGAGTTTGTATATTTCGATTAATTAATGTTTTTAATTAAAAATTTCAATTTATCATATATAGAAATTTATTTTTTAAAAATGGAGTCTATTTTTGGATTCTACATTTCGAAAAATTGTTGCAGTGAATTTTTGAGATATTTCTAAAATACCTGAATTCTTCTATCAATAGTAAAATACTATAAATTACGATAAATGCTAAATTCATGATTTACTACATCATATGTGATGCAAGGGTGATTTAATCCTACATGGTTCAAACTCACATGAAATTAATATTATTGAGAATCACATGAATCAAGACTATTAAAAGTCTCAAAAAAATATAAAAATAATTATTAAAATTAGGAAAAATCCCTTCCCCCTTCACTATATAAACCACCCCTTATACCTCTTCCTCTCACACTTCTCAAGATTCTATACTTGAATAAATTATATAAAATACTCCTCTAAAGCCCTATCCCCACATCCAATACATTTTTTTCTCACCAGAAGGCAAAAAACAAAGGCCTTAAATAGATTATCAAAGAGGATAACTCTAGAGGTGAACGTATCTTCTATTTTCATTCAAATTGTTTTTCAAGTTCCATTATTTTGTTCCACTCTCTTCAACACCCAACATCCAAATGCTTTGAAAATTACACTACCTTATATGGAATGTAATTTTGTTATTCTAAATGTATTTTTCATCATCATCTCTCTTTTCCCACACCTCTTATACTAAAAATTAATTTACCATCTGAGATGTGTTAATTTATCACATTTATAGAAAACGTGTTTTCAATTTCTATTAATATCTTCAGGAATGGTAATGAAAAAATTTAATGGTTGAAGAAGATCAAAATATATTTATTTAACCTTATTCGTGATTCTGGAATCCATACACACCAATAGTATAAAATAATCATACAAAACATGTTCATTATGCAAAAAACCGCTATGTTAATCCAAACGTTTATCAATAAATTTTAGAAAATGATTCATTCTCAAGATATATAACCCAAAATAAATTATAAGATATATTATAATGAATCTTATCATATATATTTACAATTATGGATGTTTAACCACATTTAAAATGAACTTCCATTAATAAATACAAGTTAACTGGTCAAGAAAACCAGGGGAGAAAATGCTTCCAAGACAATAAAATTGAATCACTCAGGCCAAAAAAAGCATGAATGAATGTAATAAAGTTATAATAAATAAATTAAATTTTGATTATGATCTTTAATTATTATTTAATGAAGATAAATTTGATTATTTAGGTCATTAAGATCAATCGAGAACACCTTTGGGGCATACGGTATGAGATCCTCTCTCTCACTTTTATTCATGAACCCCCAAATTGTGTCATTTTATTTTTAATTCCTAATGATGGGTTTTGTTTTCCCACATACCCCATACTTCAATGATGATATATAAATTATGGGAGATTCCTTTAACTTTCTTTAATCAATCAAAATAATATTTTTTACCATGCCAAAATTTTTGTAAGGGGTTTCTTATCTCACTTTTAATTCAGTGAGATTTCCATTGTTCGCCACTAATTTATTATATGGGGTGTATGTGTAATGAAATTTGTTATATAATATCATTAATCTCTTTATATTAATGGTATAATGAATCATTTTATGGTTCTTATGTTTTGGTCATATGATTTTACTGATTACATTATTGTAAAGGACATTGTCTCGATTTCCATTTCTTTGAGATTTACATGGTATTGTGCACCTAAACATCCTAATGTGGTATATATAGTGCCAATTTGAGATAATTTTTCTTCTAAAATTATAAATCAGGTAAATATAAATTTTCTTTTAGTATGGATATGATTATTTTCTTATGTTGTATATCATTTCACTTTTGATGTTTATTTGGAATGTTGTATTAACTATCATAATATTGATGAATCTGCATTATCCACTCTATATTGATATTGAGAAGTCATACTTTAATTGTGTTAAATATATTTATAAAGATTTATTTGGAATTTTAGTGATATAAGGGGCTCTCTATAGACCCTCGATGCATCGCCATGACTCATAATACAAATTAGTTGTTGACAAATCCTACGAGTTTGTTTTCCAAAATCAGACATGTTGCTACCCACAAAAATACACTATTTTAATGTTGTTATGTTATCATGTTCAAGATACATGAAATGCAATTAATAAAAGTTCTATTTATTCATTTTTAGTTATTACTGTCCATGAGGTTTTCACAATGAAAATATCTATGGATTCATGCTCGTTCATAGTTTCTTAATGGCGTGTGTTTTTCATTTATTTAAAATTCTATATTTTTTTATGATTAAATTATTATAGATTAATTATTCTACTATTTTTACCCTTTATAAGAATTTTATCCCAACCATTGAAATTTTTACCTACAATAGGTAATGATGAGGAGTCTATTTAATGAGTTATAGTGGATGTAGTCATTTTATTAGTTTTTATGTATTGTATTTTTGTTTCCTTTCCCAAGGTAATTTGAGTAACATCTATATAAATAGTTTCTTCAAGAATAATAAAAAAATAATTAATTCAGGATTAAATGCTTTTTAACCGTGAAAAAATAATATGTAATGCATCAGATCAAATCTAGAGGGGTTAGGGTGTTACATCCCATGTATCAAAAAGTAGTACTAGAGAAATGTGATACATTACATTTTCTTATTTCCTGATATACGATTTCAGTAAAAGAACCCAATTGAAATTTTTTATGAGTAATTAAACTTATTAGATTTCTCCAAATGACTTCTCTACTCAGTCGAAGATGATATAACATGTTATAAAATTTACATAAAAATAATTTATTTGAACCAAATACTAAACCAGATTATATTAGAATAATGAAATGTTCCATAAAAAGTATTTATTCACAAAAAAATCAATATCCAATGAATGAAACAAAAAATACCTCTAAAACCATTTCATGAATTCCATTTTTGAATTATCTAGTCCATTCCACATTCTTACACATCTTACCATAAATGCAACCTAGACATCTCTATAGTCGCGCATGGTGATTCATCTTTCACTAAGTTGTCCCACAATGATCAATTATGTTGGGAACATCCCTCACCCTTATCCATACCACTAATTATATGGGATTTTATATATCGTTATCCACCTGAATCCACATGGACACATACAACAATTATGTCAAATACCAATTCAAAAAAAAATATTTCATGCACTTCTCTAAAATCATAATTTTATTGAAAACCATTAAACCACTCCATTTCAATGAATCCAACATTTTACAAAAAAAATTAAATCATAATTTTGAAATCATGATACCAATTGTAGTTTCAATAAAATTTACCAATTTCAATAGTTCTATAAACCATCACCCAAGAGGGTTTCCAACAATAAATTAAAATCAATTTAATAACCAATTTCAATTAAAAAATATATTTATAATAAATACATCGTGATATTAATAGTGTAGCCAATAGTGAAGCCACCTATATGAGGAAATATTGAAACATGGAATATAGCACCAAAATAGCCACAAAAAGAGTGTAAATATAAAAAACCACCTTAGATCTTTTCCCATATCAATTAAAATTCCAAATACAATCATATATGAAATATAAAACATTAGATTTATCCAAAATTATATTTATCTATGAAACCAAATGATAGGGAGAAGTTGATCTAAGGAAGACCAAGAACAACTACTAAGAACTCTTACTTACTATGAGAATCTAGAATCAACACTCTAAGAGAATCCTTCAGATTTTCTTTTAAATCAATGAGGAAATCATCTAAAGCCTATAAGAGGAATAAAAAATGACATTAGGTTGAAATAGGGAAATAAATAGGTGTTAATACAAAAAATCAACCTAGATCCACCTTTTGTGGATCTAGTTTTTAAACAGTTCAAGATTAGTCACATGGTTAGAAAAACTATGTTCTATATACTGCCTCATTGAGTATCCTCACATGGTTGACTTTTATGGATTCCAAATAATGTTCCTATCATAAAAAATACCATGGTATCCTTTTTATAGTTTCTACTAGGTGGCCACATGGTTTGGCCAAACCATACACCGTAACTGTTTACCTACTTAGAGCCCCCTATTTTATTATGAATGGTCTCTTGAGAAAGATTAATGGTTGTCACTAAGGGTGAACCACCTGTGACGTCTTATAAAATCCTCAAAAACCTTCTAAAAATTATCCAAACTCTCCCAAATTTCAGAAAAAAACATTATAAACATAATATAATTGTTACTTACATGAATCTGGGTGTGCTACAGGGAGTCCATCATGTTTTGAAGAGGGAACACTGTTGATTTTCTATTGTTAATGATGACCTATTATTATAGGAATGTGGTGTTTCAGAATTCATTTATGCATTTTTTATTATGTTTGTAATTTATGGTTTTATTGTTTATTCAATTTAATAATATATATATATAGACGTAATTCTATTATGGTATATGATTATATGGATATGTGGTTATAGAAAATATGAAGGATGAAGAAATTTTATGTTTGACCAGGAGAGAAAAAAATATATTTAGAATTGGATCTGGGGTAATCTTTTAATATATAATTTTATTTTATGCTATTAAAAAATGAGGGAATATCGAGTGAGAATTCCTTGGGGAGTGTGTGTGATTGTTTTCCTGATGTATGGGATTATTAGGTTTCATGTTTGTTCACAATGGAATTATTAATCATCTTTCACATTTTCATAAGATGTCTTCATAGGGATCATAATGAATTTGTTATTATCCTTACCAACACACACACTAACACACACACACACATATGCTTTACAATTTTTTTGGTAGGGATTTCGTGATTAGGGTGTACACTACTGATTGGAGGATTGGGGCTATTTATATATTTTATTGTATAGTTGTTTCCATAATGTAACTTTTTAGGTCATTTTTTGTATGAAAAATACAATTATAATGGGATGTTGTATTTTTATGTACACAAATTTGTTTAGGGGTATTTTAATTATGTGTTCATGGGATTATGTGGTTAATCTATCCAATTTGTGTATTTTGAACCCGTCGATGTAGCCACCAACATCTAGCCTATTTGTTGAAGGACATGGGGGTCACTATACTAGGCCCTAAGAGATTATTTCACTAAAAAGTTATTTCAGATATATATATTAGAGTTAGGATGGATACTAGAGTTAGAAATGTTTTATGATTTCTGGAATTTGGTAGGGAATCATGATTATCCAATCATCGTGTGTGATGTATTAAGGGTGACCAACTAGTACACAGGTGATTATTAATTAATGTGATCCAACCTAAGGAGAATTTACTTACTGATGAACTAAGGGGTGTTAGGATTAATTTCAAGTTAGATACCTAGGGGTTTTCTATGTTTCATCCATTTTGGTTTTGTTATCTGGATTGGGGTTATATTTGAGGAAGTTAAAATGAATTTGAATAAATAAACTTACGTGGGGTTCCATGTTCATGAAATAGGGACTAATTTTAAAATAGTGGCCTATAATATAGACTTATGAATTAGAAAAGATTGTTATTATTTTTTTAATTACTATTAATTATTCCATATTAATATGTTTTCAATGTTGTTGTTATCAATGTCTTTGGTTAAATCATATCTAATATTATTTGTACATATTATTCTGTCTGTGCTATTTTGGTTTTGATTATTCACGACATCATTATTTACAGGTATTTTAATATAGTGGTCATCTATAACATTAGGAAAATCAAAACTATACATGAAGTATATCAGTAATTGAAACCATGAATTTTTTTATACAAACGTCATGTATTTTGAGATTTTTAAAAAAATGTGTAAAATAGATGATTACCTTAGTGCATTATTTTCAATATCTAAAATTTTAGTAACCAAAAGGAACTTGATAAAATTATATGTTTCTACCCTTCGTTATATATGAAATATCATTTTCCAATTTATATTTCCAATAAGGAAGTCAAAAATGTTGTTTTAATTAAGAAAATTACATATATCCATTTATATTATTCATATATGACTAATATTAATTAAAACTATATAATATGGGGGTTATTCACCATGTTTTCATATCCTAAATATATGTTGTTTGTTTGTGGAAAGCATATTAATATTTTAATATAGTTACAATTGAATTGTTATTATACCTCTACATAAGATAATTCAAATAGGATAATATATTGAATAATTATATATATATACATATATAATTTTCAAAAAGTATTTCAAGCTAAATTGGTTTTATATTTCAGATTTCAGATTTTCAAAATTTTTCTTATTTTTTTAATAATTTCATTAATAATTGTTAATAACTCTTACATTAAATTCAATAAAATGATGTGTTTTTTTAATATTTATTGTTAAATAAATGGATTAGTTTCCATTTTTTAATATGAAATGTTTATTTTAAATGTAGTCTTTTATATTTATTTAGGGAATTTTTTTATGTTTTTTTCTCTGCATTATATCGAAATAGATATTTAATAATGTATCATTTAAATGATATTTTTTAAAATAGTGGTTTTTAGGAATTCTTGTAATGAAGATTTTGTATTTATGTGGGTTTTAAGATTTATTTATCATTTTTTTAAAAATATATTGTTTTAATATCCTTTTTGGTATACAATAATTGATTTAAATTTGGATTAATGTATTGTTTTTTCCTTAGAGGGTATTTTTAGGTTCATGCCCAGGACATGGATTTCTGTTCTCAATGTGTGGTAGATAAGAATGATGGATATATGAAATGGTTCTATTGATTACATGATGGTTTTATAGGAGGGGATTTGGGAATGATGATATTGTTTTCAGCTAGGTTGAAGGAGGGGATTTTATTTTGTTGGTTAATGATATTGTTTCATGAAATATAATTATTTTTGTGATTAATATGTGTATGAGTATATTGGGAACATTTTTTACATCAATGATTTAATTGTTAGTCGTATGTAAATTTTTTATTGAAGTAAATTTGTTTATTTTTATTTTTTGGTTGATGGTTTTTCATTATAGAATTCTCAGGTGTTTTTATTAGGGTGTAGAAGGAGTCCATGAAATATGTGTTATTCTATAATAATTGTCATAATTTTTTGAATACAGAGTTTATTTTTAAGCATTGAGGATTAGGAGTTGTTAGAAGAGGTTGAGTTTCCAAATTATAAAATATGAAATCCAACTCAATTTCATGTTGACATAGTTATAGTTTTTATTTGAATGATATTTTATGAGCTTTAATGATATTATAACGAATATAAAAAAAGGATTTATTAGAAGCATTTATTTTATTTTTTAAAGAGGATTTTATTCCCTTGGTTTAGAGGGAAATTCATATTAGAAATTTAGTGGGATTATTTTAAGTGGTGAAGTTCCTATTGCATGTCGTAATTTTTTTAAAAAAATTGATAGTAGAACATTATATACCTTTTAATTAATTTAGACATGTGAGTATAGTATTTTAATTCTAAATTGAGACTAGAGAATCAATATATGTGGAAAACCATTATGTCTATGTCATTTTTTATGGAGAGGAATCATTTTTATGTAATCGAGATGGGTTTCCATCAGGCTATTGAGAAGGATGGTAAAGGAACATCAAGGTGTGGTTCATGTGTCAGGTATACATTAAGAGTAAGGTGGTCTTCTAGTGTAAGATATCCTCTTATATTTTTTGGATTGAGTGTCATGATACATCCTTAAATTTACAAGACCACTTTTCAATTTTATTTTCATATGTATTAATAGTACGAGTGCCATATGATTAATAATGTTTCTTTATTTGGGGTATTTTTTATTTGTTTAGAAGCTCATTAAAAAATCCATGGATGGACTGTTAGGATTTATTTAGAGTGGTTTTAGGATTTTAATGTGAGTATTATTTCATATACTGACAATATTTTATTATATATTTTACTCTTATTTTCCAATCTCTTTAAAAATATCAGTTTGAATTGTTTACTTCGGAATTTTTTGACTCTAAATATCATAATGGGGGTTTTATATTTTAAATGTGAAAAATATCATAAGTAATGATAGAATAAATTTTATATCTTTTATGAATTCATATTGGTTTTTGAGAACATAAATTACGGTTCATTATAATTTTAGGATTAATAAACATTATTTAACAAACTAATTTTTGTGTCGTTATAGAAATATGGTTAGTATGTATTAGGATTTTCGGTGGAAGAAGTTAATGTTTTATTTTACCATTCTATGTCATTTTAATATTCATTTATGGTATAATTTTTGTTTCAGAGGTATCTCATCTAGTTTTTAGTTTTTTTTTTGTTCTCTATATTAAATTTGGGCAGGATTTGAATGATATTATTTTAGTTTAGTGTGATGAGTGTATAGTAGATTTTCTCTCGTGGGTGTAATAATAAATTGAAATTATAATCATTTATAACCATTATAGTTTATCTATATTTTATTTTATTTGTTTTGGGTGGTATCTACCTCCAAGACATTACATATTTATAGGTTTAACCATGATATAATTTTCATATTGAAATTATTGATTCAATGCATTTGAGATTAAGGTGGGAATACGTAGAGACTTTTCATGTTTCATTTGATGAAGGGTCCTCATTTGAGAGTTATCATTGAAGGATATTTTGGTTTTTTTGTTTGTTTCTAACATTTCATTGGTTTTAATTATAATGTATGATAGTATTTGGATAAATATCTATTTTAAAAACATAGAACCATATTTACCATTACTTTGTGTTTTGTGGATATTGTAGGTGTTGGACAAGTATTGAAGGGGGAGTGGGGATGGTAACATAATATTTTAGCATAATAGTGGGTGTTTTGGAATGGTTGTAGGGTCTAGAAATTAAATAGATGGCTATAAGAACATTGATTTATTTATTTTGATGTTTTATTCCATAATAGGTTGAGTTAGGACAGTAGTTTTAGTATTAGATCATGTCGAAAGTTTCATAGATTATGGGTATATGATATGAGTGTTAGTTCTCACTTTAATATGTTGTATGTTAGGTCAGAACCTGATTTTTCATTATTTTCCATGTTGGGGAATGGGTGGTTTTCGAAAATATGGTTCGAGGAGAAATCACACCATGCTGATTTAGTTGCATCGTAGATTTTTTTCAAGAGAACAGGTACATGGTGTGACAAATATGAAAATAGAGTGACCATACATCATTATATCAGATTTAAATATTTTTTACAACATTATAAGGGGGAAGGTGTAGTAGATTATGTTCTGTATTTCAATTATTTGATTGATGTATCCCTATCTTAGTGTGACCATGACGTGTCACGCTATGACACCACAGTGTTGTTATTTTATAATAAATAAATAACCCTTTGAAATTCTCTATGGTTCATTATTCCTACTAGAAACATGGTAATTATAGGTTTATAATTTCATATATTTTTTCCATCAATGGTAGCTCCAAATTCATATCATCATTGGGTAAATGATATATCATCTGAGGTTAATTTAATTTAATTTGTATTGGATGTTTTCTCAATTCATCATATAAGGATGGATTTTAAAGACCCATAATTCTTGTGGAATTTTATTATTAAATACTTTAGAATATTATGGGTCTTCAGTTTCAAACAGCGCGCGATTCCGAGGCCCATAGTGCTTGGAATGATCCGTCGAAGTCTTATTAAGCTTAAATAAATGTGCATATGAAGTTTTTCTAAAATAGAGGAATAACTCTTTAACAGTTACTCAGAACATAAATCTGAGCCCACTGTAGCACTCAGGATGGCATCTTTACCTAGGCGTGACTTAAGATTATTCGACGCGAGCCTCTAGTGAGAAAACCCAAAAATGGCATAACCGTTAATAAAATTATCAAATAAAGTTATTTTATTTTTCAAATTATTATAACTCAGAAACGGTAACTCAGATTAAATATATGAGACAACTGCTGAACTCATGAGGGTAGAATTTTGTTAAGAATATAATAACTTGGGTCGGCGAGGGACAACAGAAAAAAAGTTAGTTTTCAGAAGCAAATAAAATAATTAAGTGACAATTATTTTCATGAAAAATTCATAACTTTTAAAAAATAACTAAGATTGAAAACCTGAGGGTACTGTAGGGTTCGTTGGAGCATGTTTCACCTAGGTAGAGCCTAACCTCGATCGCGTTCGGTCAAGGGAGGATGCTAATAGTTTTCCAAACTTTTTTTCAGGTACGTTCAGTAAACGTGTGAGCGGAGTTTCATAACTTTTGAACAGGTTCTCGGAATTGAAATCTGAGGACACCGATGAACTCGTAACGCCATTATTCACTTAAGGGGACCTTTATCGCAGTTGTGTTTGGTCAGGAGTAGAAGTAAAATTTTCGGGATTCTTAAATCAATTAAATAAAATATTTTGTGACATAATTTTATTTAATTTTGTAGGTTATTATCTCCAAAGGGAAGTTGGAGGTATGGCCCACCACCCACGTAACCTCCCATGGGAGGATATTATGTGGTGGGGCTGACATGAGTTCAAAATCCTCAACTATTTTTTAACTCCCTTAAACCCCCCTTAATCCTATTTAACTTTTAAACTTCCCTCTTTATGTTCCAAGTCTTCCTTTAATTAATTTGGTCCTTCCTTAAATTTAATAAGCCATCCCATCTATTAAATTAATAGGATGTAACTTAATGAATTCAAATATATTTGAATTTGTTAAGACATCCTTTTAATATGTGTGTTATTTTTATTTTTATGTTGGTTGGATATTTTACCTTGGGGAAGCTTTGGAGAATTTGAAGAAAGCATTCTTCCCACAAAGAACACGAAGAACGCTCCACGTCTTGAAGAACATGAGGAAACTCCTTCTACCTTCTTGAACCGGGGCAAGAACGTGAGGCGACGCCCATGAAGAAACCCCGTTATACTTCTTATTCCTCTACGTCAAAGGAGAAGACGCCGTCTGTGAATAATGTCTCCAACAACGATGCTTCCTCCTCGGACGTTTCCCAACGTCAACAAAATAGACGGCTGTCTTCCGCGACGCCCGACTTCCGCCACACCGTCTTCCTTGGCTCATCGACGTGAAACGTAAAATATGAGGTAGGGGTTGTTTTGAGATCTCTCTAATTCCAAACATCATCATTCTAATTACAAAATGTGAATTTCTAACTATTAACATCAAAACGAGGAGGTTTCGGGCTGCATGAAAATGGCATGAACCTCCCCCATTCTTGTTGGTTTATTTTGAGATGGTGGCGGAGCCGAAAGGGAGTGGTGTCGTAGCACCGCGCCAGAGGAAGGAGGCCATGAAAATGTTTTCCGCGAAAGTCAGAAGAGGCGGTGACAACCAAAGCCCGCGGTTAGGCCAGGCCGCAGCGGTGGAGGACCGGTGCCGTCATGCCTGCCATGTGGAGGAAACTACGGCCTTAATCCGCGGGCCTCTCGGATGGGCAAAACCAGCCAGCCACTGTAAAGACCCGCAAATATCAATGAAATTTTTTTTCTTAATTTTCTTTGGAATTTTACAAGAGTGCAGTCTCTAACGGAACCTGATTCCGAGGCCCGGTGTGCCCGGAATCATTTTCCGATGTTTTGGCTCAGGTACGTTCAGTGAACAGACGGGCAGGTTTTTCTAACTTTTGAACCGGTGCCCGGAATCGAATTCTGAGGGCTCCGATGAAATTGCAGCGCTGGTATTCGCTTAGAAACCCCTCTTCCAGAGTTTTGTTTTCTCGGGTGTGGTTTTTAATTTTCGGGCATAAAGTTAAGAAATAAAATAAATTTTGCGACAACTTTATTTTATTTCACCTAAGCCACTTGGAAGCCACTTGAAGCCACTTAAAGGTGGCTTGAACTGAGTTAAAATGGATAGGATGCTATCCAGAAATATCCGACCCCCTTGGTAGGATATTTGTGAGGTGGGGCCCGCAAGAGCCCCGCCGTTTTTTTCCGCTAAGAAACGCACCCGCGAAAACCCATCTTTATGAAAGTCAACTGACGCGTTTCTTGAAATCTTAACAGATCATTTAATTGGGCGGTTTATTTCGTGAATTAAATGAGCTGTTTCTTTCGTTGAATTAATTCAATGAATTGTTGGGTCGTTTCTTTACCCGTTTTCGTGTGTTGGCATAATAATAAAATAAGACCAACCAAAATCTTTTGGAGGATTACTCGTTGGGACAGAATCCTTGTTTCTTCTTCCTCCTTCGCGAAAAATGTGAAGAACGCGAAGAACGCCGAACCCGGAAATCGATGACGCGACGTCGTGCTCTGCAACGCCGACAACGTTCTTCTGCGACATCTCTTCCTCCGTGACGGATCTTCGATCGGCTGCTTGAGGTAAGAGTCTCGGACCCTCCTTTTTATCTCCTTTGTGGTTCTTAACCCAACACAGATTTAATTAATTAAATTAAATCTGCTGTTTCATGGTGCGTTGAGTTCGCCGACTCAACTCCGGATTCCGCGACGACGCGACGGCTTCTCGTGACGACGCGGCGATCTCCACCTTCCACGACGAGCTTTTCCGCGAAGAACGCTCTCGCGCGACGACCTACGAGGTAGGGGTTGTTGTGAGTTTATTTCCTTTTCCCGTGATCGTTCTTTTCCTTTTTTAAAAGTAAAGAACCGGAAAAGTAAGAACAATTTTATTCCATTAAAATTGTAGAATTCAAATGTTGAATTTGTTTCTCCGGTTTGTTTATCTCTAACGCGGAGGGTGCGGGCCAAACGAACACGGCCCGACGACCCTCCGCCTTTCTTCGTTTTGTGCGGATTTGACGGGCGAAGACGGAACGTGCCGCAATGGATGTTTGACGATCCCTCAGCATCCCGACCCAAGCAGGAGTGCTAGAGCGAGCCCTCCTGATCGAGAGCTTCCTGGCTGAGTCCACAACGATACCTACCGCAGGGCGGCAGGTGGTGGAGTCTTCAGCAACAGGTAGCCGACGGATGACTCAGGGTTCCAGGCAGACCAGGCCTTCCGGCAGATGACCTCGGGACACTAGCTCTGCAGTGCGGGGCACACAGCGCGGATTTAATCTTCCGAGAGGCAGGCAGTGCTACGAGTGTGGCGGGCAGGGCCACATGGCTCGTGACTGCCCGACCCGTCGTACTGAGGGGCAACAGATGGTGGAGGGACCACCCAGGCACAGGCAGAGGGTTGACTGTGGCGGTCCGCATGGAGGAGGTGGACGAGGCAGAGGAGCTGGCCGAGCAGCAGGTGGTGGGCGACGCATTGAGGCTCTTCCACCACCACCACCCGGAGGCCCGCCCCGACCACAGGGGGCTGGCGGGGAGAGACAGGCACAGCTCCAGGCAGCAGAGGCCTATGACCACGGCGCGCCCGAGATGATTCGAGGTACGATCTATGTCTATTCCACCCTTGCTGCAGTTCTTATAGACACAGGAGCGAGTCACTCTTTCATAGCCACTTCCATTGTTCGGAGCTCGGAGATTCCGACAGAGCCGTTGGCTCGATCCTTACGGCTAGAGACTCCTACGGGAGAAGACTCGACGATTACGCACTGGTGCCGGAAGTGTGAGCTTACTCTAAGAGGCGATAGCTTCAGCTGGGATCTTCTTGTAGCGGCATCGAGGCCTTACGATGTCATCTTGGGCATGGAATGGTAATCTACGGTCCATGCACAGATTGACTGCATTAGGCGCAATGTGCGATGTGTGCGCACCGACGGGAGCAGGTTCACCTTCACCAGTGAGAAGGGAGCCTTAGCAGCACAGGATGGACTCACGCAGAAGAGAGGTCATCCCATCACTCATCAGTTGGATAGCCTCATCCTTGGAGCAGTTGACGTGCGGAGTCCCAGTTTTCCTGCAGTGGTGGATCAGTACACAGACGTCTTTCCCGATGACGTTCCAAGACTACCTCCTCACAGAGAGGTAGACTTTTATATTGACCTGTACCCTGGGACATCCCCGATATCCACTCCAGCATATCGGATGGCCCCCACTGAGCTTCGAGAGCTGCGGGTACAGTTGGAGAACTTGCATGGCAAGGGGTTCATCTGACCCAGTGTTTCACCCTGGGCTTCCCCGATATTGTTCACCAAGAAGGCGGACGGGAGCTTGCGACTGTGTGTCGATTATCGTCGCCTGAACCAGGTGACAGTTAGGAACAGGTATCTGCTACCCAGGATTGATGACCTCTTCTATCAACTCAAGGGAGCACGGTGGTTCTCGAAGATAGACCTCAGGTCAGGCTATCAACAGCTCAGAGTTCGAGACGAGGATGTGCAGAAGACGGCCTTCAGGTGTCGGTATGTCCACTATGAGATCTTGGTTATTACTTTTGGCATGACCAATGCTCCAGTAGTGTTCATGAGCCTCCTGAACAGGATCTTCCAGCCATACCTCGATCGATTTGTCGTAGTCTTCATCAACGACATCTTGGTGTACTCGACCACCGAGGAGGAGCACGCCCACCACTTGCGTGTTGTACTAGACACAATACAAGAGCACCAGCTTTATGGAAAGCTCTCGAAGTGTCAGTTCTGGTTAAGTGAGGTCCACTTCTTGGGGCATGTCATTTCTGAGGCGGGAGTTTCAGTGGATCCCACGAAGATCGCGGCAGTGCTAGCTTGGGAGCCACCCAAGAGCGTGACGGAGGTGCGATGTTTCTTGGGTCTAGCTGGATACTATCGTAGATTTGTGCCGGACTTCTCCAGAGTTGCGGCGCCACTCTCAGCGTTGACGAAGAGGGGGAAACCCTTCGTGTGGTCAGACAGATGTCAGCAGAGCTTCCAGGAACTGAGGTAGAGGTTGACCAGCGCACCTATCTTGAGGTTGCCTGATGAGGGAGTTGGATACGTAGTCTACTGCGATGCATCAGGGACCGGGCTTGGGTGTGTCCTGATGCAGGAGCGGGCCGTGATTGCCGATGGATCATGTCAGTTGAGGCCGCATGAGCAGAACTATGCTACCCATAACTTGGAGTTAGCAGCAGCGGTCTTCGCTCTGAAGACATGGCGGCACTATCTGATGGGCGAGCGCTTTACAATTTTTTCTGACCACCAGAGTCTCAGGTACATCTTCTCTCAGAAGGACCTAAACCTGAGACAGTGGCGATGGCTCGAGTTCCTTCAGGACTATGACTATGAGATAGTCTATACTCCTGGGAAGGGGAACGTGGTAGCCGATTCCCTCAGCAGGAGGTCAGGCATCCAACTACTTGAGGAGGCGACAGAGCAGCTGGCCGCTTTGCAGATATCCTTCGTGGATAGAGACGGAGCAGCCTTCCTTCAGTCTCTTACAGTCTCTCCTCCATTTCTACAGCGGGTCAGAGAGGCATAGCGTGGGGATGCTGACTGTGAGACACGGCGTGCACAGATATCCTCGGGACAGGCACCTGATGGTTTCTCCCTTAGAGCAGAGCACGGTGTCCTTTTCAGAGGACGTACCTTGGTACCAGTCGCTTTACGAGAGGAGGTGCTGAGAGAGTTCCACACTTCTACTTTGGCGGTACATCCTGGAGTGGCGAAGATGTACCAGGATCTCAGACGTCAGCACTGGTGGCCGGGCATGAAGAAGGCTGTGGCAGAGTTCGTTTCACTGTGCCTCACCTGCCAGCAGGTGAAGGCAGAGCACCAGGTACCAGCAGCCTTGGTACAACCCTTGGAGGTCCCGGAGTGGAAGTGGGATGGGATATCTATGGACTTCCACGCACTTCCAGAGGTCACGACTCCATTTGGGTGGCTGTTGACCGACTCACCAAGTCGGCACACTTCTTACCCATCCGAGAGCAGGGCTCAGTGGAGAGCTTGGGGAGTCTCTACGTTCAGGAGATTGTACAACTTCACGGTGTTCCATCGACTATCGTCTCCGATCGGGACGCTCGATTTACTTCCTGGTTTTGGAAGGGGTTGCAGGAGACGTTCGGGACGCGGGTACGTCTGAGCACCGCCTTTCACCCTCGAACGGATGGTCAGACGGAGATGACTATTCAGACTCTCGAGGACATGCTCCGCGCATGTGTCCTCAACTTTGGTCGCACCTGGGAGGACCACCTACCCTTGGTGGAGTTCGCGTACAACAACAACTACCACTCCACCATCGGGATGGAACCCAACGAGGAGTTGTATGGGAGGCCTTGCAGATCTCCTTTGTGCTGGAAAGACCCTGGGGAGTCAACACTTGTGGGACCAGAGATGGTCCGGGCCACGACAGAGAAGGTCCAGGTCGTCCAAGAGCGGATGAGGATAGCACAGAGCCGGCAGAAGTCATATGCTCACAGAAGGCAGAGGCCACTAGAGTTCGAGGATGGCGACCACGTCTTCTTGCGTGTCTCACATCGACGTGGTTTGCGGAGATTTGGCCAAGGCGGCAAGTTGTCTCCATGCTTCATCGGGCCTTTCCAGGTCATCAGCAGGATTGGAGAGGTGGATTATCGCCTGGCTCTACCACCTCAGTTGAACCAGGTGCACGACGTCTTCTACGTATCTCAGCTGAGGAGATACGTGCACGACCCGACGCACATCATTGACTATGGGGAGCTAGACGTGGATGATGGGGCGACTTTTGTGGAGGTCCCAGTGGAGATAGAGGATCGACAGGAGCGGGTCCTATGTGGGCGATCGATTCCTCTTGTGCGCATCATATGGCAGCACGGGAACCTCAAGGAGAGCACCTGGGAGCGGGAGGCTCAGATGCGTGCTCAGTACCCACATTTGTTTCCCTAGTTTTGATGTATCTTTACGGGGACGTAAAGTCCTGAGGTGAGAGTAATGTAAAGTCCCGCAAATTTCAAGGAAATTTTTTTTTCTTAATTTTCTTTGGAATTTTAATAGAGCGCAGTCTCTGACGGCACCTGATTCTGAGGCCCGGTGTGCCCGGAATCATTTTCCGAAGTTTTGGCTCGGGTACGTTCACTGAACGGACGAGCGGGATTTTCTAACTTTTGAACTGGTTCCCGGAATCGAATTCTGAGGGCTCCGATGAAATCACAGCGCCGGTATTCGCATAGAAACGCCTCTTCCGGAGTTGCGTTTGCCCGGGTGTGGTTTTTAATTTTCGGGCTTAAAGTTAAGAAATAAAATAAATTTTGCGACAACTTTATTTTATTTCACCTAAGCCACTTGGAAGCCACTTGAAGCCACTTAAAGGCATCTTGAACTGAGTTAAACCGGATAGGATGCTATCGTGAAATATCCTACCCCCTTGGTAGGATATTTGTGAGGTGGGGCCCGCACGATCCCCGCCGTTTCTTTCCGCTAAGAAACGCACCCGCGAAAACCCATCTTTATGAAAGTCAACTGACACGTTTCATAAAATCTTAACAGACCATTTAATTGAGCCGTTTATTTCGTAAATTAAATGAGATGTTTCTTTCGTTGAATTAATTCAACGAATTGTTAGGTCGTTTCTTACCCGTTTTCGTGTGTTGGCATAATAATAAAATAAGACCAACCAAAATCTTTTGGAGGATTACTCGTTGGGACAGAATCCTAGTTTCTTCTTCCTCCTTCGCGAAGAACGCGAAGAACGCGAAGAAAACGAAGAACGCCGAACCCGGAAATCGACGACGCGACGCCGTGATCCTTAACGCCGACAACGTTCTTCTGCGACGTCTCTTCCTCCACCACGGATCTTCGATCGGCTGCTTGAGGTAAGAGTCTCAGACCCTCCTTTTTATCTCCTTCGTGGTTCTTAACCCAACACAGATTTAATTAATTAAATTAAATCTGTTGTTTCATGGTGCGTTGAGTTTGCCGACTCAACGCCAGATTCCGCGACGACGCGACGCCTTCCCGCGACGACGCGACGATCTACACCTTCCGCGACGAGCTTTTCTGCGAAGAACGCTCGCGCGCGACGACCTACGAGGTAGGGGTTGTTGTGAGTTTATTTCCTTTTCCCGTGATCGTTCTTTTCCTTTTTTAAAAGTAAAGAATCGGAAAAGTAAGAACAATTTTATTCCATTAAAATTGTAGAATTCATATGTTGAATTTGTTTCTCCCATTTGTTTATCTCTAACGCGGAGGGTGCGGGCCAAACGAACACGGCCTGACGACCCTCCGCCATTCTTCGTTTTGTGCAGATTTGACGGGCAACGACGGAACGTGACCCAATGGATGTTTGACGATCCCACAGTGAAGAACAAGTCCCGGGAGGAGCAGCGGTGCAGACGGGAGCAAAAACGGACCACCGGAGCGATCCCGGTGGCCCGCAGAACTCGCCAGCGGCGCCGGAAGCAGGGAGCGGCGGCGGCACCCACAGACCCGCGGCCGCGCGGGTCCGGTGCCCTGAGACGTGGCTGAAGCCGCGTCCCGACTCAGCACGGCCCCACGCGGGGGGCCGCGACACCACCAGGCCGCGGGGGTAGCGCCCCGCGGCGCCAGGCCGTTCGGCCGCTCGGCCGAACCGGACCAGGCCGGTCCGACCGGCCGGGCCGCGCCTTGGCCCGACCGGACCGGGTCAGACCGGGTCGGCTCGACCCGGTTCGGCCGACTCCCGGGGGGGGGGGGGTCGGCCTGTGGAAGACGGGGGCAGTTTTCGTTCAAATGCCCGTAACATGAGATACGGGCCTCCAAACGACCCGCAGCCAGTGGCAACACGATCCTTGTATTGAGACGGTCGTTTCGGTATAACGCACTCAAGGTTTCGGAAAACCTTGAGTTCGGCCGGGTTGGTTCATACAAGAAACCAACCGGGCCTTCGGAGCGGAAACGCTCATATCTTGAGCCACAGACATCCGATTTACGTGCCGTCAGCTTTGTTGAGTTCCTCTAAGTGAGACGGATCTTTTGGCACACTCCGACCGAGGTTTGGATGCAGGTGGAGTACGGTCGGGTTGGTTTTGCCTTAAAAACCAACCGGGCCCCTGGGACGAAAATGCCTATAACTCTCAGACCGGGCGTCCGATTGACACGCCGTCTGCGACGTTGAGTTCCTGTTGACAATACGGAACTTTTGGATACATCAACTTCGGACATTGTGTCAGTTGATGTATCAGCCTCTCGGCTCATGGAGCGGACCCTCCCGAACGAGCTTGCTGTGTGCGGGAACCCTAGTGCTGGCTGCGACTGCTACTTCGACAGCGACGACTGTGCAGAGATCCTCCGTGGACTCCGATGACGACCGTGCAGAGATCCTCAGTGGACTGTGGTGACGACTGTGCAGAGATCCTCCGTGGAATCCGACGACGACCGTTCAGAGATCCTCAGTGGACTGCGGCAACGACGGTGCAGAGATCCTCAGTGGACTGCGATGACTACTGCACTCAGCGATCCTCCGTGGATCAGTTTTACCGGTCCTGTGTGGGCCCGATCCTGTGTGGGTCCGCGCTCAGCGGTTCTGTGTGAGCTAGCGCCTACAGGTCCTGTGAGGGCCCGATCCTGTGTGGGTCATTGCGGGGGTTAGTTAGATATCGATCCTTCGTGGGTCCGACGATTTAGATGGATCAGTGATCATCTTTATCGTCATCCGAAGAAGTATATCTGTGTGAGCTGAATCTTGTGTTTCTCTCCTTTGTGGATTGTGTTGATCTATCCTGTGTGGATTTACTGTTTACTCTCCTTTGTGGATTGTGTTGAGCTATCCTGTGTGGATTTACTATTTACAATCCTTTGTGGATTGTGTTGTTCTATCCTCTATGGGTATACGTTTGCTTTCCTGTGTGGACTGGGTTGTGCTTGGGCTCAGACGTTGGAGCCGAACGGGAATTGAAGACTTAGGTATATGTATGGGAATATACCTAAGTCGTGTCAGATGTTATTTCGTGATTGTATCTTTCCGTTGTGGATTATCCTTGTGGATTCGGGAGACCTTCGGGGGTCTCGGGGTCCCTACTGAGTAGCTTATACTCACCCCTGCACCGGCTTTGCCCGCACTACGTTGTGTTGGTTGCAGACGACGGACAGCGCAGATCGTGGTGGAGGCGTGCAGAGTAGGACGGTACCTGGAGGTGGACCACTGGGCGGGACATACTCGGAGCGGTCAGGTGGACCCGAGGAGCAGTGTTGGCTATCTGTACCCACCCTTCAGGTGGGAATTCCAGAGGACAGCTCGACGCTGCAGTTTTCCCTTTTTAGTTGCTGTTTTTCCTTTCAGTTGTACTTTACAGTTGGGCTTGTATTTCCGGCCCCTTTTACTTTCAGCACAGCTTGTACAGTTTTTACTCAGTGTTTACTTTTCCGCTTGCTTAATCTGTGGTGCTTGTTTACTTTTCAAAGGCAATGCCTTCCCTTTTTGTTGGGATTTACGCCTTGGTGCTAGTCGTCATCCCCTGGCCTATGGAAGGCGGGCTTGGGGTAGTCAGGGCACGGGCCCCGAGGACGGGTCGTGACAGCCACCTTCTGGCCATGCTGGTGGACCATGACGCCGCTTGGCACTGCACTGCAGAGAAGACAGAGGCCTGCAACCACAGGCCGCTCACCGGCGAACCGACATGCTGCCTTCCGGTCTAGCTTAAAACCGTGGCGCCGCGTGGGAAGAAGAGCGGCCCTCTTTGCGGGCTGCTCGTGCCAGATAGAACCTACAGGATTCTGCTGGACGGGCAGGGAGAGGCGGCGTCGTTCGGTGTTGCCGGGCGAACCGAACCAGCACCCTCTGCCGGCCGGGATAACCCCCCAGCTGGGTCAGACCCGCCAAACTGGGCTGGGCCGACCCCCATTCAGGTCGGACCCACCGAACCAGTTCGGGCCAACCAGCCAGACCACTAGGTTTGACGGGCCGGAACCATTTCCCGTAAACATGAATAACTTTTAGATCGTGCATCCGATCAATGTGCTATCTACGGAACTAGGACTCTTGAAACGATGCGATCCTTTTTCGATACTCTAAGTGAGTTTTGGACGAATTTGGAAAACTACCGGGTTTGGATTGAGCGTAAATTCATCTGAGCCCCTGAAACGTAAAATCCAATAACACTTAGACCGAGTGTCTGCTTGACGCGCCGTCTATCACGTTGGGTATTTTTGATGAGATGGAACATCAGGATACTTCAACTCAGGACTTCATAATAGTTGATGTATCACCCCCTTTGCTCGTGGAGCGTACCCTCCTAGAATTGTGCGTACTGTGTGCGGGAACCCTAGAGCTGGTTGCGACTGTTATGATGACTACTATACTAGAATCCTCCGTGGGGCTGACAACGACGACAACTATACTAGAATCCTGTGTGTGTTTGACATTTATGACAGAGTAGCTATTTTGGTATCCTATGTGGGTCTAACAACTTAGATGAATCAGTGACTACATCTTATCAACTCTATTACTCCAGAAGAGATGGATTGTATCCTATGTCGGTCAGACATCTTAGATGATATAGCTAGCATGTATCTTATGTGGGTCTGACTGCTTAGCTGGACTGTATCCTATGTGGGTCGAACAACATAGATGATCTTGTGGCTACATCTTATCATCTATATCTCTATAAAATTGTGGCATACATGTGTGAGCTGAGTCTAGTAATTAAACCATTATCATTATGGTGATTGATTTAACTTCCTGTGTGTACTGCGTTGCTATTGGGATCGAGAGTTGTATCCGGGCTGAGATTGGTATCTTAGGTATATGTATGGGCATATAAATAAGTAGGGTTGGTTGATACTTTGTGATTGTATCCTTATTCTTTTGTTTATCCTTAGTAGGTATTGTGAGACCTTGCGAGTCTTGGGGTACCTACTGAGTATCGTTATACTCACCCATTCCCAAGCTATGCTCACACCTCATTGTGTTGGACGCAAACAATGGACCGCGCTGATGGAGGCCAGGTGCTCCATGACTCGACGGTACTCAGAGGTGGACCTTGCAACGAGGAAGCACACGGAGGATTCTGACGGACGTGAGTGCTGAGGTGGCCATCTGTACCAACCCTTCAGGTAGGAACCCCGGAGGACGATCCAGGAGATGCTCTTTACTTCCAACTATTTTTCCCTTTTTACTTTTACTTTTTGTTCAGTTGGGTCTGTATACTGGCCCATTTACTTTCCATCCCACTCTTTATACATAGTTCTACTAGTGATTTACTTCTCGTTGCATACTCTGTTGTGTTTATTTACTTTTATAAAGTTAATTACTTCCCAGCATATGGATTTACTACATTTGTGCTAGTCGCCATCCCCTTGCCTATGGAAGGCGGGCATGGGGTAGTCACGGCACGGGCACTGAGGATAGGTCATGAAAAATTAGTATCAGAGGTAGGTTCTACCGCAGAACATAGGACATGGATCTTTCTTACTGTGAAGCAATAGTGTTAAGAGTATTTAGTGTGGTTCTCAGTCCATGGAGTCTAGTGTTGGTGCGTCAGCCGACGTATCCATACACCAGGACCCTAACCTCGGATTTCGGACTCAGTAAACGAAAACACTGATTGCGTGTGTGTTTTCAAGATTCTTCTTTGTGAACTCTTTGAGTCATCTCACCAAGTATAACTTATTGACCATGTAGAACCTATTTACTATCAGGATGCCTCCACGTAGATATGCAGTTAGAGTTCCGAGAGTGTACACGATGATGGCCCACTGAGCAACGAGTCTCTGTGCAGGGTCCTCTTACTATATTGGCACCATCGGGTGGTGTACCAGCAGCACCACCACCTGTTGGGCGGTAGATGCCAGCAGCCGCACTGGCAGACGATGCACGCCGACTGGGCTCGTTGCACGAATTCCAATGGTAGAGGCCTCTGAGGATATGAGGCAGGACATATTCCCAGGCAGCTGAGGACTGGATGGAGGTGATTCGTAGAGTTTTCTGTCTAGTTGAGACACTAGTAGAGAAGATGGTGATCATAGCTACTAGTATTTTTGAGTAAGTGACCATGAGAATGGTTCGCATAGTGCCGAGACTTTGGTACGTGGGCTGTTGGCCGAAATTGTACCTCAGTTAGTGTGTCAGCAATATCCCTGTCGGTTAGTCAGCAGTTACAACCAGCTGTACCAATAGATGAAACATGTTGGATATGTACCTTACATGTGTTTCAATATCAGACACCCCTCAGCTTCTGAGGTGATCACGACTCATAGGCGGCTGAGGACTGGCTTGAAGAGTTGGCTGAGAGTTCTCTAGAACTTATATAGCGTCGTCAGAATGACATGTCAGTAGCTGAGTATTCATCGAAGCATATCGATCGTTCCAGGTACTCGATGAATATGATACGATCATTGCTTTGGGGATCAGACTACCTAATGAGGTGTGTTTGTAGGATATCTGATCCAACACTTTTCCTCTATGCATTCTGACATATGCTAGGGTACTAGAGAGAACAATTGTGGTTGAATGTTCTTTGGTTGAATGGATACAGCTAGTGAATGTCACGAGTGGGAAATTAGGGAAATGACGCCAGTCTCAAAGACTTGGGATTGTAAAATTTTTCAAGAAAAGGAAGTGTTAAGGATAGATGAATTTGCAGAACAACGGTCATAGAAGCAGGTCTAGGACGGTAGCATGTGGTGATGTATATTTCGACATGTTACAACCACCCACCTTTATAGTCCTCTCCAGGCTCAGGGAGTATAAGGGAAGGGGAAGAGAGTAGCTGCATGCAATCAAGAAGTGTGACCCAAGGGCTCTAGGTATTATTTAAGGTACGGTCTGTGTCTACTACTTGTTTCTGTATCAACATACATAGATACGAATCATTCCTTCCTTCCACAAATCATTTCCTAGACCTAGAGTTTCTGGTTAATCTGTTGACATGACCCTCACATTTGGAGATACATTTGGGAGGATACTCTATAATCACACTTACACTGATTGTGTTCTATGACCCTTGAGGTGGGAGTTTTGGTTGGAACCTCTTGGTGGCAGTGTTGAGGCCTTACGACATTAGTTTGGGTATGGACTGGGCAGGCACAATCCATACACAGATTCATTATTTTAGGAAAAAATGTTGTGGTTTACCTACGATGTTGGGATGGGGTTTCCTTGGTTGGAGGAAATGAAACCCTAGGTAGCACAAGATGGAATCATGCATAAGTGGGTGTAGTCAATCACACATGAGTCGGATAAAATTACCTTTGTACTAGACTTCTCCAGAGTTGCAGCACCAATTTCAGCATTGATGAAGAAGGGGAATCCCTTCGTGTAGATAGAGAGATGCAAGCAGAGCTTTCAGGAGCTAAGGCAGAGGAAGACTGGTGCACCTATCTTGAGGCTGCAGGAGGAGGGCGTTGGGTACGAAGTTTACTATGACGCATCAGGGACCGGACTCGGGTGTGTCTTGATGTAGGAGCGAGCAGTGATCACATATGGTTCTCGGAAGTTTAGATTACATGATCATAACTATTCTACCCATGACCTAGAGTTACCAGCAATGGTCTTCGTCATTAAGACGTAGCATCACTATCTTATCGGTGAACGCTTTACAGTCTATTCTAATAACCAGAGTCTCAGGTAAATCTTCTCATAGAAGGACCTGAACCTGAGACAACGATGATGGATCAAGTTCCTCCAGGACTATGTCTTCGAGATAGTCTATACTCCTGGGAAGGGATTCATTTTAGTAGATTCTCTCAGTAGGAGATCATGCATTCAGCTGGTAGGAGAGGCAACAGAGCAGTTGGTTGTGTTGCAGATATCCTTTGGGGATAGAGATGGATCAGCCTTTCAGTAGTCTCTCACATTCACTCCTCCACTTATTAGGCAAGTCTGGGAGGCACCGTGTGGGGATTTTGACTGTGAGACTTTACGTGATCATATATCCTCAGGCACGCACTTGATGGGTTTCCATAAGTTGGGGAATAGGTCATCATCTTTAGAGGATGTAACATGGTACCAGTTTCACTTCAGGAGGAAGTGTTGAGGGAGTTCCACACATCACCTTTAGCAGTATATCCTGGAGTGACAAAGATGTATCAGGACCTCCGACGACAACATGGGTGGCTGGGAATGAAGAAACAGTGGAAGAGTTTCCCCCAAAATACCTCACTTGTAATCAAGTGAAGGCAGAACAACAGGTACAAATAGGCTTAGCTCAGCCTTTGGAGGTCCTAGAGTGGAACTAGGATCATATATCCATGGATTTTGTGATGATTCTTCCACATACATCCAGGAGACGGAGACATCTAGAGTCCGAGGATGATGACCATGTCTTTCTATGGGTCTCTCCTCGACGAGGTCTATAGATATTTGGCTGAGGCGGAAAGTTATCTCCATAATTCATCGGGCCGTTCGAGGTCCTCACCAATGTAGGTGAGGTGGCATACTGCTTGGCCCTTTCACCTCAGTTTCACTAGGTGCATGACATCTTCCACGTATCTCAGCTGAGGAGATATGTGCACGAATAGTCCCACATCACCGACCATGGGGAGCTAGGTATCGATGACGGGGCGACTTTCAGAGATGTTCTGATAGAGATTGAGGATCAATAGGAGAGGGTCCTATGTGGATGGTCGATTCCTATGGTGTGCAATCTCAGGTAGCATGAGAACCTCTAGGAGAGCACATGGGAGAGGGAGGCTCTGATGCGTGCTATGTACCCTCATTTGTTTCGTTAGTGTGAGTTTTATTGTACAAGGACATACAACCCTAAATTGGGGAGAATTTGATGATGTATAATACCCATGGAAATTTTGTTTCAAAATAGTTGGGAATTTTACGAGTCCGTATTTTCTGACGGCGCATGATTCTGAGGCCCGGAGTGCCTTGAAAGGTCCGTCGAAGTTTTGTTAAGCTTAAATAAATGCATGTATATAGATTTCCTAAAAAATTGGAATAACTCTAAAATGGTTACTCGGATCAGAAAACTGATGCCACCGTTGTTCTCAAGATGGCAGGTTTACCCAAGGCGTGACTTAAGTTCAGTCGGCGCGGGCCTCCTGTGAGAAAAACCGAAAATGGGATAATCGTTAATAAAATAATTAAATAATGTTATCTTATTTTTAAAATGCGTATAACTCACAACCAGTAACTCGGATTAAAAATCCGAGAACACCTCTAAACTCATGAGGGTATACTTTTTTAAGAAGATACAAACATGGATCAGCGAGGGCCACTAGTGAAATTTAGATTATGGCTGCAAATAAAATAATTAAGTGACAATTATTTTATTGTAAAACTTATAACTTTTAAATGGTAACTCGGATTGGAAATCTGAGGATACCGTGGGGTTTGTTGGGGAATGTTTCACCTAGGAAGAACCTAACCATGACTGTAGTGGGTTGAGGGAGGCTTTTAATAATTTTCGGAACTTTTTTTCTTGAATGGTCAATAAACGAGTGGGCAACGTTTCATAACTTTTTAACCGGTGCTCAGAATTGAAATCCGAGGACACCGATGAACTCGTAGCGCCGATCTTCGCTTAAGAGGAATTTTACCATAGTTGTGTTTGGTCGGGAGTGGAAGTTAAAATTTTGGTATTCTTAAATAAATTAAATAAAATAGCGTGTGACATAATTTTATTTAATTTTGGTGGTTATTATCTCGAAAGGGATGTTGGAGGTGTGGACAACATGAGTTCAAACTATTCACCTCTTTTAACTCCCATAATCCTCTTTAACTTTTGAAATTCCCTCTTGATTTTCCAACTATTCCTTTAATTAATTTGGACCTTCCTTCAATTTAATGAGTCAACCCATCTATTAAATTAATAGGTTGTAACTTAATGAATTCAGTCCCTTGGAATTCATTAAGCCATAATTTTAATAGGTGTGGTATATTTATTTTAATGTCGGTTGGACATTTTACCTTTTGGAATCTTTGGTGAATTGGAATAAATAATTCTTCCCATGAAGAACATGAAGAATTCTCCATGTCATGAAGAACGTGAAACAAATCCTTCTACCTTTTTTATCCTAGGAAAGAACGTGAGTCAATGCCCATGAGGAATGCCCGTTATCCTTCTTCTTCCTGTGCGTCAAGTGAGAAGACGCCGTCCTTGAAGAACGTCACCAACAATGATGCTTCCTCCTTGGACTTTTTTCGACGTCAATGAATTCAACATGTGTCTTCCATGACGCCCAACATCCACGACAACGTCTTCCGTAGCTCGTCAACATGCAATGTCAAATACGAGGTAGGGGTTGTTTTGAGTTGTCTTTAATTATGAACTTCATCGTTCTAATTATAGAATGTGAATTTCAAACTATTAATGTCAAAACGAGGAGGGTTCGGGCTGCAGGAACATGGCCCGAACCTCCCCCATTCTTGTTGGTTTATTTGGCGATGGTGGCGGAGCTAGAAGGGCGTGGTGCCATAGAACCGCGTTGGAGGAAGGAGGTCACGACCATGTAGGTCACATATGTCGGAAGAGGCGGCGGAAACCGAACACCGTGATGGTGGAGGACCGGATCCATCGCACCTTCCACGTGGAGGAAACCATGGCCCACATCCACGGGTTGGTCAGACGGACTGAAACGGTCAACTACCTGCCTGCCAGCATTGAGGATCGCGGCGCCACTTGGCACCGTGCTGCGAAGAAGACCACAGCCCGTAACCGCGGGCCGATCTCGGGAGAACAGGTCGTCCACCTGCCGATCGGTCTGAAGACCACATCGCCACATTGTATGAACAGAGGCATGCTATGCGGGCCACTTGTTCCGGACAGAACTGGTCGGCTTCGCCTAGCCGTGCATGGAGAGGTGTCACCGCTCGATGCTGTCGGGCGAACCTGACCAGCCTGCTCCGCAGGGGGGGAACACCGGGTCAAGCTGACCCCCTAGCCAGGTCGGACCCACCAAACCAGGCTGGTCTGACCCCCAGCCAGGTCATACCCCCCGAACCAGGTCGTGCCGACATGCCAACCCACTGGGCTTGACGGGTCGGGCCCATTTCTCTTAAACAAGAATAACTTCTCGACCATTGCGTCCGATCAACCCGCCATCTACGACACTGGGACACTTGAGATGAGGTGATCCTTTTGAGATTATCTAAGTGAGTTTTGGATGACATTAGAACATCGAAGGATTTGGATCAAGTGTAAATCCAACCAGGCCCCTGGAACGGAAAAGCCAATAACACTCAGACCGGGCGTCTGATTGACGTGTAGTCAGTCGCATTGGGTTTCTTTTGATGAGACAGAACTTCAGGATACAAAAACTCAGGAATTCATGATAGTTGATGTATCGACCTCTTTTATCGAGGGGCGGACCCTCCCGAAATCGAGCGTGCTATGTGTAGGAACCCTAGATATGGCTGTGATTGCGATGATGAAGACTATACTGGAAGCCTCTGTGGGTTCGACGATGAGGACAACTATTCCGGAATCTTATGGGGGTTCAACAGTTCTGATAGAGTAGATGGTCCTATATCATGTGTGGTTCTGATATCTTAGATGAATTAGTGACTACATCTGATCAACTCATTTCATCTAGAATAGTTGGCATGTATATTGTGTGGGCCCAACAACTTAGACGAGATAGCTGGCATGTATCTTGTGTGGGTCTGATATCTTAGATGAGATAGCTGGATTGTACCCTATGTCGGTCTGATAGCTTAGACGAGATAGATGGCTAGTATCCTATGTGGGTCTGACTACTTAGACGAGATAGTTGGCCTGTATCCTGTGTGGGTCCGACATCTTAGCTGGACTGTATACTGTGTGGGTCTGATAGATTAGATGATCCAGTGACTACATCTGATCATCTATATCTCTTTACAATTGTGTCATATCTATGTGAGTTGAATCATTTAATTAAACCATTATCATTGTTGTGATTTACTTTACTTCCTGTGTGGACTAGGTTGCGATTGGGCTCGAGAGTTAGAGTTGGGCTGAGATTGGTAACTTAGGTATATGTATGGGCATATACCTAAGTATGGTCAGTTGATACTTTTTGATTGTATCCTTATTATTTTGTTTATCTTTAGTGGATATTGTGAGACCTTGCGGGTCTTGGGGTCCCTACTGAGTATCGTTATACTCACCCCTACACGGGCTCTGCTCGTACCTCGTTGTGTTGGATACAGAAGGCTGACAGCGCTGACGGAGGCCAAGTGTGCCATAACTGGACAGTACCCAGAGGTTGACCTTGCGATGAGTCGGCTCACAGAGGAGACTAATGGACTTGAGTGCTAAGGTGTCCATCTGTACCTACCCATTAGGTAGGAACCCCTAAAGACGATCCAGGAGTTTCTCTTTACTTATAGCTGTTTGTGCCTTTTTACTTATACTTTTTTTCAGTTGGGTTTGTATAATGGACCATTTACTTTCCATCACACTCGTTGTACTTAGTTTTACTAGAGACTTACTTCCAGTTAAGTACTCTGTTGTGTTTTTTTACTTTTATAAAGGCAATTCCATCCCATCTTAGGAATTTATGCCTTTGGTGCTAGTCGCCATCCCCGAGCCTATGGAAGGGGGGCTTGGGGTAGTCACGGCATGGGCCCCAAGGATGGTTCGTGACATGGCTTTATAAGCTGATTAATTTTAGGTTATATGGACTTGGTCTATAGACTAATAGAGATTGAAGTGATCTGGGTTGTCTAGGATTTTCTTATAATTTTGTCCTTATTATTATTCCACTTTCCTTGATCTTTCACAACATCTGATTGATGGTTTTTCTGGGGTATGGGAATCAAGACTACTCATATATATTTATGTGGAATTATTTAACTACATTATTTTTTTTATATTTTTAGGGTTAGTGGGGATTTAACTAATAAATAAAATAAATTTCATTAAATAAAATAAGTCGAATGTGATGATTTAATCTTTATAATTTTATTTTATAATATTGTTTCATATTAAATACAAATTTTATGTTTATGGTGAGAAATGATTCTTACTATTATGATAAATTTATTATTATTTTTATTTAATTAATATAATCATCATTGATAAATGTATAATTACATAATGATGGAAATTAAATGGTTCTCTAAAATATGGAATAGATTTTGTAAAAGTTATATGGAATTAAAATGAATACCCTGATCAAAATGAAGTTTTTTAGTGATTCATTAATGAATTCAAGATTTTCCTTGTCGGCATGCCTTTTTATAGTGTTCTACTTTTCTTGTACCTATTTTGGTACTATTATGGATTGTTTAGGATTTCATCATATTTTTTATAAAATTTATTTTTTATTATCCTTATATTGACTGGGGAGATGTGGGTTTTATTTCTTTTATTGGTAGATGGTTGAATGTATGGTTTGGAAAGGGGTATGGGATATCATATTTTATAGCATAGGTTGTATAATGTGAATGGTTTTTGATTGTTGTGGGAGGGTTTTTTTATTTTTATGGGGAAATTTATTCGATGGGTGGTTGACTTTTGTGGGGAATTATTGTACCTTGAGATTTTTGATAATATATTTTTTTTAAATAATAATATACATGATAACATACACCACATAAACCACATTGATTAAAAATCTATGAAATAAATTTTAAATGTGACTATTATAACCTAAATGTTGGGTTTTTCGGTGTAGATAGAAATAACCAACTTATGAAATATTTTTTCTAGAAATATAAAATAATATAGATAATTATGTACATAAATAAATATAAATTTCAACAAAATTTTTCAACTAGGAAAATGATAATAATCAATTCGTTTTGTGATTTTAATATTCATTTTATTTAAAAATGGCTTTAATAATTTTTTCGAAGGTATATATATATATATATATATATATATATAATCCTAAATTGACATAAAAAATATGTGAAATTTATCATCAATTTATAAATCATAATTCTAAAATTAATTTTTTGGTTAATTTGAAGAATGTTTCTAGAAAGACTGATTTTTGAGTGAATAGTGGAAAATATTATTTTGGAGAAACCATTGGTTTCTCTTTTTGGAATCAGGTAATATAAAAATATGATATTTTTATTGAATTTTTCTTATATGATATAAAATTTCATCAATAAAATACATTTTAATTAATTGTATATGAATAAGAGTTTTGATTGAATTTAGTAAAAGTTCATTTTTATGCTTCAAATCTAATTTTTCTAGAAATAGTTATCAATATATTTTGTCTGTATGTATAAAAATAAAATAATAAAAATTATATTAATATAATCATAAAATATTCAATTAATATTATTATTTCAATTCAATGATATGGTAAAAAGGGAAATTTTAATTTTAGTAATAATTAATATTATCTATAGAAAAATCTTATCACCAGGGTAATTGTAAAACAAGTTAGTTAAGGTTTAAAATATGGGATAAGTTCTAATAATAAATAAAAATCATTCCTTAATTCCAATGAAGGACATTAATTTTACAATAACCATCCTAAATTTTAAAATATGGCATTTTTCATGACTATCATTTTTATGACGATTGTAATATTTTATGTTAAGAAAAAAATAAAATTATGATTCCCATTCTTTTAAAATCAAATATGTGTTTTCAAATGGGAAAAAATAATATAATAGAGATTCTAAATGGTAAATTTTAATATTAATATACTGATTTTATAATAGTACATTATTAATAATTTTTATAGATATAATAACTTAATTTAATTCTTGGACAATACCAATAAAATTATTTTTCTTATACAAGAAAAATGAAATTAATGATTCTAAAAAAATTAAAATTAATATATATTGGCAAAATTTGGGTTACAAATTAATTTAATGGATAATTAGAATTTATAATTTGGGTTAAAATAGTTTATATTAAAATTTAATTTTTATTCTGATTCATATAAAATCAAGATTTGGGAATATTATAGAAAATGACCATATATTGAATTGAATTTTTAATTTTTTTTAAAATTGATATAAAATTATAAAAATAATATTTTGAAACATTTTAATGTAAAATAATATTGGATATAATAATATTTTTAAACTTATGTTCCTCTTTGAGTTTTTTATATTACATTCATGGATCTTATAGAGTAAAAACATTATTTGAATTATTAAGGATTAACTGGGTTAAATGGGCCTTTAACTAGACCGATCGGTTGAAAATAACAATAAAATTATCCAAAATAGATAGGTTGAATATATTTAGATATTTAAAACCTTAAAATTTATGATAAAGTAGTTTTCATCCATTTTACATAAATTATATACATAATATATATTAATAGTTCTTGTATATGGAAATTTAACAGCAACCTCACTTATACATGGAAACCCCATCCCCAGTCTTTTTTATAAAATATAAGAAATATAGATCATCTAGACACCACTAAAATACATTCATATATTCCTTACCAATATAATAAGTCATCATTCTATTCCCTAAGTACATATTATATAAAAATAAGTGGTATCAAACAGGGGGATTCTAAATTAGTGGTATAACACCTAACCATAATCTTTTATATTATTTCTTCTTCTACATCATTCAATTTTATCAAAAAAATTATGATAAAAAAATATAACTATCATCCAAATACAAAAATTTTAATTTGTTGATTTAATACACCAAATTCATTTTCTTTTCTATCCTTTGGAAAACACGAACATCACCCTTGCATATGTATGACCAACAATATCAACATATTGGTGTAATTTGTATTTCATAAATTATTTTTATGAAATATTATAAAGATTTAATTAATAAATATAAATTTTATTTTAGAACCAATTTGAATTTTATATATGTATGAAATAATATAACTCTTTACCCTTCCATGAATTAGAAAATGATAACATCTCTCATACATATGTGTGTACTACTACCTCAATAAAGCGATGTTTTCCATTTTTTTATTTACACTAGAAATGGATGAATCAAAATTTTTATATAATGAATTTAAATTATATTCATGTTGTTATTAACATTTTTTTAAATGATGGTACCATTTTATAACTCTTTTATCCATGGACAATATTTCGATTTAATTTTGGAGAAGTAGAAAAAACCACATTATTTTGACGATGTAAGAAATAACTATTCAATGAATGAATTTTCAATGGTCATAAAAAAGACAATAAAAATGGATTATAAATTAAAAACATTATTATAAAATTATTTAATAATATTAAATCCATTAAATATAATGATCAAGAATGTACAATGAACAGACACCCAAGTTAATGGAATTTTGTTTGAATCATATGTCATTTAAAGACATCATATCATCATATTAAATTTGGAAAAATTATTTTATTTTAATATATTTAAACGTATATATCTCATCATTATAATTTTTTATAGGGCTTTATAGGTTTATTTTTCACTTCTTCATTTATGAAATCATGAATCATCATGCATGTTACATATAAGGGTTACATACCTCATTTATTATTTTTGGTTTTAAATCCTAGTCTTCCATATAAATGTTGATCAAATTTTTTTATGAAAATTTTACTTTTTAATTAAATGGTTTTATAATTTCATTTTGATTTAATTTTTATTTATTTATATTTGTTTTAAAAGAATCATTTTTGTTTTCTTTTTCAACAAGTTCTTTTATGACTTTATGAATGCAGGAATAAATAGTATTTTAAAAGTATATGGTATGAGTATATTTTCCCAATGTATTATCCATTATATATATTTAATTTTCTATTAAATTTTTATGTGCATTTTTTCATTGAAATTATTTTTATTAACATAATTGGAATTTTTTTGAAATTTTATCAACATAATTATGTATTATTATCTTAAAATAATATATAGAAATATGAAATTGATTTAAAAATTTATTCTCAGAAAATGTCATAATGTAGTTTATTTTTAATCTTTTAATACATTTTTTTTTTATAATGTACTGGTATTAGTCTAAAGACATAATTTTGTATTAATTTATAGAGCTCACTATTCATTTACTAATTAATGATTTTAAGGTCCTTAAATTTATAATTATAATATTCCATATCACTATCCATTATTATGTTTTATATTATTTTCTACTCAACATAATTGTTTTAATAATTAGGTATTTATATATTATCATTTACACCAATTTGATGTTTTACCTACTACTATTCATTTCTACATAAAGTACCATATGATGAAATTGTATTAATAAGTTTATTTTATTGTCTAGGATAATATTTCATATTATTAATTAAATATTTAAAATCATGATTTATAATAATTTTTGAGTATTAATTTTTTTTATCATTGAAAATATGAGTAATTTTTAGGATTTGGGGGTGACAAGTGAGGACCGATTATAGATAAACCATCAATTCATTGACTGGACTCATGAGACAAAATAGGTTTCCACATTGTTTGGTTAATTGGTCATCAATTCATATAAAAGAAGTTTCATAAAAAAAATCCTTGATGGTATGATTAATGGTATAACAGTATAGAACATATTTGTAAGATCATGAATTTTTGTAATTACACAATTATATAATTATAAATTCATTTTTCATTATCCTTGTGATTGATATGTTGATATTAGAATTGGATGTACATTGAACTCCAATTGGATATTGAATTCAATGTGTTTTAATTATCCACTATGTCATATAAATTATTCCTTATTTACATATGAATTTATCTACTACATGAGCACATAATTTATTTTTTATGCCCAACCTTAATGGTGTTATACCTTCTTTCTGGTAAAAATGTATAAATGTAAATATAGACTCTCAGTTACGAGAGTTTGGATGGATAAAATTGTTATGAGAGAATGTTGAGTAGGAACCATAGGAATTAGATTTTAAATTAACACATCTAAAATAATATTTATGATAATTACATAGAGTAATTGAATACTAATTAGATATTTTATTCAATTGATTAATATTAAAAATTTATTTGGGCAAACTATGGGAGTCCCATTTTTATGTATGGATCCTTGAGGAATGATGGTTGGAAATTCCCATGTTCAATGTAGGTATTACCCTACTAAGAATTCCAATTCAGAACATTTTTGAGGTGATTCAATTGTGAAAATATTATGTCAACTCAATCAGGTAATGATTAATCCATTTCCTAACCAAAATTTTTTTGATGTATTAAAAGATTTAATGATTATTCCTAACCAACTACAATGAGATATTAAAAACTAACTAAAATAAATAGGATTTTTTTTAAAGGTTAATGTGGAGTTTTTTGGATGTTCAGGTGATGAAGGTGATGGTATGAGAAAGAATCAATATCCCAGATGTAACGAAAATTAGAGTAAAAACCTTGGTAAATGTTAAAATGTAATAAGAGTTTGTAAAAATAGTGTGGTAATAGGAAATTTTGATTATAATTTAAAACTATAGTATAGATATATTAATGTATAGTTATTTAGCTATATGGATTTGGTGTATTATGAAATACATTTCCCCAATCATCTCAGATAACATTAATGTTTTAGTTTGGGTACATATTGATGATGTCTAAAAATAATATTTGGATTATGAGGATTATAAGAATTAATTTAGAAAAATTCCTGGTTCGTTTAGAAGAAAATGATTTATATGAGATATTTAGTGAATGTGAATATTTATTTTAGGAATTTTCCTTTTCTAAGAAATATTATTTACATATATGGAATATTTACTAATCTTTTTAGAATAAAAGGTAATAAAAACATCCAATATAGATAAATGTAACCTTTTAGTATTCAAATATGTGGTAAATAATGTTAAGTTATATGATAAAAAATTACGATATAATCATACTAATCAATTACACTCGTGTATGATGATTATAAGAAAATTTCAATGTTTTTATCTAATAATAATTATTTATAAATAGAATTAAAAAAATTGAATATTTAAAAAATATTTATAATGATATCAATTAAATAAAAATGTTATTTTTATGAGAATTTGATATTATTATAGATATATTTTGTAAAATTATAGATTAACATGTCTATCATTCTATGATATTGAAATGTAATTTTTAATTGATTACTATATTTTAATGTAGTTTATTTTAGAAAAAATAATTTAATTTTGGAATATTTTTTTAAAAAATATTGACATATTAGTGATTTTTTAAGGATAAAAAGGTGATGAATTTGAAATAATAAGTGATTAAACCATATTGATATTCTTTTTTCAAATCAATACAATCGTATATGAGGAGTTATATATTGATATTTGGAAACTGTTTTGATTTTTGGGATTAATTTTTATGAAGATGTATTTATATTGGTAATTAATGTATCATGTGAAAATCATTTTGGTTTTTCAGAGGTGGAATAACTTTTCATCACTATTTAGATAATGCAGTTCATTAAAATTATGTTAGATTCAAGCATGAAATATTCACCATTATCTAGTTAATTCATACCGAAGGATGAAATTATTCTTATAAAATGGTATGAAATCAATTATGTAAAATATATAATATTATATCCCCTTTGTTAAAGGAATTTCTAAATATAATGTAAATTTATTATAAATAAATAAAATATTATGGGGAAAGTAACACTAAACTACAAAGGTACATTCTTAAAAATTCATTTTAGCATATGAGTCGAACAGATGTACTTTCATTACAACATTCATTATTATAAAATAAAAACTAATGTTCAGGATAACATCTATATCTAATTTTTATAATATTTTATGATAGATTTAGTTTTTTAAAGAATAAAAAAATTTAATGATTTAATGTACATAAATATTTATAGGTATAATATCCAGTTATTTTAGTATAAATTTATTGTAAAATAATATTATGTTTAATAGAATATACTGGAAACATTGTCGAGATTAGATGAATCATGAAATAATATTAAAATATGACTGTTATAACATAATCACTTGGTTGGTGGGTACAAATAAAAATATAACATTATTGAATATATGTAAAATATGTTTTACAAAATAATTAATTCAATAATTAATGATGAAATTTATATCTTTGATGTCACATAGAAAAGAATAAGAATAAATTCATTTTATGCTTTAAAAATATTTTTCATCTCAAAATGGTATTTATGAATTTTTTAATAATGGAATAAGAATTAATTTCATCTACATTAAATAATTTTATTAATAAAATACAATATAATTTATTAATTCATAATGTAAAATTTATATTACTGTGATTTTTTTAATTTCTTCAAAAAATGTTTTTTTTTGTATCGTAGTGCAAAATATAGATTTTAATAAAAAATGTCATTTCTTAAACTAAAAAATTAAATTTTAATAGCCCAAATATTTTTAGTTCATATTTAAGTAAAATTATAAACATTTTTAAACATAATAAAATTAATTCCAAACATATGAGAATTAAATATCTTCTTGGTGTATGTTTGTTTTTAGGCCTGAAATTCCAATTCACGGGGAACTGTTTTCGATTCATTTTGTAGACATATGTTTTTATAAATTTACTCAAATTATATAAATTTAATATTAAAAGGTGTATTTACTATTTATTATAATAGAGATCATATTTGGTAAATAATTTAATTTTTTTACTCATATAGGATACTAAACATGTAAAATTTTCACCACCGTGAAAATGGGTAAAAAACTAATTATGGTTAAATCTATGGGATATGTTCATAAAATCTACAAAAAACCTTACTTTATTTCATATAATGAAAATAATTATACCATGAAAATTCTAACTCGAGGAATATGAAAATGTTTCCCCTTTCCTTTTATATTGAGCATTATTATATTTTAAGCTGATCAAAATTACTGAATGTAACAATCATTCTTTTCATGTCACAAATATGTTTTAATATATATACATAAATGATATTAGGGGTTCTATGTTTTTCTATGAGTATGAATATTTTTATACTGATTTATTTTTATTTTTTAGAGATTTTATAACTCTCTTGAACACTTATGCAATGACAACATAATTCTTGTTAAAGAAGTAAAAAATCAAACAAATGTTTTCAAAAGGATTAAATATAATATATTTTAGATTAATTTTTACCAATAAATAATTTCATTGACATTTATATTTAAAGAGTTATATTTGAATATTTTGTTTAAAAATCCATTCTTATATTGATGCCTTTAATGTCAGGACATGTGAATAGACTAAAAATGTCTTTAAATTGAATTTAGGTTTAAAAATAATTTTTAAGATTTCCATTTGGAATTAATTATTTTATTTTCATTAATATAAATGGTTGAATTTATTTTCATAACAATTAAGGTGAAAAATGGTTAATTAGTTGGTTAAACCAAAATAAAATTTTTTCGAATTATAATAATACATTTAAAAAAACTATTAATTGATTGTATTTCGACTATTTCATCCTTCCTATAAAATATAGAGATGTTTGGATCCTTTTCAAAAGAGTTATATATATTGTATATTAATATTTCATATATTTAAAAGTTCTTAACAACTTTAATTAAAAAATGGGATATCTTTTCCAATCTTATTGACAATATATAATCCATATAGACCATCCATTACCTATACAAATACCTTTCAAGATTCCAACCCACATAATAAAGAATTTTTTATTTCTCTATTACCATTCTAAAATTTCTTCTACTGTAAGATAAAGGATAATTCAAAATAATAGGTATAACTCTTAACCAAGATCTTTTATATTATTTAGTCATATATATATATATATATATCTTTCAATGGTATTCATACCATGATGATATAATAACATTAGTATATTTCATACACATATTATTTATTATTTTTATGGATTATTGATACCTTTTATAACATATTGAAAATGAATACACCACCCAAGCATACGAATGTCCTACCATCTCCACATAGTAGTGTAATGTTTTCATCTATAACTAACATGGATTGCTATAAGTATGGAATAAATCTAAATATATGATATTTATGACATGATAAAGACAATAAAAATATATTATATCATCTACCATCTTACCCTTCCATCCTTTGGATGAGGATTATTCCAATCATGAAAATGTGTGGACATACATCTACATAAATAAATGTTACTCATTACTCTATTACCACAAGGCATGGATGATTAAAAAAATATTATATAATGAATAAAAATTATATTCATTTAATTATTAACATTATTTATATGATGGAAGCATTTCATAATTCAACTAACAATGGTCAATCTATCAAATATAATTTTTGAGAAATTGATCAAAAACATTTATGTGGTCAATGTAAGTTAGAACTATTGAATGAACAGATTTAAAAAAATTATTAATGTTTCTTGAAAAATTAATAATTAATTAGAAATTTTATTTATAATGTATTTAATAAATTTAAATTCATTATAGTGAGAGGGTCTAATAAAAATAGTGATGAGGAGACTTGACTAAAAATTACTTTTTTATTATCAAACACTTTTAAGGGAAAAGTGAGAAACCAAGAAGTCCCTAAAGAAAGAAACAAAACAACCCACTCAACGATATCCCAGAAAAACTACATGATCTTCCACTCCTTATAAGTTACTCCATGAATAAAAAAATTCATCATGATGGACCCTTTAGCAAGAAGTCTCATGCACAAATGCACATGCACGAATCTGATGGCAAGCCATACCCTCTCAATCATCTAAGTACGAAAGGACTACCCCGATAAAGACATTATGCTCTGATCGCCTTCTAAAGCAGATCCATGTAGATTGGTGGAAACAAAGAACCAAATATCTCAACAGCACCGAGAAAAAGGGATCCTCTGTGTGGTGTTGATAACCTTTTCTCCAACTCTACGGTTCCCATTTTGGAAATTTTGTCGGGGGTGGCAGGAATCCTCAATAGGTTCCTCCCCCAAACCACTTATTTTGTCCTTCTTTATTATGATATCTTTTGGAACTCAACTCCCTTGGTACTGGTTATATTTCATCATTGGTGGTTTCTTTATTGTTATTGTGTTTCTTTTTCCATGTTTCAATTTTTCTTTGGTGTGGCTTTGATATCTGGTGATTTTCACAGTCATGCCATCTTTGGTAGATTGTTTTTCCTATTATTAAACTCTTACCATATGGTTCTGTGACCTGACCTCTATTGGTTTTGGAGAGCTTGATTTTGGGGTGGTTTGGTATTTGATTGATTAGACGTCGTAGTGTTTCAAGGACTGATGGCTTGTAGTATCATAAAACATCCCAAGAGGATTTCTTATTCTTCTTCCTCTATATTTTGTTGTCGATGGGTCTAGTGTTTTTGTTTAGGTTCCATGGGACCATGAAGGTAGAGATGATGTTATTTTTAGGCACGAACCACTGACAAGCCCTTCATCCACTCAAATGTAATCATATCAATTAGATCATTACTCCTTATAGGTTTGTCTTGTGTTGTGGCCTCCATGGAGGTTTTGGGAGGTGATGTTTGAGCGACCAACAGTTTATGGGAGGCACTTCTAGTGTAGTCTTCTCCCACTTTAGTCATTCACGGTGATTCTTATAATAGATCAATCCTTGAAGTTGTATTTTCAAGAACTGTTTGTTAGTGATAATTCTATTTTCTCTCTAATCGATGTAGTTTTTTTAATTTCCTAATTTGTCTGATAATAGGAATTTGGATTGGGTTTTCTAGTGTTTTCAGTGTTTTTTGTAGTGTGGGGGTTTCTAAAGTTTATCCAAATATGGTTTGTGATGATAAGATTTATTAAGATCATCGGGGATGACCATGTTGATATTATGATGACTGTGATTTAGGGTTTTGAAAGAGGAATCATCGCTTGAGGCAGTTCATGGCCCAATGTGATGACATGTGGAATTTTTGAATGTTTTTTATTTTGGAATTTAAATTAGAAATTTAATTTTTATGTTTAAAGTTGGATTTAAGAGATTGTAATCTACTAATTTTTGTGGTGATTGAACTTTTTTATACATTACATTGAGGTTCCCACTCTATGGTAATGTTTTTTATTTAGAAAACAAAAAATGTATAAAGAATATACATATACAAGAAATATTATGTATTCCTTATTTTTTGTATATAATCATTTTCATCAATAAATTTTTCATCTAAATTACTATATTTTTGTTTTTTTCTAAAAATTAATATATATTTTTTAAAAATCACTACATTTGACTTTATCTACAATGAATTAAAATTAATATTTTTAAATGTTTTCTGAATAGGTGGTCTGGTTCTTGAATTTTTAGAAAACATTTAAAATAATGTTCTCTTCTACTGTATATGATATGAATTTCATTTAATGACATCATGACTATTCATTAAATTAGTTATTCACATAAATATTTCCTTGATTATTTTCAAATATATTCTCATACTAAATAATATTGAAATTTATATTAAATTTTTTATGAAAATAAATTTTCTTAAATTTTTAATATAATGAAAATAATTTTGAAAATAATTTATAAAATCATTCTTACATATAGTTACATTGATTTTTTTTTAATTATTTCATTATATATCCTTTTATATAATGTATTAATTTTATAATTAATTATTAATGTTGATGAATAAATGTTCTTATTTTAAACTATACCAATTTATAGTTTCAGGGTAATTAACATTCTCATGATCACCATCCCTATCACTACCCATAATTTAATAAAATTTTATTTTATACTACGCATCCATATTCTAAGTATCATGGATTTATATGGAATCACTTGAACAAATTATATAATATCAAAACCTTTTTCTATTTCAATGTATGGTACATGTAGAAAAAATATTATAATTAATGTTATTTCTTAGACTAGTGGAATATTATATACTCATTATCCAATTCAGATAAGTAATTTTGTATAATTGATTTTTAAAATTAATTAAACTTTTTATTCTTTAAATAATGAAATCATTGGATGTGAATGTGATAGGTGGGTCTTGGTTATAGGAAGCTCTTTGATGCATCAGTAGGTTTAAAGAGACAAAACAACATGACCTATTATTTTGGTAATTAGGGTATACAAATACATAAAATGTTATTACCTTATCTAAAACCATAAGGGTAATATTACTGATAACATAGATTACGTTTCAATATAAATTTCATGAATTTATTGAATAACACATTTCCATTTGTGACAAATAACTATTGATTATATATGTGATTTATATTTTCATTTTATTAATTGGTGTTTTATCAGTTCTATTTATTTAAATTATATTTGATTTGATTATCCACTATAATATTATTTATTCATTATTTAATGTTTACGTCATTAAATTCTAAAAACCCTTACTAAGAATCATATATCACCATTCATGATTTTCTTTTCTATATGGTAAAAATAAGTAATCACTGAATGATGTTTAAGTATTCAATAAATTTTTAATGTCAGAATTTATTTTTATAATGTAATATAAAAATGATTTAGGTATAAAGTCTATGAACACATCTAATCTCACCTATCATTCATGTTTACATCCCTTATATCTTATAATAATGCAATAAAGTAAATAATATGGGTTAATGGAGTTGAACATGACATGGGTTCGGTTACAGTTTCCCCAAAATGTCAAATTTCAATTATAATAATTATAATGATAATGGGTATGTGAAATACAATAATAACAAATAGAAATTAAATAGTTGAAAAAATTGGAATGAATAGGTAAAAAACTATTATAATCATGGTAGATGGACAATAAATTGTTTGAATTTATTTAATAATGAATGAATCTCACATTGAATGTAATGTGATAGAAAAAATGATAAATATATAAATTTATAATTATATGAATAAATAATAAATTATGAATGATGATATGACTTTTTAGTGAGAATATTTTAGGATATTTTTGTTTTAGAGATGAAAACACATTTTAGATGACTTAGTTTGAATATGATAAGAGTTATTAGTTGAGAAGTGTTTTCTTGAAAATACCTTTAGGTTAAGATTATGTGTGTTTATGATATATATATATATATACATAAATAAATACTTATTTTATTTTATTTTAATTTTATATAAACCGTTTCATAGTCAAGTAACCTTAATATTTAAAAAAAATTGGTTCTAGGTGTTTTCCTCAATATCATAGTTTATGATGGAATAAATGGTTGACTATATCATATTCTTTGGTATACCCACCTGGGAAAAATTGATTGTGGTAGATGAATGGTATAATGAATTATATATGATGTATAAAAGATAGAATCAAAATTATATGAATTGAGGTGAAAGGATACAATGTGATGATGATGTGAGCATTTGTGTTACTTAGTGGGGGTAGTTCTTACTTGGTTGAGGGAACAAGGTTTATTTCTATCAGGTATATTATAACATACTATGTTATAAAGATGTTTATATATGGTTGTTGTTATGGTACATTGAATGAGGTGGTATGGAGTTGGAATATGGATGTGGAAATTGTTATGGCATGATATGTGGTTAAATATGAATATTTTTTAGAAGTAATGGAGTTATAAAAAGAATTACATTGGGGTGTTAGAGAAATAAACCATTAGGGAAGTGAATATGGGTTGAATTCATTATATATTATTTGATATTATGGAATTAAACTAGGATATCATCTTTTCTAGGTATGTATCACTTTATTCAGGGGTAATCGACATTATGTTAAGCTATTTTTCATTTGAAAATAGGTTACTGAGCATTGGGTTTCATGGATTAATTTTTTTAGAAGAGCACCAAGTGGAGGTGTGAGGGATAAGTGCATTATATATTGACACAATAAATTTAAAATTTATAATGATAATTCAAAAAATAACATCGTAGTTTATTTTAGAGAAATACATATTTCAGGGAAAGCCATAAGATGATAATTGACAATTTATGGAAGGATTTACGACATAAAATCAATTTTTTCAATTTTACACATGTCAATGTGATTCAAAATGTATATGGGAGCGAGTGAATCAGGATGTAAAATGTCTATATGCATGATGAATAAAATAAACCCAACCTATTTTTTAAAAAACTTTTAGTTATGGTCTTGTGATGATATAATTTATATCTATCATCTCTCAATTTGTATCACATCAACAATATATTGTTGGAGTCCCCTTCATCTCTGTTGTATGAATCCATTGGATTTTTGAATTCCAAATAAATAGATAAAGGCAGGTCATCTTTCATTTTCCTCTATCTTATCACAACAGAATTCTCAAATAGATAAACCAGTAAGGATGGACAACTATATCAAGTGTATGAAGACATTTTTATTGTTTTTATTGATGTAAAGGAAAGTGGACCCTTATTAACCTCAATCAGTGAGATTTTCCTATTAATTATATTTGTTTTTTGGTGGGTGGTCTAGAACATATACCAAAAATTTTCAACTATCATATCATATTAAAATGGTGTGATCCAACTAGATTTCCAAGAACATGACCTAGGTAAGTGAGTAATTATATATTTAATCATTTAAAAATTTATAGACATCCCTTTTAATCGCCTCGGGTAAATTTACACCAAGATAGAGAATTACATAAATCTGATTGGCGATCTAAACAATTACCTTGTTGAGACTTAATCAGTTTGAATATATAGTCCAAAAAATTTCTAGAAATTTTATTAACTTTTGTCTAAATATTATGAATTATAATAACTGGTCAATAGTAGTAATTTATTGATATTGAACCACATAGATATTTTTATTTTTATGAATCTTTTTAGAACGTTTACATGTAGTGTTGTAGATATAGTGGTGTGGTAACAACCATAGGGTTAAATTATAGATAATAAATTAGATGAATTGTCCATTTTGGATTATAATGGCTTAATAAAATATTCTTGGTGTTTGGTTATGAAAAATTCATTCTATATTTCCATTTGATAATTTTTTTTTGTTATAACTATTTCATGATAGATGATTTCTACATGAAAATTTAGATCATGTTATTTAAAATACATTTACTTGATTTAAAGTCATAAAAGAACCAAATGTGACACATGAAGATAAGGTTTATGGGCATCAGGTGAATGAGTTCATGTTTAACAATTAATACATGCCGGATTGTGAACGTTTTTAGATTCCTGGTGCAGGTATTTCATTTCTAGTTTGAGGATGAAATTTGATGGATTCTAGAGGGTGAAATTTTCCAAGATGGATTAGGATGAGATTTTTTTGAGGGATAAGTCATTTTTTCATGATACTATATGTGTGATTCATACCAGATAAGAGAATTTTACACAAACATGGATGATTCATCCTAATGAAGAAGGAACCACCCATCGGAAAAGATATTCATAATGTGACTCTGTTTTTGATAGTTTTTTTGGGATTGTATAGAGCCTAATGATGGGATTGACATGTGGTTTTAGACTAGGGTCCTTTAGAATTTATTTGAGTGAATTATTTTATCTATATGAATTTCATCATGGAATATTTTTACACTCAACCAATCACAATAATTTTTATTGTCACTTGGTTTTATATTTTGGACCATCTTTTTGGATTGCGATATGATTATATATATATATTTATTACATGGTTTTTTGACACTATTATTATTATTTTCACAACATTGAAACTTTTTTACATAGGCTATAATCATTCCACTATATTCATTATATTATTTCTACTAGTCATTACCACGTAGAATAAATGTAGGTGCATATAAGGTTATACAAACAACATACGTCAGTCACATGCAGAATTATATGTATAATTAAATTATAAATCAGTATCATAGGAGGTTTCCTTTCTAGGAATTTTCATTTTGGGAATGGGTGAATGGAGACTAGGATGTCTATTGAATTGATATTAATCTAGTTTATGGGAATGGATATATTGTGTGTCGGAGGAAATATGATTTCCCAAGGATGAATTGTTGTTCATTATATTATCAGGTCAAGGTAGATGTTATTTTAACATAGGTGATTCACTTATTGTGTGATTTTCTAGTTTATTGCGTTTTTTAGTAATGGTAAGGGATAAAATTAAATGATTATTATTGCATCATGATAGGAATATGGGGAAATACATGGGATTTCATTTTTCATGCTATTGAAATTTTTCATGCAACTGATATATCTTCTTATAATCAATGAATTTAAATCCTTTTATATACCAGAAAAATGAGATAAAAAAACTGATATGTAATGATTATTACATTATTAATCATAATAACGAGGAACCTGGGGGTAATGGATATCTATTGAATTACCCTATTATGAATGGACTTATTCATTCCTTGTGTTTTATGGATGGTGTTGGCATTTATAGAAAAAATTCAACCTCATTGTCTTTAAATTGAGTTTCATGTGAGGGGAAATAAACATTCTCTTGAAATAGTAGATTTATAACATCTTGTATATCTGTCAAATCATACAGATGATCACTTTTGAGGAAATATATTTGGGTTCCAAAGATACCTATACAAGGACATTAGTCATGACTTACCTTTGATTTATGAGTTTATGAGAGAGGTAAAACTTCAGTATCCACTTATGTTCACTCTAGAAGGAGGAAAAAAAAATTTTGAGTTATATATTGAGTTATTAAGGATTATCATCAGGAACCTCAATACCCCCATATATGGGAGGCTGAATTTTGTTACATACATGTTTTGAAAAAAAACTAATCTTTAATGAGACTTCCTAGTGCAGGCTGACCAGTAGAAGGAGCTATACTATGACTTTGAAGTGAGGTTCCTGAGTAACTTATATCCAGATATGTTGAGGGAAGAGAGGGATCAAGAGACCATGAAAATGATATGTGTTATTATGTATGTTACGGACTATAATGATTTTTTTTATAGACTAGCAATGTTTTTATCCATTCTTGGAAGGTGGTGAGGTCACTAGTGTGAGGCACTCCATGAATGGTAATATTTATGAGATCATGTCACATGTGAATTTAATTCGTTTAAAAAAACATATATAATTTATTAATTATTCTATCATAATAGAAGGGAATCTATGACAGAACCAGAGTGTTAGAAATGTAGTTTTAGAAGGGATATTTGGGATCTCTTATTCACGTGTAAAGAAGTGCCTCTATGATAGACTTTACAAATTTAATAGGAAGAAGATCTAAAATGAGAGTGGACTTCTGTCTTATGATTTCATCACAGTGGAGTTATTTATGTGTGGAAAGTTGTTCTTCACCAGCATGCAGTGATCTTACATAGTATAGGAGTGTCATTTATATGTTAATATTGACTATATTTTCAGTTTATGTTGGAAATTTCAATAGTAGAGTAGCGTAAGGGGATTCATAATAGCACATTAGTATAGAATAGAAGAAATTACTCCCCAGTAGATGAGTAGTTGTAGTTATACTAGGGAAAAATGAAAATGTATGGGACATAGTACCCATGTGGAGGATGAACATACAAGCTAGAATGAACAAAATAGGGAGCTAGACTAGATCCCAGGGTACTGGGGTGATTCTGCCACATACTATGATGTTTAGTCCATGTAGTATAGATAACAGACATTCTACCATCATAGTTATGTTAAAAGTATAAAATACACATTTTTCTGATAAAGAAGATTCATTAAATATTTAATTACTTAATTATAAAATGCATTAGGTTTGGTTGTGGAGATCATGGATGGTGTTATAACCAGAAAATCACTCTTGAAAGTATGGCTGGAGGGTATCGTTCATTGAAAGGAGTTTTCTCTAGAAATTAGTGGCTATCATTTCAATTTAAGATCTATTTATAAATGAGTTGGATTGGATCTATTTGTTCCTTGTTAGGTACTTGAAGGTTTAATACTAGGATCATATCCATTGTTATCGAAGAATATTTACATTCTGATATTCAGATTGGGGGAGATGGTCTCATAAGGGTGTGTTGTATCATTAGGGTAGTCATGTGAGACCAAATCTATATAGATTTTATGGAATCTTGTCTATGATATTAGGAATTATTCTAGATGATTCAATAATTAATAATGATAATTTTATTATAGTGGGGAATTATTTTCATGTTTTCATTCCTGAAGAGTTCTTCAGTTTACCACTAGAGTAAGAGACTAAGATCATGGTTGAGGTGGATCCAAGAGTTAAGCTAGTCTCAATCAGACATTATTTAATGAAATGGGTAATGATTCATGAGTTAAAAGATTTTTTCGATGATATGGAAGAAAAAGGATTCATTATTCTTGGTAATTCTCTATGGGGTTCTATAGTGCTCTTCACTATGAAAATTGATGGAACATTTCACATATATATGGTCTATCAAAGAATGAAATAGATAAAAACAAGTTATATGTATCCCCTTCTATGAATTTTTTTTTTCAATTAGAAGATATTATAAATGATACTTTCTATGACCTACTATATATCAGGATATCATTATTTGATGGAGAAACTATCTAACATAAACCAAACTGCTTTTAGAAGTATATATCCATAGTATAATGTGGTGGGGATTCCATTCAGTCAAATGAACTCATTGGTGATATTCACTAATTTTATGAATTCTATATTTCATCGTTTTTACAATCAATTCTTGGTAGTTTTTGTCAACTATATCTTGATGCATTCCCAATATATAGATGATCATGCCCACTTCATTAACATCATCTTTAGTAAATTGAGTGAGCATTTCTTTTTAAAAAATCTATCGAAATGAAAATTATGGATTGATAATGTTCAGTTTTTTCCATTTTATCTCAAAGGATGGAGTGACAATAGACCATGAGGAGGTTATAATCATGGTATATTCTTAATTACATAAGAATTTCTTTGATATACATTGATTTTATAGTTAATTAGGATAAAATAAATTTTTAACTCAAACTACTAATGTTTGGTTGCACCTGTGTGTGGGATGATGAAGAAAGAGGTGTAGCCTTTTTGGCCAATTGGTTTTGAGGGAGACTTTCAAAAGCTGAAGAGATGGATGACCTCATCCATACTCCCCACCATACCTATGTATTATAATGTGTAATGTGATTAATTTAGAGTCAACAATATGGTAGTTCTGATGTAGAAGGATTTTTTATTTTCATAGGGATCTATATAACTAAGACCATGTGATAGGAATTATCTTACACATAATCTGAATTTATATATGGTGGTATAAATCCCATGATTCTTGAAATGCAATATAATGGGAAACTGATTTGTTGTGCGCATTAAACACATGAGCCTCAAGTATATTTTTCACATCAAGACCTAAACATTAGTAGGGGAAGTGGGTTTAGTATAAATTTTCATTCAATATTGAGCTATCTTATAATCATTTAAATGGATGTGACTTTGTGGATTACTTGATGCATGAGAAGAAGAATGAGGCAATGATCGAGTCTTATGATAAGTAGAGGCTAATAATACTCTATCTAGGTATACATTTAGATGTTTAGGAGTGTAAATACCCATAAAATTCAAGGGAATTTTTTCTTAATTTTATTGGGAATTTTACAAGAATGTAGTTTCTGACAGCACCTGATTCCGAGGCCTGGTGTGCCCGCAATCATATTCCGAAGATTAGCTCGGGTACGTTCAGTGAACGAACGAGCAGGGTTTTCTAACTTTTGAATCGGTGCTCGGAATCAAATTCTGAGGACACCGATGGAATCGCAGCACCAGTAATTTCTTAGAAACTCCTTCTCCAGAGTTGCGTTTTCTCGGGCGTGGTTTTTAATTTTTGGGGTTAAGTTATGAAATAAAACAAAAGGGGTGCGTCAATTTTATTTTATTTCACTTAAAGCCACTTAACCTAAGTTAAGAGGATAAGGTGGGACCCACAATATCCTAACCACATGGTAGGATATTTTTGAGGTGGGGCCCGCACGAGCCCCACCGTTTCAACCCCCCTTTTAATGAAAGTCAAACCTTACGTTTTTCCGGTTAAGAAACGCCACATTAAATTGGGCGGTTAAATCATTACAATTAATTAATTGAATTAATTGTTCGTTTCTTATCTTTTTAATTTCAAATTCTTATGTTGAAAATAAAATAATAGGAGGACATATTTTATTATGGTTGGGGGTTTGTGTTGTGTTAAAACTTTGGGAGAAAAAGAGAGGATTCTTCGTTCTTCAACAAAGAACGCGAAGAACGCACCACCGCTAACGAAGAACGCCAACCTCCGACGGAGGACGACGGCGAGAGATGCCTTCCTCGGAGATCACCTAACGCCAACGATGATCCTCTTCTTCCGCGGCGATCCTCTTCTTCCGCAGAGACCCACTTCTTCCGCGACGGTTAATTCTGCGACGAATGTTCGTTCGATGACAATGTTGATGTAGGGGTTAATTTTCTTATGATTACTCCCGTCGTTATCCCCCTTTCAATTGAACCACCTGTTATCGCATTAATGGGAGGATGTTGGACCTCACGAACATGGCCAACACTCCTCCCCTCTTTTTTTGGTTGTTGATATCGATGCGGCGAGCAAGGGGACGCGGTGCCAAAGCACTGCGCGTTTGTTTTTGTAAAAGGAAGAGCGGAGAAGCGTGACGTTGTCGCCCTGTGCTGTTAAAAACAATAAATCCAAGGTGTCGTTGCACTACGCCATAGAAGATGAACAAAAGATGCAGTGCCGTCACGCCGCGCCAGAGGACCTTAGAGGCACCGCGGCCGAAGCAGGGCCGCGGCGGAGGGGCGCGACGTCGTCGCGCCTCGCCGGACGGACGAAGGCCGCGACCGGTTCCAGGCCGCGGCGGAGTAGGGAAACTGGCTGCAGATTTCGGGCCACTGGCATCGGCGCAGGGGGGGACCGGCTTGCCAGTCCTGTTGTAGAAGTAGCCGGCCGAACAGAGCGGGCCGACCGGCCAGATGAGCGGCTCCATTAAGGGGTCGCAGTTTCCATCACACGGGGGCAGCGCCCCCCGGCCCCATAACGACTCAGCCGTTCAGCCGAGTCCATGGCCAGCGCACCGGGCGGCAGACCTGGACGGTCCGCCAGACCAGACCACCAGGCCAGGCTGGGCCACTCCAGCCGGGCTAGACCCGGTTTGGGCTGACCCTGGGGTTATCGGGCTGGGTCGGCCCGGGCCTGAAACCCTTAATATCGAACCTCCTTCGGTCCATTGCCCATTACATGAGCTACGGACCTCCGATCGACGCACCGTCAGTTGTGATGGGATCCTTGGATCAAGACAGATGTTTCAGTATATCAAACTCAAGGTTTCGGAGGACACTGGGTTCAGCTGGGTTGGTTCGTACACGAAATCAAATGGGCCCTCGGAGTGGAAATGCCTATAACTTGAGCTCGGGACGTCCGATTGACGTGCTGTCGACATTGATGGATTCATGTTAGTGAGAAAGATCTTTTGGATTACTCCGATTGAGGTTTGGATGCATTTGTTGTATGGTTGGTTTGGTTTTGATTTAAAAACCAACCTGGCCCCTGGGACGAAAAAGCCAATAACTCTCAGACCGGGCTTCCGATTGACGCGTCGTCTGGGACGTTGAGTTCCTGTTGATGATATGGAACATTTGGATACATCAACTCCAGACTATGTGTCAGTTGATGTATCTACCTCTCGGCTCGTGGAGTGGACCCTCCCATACGAGCTTGTTGTGTGCAGGAACCCTAGTGCTGGCTGCTACTACGACGATGACTGTACAGAGATCCTCAGTGGATTCGACGGCGACGACTACAGCACTCAGTGATCCTACGTGGATCAGTGCTACCAATCCTGTGTCGGTTTGATCCGGTGTGGGTCAACGCTCAGCGGTCCTATGTGGGCCTGCGCCTATAGATCCTATGTGGGACCGATCCTGTGTGGGTCTTTGCTGGGGTTAGTACCTATCGATCATGTGTGGGTCTGACGGATTAGATGAATCAGTGTCAATATCTGATCTTCTCTATCGTCTTACAAAGAAGTATACCTGTGTGAGCTGAATCCTATTTTGCTTTCCTATGTGGATTGTGTTGTTCTATCCTGTGTGGATTTACGTTTTTCTTTCCTGTGTGGACTGGGTTGTACTTGGGCTCGGAGGTTGGAGAGAGCTGGAATTGATGACTTAGGTATATGTATGGGCATATTCCTAAGCAGTGTAAAATGTTGCATCGTGATTGTATCTTTCCTCTATGGATTATCCTTTGTGGATTCTTGGAGATCATTGGTGGTCTCGAGGTCCCTACTGAGTAGCTTATACTCACCCCTGCACGGGATATGCCCGCACTACGTTGTGTTGGTTGCAGAGGACGGACATTGCTGATCGTGGTTGAGGCCTATGGATAAGGACAATACCTGGAGATGGACCACTGGGCGGGACGTACTCGGAGCGGATGGATGGACCCTGGGATCTGTGGAGGCCATCTGTACCCACCATTCAGGGGGACATTCAGTGGAAAGCTCGACGATGCGGCTTTACTTTTCAGTTGTTGATTTCTCTTTCCAGTTGTACTTTACTTTCAGTTTGGGTTTTTATTCTGGCCCACTTACTTTTTCCGGACGTACTCTTGTACCTAGTTTTTACTTAGTATTTACTTCTACTTCTTGCTTGCTCTGTGGTGTTTGTTTACTTTACAAAGGCAGTGCCTTTCCTTTTAACTAGGATTTACGCCTTGGCATTAGTCACCATCCCCTGGCCTATGGAATGCGGGCTTGGGGTAGTCACGGCTCGGGCCCCGAGGACGGGTTGTGACAAATTGGTATCAGAGGAGTTCAGTTCTACCGTAGAACATTGGACTCTGATCTTTTTTCTAAGTGAAGAAATAGTGTTAAGTGTATTGAGTGTGGTTATCAGTCCCTGGAGTCCAGTGTTGGTGCAGCGGCTGACATATCTATACACCAAGACCCTGACTTCTGATTTCCGACTTAATGCACGAAAACAATGATTGCATGTGTGTTTCAAGTTTTCTTTGTGACTACATTGTGTCAGCTCACCAGGTATACTGTTCTGACCATGGCACACCTATTTCCTTTTCATGATGGCCCCGCGACGGCAGCCAGCTAGGGTTATGAGAGTTGAGCCTAACGACAGCCCACTGAGCGATGAGGCCTCGGTACAGGGCCCTTTGATAGCTGATGCACTGACGGTACCTTTACCCGCCGAGCCACCGATGCTTCCAGCCCCATCCGCTGACGATACACGTCGCCTTAGTGCACTGCACGAGTTCCAGTGCCAGCGACCGCCTAGGTTCTGCGGGGAGACGGACCCCCAGGCAGCCGAGGATTGGATGGAGGAAGTGGTACGAGTTTTCAGGTTAGTGAGGTCACCAGCAGAACTCATGGAGAACCTCGCAGCGATCCTACTGCACGCGACAGCGGGCCGATGGTGGAGCTTGATGCTCCAGGTGCACGATGAGGCATCTCTTCTCTAGACAGACTTCGAGAGCCTCTTCTACTCAGAGTTCTTCCCAGCCACCCTCTGTTCTGAGCGCATCCAGGAGCTTCTTCAGCTGTGGCAGGGAAGCTTGATGGTTTCCCAGTACTCAGCGAGATTTACCGATATCTCGCGCTACTCGACAGACATGGTACGAGACCCATTCTTACGGGCCCTGATCTTTGAGTAGGGATTGAGACATGAGATCAGGGCATCGCTGATCTCCCTCAGCATTCCAACCCAAGCAGGAGTACTAGAGAAAGCCCGTTTGATCGAGAGCTTTCTTGCTGATCCTTCTTCAGCAGAGTTACCTACCGCGGGGTGGCACGTAGTAGAGTGTTCTATAGCAGGCAGTCAACGGATGACTCATGGGTCCAGGTAGACCAGAGCCTTAGGCAGATGACCTCAGGAGACTCGCTCAGCAGTGCAGGGAACACAACGCGGAGCCAGTCTTTCGAGAGGCAGACATTGCTACACATGCGGCTGAGAGGGCCACATGGCTCGTGACTGCCCGACCTGCCGTGCCGAGGAGCAGAAGACGGTTGAGGGGCCACCTAGGAAGAGGCAGAGGGTCAAACGTGGCGGTCTGCAGGGAACAGGTGGATGAGGTAGAGGATCTGGCCGAGCAGCAGGTTGTGGGTGATGCTTTCAGGCTCTACCACCACCACCTCTAGGAGGTCCGCCCCGACCACAGGGAGCTGGTGGGCAGAGACATGCATAACTCCAGGCAGCGGAGGCCTATGACCACGGTACGCCCGAGATGATTCGAGGTACTATTTTTGTCTATTCCACCCTTGCTGCAATTCTTATAGACACAGGAGCAAGTCACTCTTTCTTAGCCGCTGCCCTTTTTCGGAGCTCGGAGATTCCGACAGAGCCGTTGGCTCGATCCTTATAGCTAGAGACTCCTACGGGGGTAGACTAGAATATTACACACTGGTGACGGAAGTGTGAGCATACACTAGGAGGCGAGAGCTTTGGCTTGGATATTCTTGTAGAGGCGTCGAGGCCTTATGACGTCATCTTGGGTATGGATTGGTTATCTATAATCCATGCTCAGATTGACTGTATTAGGTGCATGGTGCGATGTGTACACACCGAAGGGAGCAGGTTCACCTTCACCGGAGAGAAGGGAGTCTTCACAGTACTGGATGGTCTTCCACAGAGGAGAAGACATCCCATCACTCATCAGTTGGCTAGCCTCATCCTAGGATCAGTTGACGTGCAAATTCCTAGTTTTCCTGTAGTGGTGGATCAGTATGCGGACATCTTTCCTGACAACGTTTCAGGACTACCTCCTCGCAGAGAGGTAGACATTTATATTTATCTGTACCCCGGTATAGCCCTGATATCCACTCCAGCATATCAGATGGATCTTGCAGAGATTCAAGTGCTACGGGTACAGTTGGTGGACTTGCAGGGCAAGGGTTTCATCCGACCTAGTGTTTCACCCTAGGCTTCCCCGAAATTGTTCGCCAAGAAGGCGGATGGGAGCTTACGACTTAGTGTCGACTATCGTCCCCTGAACCAGGTGACAGTGAGAAACAAGTATCCACTACCATGTATAGATGAGCTCTTCGACCAGCTCAAGGGAGCACTGTGGTTCTCAAAGATAGACCTTAGGCCAGGCTATCATCAGCTCAGAGCTCGCGACGAGGACGTACAGATGACGGCCTATAGATGTCGGTATGGCCACTATGAGTTCTTGGTTAGGCCATTCAGCGTAACCAATGCTCCAGTAGTGTTCATGGGCCTCATTAATAGGATATTTTAGCCATACCTCAATCCATTTGTCATGGTCTTCATCAACGACATTTTGATATACTCAACGACTGAGGAGGAGCACGCCTACCACTTGCGGGTTGTACTAGACACACTCCGAGAGCACCATATTTATGGAAAGCTCTCTAAGTGTCAGTTCTGGATACGTGAGGTCCACTTCTTGGGGCACGTCATCTATGAAGCAGGAGTTGCAGTGGATCCTGTGAAGATCGAGGCAGTGCTAACTTGGGAGCCACCCTGGAGCGTGACGGAGGTGCAGAGTTTCTTGGAACTAGCTGGATACTATCGGAGATTTTTGCCAAACGTCTCCAGATTTGTGGCATGACTCTCAGATTTGACGAAGAAAGGGAAACCCTTTGTCTGTTCAGACAAATGTCAGCAGAGCTTCCAGGAGCGGAGACAGAGATTGACCAGCGCCCCTATCTTGAGGCTTCCGGAGGAGGGAGTAGGGTACGTAGTCTACTGCGATGCATCAGGGACCAGACTCGGATATGTCCTGATGCAGGAGTGGGCGGTGATCGCCTCTGGATCACATCAGTTGAGGCCTCATGTGCAGAACTACGCTACCCATGACCTGGAGTTAGAATCAGTGGTCTTCGCTCTGAAGACATGGCGGCACTAACTGATGGGCGAGCGCTTTATAGTCTATTCTGACCATCAGAGCCTCAGGTACATCTTCTCTCAGAATTACCTGAACCTGAGACAGCGGCGATGGCTCGAGTTCCTCTAGGACTATGACTTTGAGATAGTCTATACTCCAGGTAAGGGGAACGTAGTATCCGATGCTCTCACCAGGAGGACGGGAATTCAACTACTTGAGGAGGTGACAGAGTAGCTATCCACTTTCCAGATATCCTTCATGGATAGAGATGCAGCATCCTTCCTTCAGTATCTCACAGTCACCCCTCCACTACTACAACGGGTCAGAGAGGCATAACGTGGGGACGCTTACAGTGAGACGCGGCGTGCACAGATATCCTCAGGACAGGCACCTGATGGTTTCTCCTTTGGAGCAGAGTATGACGTCCTTTTCAGAGGACGTACCTTGGTACCAGTTTCATTACGGGAGGAGGTGCTGGGAGAGTTTCACATTTCTACCTTGGTGGTACATCCTGGAGTGGCGAAGATGTACCGGGACCTCAGACGAAAACCCTGGTGGCCGGGCATGAAGAAGGCTATGGCAGAGTTATTTTCTCGATGCCTCACCTGCCAGTAGGTGAAGCCATAGCATTAGGTACCAGCAGGCTTGGTACAGCCCTTGGAGGTACCAGAGTGGAAGTGGGATGGGATATCTATGGACATTGTGACTAGACTTCCACGCACTTCGAGAGGTCACGAATCCATTTGGGTGATTGTCGACCAAATCACCAAGTCGGCTCACTTCTTACCCATCAGGGAGTAGGGATCAGTGGAGATCTTAGGACGTCTCTACGTTCCGGAGATTTTATGGCTTCACGGTGTGCCATCGTCTATTGTCTCCGATCGAGATGCTCTCATTACTTCCCGCCTTTGGATGGGTTTGTAGGAGGTGTTCGGGACACAACTATGTCTTAGCACCCCCTTTCACCCTCAGACAGGTGGTCAGACGGAGAGGACCATACAGACTCTCGAGGACATGCTCTGCACTTGTGTTTCAACTTTGGTCGCAGCTGGGAGGACCACCTACCCTTGGTGGAGTTTTCGTACAACAACAGCTACAACTCCACCATCAGGACGGCACCATACGAGGAATTGTAAGGCCGACCATGCAGATCTCCTTTGTGCTAGACAGTTCCTGGGGAGTCAGCACTTGTGGGACCATAGATGGTCCAGGCCACGATAGAGAACGCCCAGTTCATCTAGGAGGGGATCAGGACAGCTCAGAGCCGACAGAAGTCTTATGCTCACAGGAGGCGGAGGCCACTAGAGTTAGAGGATGGTGACCACGTCTTCTTGCGTGTCTCACCTCAACATGGATTACAGAGATTTGGCCAAGGCGACAAGTTGTTTCCATGATTCATCGGACCATTCTATGTCCTCACCAGGATTGGCGAGGTGGCTTATCGCCTAGCTCTACCACCTCAGTTGCACCGGGTGCACAACGTCTTCCACGTATCCCAGCTGAGGAGATACGTGCACGACCCGACGCATATCGTTGACCATGGGGAGATGGACGTTGATGATGGGGCGACTTTTGCGGAGGTCCCCGGTGGAGACCGAGGATCGACAGGATCAGGTCCTACGGGGACGGTCAATTCCTCTAGTGTGCATCAGATGGCGGCATGGGAACCTCCAGGAGAGCACTTGGGAGCGGGAGGCTCAGATGCGTGCTCAATACCCACTTTTGTTTACCTAGTTTTTGATGTATCGTTACGGGGACGTAAATATCAGAGGTTGGAGTGATGTAAAGACCCGTAAAATTCAAGGAAATTTTTTTCATAATTTTCATGGGAATTTTACAAGAACGCAGTTTCTGACGGCACTTGATTCCGAGGCCTGGTTTTCCCAGAATCATTTTCTGAAGTTTAGCTCGATTATGTTTAGTGAACGAACGAGCAGGGTTTTCTTACTTTTGAAACGGTTCTCGGAATCGAATTCCGAGGACACCGATGGAATAGCAGCGCCGATAATTGCTTAGAAACGCTTTCTCTGGAGTTGCGTTTGCTCGGGTGTGGGTTTTAATTTTTGGGGTTAAGTTATGAAATAAAATAAAAGGGGTGCGACAAATTTATTTTATTTCACTTAAATCCGCTTAACCTATGTTAAGCAGATAACGTGGGACCTACAATATCCTACCCACTTGGTAGGATATTTGTGAGGTGGGGCCCGCACGATCCCCACCATTTCTTCCCTCCTAAGTAACACACCCACAACCCCCCTTTTAATGAAAGTCAAACCTTACGTTTTTCTTGTGAAGAAATGCCCCATTAAATTGGGCATTTAAATCGTTACAATTAATTCATTGAATTAATTGTTCGTTTCTTATATTTTGAATTTAAAATTCTTAAGTTGATAATAAAATAAGAGGAGGACTTATATTATTATGGTTGGGGGTCTGTGTTGTGTTAAACCATTGGGAGAAAAAGAGATGATTATTCGTTCTTCGAAAAATAACGCGAAGAACGCACCACCGCCAATGAAGAACACCAACCTCTGATGGTGGACGATGGTGAGAGAGGCCTTCCTCGGAGATCACCTAAGGCCCACAACGATCCTCTTCTTCCGCGATGATCCTCTTCTTCCGCGGGGACCCTCTTCTTCTGCGATGGATAATTCCACGACGAATGTTCGGTCGACGACAATGTTGAGGTAGGGGTTTATTTTATTATGTTTACTTCCGTTGTTATCCCCCTTTCAGTTGAACCGCCTATTATCACATTAACTAGAGGAGGTTGGACCGCACGAACACGGCCGACACTCCTCCCCTCTTTTGTTGGTTGTTGATATCGATGCTGTGAGCAAGGTTACGTGGTGCCAAAGCACCGTGAGTTTTTTTTTTGTAAAAGGAAGAGTGGAGAAGCATGACCCCATTGCACCGCGCTATTGGAAACAATAAATCCATGGCACTGTCGCACCGCGCCGTAGAAGATGAACAAAAGACGTGGCGCCGTCGCGCCGCGCCGGAGGACCTCAGAGGCACCGCGGCCGGAGCGGGGTCGTGGCGGAGGGGCGCGAGGCCGTCATGTCGTGCCAAACTGACGAAGGCCATGGCTGGTTCCAGGCCGCGGCGGAGCAGGGGAACCGGCGGCCGGTTTCAGGCCGCCGGCGTCGGAGCAGGGGGGGGACCGGCTTGCCGGTCACTCGACGGTAGAAGCCGACCGACCTGAGTGGGCCGGCCTAACAAAGAAAAGCCGGGGGTTACAAACCCCCAGCTGGCCAGATGAGCAGCCCCATTAAGGGGCCGTGGTTTCCATCACGCGGGGGCAGCACCCCCCGCCCCGTAACGGCTCGGCTGTTCGGTGAGTCCCTGGCCAGCGCCCCATTGCGCCGCGCGCCGGGCGGCTGCCCTAGCCGGTCCGCCAGACCGGACCTCCAGGTTGGGCCGCGCCCAGGCCGTGCCGGGCCGCGCCAACCAGGCATGGCCGCGCCCAAGCGGGCCGACCTTGGGGGTATCGGGCCGGGTCGGCCCGGGCCCGAACCCCTTTATACCAGACCTCCTTTGGTCCATTTCCCATAACATGAGCTACAGACCTCCGATCTATGCACCTTCAGTTGCGAAGCGATCCTTGGATCGATACGGTCATTTTGGTATATCACACTCAAGGTTTCAGAGGACTTTGGGTTCGGCCGGGTTGGTTCGTACACGAAACCAACCGGGCCCTCGGAGCAGAAATGCCTATAACTTGAGCTTCGGACGTCCGATTGACGTGCCATTGACATTGTTGGATTCCTCATAGTGAAACGGATCTTTTGGATTACTCCGCTTGAGGTTTGGATGCAGTTGGAGTATGGTGGGGTTGGTTTTGACTTAAAAACCAACGGGGCCGCTGGGACGAAAAAACCAATAACTCTCAGACCGGGCGTCCAATTGACGTGTCGTCTGCAACATTTAGTTCCTGTTGATGATATGGAACTTTTGGATACATAAAATCCGGACTATGTGTCAGTTGATGTATCAGCCTCTCATCTCATGGAGTGGACCCTCTCGAACGAGCTTGTGGTATGCAGGAACCCTAGAGATGGCTGCTACTACGACAACGACTGTATAGAGATCCTCAGTGGATTCGATGGTGATGACTACAACACTCAGCGATCCTACATGGATCAGTGCTACCGATCCTGTGGGGGTCCGTTCCTATGTGGGTCAGCGCTTAGTAGTCCAATGTGGGCCAGCGCCTATAGATCCTGTCTAGGTCCGATCTTGTGTGGGTCTTTGCGGGGGTTAGTACTTATCGATCCTGTGTGGGTCCAATGGATTAGATGAATAATTGGCAATATCTGATCATCTCTATCATCTTACAAAGAAGTATAACTGCGTGAGCTGAATCCTGTTTTGCTTTCCTATGTGGATTGTGTTGTGCTATCCTGTGTGGATTTACGTTTTTCTTTCCTCTGTGGACTGGGTTGTACTTGGGCTCTATGGATGGAGCGAACTGGAATTGATGACTTAGGTATATGTATGGGCATATACCTAAGCAGTGTTCGATGTTACTTCGTTATTGTATCTTTCCTCTGTGGATTATCCTTTTTGGATTCTGGGAGACCTTAGGGGGTCTCGGGGTCCCTAATGAGTAGCTTATACTCACCCTTGCACGGGCTATGCTTGCACTACGTTGTGTTGGTTGCAGACGACGGACAGCGCTGATCGTGGTTGAGGCTGGCAGAGCAGAATGGTACCTGGAGGTGGACCACTGGGCGGGACGTACTCGGAGTGGATGGCTGGACCCTAGGAGCTGTGGAGGCCATCTGTACCCACCCTTTAGCTGGGACTTCCAGTGGACGGCTCCACGCTGCGGCTTTACTTTTCTATTGCTGTTTTCTCTTTCCAATTATACTTTACTTTCAGTTTGGGTTTGTATTCTGGCCCACTTACTTTTTCCGCACTAAATGTTGTACCCAGTTTTTACTTAGTATTTACTTCTACTGCTTTCTTGATCTGTGGTGTTTGTTTACTTTACAATGGAAATGCATTCCATTTTAACCGTGATTTACGCCTTAGTGCTAGTCGCCATCCCCTGTCCTATGGAAGGTGGGCTTGGGGTAGTCACGGCTCGGGCCCCGAGGACTAGTCGTGACAAGGAGTTTTGGTGATGTGTAACTACAACATCAACGTCTATAATACATATATATCTTAACTAAATAAATAAAAAATTGTTATTGATGAATATTCCTTCATTTAAAGGGGAAAATTAAACTGGGTATTTACCATTAGTATTGTATAATATTATTAGTAATGTTCTTTTTTGTGACCATGTATGGGTTTATTTGGGAATTCTTGTAGATCTAATGAGATAGATTTGTTCTTCTAATTGTGAATTATATCTAGGTATGATGAAATTTTAACTTGATATCCATAGTAAATAATGGTTTCTAAGACTAAAAATGGGGACAAGGGGATTCATGGATAGATATTTCACCTTTCGATAAGTGATAGTTTTCCATTATAGGACTGTTAATCTATTACATACTTTACATACTCATGAATGGAAGTGAGATGATTCCACAATAGATTTATTGATATAATTACATATGAAACCATTTTAGAATAATGCAGTATAGGTAATCATGGATCAAATGATAATAGTATATCACTTCTCTCCTATCGATGATACTTTCATAGTTGATCAATTCGGTAATCACTATTTTTTAGAGATAGATTGACTACCCAATTACTTAATAAGTATCATTTCATATCAATAAATTCCATCCAAAACATGGATCTATAAGTACCTTCATAAGGATCTGGGATCATAGGTTCTTTTGAGTGCTATCTAGAATCCCCTGACTAATGGATAATATAAACAGATCATTCAGATTCTCAAGAATATGTTAAAAGATTGTATCTAGAATTCTAAATGGTTCATAGGATTAACATATGTAAATCATGGTATTACATTATAATAATATCATCTGGGTTCCTATAAAAATTTATCCTTTTTATAATTTTTTCATAATTCTATTCCATTCATCTCATTTTCAGGTAGAGGCAGGATAATCAGTTCTTTATGGTCCATGTATCATATAGGAGATATTTTAGCATGGAAAATTGATCTGGAAGTAGTCGGTGATCATGAAGAACCACAATAAGTCATACATATTCCATTAGAGATAACCTATAGTGTTTGAGGTTGGGAATCTTGTTTTCTTTCAACTATTATCGAGGATGGGTAAGTGATGCATCGGAAAATGGGGGATTATATAATGCAGGTATGTTTGGTTGTTTGATATTATGGAGATGGTAGGTCAGGTTCTACACTATTTGGACATTCCACAGCATTAAAAATCTCTAAAAAATGTGTTTCACAAGTCAAAACTTCTTATATTTCATCCTAAACTTTATTACATATCAAATGTTGATTACTATGATCATGATCTATATTTATTTTATTAGGATCATAGAATCCATTTAATGTGACATAGTGAGAAAAATATCAATGGGTGTACAATTACTGTAATCCGAGTGGTGGGGAAGAATTGACGTGTTCAAGTGAAGACTAGGAAGGATGGATCTGATAAGAATACATGGTGGTGATACTTTTTCACCAATACTAATTATTATTCTTTGGATCATCATTTGTGGAATTGCTATTTTATGATGTGGAGGTTGTAATAACCTATCATTTTTTATTGTATATATATCTATAATAAAGTGTAAACCTCATTGATTATGTTATTTTATATCATGGTATCAAAGAGTTGTCATTCACGTGATAGGGGTTTTTGAGAATCCTTATATAAATGTGTGAGTTCATTTAGAAAAAAATAATTACTTAATAAATTTACAATTCACTAAGAAAATTTAGAAACTGAACCCTTAAAACACTTTTAGGTCAAAAATTTGATGGGTAAATTCATAACATGACGAAGTATGATGAAAAAAATTATTCCAAACATATAAATTGGGTTTTTAATTTTAATTCCACGAGATATGTTTTTCATCTTATATATGAATTAAGGGATTAACAAGGTAAAAAAAAATTTACGTCAGGAATTACCTCTTCCCATTATTTTTTAAGAACCTATTGCATATATAATTCATTAAGAATATTCTTATCCCTCAAATATTTATTTTCATCCCTTGCACTAATTATCTCTAAGAGTCCACTAATAAGCATTATTCTGAACATTCTATATCTTGTCTTTCCAGATTAAAAGTAATAGGTAATCCTTCATCTGTTCTCCTCCAACAAAATGAATGGATTTTTTCATATAGAAGACCCTATTTATATTAATAAATGGAACAATACTATGTTAAATATTTTCTTATAAATATTAATAAAAATAAAGGATATTTATTTTCCCTCATTCTTGGAGAGATTCACTATAATACACCACTATTTAGGTTAATGGTCTAGAATATATACCTATATTTTCAATAATACTTGCTTGTTCAATATGGTTGATCACACTTACACACAATGTATATGACCAATATAATCATATAATAAAAATTCTGATTAGTTTCACATGTCTATAATTCTAATTATTTTCCAATATGTATATCATAACCGATACCTAGACTTACTTCTACCAGATATGTAATCCAAACATTTCACTTTTTCATCCTATGTCAGTTTGAACTTTTATCCTAGAGATATATTGGAAAATAGATTAATTTTGGGATTAATATTAATATTATCTAAATTGCTGAACTTTTTTCATTTCATGAGATACAATCCCATGACATAAAACTGGTTAATTTATGTGTATGGCCTTATTGTGTTTACTCAATTAGTTATGTTTATACCCACTTCTAGATAATCATTGGGTCTAATGATAAGATGTAAATTTGATAATGTGGATATTATAGATTATGATGAAAAGATTTTTTTTCTTGATGATTGGAATTGTGAAATGATTTTTATCATTCAATTTCAGGTTTTTCTATTTTCATTGATTCCTCAGTGTAGAGTGATACATAACCATTGATTTTGTGTTTTGATCGGGCACATGCTTGAGTTGGATGCCCATAAGAACTAAATGTGACTCTTGAGGGTATGTTTCTGGGGTATGGTCTACCTAGGGGTAAATTTTATAGACATTGGAAGCTTAATTATGTGATTTTTTTGATTATTTGGGGATAGATCTTACTAGATGTCCAAGGATAATAAATTCATGATTTCGAAGGTTAATATTTTCTTAGATTCCAATGGAATAGATTCATTATTTATATAAGTCCATGAAATTTTTCCATTACTATATATGTTCCATTAACCTTCTGTATGAGAATTATCCACCAAATTGGTGATTCCTCCTAGTGAAGGAGGATGTTCTCTTAGAGAGAGTTCTCCTGTTTGGCAGTGATGATGTTTTAGCTTTCCCGGGTTTCATCTGAGTTCATGAGTGATCAATCATATTCGGGTGTGTTTAGAGAATGGAGAAGCATGACAAAGATCATATGTCTAACCTAGCTTGATCAATTGAGTGATTATTGGGCTTGATACAATATATAAACATTGATGTGATATTGGGTGAGTGGGACATTTTTTTTCAGGTCAGATATGACAAGATATACATGTTTTTTGGTTCTTCTATTTATTTTATGTGGCCTTGATTTTATTATTCCACATGTACATTAGAGGTCCCATGGATGATCTAACATATTCTGTATTTATTCACACACCTATGTATATAAATATGTTTTACAAGATTTGAATGAGGAGTTTGTGACATAGATGGACGACACTAGCTTATGGTTTTGATTTCATTGTACGTTTATTATTGTAGGTGTTTCCCACTTTTATTCTTTTAAGATAATACATTTGTGCATGAAATTTATACACATTTTGGAAAATTGTATTTTATTTCATATTAGGGATTTCAGGGGTTGTTTCACTATATTTTCCTTGTATTAAGAAGTTAATATAACCCATTGATATGTTTTATACCCTATTTTATATTGCACAAATCTGGGAATATTGGTGGAGGGATTTTTGGATCACCATAATCATTCCTACAATCCCTGGATGGGTTACTAGTAAAGAGAAATTATGATTCAAAATTAATATGAATATTATAATTTTAATATGATTATGTGAATAATAAAACTACTATTACGTTTAATAGTTAATTAATATTCTAAATATTTTCTAAAATAATAAAAAATTTATTATATTTTTTAGAATACCATGATATTTATATTAAATCAATGTGTAATAATGTTCGTAAAAGTATACATTATTAGTAAATAATTCTTTATGATATTCAATAATGTAATAAATTTTATACAATAAATATATATTATAATGACCTAATTTATAATTGTATTTGTCATATTGGACTGATTTTTTTGTATTATGAAATAATTTAACATGGGTGATGTTTCAGTATTTTCTCTAAAAATTAATATATGTACATAAATAATTAAATATTAAATAACTACTATATATGTCTTATATTTTTATATTATATTCGATAAATTTTTTATGTTTCTAAGAGTTAGATGAATAATTCAATTTCTCATATAATGTTAAATCAAAATTCGAATCACAAACCAATTTCTAAAAAACAATAACTCCTTACGGTGAAGAATCTCTACCAGAATCAAAAACCAACCTCCCAATCCATGTAAAATATGTTTTAGACATCCAAAAAGATACTACCTTAAGGGAAAATAAGTCTTTTGAAGGAGTACGTCCTATGTAATTCATAAACTACATTAGATAAACACTTTCAATTTTTCAACAACTTATACTTCATCTAGATATCTTAAAACCTCATTATATTATAGAAAAAATATCATATTAATTATATCCTCTTATTATCTTAATGGAAAATAAATTATGATAATATTTATAATTTATTAGAAAATGTAATAATCATCCTATTATAGTTACTTTCATGTCAATATGGTTTAATTAATTAATCTTTCACCATCTCCAGAATGTCTACACTTAATGAATCATATGGTTTAACTATTCAATTAATTTAAAAACTCATTTATTTATATAATTTTATAATAAATATTAAAATAGTCTTCTATATTAAGTAATATAATCTAAAAAATAACGTTGAATAATAATTTTTATGATAATAAAAAAACATTACCAATGATATAACCCATTATTTTTTTATACAATATGAAACCTATGTCATATATATACTAAATTTTATGCACTCCTCTGATGTAAAATTTGAACCATTATCTCTATAATATGATAATATCAAAATAGATTATACAAATTTTTTGAAATTCCAAAAAAAAATTCAGAATGAATATATTTAAAATAAAATGAAAATTATAATAATAATGATCATGGTTCGAAAAATAGAACATCATGAATTTCTGAATCCCATTTATTTGTTAGTTTTTTACTTTCAATTTTCTCTTAAATACATATGTCACAAAATTGATTATTTATACCACTATGTGAGTGATGATGTATCAAAACTAATTTTCCGACATATTTTTAATATTATAATAAAAAATTCAAATTTATTTCTATAAATTTATAAATTTGTAACAATAATATTGATATTATAAAATTGTTATTGATAATTTAATATTTAAAGAAAAATTGTTAAGAGATATTTTTTTAACTATTAATATTTGGGACGATGTATTAATCATTGAACATAAATGTCACCGGAAAGAGATGAATGAAAATAAAATGAAAATTTTGAAACTTATAGAACTATATAAAAAAATACCATTTACTGATATAATTGTTCTGAAGCAGCTTTGGAACAATATATTGAACAACCAATATTACTGACATGAGAAAAATAAAACTAATAAGTGAATAGAATATTACAAAAAATTGGTTGTAAAATTTGATTATTTTTTAACGGTTCTATATTATTACTATAAAATATTTCGTTTATTTAATAATAATATTATAGGAAATGTTAAGTGGAATAGGTCTTAAATTAAGGAATCCTTTCTCTCACCATATTTTATTGGTGTTTTGTTCATACTGTTTATCTATCTTATATATACCTATTTTTCATTATTCTTGTTATATGTTATATATATTTTTATTTTCTTCATTTGTACCTACATTATTTTTCCGTCCTTTGTTCATGTGACATGCATGTTTTTTTATTCTTTCGTAGTGTCTCATTTATTAAATTTTAAATAAAATACAACTTTCAAATTTCTTATTTATTTTCTTGCATCACTCTTTTAACTAGTTTTATATTCTGTAATTCGAAAATGAATCTATATTTAAAATAATAATCTTTTATTTTATCTGTGTTTATATTGAAAACACTGTTGTTTTATCTTGTTTAATGTTTTTTACTCGTATATTAAATCACTATTTCTGATATTCACTATGGAAATCTCATTATTTTAATTTTTTTCTTCATTATTTTAAATCCACTCTTCATTATCTTATTACATAATTAATTTTTTTTTAAAATTTAAGCTATATTTGAGGTATTACTTTTCTCATTTACTATCATTTTAATTAAACATTCATACATTACATTAATTTAAATGGTGGAATAGCATTCTTTTTTTCTCATTTTTAGGTAATTTATCACCAAATATTTTTCTAACCACTTCATTTTGTTGATCTCATTAATTTTCATTCATTTAGTCACATATCCTTCTCCATTATTTTATGGGGAAACTCATAGATTTAGGGTTTTCTTATTATTATTTCATTAAGTTAAACCCCATTATATTTTAGTACGATATTATGCATTTAACATGTATTTATAATAAGGGTTATTCTATTAGTGGTCTTATTATTATAAAAAAATCAATAAAATAATGATCTTAATATAATTTGAATAACTATATAAAAATTATATTTTAATTTAATTTATTTTTCTTTTCAATGAAGGTTTCTCTAATCATAAAAAAATTATTGATTTTTTCCACATACTTTTCTCCATATTTTTATTAAGACTCATTATTTGAGAAATTAATTTATGTTAAATGATTATATTGATAGTTTTTTAAAAAAATTAATATTTTTTTTAAATTGATATTTTTTTAAAAAAATGTAAATTTTAAAAAATTTATACTTATTTTATTCACAAAGATTAATGACAACTTTATATTTTATATGATTTAATATGGTGAAATAAAACCATAATTCATAACTCCTAAATCATAAAATAATTATTGTAAAGAAATCCTTTTCTGGTTTGATCCATAACAACCTTTTTCATTACCTATATGAGTCAAATGGTAAATATGAAATATCTTCCAATGTCATTCATTTATGAATATCTTATATATAATTGTTCTAATTGAATGATTTCAATATATATGTATATATATATTTTCAAATTAAAAGATAAATTTATAACTTAATAATATAAGTCTTTATTTTATTTGGTTTAAATATCTTATACTTTATTATTATCATTAAAGGTTATTTAATGTGAGAACCTCTTTATTTCTATGGATTATATTTTTATTTCAATGGAAAAATAATGAATAAATTAATAAATAGTATTGAATTTTATCATTTTAAAATTTCACTAAAATATAGATATGTATGATTATGCGATCTATGGGATATGATATATAAATACATATATTGTATTGGTTAATTATTTAATCCATATAGGACTATTTTTCATTGATTAAATGTGACTAGATTTTCACCAATTTAATATGTGGGATAGATGTGACAACTGTTTTTACCTATTTAATGCATGGAATATCTGTGCTAATCCTTTTCCAAAATATTATGATGTCATAGAACCGAGCCTTGAAGTAAGTTATGATCTTATATTATTTTATATATTCCATATTTATTTATCATGAGTAAAGGGATGCTACTATGAATAGTGGTATGTGTTACACCTTGAAGGTACAACCTCATACAGAATGATTTTATAAGTAAATTTCATTCATTCTATATTATTACATTATATACATTATTAAAAGATATATTATTATGATACCATGTTTCATTTCAGTGTGATATCATTATATAATCTTAATCATATAATCATACCATCTATTTCATGGTCATGTCTTTCACTTACATATGTTCTATTACAAACAAAATTATCCTTAATTAAATATTATCAACCCCTTAATGATCATTCTATCTCACCTATTTCTTAGGTTTCACCATTTCTGATGAAAATCTAAAATAAGGATACATACAAAAGGGTTATATGTGTGAATAGTTTTTAATTATACCTTATATATTTGGATAAGATAATTATGTATCCACTTACCATGGAATTAAACTTGGGATTTTTTTTTTGGTTTTAAATCCTATGATGTGTGAAAAATATTTAAATTTTACCACCACATCTATATGTTTGGGTTTTTAAGTGTCTCACTACTCCATATCATTTATTATAAAATGAAAAAAATCTATGTTGTTATGATCACTTTAGGGTCACTAGGTATTATGTATTTTAGTTTTTCAACACGTCTTCCATGGTGGTTTAAATATGATATTGATTAATAAATAAAATACTAACTAATAAATAGTTACACTGTAAATATTAAATAATAAAAATATTAAAATAATAAATTTTACCATGATGTGTTTTTCTATGTTAAACATCCATATAGGGATAGTATTACTTCCCCAAGGAATGATTTTTAAACATATTAATATGAATTAATGGATGGTAATGATAATATTTTTTATAGAATTTCAAGATAAAAATGATAAAATTATATTATTTATAAACTCTAATATGTAAACAAGAATAAAAATAAATAAAATAATTTTCATTAATCATGGATGATAAAACCACCAAAATGAATACATAGTTATAGGATAACAAAAATAACAATTGAATCATGTATCAATTACAAAAATAATTGTATGTGGAACCATCAGAGATTATCAATAATAATTAATTCAATATTATTACACATATATAGATATAGATTTCTTGAATATTAAATTTGAACATTAACATTATTTTGATTCAATTAGGGAAATATGAAAAATGCATCTTTGGGTTACTACACATGAACACCATGTAATAAAACTATTCTTGTAATGATAATAGAAGAATAATAATGAATAAAATAAACATTAATAATGATTTTAATTAAGAAGTTCAAAAATGTAAGTTTATTATTTTGGGTTCTAGGTGCACATAATATGCCGATTTCTAGAACAATGTAATTTTTCATTTTACATAACCACTTTATATTAAGTTATACTCCCCATATTTCTAATTGTTTTTTTCTCTCATTTTCCACCAATTTTTACATATAATTAGTATACAATAAAAATTATTTTTTTTCTGCTAAACAAAGAATTATCATTTTTCTTTTAATTTCTTTAGATATTTAACTTATTTATATTCACATAAAAATCTTGTATTTAAAGAAAACTCTATAAAATGGAATATTTATTTATGATACTCATTTTAATGTTTAAAAAAATTTAATTATTATATATTCTACAAATTTAGAAAATTATAAATAGTTTATATAAATAGATGATATTTCAATTAAATATTATTTGTAACTCCATGCACATATTTATATGAACTATTTTTTTCTTATAATTAAATATTTATAAAAATTATTTTGTTTTTAACTTGATCTATTTATTTTTATATAACCATTCCTTTACAATGATATCTATCTTTATGAATTATAACCAAAATTTTGGTTATTAATGTCCATGGTTCCTTAATCCTTGATTTTCTAGTTATTCAACGTTATACCATAATGGCCACACTTTAGTAGATTTATTATGCTACAAATTTCATTTACATTCATTTATATAATGTTTTAAAATTTTGGAAAATTTATTTTCTGTATTGAAATAATATTCATGAAATTTTATAATTTTATATGTGGGGCCTAAATTATATTCTCCCAATTGAGTTTTAATGATATATTTCTCATGATATCATTATGAAAGGGCTATAAGATTCTTGTCCCACCCATAATGTTATTTTTAGGAGATGTGGAGATAGCCTCATCCCAAGTTTTTTTTACTTTTTCTAGGAGAATTGTTATTTGTTTATAAACATATTTCATAATTTTTTAAAATTTAAGAATTAAAATGATATTGTTTATTTTATTTTATGGTTTAATATAACTTTTTTGATACTTTTTTTTAATTATTCTAGGACAACCCAATTCAACAAAAAACAATATTGTCCCCTATAAATAAAGAATTTCTCGTAAATTATTATTTATAATAACTTATTATATAACATGCAGTGACATGATTTCCCTGATATTTAAGATAAACTATGATGTTTGAAAAGAAATATTACATCGTTTATTTAAAATATTTCTATTATGTTACTAATTCCTTAAATTCCCAAGACCATTGTATTTACCATAGTACCATATACATATTTATGTTTAATATTATTTAATATTATATTTATGTAATTTATATCATTATAGGAACTATGTATCTAATAGAATGCCTCTTGGTTCCTACAATATATTTGTATAATATTTACATTCTAATAATATCAAATTAATGATTGACAAAAAATATTACTAAATATGATTATAATTAATCACAATGATTATGGTCAAACTATTCATAATTTGGGAATAAAACTTAATCATAGGAGCATAAATTACCTTGAAATTTGTCCAAAACCCGTTTTATATAATCTATTTAGAGATAAATCTTCTGTTATTTATTTTCATTTTTTGGTATGACATTTTTTATGTGACAACATGTGTAAACCTATCTTCTTTTCCAAAATTAAATGTGAGTCATTTTACTTTCTTATAAAAGTACAAAACCTCTCCAACTTTTACAAAAATATAAAACATTTTAATATTGACCAAGATCATCCCAATAAACTTAAAATAAATCCACACCTCCTCCTATAATCTTTCCTTAAGGAATAAGGCAATCCAAAGAATCATTTTGGAACACACCAAAAGGAGTTACCCAATTAAGAGGTAACATCTTTTCTCAAGTCCATAATTTTATTTTCTCTCTCCACCCCTCAAATTTCTCTTCCATCATTGTATAAATAAAATATCCCCAATATAGTAAAATATTTTATTCTATGGTTTCAATATACACATACAGACACCTCTATCTGAGGGATAGTGAACAAACTATTTTTGTTTATGGTAAACTACCCCCTCACTATATGATGGATGTTAAATTTTCCTTAAAGCCTTTCATGGTGGAAATTATGATGTAAAATATGTTTATATATGTTATATAATATAATTATTTTCTTATGCTTATTTATTTCTTTCAAATCACATATTTTTTACTTTCCATTTTGAGTTAAAATGATGATTTTTTTGAGGAAGTGTGGACTACTACCCTCTCTAAGTAACGTGATTCATTCACACACTACATTGAATGTATTTTGGATGAGTTTAGTGAAATTATATGATATATATATATATTACATTATAATTATAATATAATTATATTATATATATAAACACATATATGAAATTTTATTTCGTTCTTTCAATATGACAATAAAAACAAAAACAACATTCATGTGTACGTGTGACATACTATCTCCATTAATAATATATTGCATTCAGTTATTGTATATAATATATATTATTATAAATAAAATATACTAGATATAAATGTGTATTATATCATGTTTTATATTCTAAAATCATGATATTAGAATAATGACTAGCGATATAAAATATTAATACACATGCAATGAAGAAAGAGAATATTATCCAAAGTGTAACAATAACATATCATAGAATACAATAGTGTATTAAAAATTCGTAATCCAAACATATATGGTATTAGATATCAGAATATATTTCTGAAAACATATCATAAATTTATATTTATTATATTTTTTTTGAATAATTATGACGATATTCAAGATACAAGGAATGTGGAATTTATCTCAAATTTTATTTTCATGAGATACATGCTTAAGTCACCACCCACTCCCTATGTGCGGTGTGTATATGTTCTCATGGATATAATAAATTATAATTGTAGTTAAATTTATGGGTTTTTACATATCCATTATATGAACATTATTTAATGGGGTTTCATATTCATAATTTTTTACAATTGAAATATAGTTTTGACTCATTTTTTCCTTCCATATAACAAATATATATTTATGAACCTAAATTAATTTTAAGGTGTATATAAATATATTTTACATAATTTATCATGAATATACTTATTTAAATTATTTTATAAGTTTCATATAATTTCATTTTCTTACATGGAGATTAGGATCTCATGTTACTATGTGATAATATTTTACTAAAAAATCTTATTGATTTTCGATATTGTTTATGTTTTTACTTCATTTTATGAAATATTATGATCCATTTCTCAATAAAATTCATAAATTTTCTTCTACTTTTCTCATTCTGGAAATATTCATGCATTGGTTCCATTTTTTCTACTCTTTAGTAGATGACATTGTTATGAAAGTGTTTTTAATAAAGCTCAACATTAGCCTCTCTTCTATCAAAATATATATGCCCTTCAAAATAATGCTTTCTAAAAATGATTTCCATGAAAATTTTACCATTTTCTTATTATATTTACAAAATAATTACATTTTTTCTTGTACCAATGTTTTCAAATAAATCTTCTTGTAACTTTATGAATGAGGTATTTTTCAATCATTTATACCTTTCAAAAGGAATGTTATTTTTACCTTATAAGACATGAACATATTTACCTATCTCATTTCTTTGAAGTATAATTTTCATTTTAAATTAGATAATTTATGAGAAAATTTTAATAAAATTAATTTTCATGGAAATTATTTTTCAATATGTTCTTTAGATTCATTTATATTTTTCATGAAAAATGGTTTTTATTATATATTCAATGCTTATTTATATTTTTTCAAAGAATTTTATAAAAAATGGGGTGAAATAAGATTATTATTATTTTACATGTTTTAAAGTAAAATTATTATCATACTATTTTAAAGAACAATTTTCATGTTTTAAATGAAATTTCAATGAAATTTTTTTCAAAAACATTAATTCTTTCTTTTTATGTTTTCAATATATTTTCAATGTAAAGTTCTTAAAAACATTTTGATGCGTTATTTTTAATTTTTCGATATTCATTAAAAAATTGGATTTAAAAAAAAATCAATATTCATTTATATGTTTCCTAATAATAAGGTTTTCAAAAAAATATCAATTTTCGTTGTACTTATTAAATATTTTTTTAATGACATCGGTTTTGAAAATATTTTTAATTTTATTTAATTTGTTTTCAATTAAAATCTTTTTCCAAATTACTTCTAATATTAATCATAATTTTTCAAGGTATCATCTAAGAAAATAATTTTCAAAAAGTTTTATTTTTAAAAAATATTTTCAAAATGAAGAAAGGATATCTTCCTCATGTAATTTTTTTGAATGATATTTTTAAATTATTTTCCATCTATGATGAAATCTATTTATATTACTCATTATCTTATAGGAAATGATCAAAATGTTCCTCTCATATTCTTCCTTTGAATGGGTTATTATTAATTTCATGGTCTTTTTTAATCCTATATTTATTTCATTAGGTATATGATTATGGCATCTATTTCTCCTTAATAGGAAAGTTTTTTATTAAATCAATTTATTTTTGAAATGTTATAGGTTTTTTAAATATGTTTCACTTTCATGGGTTATATGTTTATAAAATATTTTTCTCTTTGACATGATATATTGTAATGAAATCATTTAATCTTTAATATGTTATGATATTAATTTAATGATTATAAAAATTTTTATCATTCGTTATGATATGTTAACATGTTTATGATACCAATTTTTTTAATGGGTTACAATATGATTAATTATGCTTTTTTTACACAAGTATTCATGATTTCAATAAGAGATGTTCGGGACCTATATCTACTTCAAATGATTTGTTTAATAAAGTATATCTCATGAGATGTATTAAGATGGTATTTGGAATGAACATTGACTACTAATATAGCCATGGGAGTGAAACAAGACTACAAAGATGGTATGAGGAGTGATGTCTTGATACTAATATGGCCATGGGAGTGGACCATGAATACAAAGATGGTATGGTGAGTGAACCCATACTACTATGATGGACTTGGCTACGATGACATGGGTATTATAGAAATAATATTATATGCTTATGTGTCTTCCATTGTCCCATGTTTTATTAATATGTCATGCATTCATGTCTTATTTTCATTACTTCCTTTTGATTAGTTTTTATAAACATCCATTATTTGTTACATGATTCTTGTATATCATCATTGATAGTTAGATTATGATATTATATTTTCATTATCATGTTATTATACCCTTATGCTGACAATTTTGATTACATATCTCCATTTTTTACCCTTACATAGTATTTGAGCTCACCCATGTCATATGTTTCCTTTCTCTAGGTTTTGAAGAATAGTTTTTGGTAGATGTACAAAAGGTATAGATATATATTAGATATGTTTAAGATAATTAACTAGGATAAATTATTTTGTTTCCATGTTTCCAAATACAGTAAACTAGTGTGGTCCTCAGGCATGTTTTATTGTAATATACCAATTATTCATCTAAAATGGTTTAATATACATATTTATTAATCCTGGGATTCTATAGATGGTATCAATGGAATGTTTTTGTCAACCATTGGAAACTAGGATGAGAAAAATTTAGGGAGATCCCTAGGTATTTTTATAACAAGATATCTAGGGATGTCTCAAATGATAACTTTGTGGATGAGTGAACGTTTAGGAAAATGTCATGTAATTTTGGTAAAGGATAGATTGAGTGGATTACGAGAAATGCATCCCTACATTTACACTATAAGTGGATGTGTATCTAGATTAGATGTACCTAGGGTTACCAACCCTGATAGGATGTTCTGGGCCTGACTTTGAGAAATATTGTACTTGACAATGGGCCATGTTATACACCTAGTTTGACAATCCCGAGGGATATACTTTGGGAATTCACATACTCTTCACGAACCATCATTATGGATTGAAATAAACTTTGTCTAGAATAACCTAGAATAAACCTAGGGTGTCATATATTATAGAAGGTTTCATGATTTAGACATCCTATAATAATTTTTTTTCGATATTGGTTTTATTATATGACATATATTGATCAAACTATGATTTTGGATTTATTTAATGGTGAGAACAATAAGGAACTAGATTTAATTTGAATGTGATGGATGATTTATTGATGAATATTCATGTTGGATGATCATTGTAGTGATATATTTTGTGATCATGCCTAATATATTTTCATGGAACATGATTAACAACATGAATGTTAACTATCTCCTGGACTCACCACGGAATAGAATAAAGAAGTTTGCTGAGAGTTCAGCGAATACAGACCACAGCCGAAAGAACATTGTATATCTTCTTTGTTATGAATATGGAATGAATCACCTAAGTGATTCCTCAGAGGAACACAAATATGATTTTAATGTTTAAAAGTAGGGCACAACCCAAGTTACATTAAGGTAGAATATAAGAGTTAATATGGGAATGTTGGAATCCCTAAGACATCATTAAAGGTTATTTGTTTTAAGTGTGGGATAAATGGTTATTTTGAAACTCAGTGTACTATGATGAATTCTCATAAAGGGAACCGACAAGGTGGGGAATGTAATGGTTACGTTGTTAATGAGGAAGATACTAGAGATGAAATCTTAAAGTAAATATGAATAACGAAATAGGATAAGGTATCTATGTTAACTATATAATGATTTAGTGGAAAAATTAAATATTTTATGTATTTAGATTCAAGTGGTATGTACTATGAAAGGTGAAATATATGAGGATTATATAGATTTTGTTTTTCTTTCTAAATACTTACAAGAAAAAGTTTAATGGATACGATCGATTAAAAAAGTTATTAAATATCAAGGTGATGTCTATAGATAACTAATGATTAATGGAAAGTTAACAATTAATATGTTACTTGTGTTAAGATATTTTTGTTTGGATAGAGATTTGTTCCACATGAATTAGTAAATTGTATGGTACTGATTACGTTGGAAATAATTAAGGACATGTTGACAAGTATTTCATGTTATCATGGATGAAATTTAAAACATAATGGAATTATGGAATATATCTTGTAATATGTGGAATAAGGAACTATTAATGCATTCAATAATGATATATGGTAATTCAGATTATTACAATGTTTTAAGACAATATATGATGAGGGTGTTCACATGTTTAGAATGTGACAACCAAGAGCTACATTGAGATTTATGGGAAATCAATGATAAGAGTATTATGTGCCTCTCTTATATTTTTTTTGTATTTTCATATAGTTAACCATTAACGAAATGTTTATGTTAAACCTAGGAGGAAGTATTTATGCATTATGTTTTTATTGAAAACTTTTGTTCAAGGCTATTTACTAATTAACCTCATTTCATGGATGTCCATAATATTTTTTAAATTATAATTGTATGGTTTTAGGAAAGGACATCTTAAATTTAAGGTCAAAACCAATCGATTCTCGCAAGGACACAGGTCTTGAAACCATGAATAAAGAATGATCAGGGCTTCAAAACTACTACTTGCCAATGTGATGTAGTGGTTAATGAATAACTATTTTGGATGAATAATTATTTATGATGAAATAGTCGTATTAATTTTTAGGTTTAGAGGTCAATTATATATATTTGTAAGAATATTTTTAGATAAATAGTTTTACTTTTTTTCTATTAATCACCACAAAATCTACTAAAACTGTATTTTAGTGCTTCAGACATAGAAATTAATTTTTGGACATACAAATTTTGATGTAATGCCTGAATTAGATATATTAAAAGTAGAAACAAAGATTGAATTCTTATTGGTATAAATATATCTAATTAGTATACTTATTTATATTATTTTCTTTAAAATAACAAATAAATGATAGAATAATAAAGAAAAATGTTGTCAAAATACCTTAATTATTTTGAGTCGATGGCATATTATAAATCATATCTAATTTATGACAGTGATATGGTCAATGTTTTTTTATTATTTACTTGTTTGTGATTTATGACCCCAATCAATTACAATAATTATTTATTCCTTTCCTCAATGTCCATTATTTACTCCAAAACTATGTTTTATATGTGGAAACCCAGTTATATGTTACATTGGGTAAATGTTATATTCCTAACATTCCCTATTAAGGTGTGTTTTAGTATTTATTTTTATGATTTTGGTTTAAACGAATAAAACATTATAATAATAACCATTAGTAACCCATAAAATATTTTAATGGAATGTTCATTTTAAGGGGGTTAGAATGTTTCACAAATTTATTTTTTTAATTATTTATTTTTCTAGAATTAATTTATCTTTTTGATATTTTTCATTTCACGTGACACATGAATTATTTTCTTATATATATATATATAAGTATATAAAAAAACTGAGTCAAATATTACATTCACACAGTAGTAACATACCATGTGGTACACACAATACTGACTTGGATTGGGCTACATGAAATACCAACATGGCTTGCGCTACTCGTAACATTGTCTTGGCGTATTTTTCACGCAACCCCAGGTTTCTGTGAAGTGTCATTTAATTATATTTTTTAAAATGATATATTTATAACATAACAATTAAAATTATTTCTATGAATATAAATGAAGAATTTTAAAATATTTTGATAATAGTTTTATAAAAATAACACATATTGATAATGGAATAAATTATTTTCCCTAAAGTCCATGTATGTTTAAAAATACTATAAACTACACTTCATGATCCACTATGGAAAAAATAAAATTAATTTTAGACACATATAGATATTTAATTTGAAACAATAAAATTAATTTTGAAATTTATAATTCTAAAATTATCCATGGGTAAATATTTTGAATTTTTTTGAGAAACATATCTTTTTGATGAATAGTTAAAAAAATATGGCATTTTAGTTAAAAACCTCCTTTTTATTTAATTAATTATTAGTAATAATTTATATTTAAAATTTGTTTTAAGGTAAAATTATATCAATTATAAATATATTTAATCAATTTATGTCATTATAATCAATTCCAATTATATACTGAAAATTAAAATTTAATAATATTTTAGGGTTCTCTCTGCCATAAAAATCAATAATTTCATCTCGTCCGTAGGATTAAAATTAATTTTAATTTTTATAATTTTGGTAATTGAATTAAAAGAAATTACAAAAACTATTTTAATTAGTATAATAATTATACTATAACTTGTAAAACATAATTTTCAACCAAACATATTAGAAAAAGTGATTAAAATTAATCATATCGATTAAGGTAAAATTATGCTTAATTAGGGAATACGAATTAATATTAGGGGACCAAATGAACTCTCCACTTGTCCCAAAACCATTGGATTTACTTTATTTATTCTTTAACCATCCATTATTGATTTAGTTTTTCCTATAATATTTTTTTTAGTTAATAACATGTGTACACCTATCTTATTTTAAAAAATATCAGGTGAGCCATTTTCTTTTCATATAAAAGGCCACGACCTCTCCCACATCCCTGCACCTCAAAAATATCTTAATATCAGCCATCATCAACCCAATACAAATCCATGAAATCCTAAATTCTTCATAAAAGTTTTACCTTGTATTTAATTAAAACTAAATAATCCTTTTGGATCAAACCAAAATGTGTTATATGATTAATAGGTAATGTCTTCTCTCAAGTCTATTCAATTGTTATCGTTTGCCGCCCCATCAAAATTATGTCTTCAATTATCGTATAAAAATTCCAATATTTTCAATATAATAAGATTTTTTATGAAATGTTTTCTAGGTCCACTTACACATACCTCCATCTAATGGATAACGAGCATATTGTTTTTGTGTACGGTGAACTACCACCTCACTAAATGATAATTGTTAAATTTTATTTATCTCCACTCATGGTAAAAATTTTGATAAAAAATATATTTACATATGTTTTATATTATGTTTATTATTTAATTAATCTAATATATTACATTTATGACAAATATATTTTGTACTTCTAATTTTGGGTTAGAATGATAATTTTGTTTGAGAAAGTGTGGAGTACCGCCCCCTCAAAACGATGTGATTCATTCGCAAACTACACAGATAGTATTAATAATGAGTTTATTAAATATATATGATATATATAAAATTTCAATTCTACTATAATTATATGTTATATACACACAAACACACACACACACAGATATATTTATATATATATATATATATATATATATATCATTTTCTTTCTTTCTTTCAGCAAGACAATAGAATCACAAATAATGTTTATGCATATTTACAACAGACCATCTCACTGAACAGTTTATTCCATTTCATAATTTTATATCATATACATAATTATAATAAAAAAATTCATGATATAAATTATATTTATATCAGTTTTTAAATTTTAAATCATGATATAAGTATAAGTACCAACGATAAAAAAAATTAAGACAAATGCGAGGAACAAAGGGAATATTATCAAAAGTGAAACCTTAACATAGAATTGTTAAGATGAAGGTATTATAAGGGTTTAGTAAAACCATATATTATATATGATATATGAATATGGTTAGGTAAAAGACTTATAATAATCTTATATTTATCATATAGTTTTTCTGAATGAGTATTACAAGAGTCAAGCCACCAAGTTAGTGGATTTTATCTCACCTTTTATTTCCATGAGATACACTGTTTATTCACCACCCATAACATTTTTGTGGTGTGTATAAATTTCAGTGATTTAATAAGGTATTCCTATAGTATAATTTATGTTTATTTAAAAAATAAACTGTATGAGCATTATTTCATGGGGTTTTTGATTCAATGTTTTTGAAATGTGAAAAATAGTTTTTTCCTAATATTTTCTTTCTTTGAAACTATTCTTTTTGTATGAAATTTTTTTTGAGGTATATATTGTTTTAGTTTACATGATATATCATTAATATAATATTTTTATTAATATTATGAGCTTTATGTAATATCATTTTCATAAATGTATATTATGATTCAATGTTACAAGTGATTAGTGTTTTTTGAAACAATTTATTTTCTTTTTGAGATTGTTTATATTTATGCTTACTATGATGAAATATTATGATCTATCTCCAAGGAGAATTTTTGAATATTCTTATCATATATTTATTTATGATGCATTAATATATTGGAAGCAATTTTCAACTCTTTGGTATAAAATATAGTTAGAAATGTTTTTCTAAACAATACCAACATTACCCTCTCTTCGGTTGAAACTCAATGTTCCTTAAAAATGATGTTTTATAAAAATGGTTTCCATGATTATTGTTCCATTATCCTATAATATTTTAAATAATTGTTTTCATTTTTTTATTTTACAAATGTTCGTAAAGGAATCTTATCTTCTCCTTCCAAACAAAGCATTTTTCAATCATTTTTCCCAACAAAACGTATATTCTATTTACCATTATTTGTATTGTACAAATTTAACCATTTAATTTTTATTTAAGCTTCAATTTTGATTTTTAATTCGATAGTTTTTGAGAATATGTATTAAATTAATTTTCAAAAAAAATTGTTTTCAAAAAATTTTCAATCTTATTTTATATGTTCCCAAGGATAAATTTTTTAAACATGTGTTTTAGCCTTATTTATAAGATTTAAATTTATTTTAAAAAATGTTTTTCAAAATGTTTTTAAGATTCAATTATATTTTTTCATGTAAAAAGTGTTTAAATTTTTTTCAATCTTATATTATGTTTTCAATGAATTTTCCATCAATTGTTTTTCAAAACATTTTCATGATTTATTTTTATCTTTTCAAATATTTATCGAAAAATAGTTTTTAAAACCTTTTAAATATTTATTTTAATGTTATAAAATTATTTTAAAAGAAATGGTTTAAAAAAACAAGAATATTTCATAATTTTTCATTTAAAAATGGTTTTAAAAACATTTTCATGATTTATTTATAAGTATTCAAAGCGTTTTCAAAGAGAAATATTTTTAAAATATTTTGAATCTTATTTTAGATTTGTATCATCGTAAAAGTTTTTCAAAATGATTTCAACACTTAATTATAAGTTTTCAAGATATTTCTAAGAAAATAATATAAAAAGGTATTATGTTTTAAGTAGTATTCTCCATTGAAAGGAGATATTTTCCACAAGAAATTTTTTTGAAATATATTTCAAAATTATTTTCCATCTATGATGCAATCTATTGATGTTACTCTTTCCATTATAGGAAATGATCTAAAGGTTTTATTAAATTTTAATCATTGAATTGTTTATTCATAGCATAATGGTTTTATGAATATCATTTATCTTTTATAGGTCATAGGATTGTGAAATCTGTTTCTCTTTTGCAAGTTATATGATTATGAAATCCATTTTTATTTCATCGGGTATATGTTTATGAAATCTATTCCTTATCATAAGATATAAGTTTATGAAATCCATTTCTGCTTCATGGGTTTTATGTTTATGAAATCTGTTTATCTTTCATTGGCTATGATTTAGATGAACGATTATGAAACCTATTTATTTTTCAAAAAGTAAAGGTATGTTTACATGTTTATGATACCCACATAATTTCATGGTTAAGAAATGATTTATTTTATTTTTTGGATAATTTATTTAAGATTTCAGTATGAGAATAGTGGTACATATATATCTCTCGAATGCATTGGGTAATTATTTATATCTCATTATATAGACTAATATGGTCATGGGAATGAACCTTTACTACTAAGACAATCACGAGAGTGAAAAATGACTACCAAGAGTGAATGAGGAGTGAACTCATGCTACTAATATTAACATGGGAGTGAACCATAAAATTTAATATTGTATGGGGAGTAAATCCATACAACCAAGATGTTCTAGGTTGTGACATCTTGACTGCCATGGTTATCATATTACATTCTTATTTGTTTACAAAAATCCCATGTTTCATTCATTTGTTATGATTTCATTTCTTATGTTCATTAGTTCTTTATGATTAATGTCTTATGAATGACCATGTATTATACCATGATTCTTGTATATGATCATTGTCTTATTGGTTAATATCTGCTATTTTTATGATCATATTATTATATAGTTATGCTCAAAATAATGCTCACTTTTCTCCATTATTTTCTCTTACTAGTTCTTTGAGCCCCCCCTATTATTATGTTTCCTCTCCCTAGGTAATGAAAAATGGTTTTTAGGTTGAAGTTGTAAAGGTGGAGATCATTATGGGATATGTTGAAGATCTTTGACTAGGGCCGAATATTTATTTTACAAGTTTCCAATGAAACTAAACTATTGTGGTCCTTGGGCATTTATTTTTTTTAATATACGCAATATTAATCTAAAATGGTGTAATATCAATGTATGTCAAGTCCAGGTCACTATAGGTAGTGAATTCAAGACAATAAAATAACGTGTTCAATGAAATTGAATTATACTTAAAGAATAATGTATACTATAGTGTTCGCATATATAGAGACTAATTATAGTGGGATATCATTATGGTAAAAAAAATTAACTATTAATCTATAAACCCACTAATTGATTAACTATTATTTTTGGATTTTTTTAATTTCAGGTATATTTCTTTATATAATATTTCGAAATATTATTATCTCATTATCATTTTAGTGAATATTTTTTTAGACAAGGTATCTGTAACATTAACATAACACTATAATACTTATGTTCTATATAACTAACAAAATATTTTTTTCTAACTTATACTACTCATTCATAAAATAAACATTTTTTCAATCATTATTGAATTTTTCATTTTAGTCTTACATTTTAAATTGTTAAACTCTAATATGAGTTTAGAATTCTAATTCTTTATTTTATCCAAAACAAATTATGTTTTAGTAAGGTCAATAAATTTTTTAATAGTTTCAATCTTGGGTTTCATATATCATTTAATATTATTATGGTACATATCTTCACATTTAAAAACACAAATTTTAACTTATCAAAACTATTTATAACTTAGTTCTCATATTCATAATGTGAACCATCATTTAATAACATTTTAATGTTTGGATCAATTGAAATATATGCATTGGTTTTTTGATATAACTCTCTCATAATGTTGAAATTATTTTTAGGATCATTATAATATATCTAAAAATATTTCCACACACATCGCACTCAAAATCAATATAGTTAATATAATACGATGAGTCCTCAGAATCACTCCATGTATCATCTATTTAACAAAATTATTTACAGTCTCTCTTCATCGAATTTTCATATATATTTATTCTTTTCAACCTTCTAAAATATGGTATTATATTTCCTAGTATTCTATATTCATAATAATAGTCTAATAATATTCATTCATTCATGTGTATCTATCTTATCATTTTTATACTCTAGATAATATCTATTGGAAAGGTTATTCAAAATAGAATCCTGACAAACTTTTTAGGTTCCCTATCTATTGTCTCATAATATATAGTATCAAAATTCCTACAAGTGATTTTTGTAGATACATTATACATATAAATAGATCTATCAGCTGTAAAATCTATATATTTTAAATAAATGAATACAATTTTTTTGGTTTTCTCCTTTTTAACATCACTTCTAAATATTGACTCATACTTCATGAGAGAAAAGTTAATATTATCCAATTTATGATTTTAATATGTTTTTAAAATAAATTTTAGTCTTTTATTCACCCATTCCTCTATTAATATTTCTGTAAAACCATACCATTTGATTATATTATATCATCACTGAACTAAATTATCATTAATTGTTAATATAAATCATCTTCCATTGACATATTTTAGAAATATTCTCACCACATTGAAAATAAAATTATTTATAGTCATCAAATTTCATAGATATTTTAGTTTCTAGAAAATTTAAAATTCAAGATTGGATAACTTCAAGATTCTATAATTTCCATTAACTATGTTTTACAATGTAATATGAATATATATGTTCATTTTAATTGAGAAAGAAAGATCCTCAAAAATAAAAAGGTGAATGAATCTCATTTTTTTGATATCTATTAGAAGCAGTCGATGCTTTCTCTATAAGAATTTTTGTCCCAATAAGCATTAAAATTTATCATAAAATGTATTAATTTCATTATTCTATACTTCATAAATAGGTTTCACAAAAAAAATTCAATAAAAAATATGATATATGTTTTTATTGAGATTATGTGATCATCTATCAATTATAACACATTACATTGAAAAAAAGTAGACCATTTTGTTATAATAATGTTAGTGTAGGTAAAGGAGTAACTTCTGAGAGAACTAATAGAAATATAAAAAATTATATTAGAATAAATCTTAAAAAAAGATTTGGTTAGATTCCAAATGTTGTTATAAATAAAAAATATAAATAACATTAAATTCCATTTAGATCTAGGATACAATAACAAATTATTTCCCAAATAAAATAATTATAGCTAAACTAAAATAGAGGGATAATACATTATAAACTAACATTATATTTTCCACAACCTCATGTATAACACTTCCTTTATTACATGCTTTTAATTAATCTAAAAATCAAATTTATGAAATATAATCATTTTAAAAATTTAGGCTTCTAATTTTTCAAAAAATATAAAAAAATAAAAAACTAGAAATTAAAATACAACACATATTTGTTTAAAAGAATATGTAGAGTAATTATTATAATACTAAAACTGTAAAAGTATATTTTTACCATGTTTAAAAATTTATTTAATTAGAAAATTATTATTATTAACCATATATATTGTATCCCTATTCAAATCACTAGAATATCCTCAATTGTTAACCCATTGGTCAGTGACTCTATTTTGTTTCCCTGAAAACACATGAAATTAAACAATTTAAAATTATCTCTATCATCCACACTAAGAAAAACCTGATAAACCAAATTGGTTTCAGTATTAACAATACATAAGGCTATTGTATCCCACTTATAGGAACCATAATATCACAATCTAACCAATCCAGATATTAACAATTAACCTAAAAAACATATATAGTTTACAATGAAAAATAACATTGATGGATACTCTAACTAAATAACAGTATAGAAAATTAAAACATAATCACTCTAAGAAATAATCTATTAGAGACCTCAAATCATCAAACTATTTTGGAAATGAAATACATTGGGTCATGAAAGATAGATTAAACTACGCCATTATAAACATATATTATTTAATTCAAATTCAATAGATACAATCTTCTTTAGTTTTTTACAACAATGAAGAGGTAAAAGTAGGTTAATTTAAAATAAGAATAAGTGGTAAATTTTTCATGAAAGACCTGACAAGAAGAAGAATAATTTTATATATTTTAGTTTTTATTGAATTAAAATAATATTATGTTTTTATATGAACTATTTTGAATATAAAGAGAATAAGGAAGCAATTTAATTTTGAAGGCATGAAGAGGAATAAAGAGCGTTCACACTAACAACTTCTTAGTGTTCTAAATTATTTGTAGATTCTCTTGTTGTTATACCTAAATCATTGTAATTGAATGTGATATACATAAATATGAGATACACCTAAAAAGTATTTTCAATGAACACAATACATTATTGAGATAAAATAGTTTAATTATCATAGGGTTTTACTAGTGGGTTTTGTGATGTAGGGTTTTACCGGTTAACAATAAGAATTTCATTTTGAGATTTGACCCTTATATATTTATGTGTTATTTTTTGTGTGATTTGTTTGATATGTTGTGTGTGGAGAATGTGAATATAAGTTAGAACTTTGTACCAATTAAACTTTATAATTTATATAAAAAATTAATGTCATAAAATTTATTGTTTTGATTAAATGTCACCAACACTAATTCACCCCTACAAGCGTGGAGTTCATCAAAAATAATCCCCTCACCAATCATTATTATATAGATCTAGGATGTATGGGATAATACTTTTATTATTAGATTAATTAATCATGATTGATGAGGTTGTGTTTTTAGGCCTAGAGGCCTTTTATTGGATAATGAAATAATTTATTTTGGTAATTAATTACCTTTATGTAGGTGAAATCTAGGGGATTTTGGGTATCTTTTTCTCAATAATGGCTACAGTAAATTGTTTTCATAATTGTGTCGGAATTGTTTCTCATCATATAGATGATTTGAATATGTATTTTTATATTCATTGTGGAGGGTGGTGGGTCTTGGAAACATTCTAACTATTAATTGTATAAAAGCTCCATAATCTATGTATATTGTGAGGCCATGATGTAATGTTTTACTAATACTTATGGCTCTCATGGACTACTAGAATTATCCATGTGACGTGTTTCATTAACGATCCTATTTCAGTATTTTCATCATTTATTTTTCGTTTATATATTTTAGTTTGGTGTTTGGGAATGTTATATAATTTTTAATATAATATTTATGGATTTTTAGATGGTTTTTATGGTTTGGGTTTTCATTTCTCCCATAAATTTGTTTTTTAAAAATAAAAAAACGAGTAATTAAATGAATTTATATTAAATGAAAAAAATTTATAATGATAGGTTTTCCTATAATTATACAATGACCTAATTAATATAGTAACAATTTTATTTTATTTAGGAAATTATGTGAGACAATGATTTAGTTATTGTTCTATTCAATATTTTGACCTAGCATGATGTGGTTAGCGTTGTCCCTAATGTTATGATGTCTTTATAGTGATCAATTAAAGTTTTTCATGATGAAATGAATTATATTTTTTCACCATTTTATGATTATAAGTATTAGAATACCATTAGTATATTTTTCCCATTAGGTTGTACTTCTATGTTATAGTATACGAACCTTTTTTATGTTGCAATTGCCTCTTTTTTTATTTTGATATCTCACCCCAAGATTATTTGGTTTTATAAGTATACATGAATTATTTTCAAACACATATTTTTAATTATGTCCCTTTTAGATTCCATTAAATTATAATAATATAGAGTGGGTATAGAGAATATTATAATGATAAAAATATAAGATTATGTAGTTCATTTAAAATACACGATATTATGTACATTGTTTTCCAGGGGAATAAGATCTCATGTGTCATATCGTGAACCTGAAGAAATGAAACAATGCCCTAAACCAATTGTCCATATGTCTTAAATAAACCTTCCATGCACACTTGAAGCAATCGTCTGGAAGAAAGTCCAAAGGGTGTCTTCATGGGGAAACAATGCTCTCAGGTTAGAGTGTAGAATATCAAAATATGACCAATAACCAAAATAGTGGATGGAAAAATAATAATATGAAGAATCCAAAATTATTCATTTGGACATAATAAAGTCATAAACAAAAAAATATCTTTTTCATATACGAAATAATTATAATTTTATGATCCTATCCAAAAATAACAGTATGAATACATAAGATCATGAGATAATAAATACATAAAAAGTAAAAAATTATAATCTACTAAACCATAAAAATCTTATACTAGTCCAATTATTCCCAATCACCATCACATCTCATTATTAAAGATTTTAATTCAAGAAACATTCCAATTCCTAACCTACAAAAAATGAAGTCTATGTAGGTACCATTCATTAGCGTGAATATGGTGTGAGTAAAACTCATTTTTTCAACATTGATGGTGTCCACAAAAAATTCCATATGTGACTATGAATATAGTAATATGTTGGTAAAGTTATAATCACATTGATATATAATAGAATTAAAAAAACATTTTGGGCTCCAGATGATCATGGAAATCCCTGATGACCATACATGATTTTCCATAAAACAAATTTCTATGAATAAGTAATTAATAATATTTTAGGGACCATTAATATGAAAATATTGGTCATGTAAAAAAACAATTAAGGGGTACCCAAGGTGAAAATCAAGAAAACCATGACCATTTATGGTTGGGATAGATAATAGTAATAACCATACAACCTAAAAAATGGGTATGATAGTAATATGAGGGATAAATACTTGGAATTACAGAAGAAATATGTCTATAACTATTTAGAAGAGGTATATAAATTGTAAATCTTTAGATAAGCATGATTGATTACCAATGAGATGATTTGGGGATTCATGTTTCAGAAGAAATCAATGTGAACTCATAGTGATAATTCGAGGAATTATAATTTCCAAATATAAATCAAATGAATCACTCGTACTATACTAAAGCATTCATATACTTAGAAAAATTATAGATCCCATGGTGGGTATATTCATGGGATCTTGGATCAATGAATCAGGGCGGATTCTGTTGAGTTCTCATGGTATTACATTAGAAATACAAATCTAGGTAACATATGATATCTCCTCTTAAATGAAAACAGTACCAAATCAATTTGAAAAGTTTATAATTAATCAGAGGACTTGTTTTAAACCATGACTCTTTACTATTCAATGTTACTCAAAACCTATATTTTCCATTTATGAATGAAAATTATCATAATGGGTTTCTGACACTTTTTGCATCCTATGATTATTCAATAAATTTCCATGTATAATGTACATGACACAATATCTCACACTTTTTCATTAAATCTAACATAGGAAAACAGATTTTAATATATAAATCAAACAATTTTAAAGGGTGTAAAAAGGTAATTTGTATAATGATTCACCCAAAGGTATGATCATTGGTGAGGTTTTAGCCTTGAAAAAAGATTACATATATTATACAAACGATTTAGGTCATTATTCCCACATGTTAATTAAAATATTTCACGTTTCAATGAAATATGTAGCGGATTTCATGTGAAACATAACTAATTTTTTTAAATGATCATACATTGATGGAAATGGAGTAGAAAATGTATTATGCATCAATAGAAAAACACACATCCATTATTGGCCTCAAATCCAATCTACATTGATATTTAATTGAAAAATATAAAAAATACATAATAACAGTTCAGTAGATCTCATATGAAGATCATATAATGTATGTTAAGATAAAATGATAAAATAATAAAATGAATCAATCCACATACCAAGAAGAATCCAATGAGATGGATGCTAAGCGTATCAGATATTGTATGGTGAAGTTAGATCATATTGTTGGAGGATGAGTAGGAGGAGGAAGGGTGATTCCAATGTGAGGAGGATGTTGTGTATAGATGAGGAAATTAAAATAAGGTGCGGTTATTAAAATATATAAACGAATAAATGACTTCTCATCCTAGTTTAAATTATAGGATGGTTTTGTTGCACTATTTTCCTAACCTTATGACAAACATTCCCTAAAAATATCAAAAAGAGACTACCCATTTCATAGTTAGGAATAGGATTAGAAAAACCATTTGTCAAATTTGAATTTCAACTACACTAAAAGTCTCTAATTTTTCACATAGAGATACGAACTCCCTCACATGGTTTTTTAAACCCAAATATATTTATACATGGTTCAGATGGTTGAGTCACGTGACTACTACTAATTGTGGTCCATCCATATATATTTGAAAATTTTTCTAAAATCCAGAGCTCTAGGATCACAAACTATCTTAGAATACTCATGAAATGTTATATAATCATTTTAGACAAAGTATTAGGTAAAAATAAATATTCAAACTAAAAAGTAAAGGATTTTTACCTAATTTTAAAAACAATGATCTTACAATATATAGACTTTAATATAAATTGGGCATGTGTTTTCCTTATGGGGGAGCTAAAATTTCATCTAGGAAAAGCTCAAACCACTGGGCACATTCATCGGCTTCATGATCTAATGTATCATCCAATACATGGATGTTCTTCCAAAAATCCTAGACTAAATGAAGTATCCTACCTCAGAGAGACTTTATGTTATGGTCGATGATCCATATAGGATACTCCTAAAAGAAAGCATCATCTCCCAATTCTATTGCCTCATGATGTAACCCAAGAGATTGTTTGAAATTGAATTTTTAAAAGTATGACACATGGATGAATTAATTCATGGATTGGTACCGAAAAGGTATGGTTATCCATTAGGCAACCCACCCAACTTTCTACATGGTCTCCATAGGGTCAATGTAATGTGGTGATTACTTTCCGCATCATTGACTCCATAAATTACCTTCCCTACGAGAACCACATAATAAGAATCAATCCCCAAGCATGAATAATAGTTGTAGCTGATGATTATTGGTGTAGGAATTATACCAAAACAGAGTTATATAAATACATCTCTAAATATGTTTTACCTTCTACAATTTCTCCGTAATGAGATGTGGTCTAAGTAGAACATCTTCTGCTACATCTAACTAGAATATCAGTGAATGGAATGACCCACCATATAATTCTTAATAAAAATCCATCTATATTTTTAGATAAAATATAATATTTTACGTTAAATCAGTAAGAGGTATGATTTCCCAAGAACCTATGAAGTCAAGGATTTATAATATAAACATTTCCCTCAATATATATTTCATACAATCAGATTACATGTATTTATTTGGGAGAAATTTTGTGCTTTGATGCTCTATAAATCGAAATCTAACTACAACCCTTTCCAAAACCGTAGTGTAAAGAAATAATTTTTTTTCTGATATTATAGAACAAAGAACACTATGAAGTTATATAATCTATTATACGCAGGTCCTTCCAAGAACATCCACTAAAAAAGTATCCTTGATAGGTAAAAAGTGGGTGACCATATTTAACATGTTTTTGAACACCAATAAAACATCACTATCATTATTAGATCATTTTAAACCTATAAAAAAATTTATGGTGATGTTTTTCAATTTCCAAACCATAATGGGAAATGACTATAAATTTCACATCGGTTTCTAGTGTCTTCATTCTCCAAGTGATAGGTGGAACACCAAGCAAAGATACCCGATATCAACCATCTCATCACTGGGAACCAATTCTTATGGCAGAAGTCAAAATACATCTAGGAATCACTTGGATGTACTTCCAAATAATAGGAATATTACCCATGAATAAACACATTCTATAGGTATACGGTTACTTAGATATGTTCATGAATGTGGTGTTTTTCATTCTCATAAAAAATCAATCATAGCAAAAGTTTCTCTCATGAAATAGTTACCCTTCGGACTAATCCCTTTGGGTATGAAGGTTTAATCATATTAAATAATTTCATAAGTTAATAATTATATTCCAAATATATATGAATATTTTTTCGTGATGTTATGGGGCCTCTATGTGAATCTAAAAAACAATGCCATCAACTATCACTCACTATTATAATCTTTAACTACTTGTGTATGATTCCTCTAGATTAACGAATTATAAAAATAATTTTCATACCGATGAATTTTGGTAAGGTCATGATTTAAGTTATTTAAGTATTAAACCCATCTCATTTGGTTAATATTTAATTAAGGTAGTGTGAAAATTTACTTGATGGTCTTGTGGTCTGTACGCAACAAAAAATCCCTCCAAGAATACAATGCCCCCTAAAATGAAAGTAATGGACAATAGTTTGCATCACTAGATCATATGATGGGTAATTTTTCATTTTTGGTCTTATAGGATAATGAACATACCTCGAGACTTGGTATTCCTTGATCATAACTCCTTCTATCTGAATATCCGATGGATCAAAAAATAACTATATTTCTTATTACTGTATCTAGTTGAATCCCGATCATTGTTTAAATAACTCTCACATTTAAATATTAAAATTATTTGTCACATAGATAACACTATATGATTATGACTCTATTATTTCCCAAACATAGAAGTGGTGCTTATTGATGTGAAAATCGTGGAATTAAGAGCTTGTAATAACCATAAAACCCAATTAAACTTCTAATGATAAAAATTTTATTATGTTTCTTTTAGTTAATTACCACTCTGACCTAATCTAGTTCAATCTACAATCCTTCGTATGAGATTATGTGACCCACAAAGTGATTTTTTTTTTGTCCCAAAGTGGCACAAAGTTAAAATATAAAGTTGCTTGTTCTCTCTTATTTTATTCTTTAGGATCCCCTGATGTTCGATATGGTATTGTTGAATACAGGAATACACCAAGATTCCATCAGTGGATAACACCATAAATGAATTTAGATATGGTTTGAATCCCAGATTCGACAGATCCAGGAAAAAGGTGGGAGCATTCACCAAACATGATGACATAACTAGATTATCTTAAATATCATACTAGCTTTGAAAAATGGTATGATGTATTGAAGTATTTCAATCTTTTACCTGATGCTATAATGACCATATATATATCATTGATAAAACACTCTATCATAGGTTCTGATAAAATATTTCATCTATGTGTAGAAGGGGATATTGATTCATTACCATACGATGCATTAATTGTGGGTAATACTTACACATTCTGTGGGAATCATCAACCTTTTAGTGGACAGAATAAGTGATGTCTATGGATAAGTATTGGGTCATATAAAAAAATAGTTCTTATGTCCTCTGGATACCTCTTGATCTCCGAAAATTTAGAATTTGACATACCATATAGTGGAATGGATAGTTGTTTTATATGGTAACTATATTGATAATAAACTCTATCACTCTCTCATGACATAGTATAGAAAAATAATTTGTAAAGACATCCCTAAAACAATATAAAACATGGGGGAAATAACCATGTTGTTTCAATTCAGCATCAATATAAATGACAGTAATTAGGGTTATAACACTACCCATCCCTTGATCCTCTAGTCCATATCTATTTCCTTATACATCACATTCTACCTATTTAATATAACTATCACCATATGTTTATGTAAATGATACCATGTGATTATAGAATTCAACATTTTCATGATTGGGAACCAACTGGTCCACTGTGAGAATTATATCAAAACCCATCATCTCACGGATGAATACTTCCCATAAGAAAGGATTTCCTCTGAACCCTAGGGGGAATTCCTTTCACTAGAGTACAGTTTCCAATCAGATTCCCAACAGAGAATATAGTTTCATTTTTTCACATAATAAATTGCGTCAATCCCAAGTAATTCTAGGATATATATAGAGACAATACATTTTTTAGAAAATGTGTTAAATATAGTAGACACCAATGCATAGGGTTCTATGATCTTACCACTCACTATAGATAGTATGCCACCTTTCCCCTCAAGTGCATTATATACGAAATATATGTTGCCTAATCCCTAGCCCTGAGCCAAAACCATGACACACTGAGTAGATTCACCACAAATGTGTTTCGTATTTTGATTTTAGTCTCGCCAACCACATACAATTCCTAGTATTGTACGACTGGTGGTACACTAAATCTCCTTCTAATGTAGTGTGTCAAATCCCACTCTAAAAGGTTGAAATGGTTTGTATACTCTTCCAAATTGAAACTGACGAGATAGATACACAAAATCTCTAAAGATAACCCATCTTTATATAGTGAGACACTCTAGTAAATCTTAGTTACATGATGAAATTACGAAAACCTATCACCCACAGTGATGGTGTATAACTAGACCATAAGTTTGAAAAATATAGCTTTCACCACTCTTTTGAAAACCCTCCAGGTTATGATTTCTAACATTAGATGAACTATAATTCCATGGTATAAAACCACCCTACCTTGTACCCACAAAAATATTAATATTTTAGTTGATACATATAGTCTGGATCACTATATATTATTAAAAAGTCAGATGTAAAATATTTACATGATATCAAATGGAATACTTGATCTTATCCAAAAAATTTATGGCTATGGATATACTTTCAACAATGAAATTACGAAAAAGGCATTGAAGATCAATGAAATGAGAAAATTAGTCTATAATATACATGTTTCCCTAGTTTAGTTACACACTCCATCTCTCTTGATCATCACTCAGCATTGTAGGAAAAAAGTTATCATATAATTAATATTAGCAATATCCCAAAAAACAAACCGATACAAATATTCCTATTTTTGGACATCTCAGTTGAACTAGTCTAGGCCTTGTAGAATATATGTGGTGATATTGACCCCAAATCCAAAGGAATCAACATATGCTAATGTGGATTTATGATGGAATCTTTAACATCCCAGGTAAATTAAGAATAAGACATATTTAATATTTATTAATATTTGTGAATTAAATATTAATTTTACTTTAAAGGGGTTCCTATGTTTGATAGCGTACTCGATACGCAACAACGAGTTTCATTGGAATCTTACGTTGCACACTGATAATATAATATTATAATGTTAAATGGTTTTTAACTCCTAGAAATTGTATTGGAAATAAGGAATGAAACTAACTACAATATTATTATACATTCTTGTTAAATGTATTTAATTTTATCCAATAAAACGTTAGAGGCTTAAAATGTGAATGAATCTATCTTTAAGCATAATTTTCATTAAAAGGTCAATTTACAGCCGTTTAATGGCGAACCCTCTTTAAATCTAGTTATGGTAATTGTTATATGTTCTATTTGACAAATTAAATTCTTCTTTTGATTTGGGACATCGAATTTTACACTGGATAATTTTTTGGTATTGTTACGAAAAAGTTCATTTTTAATGAATAATGAAAAATATTGTATTTTAATTCAAAATTGCGTTTGAATCTAATTTATTTATATTGTTAGATTATATTTTAAATTGGTTTTAAAGTGAAATTAAAATATATTTTTACAATTTAACCCAATGTTGGTAATTGCAATTAATTTCACTTCGAAATTGGACATAAACAAGTATCAATATTTTGATAGTTATTGTTTTGTAAAAACACGCGATTTGTTTTGATAATGGGAATTAATTTTAAAATTAATTATTGCTAGTTCTATTTTTAGAATTTGGAAAAAATATAATTTTTTTTTGAATTCATAATATCAAATATATCTTAGGCTGAATTTTAGGTATTTTTCTGAAAACTACTATTTTTGATGAATAGTTAAACCACTTAGTGGTAGTTAAAAAACCGACTTTTTCATTTATATGAAATTTTACCACTTCTGTGAATTGAATTTTGAAAATCCTACATACATGTTTGTTATCAAGAAGTAAAATGTGGTTCATTAAGATTAAAATAATTTTTGGTGAATAGTAACTTTTGACTTTTATTTACCACGGTTAAAGGTGAATAGGTTAATTCAAGGTAAAAATAATATTATAATAATTCAAAATTACCATAACACTTGTCCTAACCCTATTGGTTGAGTAATTTATGACCATTGGCATCTTTGGTTCGATTTTGGGGCACCATTGAGCAACTTGGTAGTGATAATGTCAATTTAGGTTAATTAACTTAAAGTAAAGGCAAAAATGAAAAATGAAAATATCTTTTAGTAAATTAATTTTTAGAAGGGTTTATATAAACTATTTTTTTGTGTATAAATATTCATAGGAAATCTAAAAATATTTCCTAAAATATAGTATTTTTTTTAAAATTTTAGAAATAAATAAATTAATGTATTCGTGACAAAATAATGACGCAGTATTTACCTCATTTGTAAATGATTTAAATAAATATGATTATAATGATTAAAATATTATCAAAAACATGACCAATTATGATTCAATGATTTTATTTCAAATATGATTCATCTTATCTTCAACCTTAATGATTTTAGGACCCTTAGAAACCGAATATCATTATATTATAAAATAACATTTTCACACTTTCCTAAAGATCCCCTCCACTCCCTTATAAAAGGAGACCACTTATAACCAATTCCTCACACCTATCAAGACATTTGTCTCATCCAAAATCTTCCCAATTAAGCTCCCTAAATATCTATCCTCCTCCAATAAGCCTTAACATAGGCATAAGGCACTTCAAAAAGTGTTTTGGTTCAAACCAATGGGAGTTACCAAAATTAAAAGAGATTAAAGAACGATTGAGTCAAGTCGGACATGAGTAAAGGGACTTCATATTAATATATTTTCATTGAGGAATATTTTGTTTTAATACATGAATTTCTTTTATATGCTGTGTAAACACCTTTTCTTTTTCAATGAAAATATTTTTCTACAAAGCATTTTACTAAATGACAAAAATGTTTGTTTCTTTTAATGTAAGCAGTGACAACGACCTTATCTGCTGCCGTGAGTATTATTTGATCCTTGTCTTCCTCAACAAGCATTAATGTTTTTTAAAAGAAAATCAAAACCATATACACTTTTATGTATTTTGGTATTGAAAATGGTTTCGAAAATGGATTTGTTATGTCAATATATTTAAGTGATATATTGTGATAAAAAGGTGGAAATGATTTATTTCATTTATATTTGTTGTATGTGTAATTATTTTATAATGGTACATGGATATTTTATGGGTGGTTACGTGATAAACTAAATGAAAAGTGGTTCTATGAACACCAGGACAGGTGGTTACCTTATAACCTCCAATGCATTGGATATGGAAGTCGGTTGTATGGCTATTTCATTTAGTGATATGTGTGGAAGTTGATCGTATGGTTATTTCATTTAAGTATGTTTATGTCCCAAGTTACTTTTATATATTATGTGTTCTTTATATGGGTTTTATGGTAATCGTTTTGTTATAAAAGGGTAAGTAATGATCTTTTATTCAGTGAAGAGTATTTACTACATCATAAAGGTGAAAAGTATTACTTATGATAAAGTATTAATGGTTTACTTGTTGTTTTGAAAAACTAATAGTTTTCCTTCTTTGTGTATCCCTTACTAAGCTTTTTATGCTCATCCCAAGTTTTTGAAATGTTTTTCATAGGACATAATGTGGAATGGGGTCATGGATGGGATCATAGAAAAGTCATGCAATCTTAAACAAGAAACTAGGCAAGACTCTTTTTTTTCATGATTTTATATTTTATGAAAAAATGGAAATTCTGTAGAAGTGTGTACTTTGTATTTGAAATGAGATGTAATAGTTTTGACCTAATTCTCTAAAAATCTAAACCTGAAAAGATTCTCATTGTGAATTATTCAATTAATTCAAGATTATGTAATGTTTTAAGGTCGGGTCCTTATAGTTGGTATTAGAGGGATGTTTAGACTACATTAGGCGTTAGGGTGTTGTTAAATTAATAACCATAAAGTAATTTAAGTTAATATTGAAATCATATAGAATTTTCATATTACCATGTTACTTCGCCTAAGATATTTCTATGTTCAAAATGGTTTTCCGCAGAGGAAACATGGCAGGAATATTGGGACGACATCAGGTGGAAGACTACCTTCCAAATCAGCAACCTGATATGGTTGGAATCAGAACTGAACAATTTTTTGTAGTGATGGTAAATTTAACTTAGGCTATAAATGGTGGTGGTATTCATGCACAATATCAGCCAGATCAACCGTAGAGGAACATGTCAGTAGTGGATCATTTCATGAGGCAACATCCCCCATCATTGAGAGGATCATCTGATCTGGTGCTAGAAGAAGGGTAGATTAAAGCAGTGGAAAAGATTTTCGATGTCATGGTTTGTTCATAATATCAAAAGGTTAGTCTCGCTTTTTACCGTTTTGAGGGTGAAGCTGATCAGTGGTGGTCGATGGTGAAAAATATCAGGGATAGTGAGGAGATTGATGCTCTTCATTGGAATGAATTAAAAGGTATGTTTCTTGAGAAATACTTTCCTATGGTGGTTCTTCTTAGGATAGAAAAAAAATTCTTAGAATTGAGGTTGGAGGATGACTCATTGGTTACTTATGAAGAAAATTTCACTCGACTATCAAGGTATGCACCAAATTTTATCTGATAAATTGATAGTATGATAAATCGATTTTAATCTGGACTGAAGCCGCAATATCGAAGTGTGGCAGCCTCTCGTGAGTTCAAAAGTTATGAAAAACATGTTCGATGTGCGGAGAAGGTTGAAATGGTGTTTTCTGATTATAATGTGTTCTTTGAAAAAACATCAGAATAAGAGGTCCAGTTGGAAGGAAAAGGGAATGAATTCATCAAAGATTCCGGGATGTAAGAAAACTAAAAATCCATCTTGTGAGAAGTGTGGTAAAAAGAAACCTGGAGAATGTTTATCAATGTTTGGAAAGATCTTCCGGTGTGGTATGTCTGGTAATATTTCTCGTAACTGTAAGGAATATGATTAAGCAGGCAATGAAAAGACATCGGTAAGATGTTTTAAGGGTAACGAAATGGGTCATTATGCAAATGAGTGTCCAACAAAAAACACAAATGAGGGAAAGAAATTGGACTACAAGAAGAAATGGGTGGTGAAATCCATTGTAACTACTTCAGTAGATATTGGGACATCAAAAGAAGTAGTATTAGGTAGACCATTTTTTTTGTTCAGATTATGCCAATGATATGGTTGATTCAGGGTCTACACACTCTTTCTTTTCTGAGATGTTTTCTAGTAAATTGGAAATTCCATCTCAAGATATGAAAACAGAACTTACGGTAAAAACACCTCAAGGAAATTTTGAGACAAAAAGAAAAATAAGAACATTCATGTCCTTGTGTGTGGAAATAATATACCTACAAACATTATTGTTTTTCCTCTAGTAGAGTTTGATGTAAGTTTGGGTCTGGATTGGCTTTCTGTTTACCATGCTAAGATTGATTGCAGAGAAAAAGAGGTTTCATTTCAGAAATATTTATAGTTTGTGTACTAGAATTAATGCTTTCTTTTTATAATATATCAGGAAGTTGAGAAACTAATAAAAAATATAAATTAATGTTACCTTGCACATATTTCTGAAAATAAAGGAACTTTTCAGATTAATGATCTTCCAGTAGTAAATGAGTACCATCATGTTTTTCCTAATGAGTTGCCTAGAATTATACTTGACCAGGAAGTTGAATTTATTGTTGACTTAGTTCCTGATGCTAAGACAATTTCAAAACCCCCTTATCAAATGGCTCAGATTGAACTTTTAGTGTTAAAGAAGCAATTGCAGGAGTTATTAGATAAAGGTTTTATTCAACCTAGAACATACCCATGGGGTTCTCTTGTCTTGCATATTAAAAGTAAAGATGGTTCAATGAAACGTTTCATTGATTATAGAGCATTGAATAACTTCACTATTAATAATTAATATCATTTTCCTCATATCGTTGATTAGTTTTATCAACTCCAAGGAGCTTAGTATTTTTCGAAGATTGACATGAGGTCAGGGTACCATCAGTTGAAAGTAAAGGAAGAAGACGTTCCAAAGACCGTGTTTCTAACTATATATTTCCATTATGAATTTGTAGTTATTAATTTTTGGTTAACTAGTGCACCTGTTGTATTCATCGATCTTATGAATAGAATTTTCGGTGAGTTCTTGGATATGTTTGTGGTTGTGTTCATTGATGATATTTTTGTTTATTCTATAATTAAAGAGGAGCATGAAAGTCATTTAAGGTTCATCATGAAAACCTTAAAATAAAAGAAAATTTATGGTAAATTTAGCAAGTGTGGGGTTTGGATACAAGAAATTTCTTTCCTTGATCACATAGTTTAAAAAAATGGCATAACTGTTGATCATTATAAAAAAAGTTTTTGAAGAATGGCCAAGACCCACAAATATAACTAAGATCCGTATTTTTCTTGGTTTGGCAGGTTATTACAAGAGGTTTGTTGAAAAATTTTCATGGTTATCTAGTCTAATGATTAAGTTAACTCGAAAAGGTTTTATGTTTATCTGAACAAAAGAATATGATTATTGTTTTCAGGAATTGAAAAGAAGATTGGTGAATGCTGCAGTTTTAGCACTGCCTTCCAGAAATGGTGAGTTTGTTACCAATAGTGATGCTTCGTTGAAAGGGATTGGATGTGTCCTTATGCAGAATGATCAGGTAATTGCTTATGCTTCATGTAAGTTGAAACCTCATGAGTTAAATTACACTACACATGATTTGGAATTATCTGTGGTTATTTTTTCTTTAAAAATATTTAGGCCTCATTTGTATGGAGTAAAATGTGAAATATGTACTGATCACAAAATTTTGAAGTATATATTCACTCAAAAAGAATTGAACATGAGACAGATGAGAGGGTTGGAATTAATCAAGGATTATGATTGCACGATCCTTTATTATCTAGGAAAATCAAATAAAGTGGATGATGCTTTGAGTAGAAAAATTAATACTTCATTAACCGTGGTACGTTTGAAACGAGACCCTTCGGTTTTTGATTTGATGAATTATGGCATAGAAGTTGTTGGTGCAAGAAATTCATCAGTTTTGTATCAGGTGTCAGTGAGATAATCTCTATTAGACAGAATAAAGCAAGTGCAGAAAGAAGACAGTGAGTTACAGAAAATGGTAGAGTTAGTTCAGAAGGATATGTTTTCAGAATTTAACATTGATAATGATTCTGTCTTGAGGTTTAGAAAGCGATTATGTATGCCTCGTGATTCACAGTTGATGAATGAGTTGTTATGTGAAGCTCATAGTTCCCCGTTTTTAGTTTATTGTGGTAGTAATATGATATACATAGATCTTTGGGATTATTACTGGTGGGATGGAAAGAAACGAGTTATTGCTGATTTTATTGTGAAGTGTTTAACTTGTCATCAGGTTAAAGTAGAGTGGTAGTTACCGAAAGGGATTCTTCTACCTATACCAGTTCTAGAGTGAAAATGGGAAAATATATCAATGGACATTTTTGTGGGATTACCAAAGAAATCTCGAGGTAATAATGCAATCTAGGTTATAGTTGATTGATTGAATAAATCTGCTCATTTCCTTACTATTCGAGATACATTGGCTCTAGATCAACTTGCTCAGTTTTATGTTAAAGAGATAGTAATATTCCATGGAGTTCCCCTCTCCATTGTATCTGATCGTGATCCCAGGATCACTTCTAACTTTTGCAAAGGATTTTAGAAGTCATTGGGTTCTGAATTAAATTTTATTACAGCTTTTCATCCTCAATCGTATGGTCAGTCAGAACAAACAATTTAGACATTGGAGGATATGTTACGTGTTTTCTCAATGGATTATTAGGGATGTTTGGACCAAAATCTTTCTTTGGTTGAATTTTTATATAATAACACCTTCCATTCCAGTATACAGATGGCTCCATTTGAGGGATTATATGGAAAGGGTTGTTGAACTTCAGCTTTTTGGGATAAAGTAGGTGAAAGGAAGCTGAGGGGACCAGAATTGGTAGAAGAGATGGCAGAGAAAGATCAGTTAATTCGGAAGCTCATGAGAACAGCTCAGAGAAGACAAAAAAGTTATGCAGATAACCAGATGAAGGATCTTTATTTTAAGGTATGTGATCATGTATTTCTTAATGTTTCTCCATGGAAAAGTGTGATGCATTTTCTTAAGAAGGGAATTTTGAGTCTGAGATTCATAGGACCTTATGAAATCCTAGAGAAATTTGGATTAGTTTCATACAGAGTGGCTTTACCTCAATTTTTATCCCAGGTACACAATGTTTTTCATGTTTTCATGTTGAAAAAGTATATACCAGATCAATATCATGTTTTGAGCCCAGAGGTAGTTCAGTTGGAAGAGAATCTCTCCTATAAATAACAACCAGTCTAGATTGTTGACAATAGAGATCAGGTGTTGCAGAATAAGGTAATTCACTAGGTAAAGGTTTTGTGGAAAACCATATGGTTGAAAGGCAACGTGGAAATCTGAAAATGCTATGAGGGATAAATACCTCCACTTATTTTGATAAGTGAATAAAAATTGTGAGGAGGCAATTCCCAAAAGGGGGGAAGGATTTAACATCCAAGGTAAATGAAGAATAAGACATATTTCCTATTTATTAATATTTGTGAATTAAATATTAATTTTACTTTAAAGGGTTTTCTATGTTCGATATCATACCTGATACGCAACAATGGGTTTCTTTGGAATCTTACGTTGCACACTAATAATATAATATTATTATTTTTAATGGTCGTTACTCCTAGCCATTGTATTGGCGGGAATGAATGAAACAAACTACAATATGATTATACATGCTTGTTAAATGTATTTACTTTTATGCAATAAAAACATAGAGGTTTAAAATTTGATTGAATCTAATTTTAAGCATAATTTACATTAAAAAGGTCGAATTACCACTTTTTAATTTTGAAACATCCTTAAATCTAGTTTTGGTCATTTTTGTATGTTCTATTTAACCAAATAAAATTATTATTTTGATTTGGGACATCAAATTTTAGTTTGGGTAATTTTTGGGTATTTTAATGATAAAGGTCATTATTAATGAATAGTGAAAAATATTGTATTTTAATTCAAAACTGTGATTGAATCTAATTTATTAATATGGATAGATTATCATTTAAATTGGTTTTAAAGTGAAATTAAAATATATTTTTACTATTTAATCCAATATCGGCCATTGGATTAATTTCACTTTGAAATTGGACATAAACAAGTTTCAATCTTTTGATAGTTATTATTTATTAAAAACACGCTATTTATTTTGATAATAGAAATTAATTTTAAAATTAATTAATTCCACTTCTATTTTTTGAATTTCGAAAAGTAAAAAACATTTTTGAATTCAGAATATCAAATATAGCTTAGGCTGAAATTTTGGTATTTTTCGGAAAAACTTCAATTTTTGATGAATAGTGAAACCACTTAGTGGTAGTTAAAAACATGAATTTTACATTTAAATGAAACTTTATCTCATCTGTAAATTGAATTTCAAAAATCCGACATAAATTTTTTATAACAATAAGTAAAATGTGGTTCATTAAAATGAAAATAATTTTGGGTGAATAGTATCTTTTGACTTTTATTTACCACGGTTAAATGTAAATAGGTTAATTCAAGGTAAAAAGAATATTATAATAATTCAAAATTACCTTAACACTTGTCCAAACCATTTTGTTTGAGTAATTTATGACCATGGGCGTCTTTGGGTTGATTTTTGGACCCCATTGAGCAACATGGGAATGATAATGACAATTTAGACAAATTAACTTAAAGTAAAGGCAAAAAGGAAAAATGAAAATATCTTTTAGTAAATTAATTTTTAGAAGGGTTTATATAAATTATACTTTTGTCTAAAAATATTAATTGGAAATATAAAAATATTTCCTACATGATAGTATTTTTTTTTATAATTTTTAGACATCAAATAAATTAATTTATTTATGACACAATAATGATGCAGTATTTACCTCATTAATAAATGATTTAAATAAATAAGATTATAATGATTAAAATACTTTCCAAAACATGTCCAATTATGATTGGATGATTTTATTTTGAATATGAGTCATCTTGCCTTTAACCTTAATGATTTTTTGATTTTTAGAAACTGAATATAATTATATTTATAAAATAATATTTTCACACATTCCTAAAGAGCCCCTCCTCTCCCTTATAAAAGGAGACCACATAAATAAAATTCCTCACACCTCTCAAGCCATTTTTCGGGTCCAAACTATGCCTAATTAAGATCCCTACATCCCTCTCCTCCTCCTAGAAGCCTTAACTTAGGTAGAAGTCACTTCAAGAAGTCCTTTGGTTCAAACCAAAGGGAGTTACCCAAATTAAAGGAGATTAAAGAACGATTGAGTCAAGTCAGACATGAGGTAAGGGATTTCGTCTCAATCTCCTTTCATTGAAGCATATATTTTTTAATACATGATATTATTTTATACATTTTATAAACACCATTTACTTTTCAAAGGGAATCTTTTTGTACAATGCATTTTTCTAAAGGAAAAAATGATTGATTCTTTTAACATAAGCGGTGACAACGAGCTTTTCTTCCGCCGTGAGTATTATTTTTGTTTCTTCCTCATCAAGCTGTAATGGTTTTTAAAAGAAAATAAATACCATATACTATTTTATGTATTTTGTTATTGAAACTGGTTTTGAAAATGGATTTGTTATGTCAATATATTTAAGTTATATATTGTGATTAAAATGTAGAAATGCTTTATTTCTTTTAAATTTGTTGTATGTGTTATGATTTTATAATGGTACATGGACATTTGACGAGTGGTTATGTGATAAACCAAATTATGGGTGGTGTCGTGAATACAAGGATGAGTGATTATGTTATAACTTCCAATGCATTGGGTATGGAAGTTGGCCGTATGGGTATTTAATTTAGTGATATGTGTGGAAGTCGACTTTATGGTTATTACATTAATGTATGTTTATGTCCCATGTTACCTTTATATGTTATGTGTTCTTTATATGGGTTTCATTGTAATATTTTGGTTATAAAATGGTATGTAATGATCTTTTATTCAGTGAATAGTTTTTACTACTTCATAATGCTGAAAAGTATTACTTATGATATAGTATTACTGGTTTACCTGTTGTTTTGAAAAACTAATAGTTTTCCTTCATTGTGTATCCCTTACTGAGCTTTTTATGCTCAGCCCATGTTTTTGAAATGTTTTTTAAAAGGAAATAATGTGGAATGGGGTCAAGGATGGGATCAAGGAAAAGTCATGCTATCTTAAACATGGAACTAGACATGACTATTTTTTCAAGAGATTGTATTTTATAAAAAAATGGAAATTGTGTTGAAGTGTCTACTTTGTATTTGAAATGAAATGTAATAGTTATGTCATAATTCTCTAAAACTATAAACCTGAAAAGATATTCAATGTGAATTATTCTTTTAATTCAATATTATGTAATGTCTTAAGGTCTGGTCCTTATAGAATCTATCCTAGATTTAGTAGCCTGAGGCCCACCATTCCAAAATCAATTAAGTGGGTGATGCTACTGGAATTACCTTGTGAACTATGGCATAGTTTATATGGGAGATGGATATCCCTACATATACCCTAAAAATTATATTAAAACATAAAAATATTAAATTTATATTTCTTTTATGAGAATAACATGGGGTACAACTAGATGTGCCTAAAACGCCACTGGTGGAATGTTAGGTTCCACCACCCAAAGAGCATGGTCGGTTTCAGCTTCACAGAGCTTTAGTGAATGTTTTCAGGGAGGAATATCTCTAAAAATTACATTTGATACCTTTGATAATTTTTATCCATGATTGAAAATGAAAATATATGAATGGTTTAGGTAAATTTCTTCCAAAAAAGAAGTCACAACACTTAGCCTACTTAGAAACAAGGTAAGGGCGATGTATAAGCCCAAGATGAATCTCTAGAGATATTTTCTACTACCCACTACTATGTCTAGTTCATGGCCAATTTTCCTATTTTATATAAGGTGTTGTGGTATACACTGTGTAAATTTAATGATACAACATAAAACACTATTAAAATTAAATTTTCAATCACTATTTAATGACAAACATGTATTTTGAGTTTAATGCTCAACAATCCTTAAGTGTGATAGAATGTATATCCATATATATATTTAATGGAAAAGTTAGATCTATTTGTCATTATAAAAAGATAAATTTATATTCATCACAATTATAAAATGGTACTACATGTAACGACACCCAATTTTTTTTGGGTGGTTTTACTAAATGGATTAAAAAATTTAATATTTAGAGTCACACAAACTTTTTATTTTGCAATTTGAATTCATGTAAATTCAACGAACATATGTATGAACTCATGCGACTAATAGTTCATAGATAGAAGAAAGTATTATTTCATAATTAATGTTCTACCCACATGATATAAGGTAAAATACAATTTTTGTTGAGGGTGACACTTTAATTAATCTAATTATTCTTATTTCTATAGGAAATGTTAGTCTGATGAAAAACATAATAGTGAATACACTACACATAGTAAAAACAATTCATATAGTAATTTTAATGTGTCATTTAATATCAAAGATATGTCAATCATAATGTTCCTATAATGATTCATGAGACACAACCTCTCTACCATAATGGACTATGTATAAATAAAAAATTTGTAATAATAATAAACACCATTAATCACAATTGTCAACCAATAGTGAAACTATTTTAACTGTAATAATAGAAATATAGAACATCATGTCTCATCCCAGAAAATGCATTTTCCCTAGTAAACATGTTATATAATCCTTGTAACTGACTCATTACAAAATATCATTCGGTCTTAATTTTTAACTATCCATTCCCAAATAACAATACGAAAAAGTGACATCTATGATACCACCTTGTGAAGTCCTGACCTATAAGATGCTAAACTTTTCCTCAAAATATTAGGCTGTATTGCCTCATGAATGCTTTTTAAAAAACCATAGGCTATCGAATATCAATGGGGTCCTATGGTGTGTTTGTGGTGGGGTTATGAACTCAAGTTAGAGTATAACACATTAGAATATGATGGATAACCAATTATGTTGAAGAAATAATAAAAATCATAAAGTCGAAAAAATGAATCATCCATTAATAATAAACCACTAAAAATTGAAAATATCAATGTCATATACTAGGATTTATCAAAATTTTATGAAGTTATACAAAATTGGAATGAGTATATCAGAACATTCTATAAAAAACGTAATAATGAAAAAAAGTATGAAAAACAGAAATATCCCAATACTACACTCAGACCTATACTCAAAAATAAAATCAGATTCCATTAATCAAACATCCAATTATAAAACATTTACCTTATCCCTAATGGAAATAATTATGTCAGTCTAGGAACAAATATTCAGAAAGAAGAAGGTGTGACTAAAACTCACTAACAAACTCAAAATATTTTCATCAGAAATTCTAGAATGTGGGTATAAATATATACATGCATAGTTAAAATGATAATTTTATGGCTATGAAATAAAAAATATATCCATGTGAGGATAATGTTCCAAATGTGAAACACCACCTACCATACCACATTTGACCTAATCTAGATGTCTCTAAATAGGTAACCAAAAAAAATATAAGGACCTCAAATATAATAATAGTGATCATGTAATTGTAATAGTGATGAAGAAAAAAAGATAAAACTGAGGAATTCATTACTTAGATGGATGTGGTAGCTCATTTTAATAACCATTTATCATAACCAAACGGTCTATGTGTAATTTTATGGATACTAGCATAGAATTACTCTAGAAAAAAGTCCTTAATCAATTAATTGGATTATATCAAAAATTAATATCAGTTTAAGTATGACTACAGCCCATGGAAATGATCCAAGGCATCAATTGTTCAATGAAATCAAGATGATTCCATGGATATCATCCATGGAATTATAATATATGGATATAAAAAAATTAATCACCGATACAATTTCAAGAATCGTTGTATTAAACACACAATGAATTCCACAATGGGTATCTCCATTAGAATCCATATCAATGAATCATGTTCATTTCAAATGAGTGATCAAGACATTCCCTTGGGGGTCCATGGTTAGATCAAGTCCTCTGATGTGATAGATGATGATTGAATTATATGCCAAATAGTGAGGCTAAATTAGGGTATAAGAGGAGGATAAAGGGGGAACCCATTGTGAGGAAAGTGTTGTGTGTAGAATATAATAATTAAGGGGGGTGTGTGAGTGTTTTTAAATAAGCAGGTAAAAAACTTCTATTCAACAGACATTAACAGGGTGAATAGTTTAGGTACACAATTTTTTAAACTATATTCTCACAATGTCCAATGGAGACACCCCCTTTTACGGTTTGGAACATGGTTAAGGAAACAATGTTTGAACATTGATTTTTTGAAATTTTAAATGTTTTTAGTTTTTAAAATGTGTGTGTGACCTCCATATTATTGTTTTAAAATCCATGATCTATATGAATATTGGTTATATGATTGAGTAGCACATTTACTACTGACCATGCACCTACCATTCTCGTCATACTGATTCTCCATAAACTATAGAACTAGGATAGGAACAAGCCCTATAATCTCCCCACCTCTCATTTAATAATTTAGTCACTAGTATATGGTTTAAATAGTGATTCAAAAATTACAATTAATGTGTTCATACAAAATGGGAAATATTATGGTCTTACATCATTATATTTTTTTTATAGTTTATATTTTTGAAATCATGTAATATTATATGTTAGAGAATTATACATTTATAGTTGTTGTTAAATCATTGTGTATATATTTTTGGGTATTATGTTAGATAAATAACTAGGAAATAAACCATCAGGTTTCAATGAATTTCACATAGAAATTATTATTATTTTATTTATAAGTGATTTATTATGTTTATAAACTTCCAATTAAATTTAAAAAAAAATTAATTTTCGAATATTATCATTTTTTATCTTAATAGATTAATATAACTAAGATTAATTGGCTCACTAATCATTTTTTTTTGGAAATTTAATGTTTGGATAGACAAAATTTGAATATTATAGATGTGTGAGTAAAGATATAAATAGTAGTACCTGATAAATTGATTCATGATATACATACTGACTTGGATCATGTGATTCACAATAATCCTATAAACATAAATCAAATTATTATTGATTTTTTTTCACTTAGTTATATTAAAAATATAATAGATCATCTAATCCATTGGTTATAGATTATTGGTAAATTCAATTGATAGAATAATGTAGGTTTATTCATTATCTAACAATTTTAAATTTACCACGCTCATTATTCACTAGGTGGAATAAATAATAATTGGTGGAAAATGATGAATAAATAACTTCTTAAATAATATATCATCATAATTAAATTTTTTTAATTCATTAATTTTATTTAATAAATAATTTATTCATACAATTTTTATAAAAATATAGATAAAATTTCATTGGACATTGTAATGGGAGGATGAATAAATAGTTTTTTATGAAGAAAAGATTATAATTAATGTATAAAATGATTTTATCATTTTCATTGATAATAATATATTTGTTTAAAACATGTTTAGTGGGGTAAAAAATTCATCAAATATAATTATAGATTCATGAAATTAATAGATATGCCGAAATAGTCTGATGCTATCATAAGAATGAGATGAAAATATTTGAATACAAATTTCCACTTGGGAATTGTGGTAAGAATAAAATTTTGGAGTTAAAATATATGGACTTATCTCTTCAATTGTATAAATTGTAGAAGTTATTAATGTTTATTTTTGAAATGTGTGTGAAAATGATACCTTGATATAAGCCAAAAATAATTTAGAAAAATTTTTTTTAAAGAGAATTGGGCATAATGATTTTGATTCCTCATGGTACATTGAAATAATGGTTTAAAATAATGTAACAATAAATCCTTATCTAAAAATTAATTGTTATATATATATATAAGTAACATGTACACTAAAAAATTACACTATTTCAAGATTCATTATGGATAATTAATAGACACATCCACTATAATCATGTGAATAAATAAGAGATTATGCAATGACTTCTAGTGAGATGGATGATGGTAATAAATGGTGTCATGTATAATTATTTTTCATTAAGGAATATTAAATGTATAATTTAATTCTAAAACTATAATTTCATTTATTTCTTGAATGTTAAATTTAAATATCCAAATAAAACCTTATGACATGGAGATTTAGCTTCCTATTAGAAACAAATGTGATGTGATCATTACATCTCATGTATAAAACACTTCCTCGATTTAAATTTACAAAATGAATACAACTACAAACTTAATTATGATAACATTAGTATAATTTGATGCTATTGTTTATAGTATAGTTATCCTTATTTGGATCCAATATTTACTCCCATGAGTGGGAAGTCACCATCCATATCTTGAACCATCATTTGATTATATTCATTTCCAAAAATAATATGTAATATATGTAAAAAAATACTTTTTCACGTCAATAAATTATTTACATTCAGTAAGTATATATACATCTAATGATTGAGAGACTGGTAAAGATCATATTTAAATACATTTCTATTGTAAAATATTATGTTGATATAATCCCTTAATAGTTTCATGGAATTCCTATTAATTGAGTGGTTATAAAATCTATTGAAAATTCACCTGGATAACATTCAAAATTAATGTTAATTTATAAAATAGACTATAATAAACATGAATAGAGAACTAATAAATTCCAAAAAACATAAGAAATAATTATTTATTGCATTGTACTTCTCCACGAGGAACCTAATACATAATTATCATAAAGAGGTATTTGTCAATGTGTCTTCATATTGTTTTCCGTGAGCATTAATGAATTAATATAAATAAGGTGTTTCTTCATCTATATTTTTATGACCTATTAAATAAATAATTTTTATATCCAATATTCTCCTTGGTGGAACTTTGATTGATATTTCATCAATTAATGTTATAAATGGAGAACGATTATAATACTCCCACTCCTATAATATAAGGACATTATTTGATTTTAATAATTTTGTTTGACCCACTATGGATGCAATAATATTTGTGTAGTGGATTAATAATTTATTTATGGATTACATCATATAATATTATATAGTAATTAACTTCATATTGACTTATATTTCAAAATATAATATAATGAATATCATTTGAGAATTACATTAAATACATTGTCGAATGTGAATTCAAATTTAATATAATATATGTGTTTATTCTATATGGAATGATTAAAATTAGTGTGGTATTTTATTAAAAATAACAAGACAAATGAATACCCTTAAATCACTAATTAAATTTTTAAATGCATCTGACTACTCTATGTGATATCATTATATAGTTTAAATAGACTAGTTGGTTACTATCGATAATTTAGTTGAAACATATCATAATTGAAAAACCATATAACCAAGAAAAATAAAAAATTAATTATATATTTTCTAAAAACATTGAATATAAAGTGATAATCATGATGCTTATGAAAACTATTCTCCAAACACAACTAATAATACTATAATCCAGAATAAAAGTTTTTCTGATCTATTGTGATTCATCAAAATATAAATTAGATTGAGTACTTATCCACAATTATTAATTAAGGGCATTTTCCTCAATATAATTGAAGTTAAATGAGAAAATTTACATGAATCATGATCTACTATTGGAATTTGTGAAATTTTACATACATATATAGTGGAATTATTTATATGGAGAAAAGTGCGACATATATATTAATAATAAAAAAATCACAAGTATATATTTTCATAAAAGGATATCGTCACTATATAACAAATTTGGTTAAAGATGATGAATGATTGTGAGTACTAAATCAATTAATACATCAGAATATGAAATTATTTAGTAGATTTTCTATGATATAAATATCACAATACTTAAATAATTATTATGATTGATATTTTTCCAACCATATTATAAAAATAATGGATAAACATTAAAATATTAAAGGAAGGTATTTTATAAAAATATTCATAAACAATTAAAAAACCATTTATTGTTTTTTAAAATATTTTAAGGAAATAAATTGAATTCAATGTATTAAAAAGGAAGGTGAAATAATTAAATTCAAAGGGTTGGTATTAAACATTTATAATGACATATTTAAATGATATATGGCATGATAATGTGTACCATTGGAACCAATGATATTGATTGAGCTATTATATGATAATAATAAATATAAAATATCAATCCACTAAGTTAATATTATTAGTTATTGAGATATATGAGAGAATTCCAAATGAAAAAAAAGAAATATAATTTGGAATATATAACAATTTTCATTGTCTGAAAATTAAATTATTTTAATTATAGGGGTTTTTATGGATTAATAATTAACTATAAACCCCTACATGGAAATAATAGAACATAACCATAGACATTGTTTGTGTGTTTTAAAAATCATCCATTTGAAGTGCTTAAATATGTAGTTTGAAGGTATTTATATAAGTACTAGAACATTATTATCCATTCAATAAGAATTATCACACAATTAACATTGATTATTATATTATAGAGATGTGGAGAGACTCTATATAATACTTATATAGGGTAAATTTGATCAATATGTGATGAACAATTAAATGTTCTGAAAAATTCATCAATGGTTGTTGACCAATAGCCACCCATTAATATAATAAATAATTCCAAAAATGGAAAATATAAAAGGGGTATTCAAACACAAAAATACAATCATAGAGGTTCCTCTATAGACAATAAAATAGAATGGGTTTCACACTATCCTATAATATTATTACACATATAAAATAACATCAACACATTGAATTATAATTATTCATATGAGAACCTCTATAGTAAAAATTTGGAAAACCAAATTTTTGGTTGAATTTTGATAAAAGAAGGACTTTGGAGCAGAACTTGTTAAATGGATTAAAGAGAAAAAATAATCCATTCAGTTTCACAATATATTACTAAAATATTTATAGTTTAATTATAATTAGAATCATTTATGAGACCTGATGTTTATGGTTTAGGATGAATAATTTATTTATCGTATCAATATAATAGAGTTATGAGGTTTTTTAACAATTTTTTGTTGTAATTAAAAAAATGTAACCTCAATAATTTAATTATTTGGTTTGAGTTGAAATTTATATGATGGAATTTTTGAATAGATGAGTAATAAAATTACCAAATCATTTCATACATGGAAAACTACATTCCATTAATTCTTATGAATCAAATTAATGTATAGTACTGTAAAAAAACAATGTAGCAGAAATTAACATAAATTTAATTGAAAATAATATAATAATATATATGATGTACGAAAAAAATCTATCAAATTAAAACTGTTACAATGGGAAAACTATCACTTCTAAAAAAATAACTAGAATTTAAAATCACAGTATATTGTAGTATGATAAAATTAATAGATATATGATCAAAATAAAAATTCAAAAAATACTATTATGAAAAATATTGAAATTATGTTTGTTAACATGAAATAACATTGATAAAAAATTGATTGAATGAATAGTTAATGAAATAGAGGTACTTATATGGATTATAATGAATATTTAATTGTTATAAATAATGACTAACGGTAAAAAATGTTAAAATGACCATTGAAATAGTAAAATAAAAAATATATTATTTAAAATCACTTAATAAATTTTCAATAAAAACCCTTACACTCAAAAATTATTTAATAAATATTATAGTTCATTATATAATTAATATACATTTTAATAAGGTGTGTTTTGACATGTTTAAAAAAATATTATATATATATTAAAATTAAAATATTAGAGTTACAAAATATTGATGATTAATTTGTTTAAACATTTTTTATAAACAATTATTAATCATGTGATTCTATTGAAATAATAAAAAAAATGAATTTAATATGCTAAAAAATATAAATAATATTTATTCTAGATAAAATTTTGACATGAAATATTATATGGGTTTATTTAATTATTAAATTTATAATAAATATAATATTAATTTCATGAAAATGAAATAATATTTTGAGTTAGTAAATAATAATATGATATTGTTATTTTTAGCTACTTTTTAGAAAAATAAAATTTTTTAGTGAATACAATAAAATATAGTTTTTGTACACCATTTGAATTATTAAATAATCATGATATAAATACATCTCAAAACTAGAAAAACATTCACATGAAATAAAATGTATTTATTGTGTAAAATAATTTATTTTAAAAATTAAATAAAACTTTTTAACATATAAATAAATTTTTAAAACTTGTGTAATATTTTATTTTAATTAAAATATAATTGATTTATTAGCGACATAAATTTTTTCTATATTTACAATGATTATTCTGTTTGTTAAAATATCAAAGAAACATATATTTTTTATTTATGTACTAGTAAATTCTGTAGAAATAATTTTTCTTAATGTTGATCTTGAATAAGAAAAAAAATATTATATTCAAGCATAATTTTCATGCATGGTTATATTAACACCCCTCCTTCACTCCGTCATAATCATGTCATAAAATAATTCCATTTTTAGTTATATACATATATATCTCACTAAACACTCATATCCATGTTCATAATTTCATTTTCAAAACATGATTCCATTATCTAAATTATTATGATTTGTACTAATCTAGTCAAATTGAAAATAAATTTCAATATTTTCATACTCACGAATTTTCATTTCAATTTTCCTCTACCCTTTCTATGATATCAATTATCTTTAAAATTAACCATAATAAATTAGTCTCAATATAATTATTTTTTATATTATAAATAGATTTAACAGTTATTCCCCTTTTGTATACATCCATTAAGACATCATCTAATATGTTTGTTTTATGATATATATGGGAACATTGTTTTTTAATTTTTCACTTTGTATATTTTTCAATATTAATACAAATTACTTCATTACAAAATATAAAATTAATAAGAAAAAAATTTCATTAATTTCATTCAAGGTTGATTATATAGTTTTCATAATAATTATATTAATGTTATATGATAATATATATTTTTAACAAATAAAAAACATTACTGAGGAATATTACACAAATTCAATCTATCTACAAAAATAATAAAAAACTGTTTATGTGAAATGAGATGTACACAATATAATTAAACTTATTGATATTATATAACTATAGATCATTAGCCTTCTATTACTACTGTTACATCATGGTCGTAATTTGGCAATGAACTAAACAATTATAAAATGATTGACACAAACATATAAAGATAATAAAAAAATACTAAAATAGAGTGTAGTGATGTAATAAATATAAAAAATGTTAAAGATAAAGAATTTAATTAATGTAAAAATACTATTTATGGGTGTATTGGAGTATTTATATCATATTAGGGGTTGTAAAAGTGTATTTTACCACTTTTTCATTATTCATGATTTTATATTCTCTATCACACTCTTTTACTATATTGATCTTATTCATTATAATTTTATATTATGTTATTTATATTTTATCTATAGATATTTCTTTCCTTTATATCATTAAATTGTTCATTTATTTATTTGATAAATGAATATCTCACTATAATTTTATTCTAATCATTAAATAAATCTTGATTTTTGATGAAATCCTATTTCTTCTTTATTTCCAAGTTACAATTTTATAATGATTGGTTTATTTTTACTATTTTTAGACACCCCCATTATTTTGACATAAAATATTTCATTTATTTACTTCATTGGTGGATACAATTTTTTTTATCCCATTAAAATATTATTTTTCTCTTTTAATTAATAGATCGTAATTTTGTTTAATTTTACAGCTTCTGTTCGTCTCCATTTATGATTTTTCCATTATTTTAGATCTATTTTCTTTAATCGTGATCTTTTTCTTGATCATGAAATCTAAATATTATTATATATCATTTTTTACTTGGACCACTCATGCTAACTTTAGAATTTAACATTAATGGACTTACTATATTCTAAATTTTTTTATCATTGGTTTATTTAATATTTATTTATTATATATACTTATTTTCTATATATAACACAGGTTCATGAAATATTTTGAATATGGGAGGACACTTAATTTTCTACCATTATGATAGATTTTATAACACTTTATATCTCTTGATAACATTATACAAGATCATGATGCGATTTATTTGTCTTTAATGCATTACATTGGTATTATATAGATATCAATGTCGACAATGATATGATTTTATTGATGGTAGCCATAACCTATGTTTATGATGACAGACTATATTTTTTTAAAATATTAATATTATATGTATTTTTATCTTTTTAGGATAACCTTGTTTCATACATGTATCTAGGTAATAGTTTATTTTACTTTTCCATTATGATTGTATGAAATGATTTTTGAATCTTATGTTTTATCTCTCTATGATTATCCAATATTATCATTATAATGGAGATTTTGCATAAATAATATTTTAATTAATGTCTAATGGATATAAAATTCATAAATAGTTCTATAATGGTATCTAGGATTAATTTGTGACGATTGAAATAATAATTAAGGTAGTTTATTTAGAAAGTGATGTATTGTGTTCATAGTATCCCAAAATAAGTAAGCTATAATATTTTTGTTATTCTATTCGATTATTATGTCTCAAATCATATAATATTTTCTATATTATATTTAGGTCAATGTAATGTTTCATTGAAATAAAGGATATTTTGGATTGATAGCTATATAATCTGTTTCATTCAATATTTTCATTATTAATGTTATTAGAGCACCAGAAATGTAATTATTTAATTTTTTATTTTTAAAATAAAGAATTTACCTCAAAAATTTATTATATTCTATGATTTTATAATTTTTATGAAATATTTGTGGTCCATGATTATATATATAGTTAATTTTTAATATAATATTAATATTTTATATTTTATATAATATAGAGAATGTATTTTAAAAATTTTAATTTATTTTGTTCTTAAATAAATTAAATATGAATATTAGACATGTAATTGTTTTTTTCATGAAATTATCAATTTTTTCTACGTTCAATTTATCTCAAATCATTTTGATTCTAGCCATGCTCATTGATTTTTTAAATAATGTTATTTATTTTCATTGAATTACTCTTTTTATATGATCTTCAATTATTTTATATTTATTAGATTAATTTTATTTTAATTTTTCCATTATATTTATATGATATATCGAGATCTTATAATTAATTTTTCTATGATATCATAATGAAAATCATGCCATACAACCATTATATTGAATTATAATTTTTTATTCCTTGTTTTTTATTATTTATTGGAACTTCATTAATATTTTTATAGTTTATCATATTTTTCTCCATGTATGTTAACTTTTTCAATTTGTAGTTTTCTAAAATTTAATATGATTCATATTCATTATGACTCAAAATACCTTAATGATTGTCAAACAACATTCACTGGAAAACAATTCAAAATGGATGTTGTTTTTTTCTTATCCAATATTTTAGTTCAATTTAATTATAATACACATTACATTATTTATTACCCTTTATTATAAAATTTACAATATATATTAATATATTATATAATATATTTATAAAAAATATATCTTATTTATATTTTATATTATTCTAAATTTATCTTGACAGAACAAGACATGTTCTATTAGAGTATATTTGATCTATGTTTTCATGATTTTTTTAAACTATATTCTTGTATTTGTAAATATTTATATATATATATATATATATATTAATTTGATGATGGTGTCCTAGAAAAGTTGCAATGGTTCCCCCATAATAGTATAGTAACCACTGTTCAAACCCTGAAAGACCCAAATTTTGCGGAATTTACAGATGGCGCTATTATACAAGTGGAGTATTCAAGGTGCCGGAAATAAACAATTACCAAGAATAGTGGACTAAAAGGTTGGGAAATGGTTGGAAGACAACAATGTTGAGGGGCACCATGATGTAACATTGATCTTTGAAATTCCTATAAATAATAAGGCATTTTGTAGCCAGGTGTAGAAGTTCATGATGTATGATTGTTATCCATAGTGTGTGAGGACACTATGGATACATTATTAGGGGAATAGTGGAGTAGCCTAAGGATCATTATAAACAGTGATATGGTTCACATGGTAGTTACAGAGGAAAATGTTTAGTAAATTCAATTATATCTCTCATCCCTCAAGTAATAAAACACATGGTCATATGGGTTATATAATGGGTTTCTCATTAAAATGTATAACCATATGTTTCTTTTTATTAATAAAAGTATTTCACCCTATATTATGTTGAATTTATAAATATTAATATTATAAGAATATTAAAACTTTTATATTAAGGTTATTTGGGTTATTTTGGAACAGAAACACTCAGTAACATTTTAATATATATTATACATTTTACATAATAATAATTCATTTTAAATGTTGTATTTATTTTTATAAATATTGTTTATTTATATTTTTGATATTATTAAAAAAAATACTTAACAGTTTATTTATATCTCATATTTCTTGATAAATATAACTTATATTTCAATACATGGTTATTTTTTTGAAGCATTTACATTATGAATACTATAAAAATGTTATTCCCAATACAATATATATATATATATATATATTATTATTTATATTATATTATATATGGTAATATATATATATAGTATATAAATTGTAATATTATTTTTATATATTTTATTTCATGTTTTATTATAACATATAGTTGGAAATAGGAAAATGATTATTATTTTTCATAAATTCTATAATTTATCAGTCACTCTACAATTGATGAAATTAATTAATTTATGTCATATTATAGGTATATTTAAATTATGATATTAGTTTACTATAGATTTTTATTTGTTGTTTTAAATTATTTTTTATGGGATTATTATATGTTTGAATTTTAGTATAATGTTTTATATTTTGACTGTAATATATTTCATGTTTGAAGATCAACGTAGAATATGTTATTTATGTTAGGATGAAGTTTTGTTTGGGATATATTATTTTCAATAGATAAAATATGTTTAAATGTAGATGAATTTGAGATTTTTTTACAAACCTTTTTATTATGACTATGAATATGCCATTATCGTAGAGGATCAGATAAAAAAAAGAAACAAGTCTCCATACATCTATTATCAGATATAGGATCTGGTCAAAAAAATATGATGATGTTATGTTGATGATTCAATGTCACTGAATCATGAAGAATCTATATTACAAAATATAGATTGAATATAATGGATAAATGAATGTCTCAATAGTTTTCAATAATATTTTTATTCTGACTATGGATGTCCAAATAAAAAACATCAAATGAATGAGTCGTTAGAAATATAGAATATGGGAGGAACAATTAGATTTCAAATAATCTACCAAGTGCTGATAAAAAAAATCATTAGAATCGGTATAGAATTTGGTTCATCAGACCAGTAACAAGAACTAATCCATTAGATGTTTTCATCACACTAATAAATCATTAGATTGAAATCATGAGATGATGATGAAAATAATAAGAAATGTGATTATATAGTTCATGAAAATAGATCAACTTTTGAATGTTTATGAAGAGTATTATCATAGTGATAATGTTAATTGAAATGTGAGAAATGATAAGTTTCTAGTAGAATGGTTGCTAGGAACATATATCTATAGAAGTTTCAACAATTTAGCGAACCTTTTTCAATTAGATATAATAATATGAGTGATCATTAATTTGATATTTTTTATTCATTAGGGGAGTCAAGAATTTAAAGATATGAGTTATTAAATTTGTACTAGTATATCATACTATTGAAATTGATGAACATATTTTTTTTAAAGACCAAAGATGATGTAATGGAGTTTTAATACTAATCTATCTGATGGGTGTTTCACACTGATAAATGATTATATTAAAAAAATTCAACAGAACTATTTTTTGACAGACCGTGAACTGATAATTGAGTAATTTTTAATTTGTCAAAAAAAATGAAGGAGATTTTGATGAAGTTGTGATGTTATGAGACATTGTTCCCTCATACTCCCTTTGAAACCAATTCATCTTATGAATGTGACATCTATCCATTGAATGATAAAATTACATTATATTTAATTTTACGATGAATGAAAAAATATATTCACCAAACAAAGATTTAAAGTATTGGAGAATAGTTTTTAAATTATAAAAATGATGACTTTTTTAGAAGAGTTATGAATTTTATAGAAGTCTATATAAATATTGAAAAGAGTTGAAATTGTCACAAATGATTCTCAAATAAGAATGGATTTTAGATTTTTTAATTTCACATAGAGGTAATTAGAAATGGTTTTACCAAAATTACCATTCTCAGATGCCTAAAATTAGTGATACTAATACATTTGGACTTTGTAACTATTCACATGCATGAAATGTTGACATTATGACATTTCGGTGACATATTGATCTTCCAAATTGATTTTAATTCGTAATTTTGATATTAAAATACAATTTACATCCATGTAAGTTCCATCAAAGTGTGATCAGTCATATAAAATTTCATCATAGTGAGTTTTATAGAACAATGGTCCATTAGATAATTTTTATTCTAAGAATTATCTATAATAGCATTCTCCATCTATTGGAGATGTTATGAGTTTCCAATTTATTATATGTATAGTTGATGAAGGAAGAGTTAGAGAATAACTAGATATATGTGAATTAGATGGACACCAAAAAACTGAGGTCACCAGAATAAGGCCAGATAATACCATATTTTACTAGGTTTGTTTTTCAGATTGATGTTCTGAATGATGTTGCTGAGCATATTCAGATATTCTAAATATCTAACGGAATTTTTGAGAACAAAAAAATCGTAAATTAATTGTTTAAATTCTTGAAGATTTTACCTAGGTGATGATGGTCCAACATACTTATTTAAGAAGTTAATAGCATTCTAAAGTGAATCAGAAACGTAATATAATGAAGATTATAGTTGGGTTCTATAACCAGTTATTGAAGATGATTATTTTATGTAGTTTATAACCAACAGTAAGAAAGAGGATACAAAAAAGGATATTTTGTTGGATAAAAAAATATTTCATAAATATTTTCTACTGGGTTATAGAAATATTTTCTTCCTGTGAATGTGTATTCTAGGATGTTGAAAGTAAATGATTACATGTTTGGAGGACTGACCAATGTGGAGAAAAGTTGGTCATTATACCAATCCTTGTAAATATCATGTGATAATATATCTATGTGATTTTTTAATACAATAAGTAATGTAGATATTTATATTTGAGTGGATCATATCTATTATATCTTTTAGAGGTTGATAATTTTTTAAATATAAATTAAGATAATTTTTTACAAAAAAAAAGGAACCATTGATTCACCCACCCTCTCAATCATAATTATCTTATTTTTGAACACAAATTAGTATCTCAGAATCATTACCTCTAAAACAACCCTCTCTAATAATGGAGAATTTAAAATCAGAGAAAAATTGGGGTTTTCATATTACTGATAGAATAAACTACCACTATTGGATGAATTGGATTATAGATTACATTATATCTCTCAGTTTCGATGTAACAGTTATAACAACAATGGTATTTCATCCTATTAATGAATTATAATTGGTAGATTATGATAAAATAGGATTATAATCTTATGGGAATGATTATAATGGTATGTGGATGGATCTTACAAAAAAATGATTATGAAAATATCTTGGGCTTATCAACGGTTAGGTAAATGGGAGTTGATTTTAGAGGTAGTTATGTAGGAAATGGGAATATTAAAAATACCATGTTCCAAATATATATAAATAGACATGAAGATATAAAATTGGCTGATGAAAAACTACTTGATGATTATTATAATAGAGATAATGAGGCTAAGAGTAACATCAAGTGTTTTGGTTATAATATGGAAGAATCTACTATAGTTAAGAAACTGATGGGAGACATTCAAGAAATATTCTATACTAATGTTTCATCAAAAATATCTTGAATATTTTGCTCATGATTAAATTAAGAATATTCTTGTGGCATATGAGAAGTAAAAAAAAATTATTCAATATAAATAAAGAAAATGAAATATCTAATAATGTAGTGTTAATGTAGAAAAATAAAATAAAAAATAATTTGAAGAAGAATAAAGTTATTATGAGTTATCAGATGAATTATAATATTTCAATAAAATCCTTTCCCTCTTTTCAAGAAAACCAGATCACATAAATTAGATTTGAAAATGTAAAAATTCTCTTCGATTTTGGAATTTTGAAGGGAATGGAAATATTTCAAAAAACATTTGAAGAATAATTTTGAAGAGAATAATTTCAAATATTATTATTAGAAATATTGGAATAAAAAGTGGAATAAATATAAGAAACAATCTCAACATGAAAAGATTAAGAAAAGTTATCTTTGCAGAAGAATGTAGGGGGATTCCTCATCCTAACTTCTACGCTCGAGTTAGAAATGTATTTACTTCTTTAATCAGTTATTATAACTATGAAGAGGAAAAAATGAGTGGAATATTAATATAAATTTAATAAAACAATAAAATCATGAAATAATTAATTACATTGAAGAAGGATGTTGAAGATGTAACTGTTGGGAATATTGATTAGTTAAATAAGGAGAAACTAAACCTAAATTTCAATAATAATTTAAAAATAAAGACTAGTGATCATGAATGGGAATAGAAAATTTATGAAGAAAAATCAAATGGTGATGATAATTTCATTATTTTCAAACATATATGTATTAATGAAAGTAAAAAAACAAGATGAATATTTCTAAGATTGATAAGATTGTAATTTCTTTGTAAAAATGGTTTGGATGAGAATGAAAAATATTTTATTGAAACATAATAGATGCCTCTTAAAACACCAATAGCATTAAGAATTATGACAAAATACTTTAGTAATGTAGTTCAACTAATGGGAGAGTCTTCAACATATGGTGAATAAAAAATTTCATAGAAGCAGGTTATAAAAAGGAAAATAGTTAGCTGAATAAAAGAAGAATAAAAGGTTTCTTAAAAGGAGAAGAAAGTTGATGAAAATATATAAATAGATAGTGATTGGATGATTTGTAAAATATAAAATATAGGTGAATATGAAATAAATATTTTCAAAATATGTATGACTATCTATCTATTCGAAGATGAAAACATTACGTAATTGATAGAAATAGATTATAATAAAAACACGTCTAAATTAGATTAAAAGTTGAAAACTTATTCTTAAAATTATATATTTGAGAATAAACTTGATACAAAATATGATAAGTATAAACATATGAAAGATAACATATCCAATTAAAAATACAAGAAAAGAATGAAAAAGTTAATAATGAAATATGATTTTTGATCCAAATGTTTCTTCTGTGAAACTATTAAGGATCCTTCCAATTCTAAATATATATGATAACTTGTATTTATTTTATAAAATTTAAAGGGTTGGAGTAATAAAGATGGGTGAATGTTGTAAATGTTTTATAATAGGAAATTTTGGTCTACCCTTGAGGGAGAGTGAATTTGTTGTTGAGGTTTCAGTCACTTAATCATATTATAAAATAACGTAATTAGGTTAAAGAAAAAAACAATTTTAGAATGTGGTGTTTATACACTTGAGCTCTTCTAATATGATTCTGATATGAAAGGATGATGTTTTTATCTTAGATATTTTTTCTAAAATTGAAACAAATATGATAATAATAAAAATAGCATAGTAATATTATTGAATGAAATGTTGTGTTATGGAAAACATTAATCCCCTTGATTACACAGTCTTTTTTTCTATATCGATTTCCCCTACGTAGAATTAGAAATGTTTATTTAAAGTATCATTTTTAAGAAAATCATATTTAACTATTTTTTTCAATGAAATATTTCAATAATAAGGAGTTGACCCTTTTAATTTTATTATCAATAAGAGGGAGAAGAAAAATAAGTTAATTAAAAAAATTATTTGAGAAATAAAAAAATGTTTATACATATTGAGTATGTTTATGTTTCAATATTTTGTGCATGTAGTTCTATGTTGGTATTGAAACAAATTAGTGGGAGATTTTTAGGATGAAATTTTATTTTGTTTATATTTCTTTTCAAAAGATAAAAAATGATTAAATTTGAGTAGAAGTGGATATCTCATTTCTAACGGACCCTATTGAACCGACCGAGAAGATTCAACAAACAGAATGAACCAAAGAAATAAACAATGGGAAACAAGGGCGAAGACACAGATCACTAAAAATAGTATATGATCAAAGAAAATTTTATGGTTCATTTATAACCATTAAAAATTACTAAATCTTAAATAATTCTCATGATAAATGGTAGAGTTAGTAAAAGGAATAAAATCACGTTCTTATATTTTCCAATATTAAATTGTACTATACTCAATTTATATAAAAACAAAACATTGGATGTAAGAGTTATTATAATCCCTAAGGGGGTGACATATTAAGTTAAATGAATAAAAAAACTGATGAGAAAATAGATTCATCAGACTTGATATATTTGTTGATACATGGGATATGTAATAGGAACTAATCATTTTAATAGATGCTTCACACCCATAAAAATTCGAATGAAAATCATCATATATTGATAACACTGATAAGTCATCATATGTAGTGTTTAAAAAATATTATTGATATGAGTAAATATTTGATGAGTACTATCATATTGAGAATGTGATGGAAAATGTTATAAGTGTTGAGTTTATACTATAATGCTTTTTTGGAAACTCATTTTATAGATGTTTCATCAATTTAGTCAACCATTTTAACTCGATTAACTCATTACAGTGATTAATTATTTGATTATTCTTACTGTTTGATTAGTAATGATAAAATGATATGCGTTATTTCAATTGAGACCAGAACATCAAAATTTGGAATGAAAAGAAAATATAAAGAACAGTGGTGATGTAAAGATGGTTTTACACCAATCCATTCCATGAGGATCTCACCTCAATAAGTAATCAGATTAAAAAAATCTATCAGAAAATTGTTTTAAGGAGTATGAACATATGATTGAATAAATTTTAATTTATTCATGAGGAAATAATGTCGGTTTATAAGTTGTGAAGTTATTATATATCGATACATATAAAAATCATTGACAACCATTCATCGTATTAATGTCACATCAATCCATCCAATGAATAAATTATATCTTACTAATTTTGAGGAAAAAAGAACAATCATAGTCACTATAAACTAATAAGCGTACTATATAATTTTTTAAAAAATATATGAAGGATGATTTTTAAAGATGATTAAAGTAGATTTGAGAAGGATCCATAAATTTTCAGATTACATTAAATAGTCAATGTTGAAATTGTAATGAATGGAAAAATCATATTTAATTATTTTATTAAGTGAAAATAATAATTTTTTCCCACCATTACCATTATAGGATTATTTTAAATGGAGAGTACAATATAATAATATTTTTTACTATAATCATACATGATGAGATGGAATTGAGAATTTTTTGATTTAATAGGATTCTAACTAGAGTTTTCGTCTAGGATGATGTTGAGAAAAATAGTGCTCTATATTAAAATTTTATATCAATGCGTGATCCATTAGATCGAGTTCCATCGAAGTTAGTTCCATGGGGTAAAGTTCAATAAGAGTATGATCCAATAGAATAAAATCCACTAGAGCCAGGTCCATTAGATGGGGATGTTTTGGGATTCCAATTGACTCTCTACCCAGTTGATGTATGAAGAGAACGACTATAATTTGATGAATGTGGACTGGATAGATACCATCAGACTGGTGTTGCCAGAAAAAGACTAGATCAGACTAGTTTTTCTCTGTATGATATCTAGATAGATGTTTTTAATGGTATTTTTGAGCGTATTCATATTTTATAAATATTTATAGGAATGTTTGAGACCAAAAATTTCAAATAGAATTATTGAGGTTCATGATGATTGTACATGGGTGAATTGTTTTCATCATACTTGTAGTGTGCGTGAATATCTTTATGAACTGGATCAGAAAAGGAAAAGAATGAATCTTGTAAATGGGATATAACTAGTTTCTGAAAAGACTTGTTTTCAAGGGTTTAGAACAATCCTTAGAAAAAAGGACACAAAAAATATAGTAGGGATGTATAACCATATATAGAAGGAAATTTTTATACTAGGTTGTAGAACTATTTTCTACTTGTTTCTTGGTATTCTGAAAATAATTCAGCAATGAAATCCATGTTTGGGGGACTAATAAATATAGAATAGATAATGTATTTTTATAGAACCATGTAAATATTGTGTGTCACACCATATTAATATTTATTTCAAACAAAAAGATAAGTTGATATACTTAGTTGAGTAGATCATAACTCTAAAGGTTTTATGAGGTACAATAAGTATTCTAAATAAATAATGAAACTTAATTATATAAATAAAAATAAAAAACTAATTCACCCCTCTTAGTGTTATCAATAATATATGGAAACATCAATTTTCAATTTTAAGACAAAGCATGTTTTGAAGATTATATTTTAAAATCATATGTTCTCTTCTATAATTATCTTATCTCATGAGAAATTATTTACTTTTTTCTATAATTATAACTAATTTTTTATGTATTTCCACTTCTTAAAATCTTGTTTTACAAAAATTTACATTAAATTATAATCTATATAATCAATGTCCAATATACAATAAAATCATTATTTTCAAAAAAAAATCTACAATGCCAAAAATGGTATATTATATGCCCAAATGTATTATATTTTCATCTTGTGACATGTCTATTTTTTTAATTTAAAATTTATTATATTTTTTACATTTTTTATTTAATCAATTAATATTTTCAATGTATAAATTATATTTTCATTATATAATATTTAATATTAATTTTGAGTGAACATAACAGAATATGATAGTTATTATTGCATTCTTTTCTTGGGTTTCAATAACTTATATATTAAGTGATGTTAATTGTTTATTAGTGAATATTTTTTAATAATCATTTTGTAGTTTCTTTTATTAATTTTCATATTTATGCTACATTTCATATGTTGAATGTATAATTTTATATACATCATTAATTTTTGTCGCATGTTTAATATTTATAATGTATTTTTTGTCCCAGTTTTATAATCATTTGTTTGGTTAATATTTCATTATGTTTGTAATTATAATTTTTTTCATAAAGTTTAATAATTGAAATAAACCATTTCATACACCGGTTAATTTTATGCTAATCATTTTCACTACATGTGAAACATTTAACTATTATATTTTTTTGGTTATGTTTTCTATTTAAAAATCAGAAATTTATTTTATTTTATATAAGTAGTTTTTTTAATCATTAAAACGTTTTTAATTAATATTATATTTATTATATTCATCTAGATTTTAATTAATAAAGTATAAATTCGTTTGTACAATTGTTTAATTATTTATCATTTGGGGTCTCTTATGTTTTATTATATAAAATAATAATTTCCAATTAAAAATTAAATATGTATTTCATTATTAATTTATTATATTCCATTTTAGTTTCTAAATAAGATTAAATTTTTTCATTTATAGATGTATTTGATAAAATTTTAGTTGATTAAATATTTTTGGTATAGGTTATTGAGGTAGAATATGTTCTAAAAATAGTACAAATATACCATCTTGTGTGCAAGTAATCTTAAAATAGTATATTTTCTACAATAACACAACAAAAAAATTTAATATTAAATGAGTTTTTCTTTAATGAACTATCTTCATGGGGAACCCATCATGGACATTTAGTGAATATAAGAGTGACCCGTAAATACCGCTTGAAATTTGTCATGGGTTAGAAATTATCACTTAGTGTATAAACATGGAAATATATGAAGAAATACCCCCCATAAATTCAAGAAATTTATAAATGAATCCTCTAGACAAATCCATAATAAATTATAAACCATTATCTAAATTAATCTATCAATGCATGAATATAACACATTAAATAAGGAACCCAAATAATGTACCAGAATAAACTCCTAAGTAGAAGCTCCAACCATATCTCCAACTCTAAGATATTAATGCCTATATCGGTCTCTAAACTCAACATAAAAACTTGAAAATATTATATATATATATATATGGATGGTAACATATGTATCCTTGGTAGAATCATTATCATGTGATATTATGAAAATGTGGAATGGGCATACTAATTATTTAATGAATAAACAATTGAATCAAAAGCCACCTTCCATTGTCAGTCATATCCCATCATCACCAAGTCTCACTTAATTAATAATACATGCATGGATAATAATAGTATATATAATATAAAATACGGTTCCCCAAATCACTTACCCTCTATTTATCAACTCTGAGTCTCTAACAATGTACACCACCATTCTCTTAACCCCCTTATTATATTTACTAAAACATTATAAAAATACCATATCAATGTCTCATCTCATACACAATAATGATAATATCATCATCATTAGTGACTCATATCCAACACTACATATCAAATCTCATTTATATTTCATGTAAACCTAATATTACGTTATCGTGAACTTGAAGGAAATCAACCTTACACTCTAATTCCTACATGAAAACCCCATAAAATATTTTATCATGTCAACACCACATAGGGTCTTTATGTGGACTTCACACTACATCTCATGAAATTATATCTTATTTTTTTGTGTATGAATTTATCAAATACAAACCTTGATACTCCAATATGGGAGAGTTATGAAGAAGTGAAACTCAATCATATAGTCTTTTCTAACAAGAATGTTCAGAAATTCACCCAAAACCCAAAACCATTGGGTGTTAGAAGGTTTATACATCTTGGGTGGTGTCTCTATAGATATCCCAAAGAAAATAAAACATATAATGACACATAGTATCCCATATCTAAGGCTTATTCCATAATAACATTACCATACCATCAAAACAAAAAAACCTACATTTTCATAAATTATCATTTCCTGCTTACAATTCAGCAGAAAACCAATCATGATCCTAACACAAAACAACCAAAAAAATTTCCAAGACCACCCTATAAACCACTAAGTTAATTAATTTCTCTATTTACAACCTAATAAAAAATGATAAATTCGTCCAAACATGAAATTAGATATTTAATTACAAACCATTATTATATATAAACCATGTTAATTCTATCCATTAACCATTATTTAAATTATATAACATTATATTATTATCCAATAACATATCTTGTTTCAACTCATATTTGTTATCATATTCACCATTTGCAACCCTAAATTCAACATCCTCTACTATATAAAATACAATTCCATATTGAAAACAAAAAAAAATCCATATATATTGCAATGAAATATCATTCCCGTGTAAATCTCCAAATAATTATTTCAACATCAAAAACTTTTTCAATATTTTTCCATCATTGAATGAGCCACATCACCCGATAACCAAAGAATGTTAACAACCATTAAATATGCCACACTATCTAAAACCAATCCCATAACATTATAATCATTGATTAAATTGAAAAATTAATATTACACCAAATTAAAAAAATATTTAAATGTCTAAATATTTATTTTAACATGCTTTCACATTCCTCGAACATCACCTCATGAAAATTCCCATACTAGTTTCTAATTTCGATGAACCGATTAGGTAAAATATTTTGATGATTAATGATTTTTTAGTAAATAATTTTTTTAGAAGATGTTTATAATAAAGTAACCCTCATTAATTTAGGGGTAGTAATGAAATCTTCCCCTGAATATTATATTTTTTATTTGTTTTTGAACCCCATCCCACCCCACCCCCTCCCGTTCTCCCTCTCACCCTTTCCCCTCCCTCTCATTATCCCATTTCAACATGTCCTTCCTCCATCCTATTCTCCCTCACCCATCCCTCACAACCCATATCGTTCTCTCATTTCACATGGGCCTCACTTTGCCCGCCCATCATGTTCTTCTCCTGCATCTTGTTCACATGTAACGCCGCACCACCCCACAACCCCAACCCATTACTGTACCCCCATCCTATTACTATGAGACACCATCCTCACAAAATTTTAGAAAATGTTAATCAGAAGGGTTTTGAAACACAATCTCAAGAAAACATGTCCAGCGCCTTTAACACAATGCTATTTGAATTTGAATGTTTTATTTACTCATTATTATATTTATATATTTTAATAAGCGAATTTAAATAAATATTATTTCAATAAATATTTAAATTTATAAAAATACAGAACATATATATAATTATATATTTATATTAACTAATATATACATTTTCATATTATGTATTTATATTAGAAAACATTTATATTATATTCAATGTGTAAATTTATATAATCTATGTATTTTATATGTGTATTTACAAAAATTTGAGTAAGTATATTATATAATACTATTTATGTTATCTATGTAAACATATATTTATATATTTATTTATATATTTATTAAAATTATCTATATAGTTAAATAAATATTTATATAATAAATATAAAGTATTTATTTAATATATTTATATAATTTCGTTGAAAACTTAATTATATAATGTCTCTAATAATATATTTATTTAATATATTTCAAAACAAAAATTTATTATTTTTTACAATAATATATACTTTTGTATAAAATTAATAATATTATATATAATTATAATATCATCAATATATAATTAATAATACATTAAATACAATTTATAAAAATATTATATATGAAATAAAATTTAATGAAATATTTATAAATTGATAAATGAACTAAAAACTCTTATATATTGATATATTGAATATAATATATATATATTTTAATATGTAGATTAATATATTTGTATTTAAATAAATATAATATTATAATATTAAGTACATTGTTTTAAATATGTTTCAAAAAATATAATTTTATACTATTGTCTCAATTAATTCAATTTTTTTGTATAAATTTTATATCATATAATATTAATAATATTAATATAAAAGAATAAAAATATTATTTAAACATACATTTATTTATAATATAATCTAAATTATAAGAACAAAAAGTTTGAGTTTCATTGTGATATTTTTTTAATAAATTATATTTATTTATATATTCATATAATATATATATGGTTTTATATTATATATAATTTATATAATTTTAAATACAATTTATAGAAATTAATATATATAAATGTAAATAAAATTATAAAATTTTATTGACGTGTATATAGAAATATAATTGAATACAATCATATAAATATTTTGTATAACATGATCTTATGATATTTTTAATTACATTTATATATAGTTTTTTAATTATAAGTATATTGGGATTCACAATCCCATATAATTTATAGCATTAGAGGGGATTTTCATACATGTTTAATTAAATATATTAGAGGTGGTTTTCACCCCCCCCCCCTTTAATTTAAGACAATAGAGAGGATTATGATCCCCCACTAATTTAATATATTATTGAGGTTTGTGAACCACTACTTGACTTATTTATTAGTAGTAGTTATGAACTCACTCTATTTTTTATATTAGATGACCTTCAAAACCCCCTTTATTATTCTACATTTTATTTAAAAAACTATTGTAAAAATTAAAGGGGGTGAAAACCCCTTATGAAATTGAATATTAATGAGGTTTGAAAATATCCATCTATAATTTATGTTGAAAATGAATTTAGAGTGGGTTAATAACCCCCAATATATTACATGATTAAATTGGGTCATACATAAACCCCATTAATTATACAAAAAATCAATGCAGAGGGGGTTTTCATTACCTATATAAAAACCCATGTAACTATAATTTTTTTAGTAAATAAATGACCATTCTAATATCATGGAAATAATATGGATCCTTACAAAACACGCCCATTTTATCAAATTATATTATGTCTACATAATTATTGTTGTTGTCTTAATTCTTACCGTCCACCTGAGGAGAATATAATAATGCTACTTATATTATATACAAAAAATAATTTATCATTCTAAAATCCCCTAATTCAACTATTGATTGAAAATGATTTATCTATAAAAATATGCAAAAGTGATGACCATGAGACCAAACACATAGGAGTGAACCCTTGATCAACCTAAATCACAGCAACACACCATCCAAATAAAGACATATAAAGGAAAAAACATTATGTACAATTTTTAACAAAATAAAAATAATAATAATTGTTATAATATAGAAAGAAGGAAGTAACTAAACATGAATCACCAACAATCTATACTTAGAAGGTGAGGATCAAATTTATAAAATGTAATAGAGACCCAGTCATTACATACAGAAATACTACATAATTTTAGATGAATATTCATTGAATATAATAGAAATAAACCCCATATAACTATAATATTTTTGGAATCTTGAGAGGATAGATAAAATTCATCTTTGACTTCGAAATATAATCAACATATTCTAAAATGATAAACACATATAGAACACTTCTTATACATACCATACATAATTCGTCACACTTTTCAATGTTAAAGGAACCCTAATTACGTGTGAGATGAAATGATCAATAAATGTAAACATATAAGATATCAGTCTTTGATCATAACCTAGTAAAAGAAGAAGCATAAGTGCATGATAATATAATCAAATTAATTTAAATTCAATCCCAGTCATTCATGGAAAACTAATAATCAGTCATGACATGAGGATTTTTTTAACAAAATACTAAAGTTAGATTAGTTTTCAATCATTAATAGTCAGTCATGATCCATGATAACATATAATAAGATTTATAGTGATTCTGGTGGTATATATATAATTATATAAAATCATTTCCTTATTTAAATATTTCTTATGCGATATCCATAGTGGAAATATTACTATTTTGGATTGGGATCACTCAGTATTCCATCATATCTATAGTAATGGTTCACACTTCTGACTAAAAAAATGGGAATATTCCTATAGGTATTTTTTGTCCCTATATCATCATTTCTGTTTTCAAGAATAACTTCCAAGACTATTATTGTGGATAATATTGTTTACTAAACAATGTTTTCTCATAACTCTATTTCACATTATTTAATGAAATATAATTACTTATCAAATTAATTAGAGGGATATATAATTCTAGGACACCCTATAACATAATTATAATCATAAATAAATTTTTAATGTGTGAACATAAATTTATTATATATTAATTGCATAACTCATGAAAATTAAGTGAGTAATAACATTGATTTCACAATTTATTTATTAACCCGGGTCCAAGAAATGAGTTTCATAGAATCATCATAGAGAAATTTTCATCATAGGACATAACAAGAATTAATTTTCATGTTATCATGAGATCAAATATCCATTGAAGCATAAAAACCATAAATGTGTTGATATAGTTAAAAATATATTTATAAGTGAAAATTTTCATTTCATTTAAAACATAGAAGATAAAAATTTCTTTAAGAATATTCAAAAACATAAAATTACTAGAATATATAGAAAATTATATTCCATGAAAATTTAATTATAATCTTTTAATGGAATAATTATAAAAAAATAAATGTCACGATGGTGGTACAAATTTTTTCTTTCATATATGATAAAAGAGAACATTCCTTGCACACTTCTGCAAAATTCAAAACTAAGTCACTCATAAATTTTTTTGAAAGATTAATTTTAATAATATGTAATTAAATTCAATGAAATTAGAAAATACTAACAATAATTTATTTCTATAAAATGATATAATTAAATAATTTTTGGAATAATAACAAGGAAGAACAATTTTATCCACCAAAGATGAAATAAATATGATCATAAGAACAACATTTTCTAAAAAACTCAGTAAAAATTAATGAAAAATTATAGTATTTAATGAAAATTATTATAATGAACATTTTAGAGAGAAATAGATATGGTATAAATGAAAATTACTATATAGTACCCATTAATCAAAATTTCCAATAGGTACAATCATTATCCAACCATAACTGAGGCTAGATCCATGTCAGCCCCAATCCAACCTCTACAGACCAAGGGGTGGCGAATGGTTTCAAAATGAATATCCAAAATGGGAGTCCTTTTCATAATGTACTAGTTTGAACACATAAAACCATATCGATGTAAAATTGTGGGAGAATAATTTTAAAATGATTAAATTGTATAAAAGTATACCAAGTACGAAAAACCTCTTAGGTGAACATGAGTATTATAGTGAAATCTAAAAAGTAAAGGTGGGGGGAATACACACCCAAACAAAAAATATTCCACAACCTAACGAAACAAGAAATGAAATGCTGAGAGAAACCATATGTTGATCTTAAACATATAACCATTGTACACAGTCCCAAGAACCCAGTATCACTATGCTCCTCTGAAGTCATTGTTGACAGGTCTGTCGTCATCATATGACCTGACACGTGTGAGAATTCACCTTTTTGTATTGAGTATGTACATACCTAGCAGGATGCCCAAAATTTTGTAGGGAGTGCAGTAAGGGATAGAATAAAAAAACAGACACTAAAACTCATCCAAGTCCAAGAGAAATTGTATCCCTATCCAAGCACAAGGGTCCTAACCTGGTGTTTAGATACACTAAACCAAGATTCTTTTCCACTCATAGTTGGATAGTAACCTCATCCAATCACAAGAAGATAAACATGAAAATAAGGGGGACTACACCACATGTCTTTGCAGCCCTGGTTGAAGAGTAACCAAATCCAATAACACAGATACAAATATATATTGATATATATATATATATTCTAAGTAAGAATAATCCCAAATTAGAGATAAAGGAAATCTTCATCTAACATCTAAAGAAAGGAAAACATTCACAAATAGTTACAAAAGTTTATCATTGATTTCCATCTTTTTACACATAATCACGATGAAACATCCAAACTATATCTCACCTCAGAACTCTTACTCAGAGATAAGGATCCAAAATAAAGTGTATAGGACCCTTTACTTGGTATAATTAAAGGGTTCCATTTGGTGGATAGATATCGGACCCATACCCAGATTTAGTATGTGTATTTGAATCTAATAGTTGATAAATGACTTATTACCAATAAATAATGAGTGATACACTCTAATATTCATTAAATGACTCCTATTGTACCCAACATGAGGTTTACACTCAGGTTCTATAGGACCCATTCCATGTGTCTGGAAAAGGGTTCCACTTTGATAGTTAATAGAGAATCCATTCATTACGAATATGGTGGGTTCTAATCTGAAATATTGAAGACCCATTCCATATACCAACTATAGGGTTCCACTATTATATGTCTATAGGGGACCGATTACATATGACATAAGAGGGATACACTCTAATAGTCAACAGAGGACTAATTCCATTCCCAATAAGAGGGTTCCACATTAAAAACCTCTGATGATCATGTATGATCACTGCCATCATCGATCGTCCACAAAAAGAGTTTCATTCCTATAATATCATTAAACATATCTAAAAATTTACAAGAAAGGGTACAATTTCATACTATATAGAAAAAAACTCTAGTTATATTTCCCAAAGGCCAAAATCTGAGTGCATATAATAGAGATATGAGAAATTTAAATTTCCTCAAAAGGAACCATGTGGTACACAATGTGTGAAGGGACCCACATAGATTGTGGCCTCACTCCAATGTTTGAAAATAACCTAAATGGAATAGGTATCCCTATAGATATAGGTATATATGCTGTGAAGAGATACTACATAGTGTGTTCGAGCCATCGGGGTCCCTACCAATACTCAATGGCCATTACCATGAATCCTTCCCATGTCAGTCTACATCGGTATATGATGTGTCCACCCATATAGGGATCCACCAACATCTGTCTTCATGTCATTGTACATTAGACCAAGTCTTGTGCCTGGCCAAGTGCTACACCACACGTCTCATCCACCTGGGGAAGAGGTACATAACATGTAGGGGGGATACATGTCATGTCATCAATAGAATTTCCCAAGACCCTAGGCACTACAACATATGGGCTAAATTTTTTATTTTCATCATGATACAAGACATGTAGTCATTTTTTACAGATCTTTAGATCTGAAATCCATGCTCCAGATATATACATTCCACCATTTAATATGGCCTCCCCTCTTTTGAAAATCGAGGGATATTTCACCAAATGGTTATTTCGGCACTTTGAGGGCTAAAAATTAGATGTAGATTCATCTCACACATAACTTGTGTGCCTTAAAAATATTTTTTTCTTCCACCATTCATGACATGAAATTAAAATCATCATAACTATCCCCTATATCCAAAAATCATTTTTCCATCCCTAGTATGACATTACAATCATCGCACATTATTATTCCATGAATCCGGAGGTTTGATTAGGCTCGATTCCACCAAAAAAATTTGAATAGCAACCTCAGGGTCCAACGGTGATGAATGTCAATAAATTAACAGGGAGAGAAACCAAAAGAAAATTTTAATTATAATTTCCAAGAATTCTTGGGAAAAATCAAGAATTGGGATATTCTGGTTGAAAAATAATTTGAATAATAAATTAAACGAGTATATATGTGCATTTCAATGACAAAAAACTAGCACATATCATTAAATGGATGACATTTTTCAATAAATGTAATTATAAAATGCATAATACTCAATTTTAAATGACCCACTAAGATATTGAATCATTTTTCATTGAATAATGACTATGATAATGATTGAAGGAATTTATTGCATTAACTACATCCTGATCTATCCTAATCCATAGAATCATCATTTTTGAATGTTTATTCTCCAATGGAAGGAGGAGGAACAATTTGTAATCCTCCTATGGTTAATGTGCATAACACTAGGAAAATATCCATAGTAGTATAATAATAGATGTAACACGTTATTTTAAGTTGATTACTTAATTAAAATAATATATTAGTTAATAAGCTAAATGATTTTCCAATGTCTATCTTATCATAACTCTCTATAGAAAGCTATTTCTAGTCGTTCCAAGTGTGAAAATTAATTTTCGTGCTAATTCATGGTCTCAAACTTCGAAATTGAGATTTCTATTATGATTTATGCCATTTTCATTATGAAATTGTGTTGATGTAGTATAAAATATTTTTAATATTTTTATAACATAAATTATGGTCTCACCAAACAACGGATTCACATGTTTTTTGTAGGCCTAGATGAAAATAGATATATAAAAATATTTCAATGTATTACAATAAAAAAAGTTCTATGAATCATTAAAAACATTGAAATTTCCATACCTAAAAAGAAAAACAAATCAAACAACATAAGATAATGGGCCTGTATGTAGATTTCATTCTCCCTAGGTCTCTCTTGGATGTTCTCACAATTCCACAATATATGAATCGAGGGGATTTTCCACCCACATAGGGTCCTCTCATGTCGAACCACAATCACCAGACGGCTCTATGAATAAGTAGTTCTATCCTCGATGTCTAGATTTCCTTAGTCAGTAATGTTGGTTTGGTCATGAATATATCTCCTCAACAACGACCCATAGAAGAAATCATGAACCTTCTCAATGTATGTGGTAGGATGAGGATAAAATTTACCTCGCCAACCCTCTACAAGATCTTTAATGTCCTAATGAACTATGGAGATAGATTCGAACCGAGGTTGAACCTCCATAATCCTCATCGTAAGGAGACTCTGAGGAAAATGTGGTCTCCTTGCATGAACTCAAAAGGCCTACAATGTCAATGTAAATAATATTTCATTCCAGATTGAGCCATCATCCTCCAATCACAGATGACCTAGACCTTCTCCATTTTCCCATATACTAACTATTAACCCACAAAATACATCAAATTTATCCCTGTCCAACAAAATATGTGACCAAAAATGAATCATATAAGGGAGATTTAATTTTTCTATGATGATGGTAGAGTGTTGGTTGTTTTTAGGATAACTGTACCAGAGGAATGTGATCCTTCTAGGTCTGGACAAAGTCGATCACACAAGATCTCAATATATCCTCTAAAAAATTGAATTTCTTCTTATTCTTTCCAGATGTTTGGGGTTGAAAGGATATAATCATCATCATATGGGTCTCAAATTTCGATTACAAGCCTCTCCATAATCAGGACATAAAATATGTATCGTGATTGGGGACAATCATCGATGAAATCTCATGAAGGAAAATGATATCCCTTATTTAAAGCAATCCAAAACTCTCCAAAAAAATAAAATAATTAATAGTAAGTAAGTTTCCATCATTGAAATTCACTCAACTATCACCCATATGGAATTATGTCCCATCACATTTTGTGTAATCCCTATCATGAAGTCTAATAATATGTCACCCCGCTTCCACTCTGGGGTCTCATTGGGCTCTATCAATCTTGTCAAGACCTGGAGATCAGACATCACATTGAGACATGTGAGGCACTGGGAGAAAAAATCATCCATGTTCTATCTCATGCAGGATGACCTAAACTACAACTAATGTTCAATGTTTGGATTCTCCCCGTATGGATGTACAATTATTGGAGAAGAAGATAATTATTTCAACACCTCATCCATCGTCATGACTGGGACCACCATCCATCCCTAGAAATGTATTATGTGATTCCCTCCTTCATATTATCAATTTAATGAATCATCTAGAGATATATGATCATTTAAGACATCACAATCATTATCACCACAATTGGACTTTCCCAAATGCTGAAGAAGTAGAAGACACAACACCACTAACTGATGAAAAGTTGTACCGTCCTACCCTCTGGGGGCCATATTCAACAAACCCAACTGAATCTAAAACCTTTTCCACTAGAAGTTATTGGTTCATCTTGTATATGGAATTTACTACCATGTTTTCCTTTCCTGGAGTATATACTATCTCAAATTCGTAGTCATATTAGAACTAAAACTAGAAGTATTATCTCAATTTTAAGACCCTCTTGATCAAGACATATCTATGACTCTAATAGTCTAAGTAAACAAAAAATAATTCTTCTATAAGATATTTCTTCCACATTCTTTGGGAGAAGACAAAAGAATCATTCTCTATTTCATGAGGTTCATTTTTATATTCAATGCCTCTCATCTATCTTGACCCACATGTGATAACATCCTACCACTGTATTAACGTGAAACTGAGCCTATCTCCTGAGGCATCCCAACACACTATATACTCCATGCCTTCCACCAATATTCTCAACAATTAAATACTAATCAACCATACCCTTAACTCCTAAAATAATTTCTAGAACTGCTCCGTCTAGGTAAATAGAATCCCATTCCAAATTAGCTTACTCAATGGGTATAAAATCATAGTGAATTGTTCAAAAATATCTTGTTGTACCCCACCCAAAACAACATTATCTAGACACACTATTGGTTGGATAACAGGTAAGTAATGCATCTATATTTTGTTTGGTCAATGGGAAAACCATCAAACGAGATGAAATACCCCAAAACTAAAACCTGTGAATCCATAATTGGAATGCAGAGAGCATCCCATAATGCTGGTTCTCTCAATGATAATATAGAACAATCCTCAAGTTCCATTCACACGGCTCCTCTGATGAAGATTATATGAGTATGGTGTTGATGAAGTCAAACACAAACTATTCCATGTATTATTGGAAGATCCTTTTTATCAATGAAATAAATATGACAGGGAGATTCTTCACACTAAAGGGAATCACTACGAACTCATATTGTATATAGAGACATATAAATTCTAGATTCATAATATTATCCTCTTTAACCTTCATTTAGTTGTAGAAAAACATTGGATCAATCTTCTAGATAAATTTATTACCTTGGTACTGGTCAAAGATGTTATCAATCATCACTAAGGTGTTCATGTTCTTTATCAAGGACCGATTAAGGTGATGATATTCCACACAAATCCATAGTATCCCTTCCTATTTTTTTTATTATCAACGCTAAATATTTTTTGGGGACAGATTTCTCTATATAAAATCATTATATTGATGGTCATACAACTACAACCACCAATCCCAGAGCTCGGTAGGGGCCATTCGATATTCCACAGAATATATTAGTTTCATCCTGGTATGTATGTTGATACATAACTCCATCCCCAAACTCATTGGTAGTCCCAAAATTTCCATAAGAAATACATCGATGAAATTCTCAATAAATGATGGAATCCAGTTTCTTAAATATCCTTCTCCACTAAGGGATACACTCAAAAAAATATTTGTGAAACAATACATACTCATTCTCACAAAATCCACTCACTCTACCATAAGATCCATCTTTCTTATAAAGGATAATCTCATCCCATCTGTGAAAATGCATCTGACTCATCGACAGTGATATTAAGTTTCATCTTGAGCCATGGGATATTGATCTTCAATAAAATGAAATCATAGGAATCCAATATTTTAACCAAAAAATACCATGAGAACCTCTCTCAACCTTGTAATATATTTCGCTAACAAATGATAAATTATACAGAATAGGTTTCCCTTGTATAATCATAAAGATACTACTTCACGGATAAATCCTTGACTTGGGGATATAGCTCTCTCCTCAAAATTATAGAGATGAAATTATTATTGTATCCTATATCTAATAAAAATTAATAAATTTTAAATAATATATAGATTGTACCTCTTATAATATTTTTCATCGTAGGGTAATAAGCCTTTAGATCCTATAAATACTTGTGTCCCCAACCACCAGCTCCCTGATCCGGATGTTGGATGCATAGTGGTAGAGGTGGAAGGATTTCATAGTATCTCTCACATCCCAAATATACTCTTACACTTCCATCTCCTCTTCTATATGAACCACCCTACCCTTATATGTGAGATACCTAGTCATGGTGTTTCCTCTATCGTGGTTTTCCATCAGCTACCTATCTATGTTCCTCAGCACATCTAGATTGGAATTCATGAACTCTGTGATATCAAACATCCCAAGCATGGAACCACCCAACTCAAACCATTCGTAGTAATCTACATCATCCATGTACTACAGAACCATGTATTTGTGTCTGAATCAAGATAGGATCTCCTACGCCGAGATCATACTGAGTGGATCCAAAATGGATGGGTAGATTACTGAACTCTGTGATGCCCATTGATAGATTTTTCTACATGGCATTCACATGATAAGATAATTTATTTCACTAGTTCCCAATCCAACAACGCATAATAGATATAGATGCACAAGGGAACATGACTAGTATGTATCTCTCTATGGAGTCCCTGACCAAGATTCATTTCTTAGAAGTATCCATCCTATATAAATTTAATGGAGTACCTTGTACGGATTGTAAACCTTTTTATATATTTAATGACTATCATCCCACCCTGATACAACTATAGAAGCAATGAAATTCAGTCCAAGAACAATAAGGTTGTGTAGAAATACTCTTGGAATAGTTGATGGATGTTAGGACATGAGGGTGACAACTCATTATGAATTTCATTAAAAAGACTATATAAGTGCCCAAATACTCAATGGAAAACTATAAATTACAGTGAAACCTCATTATCAATCTGTTTCTAGACGATCCAAAAAATGTGGACCACCATCTCAATCTAATACTTAGGTGCCTCAGGATCATCCTTGACGAGGAACCTCAGCAGCCTCTGGAACATGATCAAATGGAGTGCGTTAACCATGTTTGCATCCTTGTTATAATATTCCATGATTATATGCTTCTTAATAGGTTCGGTTGTTACAACCTATCACTAGTGGAATCATATAATGAGATTGACCTTAAAATGAGGCCCAACCACTCAGTGAATCGTTTCTATGATCCAAATTTAGTATCCAGGATATCTGTCATCAAAGAGGAATCCATAAAATTTAATCTAGATATACCAAAATCATATAATATATATATATATATGGAGAGATTAATCTATTAAGAAAATAAAATAATCATTCTTATATGATGCATATACCATTGATCCTTACAACCAATTTATCGGTATAATGGGTCTAAAAGTAGGTTGTCATAGTGCATGTGAGTTGATACATCAACCACCCGTAGAATCATAAGATTATCTGCTCCGATATCCACACCAAAAAAACATAGAAAGTGCTGCCCAAAATCTCAGGAAAAATCATTTTATGTAGATTACGCCAAACACTGTCCAAAGGAATGAACTACTATGATACAAATATTTCATGAACTGATCCTAACCAGGTCTCCAGCCCTGATAACCGAAATCCCAGCTCTACAGGCTTGGTGGTTGTAACAAGAACTGGAAGGTATATCCTCAAAGAGAGACTTTTTCCTAGTGTACTTGTATCAACATAACTAACAATATCGATGCAGAAGTGCTGAGGAATAATAGTAAAATTATGAACTGCTAGAAAGTAAACCATGAATGAAAAACTACTATGGTTTGAAAGAGTTTGACAGTAAAAACTACAATGTAAATGGGAAATATTACACACTCATACAAAGGGATATCCCTTCAAGAATAATTATAATGTGAAACACTGAGAGAACAGTATTCTGATATACATGTGATGACCACTCTATGTAGTCTTAAGCACCCGGTATCCCTAACATTCTATGAAGTCACCATCAACATAGATGTTATCAACATAAGACAAAACATGTGTAACATGGACCATAAAGGGGTGATTATATACATACCATGTCAGATTCCAAAAAATATAACGGTGGATAATTAAGAGATGTAATAGGAATAAAACAATTTAGTACAATCCAAACCAAGAGAGTAAGAGAGAGAGAGAGTAACCTCATCTAAGATTAAGGGGCTCACCACAGTGAGTTGATGGACTATATATTGAGTCTATTCAACTTATATTAGTTGAGTAACCTCATAAATCCATGAGAAACTAATCACGGAAAGATGGTGGACTGCCGTACATATCTTCATAACTCATGGATGTAGATTAACTAAATCCAAAAACAAAGATACAGACACGCAGACACACACACACACACACACACACATATATAGAATTAGAAAAAAGTATCCCAACTGATAGAGAAAAGGGATCTCCATATAATATCCCATAAAGGTAAAAATGTAACCAATAATTCTAAAAGTTCATAATCAATGCTAATCATCTCACACATTTTCCCATAGAAACAACCACACTATACCAAATCTATCCACTATGTCGCATAATCGTGGGTACAAAATATATATAAAGAGGACCCATGCCTCTGTAAAATAAGAGGATTCCAATCAGTTGAAAGATAGAGGACCCATAACCTATTAAAAAAGGGTTCCACTCTAATTTTCAATAAAGGACCCATTCCCTTCCTTGTAGAACTGTTACATTCTAATAGTCAATAGAGGTCCCATTCAATGCCTAGTAATATTGTCCCAATCTAGTTCTAGAGTATCCATTACCAGTCTCTATGGGAGGGTTCCACTCTAATAGTCAATAGAGGACCCATTCCCTAAACAATTGGAAGGTTTCACTCTATAACATGGAAGACCCATTCACTATCTGAACAGAATGGTTCCACTCTGATATGTAGATAGGGGACTCATTTCCTATTCGAAATGAGGAATCCAATCTAATAGTAAATATAAGACCCATTCCATGCCCATTAAGAGGGATCAACTCTAAATTGATCTGGTGATCTTTTGTGATCATTGTCATCATAGAGCATTGCTAAAATAATCTATATTGCTCAAACATTTTTTATCATGTTCCAATGTCCACAACCAAGGTAACCATCACATTATAAATGAAAAAACACTCAATATAGGCTACTCTAAAGTAATAAATATGAGTCTAAACAATGTATATTAAAGAGTTTTATGTTTCCTAAAATGAAAATAAGGTGTACATACTATGTGATGGGACCCAAATGACATGGGGTCCCACTCCATCATGTGTTCATGTCATATATGGTTAAAATATCACAATTCATATAGGTTTACATGTAATTTAGAGATACAACATGTAGTTTTAGAGACACCATGATTCCTTATATGTGTTTCCTAGTTGTGTACATGTATTCATCCCATGTATATGTTCATAATTGCATGGTGTTTTAATTGACATAGGTTTCCATCCACGTTTTTCTCTATGTCCGTGTATTTCATTCCATGGTGTTTGTCTGGACATGTTATACAATACATAGATCATCCACCTAGAGAAGAGGTACATGAAGTATAATATTGCTACACACTATCCATCCATATTATTTCCCAAATCCCTAGGCTCTTTAGTAAAGGGGCTACACACTATGTGTTTATTTTGATACATGTTCTGTTGTTGAGTTTTTCACAAAATTCCAGATATAAATTCCTTGAACCCGATCTAGACATTTCTCCTTATATTCCATATTTTATCCTATGGAAATTAATTTACCATATGAAATTTGTGTAACTCGAAACAGTAGTTCACATTTGGTTATCTGTTTAATTAATTATTCAATTTAATAACCTTTTTATTTATTGAAATGTTTATTTTCCTACATTTTACTTTATAGTGAAAATACGAAAATAAAAAATATTATGAGTGAAACAACTACCATAGAGAGTCAAAGTTTTTTCCAAATGTCAAAAGAGAAAGGCTAGTAATTATAGTGATAATCCCATCACTAAATAAGTACCCTAGAGGTATTGAGATATGAAAATATTTAATGAAAAAGTAATATTAAATAGAAATTAGTGGTGATAGTATAAAAGATTTAAGTAATGATTGTGAAGACATACAAAATTAAGAAACTATCATTTAATATAAGTGTTGAAAGAAATTGTTTTAATATAACACCACCAACAAAAATTATACAAAATTAATCTGCACATCACAATAGAATTAAAACCTTAACTAAAAAATAGACCACCCACCATCATAGAAAAATTTACCATATCATACATCATCCACCAATGAAAAAAATCATTAATCATATTCCAAAAAATTGTTAAATATATCTTATAAATCTCTTAAAATACTAAATATAACTCGAAAAAAAACCAAAAAATAAATTAATGATGAAATTCAATTTGTACTAGTACTAACAGTTAATCAATGAATAAAAAATATTACATCCATAAAAATATTGGTTATAGTTTTTCACATAAAAAATGAAAAATATTTTTGAAAGAAGATATGCTATATTCATAAATCACCAATTTGATTTTGAAGAGAAAATGAATGAAAATAAAAACAAAGGATGGATCATCACGAATGAGAAAAAATGGGACACACTCATAGAGATCAATGTTGATGAGGGTAAGATATGAAATGGGGGATTCTATGGCTAGAATTTTGGGTGGAATTATATAATTTTTTTTAAAAACTATGGGTATTGGAAAATGTGTACCAATAGTAAACATATATATTTTGTATTACATTACTATTTTTAGTCTATATACACCTATATACAACCATTGGTTTATCATTTTACTCTATACAAATGTTTTATTAGAACTATTGGAATAGACTTCAGTAGAAAATCCTATTGGTATTAAGAGACCTATATCAATAGTCTGAGAAACCCATGGTATATTCTATTGATATATATCCATTTTCTACTATTTTACGAATATTATATTTAAGGCCCTAAATAATTTCATGAAAAAACTCTTTAAAATAACATAGAAACATAATATATTGAAGAACCATAAAATAATTATGTCAATTTTTAATGATTTTTCTATAAAAACCACACTTTAATCCTTAACTAAGCATTTATCTCTCTATCCAATAAAATCGAAGCATAGTTAAATGGAAATTACCTAGGGTCCCGTAAAATGGAATGACTTATTATATCAGATTATTGACCATAAAAATATAGCTAAAAAGATTGATGATGTAAATCCTATCCACTATACTCTATAATATACCATCATATAGGGAAAAAATTCCTACACTATAATATTAGGATAAAATTAATCCTTCCCCAAACTATTTATTTGCAACTCTGATAGCACAAAGATAAAATTTAATTGTCTCAGAAGTCCCAATTCAATGAAAAATAAACCTATAAAATTACTCTCTTCCCTAAGGATCAAAATCAAATCAATATGGAACCACCAACCATAAAATCCTTAAATACTCCAACAGGAGGTACCTCACAAACAAAATTATTCTTTCACCGTTAAAATAAGAGAAATATGGGAAATAATAATCCCAAAATTTCATAAAAACTAAAATCATATTATTATCAAGAACAATATGAATGAGAATAGAATAGGGTACTAAGTGTGAATCTGTGACTCTTTATCCCATATACTCTCCTCTAATTGACCATTCCTACATATAACATGAACAAAAGTAATGATATTCCAACACATATCCTTCCTATGAAAGAAATAAATCTCAACTAGTCACTGAATGAAATTATTTTTATCCTTAATATATAAGTCTAACACACCATTTAAATTTCTCCCTGATGATGTCAATGAATCTACGGTACAATAATGGCTTCATCAATATTCTCTAACCATGGAGGGTGTACTAAATTATACACCTCTTCTAGAATTTGCTTATACACATTGATATTGAAAATAAACCTGGGACATATCTTACACTAATGAACAATACTTCACTACCATTAATATGGGAAAACACTAAAGAACACAAGGTCTCTATACTCAATCACCAGATGACTCCCCCATAAAAATTTATACTATTTCTTACAGTCATTCCATGATCTCGTCCATTATCTCACAATCTCAATCTTCTTTGTGAAGCATTTCAAAAAAAATCTATAAGGACTGCTTAATCCCAAACATTATTCAATTATAATAGAGTCTAAAAATATAGACCACATAATTCCTCAAATGGATCTATTATAATGAAATAGTTATTACTATTATTATTATAAAACTCAAAAAATATCAATTGCTTCACCCAAAACCAACTAAAATCCTAGATTCAGGCCTGAAGAAAAACATCCAACATCTTGATGTTCTTTTTAGTTTTCTCTTCAATATGGGGACTGAGAGATGTGTTATGTTATAGATAAAACCCAAAGTCACATTATAATAATTTATATAAATGTGTGAAAAATATGGGACCCATTCATATATGGAGGTCCTAAAGACCCCCTAAAGCTACACCACCTCATCCAAATACTACCTTGTAAATTACATGAAAATTTTAATTAAATTATATAAAAGATGTAATAAAATGTTACAAACTGATAAAAAATAAAAAATATAACATCACTACCACCATTGAATTAGTGTAAAAAAATGAATGAATATACAACGTTATCCTCCCATATCTATTAGGGGACATCAAATAGCTTTAATAAACCACCTAAGACAAGATGGTTTTCATTTACCAACTGTAAGAAAAAATATATCATTATGTACTCTTCTATTAATAACTTATACTTGGGTCTCTAAATTTAACCACTTGATGTAAGATAATTTATTCATAAAATTGGATACACTACCACTTAGGAGATATAAAACAGTTGGTTAACGACCACATGCATTATTGAGATAACTAGACACCTCTCTAAAAAACAAAAAATAACATTTATCCTTCAACCAAACCATTGTATCATCACTGATAAAGTCATAGTCTTGTATCGGTTCTACCTTTCAATATCCTCATTGAGTCTCCTTGGAAGGCTAAATAAAGAAAGAAAACACTATAAATTAGAATAGAAAACCCTCTTCATCTTCCTACCAACCATTATAATGAATCACTTAATGTTAATCTATTTGTAACATCCCATGTAAATGAAGAATAAGATATTTTTATACTTATTAATAATTTTGAATTAAATATTAATTTTACTTTAAAAGGTTTTCTATGTTCGATAACGTACCCGATACGCAACAACGAGTTTCTTTGAAATCATACGTTGCACACTAATAATATAATATTATTATTTTAAATGGTAGTTAACGCTTAGCCGTTGTATTGGTGAGAATGAAGAAAATAACTCAAATATTATTATACATGTTTGTTAAAAGTATTTACATTTATCCAATAAATGTTAGAGGCTTAAAATGTGAATGAAACAAATTTAAGCATAATTTACATTAAAAGGTCGATTTATCACCTTTTAATGGAGAAACCTCATTAAATATTTTTTTGGTCACTTTAATACATTCCAATTGACCAAATAAAATCCTTCTTTATAATGAGGACATCAAATTTTACTTTGGGTAATTTTTTGGTATTTCTCTGATAAAGTTCATTTATTAATGAATTGTGAAAAATATTGTATTTTAATTAAAAAGTGCCTTTTAATATAATTTATTTATATGGTTAGACTATATTTTTAGTTGGGTTTAAAGTGAAATAAAAATATATTTTTACCATTTAATCAATGTTTGTCATTGTAATTAATCTCACATTGAAATTGGACATAAATGAGTATCAATCTTTTGATAGTTAGTGTTTCTTAAAAACATGCTATTTGATCTGATAACGAGAATTAATTTTAAAATTAATTAATCCCACTTCTATGTTTTTAATTTTTCAAAATAGACTTTATTTTTTAATTCGGAATATCAAATATAGATTACGCTGAATTTTTGGTATTTTTCTGACAAACATCATTTTTTGATTAATAGTGAAACCACTTAGTGGTAGTTAAAAAAACTGACTTTTTCATTTAAATGAAATTTTACCACTTCTATGAATTTTATTTCAAAAATTCGACATACTTGGTTTTTATCAAGAAGTAAAATGTGGTTCATTAATATGAAAATAATATTTGGTGAATATTATCTTTTGACTTTTATTTACTGCGGTTAAAGGTAAATAAGGTAATTCAAGGTAAAAAAGAATATTATAATAACTCAAAATTACCTTAACACTTGTCAAAACCTTATTGGTTGAGTCATTTACGACCATGGGAATATTTGGGTAGATTTTGGGACCCCATTCAGCCACATGGGAGTGATAATGACAATTTAGATTAATTAATTTAATGGGAAGACAAAATTGACATTAACAATGATCTTTTAGTAATTAGTTTTTAAATGTCTTTATATAAGTCTTATTTTAGATTATAAATAATATATGGAAATTTAAAAAGATTTCCTATATCATTGTATTTGTTTTATAATTTTTAGACATCATATAAATTAAATTATTTATTACACAATAATGATGCAATATTTATCTCATCAATAAATATTTTAAATAAATAATATTATAATGATTAAAATATTATCCAAAACATGTACAATTCAGATTGGATGATTTTATTTCGACCATGAATCATATTATCTTTGACTATAATTATTTTTGGACCATTAGAAATTGAATATCATTATATTATAAAATAATATTTTCACACATTCTTAAAGAGCCCCTCCTCCCCCTTATAAAATGAGACCACTTCTAACCAATTATTAACACCTCTCAAGCCATTTGGATCGTCCAAACTCTAAAAACATAATCTCCCTAGATCCCTCTCCTCCTCCTAGAATCCTTACCTTAGCCAGAAGGCACTTCAAGAAGTCCATTTAGTTCAAACCAAACGAGTTACCCAAATTAAAGTTAACGGTTTCTCTTAAATTGTTTTCATTTATTTTACTTCACCAACCCCTAAAATCGTTTTATTTCTTTATTTTTTAATAAAACTTGTATCCTAAATATACTAGTATGTTTTGATAAGAAGGATTATAACTAAACTTACAGACACCTCCATCTAATGGATGAAGAACATAATGTTTCTGTAGATGGCAAACTAACTCCCTAAGAAAAAATGATTGTTCAATTACATCATACCACCTCTCATGGTGGCCATTATAATTGCACTGTATTTATATATGATATATTTTATGTTTATGATTTTATTATGCTTTTGTAATTTCCAATTAAATCAAGGCTTTATGGTTTCCACAGTGGGAAAATATGATAATCTCTTTTGAGGAAGTGCGGACTACCGCCCACTTAAAGTGATGTGACTAGTTAATGCCTTATGTGGGATGTATAAAGGATAGTGTTAATGATATTATATATGATATTATATTGTAATTATAATATACCTATGTATCATTATGTTTTATTTTCATAAAAATATGAAATAGAAATGAAAGTAGTGTCCATGCGTACGTACGGCTTACCGTCTCCATGAACGGTGCATTTCATTTATTACCTCTAAATGTTATGAAAGATTATAAATACATGTATACAATAGATATATATGGAATATATGATATCTAAATCATGAATATAATTCTGGTTATAATGGACTATTGATCAGATGGACAACTTGTAAATATAAGGTGATCATTTTTGACTCATGTGCCAAATATCAACAAAATGAACGTTATTAATGAAATGATTACATAATGTTTATAACATGGTAATAAGTGATATAAAAGGAATAATAAACTTGAAAAATGTTATTAAGAAAGTAGAAACTAACTTTAGTTTTTTATTCAGGATATTAAAGAACGATTGAGTCAAGTTGGACACGAGGTAAGGGACTCCGTCTCAATCTCCTTTCATTAAGGCATATTTTCTTCTAATACATGAATTTATTTTATACACTATATAAAAACCTTTGAATTTTCATTTGATTCAAAGGGAATAATTTTCTACGATGTGTTTTTCTAAATGACAAAAAAGAATGTTTCATTTAACGTACGAGGTGACAATGACCTTTTCCACCACCGCGAGTATTATTTGATCTTTGGCTTCCTCAACAAGCCGTAATTTTTTTTTGAAGAAAATAAATACCTTATACTCTTTTACATATTATTGGTATTGAAAATGGTATTAAAAATGGATTAGTTATTTCCATATATTTATGTGATATATTGTGATAGAAATGTGGAAATGTTTTCCTTTATATTTGTTTTATGTGTTATGGTTTTATATTGGAACATGGACATTTTACGGGTGGTTACATGATAAACCAAACGACGGGTGGGGTTGTGAATACCAGGATGGGTGGTTACGTTATAACCTATAATGCATTGGGTATTGAAGTCGGCCGTATGGCTATTTGATTTAGTGATATGTGTGGAAGTCGACCGTATGGTTATTCCATTTTTGTATGTTTATATCCCAAATTACCATTATAAGTTATGTGTTCTTTTATGAGTTTTATGGTAATATTTTGGTTAAAAAAGGGTAAGTAATGATATTTTATTTAGTGAAGAGTATTTACTACTTCATAAAGGTGAAAAGTATTACATATGTTAAAGTATTCATGGTTTACTTATTTTTTTGAAAAACTAATAGTTTTACTTCTTTCTGTATCCCTTACTAAGATTTTTATGCTCATCCCATGTTTTTGAAATTGTTTCCATAGGACATACTGTGGAATAGGGTCAAGTATGGGAACAATGAAAATTCATGTGTCTTAAACATGGAACTAGACATGACTTGTTTTTCAAGATTTCATGTTTTGTAAAAAAATGTATACTAGGTAGAAGTGTCTACTTTGTAATATTTTGAAATGTAATAGTTATGGCCTAACTCTCTAAAACTCTAAACCTGAAAAGATCCTCAAGGGTAATTATTCATTTTATTCAAGATTATGTAATGTTTTATGGTCGGGTCCTTATAGTTGTTATCATAGGTCGGTTTAGAGAACCTTAGAGGTTTAGGTGTTATCTAAGTATAAGTACATAACCATAATGGTTAGCATATTAGAAAGACTCATAGTAATTTTTAATGAGTTTTATATAACATGAATATGTATTTACCCTCCTAATGAGATATTATATGATCATTTTACTGATAAAATCACACTGGCCTTTTTGGTTTTAGTAAATGGCTGGATCTAGAAGGCACCAAAGTAAATGTGGATGTGAAGAAAACACTGACAGTTTTTTGAATGAGAAACTGAATGAAATGAGAGATTCAATGAGAACTCTTGTGTTTATTCTCATCCAAATATCTGGAGTCATGATTGAAAACATGAAACATGGTGATTTTTATAAGGAATTGTATATTCAAAAAACTAATCCATACGGAATTTCAGGTAATAATCATAAAGCTAAGTATGTTCAAAAACCTATGCATCAAGGATGTGGAAAGAAACACCTAGGAAAAATATTCAAACGGATAGGAATATACTATAGATGTGGAAATTATGTTCATAATGAAAAAACATGCCATAGAAAAAGTAAGCATTCAGTTGACTCTAGGAAAGCGAACGATATTATTTCTGAGGGATAAATTGAATGTTTTAAATGTGGTGTACATGGTCATTATACTAACAGTTGTACTAAGAAGATGTTTTGGGAATGGGATCACCAGGATCGTACAAATATTTTTTTACCAATACATAATGCGATTCTGATTGAGGATGAAGAAACTAACAACGACTGATGAAATGTATGTATTATTTCTTAACAAATTTTTTGATATTATTGAATCTTAGGAGATGATTCATGATTATTTTTATAGGAAACAAGTATTTCAGAATAATTTGGAAAGGAATGGTTAATGGATCATGAAGAATGTTGAATGTGTAATAATACTTCATATAAGGGATTCAAGAGTTATGGTATATTTTAGGATGGTGAAATGCTTAAAAGTATTAAGGCTATTATGATGATGGGAATTACATTTGAAGACTTTTTATAGTATGTGTAACCGTAAAGTTTGATATATGAAAATTTTATTCACGGAATAATTATCTTTTCTTTTGTGGATATAGTTACAAAGAACCATTTCGGTTTATATGTTCCTTGAATTTGAGGAAATTATAGGTTAATACATTTTTGGGATACAAAATGAAAGTTATTAGAAAACCTTCATGGTTAAAATATGATATGGTTATTTTTGATAAATTTATCTATTTTTGGGAATGTTATGAAATTATATAGTTTTTGAAAAGGTACAACACACTGACCGCGTGACAACCCGTTATGTCAGACGTAGTTATGGGAATCAAACCCACAACCAAAGTGCGACTGGTATTTATCACCTACCACTGGACTACGTGAAGTCACTGGTTAGTTTGACTAATTATTTTTAGTTATATGTTTTTATGAATCCGTAATAAGTTTATTTTGGGTTATCTATGGAAATGATTAACCTATCATATAGAATATTTGATTAGGTTAATTTCTTTTTCAATATGAGATTTTAAGAGTAACTGATGTTATTTGGAGATAAATGTTATGATTTATCTTGGATGACTATATGATTAAATCCTTCGGAGATTTGGGTTTCAATATTAGTTTGGATTACTTTCAATAATTTTAAGGAAAATTTTTTATTGAATGGTCTTTGTTGGTGTTTGGGTTTTGTTAGACAAATTTTGGAGATAAAGAGTATTTTTTTCATTATGTAAAACTTTATCCTTTTGGGGGTTTATCTGATCTTGTACTAAACGTTTTGGTTTTAGTTAATATCTAATGTCAATGAAAATATATAGTTAGTCTTTTGTGGATTATTTTATTCTCTTGATGTTCATTATAGAACTTATAATGTAAAAAAAGTCATCCTGAATACTCATCATTTGGAGAAAATATGATTTTGTGTTAGAAATATAGTAATAGATGAATTTCTACATGACAATTAAGTATATTTCCTTATGTCTTTAGTTAATATCATAAATAAATTCCTGAACAAAAATTAATATAAACCAAAAACCTTGTCAGTTAACATTTCCTACTAGGGAATCAAACACTGTTTAACTAATCACATGTCTGTGAATTTATGGTGGTTAACTCTCTCATAAACATGTTTTATATAACTCTCCATCAGAACTTGGAGGTTTACTTTCTCCTCCATATCTATGATTTCTTGGAATCATAGTATCTGTTTTCTAGGGTAACCTTTGTACTTCTCTTTCTTTATTTTAAAGTGATTGTTTTATTCAATCTTTTTTTGATATGGGGATTTCATTGAAGTTCCCGAACCCAATTTTTAAATTGTGAGGACGCAATTCTCAAAAGGCGGGAAGGGTGTAACATCCCAATTAAATGAAGAATAAGATATTTTTATACTTATTAACTTTTTTTAATAAATTATTAAATTTTCTTTAAAAGGGTTTCTATGTTTGATAGCGTACCCGATACGCAACAACGTGTTTCATTGAAATCTTACATTGCACACTAATAATATTATATTATTATTTTAAATGGTAGTAAACTCCTAGACGTTTTATTGGTTGGAATGAACAAAAATAACTACAATATGATTATACATGTTTGTTAAATGTATTTACATTTATCTAATAAAAGATATAGGCTTAAAATTTGAATGAATATAATTTTAAGCATAATTTAAATTAAAATGCGGATTTATCTCCTTTTAATGGAGAACCCTCTTTAAATATAGTTTGGGTCACATTAATACATTCTAATTGACCAAATAAAATCCTTCTTTATAATGGTGACATAAAATTTTACTTTGTGTAATTTTTTGGTATTTCTCTGATAAAGTTCATTTTTAATGAATAGTGAAAAATATTATATTTTAATGCCAAAGAGGTTTTTAATATAATTTATTTTTATGGTTATATTATCTTTTTAATTGTTTTTAAAGTGAAATTAAAATATATTTTTACCATTTAATCCAATGTTAGTCATTGGAATTAATTTCACTTTGAAATTGGACATAAATGAGTATCAATCATTTGATAGTTATTGTTTCCTAAAAATATGCTATTTGTTTTGATAACGAGAATTCATTTTAAATTTAATTTATGCCACTACTATGTTTTGAATTTGGAAAAATAGATTCCATTTTTGAGTTCAAAATATCAATTATAGCTTAGGCTGTTTTTTTGTATTTTTTGGAAAAACACCATATTTTGATGAATACTGAAACCACTTAGTGGTTTTGAATTTCAAAAATAGGACATACATGGTTGTTATCAAGAAGTAAAATGTGGTTCATTAGGATGAAAATAATTTTTGGTGAACAGTAACTTTCAACTTTTATTTACCATGGTTAAAGGTACATATGGTAATTCATGGTAAAAAAATATTATTATTATTCAAAATTACCTTAACACTTGTCCAAAAAATATTGGTTGAGTCATTTACGACCATGGGCATCTCTTGGTCGATTTTGGGACCCCATGGAGCCACATGGGATTGATAATGACTATTTAGATTAATTAATTTAATGTGGAGACAAAATTGACATTAAGAAAACTATTTTTGTAATTAATTTTTATATGGTGTTATATAAGTTCTATTTTGGACTATAAATATTATATGGAAAGATTAAAAGATTTACTATATCATGGTATTTTTTTATAATTGTTTGAAATCATATAAATTAAATTATTAATGATAGAATAATGATGCAGTATTTATCACATTAATAAATGATTAAAATAAATAAGATTATAATGATTAAAATATTATTCAAAACATGTCCAATTATGATTGGATGATTTTATTTCTCCCATTAATCATCTTATATTATACTATAATGATTTTTGGACCATAAGAAACCGAATATCATAATATTATAAAATAATATTTTCACACATTCTTAAAGAGCCCCTCCTCCCCCTTATAAAATGAGACCACTTGTAACTAATTCCTCACACCTCTAAAGCCATTTACTCATCCAAAAACTGACCAATTAAGCTCCATACATCCCTTTACTCCCACTAGAAGCCTTACCTTAGGCATAAGGCACTTCAATAAGTTCTTTTTGGTTCAAACCAATCGAGTTTCCCAAATTCAAGTGAACTATTTCTCATAAATTGTTTTCATTTATTTCACTTCGCCAACACCTAAACTCTTTTTAATTTATTTCATTTATAACAAAAACAGTATCCTCAATATACTAGTATGATTTTATATGATGTATTCGAACTAAAATTACACACACCTCCATTCTATGGATGAATAACATAATGTTTCTGTCGATGGAAAACTAACGCCTCACGAAATGATGATTGTTAAACTACATATTACCACCTCTCATGGTTTCCATTATGATGGAACATTACTTATATATGATAAATATTATGTTTCTGATTTCATTATGCTTTTTTACTTGCCAATTATATCAAGACTTTATGGTTTCCATAGTTGTTAAATAAGATAATCTCAATTGAGGAAGTGCGGACTACCGCCCCCTGAAAGTGATGTGACTCATTAATGCCTTACGTGGGATGTAAAAAGGATAGTGTTAATTATATTATATAAGATATTACACTAAAATTATAATATACATATGTATAATTATTTTTATTTCCATTAAAATAAGAAATAGAAATTAAAGTAGAGTTCATACGTACGTGCGACTTACCGTCTCCATGATCGGTGCATTTCATTTCTTACCTCTAAATATTATGTAATATTATAAATACACATATATATAGGATATATATAATATATATGATATCTAAATCATGAATATATTTCTTGATATAAAGGACTATTGACCACATGGACAACTTGTAAATATATGGTGTTCATTTTTGACTCAAGTGCCAAATATCGACAAAACGAAAGTTATTAACATAAATGATTACATAATTATTATAAAATGGTAATATGTGATATAAAAGGAATAATAAACTTGAAAAATGTTCTTAATAAAGTATAAATTATCATTAGTTTATTATTCAGGATATTAATGAATGATCGAGTCAAGTCGGACAGGAGGTAAGGGACTTCGTCTCAATCTCCTTTCATTGAGGCATATTTTGTTCTAATACAAGACATTCTTTTATACGCTGTATAAAAACCTTTAAATTTTCATTTCATTAAAAGGGAATGTTTTTCTACAAATTTTTTTACTAAACGAAAAAAAATAATGCTTCTTTTAACGTATGCGGTGACAATGACCTTTTTTGCCGCCGCGAGTATTACTTGATATTTGGCTTCCTCAACAAGCCGTAATGGTTTTTTTAATGAAAATAAATACCTTATTTTCTTTTACATATTTTTTTTATTGAAAATGGTTTTGAAAATGGATTTTTTATGTCAATATATTTAAGTGATATATTGTGATCGAAATGTGGAAATTTTTTCTTTCCTTTATATTTGTTTTCTGTGATATGGTTTTATATTGGTACTTGGACATTTGATGGGTGGTTACGTGATAAACCAAATGACGGGTGGTTCTGTGAATACTAGGATGGGTGGTTATGATATAACCTCCAATGAATTGGTTATGGATGTCGGCCGTATTTCTATTCCATTTAGTGATATGTGTGGACGTCGACCATATGGTTATTCCATTTATGTATGTTTATGTCCCAAGTTACCTTTATAAGTTATGTGTTATTTATATGGGTTTTATGGTAATCTTTTGGTTAATAAGGATAAGTAATGATATATTATTCAGTGAAGAGTATTTACTACATCATAAAGTTGAAATGTATTATTTATGTTAAAGTATTCATTTTTTACTTGTTGTTTTGATAAACTAACAGTTTTACTTCTTTGTGTATCTCTTACTGGGATTTTTATGCTCATAACAAGTTTTTGAAATTTTTTTCACTGGAGATAATGTGGAATAGGGTCAAGGATGGGATCAAGGAAAATTCATGATGTCTTAATCATGGAACTAGACATGAATTTTTGTTCAAGATTTCATGTTTGGTAAAAAAAGGATACTAGGTAGAAGTTACTACTTTGTAATATTTTGAAATGTAATAGTTATGGCATAAATCTCTAAAACTCTACACCTAAAAAAATCCACCAGGTGAATTATTTATTTAATTCAAGATTATGTAATTTTTAAATCCAGGTCCTTATACTATTTACCACTATGAATATCTTATCTTCTAAACAACATATCCCTATGTCCTCTTACTTATAGAATCAAAAACCACATTCCATTTTTCTAGGGTATCAATGATATTTATGTCATAGTTATATGAGAATTATATCCATCTCTATATATGAAAATTTAGATCTCTATTATATATAATATAACCATGGATTATATGATACAGGAAGAAAAAAACATTAATCAATGATGCAATGTCTCTATTTATTATGAGAAAAAACAATAACCAACAACTCGATAGCATGGGTGGTATTGAAATATACATGATCAAATAACTACCTAGACACATAAGATATCTCTAAAATAATTTAAATTAAAAAATTAATAGTTTCATAAAACATGAAATATCACTACTTCCTTTGGAAGCTACATAATAAGATAATTTCTCAATCTCTCCCTCATGAATTTGAAATATTCCAGAAATTGATATTCTAATTATAATTCCTATATCATCATGGTAAATGCTATAAATGTGGTCTCTATATATTATAAGTAAATTAATAACCTCTAGAAGTACATTTTTATTCTTGGGAGGCATTGATGCACAAAAATGTTTTAGGGTATTCCCAAGAAATTGATGCCTCAAACTTCAAAAGATCAACATCCACCCCTCTAGAGACATCACATGATGATGGAAATGTACGTATCAGTATATATAACATAAAAAATGTCTCAAAAAATTACTGATATTGAAATTTATATAAAATATCACTAAGGTTATCATTATAGCATCCCCTGACAATGACTATATGAGGATATTTTTGATGAACAATACTAAAAACTAGCCATGTAAATCATAGAACATTGAGTTTAAGGATCCAATGAAAAAAAGGGAATTCACAACACCAAATGAATTCACCAAAACCATAATGATCTGATTGCAACATCTAATAGTAGTATTAAAGATATCCTGCTCCCTCACCATCATCTATCAACCATAACAAATAAAAAACATTAATAACTAACTAGCACCATTGAACTAATAAAATCCGTAATCAATCCTCAGAAGGAGATAATGGTTTCTGATTGTTACCTATTTCAAATACAGGTAGTCAATAAATAAATACTACATACCATCTTTTTTATTAGATAATTATATTATAGAACCTCATAAAACCACACTAGGATTCATAAAACACATATATATCATATCAAAAATCTGGTTCATAATATCCCATAACTGATATAGAGTTATCTTATATATATCTACCAAAATCAGAAATGCACCCAATTGAAACTCGATATCGTAGATTGTATTAGATCGAGGTGGTATAGACAAAACATCAATGAAATTATTATATTAGTTTTTTGTGAAAATTATAGGGCTCTCCACTACATGTTACTATAATAGTTCCATGGAAATCATTTTAAGTCATGAAAATAATTGTTCTGAGCACATGCAACCCAAGAAACAATCCTGATCACCAAAGAATTCCTTATTATAGTATGATTTGGAAAGCATCACAACAGACCTCTGGAAAAAATAAATAAATAAATAACATAATACAATATGTTGATTCTATGATTAACATCATATGGTTGTATTTTAATAAATAACAAATCCTCAAATGACTAATGTTTCCCCGTATTCATCGCAAAAACCTAACACACATCAAATAGACTACTTTAACCTCCTTTTAGTGAAATCTCCACTAGGGAAAATTGAAGACACCCATACATAACTCCCATGAAATGGACCATGGAGGGGAAAAAAATGGGTGTGATTCTTCCATGTCAATTAATGTAAAATAAAATATAGAGGATAAATATATTATACTTCAGAGAATCACAGGGCCATATGGCCCTATTATCTTTATAGCATGGAACTATTAATTTTTGAATCCCCATCATAATTGTTCATAAAAAAATAAATGATTACAGTCATATATTTATCCATGAGGGTGAGAGACATCATGGTGATAGACTCTATAAGATTTATCTCATTTCATCATAATGTAATTATGTTGTTGATATTGATATGTTCTATGATGATATTTTTTCCACGTAGGATGATAATGTATCTACCCCTTCTTACAATTATAGTAACCTAGAATAATCAGGCACCATAATTAAAGAGTAACATTTCCCTACAACCAGTGAAAACATTTATGCAGATCTCAGTGGATTTATGTGAACTAATAGCTTGACTAATGAGATCAGAAGATAATAGGGGAAACTCCCTATCAATCGTATCCTTAAATTCTCCAATATATATGACACTTTATTAATAAAATTTTTATATGGTAAGATTGTATTAATACCATAATATTATGTTTCTAGCTATCTATACATACTTTCAATCACTTACAAATTTTTCTACACTTCCATTTACATAGGAAACGTAAATAGAGTGAATATATATTAGCTAATTGGGAAACATATCTTGTCCAAACACTTAGATCTACACTTCTCATTTTGAATACGATCCATAGTGAAGTTAATATGGTCACATAGAATTATCTATAGCTACCACATTGTCATTATCCCCAAATAAATGGTTATAAACTCCTATATTTTAATTTACATTATTATATATGTCAAAAAACTACATGGAATAACATATAAGAATCATCTCCTGAATTATGTGATCCATTATACTTCCCATGATATAGAATACACCACTGGTTCCTTGAACTATGAATCTAACTGACCAAAAATAGAACCTAATATAGTTATGTAGCTTATATAAAACTATGGAAAATCTAGGGAACATTAAACCAATTATTTGTATCCAAATTAGAGATGATCCCCTTAGTATTACTGAATCAAGGACACTAGAACTCAATAGTATTATTCGTCCCATGTTAATCTTCCTATATGAGTTCCATGTTTTTCAGGACTACTAGATCATATTTTTAACATAAATAACCCATAATTATTAAGGGGGATAACTAATATGATTATTTTCAAATAATTAAACAAACTAATAAGTGAATTTTCTAGTAATTCAATTTAATTTTTGTTAAAAAATTTATTTTAATTTTAATTTTCCAAATTTTCTAATTTGAAGCACAAGTGAAAAGAAGAATGATCCATTTACCTCTATTATTTATCTTCCACATTAAAAAAACTTTACATGGTAATTATATAAATAAGGGGTACTTGAAACATATCATGAGAGGCATTAAAATCATCTTTTCATGTGGTTCTCCCTAGTCTATGTCTCATAAAATTTTTAGCTAGTATTATTTCCTTATAAAAGCATATGACCCTTTCTAGTTACAAAATCAATTCTCTATACTAAATCATATGAAAAATATATGATATAACTTTTTCATGACACTCCCCAAACTAAAATTCCCTCATATTCCAATAGTGAAAGTGATAGTTATCCTTTAATCCCACCACCGACATTATATGGGTTAGTGAATTACACCTAGAGTACAAATACAAATATATGTGAAGAATAACACACATAGATTAGAAGAAAATATAGGTTATACAACAAAATAAGTCTATTATACATAAAAAATATCTAATATAGTCCCTTGATTCTTGAATAAGTCACCTATTGATGATTCCTCTAAAAATAATAGAATAATATATGAAGTAGATGCATTTTCACCCGCAGATCTCTGATAGTGTTACCCAGATCAGTCATCTAACTCACTCTAAAACCCCAAAAAAAATTAAAAAAAAAATAAAGGTGAGTATACATGTAAATCTAGTAAGATCCTTCTAAATACCTATCATGAAAATTTGGTTGAAACATAACCATGTTTCTGTTAATAAAATATAAAATAATCATAAACCCATTATGGTCAACAACCTCTCTGAATCACGAATATTCACTCACCATGTACTAGATCTATTAATGATAATAATATATAAAATATTCTAAAAGGAACCCATTAACAACTTCCCCACCAGATTTACACTCTAACACATGAATGAATTATGCCCCCATGGCCACATTATCCTCTATAACTACGTCTCACAAAAATATAAATATCACATCACAGTCTTTTCTAATATAACCCAATAACAACTAAATCACCATTACCCCCACATAGCACAACCATATTTCACATATCATCCCCACATTATATAACCAGTACAATACAGTTTGATTAAAATGAATAAAATCAACATTATTCCCTCCTCCAATACATATCCCCCACTAGTTTCCATCAGGTAAATATCATACAGGGTTTTTTAAAATACCAAAAACTTTATATAAATATATAAAAATCTATACAATGAAGCATAATTCGTTCTATATTAACTCAATATACACATGTATGTGTGATCGAGTTAGTGGGGTGGTAAGATATTTATTTTAATGTTAACATCAATGATGAAATGAACACCAAAACCCCAAAATAATTGTGAATTAGAATGCTTATCCAATACAGTTTGGGGGATTATATAATCCAATAGGATTTGAATCCAGATGAAATAAATATCATCTTAATCATTTGTTGAGTATATAAAGTAGAAAAGAAAATATGAAATATATATATATATATATATATATATATATTCACACAAAATCATAGAAATAAAGTCTAATAAAATAAAAAACAATGAAACCATTATGTCCTTCACACAGCCATTATCCCATGTTAGCATTACATAAAAACATTAGACAACTAATTTAGTCTCACTTCCTATAAAAAGCATCGACAAAAAAAATGTCCATGTTTTTTCCTTGATTGATATTATTTATCTATTTATGGATTCAATAATTTACCATGTTTGTTACATTCATTATGATTTGATATTCTATATTTAATAACAAACCTTTCATATCCATTTACCAAATTACATAAAATAAGGACAAATTATTCTATTTATTTAACTTCTCGCTAATTTCCCATTACATATCCAATTTCAACCCACATTAATTTACTATATTCTCACTACCACCCATATATTCCAGACTATTGAGTATCTAGAATCCAACCTTACATAACATTAAAAGACAAAAAAACAAAACATCAACTATAATGATACTTCATTCCAACATTACTATCCATACTACCACATACACATCAAATACTATGTCAAACTATTATAACCATGTAATCATTTACATCACCTAATTCCAAGACCATTCATGAAACCATGTAACCTAGAAAACCTATTTACACCAAATGAGAAAAATCACGTAAATTATTCAAGTCCAAAAAAGAGAAATTACTCGTAATTATATAAATAAAATCATATCCCTAGGTTTTATATAAAATTAATGAACATTTCTCTATCGTATCCTAATGAATTACCACAAAAAAAATTATAATTTCAGAAATTATATTTATTACCTTATTTCAATTATTAACCCTTTTATAGAAGGCCATTTCATTTATATATTCAAAAATAATTGTATTGAATCTTAAATGAAATAGATAATTTCACTATAAAAAGAAATATTGCATAATTTTTATGAAAAATATATTGAAATCATGTAATTAACAATGGAAAATACACCTTTCCAAAAAAGATTATTAGGTAGGGATAATTATATTTAGTGAGATAATTCAAAGCCCCCAACCAAAGATAAAATGGACACACCACTTCCACCGTATTAAAAAAAATAAAACATATTTCCAGAATCACCAACCAAAACTAGAGAATTATAAATTATTCTAATGAATAACCTAAAGAATATATTTCCATGAGTCTAAAAAACAAAAAATCCTAATAAACCAAAATCACAACATCACCCCCATCAAAATTGTGATCCTTACACCCTCCAAATCGATCATCCACTACCAAAACGAAGTCAAATAGTAGAAGTTGAATAGAATAATAAGAGGAATAGAAATCAACATTGATAATGAATAGTCAATATTTTAATGTTGAAGATAAAATATAATAAATAAATTATAATTCTTTTGAAGTCACAAACATTTACCAAAGGTTATTGGAAATCAACAAAAAAATAATGAAATTTAGAAGTTAATTAGAATATATATATGTGATAAAAAAATGTATATGGGGGATAAAAACACTTTAATGTGTATATGTTTAATTTCTCCATGATATCAGGCCACATCCAATTAACTATTATTATTAATGATTAGAATATACTCTCTAAAAAGTGAATTTTCAGTCCATAACATTATAAAATTTGAAATGAAATCAATGGCCTAAAAACAATCATTTAAATTTGTCATGAAAAATACAATAATAACTTAAATTATTGATAAGGAAAAAAAATTATGGACTATAGGATCCATAATGAATCCATGAGAACAATAACTCAATCTAAATCCTTCACTTCATCTCGACCATCCTCAAACCAAAAATATAGTGTATCCCGACGTCCATGATGAAAGGCCATCCTAATATTATATAAACTATTGATTTATGTTTCTAGAGAACCAAAACATAATTTTAAGGCTCCATTAAAAAACACTTAACCATTACAATGAATAAAAAACCTCCAACCCAAAAAAATGACCCATATGATAATATCAGCATAAACTCGACCCTCCTCTCATAAAACCTCCTAACATCTTCTCTAAAACCCAACACATAAAATGTATTAATATATGAATGACCAAGACATTACATTATATATTATAATATTTATTCGTTATTTATTTAAATTTTAAAATATTTGTGTAATAAAAAATTAAAATATATTTTATTAAAATTTGATGTTCCAAAATTAGAATAAAATATTATCAACATATTTTCATTTTTATTGTAAAAAAACATCTTTTCATAGAATATTGTTTTCACTCTGTTATTATAGCCATTCTTTTCTTCTTTAGTTTTTAATATTCTAATATATTATTTGATTAATTTATTGTGGATTAATTATATAATTAATATAATTATTTTTATCTATATTCAGTAATGTTATAATGTTCAGCAACCAAGGAGTAACATATTTAGTAGTTTTTTACGTTCGGTTTTATTTTTTTGTTTATTAAATGTGTCTAATATTATCATCATAAGTTTTTATAATAAATTCCCATGTTTTTAGATAAACAGTTTTTATTTTAAACTTTTAATTAGTATATATTATGTTAAATTTTAGGGGCAGTAATTTTATTATATCCCTTTAATTTCTGTTTTTGGATATTGGGGTTATTAATGGTGAGTTTGATGAGAATTTTTAGTCATGAGAAGTAGTTTGGTATTATATATTGAAACACATGAATCTATAAAATTATCCATATCATTATTCTATTTGGTCAATTATGGTTTCAATTGTGTTTATATTGTTATAATAATTTTTTTGTAGAAGAGATGTTGTAGATGAATCTATCCCTTTGGAGGAATAATTATGTCATAGTAGAAAGCCATGAAATAACTTTTGTAGTTGGATTTTCCATTTTTCTTGTTTCAAGTTTGAGTTATAGTTGAATCCATATTATGATAAGGATGGGGAAAATTATAAAAAATATTTCTATGGATAAAAATTTCATGGATTAGAAATCAATATATCATGAAACTTTTAAGTTTTGAAGAGGAGGATGATGGATAATTTTAGTTTTTTTCTCACATTATGATTCATTTTTTGATCTTATTAATGATGTAAAATATTATGTGAATATAATATGAGCAATAATTTTAGTGAACATATGGTTAATGATTATCATTCACTAAGAAAAATGGTTTCATGGTTTATTATCCCCAAAAAGTTGTTTTGTCCTCAAAAATGTCATTCAAAATATGTTAAATATCATTATATTGATTAAATATATCAACTTTTTTAAATCCCTTAATTTCTTTTGGGAGTCATTTTTTGCGATCATGAACCCATTGAATGGATTATTAATTTCATTGATTCATATATTTATCCTCTTATAGTTTAAGGTAACTTTACAAACTATTCATTATATTATAAATTATTTTAATTCTTCAACAAGTTTCTATGTTAGTATACAGTTCATGGATTTGATAATGAGTTTCTATATGATTATATAATATGTCATATATTAGTGGTTTTTTGGAATATACATTGGTTATTGATGTCATATAATAATTCTATTCCCTTTATTATCAGTTTCATGTTGTTTGAGGAATCATTTGAGGTGGGATATTTTAATCATATATTATTATTACAATAATAATTAATGTAATTTAAGAATTATTTTTATTTTATTTTGTAACGAGAGAAAATTTTCAAAAAATAAAGTATAGAATAAAATTTAACTACTGCAGTTGAGGGTCAAAAAATGATAAAATATTTTCATTTGATTCTCGATATTTATTTGTCTCACAGTTGTGAAAAATTATACATAAGTGTGCAATAGTAATTATTGATTTTTGATACTATGATTTAAAATAGGAATATAAATTGAAATATTATACAAAGATATTAGGTGAAAATTAAATTTTATAGATCAATTTTTTATGATTTCCAGGATATGAAAATATAATTAATGAGTAAATGAAATGTGGACTTGTTTCATTAATATTAGGGTGAAATTTAATTTCGTATCATTTTTTTTCAAATAGTTAATTTTTTATTATTTATTGGAATATATTTAAGAATATCTCTCTTATTTTTTAATTTAATTTTTTTTACAATCACCTGCCCATTGATTTTGAACGAGGTATTCAAAAGTCACTACAATCTCCAAGAATGTCCTAATATGTGGTCTTGTGGGTATGGGTGATGATATAAATAATTAATGGCTTCCCCCATTGAATATGTATTATATATTTTTCATCGCTATACCATTTTTCAAAATTGTTATTTTTATGTTGTAATTGTGAATAAATTTTCAATAGGATGGTAATTATAGTTTCCATGTATATTTATCTAGACATGTATGTTAGAATAAAAATTATCTCCAGACACTCTTAATGTGATTCCAATACATCATATAATGAGTGAAAAATGATTCTTTTCATACATTATTAGTTAGGTAATGTATTTAATTTACTAATTTTTTTAATTGTAATTATTATAAATCATTAAAAATATATTTTATATTATCATTGTGTAGAAATTATATATTTTATCATGTATAGATAAATGGGTGTAATATAAATTGTTTGGTTTAGTTGTTAACCATTTTTATCAAATTCATTCATATATTTGTTCTATTTATTCAACATATGTTATGTGTCTACATTTATTTTTTGATTTATTCAAGTTATTTTATTTCTGTTTCATTTTAATATGTTTTTTTAATTTTTTTAATTTTTAATTGTACTATGCGTAATTATTATTTGATATATTCCAATCAAGGAAGGACTTGTTCTATGACTTGTAATTGTAGTACATTTTTTATGTTGAGGTAAAATTTATGTTATCTATCATGAATATATTACCCAATTTGAAATTATATGAAAGGTAACTTGTTATTTTTATTATGACTTATTTTTCATATACTAAAAGAAGATATATATTCACAAAAAGTAAATTAATATAAATTAAAATCCAAAAATATAAATACAGAAATTATAATACTTTTTTCAAAAGGAAATTATCCAATTTTTTAAATAAAATTAATGATATAAATAAAATTAACATATAGTATTAAATAATTTAAATTATTAAAATTTTAATTAGTGTTATTGATATATTACTTCATTTGATTATTTTAATGTATAAAAGGATGTCTGTTATTGTTTGTTTTTAAACTATTTAAGAAGAAATAAAAATTATATTTCATTAATTCATATATAAGAAGTGTTTATTATTGTATTTAAAATGATTGAAAAAAAATAAATTTATTCGAAATGTTTTTATAAAATAATAAATAACAACTTTATATGCTTCCATGGATATAATTAATATATATAAATGTTTTCCTATAACTATTTTTCTAGTTTCTATCCCTATAACACATACAAATAATAAAATGGATGTAATTTGTTTTACTATAATATTAGTATACAAAAACCGTCAAAGATTCATAAATACGGTTCTATGGTGTTTGGCTACATCATTGGAAATTATTATTTATATTTGTTGATAAATAATAAAATACATTTTAACTATAAAATTAGTATTAAAATAACAAAAGTAAAATAATTATAATATTTATTAATCCACCATTGACGAATTTTTAATTTACTAAATTGTATTATTTCATATAAACATGATTTAAAATAATTTTTGTAGATCAGTAATTTGTTAGAGATAGTTTTTTAGGGGTACATATTCATAAAAATTATAATAACACAATCCCATATACATCGTAAAATGTACTAAAAATTTTAAACACTACAAACCACGATAGAGGAATTAAAAGTTATTAAATATAACCCTTATAATACATATTGAAAATTTAAATTCCACTTAATGTTGAATAAATCTAAATAGAATAACAAAAATAAGAAATTCAAAACCACATAGTCTTTTTTATATATAGATAAACATTGGTAAACTGGCCTCCCCAATATAATAACATTAATACATAAGGTTCATAACTAATAAAAATTGAATATTTTCTTTTTCATGTATCATAAAAAACATAAAAATTCATTATAATGTTATTCATATTGGGGTGAGAAAATAATACTAAAACATATTTCTAATTAAAAATACCTTCATTTATTATTCTATTTAATAAAAATATATTTTATTTATATACAATATTATATTAAAAATTGCATGAAAAATACGAACATAATATTTTATGTTGTTACAATTAAAAATTTAAATCATAATTATTAAGAATATATTACAAAATAATTAAAATAAATCAATCCAAACATATAATAATTTATAGTAGTGAAACCTAATCTAGAACTAGATATATTTAAATTATTATATAAATTTATTCAAAACATAAATATATGTAAACATGACAATAACCACTAGAAAACCATGGGGGTGATATTAAAAAATCCCACATGAACTATGTTTTCACTTATTAGGGTCAAGTTTTAAGACACATGCATCTAAATATTGAATATACCAAACATTGAGTATCGACCTAATTCTAAAATATATTTATAAAAACTTATACCCTTACTAAAGTGTAGTTAATCTATTTACCATAGTTTGAAAATGGATAATATGTTCCAAAGAATCAATTTTTTAGGTAAAACACCAATATTTTTAATAAATATTATTAATAGATATCAAATGAGAAATATAATCATAAATTTCTACATCCATCAACGAAAAAATATTAGTTTTATATCCAACCATGAAATTTAATGGTGTCAAATTATTGGTTTGTCAAAATTTGTACTATGGAAAGAGTTTGATTATGTTTTCTTTCAATTACGGATTTTTTGTATAACGATAATGAGTGTCCAAACATGATTATTAGTTTTCTTAAATAGGGTTGGATATAGTTGGAAATATATTAATTGACAGATAAACTCACCATGTCATGGTTTTATTGGTTATAATATTTTGTATATAAAATGTTTTATTCTCATGTCCTTGAGAATGTTTTGGATTCTATAGATTGATGTTGTAATTCTAATTTCAAATAGATACGGAGTGTATTTCATGTGACTGGGATTTTTGGCTATTTGGGTTAAACCATGAATGAATATAAAAGGGGTGTGCCTAATCATCATAATCATAATGTTAGCATCATCATAATCATTAAAGGAATCATTATATAACGTCATGGAATGCAGAAATGTATAAAAATGATATAACATGTCTCATCGGCCAAATACCACACATATTTTTGAAGAAATCATCTTCATGTTCATATATAACATATATTCATAAACATAACATATCATTATAAAAGAAGTTAACATCATGATCACTCATATAATACATTATCTCATGATATACATCATATTACCCAATTAATTAATGTTCTATATAATTTTGGGTGAACCCATAAAATCATAGCAATTTATAATCATTCTTTCCCCATAAAAAGTATAATAATAATTTTTCAGAAAATAACCCATGGAAAGGATATAGGTTTCATTAATATTTCATAAATCATACCATCATGAATAATAATTATAGTTCCCAAAATAAAAAATATATATCATACATGGTATAAGAATCATCAAGCATGAGTGGAGAAGAAAAAATATGAATATAAGTAAAAGTTTTGTTTTTTTAGAAAGAAGGATTATTATGAAAAAATCAATGAATTTTTAACATATTATGATTGAAAACATTTATTTCCCGAAACAAAATTGTTAAGAAAACGAAATTATATTTAACGAATATTAAATGAACATCCATACTGAAATTTGGCATGAATAAGGAATAACCCAAAGAAGGAAATTGGGTTAGATAATCCCATTACCTTGTTCCAATGTGATATATTAACATTAATATCTTAGATAATAAAGTAATATTGATTAATTACTAAACATATAACCTATCATACATTTATTTTTTAATTATCATATCATTTTGTTCGTTTATGGCTACATTAAGGAGTTATGGAGTTTCATTTCATCATTTGGATTGTTTGTTTTCTTAATTTTCATGATTCTTTCACTTGAATATATATATATATATAAGATTAGGTAAAATGAGAAAAATTATATAGAATAGAAATTTAATTTAATTTATGTAATTATATAAGATTAAATGTGCTTATTTTTTATTATTTCATTAGATTTGAAGATGATTCATTTGATAAGATTTTAATGATAACAGTTTTGATAAATTTGGTTGTTTTTTTAGAGACCCGAAACTTGACGTACATGGACATTACATTACTTTTTCGGAATACTTAGTACATAACAAAAACACACACACAATGATCGTAATAGTTTAGTGTCTTTGGAAACTCAGAATATAATCTTCAAATTGTGGTGAAAGATCTTCAAAATCTCCCATAAAGATCTTCCTTTTTTTACCTAAAACCTTTCTTTATATCCTGGGGAAAAGAAAACATAAAAGGGTGAGATCAAATGCTCATTAAGGGTAAACAAAAGAAATATCAATCACATCATATACATAAGCACATAACTTTTGGAAATCTTAACCTGCAAAAAAGATCATAATTTCATAACATGGGGTAAATCATGGCAGTGAAATGTAATCACAATAATCATAACTTAAAACATGAAACTTTGTGGCATTCACACATAATCATAGAAAATCATTTCTTGTTAGTCAAGACTCATTTCCAAGACAATCTTAGTGGACAAATTCCCTTTCAGAACCGAGTCACCCTCGTTTCCGTCCTATTTCACTGAACCGGTATAACCAACTGTTCCAGCCATGTCTGTCTCATGAGATATAAAATCATTACCCAATGCATTGGAGGGAGATATAGGTCTCACCCATCTCATAATGATACCATTTTTATGTGTGCCACATAATCATAAACCATACATCATAGCATAACCCATGTAATAAAAATGGGAATCTTAAACATCGTGACATCATAAAAAAAATTAATATAAGATAAAAGAATTCATAAAAATATAATTCCAACACAACATAATCAAATCAATGTAATAATAGGGATAAAAACAGAACCCTTTATTATCTTAGATGGAAAATAATTTTGATAAAACACTTGAACTCCATTCTTGAGAAAAATATCATTTCTGCTTCAAAAACACTTTTCCTTTCTTAACATGTCGTACAATTATAAACTAAACGAAGTCGATTAAAAATAAACAAGAAAACATTAAAAGGAATATTCTTGGAAATAATTTTTTAAAAATTCATTCATGCCGTATAAGTAAAAAAAACATTCTTCTCGTACTTTTGTCAGAAAAGTCAAAAAGTACCTCGTTAGAAAAAAGACAAAATATTCCTTTCATATCTTTTACTAAAAACTCAACAAAGGGTAAAATTGGATTTAAAAAATTGTATTTGAATGGAAATAATATTACATATTGGAGAAATATGGATGTGGATGATAAAATACACCCCATTAAATTTCAATGTATAAACAATCTCGGATAAAAATGAGATTGTGATATTTCCCTTACCTTAGGTCCTATTTTCTTCGTATGTGTCCGAACCTCCTGAATAATGATTTAAATAATGTCATTGACTTATTAAAGAAACATATTCATTGTTATTATATCATATATGGTTCACTTATGACTTCATATTACACGTTCTTTTGTAAGTTCATGTTAAAGTAGTGTTTTGGGTAAAATCGTCTCCTTTGTCATTCGTGTTTTAACTTGTAATTATTCGTATGATTACATAGATCATTATTACTTAATTATAGAATATAAAACATTATTTATATATAATATGTATTCAGAATATACATATATATAATGGATCGATAAATGGAAAGAAATACACCGTTCATGGAGACGGTAGGCCGTACGTATGCATGAACACTGTTTTCTTTTCGTTAATGAATTGAGTGGAATTAAGTAGATGACATACATATATATACACATAAATCCAGTAGCTTTATAATGTCATATATTTCATTATTATTGCTTATATATATACTTTATAATCATTATTAAATGGTTAACATGGAGAATGAATCTCATCGCATCGTGGAGACGGTAGTCCGTACGTATGCACGAGTGATGATATCATTTCCATAATTATTTAATTGAATAGGAGTGGATGATACAATATATCAGAATCAATATGATGTTCTAATAACTATGTATAGTTATTATCTACACCATTATACCCATCCTTGTAAGGTGATGGTGGAAAATAGATTACACCACGGCGTGGAGACGGTATTCCGTATGTACGCACGCGCGGTGATTTCATTTTTCCATAGGATGGATTGAAGGTGAAGTAGGGTTGTTTCATATTTATAATAACATATCAGTATGTAAGTAATACTGATATTATTACTTTATCATGAAACAACTAAAGAAGAAGAAGTTGAAGAAGAAAGAAATTGAAAAGATCGGTAATGGATATTACCTCTTCTTTGGAACGCCTCTTTGAATCCTCCACTCAGGGAACTAATATTGGTCTTTGAAGAAGCCTAGGACCTATATAATTATTCTAGGGAAGTGTAGAAGGTATTTTGGCAGAGGTTGGCCGAGATTTAGTGCTCAAATTGGTGTGAGGAAGAGGGGGAGGAGGTGCCCTTTTATATGGGAGGAGATGGGCACCTTAGGAATATCTCAAAATATTATTTTATATTAAAGTCAAAATAGGTTTATAATGGTTCCCAATGGTCTTATTTCGAAGGTAAAGTGGGGATGGGTCTAAATCCTATCAACCAATAGAATTTTGACAAGTTTAGTTTACTAATTTAACATTATCATTTAGTTTTAACTTTATGTTAGACAATTTTACTTTTACCGTGTCTTTTTGTGTTCTTACAATATAAGGTTAATAAACATACTATAACAAGCCAAAAGAACCCCAAGTTGTTTATTATTAATATATATAACCTTATCTAAGTAATTTGGCCGAATCTTAGATTTTGAGTAATAAAATAACAATTAATAATATAATATTTTATTTAAAAACTATTTTGTGTCAATTTTGACACTATTTGATATATGATTTTTGTGAAAGACATAACAGAATTATATGTTCAAACCAAGTTTATTAAATCAACACTAATATATCATAATAACCTATAAAATTATTGTAATTAATAAAAAGTCTCAAATTACAATTATTTTTGTGTTTATAACATCAATTATGTCAATATTTCATTAATAAGATAATTACTGCATCATCATTATGTCGTAAATAAATTAAATTATTTAATGTCTAAAAATTACAAATAAAATACCATTATGTAGGAAATCTTTTTAGCTTTATAATGAATATTTATAGTCGAATTTATCTTATGAATAACCCCATATTAAAAATTATTTACTTATTAAACATTGATTTTAACTATTTTAACCCTTCTTTAAATAAATTAATAATAAATGTCCTAATCTAATCCAAGTGGGCCTAAATGGTCATATTTTATTCCTAAGTTTGTTTTTGGTCGAATTTAACTTATCCAATAGAATTAGGACATGTGTTAGGGTAATAATAATATCATCTTTACCCTTAATTACCCTATTTACTTTTAACTGTGGTAAAAAAAAGTAAAAAGTTACTATTCACCAAAAATTATTTTCATCTCATTGAACCAAATTTTAGTCCTTGATATTAACCGTGCCTCTCGGATTTTCGAAATTCCATTCACAGAAGTGGTAAAATTATATTTTATTCTAAATTCAGTTTTTAACCTACCAATTAGTGGTTTCACTATTCATCAAAAATTGAAAGTTTTCAGAAAAATACCAAAATTTCACCCTAGGCTAATTTTGGTATTCCGAATCCAAAAATGAAGTCCATTTTGAAAAATAAAATTTATAAAATTTCAAAAAGTGGTTATTACTTTTCATAACGGCTAGTTTTAATAATATTTTAATAGCATATTGTTGTTTAGTGAGACTCGTTATTGCGTACTACACACACTATCGAGGAAGGTCGTGATTATGTGTAATGAAAGGAAAGTCAAGGATGCGTGTTGTGAAAGATCCTTTTGGTGTACCATACAACACAAGACATTAGTGAAATTAAAAAGAATATTTTTCATAAAATCTTGGGCTGTTACTTTCTACCCCCCTTAAAATGAATTTCGCCCTCGAAATTTGTCGGGGTTATAAATGGTTTACTATTTGAAAATTTCTTTAATAGAAACCCACATTGTAAAAAGGAATACCAAAAAAAATTTCTAAAAACAAATGTATGAAACATAACGGTTACCCAAATAAACTAATCATTGGGTTTCCACATAGGTGAAAATATGGATATGGAAGAGAAATCTAACCATCGTGTTCTGATGGAGATTGGTAGAGAACATGGCTATGAAAAAGATATCAATCACAAAGCCATAAATTTTTTATGATCTAAGGTACCATATGATTCATCAGATATAAGAGCACTAAGATAACATTTTTGGTTTTCAAGAACATTTGCCTAAAGTAGATAAAATTGGAATTAGAAGAAATACTTTCGTGATTTTGGTATAGTCTCACCGTTTGTCGTTCTTTGGACAATTTCCACTTCATCTCATAAAGAAATGAAGTTGAATTTGTCATGCGTGATGTGTTACCAGATCATGTGATAGAATGATGGGTCATTCCATCTCTTTCAAACAAAAGGTTAGCAAAAGTTATAAGTCCATCTTATGGTTAATCGTATATGGTTCCAAAAATGAACTTATACTTCATATATCATACCGTTTAATAAAATAAAACTAGTTTTTACTAACCAGGGACTTCCTGTAGGCCAGTGGTAGGCGATAAAGGCCAGCCGCACTTCGGTTGTGGGTTCGATTCCCACATCCTTGTCCGATGCGATGGGCTGTCGCCCGTCCTGTAGGTTTTCCTTTTTCTAAAACTATATTACTATAACATCCCATCAATAATATCGAAAAAACTTTTATCCTTAAACAATACTAACTTATGTCCAACATAATCCATTCCAACCTTTTGGCTTATCCATAATACTGCAGTCCACTCTCGTAACATAGTGAAAATGATTACCAGAGATTTAATACCATCGTTGATCCCCATATATCATAAGATATGTTTTGTTGGTCACATTCCAAACATTCAAAGTCCTTAATCATGTATTCTCTTGAATACCCATTGAAATTTAGTGAAAACATGAATGCAGTTAAAAGTTAACACCTTCCACATACCAAAATCCTCAAAATTCTATATACTAAAACCATGATATCACTTAGTCCTTATATCAATCATGAGCTCATAAATACTGTTAAATATCTCAGTCACTTTGAATACCACATTAGACCAACGCATAAATATTCCAATACTTTATGATACAACATTATTTTGGAATCCCATTACATAAACACTTAATCATTCCACCGCATCATTGTCATATTCAACATCGCCAATAGTGATCGCATGTGACTTCCCTTTGTCATTTGCCTTAAGTGGTTCCTCATGTTGATCATCTCTAACCCTTGGATTAGGGAATTTATTAGCATAATGCCCCATTTCCTTTCACTTGAAGCAATGAAGTGTTGGTGGTGCGTTCTCTGCAGTGTTTGCTTTATTCACATCATTAGAAACCCTTTTTCCATTACTACGACACTCAGCTGCTCGATGACATTCTTTTCCACACATAAAACATTTTCTAGTCCCTTTAAGACAATCTACACCATGCTTTTTTCCACACTTTGATCATAAGGAAACATTCATCTTCTTTTCACCATTATTCTGAGATTTCTCCTTTAACTCCATCTTTCGTTTCTTGTCAAAACCTTGAGATGGATATGTAACACAAACTTCCATTTCTATCTTGATAGCACACTGCACAATTTCATCATAGCCACTGATGTCTCTTATAGATAATTCCCTTATAAGACTTGGTTTTAAGCCACAGAAAAATCGATCAACTTTACTTTCAGGTTGGATGATAATGCTAGATGCATACCTTGCATGTCTTGTAAAATTCGCTTTGTATATATCAACCGATTCATCATCCTTCTGCTTCAGCTCAAGAAACTCCTTTTCCATCTTCGTTCGAAGAATACGAGGGAAGTACTTACTGAAAAAAAAAGTTCTTGAACTCGTCCCATTCCGTGGACTCAATTTCATTTCTTGGACTCGTATTCTTGATAAGATTCCACCATTGATCAACATCACCTTCTAAACGATACACTAATAAGGTGACTTTATCATGTTCAGAACATTGAAGAACTGAAAATATCTTTTCAGTGGTACTGATCCATTGTTCAGCAACAAGTGGATCGGAAGTCCCACTGAAAGAAGGTGGACGTTGCCTCATGAAGGACTCAATAGAATATTGTTCCCTTCTCTGCTCATTTGGAAGTCCAGATTGATTCATAGCTTGTGTAAGTATAGCCATAAGATTTTTCACTCCATCTCCCATAACATTTGTTTGTTCAGGAGGGAAATCATTTCATTTTCCATTGCATTGATCAACACGGTTCCTTCGGGTTCCAGCCATCGTCTAAAACCCAAAAAGAATAGTGTGAGAGGCAAAAATCATGCTAGGGAAAACAACATTATAAAGGGGGAGTATCCTCAATATCTAACTTCTTATGTTAAATTCTATGATCATTACCTTAGTTCTAGGACTGTATATTATACGTATACTTATCCTTAGGGACATCCCTAGACATACCTTATAAATATCTCTAGGGATATCACTAACGCTTTCGCATCCTAGTTTCCAAAGGTTGACTAAACCTTTACTCTGATACCAACTGTAGAGACCCAAAACTTGACGTACATGGACATTACATTACTTTTTTGGATTACTTAGTACATAACAAAAACACACACACAAGGATCATAATAGTTTAGTGTCTTTGGAAACTCGGAATATAATCTTCTAATCGTGGTGAAAGATCTTCAAAATATCCCATGAAGATCTTCCTTTTTTTTACCTAAAACCTTTCTTTATATCCAGGGGAAAAGAAAACATAAAAGGGTGAGCTCAAATGCTCCGTAAGGGTAAACAAAAGAAATATAAATCACATCAAATACATAAGCACATAACATTTTGAAATCTTAACCTGCAAAAGAGATCATAATTTCATAACATGGGGTAAATCATGGCTGTGAAATGTAATAACAATAATCATAACTTAAAACATGAAACTTTGTGGCATTCACAGATAATCATAGAGAATCATTTCTTGTTAGTCAAGACTCATTGCCAAGACTATCTTAGTGGACAAAGTCCCTTTCTGAACCGAGACACCCTCGTTTTAGTCCTGTTTCACTGAACCAGTATAACCTACTATTCCAGCCATGTCTATCTCATGAGATATAAAATATTTACCCAATGCATTGGAGGGAGATATAGGTCCCACCCATCTCATAATGATACCATCCTTATGTGTGCCACAAAATCATAAACCATACATCATAGCATAACCCATGTAATAAAAATGGGAATCTGAAACATCGTGACATCATAAAAAAAATTCATATAATATAAAAGAATTCATAAAAATATAATTACATAATAACATAATCAATTCAATTTAATAATAGGGATAATAACATAACCCTTTATTATCTTAGATGGAAAATAATTTTGATAAAACACTTGAACTCCATTCTTGAGAAAAATATCATTTCTGCTTCAAAAACACTTTTCCTTTCTTAACATGTCGTACAATTATAAACTAAAAGAAGAAGATTAAAAATAAACTTGAAAACATGTAACGGAAGCTTCTTGGAAATAATGTTTCAAAAATCCATTCATGCCGTATAAGTAAAAAAAACATTCTTCTCGTACTTTTGTCGAAAAAGTCAAAAAGTACCTCGTACGAAAAAAGAAAAAAGATTCCTTTCATATCTTTTACTAAAAACTCACCAAAGGGTAAAATAGGATTTAAAAAATTTTAGGTGAATGGAAATAATATTACATATTTAGGAAACATGGATGTGGATGATAAAATACACCCCATTAAATTTCAATGTATAAACAATCTCTGATAAAAATGAGATTGTGATATTTCCCTTACCTTAGGTCCGATTTGCTTCGTAAGTGTCCGAACCTCCTATATAAGGATTTATATAATGTCATTTACTTATTAAAGAATCATATTAATTTTTATTATATCATATATGGTTCACTTATGACTTTATATTACCCGTTCTTTTGTAAGTTCATGTTAAAGTAGTGTTTTGGGTAAAATCGTCTCATTTGTCATTCGTGTTTTAACTTGTAATTATTCATATGATTACATAGATCATTATTAATTAATTATAGAATATGAAACATGATGTATATATAATATATATTCAGAATATACATATATATAATGGATCGATAAATGGAAAGAAATACACCGTTCATGGAGATGGTAGGTCGTACGTATGCATGAACACTGTTTTCTTTTCGTTATTGAATTGAGTGGAATTAAGTAGATGACATACATATATATACACATAAATCCAGTAGCTTTATAATGTCATATATTTCATTATTATTGCTTATATATATATTTTATAATCATTCTTAAATGGTTAACATGGAGAATGAATCTCATCGCGTCGTGGAGACGGTAGTCCGTACGTACGCACGAGCGATGATATCTTTTCCATAATTATTTAATTGAATTGGAGTGGATGATACAATATATCAGAATCAATATGATGTTCTAATAACTATTTATAGTTATTATCTACACCATTATACCCATCCTTGTAAGGTGATGGTGGAAAATAGATTACACCACGGCGTGGAGACGGTATTCCGTAGGTACGCACGCGCGGTGATTTCATTTTTCCATAGGATGGATTGAAGGTGAATTAGGGTTGTTTCATATTTATAATAACATATCAGTATGTAAGTAATACTGATATTATTACTTTATCATGAAACAACTAAAGAAGAAGAAGTTGAAGAAGAAAGAAATTGAAAAGATCGGTAATGGATATTACCTCTTCTTTGGAACGCCTCTTTGAATACTCCACTTAGGGAAATAAGATTGGTCTTTTAAGAAGACCAGGACCTCTAGTATTATTCTAGGGAAGTGTAGAAGGGATTTTGGCAGGGTTTGTCTGAGCTTGAGTGCTCAAATTGGTGATAGGAGGAGGGGGAGTAGGTGCCCTTTTATAATGGAGGAGAGGGGCACCTTAGGAATATCTCAAAATATTATTTTATATTAAAGTCAAAATCGGTTTATTATGGTTCCAAAGGGTCTTATTTCGAAGGTAAAGTGGAGATGGGTCGAAAGCCTGTCAACCAATATGATTTATACAAGTTTAGGTTATTATTTTAACCTTATCAATTAGATTTAACTCTAAGTTAAATAATTTAACTTTTACAGTGACTTTTTGTTTTCTTACACTATATGGTTAATACACTTACTATAACATGCCAAACGAACCCCAAGTTGTTTATTATTAATATATATATCCTTATCTAAGTCATTTGGCCGAACCTTAGATTTATAGGAATAAAATAACAATTAATAATATAATATTTGATTTAAAAACTATTTTGTGTCAATTTTGACACTATTTGATATATGATTTTTGTGAAAGTCATAACAGAATTATATGTTCAACAAAAGTTTATTAAATCACCAATAATATATCATAGTAACAGAGAAAATTATTTCAATTCATAAAAAGTCTCAAATTACATTTATTTTGGTGTTTATAACATCAATTATGTCAATATTTCATTAATAATATAATTACTACATCATTATTGTGTCATAAATAAATTAAATTATTTAATGTCTAAAAATTACAAATAAAATACCATTATGTAGGAAATATTTTTAGATTTATAATGAATATTTATAGTCGAATTTATCTTATGTAAAACCCCATACTAAAAATTATTTACTTATTAAACTTTGATTTTAACTATTTTAACCCTTCTTTAAATAAATTAATAATAAATGTCCTAATATAATCCAAGTGGGCCTAAATGGTCATATTTTATTCCTAAGTTTGTTTTTGGTCTAATTTCACTTATCCAATAGAATTATTACATGTGTTAGGTTAATAATAATATCATCTTTACCCTTAATTACCCTATTTACTTTTAACCGTGGTAAAAAAAAGTAAAAAGTTATTATTCACCAAAAATTATTTTCATCTCCTTGAACCACATTTTAGTCCTTGATATTATCCGTGTCTCTCGGATTTTCGAAATTCCATTCACAGAAGCATTAAAATTTAGTTTTATGCAAAATTCAGTTTTTAACCTACCAATTAGTGGTTTCACTATTCATCAAAAATTGAAATTTTTCAGAAAAATACCAAAATTTCACCCTAGGCTAATTTCGGTATTACGAATCCAAAAATGAAGTCCATTTTTAAAAATAAAATTTGTAAAATTTCAAAAAGTGGTTATTAATATTCATAACGGCTAGGTTTAATAATATTTTAATACCATATTGTTGTTTAGTGAAACTCGTTATTGCGTACTGCACACGCTATCGAGGAAGGTCATGATTGCGAGTAATGCAAGGCAAGTCAAGGATGTGTGTTGTGCAAGCTTCTTTTGGTGTAGAATACAACACAAGACATTAGTGAAATTAAAAAGAATATTTTTCATAAAATCTTGGGCTGTTACAGTTTTCAATCATCATGATCTAGTTTTTTTATCATTTAGTATTATGTATATATTTTAACTAAATAATATATATTGGTTTATAGAATACATTTTAAAATCATATTAAAACATAATAATGATTTTATGACCATCCTTGATGGTGATAAATGTACAGTAAAATTCGGTTTCCTCAAACACGATAAATCAACACCTCACAGATGACATTTTCATTTTCATAATAAAAGTCAGAAGAAGAGAGGTTTAATGATGAATTATTCCATTATAATATTAATATTTCAGTATATATAATAAAAAATAGTTAACATTACACTTGGATTATTGGAGGTTTGGAGAGATTAAAAAAAGAACTTGAAATGAAATTTAATGAAAACATTAGAGGATTTTTCTTCATGAATTTATTCACCTTGAGAACCTTCATAGGGAAATTGGAATTGGTATTTTATTGAGACTAAAAGATCCTAACCATGGGATATGGGCATTATAATGTGGTTGGGAATAAATTTAACAATATTATTGTCTTGGATGTTGTGTGGTGAAAAGGTGGTGAAGGGTGGTATTTATAGTGGAGAAGATAGGTATTTATGAATATATTATGCATTATCATATTATTTTCATAGAGGAAAATTAATAGTTTGTAACTAGTCACTAAATATATTAAATAATGAACTATAAATTTAAATTATGTTCTCAAAACATTAATTCATTATTTATGACTCAATAGTTCATGAATTTGTTAAATATCACAAATTACTGTATTTTAGTGTTTTGAAAAAAATGATCTCTTTTAGTAAAATCTGAAAATATATTGTTAATCATTTTTTATGTTTAAAATTAAAAAATGAACTTTATTTTATAATTTTTTTTATAGACATCAGAATTTTAATTTTAAATTAAAATCAACATTTATTTAAAAAATATTGATCTTAAAATAATAACTATTTTTTTGACTCTTTCACAAATTAGTTAAGGTCTCATAAAATTATCTAATAATCATAAGAAATGAAAATATTAATATGTAAATATATTTTATGTAAATATATTTTCATTTAAATAATTATATTAATTATAAAATTTCAAATAATAAATTATGATTCCTAAAAATTAAAAGACATATTTTTTATTTTTTAAAACAGTTATTAGCTTAAATAATTAAATAATTATATCATATTATGAATTATAAGACGACTAATTTTTATTTATACTTTCATATGTGTTGTTAATGTTATATTTGTTGGATTAATATTCATAATAGCCATATTACTATTCTAAGGGTCAAGTTATAATTCAATCAGTATAGGTTCCATAATTTCTATAGATATTACATTGTTTTTACTAAATTTATGAGGATAAAGGATTAATTAATCTCCATATGATATATATGGGTTTTTTACCAGATAAAATAATTAAGAGAATGGCAAATATTTTTGATAAAATCATGGGATGTAACATTTCCCCCCTTTCAAAATTTCTCCCTCAAAATTTTGTTTTACATAAACAGTTGTGGGTTTTTTTATTCATTGCTTCCTATGGTTCCCATGTCACTTTTTCTAAACTATGGTTATTCTAAAAAAACATTGAAATGTATTTTTGTATTTTTTTCATAGAACCTTGTATCTCAATTTTATATTCATTATTGGATAATTTTAAAATGATATATCATCATCTAGTTTTACTATCTATGAGTTTAGTACATGTGATGGATTTATTATGATCTTCCTCTAGAGTGGTACATAAAACACGTCATGAATTTGAGCCGTATATGGTGGAATTGAATCCTGATTATTCATTACTCATATTTGATCAAGGATATAAAATGTAAAAATATAACTTGGTTATAGATTCCCTTTTTTTACAAACTAAATGACTCTATTCCATAGTGATATTTAGAGGAAGACATTCTCTCCAACATCAAACTCCATGTCCCTTCAATGGTAGTCAACATGGATGGTTTTCTGACTATAAAGATATTTTATCTTTTTATAGATGGATAAACATTAGTTTTCATCTCTTGAACTATATAATTTCCATGTATATTTCATTTTATAACGTCATCCAAAAATTTTGGAGTTTATTATCGCTTTCCATTTAAAGTTTCATATGGTGTCATCTGAATGCTCAAGTGGAAACTCTTGTTATAAGATAATTTACCCAATAAGGTATGATGATCCCATAAACCATTCAATAGAATTGATAAATATCTTATCATTTATTTTATTGTTTCAATAGTGTTTTTTTATTGTGCATCACTATAGTGGTGATAGTTTTTGCATAAATTTTATTCAGTACTCAAAGAATTTTAAAGACTTATCTAGAATTTCAACTTGAACATTGAATCTTGATAAGAGAATGTAAAGAGTTAAACCCTATTAAACATGAATACTTCCTTAAGATATATATTTTCAATTTTTTTCAAACATGATATTTTCTGGAATAGTAATAAAGTGGGCAATATTTGTTAGTTGACCCGCCATAACCCTTATTGTCTTGTTTCTTTTGATTTTTTCGTAAGACCATTGTCGAAGCCCCTAGTGATATTCTCCCATTTCAAAATGGGTATATGAGGTGTTTTCACAATACCATTCTCCTAATATATCTCTACATTAATGGTATTACATACAAAACACCTTATGATATACAATGTAATCTTTTTGTTTATGTGTCCCAACAGACGTGTTCTTGATGATCATGAAACATCTTGGTATTTACATGATGGATGGAGATATATGATCAATTTGAATTAACCAAAATCTCATTATTTATCTTAAGTGTTTAGGATTATTTCTGGTTCAATACCATATCACTTCATTATCATCAATATGGAACTCTTATAGCTTCCCTTTCTTTACAGCTTTCACCTTCTTTTGAAGCTCCTTGTCATCCATTTTTTCCTTCTTAATTTTATATTGGATAGATGGTTGGGAAATAATTTGTGAAATGAATTATTTACTAACAATCATTATAATTTCCAAGTATATCCTTTAATATTCATGAGGTTATAGTGTTTCTTAATCTATGTCATAAAGAGGGTAGAGAATTATTTACTGCTAAGGGAATAAACTACCATGTTTTCCTTCCTAAGACGATAGTGAATAGTGAAATCATAGTCTTTAATTTGTTCTAGACATATCCATTGATGCATGTTGAGAACGTTTTTGTGTGAATATATAATTTATACTACTATGATCATTTTATATGTCACCCATAACGCCATAGGGATAGTTCAAGCATATTTTCCAGGAATGAAATCATAGTTTCTAGCACCAGATCATGTGTTGAGTATTTATTCGCATGGATTTTCTTCTATGATGAGGTATATGTTATCACAATATAATTTTTCATGAGTACACATCATAAGAATTTCATTAAAACATTTATTTAAATCAAAAAACTTTATATGATTTTTTATAGTGTGAGTATAGGTTCAGTGAATTTCCTCATCTTTATCTCCATGAATATTTCACCTCGTTTATCTATCCTAAATTTATATGCCCCATTCCATGATAACTTATTTAAAGGGCTATAAAATCATGATACTTTTCTCCCAAAACAACCGTAGTACCCCACTAACAAAATAAACCTTCATATTTTCATGAAACGATTGGGTATGTGTCATTCCTCAATTTATTTTTACTTTTAAGGGTCTATATATATTCCTTCACTTTTAATCACATTTTCAAGAATTTGACATAATGTTACCAATTGTCTCACATTATAAACATGGAATACAATTCCTCTTTTATTAATGTCACTAGAACAATCCATATATTTAATTCATGTTCCTCCCTACTCTTGGAGTAGACGATAATGTTATCAATATACACTACCAAAACAATTTCAATGTTGTGTCTAATGAATCTATTCATAAAATTTATGAGAGGGTAGGGACATTATTATGTCTGAGGGGAATCATTAGAAACTCTTAGATCCCATTCCTTGTATGGAAAATAAGTCTTCTGAATATCTTCCTTCTTTCCCTTTTGTTGAAGATATCCCAATTTAATATCCCCATTAGTTACGTATTCATATCCTTGTAGCTGATTGAACAAATTAGTAATCCTTGGAAAATGATACATGTTCTTTATAGTGATCTTTTTGAGCTCCTAGTAATCAATAAATAGCCACATATATCCATCATTATTCTTGACGAAGAGCACTAGCGCACCCCAAGGTGTTTCAATAGATAATATTAGAAATTTTTCCAGGGATATTATAGCTACTTCATGAAGTCGTATAGTTTTATAGGGTCCATCCTCTAGGAAAGTTTTGAGATTGGAGTGGCTTCAGATATAATTTATAGTGATAATCATACCTCACTATCTGTAAGAATTCCACCTAACTATTTATGAAATACATCTCTATATTATCTCACTATTATCATTTTCTCTATGTTTATACCTTACATTGAGTTAACCATTTGAGAAAGGTATGATTCCTCATAGCTTGAAACACCCACACCATGGAAGGGTTTTTCAACATAGATTCATGATCTTCGATGAATTTTTAGGGGATTATGGGATGTTTCATAATATGAAAACATATTTCCCATTATTAAAAGTTGATGTGTTATCTATATAATGATATCTTGTCCGTAAATAGAATAGTGTCAAATTACAATGAGGGAGTTATCATGATATTTGTGGAGGAATGATTCCAAAAATGCCAACATGAGATGATTACCAAACTTGGGATTCAATGGTCTCATTAGTAGTTATTTGTATAGATATTTCTACTACCAGGTAGTGGGGATTCATTTCAATAGTTTCAGAAAATATTATGGATATTATGTAATTGAAGAAATAAAAAAAAGAAATTCCATTATTTAGTGAATTGGAAGTGTACCTTGTATAGCTTCATTTTCTTCCTCCAGTTTAGAAATATAGATGGAAAAGCCTTCTCATGCTCCATTGAAATTGGTGGCTAATGACACTTATTACACTCGATAGATCGTTGTTTAGAGAACTACCTTGAATAATTAATTATATCCCTATAGATGAAGTGTCGAACCATGGTTGGTTATCACTTTTCCTCCATCACAGTAGCTAGATTCATCATGTATCTTTGACATTAATGAGGACGGTGTCCATATCTCCCACAATTTTATCATTCCCCTATACCTATTACAAAATTCCCATGATACATCTCCAGAAATTTTTGACATAAGAGATATTAATATTTAATTCCACTATTTTGATTAGATCCTATCTCTTGATAATCAATTTTTTTGGTTTTCTCTATATCCATGGTACCATTCTAAAAACACATATCCACTTTGAGATCACATCAAAAAACATATTTATAACTCCCATATTACTGAATTATTAGACCATTCATAGGATTTGTTTTTAATCCACTAAAGAAAATATATATTTTTCGATCATTTTTTAGAAGAAACATAGAGGATTACCTTTTAATCCCTATAAATTTTCTTCATAATCCATGAATGTAATGCCTTTTTTTTCATCAGATCCTTGAATTCTCTCTCTATTTTTTTTGAATACCTTAAGGTAAATACTTATTAACAAATATTTCCGTAATGTCTTCCAACTATATCTCTTAAAAATCATAATTTTGATGTATGTTCTTAATAAACACCCACTATTTGTCTATTTAGATATATAATTATCTTAATGATATAAGTCTAGATTCACCAATATTTTTTTAATTAAAATCTATAAAGAGATTTTCTCTATTGAGTTGAAATTTTTTTCACAACTAGTGGATCTGACGATCCACTAAACATTGGTGTCCTTTTCCACATAAAAGACTTAATATAAAATTGTTCCATCTTAGGAGAAAGAGGAATTTACACATTATTTATATTATTTTTCATACCTTAAGACATATAGTTAAGAATTTCGATGAAATTTTGAACATTGCCTCCCAAGGAATTGAGGATTTCAATTGGGAAATCACTACATTGTCCCTCTCATGGGTTGTTCTCCTAGATTAACCATGGTCCAAACAATTTCTAAAATATAAAAGGTTTTAAAAAACATAAGAAAAAAACTAATGAATAAATAATTTTTTAAATTTTTTAAGATAAATCTAAATGCAATTTTTTTGGGATCTCTATGGTTATTATTTTTCTAAAACAAATCTCCGTGGGGGCTTTCATATACATATCCCCATACATAAGGTTTTAACTAATATTGACTAATCTTAATTCTGAAATTAAATAAACCATTATATGATTCCAACTATAGAAACCCTAATTTTTCTTACATGCCTATTACATCATTTTTTATATAAACAATACAAAAGTATTACAAAAATAGTTTCTAAAGGTTCAGTGTCTTGGAAAACATATAACCATACCTAAAATTTACATAATAAAACATAACCATTTTATAAATATTTATTACCTACCCTATGTTTTCCTTTATGTACTACTTAGTACAAGTAACCACTTGGGGATATACATCAAAAGATGTGGTGAGAGAAAAGCCAAGTAAGAGGTTAGAAAATGATGCGGATAAATATAAAATGGGTGAGAATAATAATAATCATCATAATATAATATTTAGATAATAATAAATATCATTAGAGGAATAATTAGATAAAGGAATGGAATAGGGGAATACATAAAAATAAAACAACATGTCTTCTTTTTGAAATACCACACATAATTGTTAACAAAGAAACATTATGTTCACGCATAAAATGTGTGCATAAATATAAAATCATCATTGTAAAAAATATAGAATCATGTTCATTAATATTACAAATTATCTCACGAGAAAAATCAAATTAAGAAATTCAATGGAGAACTAGATAATTCTAAGTGCACCTTTTAAATCATAACATTTTCATACACATGCATTCCACAAAGAACATATGACAATATTTTCTATACAATAACCCATTGATGGGAAATGTGTTTGATAAGAAATTTTTAAACCATACCTTTATGAATCAAAATTTAGGTTCTCAAAATAAAATATGAATAACATATTTTTTTAGGAATTATCAATCTTTTGTAAAGAAGAAAAATTCTCAAGAGAAGCAAAAGATATATTTTTCAGAAAAAAATATCTCTTCTGAAAAAATCATTGCATTTTTTACCAAATATGAATGGAAGTTATTATATCATATCAAATAAAATATAAGTGTAAATAAATTTAATTTTAGGAATTTTAAATGCACATACATATTAAAATTTTAATGAAATAGAAATGCTCTAAGAAATGAAATTTTGTTCGAGGATCTACTTAACTTATGTATGAGTGATTTAGATACATTAGTATATCGTATACTAAATTTTTTTCCTTAATTAATAAATAAATAACCACTATTATATTTATTTTTTCATTTTAAAATTTTTACGTTAATTTATTTCCTCTTTTATGAGTTTTAGAGTTTAATTACATCATTAGGTAGTGTTTTTTCTTGATTTTCATGATCAGTTCACTAGAATATATGTATTTAAGATCATTTAGTATGACTATAATTATAAAAAATTAAATTTATTTGTTATTAATGAACATAAATTTTTTTAAATTACTTTATATATTATTATTTCCATAAATGAGGATGATTCATTAGATAAAATTCTACTGAGAATCATTTAGGTAAATTTGGCAGTTTTCAATCATTGTGAACTAGTTTTCTATTATAATATTGTAATATATATATATATATATTAGTTCCATAATATATAAATATTATTGAATATTTTTTAAAATATATTTCACCCATTACAATGGTTTTATTCCCATACATGAAGTATGTCAGGGAAAATGAAAACTTGTCATCCTCCATGGTCGTACATCAACACCTCAAGGACAAATTTTTCATTCATAGAATTAATGGGAAAGGAGGGGAGGTTTATTTATAGATTATTCCATTAAAATAATAATATTTGAGTGTATATATTATATTAGTGTTATAGATATTATATATATTAGAGTATTTTAGTAGATAATAATCAAAGACATTAACAAGAAATGAAATGGAAAAAATTAACAGAAAATGATTTTACCTCTTGTACTTCTTCTCCTTGAGAAAATCCTTATGGAAATTAGATTTGTTAATTTTTGGGACAAAAAGATCATTTATTTGGTGGAGGGTCTTGGGAATAGTATGGTGAGGAAATTGAAAAATCTTAAAGTCTCGGATGGTGTAAGTGTAAGAGGTGATGAATGGTAGAATTTTTATGGAAGGTGAGGGTTGTCATTTGATTATTTCATTCATTAGTTTATTATTTTTTCTAATGACTATGAGTTGTTTTTACCATAACAATTAATTCATTCAATAAATAAAAATATATTGATATTATGGGACTACATAAGTCCTATTTTAGTAATGACTCCATAATTCAAGAATTTGTTAAAAAAAATAAACTAATGTATTACTCTATTCATAAAAAATCAACAATTTTAGAGAAAATAAATAAAATATAACCTAACCATTTTTCAGGGTTAAAAATTATAAAATGAACTTCATTTTATGACACTATTTCTCAAAATATATGAAATTAATTTTTTAATTCAAATTTCATTTTATTAAAAAATTACTGATATTAAAATTAAATACAATTTTATGACAGTTTGAAAAATTATTTAAGGTATCAGAAATGTATCTTATAATAATAAGAAAAAAAATTAATTTATGAATTTATTTTATAAAAATATATTTTATTTCAGATCAATATGTCAATTATTAAATTTTAAAAAAACATTTATGTTTTATAAAAATACTAATGCATAATTTATCATTTTTAAAACATTTATTTACTTATACTATGATATAATTTTATCATATTATCTCATATAATATTTTTAAATTATATATATACATTAAAAATTGAGGTAATAAATATATTGGTTAGATTAATATTCCTAATGTTCATGTTACTATTCCAAGGGTTAAGTTACTCTTCATCGTTATAAGTCCCTTAATTTAATTAAATATCACTTATTTCATTATTATTTTATGAGAATAAATATATTTTGATATATAAATATGTTATGTATCTGTTTTATAACATATAACACAGTTATGAGTAGATAAATTCTATTAATAAACTCTTGGGATAATAATTTTTTATTGCAGGTCATATGGGTATGATGCCATAGTGGGATTTTAAAATCCATATAATAAATGGAGAGGCTTATTATGTGAATTTTTTAGTTAGTGGAGGGATATTGTAATATTAACTATAATGAGATGTTAGAGATACACAATGTGTTTGAAAATTTACATTTTAATTGTTTTCTGATGGATCTAAAGAGTAATGAAGATGGAAACCGTGGATTGAAACATTTTAAAATGAGTTTTCTTGGATGAGTACAACACTATGGTTATAGATAGACTAATCTATATGTAATAATATTGTACATGAATATAAAATATAAAATTGAAAATAATATACGGATATGAGATTGAATATTTCTCTGTAGAAATAATATTTTCTGGATATAGAGGTTGAAATATTCATTTTGAGGAAATCCATTACAAAGTGGCCAATTTTTTGGAGGAATTGATTATTCAACTTGATTTTCTTATTGATAGTCAAATGTTGATTAATAAATTTTTCAATCTATTATAAATGGATGAATTTATTCACCGAATTTTAGGTTTACATGTTATGGTTTCATAGAGAAATATTGGGATAATGTAATTCATGATTTAAGAGAATTGAAAAATAAAATCTTGATTAACATTTTTGATTAATATAAAATCAAAGAGATAAGAGTAGACCACTATAAATTCCATTGAATAACTAAAAGTTAATGAGTAATAGAAGAGTAATTATAACTCAAATCTTGGAGTTTTACTTATCAGGGGGAAACATTATAACCAATCATTATGTTATATATCATTCCAATCATTGACTCAAAATAGTGTGTTGAGAGAAAAGAAGAGTTACTGAATATGGAATTACTATTTTAAAATTATTCATAAAATTTAACATATATCATGAGAATTGTTATCCTATTTTTGTTTGAAAAGTTATAATCTTATGAACCATGTATTTCCCATATATGGTGAACCGTGTAAAATAGCCATTTTATTTCATTTAATTTTGGTATTTAGAATTTTTTTATTGTGGACTGATAGGTTTTGAGTTTTATTTCCAATGAAGGATCATTATTTATTTGTTTAAAAAATTAAATGACCACTATAAAAAACCCCTCCACCTCTCTTCTTGTGTTATCATTTATATTGTATTTTAATAATTCATTTAAAAGTTATGATAAAATACTATTGAATCTAGTGTTAGAGGTTAGTTATGTCATTGTGAAATCTATGATGGATAATTATAAGGAACAAAAAAAGTAAACTATAAGGCTTTAAGTGACATCTACTGACTCAAGATTAATAAAATTTTATGATGGTTATCCGTTTAAATTTAATATAATTGATTTAGATTAATTGGTTGATAATTGACAATAGTTATTTCAAGGTGAATGGAAAAGATGAAAAAAGGTATGCATAAAATTTCTTATGATTTAATGATGAGATAAAATGTAAAAAATGATTTATTCCTTTACTACCATATTGAATTCTTGAGTTATATCTATTTAAATATGAGAAATTAAATACATTAATTTTAAAATATAATTTTTTGACGAACGACCATTTTATAATTCCAATATATTTCCTCCCAATGAACTTGATCTTACAAAATTATCTTATATGGATCATGAAATCATGGATGTAAAATAAAAAATATTATGAAATATAAAACATAGTCAGAACAATTTTTAATGGTTATTGTATTCATTTGAATGGATATCGTTGATTAATGAAATTTTGTTATCAAAAAATAATATATTGAAAATGAGTTTTTATCACTAATTTTAAAAAAATTTATTTAGGAAAGTGAAAGTGTAATTTGATTATATTGTTTATATAATTTAACTATATAAATTATGGTTTTATAGCACTATGATGACCATGTATGTCACGAACCATCCTCGGGGCCCATGTCGTGACTACCCCAAGCACGAATTCCATAGGCCAGGGGCTGGAGACTAGCACCAAGGTGTAATTACCGATAAAAAGGGAAGGAATTGCCTTTGTAAAGTAAACAAACACCACAGAGCAAGCCAGTAGTAGAAGTAAACACTAAGTAAAAACTGATACAATAGTAAGTGCAGAAAATTAAGTGGCCCAGTATAAAATCCCAAACTAAACGTAAAGTACAACTAGAAAAGGAAAACAGCTACTGAAAGTAATGCCACAGCCTCGAGCCGTCCAGTAGAAGTCCCACCTGAAGGGTGAGTACATATAGCCTCCACAGCCCCTCTGGTCCAGCCGTCCGCTCCGAGTATGTCCCGCCCAGTGGTCCACCTCTAGGTACCATCCTGCTCCGCAAGCCTCAAACACAACCAGAGCTATCCGTTGTCTACAACCAACACAACGTAGTGCGGGCATAGCCCGTGTAGGTGTGAGTATAAGCTACTCAGTAGGGACCCTGAGACCACCTAAGGTCTCCCAGAATCCACAAAGGATAATCCACAAAGGAAAGATACAATCACGAAGTTACATCTGACACTACTTAGGTATATTCTCATATATATACCTAAGTCATCAGTTCCAGTTCGGCTCCAACATTCGAGATCAAGTACAACCCAGTCCACACAGGAAATCACAACCCAGTCCAAATATGAAAGAAAAATGTAATCCACACAGGATAGTACAACACAATCCACACAGGAAAGAAAAACAGGATGCAGCTCACATAGGTATACTTCTTCGTATAACGATAGAGATGATCAGATATAGCCAATGATTCATCTATGCTATCGGACAGATAAAGGATTGATAGGAACTAACCCCCGTAATGACCCACAAAGGATCTGACCCACACAGTATCGGTAGGTAACTAACCCCCGCAATGACCCACACATGATCAGACCCACACAGGATCTCTAGGCACGGGCCCACACAGGACCGCTGAGTGCTGACCCACATAGGATCGATAGCACAGATCCACGTAGGATCACTGAGGGATGTAGTCATCGTCGTCGAATCCACAGAGGATCTCTATACAGTCGTCGTCGTCGTCGCAGTCGTAGCCAACTCTAGGGTTCCCGTACACAGCAAGCTCGTTTGGGAGGGTCCGCTCCATGAGCCGAAAGGCTAATACATCAACTAACACAAAGTCCAGAGTTGATGTATCCAAAAGTTCTGTATCGCCAATAAGAACTCAACGTCACAGACGACGCGTCAATCAGACGCCATGTCTGAAAGTTATTGGCTTTTTCGTCTCAGGGTCCCGGTTAGTTTTTAAGTCAAAACCAACCCGATCATACTCCCCCTACATCCAAACCTCGAGCGTAGTTAGCCAAAAGGCCCATCTCACTAAGAGGAATCCATCAAAGTCAATAGCACGTCAATCAGATGTCTGTAACTCAAGTTATAAGTGTTTCCGTTCCGAGGGCCCGGTTGGTTTCGTGTACGAACCAACCAGTCTGAATGAAAATTACTCCGTAACATTGAGTGTAATATACCGAAAGGACCGTCTTGATCCAAGGATCGCTACGCAACTGACAGTGCATCGATCGGAGGTCCGAAGCTCATGTTATGGGCAACAGATCGAAGGAGGTTTGGTATTAAGGGGTTCGGGCCTGGTCCGACCCGACCCGGGTCCGGGTCCGGCCCGGCCTAGGCGCAGCCCGGCCCGGCCTAGGCGGCTTGGCCCGACCCGGCGGCTCGGCCCGGCGCGCAGGCGCTGGTCGGGTGGCCAGGTGGCCGGCTCGGCCGTTACGGCAGAGCGAATTGGGCGGGGGATGCGCTGCCCCCGCGTGGAGAAACCGCGGCCCCTTTATGGGGCCGCTCAGCAGGCCGGCCTGGGGTTTGTAACCCACGGCTTTTCCCTTATCTGGCAGGCCCACCCCGGCCTATTGGCTGTTGCCACCACGAGACCGGAAAGTGCTGTCCCCCTGCTCCGACGCCGGCGGCCCGGTACCGGCAGCTGGTTTCCCTGCTCTGCCGCGGCCCAGAACCGGCCGCAGCCTTGGCTCGTCCCGCACGGCGCCGCGCCCTTCCACCACGGCCCTGCTCCGGCCGCAGTGCTTTAGAGGTCCTCCTTTGCGGCGTGACGGTGCCTCTTCTTTTTTTTGTCTTCTACGGCGCAGCGCGATGGCGCCGCGGATTAGTCTGATTCCAACGGCGCAGTGCGACGACGTCGCGCTTCTCTGTCCTCCCTTTAACAAATTCCGCATGGTGCTTCAGCACTGCATTTCCTTGATAATACATCATCAATATCAACAACCAAAAAGGGGAGGAGTGTCGGTCATGTTCGTGCGGTCTGACCTCCTCCCGTTATTGCGAAAAGAGGAGGTTAAATGTGAAAGGAGGATAACGACGGAAGTAATCACGAGATAGAAATGCATAAAACCCCAACCTCAACGTTGTCGTCGAACGAGAGTTCATTACGGAATTAACCATCGTAGAAGAAGAGGATCTTCACGGAAGAAAGTGTCACAGAAGGAACATTGTTGGCGTTAGGTGATCTCCGAGGGAGGCATCTCTCGCCGTGATCCACCGTCGGAGGTCGGCGTTCTTCGTCGGCAGCGATGCGTTCTTCGCGTTCTTCGTCGAAGAACAAAGAATCTTCAAGAGCTCTCTTTTTCTCCCAAAGGCTCCCACAACCAGAATTCCAACAAAATAAAATAAGTTCAACACTTATTTTATTAACATATCCTAAGCATTTAAAATTCAAAAGAAAAGAAACAAATAATTAATTCAATGAATTAATTGTAACGATTTAACCACCCAATTTAATGATTCTTTTCTTAACCAGAATAAACACACAGTTGACTACATTAAAAAGGGGGGTGTGGGTGTGTTACTCATATGGAAAGAAATTGCGGGGCTCTTGCGGGCCCCACCTAACAAATATCCTACCATGTGGGTAGGATATTGTGGGTCCCAACTTATCGACTTAACATAGGTTAATCCGCTTGAAGTGAAATAAAATAAATTGTCGCACCACTTTTATTTTATTTCTTAACATAACCCCAAAAATTAAAAACCACACCCGAGCAAACGCAAATCCGGAAAGGGTGTTTCTAAGAAAATAACGGTGCTACGATTCCATCGGTGTCCTCATAATTCGATTCCGATCACAAGTTCAATAGATAGAAAAACCCACTCGTTCGTTCACTGAATGTACTCAAGCTAAACTTCGAAAAATGATTACGGGCACACCGGGCCTCGGAATTAGGTGCCGTTAGAAACTGCATTCTTGTAAAATTTACAAGAAAATTAAGAAAAAAAATTTCTTTGATTTTTTTGTGTCTTTACATCACTCTCAAGTCAGGGATTTACGTCCTCATAAAGATACATCAAAAACTAGGGAAACAAATGTGGGTACTGTGCACGCATCTGAGCATCCTGCTTCCAAGTGCTCTCCTGGAGGTTCCCGTGCTGCCATATGATGCACACTAGAGGAATCAAACATACACGTAGGACCTGCTCCTTTCAATCCTCAGTCACTACCAGGACCTCTTCAAAAGTCACCACGTCATCAATGTCCATCTCCCCATGGTCAATGATATGCGTCGGGTCATGCACGTATCTCCTCTGCTGAGATACGTGAAAGACGTCGTGCACCTAGTGCAACTGAGGTGCTAGATCCAAGCGATAAGCCACCTCGCCAATCCTTCTGAGGACCTAGAACGGTCTGATTATACGAGGAGATGACTTGCCGCCTCGGCCAAATCTCTGTAATCCACGTCGAGGTGAGACCCGCAAGAAGACGTGGTCGCCATCCTCGAACACCAGTGGCCTCCGCCTCCTGTCATCATAAGACTTCTGCTGGCTCTGAGCTGTCCTCATCCACTCTTGGATGATCTAGACCTTCTCTGTCATGGCCTGAACCATCGCTGGTCCCACAAGTGCTGTCTCCCCAGGGTTTTTCCAGCACAACGGTGATCTGCAAGGTCGGCCGTACAACGCCTCGTATGGTGCCATCCCAATGGTGGAGTGGTAGCTATTGTTGTACGTGAACTTTACCAAGGGTAGCTGTTCCTCCCAGCTATGACCAAAGAAGAGGAAACATCCATGGATCATGTCCTTGAGAGTCTGTATGGTCCTCTCTATCTGACCATCTGTCTAAGGGTGAAAGGCGGTACTCAGACGTAGCTGCGTCTTGAATGCCTCCTGCGACCCCTTCCAAAGCCAGGAAGTAAAGAGAGCATGTCGATCGGAGACGATAGATGATGGCACACCATGAAGCTGCACAATATCTTGAATGTAGAGATGTCCCAAGCTCTCCACTAAGCCCAACTCTCTAATGGGTAAGAAGTGAGCTGACTTGGTGAGTCGGTCGACAATCACCCAAATAGAGTCGTGACCTATGGATGTGTGTGGATGTCCAGTCACGAAGTCCATAGATATCTTGTCCCACATCCACTCCGGGACCCCCAAGGGCTGTACCAAGCCTACTGGTACTTGGTGCCCTGCCTTCACCTGCTGGCAGGTGAGGCATCGAGAAACGAACTCTACCACAACCATCTTCATGCACGACCACCAGTGCTGTCGTCTGATATCCTGCTACATCTTCACCACTCTAGGATGTACCGCCAAAGGGGAAGTGTGAAATTGTCTCAGCACCTATTCCCACAAAGCAACTGGTACCATGGTACATCCTCTGAAAAGGACATCGTGCTCTCCTCCTATGGAGAAACCATTAGGTGAATTTCCTTAGGATATCTGTGCACGCTGCGTCTCATAGTCATAATCCCCACGCTGTGCCTCTCTGAAACACTGCAGTAGTGGAGGAGTGAATGTGAGTGACTAAAGGAAGGATGCTCCATCTCTATCCACAAAGTATATCTGCAGAGCGGCTAGCTGCTCTGTCACCTCCCCAAGTAGCTGAATGATCATCCTCTTGCTGAGGGAATCGGCTACCACGTTCCCCTTCCCAAGAGTATAGACTATCTCAAAGTCATAGTCCTAGAGGAACTCGAGCCATCACCATTTTCTCAGGTTCAGGTCCTTCTGAGAGAAGATGTACCTGAGACTCTGATGGTCAGAAAATACTATAAAGCGCTCGCCCATCAGATAGTGTCGCCACATCTTCAGAGCGAAGACCACTGCTGCTAACTCCAGGTCATGGGTAGCATATTTCTACTCATGATGCCTCAACTGACATGATCCATAGGCGATCACGACCCGATCCTTCTTCAGGACACATCCGATTCTGGCCCCTGATGCATCACAGGTAACTACATACCCAACTCCCTCCTCCGGCAGTCTCAAGATAGGCGTGATGGTCAATCTCTGTCTCAGCTCCTAGAAGCTCTGCTGACATCTGTCTGACCACACAAAGGGTTTCCCCTTCTTCGTCAAAGCTGAGAGTGGTGATGCAACTCTGGATAATTCTGGCACAAATCTCCAGTAGTACCCATCTAGTCCCAAGAAACTTCGCACCTCCGTCACACTCCTAGGTGGCTCCCAAGCTGGCACTACCTCGATCTTCGCAGGATCCACAGAAACACCCACCTCAGAGATGAAGTTTCCCAAGAAGTGGACCTCACGTATCCAGAACTAACACTTTGATAGCTTTCCATAATGCTGGTGCTCTCTGAGTGTGTCAAGTACAACCCGCAAGTGGTAGGCGTGCTCCTCATCAGTCGTCAAGTATATCAAAATTTCATCGATGAAGACCACAACAAACCGATCGAGGTATGGCTGAAAGATTATGTTAATGAGTCCCATGAACACTACAGGAGCATTGGTTACGCCGAAGGGCATAACCAAGAACTCATAGTGGCCATACCGACATCTGAAGGTCGTCTTCTGCACGTCCTCGTCCCAAACTTTGAGCTGATAATATCCAGACCTGAGGTCTATCTTTGAGAACCACCATTCTCCCTTGAGTTGATTGAAGAGGTCATCAATACTCTGTAGAGGATAATTGTTCCTCACTGTCACCTGGTTCAGGCGACGATAGTCGACACAAAGCCGCAAGATCTCGTCCGCCTTCTTGGCGAACAATATCGGGGAAGCCCAGGGTGAAACACTGGGTCAGATGATTCCCTTGCCTTGCAAGTCCTCCAACTGTACTCGTAGCTCTCGATGCTCAGCGGGGGCCATCCGATATGCTGGAGTGGATATCGGGGCTATCTCGGGGTACAAATAAATATAAAAGTCTGCCTCTCTGTGAGGAGGTAGTCCTAGAACGTCGTCGAGGAAGATGTCTGCATACTGATCCACCACTGCAGGAAAACCAGGACTCTACACCTCAACTACTCCAAGGATGAGGATATCCAACTGATGAGTGATGGGCTGTCCTCTCCTCTGCGGAAGTCCATCCTGTGCTGCGAAGTCTCCCTTCTCACCGATGATGGTGAAACTGCCCCCATCGGTGCGTACACATCACACCCTGTTCCTAATATAGTCAATCTGAGCGTGCACTGTAGATAACCAATCCATGCCCAAGATGACATCTTAAGGCCTCAACGCTGCTACAATAAGATCCTATCCGAAGCTCTCGCCTCCTAGAGTGATCTCACACTGTCGGCACCAGTGCGTAATTGTCGAGTCTGCTCCCATAAGAGTCTCTAGTTGTAAGGATTGAGCCAACGGCTCTGTCGAAATCTCCGAGCTCCGAACAGGGGTAGCAGATATGAAATAATGACTCGCTCCTGTGTCAATAAGAACCGCAGAATGTGTGGAATAGACACATATATTACCTCGAATCATCTCGGGCGCTCTGTGGTTGTAGGACTCTGCAGCCTGGAGCTGTGCATGTCGTTGCCCGCCAGCTCCCTGTGGTCGGGGTGGACCTCCTTGTGGTGGTGGTGGTAGAGCCTCAAAGCGTCGCCCACCACCTACTGGTCATCCATCTCCTTTGCCTCGTCCGACTGCTCCCTGCAGACTGCCACGATAAACCCTCTGCCTCTGACTCAGTGGCCCCTCAACCGTCTGCTACTCCTCGGCACGGCGGGTCGGGCAGTCACGAGCCATGTGGCCCTGCCCGCCGCAAGCGTAGCACTGTCTGCCTCTCGAAAGACTGGCTCCGCGCTGTGTGCCCCGCACTGCTGAGCCAGTGTCCTGAGGTCATCTTCCTGAGGGTCTGGTCTGCCTAAACCCATGAGTCATCTGTCGACTACCTGCTGTAGAAGAATCTGTAACGTGCCGCCCCACGATAGGTCTCGCTACTGATGAAGGCTCAGCAAGGAAGCTCTCGATCAAAAGGACACTCTCAAGTACTCCTTCCTAAGTCCGAATGCTGAGGGATATTAGTGACGCCTTGATCTAATGCCTGAATCCCAGCTCAAAGGTCTGGGCCTAGAAGAATGGATCTCGTACCATGTTTTTCGAGTAGCACGAGAGATCGGTAAATCTCATTGAGTACTGGGCGACAGTCAAGCTACCCTACCACAGCTGTAGAAGCTCCTAGATGTGCACTGCACGGAGGGTGGATGGGACGAACTACAAGCGGAAGAGGCTCTCAAAGTCCATTCAGAGAAGAGGTGCCTCATTGTGAACCTGGAGCATCAAGCTCCACCATCTGCCTTCTGCCCCGTGCAGTAGGCTCGCTGTGAGGACCACCATGAGGTATGCTGGTGTCCTCACTAACATGAAAACCCGTACGACTTCCTCCAGCCAATCCTCGGGTGCCTGGGGGTCCGTCTCCCCACGGAACCTGGGTGGTCGCTGGCGCAGAAACATTTGCAGTGCACTAAGGCGACATGCATCGTCAGTGACCGGGGCTGGTAGCATCAGTGGCTCGGCGGGTAGAGGTACCGCCGGTGCCTCTACTGTCAAAGGGCCCTGTACTGAGGCCTCGCCGCTCGGTGGGCTGTCGTCACGCACAACTCTCAGATCCCTAGCTGGCTTCCGTCGTCGGGCCATCCTGAAAAGAAACAGGTGTGCCATGGTCAAACAGTATACCTGGTGAGATGACATAAAGTAATCATAAAGAAAACTTGAAACACCAATGAAATCAATGTTTTTTTATATTATGCAAGAAATTTGAAGTCAGGGTCCTGGTGTACGGATACGTCAGCTGCCACATCAACACTGGACTCCCTGGACTGATAACCACACTAAATACCCTTAATACTATTACTTCACATAGAAGAAAGATCAGAGTCCCAAGTTCTACGGTAGAACCGAACTCCCCCGATACCAATTTGTCATGACCCGTCATCGGGGCCCATGCCGTGACTACCCCAATCCCACCTTCCATAGACCAGGAGCTGCCGACTAGCACCAAGGCGTAATTCCCGATAAAAGGGAAGGTATTTCCTTTGTAAAGTAAAGAAACACCATAGAGCAAGTAGGTAGTAGAAGTAAACACTAAGTAAACACTGATACAAGAGTAAGTGCGGAAAAGTATGTGGGCCATTATACAAATCCAAACAGAAAGTAAAGTACAACTGGAAAGGGAAAACATCAACTAAAATTAAAGCCGCAGCCTCGAGCCGTCCAATGGAAGTCCCACCTGAAGGGTGAGTACAGATAGCCTCTACAGATGCTCGAGTCCAGCCGTCCACTATGAGTACGTCCCGCCCAGTGGTCCACCTCCCGGTACCTTCCTACTCTGCAAGCCTCAACCATGATCAGTGTTGTTCGTCGTCTGCAACCAACAGAACATTGTGCGGATATAGCCTGTGCAGGGGTGAGTATAAGCTACTCAGTAGGGACCCCGAGACCACCGAAGGTCTCCCATAATCCACAACGGATAATTCACAAAGGAAAGATAAAATAACAAAGTAAAATCCAACACTACTTAGGTATATGCCCATACATATACCTAAGTCATCAGTTCCAGTTCGGGTCCAACATCCGAGCTCAAGTACAACCCAGTCCACACAGGAAATCACAACCCAGTCAACATAGGAATGAAAAACGTAATCCACACAGGATAGCACAAAAAAATCCACAAAGGAAAGCAAAACATGATTCAGCTCACATAGGTATACTTCTTCGTATGACCGTAGAGATGATCAGATATATCCACTTATTCATCTTGGCGGTCGGACCCAAAAAGGATCGATAGGTACAAACCCCCGCAATGACCCACAAAGGATCTGACCCACACATGATCGATAGGTAACTAACCCCCGCAATGACCCACACAGGATCGGACCCACACAGGATCTATAGGCGTTGGCCCAGACAGGACCGCTGAGCGCTGACCCACATAGGATCTGACCCACACACGATCGGTAGAACTGATCTATGTAGGATCACTGAGTGTTGTAGTCGTCACCGTCAAATCCACTGAGGATCTCTATAAAGTCGTCGTTGTCGTCGTAGTCGCGGCTAGCTCTAGGGTTCCCGCACATAGCAAACTCATTCGGGAGGGTCCGCTCCATGAGACGAAGGTCTGATACATCAAATGACACAAATTCTGGAGTTTATGTATCCAAAAGTTCCGTATCTCCAACAGGAACTCAACGTCACAGACGGTGCATCTATCGGACACCCGGTCTGAAAGTTATTGGTTTTTTCGTCCTAGGAGCCCTGTTGATTTTTAAGTAAAAACCAACCCGACCATACTCCACCTACGCCCAAACCTCGAGAAAAGTAAGCCAAAAGGTCCATCACACTAATAGTAATCCATCAAAGTCGACGGCACGTCAATCGGATGTTCGGAACTCAAGTTATAAGTGTTTCCACTCCGAGGGACCGATTGGTTTCGTGTACGAACCAACCCAAACGAACCCAAAGTTCTCCTAAACGTTGAGTGTAATATACCAAAACGACCGTCTCTATCCAAGAATCACTACGCAACTGACAGAGCATCAATAAGAGGTCCGTAGCTCAAGTTATGGGCAAATGGACCGAAAGAGGTTCGGTATTAAGGTGTTTGAGCCCGGTCCGACCCGGCCCGATACCCCCAGGGTCGGCCCGAACCAGGTCGACCCGAACCGGGTCCGGGTCTGGCCCGCTTTAGCGCGGCCCGACTTAGTGCGCTGGGTGCACTGGTGCTGGCCGGGGGACCAGGCAGCCGGCTCGGCCGTTACGGCTGTGCGTAGTGGGCAGGGGGCGCGTTGCCCCCACGAGAAGAAACTGCGGCCCCTTTATGGGGCTGCTCAGCTGGCCGGTCGGGGGTATGTAACCCCCGGAATTTCCCTTGTCCGGCCGGCCCGCCCCAGCCGGTCGGCTATTGCTACCACGGGATCGGCAAGGCTGTTCCCCCTGATCTGACGTCGGCGGCCCGGTACCGGCCGCCGGTTCCCCTACTCCGCCGCGGCCCGGAACCGGCCGTGACCTTGGTTCGTCCGGTGCGATGCGACGGCGCTGCGCTTCTCCGTCCTCCCTTTAACAAATTCAGTGCAGTGCTTCGCCACCGTGTTGCCTTTCTCGTGCTGCATCAATATCAACAACCAAAAAGGGGAGGAGTGCCGGTCGTGTTCATGCGGTCCGACCTCCTCCCGTTATTCCTATAGCAGGTGGTTCAATTTGAAAGGAGGATAACGACGGAAGTAATCATGAAATAGAAACACATAAAACCCCTACCTCAACGTTGTTATCGAATGAGAGTTCGTCGCAGAATTATCCGTCGCTGAAGAAGAGGATCAATGCGGAAGAAAGCGTTATGGAAGGAACGTTATTGGCATTAGGTGATCTCTAAGGGAGGCATCTCTCGCCTTCGTCCGCCGTTAGAGATCGGCGTTCTTCATCGGCGGCAGTGCGGTCTTCACGTTCTTCGTCGAAGAATGAAGAATCCTCAAGACCTCTGTTTTTCTACCAAAGGCTCCCACAACCAGAAATCTAACAAAATAAAATAAGTTCAACACTTATTTTATTAACATATCCTAATAATTTGAAATTAAAAAGAAAATAAACGAACAATTAATTCAATAAATTAATTGTAACCATTTAATCGCAGAATTTAATGAGGCGTTTCTTAACCAGAATAAACACAAGGTTGACATCATTAAAAAGGGGGGCGCGGGTGCGTTACTTAGAAGGAAAGAAATGGTGGGGCTCGTGCGGGCCCCACCTCGCAAATATCCTAACTAGTGGGTAAGATATTGTGGGTCCCACCTTATCCGCTTAACTTAGGTTAAGCCGCTTTAAGTGAAATAAAATAAATTGTCGCACCACTTTTATTTTATTTCTTAACATAACACGAAAAATTAAAAACCACACCCGAGCAAACGAAACTTCGGAAAAGGTGTTTCTAAGAAAATATCGGTGCTGCGATTCCATTGGTGCCCTCGAAATTTGATTCCGAGAAATGGTTAAAAAGTTTAAAAAAACCCGCTCGTTCGTTCATTGAACGTACCCGAGCTAAACTTTAGAAAATGATTCTGGTCACAATGGGCCTCAGAATCAGGTGCCTTCCAAATCTACGTTTTTGTAAAATTCCCAAGAAAATTAAGAAAAAAAATTTCCTTGAATTTTTCAGGTCTTTACATTGTAATGATAAATAAAAAATTTAATATAATGTCACATAAGAAAATAATAAAAAATATTCCACATAATACACATTCAATCATTAAAAACATTCTAAATTTTTTTTTCGTAGATGAATTTTTCAGAAAGGGAAAATATGATAATGAAAGAATATTAAATGTTTCTAAATAATAATTTATGTTTTAAATAAAAGTTTTTATGATATCAATAATTGATTTTTAATGATAATTCTAATTTCAATGTGAAATAAGAATGGTTGAATGCCTTTAAATATAAGTTATTTCCCCTCAAAATAAACATAAGCTGATAAATATTAGGAGTGAAAAAAAGTTGTATTTAGGTATTTATTATGATGGATAGAAATAAAAAATCACCAAATTAGGTTCAATGAGTTTTAAAACTATGATAAATGATAAAATAAATATTTACTTCTCTAAAATTAGAGTTTATATTTATTCTATAAACACCAAAACTAGTAGAGTGGATTTGATTGAAATATAACAATATATCAATGAAAACTATAAACCATCATAATAGATTAAATATAAATATATTTCCATGATTTTTTAAATTCTGGTAAAAATAAAAAAGATATTAACATTGGCGAGTTATTAATTATGTAGCCATCTATACCATGCAACAAAATACTATAAATTTGCGAAATACCACATAGTATAGAAGAACCACTTAGTCAAACATAGAGAAAATGAACATATCATACACAATAATGATAAAATTCTATAGAAAGAAATTAAGGTAATTATTAACATATTCCAGAAAAATATATAAATTTCATGTATTAAATAAAAAAAATATTCATATAGAAGAAAAATGCGGATAGATTCCCAAAAACATAATGATATCACTTTATAGAATCTTTTGAATTCTTTAGTGTAAGAGTAATATTGTTTCAGAACCAATACAAATGATAATAATGATAAGATACCTTTTTTTAAAAATCAATATAGTATTTTAAACATGAAAAATGGAAAGAATATGTGGGCTATCTTGGATATTATTCTTATTAATTCCATCTAAATACACAACAAATGAATCCTTGATAATGTTTGTTCATCCTACATGACTAGAAATGTTAATCTAATGAATAATGTGATGTTATATGTTGATGGTATAGTTTGATTTTGAAAAAATGGATCTATGAAAAATCATGGGATGTCAATAAATATGGACTATAAAGAATGATCTAAAAAACAATTGTATACTATATTGGTTGTTCATTATTATAATCATTAATGTGTTAGGAAACTATGTAAATCAATTCTCTAAGTCATATTCAACCAATTGTTATTCTTTATTAATGGAAAGGTTGTTAAATTTTTTTGATGAAATCATTATGGAATAACATATATTTATATTATGTGTGTGGTAATTGGAACACTATTCTCCAAATTTTGATGGCAAAATAATAAACATTTTCATCAAACACTCATGAAAATAAATCACCATATCATGTATAATCATTAAAAAATAAAGGCATTGGTTGAAATTAAAAATATCAGACATGATCTATAGAATACATTTGATTCTTTATTATGTGTAAATATACTGATAAATCTATAGTATTGAAAATATAAAATGGTATCAATTATAATGGCCATACTTCCAAATGATGTGTGTAGTCCAATGAAAGTATCCAAAAATCATGATGACAAATACTTGGTCATGTTTTTTGATGATTACCATATAATGGGTTGTATCATATTCATGTATACAATAGAAAATGTTATAGAATTCTCCATTTCATACTATAACATAGAACATAGTGAAACCTAAATATTTCTTATGATAATTATTTCAAAAAATGGGTTGAAGTACACCTCTTAAGATGTGGAAAGTTACTTAGTGAAAGATGTAATTAACAATAATGTATTATCAGTTAGATCATAAAAAATAGTGTTTTAGAAAGGATTAGTTCAATGTTAATCAAAATGTAAAGTATATTTCCTATAAAATGGGGAAACTATCACTACTAATGGAAGGATATGATGAATGTGGATTTATAATATTCTTGGTCCCATACTCTGATATACATTGCTAAAAATATAATATAAACATTTTTATATTTTATAATGATAAAAATGACCCACATTCATCCATATGAAACATATAACATCAAATATAAATATTTTTTCACATACATATACATAGAGAATTTTTAGTCTGGAGTTTGAGAGAATTAGTAAAAACTATTATATGTAAACTTGGTCACATAAATAATTAGTTCATTAAAATTTAAATAATCACCCTATAATTAATTCACATATACTAATTTTTTTGGAACACCATCACTAAAATTTTTATTCAAATCCTTTGGAATTTGAAACATAATAAGCGTGTTCTCAAATATTTAGTATGGGAAAACATTACCATTAACAATTTAATGCTACCTGTGAGAATAAGATTAGAATAACAGTGTGAAAAAATAATAAAACTGCATAATCATAACATAATTGGATTGAAACCCATGGAACCATAGATAAATTTATAAATATTAATCATATGTTTGTATTCATAGAATTCAATAATACCGAACCATGTGAAAATAGTCCTTGATCAAAATATCCATAATTAACTCATAGAAATCATAGAGAAAACATCATAGTATATTAGAAAATTATATTTATAGAACCCTTAAAATAACCCTTACATATGGAATAACCATACCTAGTTAATAAAATTATTCTCTTTATAGGAACCTATTAACCAATTAACTCTATCATCTTATAGTATTTACATTTATTCTACAAAATCATTCATTATTAACGAATGCACTAGTGTCCTAGAATAGAACCAACCAAATAATATTGGACAATTCCCCTTAAGTATACAATTTCACCCCCAAATTAAAAATTCAGCAATAATGTTCACTTACCATATGATGAGGAAAAATTAAATCCTAACCTTTTTCATCCTAAAAATAACTATTTTCAATCCTTATATTGATTTTTCTAAAAAAAAGATATGGGCTCTATAATAATATATTTTTAAAAAACCATAATCCATCCCTGAAAATTATTTGGATGTAATAATTAATCTATATCCCTTGTGAACTAAATATATAATAATTTTTTATTTAATTGATTAATTTAAATAAAATAAAAATAATATAAAAAATTATTATTGAAAATACTCTATCCACTTTAAAAATCACATTCATAAACTGTAAAATATTATAATAATTGGGGGAAAATTTCATTGATAATAAAATTTTAAATAAATAAAGGATTATCAAATAAAAAAATACCCATTGTGGATAAAAATTGTTTTTAATATATGTATGGGAAGAAAAAAAATTCCTTACATTGGTTAGTAATGAATGTAAAAATGTGTTTTTTCTACTTTATTAAAATGATATCATTCAAAAAACATTCTCAATAATGTTAAATATTTATATAAATTAAAATAAGAAATAATTTTATTTTAAAAAAATGTTCTTGAATTTTTTTTAGAAAACATGTATATATAACAGAATTATTCCCAATATCATTGAATATAAATAATCATTGTCACATTTAAAGAAATATTTGTGAGATTTCTTTATTCATTATGAAACGAATTAGAAATTTAAAATGTAAAAAAATTGTCTTAACTATAGGAGAAGTAAATATTTATAATACATGAAAATAAAATAATAACATCCATCCTAGATAACCATTGAACATAAAAAATCATTAAATAAGATAATATATCTTGATAAAAATCATGACCATTTTTATTACTTTTGAATAATAAAGATATTAAAGAGAAGAATTCAAATTAAGATATAAATAAAATGAATATAAGTGGATCGATGATATAAAATTTATATTTTTATTATATTCACCTCATTAATAAATATTGTTTTTAAATATATAATGTTTTCCTGAAGAAGACAATTTTAGAAAAATAACCCTTAAAAAATATCATATCATTAAATTTGAGAAATAATCAATGGGTGGGTTTTTTCTAAAATGTAAATCCATAAAAAACTAGTGGAAAAACCTAAATAAATAAGGTCATTTCAGATATATTCCTATCTATCTATAATTAACAAAGAATTGATATATCGCAATGAAATGAAATTGGCATACAAATCCCCTTAACCCTTTAGTAATTGAAGAGTCAAAAAAATGTATAATGTAAAACTAATTTCAACGTAATACACTTTTTTATGATATATTAATGATATAACTTGTAAAATGGCTGTAAATGAACCCTATAAATTAAATTATGTGCATGACATTGTAAAATTCTTTAATTAAGGGAAATTAAGTCGAAATACATTACATTGAGTATAGAAATTCTATGCTAGTCCTATAAACCAAGTATAATAATCTAAAATAAATTATTTTTTTTGAAAACCTTTTATAGGACTAATATGTTACCCTTAATTTTTTAAAATATATGGAATATTTAATTATTTAATTGGTGAAGTTTGTTTTAGGTATTTTCAGAGATTTAGACTCATAGTAGTATAATGACATTAGCATGATGAAAATGGTAAAAAAGGAAAGTATTACATAATATTTAAAACAATAAAAATTATTTAATTATTATTTTTAGAAAATAATTATACCATTAATTTAATAAATGAATCCTCCTCCTCCAAATTAAATTTTTATTTAATTTTCAAAAGATCCCACTTGGGGTAAATCGTTATACCTCACAAAATAAACAAGAAACCTTAATAAATGAATTGTGGTTATTTAAAATGAATTATTATACAATCATGGGTACTTTAGGATGTAGAAACACATTAGTAAAATTTCATTTTTCCAATGAAAATAATGAAATATTTAATATATTATTTTAAATTTAAAAACTAAGAATATATCATATATATCATATTATTTATTGAAATATATTATTTCTTCCTTCCAAGTAATGATGTCATGGAAAAAAATAACATTGTTTTGTGGAGTTGGTAATTCACACGTATGCACGAACAAAATTATCATTTTTCTAAGGATTGAGAGGAAAGAAAATATATGATATTATATCATTATAGAATGAAAATGATTTCATTAATAATACATAAATATATAAATTAAAAACATAATTTTAACTATTCATGATATGTGTTGATATAAAATGAGTTATATTGGTTCATGAGGCGGAAGACCACCACACACATGAATGATGGTTTCATTTCCCATTTGATTAATGATGATATAGATAATGGTGGTGAAATAAAAATAATAACATATCATTTTTTTAAAGTAATGATTCTATTATTTCAATGCGGTTATAATATTTTTTGAGGATCTATATAAAGTAATAAAACTCGAACCCTTAGTTAAACATATACATCTAAATCAGAAAATAACATTTTCATTATACCTTTATTCAAACAAGGAAGAATGTATGCCAAAACTATGTAGTATAAAATTTTATGATGATTTTTTGTAAGATATTTGGGAAGATATTTTCAAAACAAGGGTTATCAAAATGTGTGAATGATATTGGAGAGGTTTTTCCTTTTATAATTGAGGTGAGAAACCCTCTTAGAAATAAAGAAAATATTAAATAAAATAAAATTAATTTTCAATGAAAAATTAAAATCATAGATTAAATTTTAAGATAAAATGGGGAATAGTATAAATCCTATCATATAATAATGTTTTTACTAGTTTAGGTGATGTTTTCATCCCTTTCCACTTTCTTTAACTCCCATTAACTATTTTTTATGATTAACATAGAATTATCATTTTTTTAACTTATACGAATTGAGATAGATAAAATAAATGGAAATGTGACCCATAAATAGACCATGATTAATAATTTAAACAATATATACTTCAATTTTAATATGAAAATTATATTTTTAATTTAAAATAATTTAAAAAAAGTTTTAGTAATTATAAATTATCATAAATATTGTTTTTTAAACTACTAATTTTCATCAACTTTAAAGACATAAGGATAATAATTTAACTATAATAAATAATTTTAATCCATTCCTAATATGTTATTTATATATATAAATTTCATGGGAGTATATAAGTTACCCTAAAAATAACATTGGGAGTTTTTAAAATCATTTACATGATCTTTATACTATATGCATATGCACTACGATAGTATTGCTAAAAATTTAAGGTAATTATATAATCATTAAGAATTTGAAATAAATTACCCTATGAACAATAATTTTATTATGTTCAAAATATAAATGAAATTCATTCTCATGTAATTTCTAATATAATTTGAAAATATACGCTATCTTTATAAGAATGCGATTGGAATTTTTTATCTTTCTTGACATAAAATAATATATAAGTAATTTGTAAAGGTATATATATATAAATTTCCAAAAAAATCATTCATCAATATATATGGTGGAACTCCAATTATACTGTATATTATATGAAAATGTAATGGGAATGTTTAGTCAATATGATATTATTTTTTAACATAGTTAACTAATTTACCATATTGTGGTAAAAATAATTTACCATAATTACTAAACATTATGTGAAAAAATAAAAGGGACCTATTTAGTAAATTTGGACGTAATGATTCAAAACGTGGGTGAAAATTTTCTATGTTTCATTCCATGATTTGGAATAAATTGTAACAACATGGCCCCACTGACAACACACAGCCCCACTTTAAAATGGATGTTGGGTCATGACTTTCCTCGTACCACCAGTTGCCCTAAAGACTCATGGTCCCCACTCTATGGTGAATGTATGATCCTTAATGGGTTATCAGACTAACGGATATCCCCATATTCAAATAGATGTTTTCTCTAGTGTGTTTATATTCACATTCAAACACCCTATGAAACTTTCTAAAGGTTCACCCACCTTGATCAATACTTATAGCCAAGAATTCACAATTTTATACTTTTAATCATGTAGGATACTAAAAAGAAAAGTTCACCTTATTGAAATAATTCATAAAATTTATTATTTTAACAACTTAAAATTATGTTGTATTATATCCATCATCCCTTTAGAGCAGAATATCCTCATTGTGGACTATATATCTCAACCTAGGTAGTTCCACCACACTTGAGGTTGGGTTCCTTCTTTGATACCAATGTATCCTTGGGGCCCGATTGATAGCACATTCACCATGCCTTAACATTGTCATCAGGTCCTCAGGATCTAGTTACCACCAGTTACACGTAAAGCACATGGTCCCCACACTAGGTTCCACCTACATGGCCAAAAATTTCATCAGAATAATAACTATCCCCAAAGATCAACATATTTTCATTACAATGTTCATTATCTTCACTTTAATACCATGAGAAAGTTCCCAACAGGTCACCCATCATGATTACTACTCCAGGAAAAGCACGCATACCTATATAGTACATATTAGACAGCATCATAAAAAATGTTCCACCTTGTTGAAATAAGTCATATAATTTTATTATTTTAACCCTTTAACATTCTAGGTAGTTAAAAATTAATTAAAAAAAATAAAATTCAATAGAAAATAGCCTTTTTTTAAAATGAGTTTTTAATCTAATTTTTTTTTTAATAAAAACACATGTATAATGAAGAATAATAAGTAATTAAGTGTACATTTTACAAATAAATGTTATTTTTTCCTTTAATTTTAAATGATAATTTTTCATAACATTATATATGGAAAATTAATTGTAGTAAAATAGAAATCAAAATGTTTAACAATCCTCTAAAAATCATGATTTTAGAGAAATTCCAAAATTTCATCTAATGATAATTTGGATATGTTGAATTTAAAATTAATATCCCTTAATCATATTAAATTTATAAAATTTATAAAATTTAAAAATTATTTTTCTAAATAAATATATATATTTCATGAAATCCACATTTGGAAAGAAGTAATGTTTTTTCTTTTTGACTGAAAAATTAAACAATAAACATATAAGGAATATAACTATATAAAATATAATTTATAAAAATTAAAAAATAATTTAATTTATTTAATATAAACAATAGCCTATTTGTTACAGTATTCCAAACTTTTATATATTGTGTCCTCATAATATTTTCTCGTTCTCGAGAGAAAGTATTCAAATCATTTTTAAAATAATTTTCAATATGTTTTTGATAAATAATATATAAATAAATGGAATATTTTTTTAATATTCAATACTAATTTTTTTGAATCCCCAAATCTTAAAAAGGGATAGTAAAACATTAGCTTAAAATGTGAGAATGGTAAATCTGAATTTCATCCTTAATAACACATTACCAGGTTCCTAAATTGGGGAACAATTGGGGGACATAAAAACATAGACTTGGAGGAAAAATTGAATATACAAAAAATTATTTTTTGTGATAGAGAACATAGATCAAAATAAATTTTATGACTATGAGAAATTAAGGGACTAATAAACCCTAAACCAGTTTGGTGTGAAAATGAATATAAATTCATCAGAACAAAAAGTTATTCGATAATTTTGTTCTTTCAATATCCATTTCCTATTGTTGAGGAATTCATTTTACATCTATACTAACAACATAAATAAATACAATTTCAAGATTTCCTCAAATCCATAAAGGTTTTTTTGTCATTCAGTTTCATAATTCAATTATTTTCAACAATTATTTCATATTTTAAAAAATATAAACATTAATAATAATTAATTTCCCAAAAAGTAAAATAAACTACATACGGACCAGGTGTATATAAAGTGATAAAAACTATACTCTCTATAATAAATATTCCCAAAATATTTTGAAGATGATAAGTTAATACCCAAAAAAACAAAATCGTCACATGAAAAAAGAATACATTAATATCCAAAAGTCAATAATAACATCCAAATTTGAAATTTTTTAATTCAATATATAATTTACAATAAATTAAAATTTACATTGATAAACAAAATATAAAAAAAATTATCCCCAAAATTTATTTCACACCTTTTAGAATAAATCTGAAATCCTATAATAAAATTATTCCAAAAAATCCTCCACAGTAAACATAATGCTTATAAATACCTTAATTAAATGAAATGTCTCCCAAAATATCATTATCCCCTTAAAAAGTATATCATATAAGACATAAAAAGGTGTATGTATAAATTGTAATTCATCATCATCTTTGAACATAAAACTGATAGTGGAATCCTTTAAAATTAATTTATCATCAAAATAAAAACATCATAATGTCTAAAGTTTTCTAATCCCACCTTTGAAAGCAACAATTACAGTCTTGATCCCCTACTCTTGGATCTGTTGATAAATAATTCTAAAAATTTATATCAATCATACTAACAAAAATTTAAAAAATTTATCCATACAATTCATATAACTTCAAACAGAAAAATTAGATCACTTAGAAACCCAATAAATTATTTGTGTTATAGTTTTAGATAAATAAGAAAAACCATATCATGGGTACATGGATATTAATTTAAATAATTCATAATGCTCTACATCATATCCAATTATGTTTTTAGATATCATAAACTTATTTGGTATACCGTACTTAAATGATTCATTACAACTTTTGTAAAAGTATGCACAATAAGGGTGACCTCAACCACTCATTATGTGTAAATATAAGAATCTAAAAAAAAGTAATTAGATGTCATAATATATCCATAAGTGTATGCGGATATAATCAAAGTACATGATCATTGGATTGAACCAAACATTTAACAAAAAATTTCACTTTATAAATGATTAGAATCTATAATAAAATGAAATTATGTAAAACAAATGGACTACAAGGGATTTTGGACCGTTATAGGTTATATCATAAATGAGTATAGAAATTATATTAAATATCATAAATATTGATGGTCGGACTATTATAAAACTATTTTATGATTGATATATATTTTTATATATAGGGTTACGATAAATCTAATTTACCTAGAAAAAGGAAGTGATTGCCATCACTCGTAGGATCACATCACATGAATAACATTTCAAAAAAAATTATAAGGCATATAATATCCTTTATAATTTTCCTTTAACAATCCCAATAAATTATTCAATAAAAAATCATGATAAAATAAATTTATGGGGGATGTTAAACCTCATTTTGACCACAACCCAAACCACTTCACAACACCGCCCCATGAATATTTTTTAATCGTACACCTAACCCCTATAGAATTAACTAGTGTAATAAAATTTTATGTATCTGGACACAAAAATTATGGATTCATATTATTTTTATAAAATAATGATATATTTATATTTTATTATTACATTACAGTAATTAAATAATAATTTTCATTCAAATTATATTTTGATACTTTGAGTCTTATATTTTATTTTTTGGTTATGAATAGTTTAAATCAAGAGACTAATTTGGTATATTAAATAAATAAAAAATAAATGATTTATTATTAAAAAATTAATATTTATTAAATAAAAATTATAATAAAATATTATAATGTCAGCTCGAATTTTTATAGGAATCATAAATCTGTTATTTTTTAGATACCATTATTTTTCTACAAATGGATTTTTTTATTAGAAAGTGTAAATTATCAATTTTAGAAAAATTATTAAATAAAATAAGTATTATTTTTTAAATCAGAATGTCTAAATTATCCCACAATTAATTATTCAGAATGTTATGAGACAACTCTATTTTTGGGAAAAATTAAATAAGGTATATTTATATTTTATGTATTATGAAATCATAATGTCCCGAAAGTGATGTAATAAATACTATAAATATTATTAAAGATACAAATTATATTTTACCAATAAAATAATATGTTTTTATTTTTATTTTATTAAATTTATAAAACCTAAATGAATCTTAAAATACCTATATTATATTTGATTTTTTTAAAATCAATTCATTATAAGCATCCATAACGTCCACATAACCAAGGGTATTGATTTAATGAACACATTTGTTATCCAGAAAAAATAATGAAATTCACTTCTATTTCGAAGAAATCATGGAAAACCCGAAGGAATTGATTTGGGATCTAATTACACGATCATATAGATTCCAAAACCTTATTTTGGAAAATAATATCGAATTCTCCTCACTTTTACTATAATTACCCACCAAATTTCAAATTTAAATTCTCTAAAAACTCTTATATAATAAATGTACACTTCCCATATCTCTCTAGAACCCTCCCAAGGGGTCTTAAATCTCTTAAGAAGATCCAAAAATGCATTAAGAAGAACCATTTCAAGGTAATTATATTCTCATCCTATTTATTCTATAACCTATTATATATTATGCCATTTTCGTTCAAATTATTCATTCTGGGATATTATTTTAGATATCCCTATTATTATTTTCAAATGACTTGATATCCCTTTCACTCTCATTAAACCATTACATGAATCTTTATGCACCCCCATTATGCTGATGAGATTATCCTGTTAATTCACTATTAAATACATTTTTGTAGTGAATATCAATCCTCATTTCCAATTAATAGTATTAAACAAGATATATGTATCCTTAATTGATTGGGGAATTCCATGTGTGTAACTCAAACTCATAAATCATTGGAATACTTGTGATGAAATATGATCCTATTTTGAATGATCTATATGAAACCCTTATACAGGTACACACTATGAACACAATGGGTGGGTGTGGAATAATATAGCCCTCCAATGCATTAAGAAGGGTTTTTATCTCATCATAACTCATTTTAGTGAATGTTATGTCATCATAATCACACCTGTTATGATTTCCTTATAGTTATCCTTGATAGATGCAAATGATTCCATTGTTATGTTGTTTCCACAATCCCATGTTTCCCTTCTAATATCATCTTATATCAGGTGCTAATGTTTAATATTATGATTCACACCCCTATTATAATTCAATGATATTCCTTTTTGATCACATGTGAAGATTTAAGATATTATTTTGTTTGATTTTTAGATTACTATTATTTATAGAACACCTATTTCTTATTTATACCACTAGGTTAGGCCATGAATTTTTAGAAGAGAAACATATTTTTTTTGATAATTTCAAAGGATTTTTATGTAATTTTTTTGTTTTTATAAATCATGATTCTATGTTATGTACCTAATTACCCTAATATATTAGTCCCCATGATCATATAAGGTCTTATTAAATATATATTTATGTAATTAGTCATGAAATATTGTGAATTAAAATTGTGGTTTTCATAGTTTGTATTAGATCAATGTCTTGTTATTGTTGGAGATCGGGATTATAAAATCTAGTAAAATTCTTCTGGACAAGACTTCAAATTAGAAAAATATATAAATTTTAGTAAAATAATGACTACATGTCTTCTAAGAAAATTCAACTGTATATAGAACTATATGTGGATGTGTCTCTTTCACAGTTGCACCATGGGGTAATAACCATGAAAATGGAACATTGAGTTGGAATCTATTGTCACATTATGCATAAAATTAGACTTCATATACCCTAGGTTAGAAAACCAAGGGGGTATGTTTTAAAATATTCATAGGTTCTTTATAAACTATTATGAATGGAAAAAACTACCATAATACTGGATATTTGTAAATACATAATGTATAACATAGATTGAAACCTTTAAATTCAATTGTTAAGGAATATTAATTATTGATTACTTATCACATTAATGTTCATGGTTTCTCATTTATGAGATTAATATTTTAAATATAAACATTAAAAATTCCCCTTTCTATTTTTTTCTGGATTGAAATTGATAGAAACCTGATATCTTGTAATTCATATCTTTGGTAAGGAACACAGGTAACACACAATTAGAGAAATCCTTCTGGAAACTATTCATGGGGTTTTGTTTGTTGGATATTGGAAACTTTCATGGATGGCGTTAATTTTTCCAAATTAAGCAGCCAAACCATGCAGGATACCCACTTTCTCTTATATGGTGTGCAAAGTTGGTGAATTTTTTTATAAATGTGTTGCCTAATCATTTGAGTTTACATGATCATAAAAATTATGAAATTATAGTTTCTCCCCTCTTCTTTTTTAGCATTACATCAGGTTTCCCTCCTAGTTCAACCTACGTACAACATGATCTCCAGTATACGCTCTTCCATTGCTCCCCAACATCCATTGATTCTCTTGGAAATTTCCTACATAACGTTCCTTGAGTTTGTGTTAGATTTCATTCTATACTATATTCCTTATATTGGTTCTGTATTATTTTCATTGTGACTTATCTCTTGGTAAAACACAAAGGGTTGTGGTTGATATATTGGTTGTTTTCCTTGGATGTTAGGTTGTTCAGATTATCTCTTCAGATTGGTTCTTCCATATCTAGATGTTTCTTCGTGTTCGAACATTGATGAGGTAGGTTTTTCCAACCATTTCTATTATAGAACATTCTATTTGATTCTTGGGTGTTTATAACTAATTTATAAATGTGTTTCACATGCTTTTGATATGTTTTTTTGGTCTGTTATGGTATTTTCAGGATTGATAGCCTGTGAAAAATGGATTCCATAGGTTTTTCTAAAACACTCCATTGTATATATTCACTCAAAGTGTTTGATAAAATGTATTTAGACATTTAAATGTGAAATTGGGTGATTAGGTGGTGTTTTTTTTCTGTTTTGATATTCTGTTTTCATTATAAATATGTTATTGTATATGGAAATTTGTGACTCTTGTGGATTGATTATTAGCTGTGTCTTATTGTATTAGTACCAATGGAAGTGATGTTTCTTTAAAAGCTGGTTTGGGTTGATTACATTTATAATTAAAGAGTTTCATTTAATGTCTGAAAATTAAAATGTGCATGTGGTGCACATAGTTATGGGAAAAATATAATATCAATTGGGAATTATGTATACATGAAACATGGTTTTTCATGGTGTCCTCATTCCTTACCTCTAAATTTTTCCTAAAATGGTTCCTTGATTTTGAAAAGGTTAATTAGTGTTTCAAGTGAATGTGAATATAAAATCAAACATGTTCATTAAATCATGGCATGTTTTTCATGTTTATATGAATTTATAGGGATAATTGGAATAAATTATTTTTTGGTATTTGAGACATATTTTGTAATTGATTGATGAAAAACGATCATTTGGATTTTACTAGGTCTACAGACTACATTAGCTTGTTTTGTGGTAATGGTCTTGAAATAGTTTTTTATTGTTTTTAATTTGAAATGTAATGTTATGTTTGGAATTTTTGGTGTTAAATTGGTGTGTCATGGTCATTTTAGAAATGGTTTGGAAATGTATTTGAAAATTTATTATGATTGGAGATTTTAAATTCATGGTTGGTGCTTTTATTTTCCTTGGTAAATATAATTTTTATGTGATTTTATGGGAATGATCGGTTAGTATCCTTGCATATTTTGGAAAAATTATTGAAATCCTATGTGGGTGAAGTCCTGATTGGCCTTTTTTTAATGGTTTGGAAAATAGTTTCAAAATCATATATTATGTGGAGTCCTGGTTAGAACTTTCGACTAGTATGTTTAGAGACTAGAACCTCTATGAAAGATTACTAAGGTGGAGGGGAATCACATAAGTTGTTTTAGTGTTTATGCTAGGTAGGAATGGTGCAAATGTGTTCAGTTGAGACATGCATGTGAGGACCTTCTAACTAACCATGTACTATTATCATGGAATTCATCGGAATAATCTAGTTGGTTGAGTGATGCTTTTATATCAACCCTGATTAGATTATTTTTACCCATTATATTTTCTAAGAGGCATGGTGTGACATTCCACTAGATTGGATTGTTTATAGTGGATATGTAGTACCCCTATTTTTTTGTTTTTGTTAACATGTTTCCTATAGTGGGTAAGATTCCTCTTTCTCTGAGGCCCATTTTGATTAAAAATCATTTAAAATGGTTTTTGGGGTTTACTTCTGGTTTTAGTATAGGTACAAACCATGTACCTAAAGGTACGAGTACCAATGGGGTACGAGGTACATGACCCTAGTTCAGGGGTATGTATTAGTGGGACACAAAGTGAATGGACAAGACACCGTGCATGAGTATAGAACAATCAACCAAAGAATTAAAATGTGGGTGTGTTGTGAAAATAGAATAGGTATTCCAAAATAATAATATGAATTTGTTTTTAATATTTGATAAGTTATTTTTTAGAAATAACAGGCTGAATATTAGTTTCATTTACATTGGTTATCATTGGGTGATAATTGGTTTTTGAACTTGTTTAGATTTTTTTACAAAATATTTTGGTAAATATATTTATATAAACTATTTTATATAATTTTATAACAGTTAAATTTAATTGGAATGAGTAGGGAAGTCCTTGGGAATACCTACTTAGTGATATACTCAACCCTGCTTTGGCACATTATTGCTTTCAAATATCCTACCTTTCGAGTCATGGTGAATGGTAAAGTATCACACTTTTTTAACATTATGTCACAATAATTTGAATTAATTGGTGATATTGGTGCATGGATCTTGTGGATAATGGTTTCTTTTTGTCATCATAGAGTTTGTTTATTATTTTCCCACTATTTACTTTGACGTTGGTTTGTCTTCCATTGTATCATACCTTGGTTGGTTTTTTTAAGAGAATGATCTGAAATGTCATAGTTTATTTCATGCATCATATAGTGAGTTATTTATGAATGGTTTTATTAGGTTGTGTTATATATACATTTGAGGGTAAATTTCACCCAAAAAACATTGAAATCATCAGCATTTATTGTTAGACTTCGGCACCTTGGGGACGTCACTTAATTCCTAGTAATGAATCGTTCTACTCTCTAGACAGAAATAATTAGTAGTTCATTGAAAATTTTATCAAAGTAATGTTTTGTTTTCATTCATTGTCCATTTTTTGGTTTAATCATAGCCATTGATGTGGGTGGATTCATTCTCAACTCCTCTTAGTAGATTGTATTGGCATGATTTCAATTGAATGTATTTTTCTGAATTAATTGTGACTGGATTGTTGAACACATGTTGAAAATATTTTTGATTAATTATTTGTGAAATTTGAAAAATTGGGTTAATGTAAAATGTGCATATGTTCTTATTTATTAAATAGAGTTTTTAAAATGGTAATTTTTATTGAATTTTGGAACATTAATTGGATAAGTTTTTTCAATAAAAGGAAATTTTTCATTGAAATGAAATTTTGTGTTCAAATTGGTTGTGCTTTGTTTTTCATTAAAAGTTCAGTTTTATTGAAGTGGGTTATATTGGTAATGGAAATACATCACATACATGTTTTTGTTGTGTGTTCATGCTTAATGGTCCCTGAATAAAGTACGCGTAGAATTGGGGTACAAGGTACGTGACCCGGAATTGGGGGCGGGTGTTCATGGGACACAAAGTCATTGGACAAGAGACTGCCCATGAGTATGGGACTTTTGAAATAACAATTCATGTGTTGGGGTGTTGTGAAAACTTTAATTGATATTCCAAAATAATAATGAGAATTAGTTAATAATACTTGATTAGTTATTTATGGAAAATAACATGCTGACAGTTAGTTTCATTTACATTGTTAACTTGGTTATAATTGGGTTTCGAATATTGTATATTTCTTTATAATCTTTTTTGGTTATATTTTTTATATAAATTTTTTAAATAATGTGATAACTATTCTATCCTAGTTGTGTGAGTATGGAAGTGATTCGTGAAAACTTGTTGAGTTATATACTCACAACTACTTTGGCTCATTGGTTCTTTTTCAGATCCTACCTTCTGGGACATGGGAAAAGGTAAAGTATCACACTTCTATCAATGTGTTGTGAAACATTGGAGTACATGGTGTTGTTGGAGTGTGGATATTTTATATCATGGAGTCATGTGATCATCATTTAGTTCATCCATTTTCTTTATACCATTTACATTGATGTTGGTCTGTCTTACGCTATTGCATACCTAGGATGGTTTTTTTAAAGAGAATAATCGGAAATGTCTTAGTTTATTTAATGCGCCATATAGTGAGATATTTGTGAATGTTTTCTGGATGTTATATTTAGACATTAAAAGGTAAATCTTCCCCCACTTACATTGAAACCCTTCGACATTTATTTCCCGCCTTTGTCGACTTGGGGTGGTCACTTAAAGTCAAGCCTTAGAGACCCATAGATAAGTTGCAATATTTAAATATTCCAATATGTAAATGTGAGAAGATTGCGATGGATTTTATTTATTATCTTCCAAAATGGTTTGGAAACACGATGTCATTGGGGATATTGGATCAGCTTACCAAGTCATCCCATTTCATCCGTATCCGTGAAACTCATACATTGGAGGAATTGTCAAAATTTTATATAAAATAAGGGGTAAAGATTCATGGAGTACATGTTCCAATCAGGGTGGATAGAGATTCATGGTTAAAAATTCATTTTTGGAAAACTTTACAAAAAGTATATTAGATCTCTGTTGACTATAAGCATGACATATCACCCTCAGACGTATGACCAATCTGAGCGGGCGATTCAGACGTTGGAAGTCATTTTGTGAGGATGTGTAATTGATTTCGGTGGATCATGGGAGGATAAATTACCCTTATTGGAGATACCATATAATATAATATTTTTCATTCCTCGTTACATATGGCTCCGTTTGAAGCATTGTATGGGGGTCCTTTTAATTCTAAACTGTGTTAGGTGGAAATGGGAGATAATTCATTAGTTGGGTGGACCCTTGTCCAAGATTCAATGGAAAAGAAACAGTTGATTAGAGAGAGGATGAAAATAGCTAAAAGTCATTAGAATTAATTTTTACAAAACTGTCGAAGACTATTGTCTTTTGATGTGGGTGATCATGTATTCTAGAGGACATCTCCAGGGCATAGACATTTTCATTTTTTAAAGCATGGAAAGTAATCTCTTAAATATATAGGCCCTTTTGAGATACTTGAATGGGTAGGATAAGTTGTAAATCACCAGGAATTACCACAACTGTTTAGTTCGGTGCATAATGTGTTCTTTGTATCCCAGTTGAAAATGTAACAGCCTGATCATAACCATGTGATCAAATGGGATCATGTTGACCTAGAGCCAAAATTCATCATTGATACATATCTTAAGGAAAACGGTGGGTAGGAAAGAGAATTTCTTGAATGAAAAAATCATCAGTATGGTGTGGGTTATATGGATGCATGGTCAGATTCAAGAAGTGACATGGGAACCCAATTAGGAAATGAAAGAGTATTGGCTAAAACACCTTCAAGGTAGTGAGGAATTTCTACTTTTTGATGATGGAAGGACCAATGGTGGGGGAATGTAGTACCCCCAGTTTCTGGATTATATCATCGTCATACTGGGATTGGGTAAGATTCCCCTTTCTCTACAAACCCATTTTATTAAAAATACATAAAAGTGGGTTTTGGGGGTTTACTTCAGGTTTCATGACTGTTACACTTTTTGTACCATAATTACATGTCGTGTACTTTGGGACAGATTCATGTTCTGATGTGGGGGTTACTCTGTGAGCTGGTACACGTCTTGTAACTAATGTACACATCGTGAAGTGTTTAAATAGTTGTTTTTTCAGAGGTAATTGGTTTTTGGAGTAATTATCCAGCATGGCTATCATGTCACGACCAGTAGGTACACATCGTGAGCTGGACCACACCCCACTTAAATTCATGCATTTGGGATTTCCGCTCAGTCTATTATTTCCAGAACTCATTTATCAGGACCCTGGACTCTCCTTATGCAATTTTTAGAGGCACTCCTTCTTCAAGATTGATCCTATCTGTTTTGGATCTTCGTTCTGTTTTTGATTCAACTCTCTGATTAAGTGTTAAATTATAACTACTTCTTTTATCCTCTTGGTTCTATGATATATGACCGTTATGGGTAGCTCTAGGTTTATTTTTTCCAAATAATTTTTTGGATGGATTTTTTATTGATTGGAGAAGGGATTTAAGTCTATTTCATTGAGGAATCAACCTGGTTTTTGTGAGCATTCATCGTCCATTTATGGGTTTTATCAATTCCTTTGAGGTAGGTGGCTTCACTCTTAACTCCACTTAGTATAACGGATTATAATTCATTCAATTTAATGTATTGTGCTGAATTGATTGTGAGTTGACAGTTGAACAGTTGTTGGGAACCTTCTTGTGTGACAATTTGGGATGTATGGAAAATTTGCTTAATGTGGAAAGTGCTTTAGTTCTTACTTTTTAAATAGATATTTTCAAATGGGTATTTTTCGGTTATGTTGGAACATGGATTGGATTATATGTATCAATAAAAGGGAATGAATTATTGAAATGAAATGTTGAATTGAATTTTTTGGTTTTTTGGATTTCAATAAATGTTTAGTTTTATTGATTTGGTATATTTTGGTAATGGATATATTAGTATATATGGAATTGTTGTGAGTTAATGCATAATAGGACCTAAATAATGGTCATATACTAATGGGGTACAAGGTATGTGACCCTGGATGGAGGGTAGGTGTCATAGTGGCACAATGTGATTGGACAATAGACTTCTCTGGAGTATGAGCATGGAATATCACTGTTAGACATATGTCTTGTCTTAGCAGATGATACAAAAATTAGAAGACATATTCTAGCGTTTTTTACTGGTTTTTGGTGTCCCATGGGTGGACAAATTTCCCTTAGGGATTTATCAAATAATAACATTTATTAGGCATTGAGAAATATGGCTCTATTTGAAGCATTGTAGGGTCTTCATTGTCATTATCTATAGTGTTGGATGGAAATGGGTGAGGCTTTTTTGTTGCACCGAGCCATGTCCAAGAAACAATAGAAAATATTTAGTTGATTAGAAAGTGGACAGAGATGGATAGGTGTCATCATAAATCAAATTCAGATCACCATCGAAGATCGTTGTTATTCGATGTGGGTGGTCATATCTTCTTGAATATATCTTCAAGGCATGGACATTGTCATTTTGGGATACAGGGAATGTTATATCCTCAATACATTATCCCTTTTGAGATACTAAAACATGTTAGATACGTGGAATGTCTCTTGGAATTACCACATTAGTTTAGTTTAGTGCATAATGTGTTTCATGTATCCTAGTTAAAAAAGAATCAGCTTGATCCTGACCATGTGATCAGATGGGATCACATTGACTTAGAGAAGGATTCTTCATTGATACATATCTAAATGAAAATTATGGATTTGAAAGAGAATGTGTTTCATGAAAAGAATCTGTTTAATGTATGTTTTATGGTATCATGGTCAGATTAATGAAGATACATGGGAACTCAAGAAGTAAATGAAAGGGAAATTATCGGAACTCTATCTGGGTAGCGAGGGTTTTCTACTTTCTAGGGATGGAAAGACTAATGGTGGGGAGAATATATTACCACAACATTCTAGTTTGTAACATCATGTTTCCTAGATTAGGTAGGATTCCCATTTCTCTAAGGCCCCATTGGATTAAAAATTCTAAAAAGCAGTGTTCTGGGGGTTATTGTAGTTTTTAGTACTGGTACACACAAAGTACCTGAAGTACACATCGTGTACATGGGGAAAGATTCATGTCGTGGTGTGAGGGTCATTCCATGAGTAGGTACATGATGTTTACCAAAGGTACACATCATGTAGTGTTTACATAGTTGTTCTTTAACTAAGGTGATGAGTTTTTCAGTGGAAATACTCAGTGTGGCCTTGACCTATTGACAAGGGGGTTCACGTCATGAGCCAGCCCATGCCTAGATTAATGACAAACATTTTGCAGTTCCACTTAGTCTATTATTTATATAACTCTTTGTTCATGAACCTAGAATCCCCCTACGTGATTTTTAGATGAACTCCATCTTCTGGATTGATCTGAACGGTTTTGGATCTTCATTGCATCTGAAGTACATATAACTAAATAAGTGTCCTATTAGATATACTTTTCCTCTACTATTGGTTCTAGGATCAACTCCCGTTATGGGTTGATCTAGGACTTTTTTTCCAAATAAAGTTAGAGTTAGATTTTTTTGATAATAGAAGGGTCTAAGGTCGTTTCTTTAATGAATCAACATGGTTTATGTGATCTCACTTCACAATTTTTTGGGTTTCATCAAAACCTTCATTATAGGTGGATTCACTCTCAACCATTATTAGTATAACTAAATGTAATTATTTCTATTTAATGTATTGTTCTTAATTTATTTTTACATGATTGATGAAAACTTTTTGGGAACCTTCTTGAGTGATGATTTGTGAAATATAAAAATTTTGGTTAATGTTGAATGTGCTTCTGTACTTACATTTTAAATAGATATTTTAAAATGGGTATTTATTGGGAATCTTGGCACACGAGTTGTATTAGATATTTCAATAAAAGGAAATTTTTATTGAAATGAAATGTTGTGTTGAAATTGGATGTTATTTGGTTTTGAATAATAGATCAGTTTTATTTATGTGGTCTGTTTTTCTAATCGAAATAATTGCCATACATTATGTTGGTGTGAGTTAATTATTCACGGGGATTAGATAATAGACAAGTACCATTGGGGTATGAGGTACGTGACCCAGGATTGAGGGTGGGTCTTAGTAGGCCCCAAAGGGATTATACCAGAGGCCACTCATGAGTATGGAATTTTTGAACGTAGCATGATTGTGTGGGTGTATTGTGAACTACAGAATTTTTATGCCAAAATAATAATAAAATTTGTTTATAAGCCTTAATTAGTAATTTCTGGAATGAAGTTTTCCGAAAATTAGTATCATTTAATTTTGATTTTACTTGGTTATAATTGTTTTTTGAACATTGTTATATTTGATAATAAATTATTTTGGTAAATTGTATTATATAAACTGTTTAATATTATATGATAACCGTTATATCCTCGTGGCTTGAGTAGGGAATTCATTGGAAATCCTATTATGTTATATACTCACCAATTCATTAAGGAAATGACTCATTTTACTCTCAATACAAGGCTTAGGCATCATCGTTTTTGGAAGTAGGTAAACTTATAATCGAGATATATTGGCCCTTTTGAGATATTGGAATGGTTTTTAGTGGTGGAATATTGCCTGGAATTTTTAACATGGTTTAGGTTGGTGCGTAATTTGTTCCATGTATCCCAGTTGAAAAAGTAGCGGTCTGATTCTAACCATGTGATCCGATGGGATCACATTGACCTAGAGCCGGATTCTTCGTTGATATATTTCTAAAATTCACATTGTGGATAGGAAATAGAAATTATAGTGTGGAAAAGATTTGAATTGCTTTGGGGTTTATGGATGCATGGTCATATTGAGGAAAAGAAATGAGAATATGAGAAGGAAATAAAAGAGTGATGGCTAGAACTCTTTCATGGTAGTGAGGGTTTTCTACTTTCTAAGTGAAGGTAGGATAATGGAGGGGAGAATTTAGTACCCCCAGTTTATGTTTTGTTAAACAATTTTACTTGGATTGGGTAAGAGTAACCTTTTTCAAAGGCCCACTTTGATTAAAAATACTTAAAATTATTTTTCTAGGAGATACTGCAGGTTTCAGGATAGGTACACACTGTAAACCTAAAGTAGACATTGTGTACTTGGGAACAGAATCAAGTCATGAGTTGGGGGTAACTCCGTGAGATTGTATAGGTTGTGTACCTAAGATAAATATTATATAGTGTTTATATAGTGGATTTTTGAGTCGATGGTTTTTTCGGATTACTTATCTAGAGTGGAAATCACGTTGTGGCTAGGGGGTTCACATTGTATGCCGACCTACACCTAGCTTAAAGTCACATGATTTCTAGTTATGCTCAGTCTATTATTTCAAAAAATCATTTCTTATAACCCTAGACTATTCCTAGGTGATTTTCAACATTTCTAATTCTTCCTAATCATTCTTATCAGCTTCGGATCCTCGTTTCAGCAGTCGTTCATCTCTCTGAGTAATTGTTCTCATAGATATACTTCTTCTCTCCTCCTAGTTCTGTGATCTATGTATGTTATGTGTAGATCAAGGATTTTGTTTCAAATATTTTGGGACTATACTTTCATATTGACATGATTATGGATATAAGAAATTTTTTTGAATAATCAACTTGGTTCTTTTGAGCCTTCATCATCTAGTGTTGGGTCTCATCAAATCCTTCGAGGTAGGTGACTTCACTCTCGAATCCTCTTAGTAGAACTAATTGGAAGAATTTTAATTAATTTTTTTGTGATGAATTTATTGTGACTTTATTATTTAAAGCATTTTATGAACCATATTGACTAATGATATGTGAAATATGGAAAATTGGGTTAATTTGGAAAGTACTTTTCTTCTTACTTTCTAAATTGATATATTTAAAATGGGTTTTTTTTAGAATTTTGGAACATTAGGTAGATTATATGGTTCAATAATTGTGAATGTTTTATTGAAATGAAACGTTGTGTTGAAATTGGATGTTCTTTGGATTCAATTAATGTTCAATTCTAATAAAGTGGTTTATTTTTATAATGGAAATATTTTACATAATGCGTGCTTGTGTGAGTTAATACATAATAGGCATTAAATAAGGGAAAAGTACAATTATAGAATAAGGTATGTGACCCTACATAAGGTGGTGGGTGTTAGTGGGACAGAAAGTGATTGGACAAGGGAACGATCCTGATTATGATCATGACATATCATCCTCACGCAGATGGCCAGTCCGAGCAGATGATACAGACATTGGAAGACATGATGCAGGCTTGTGTATTGATTTTCAGTGGCTCATGGGAGGAGCACATACCCTTATTGGAGTTCTCAAATAATAATAGCTATCAGTCCTCAATACATATGGCTCTCTTGGAAGCATTGTACGAGAATCCTTTCCATTCTATACTTTGTTAGGTGGAAATGGGTGATACTAAACTTGTTGGGCCAAGCATTGTCCAAGAAACAATTGACAAGAACTGTTGATTAGAAATGGGGTGGAGATGGATCAAAGTCAATTGAAATCATATGAATATCACCATTGATTATCATTTTCGTTCACTATGGATTATCATTTGTTATTAATGATATCTCAAAGGCTTAGACATCGTCATTTTGGGAAGCATGGAAATTTATCTCCTTGATAAATAATCTCCTTTGAGATACTGGAAAGGTTTGGAGAGGAGTAATATATCGTGACACTACCATCGAAGTTTAGTTCTATGAAAAATTTGATCCATGTATCCTACTTGAAAAAGTATCATCCTATTCCTTACCATGTGATTATATGGGATCATATTGACCAGTAGTGGGATGCTTGGTTGTTACGTATGCCAATGATGATTTTTGATAGGTAAGAGATTGTCTTTCATGGAAAAATCATCAGTTGTGTATAGGTTTTTTGGTAGCACAGTCATATTCAAGAAGATTCATGGGAATAGGAAAAGGAAACAAAAGATCAATGGCCAAAACTCCTTCAAGGAAGTGAGGGTTTTCTAATTTCTGATGATGCAATGATTAATGGTGAGGAGAATATAGTACCTCATATTTCTGGTTAGTACAATCATGTTACCTATATCGGTTAAGATTCCCCTTTCACTAAGGCTCCTTTCGATTAAAAATATTTTAATGATGTTTTACATGATTTACTGTAGGTTTTAAGATAGGTACACACAGTGTACCTGAATTACACGCCATGTAGTTGCGGATAGATTCCATTTGTGATGTGGGGGTAACTCTGTAAGCTGGTACATGGCGTGTACCCGAGGTACACATTGTGTAGTGTTTAAATAGTGGCTTATTTTTAGATATGGTGATTATTTTGTTCAGCGTAATTATTCAATATTTCCTTCACGTCATGAATAAGGGGTACACATCATAATCTATCCCTTGCCTACCTTAATTTCATGTTTTTGAATGTACCCCTTAGTCTATTCATTTTAGAACACCTTGTTCTTGACCCAATTCTCTCCCCAGGAAATTTTCAGAGGCACTCATTCTTCCGGATTGATCCAATCATCTTTATATATTAGTTGAATCTATGGTACATCTCTCTGAGTAATTGTTCTATTAGATATTCATCTGCTCCCCTCTAGGTTATATGATTTATTCTTGTTACAGGTATATCAATGTTATTTGTTGAAATAAGTTGATAGTTGGAATTTTTTGATCTGAGAATCAATCTATGGTTGTTTATATGAAGAATCAACCCTTTTTGTGATCATTCTTCATAATTTATTGGGATTCATCAAAAACATCATTTTAGGTGGCTTCACTCTTTGCTCCTCTTAGCAGAACTTATTGGCATGCTTCCAATTTAGTGTATTGTTCTGAATTGATTGTTACATTATTGTGGAACACTTGTTGGGAACCTTATTGAGTGAACATTTGTGAAATCTTGAAAACTAGGGTAATGTGGAAATTGTTTTTGTTCTTACTCATTAAATAATTATTTTAAAAAGGGTATTTTTTTGTGATTTTTTGCAGATGAATTAGATTAGATGTTTCAATAAAAGGTAATGTTCTATTCAAAAAAAACGTTGCGTTGAAATTGATTGTTCATTGGATTTCAATAAAATTTCACTTTTATTGATGTATTTTTTTAATGGAAGTATATGGAATTCGTGGTTTTACTGTGAGTTTATTCTTAGTTGGACATTAATAATGGATGAGAACAATTGGGGTACCTATAATGTAACCCCGGATCAGGGGTGATAATTAGTGGGAGACCAAGTGATTGGATAAGAAATCATTCATGAGAATGAAACTATTGAACAACGCATTAATGTGATGGTGTGTTGTGAATTATATAATGAGTATGCCAAAATAATAAATATAATTTGTTTATAAGAATTGATTAGTAATTTCTAAAAAACAAATTTCTGAATATTATATTGATTTAATTTTATTTTCACTTAGTAATAATTTTTTTTTCTAACTTGATTATATTTGGTAATAAAATGTTTTCATAAAATGTTTTATATATATTGTATTATATAATTATATAATCATTCTATCATTATGTAGTGTGTAGGTATGTCCCTGGGAAAACATATTGACTTATATACTCACCCCTGCTTCATAGTAACGACTCATTGAACTATCAAGCCAAGCCTTGGACATTTTCATTTTGGGAAGTAGGGAAAGTTATCTCCTAGATATATAACCCCTTTTGAGATAATAAAACGGATCGAAGATTTGGAATATCACCTATCATTAAAACCATGGTTCTGTTTGGTTTATAATGTGTTCCATGTATCATAGTTAAAAAATTATCAGCCTAATCCTGAGCTTGTGATTAGAAGTGATCGCATTGGCCTAGAGTCGGAAGCTTTGTTGATACATATCCCGATGTGGATTATGTATTGGAAAGAGAAATATTTCATGGAAAAAGAATTGGTATGTTTTGGTTTGTATGTAATCAAGGTTAGATTCAATAAGAGACATGGGAATGTGAGAAGGAAAAAAAGAGCAATGGTCAAATATCTTTTAGAGCAGCGATGGTTCTCTACGTTACGAGGAAAGAAAAACCAATGGGGGAAGAATTTAGTACCCCCAATTTCTAGTTTGTTGCAACATTTTACCCCTAATAGGCATGATTACCATTTCCTAAAGGAAATTTATGGTTAAGAACCTATAAAAGGAGTTTTCTGGGGATTACTATAGGTTTTAGCATAGGTACACGATGTGTACCTGAAGTACACATCGTGTACATGGGGATAGATTCAAGCTGTGATGTGGGTGTCACATCATGAGCTTGTACATGTTGTGTACCTATGGTATACATCATGTAGTGTTAAAATATAGGTTTTTTTTACCCAAGGCAAAGGTTTTTTTTAAAGTACTTATAAAGGGAAGCCTCCACGTCATGACAAGGGGGTGTGTGTTGTGAGCTGGCCCACACCCATCTTAAAGACACATGTTTGGAAGTTCTGTTTGGTATATTCTTTCAATACCACCTTTCACTCAACCCTAGAAACTCTATAAGAGATTTTTAGAGTAACTCCTTCTTCTTGGATCATTCCAATTAGTTTTGGTTCTTTATTGCATCAGCAGTACATCTCTCAAAGTAATTTTTCAATTAAATCTACTTCTCCTCTCCTCTGGGTTTAGAGATCTATGCCCATAATGGGTAGATATGGATTTTTTTTCAGAATAAATTGAGATTAGAGATTTTTTATAGGATAAGGGGTCTATGGTCTTTTCATTACAGAATCAACTCGGTTTTTTAGGTTTCACTATGTTTTTTTGTGTTTTATCCAAACCATCGATGTAGGTGAATTCACTCTCGAATACTTTTCGTAGAACTGATGGGAATTATTTATATTTAAGGTATTGTGCTGAATTGATTGTGAATTTATTGTTCAGAACTTGTTGGGAAACTTCTTAAGTAATAACTTTTGATATTTGAAAAGTTGGGTTAATATGAAAAGAGCTTTTGTTCTATCTTTTTAAATAGAGATTTTAAAATATTAATTTTTATGGAATATTGGAACATGAATTGGATTTAATGTTTAAATAAAAGGTAATTTTATATTGAAATTAAATTTTGTGTTAAAATTTATTGTGCTTTGGTTTTAAATTAATGTTAAGATTTATTAAAGTGTTTTAATTGGGTAATTAATATATTTTCATATATAGTGTTAGTGTTAGTTCATCATTAAGGAGCCATGAATATGCGACAAGTACCATTGTGGTATAAGGTATGTGTCCCTGGATCATGGTGGGTTGTTAGTGGGACACAATTTTAATGGAAAAGAGAATTCTTAGGTGTATGAGCATGACATATCACCCCTAGATAGATGATCAGTCCGAGCGGATGATACATACATTGGAAGACATGTTGGAGGCTTGTGTAATGGGTTTTGGTGGCTCATGGGAGGACCACATACCCTTAGTGGAGTTTTCCTATAATAAAAGCTATTAGTACTCGATATATATGGAACTATTTGAAGTATTGTATAGGTGAAATTTTTACTCTAAACTATGTTGGGTGGAAATTGGCGACACTTAACTAGTAGGTCCGAGCCTTTTCCAAGTAACTACAATGAAAATATAATTTATTATTAATAGGATGGATACATCATCGAGTCAACCTAAATCATTTGCAGATCATCGTCTAAGTCTCTTATCGTTCACTATAGGTGATCATGTCTTTTTGAGGATATCTCCAAGACTTGGACATCATCATTTTGGGGACCATAGAAACATATCTCCTCAATACATAGGACATTTTCATATACTATAAGGGTTCAGAGAGGTGGAATATCACATGGAATTAACAACAAGGTTTAGATAATGAAATAATTTTATACATGTATCCTTCTAGAAAATGTATCAGCATGATCCTGACCATGTGATGAGATGGGATCACGTTGACCTGGAGCTGAATGCTTTATTGATACATATGCCAATGTCGATTGTGGACAGGAAAGAGAAGTTCCTATGGGGGAAAATCATCAGTCTAGTGAAGGTTTTATGGAATCATGGTTAGATTCCTGAAAATACTTGGGAACATGATAATGAAATGAAAGAGAAATCTGCAGAACTCTTTTAGAGAAGTGAGGTTTTCTTACATTCATAGGATAGAAAGACCAGTGGTGGGGAGAATATAGTACCCCCAGTTTCTGGTTTGTAACATCATGTTACTTAGATCAGGTACGATTTGCCATTACCTAAGGCCTATTTTGATTAAAACCCTTAAAGGTTTTTTGTGGGTTACATCAGGTTTCAAGACATGTATATGTAATTTACCTGAAGTAAATGTTGTGTACATATGGAAAGATTCAAGTCTTGATGTTGGGATCACGCCGTGAGTTGGTACACACAGTGATCCGGTACACATTTTGTACTTGAGGTACACATCGTGTAGTGTTTAAATAGCCATTTTTACCCAAGGATACGGTTTATTTGGTATACATATCGAGCATGGCCTTTCACCTTGTGAGCGGATGACACACATAATTATCAATCATGCACATATCTTAAATTCAATTGTTTATTGGTTCATCTCAATCTATTCTTTCCACACCACCTTGCTCTTGACCCTAGAGTCTCTATTTACGATTTTCAGAGGCCCTCCAACCTTTGGATCGATTTGATCAGGTTTGTATATACATTGTGTCTTCGGTACGACTGTTTGAGTAAGTGTTCAATTCGATATACTTATCCTATCCTCTTGGTTATAAGATCTATTCAAGTTATTGGTTCATCAAGGTTTGTGTTTTCTATATAAGTTGAGATTTGTCTTTGTTGTAGATAAGAGAAGGGATATAATGAAATTTCATTGAATAATCATTCCGGTTATTATGATCATTCTTTGTCCTTTTTTGTGTTCCGTCAAAACCTTATAGGAATGTGTATTCACTCTAGACTTGACTTAGAATAACGGGTTATCCTGATTTCAATTTAATGTATATTTCTGAATTTATTGTGACATGATTTTTGAAAACTTGTTAGGAACCATATTGAGTGATCATTTGTGAAATATGGAAAATTGGGTTAATGTGGAATGTTCTTTTGTTCTTAATTTTTATATAGAGATTTTAAAATGGATATTTTTCTAAAATGTTGGGACATGAATTGGATTAGATGCTTTAATAAAATGGAATGTTTTATGGAAATGTAATGTTGCATTGAAATTGTTTTTTTTATTTTCAATTAAATTTAGTTTTTATTGAAGTGGGTTATTTTTTTAATGGAAATACATGGAATTAATGCTGTTGATGTGAGTCAATGCTTAACAGCCCATGAATAAGGGACAACTACCATTGGGGAACATGGTACATGAAACTAGATTTGGGGTGGGTGTGAGTGGGACACAAAGTGACTGGACCAGAGATCCTTCATGAGTATGGAAATATCAAACAAAGAATGAATGGGTAGGAAAATTCTGAACACCAAAATGGGTATGACAGAATAATAATCATAATTTATTTATAAGCCTTGATTAGTTATTTCTGGAAAATAAATTGATGAAATTTTGTTTCATTTTCTTTTGTTTTCCCTTGGTTAATATTTTTTTTTAACTTTTAATATTTTGTTGTAAATTTTTGTATTATATTTTTTTATATAAACTATTTTATATAATTTGATAATCATTCTATCATATTGGTGTGAGTAGGTAATTCACTTGGAAAATATAATGATTTATATACTCACCACAGCTTTGGCACATTGGTGATTTTGAAGATTCTACCTTTTGAGACATGAGAATAGGTAAGGTATCACACTTTTTTAGAACTCTGTCAAGATACTTTGGACTACATGGTGATGTTGGAGCATTGATACTGTACTCCCAATTCAATAAAAATTACCGGGTAATTCAAAATGGTATCATCTTATTTGGTCTTTTCCTAACAAGTAATCATCATTGTTCTTGGTCTTGGAGTTGAAAATCATTATTGTTTATTCTAGGAGTTTGAATGTTATAAAGGAGTAGGATTGTTTGAATTTGAAATGTATAGCACAAAAGGATGTATCTAGACCTTTTATTATGAACATCATGTTACTAGGGTGTTGGGAACATAAGTGTTTGGAGAGAGTTATATGATTTTGAAACCTAGTTGTCTTGGGTTAATCCAATGATATGAGCATGAAACGCATTTTTGAGTAATGAATTACCACTTGGAGTCCATACATCATTTCTAATAATGATTCACATTGTGAAAAATTGTGGATTTCTGAAAATGAAAGAATTTTTTTTCAAATGAAAAATTTTAAAAAAGGAAATGCTTTTGGTATTTTGAAAAGGGTTCAATTTTCAAAAATCATGTTCAATGTTTTCAAAAATGGTTGAACATGAAATTATTATATTGTTGGAAAACAATGTTTTGATATTTCTTGTGATATAATTTGAAGTTCCAAGGATTTTATTGCAAGAGTGTGAGATTGAAGGAGTTTGTTGTTGGTTTATAAAATGGAACCCGGTCAGTGTCATTGAAACCAACCCAAAGAAGCTGTGGAGAATTTGGCTTCACCTGAATCATGGGTAAACAAAGAGCAGGTTAAGATTATTTTCTAGGCTTACCAAGCCATGGATACAGAGAACCAAAGGAATTTTCCAAGTCCTATGGAGCATGCCATCATGTTCATGATGCAGAATCCACAAAACATCTGGGGTGATGTTGAATCCAAAAAAGAATATGTGTGGATGAGTGGGATGAATTTTATTTTTGATTTCATCAACACACCATCAAAGGTCAATGTAAATATGGAATCTTATATGTTAAAAAATCATTAACACTAGTTGTGGAATTTAGTGGTGCATGTAAAATTGGATAAAGGCCTCAGAGAGGAGGACTTTGAGGAATTTTTCCACAAACAATTCTATCCTCACACATTAAAGTTCTAGAAAATAACGGACATCTTTACCATGAAATAAGAGACTCTATATATAACAGATTATTTGACTAAATTGATGAATTTAGTGTATTTTTCACCAAAATATATGGAACGTGAATCTTTAAAGACATACATCTTACAATTAAGACTGAGGAAAAATATTAGATTAAAGTTTATAGTGCTATGTATTACTGATAATACAGAGATGGCGAACATAGTGATAGTGGTTGAACGTGATATATCAGGATATGTGGGAGGAGGTATAATGATACCTATAGGGAATGTTGGAAACTCAAATGCTAGGAGAATGAGGAAACAGACACTTATATTTAAGGTGGAAGTGCAGATCAGAATCAAATGGCTGGACTCATGAACCTTCCTCCATGACCCAAGAGAAAAAAAGGTTGCTTTCAATGTGGTTTCCTTGACAACATAATGTGAGAGCGTACAAAACAACCTAGAGCATGGCATAACTATAAGTACATGGGAAATCTATTTCCCTATTATCGCAGTACTCCATGGTTAGCTGTTCAAGACACTTCTTAGGCTTTTCAATCATCATATGATTTGATAGGGAATGGAAAACAGAATCACTCTCATCCACATAGAAGTGATAGCCAGGGTGATTCTAGAAATAACATGACTTTTATACTAGGGAAATCACAGAAAGGTAACATGGAGAAAAGTGCAGGGATGATGCAATTTTATGGAGATAAGTAGATGATTTCTGATTATTAGGTTAAACCATATATAGTGAAAGGTATAATTTTTTTGGATTTTACCCTTGTGCAGGTTTTCATTGATACTGGTGCATCAAATTTTTCATTACATCTTGTGCTATTGATATTCTATGATTAAATTTGGAAATTATTTCTTCTGTTTTGAAACTATAAAATTTAATTAGGGAAAGAGAATTTCAAGAATTTTTTTGTAGAGAATGTGTTATAACTGTTGATGGAGTTGAGCAGAAATGGGACCACTCCGTGTTGTACATGGATGTCTATGATTTAATAATTTGTAGGGATTGGTTGACAACCTTCAAGGATGACATCGACTTCAATGAACTAATTTTTATTTTTACCACTGACGATGGTATAGGGAATCTCTTTAGAGGATAACGTGTTGTAATTAAAGGTGTAAAGAGGTTTTTGTAACTGAAGGTGGGAATGATCTCTTATCATTTTGTTGTGGTGTATTTTGATTCAACAGAAGAGATTAAAGAAAATAGTTTTCTAGCAACTGGGGATCAATTTCTAGAAGTCTTTCCCAGAAACATCTTATGGTTACCAACTCGATGGGGTCTGGAGTTTATGATTGACCTTATTTTAGGGACTAGTTTTATTTACATTGTGTCTTATATGATGGAACTAACAGAGTTATGTGAATTGAAAGTGTAGTTATAGGAGCTAGAAATGAAGGGTTTCATTGATCCATGTATCTCTCGGTGGGCTATATAAATCTTATTCGTGAATAAATCAGATGGAAATCCACAGATGTGTGTTGATTATTTTATGTTGAACCAAGATATGATAAAGAATATATATCCACTTCCATGCATTGATGATCTCTTCGATCAATTAATGGGAGATAAATGGTTCCCTAAAATTGACTTGTGATCATTATATCACCAATTGCTAGTTCAGATGGAATATATTCCAAAGCCAGCATTCAAAAGCAGACATGGACACTAGAAATATATAGTCATGCCTTTCGGCCTGACAAATGCACCAGTAGTCCTTATGTCTATAATGAATCAGATATTTCTGTGATATATAGATTCTTTTTTGTGATGTTTGTAAATGACATCTTCATGTATTTAATGATAAGGGACAAGCATGAGAAACCCCTAGATTCATTGTTACAAATCATGAGAGATAATTTTTTTATTCCAAACTATCTAAATGATATTTTTTGATATAGGTGGTACGCTTTCTGGGCAATTTTATTTTTGTAAAATTAATTTTAGTGGATCCTAAAATGATAGAAGTTGTGATATCATGGTAACCGTAGAAAAATGTCTTTGAGATACAATGTCTTCATGGTCTAGCTATCATATTACCGATGCTTTGTGTGTGACTTCTCATGGATAGACACACAAAAGAAAGCATTGAAAAAGAAGAAATTTACACTCTAATGTACAAAGGATTTGAAGAACTATTTCCAGAAAAAAAAAATCTTCTTACTTTGACACATATCATTATTTTACAGTATTAGGATGAGGATATGTGGTGTACTGTGATGCTTCGGGATTAGCGTTGGAATGTGTTCTTTTGTATAGAGACCATGTTGTGGCATACGGTTTAAGGTAGTTGAGAATTTATGAGAAGAACTACCAACACATGACTTGGAAATACCAGCATTCATTTATTCCTTAAAGACATGGAACCATTATCTTTTGGGTGTGCGTTCTAGTGTGTTCATGGACCAAAAAATTTTGGAACACATTTTCTCACAATGACATTTGAATCTGAGGCAAAGGAGATGGATGGAGTATATCAAAATGATTTACTTTGGCCTAATGTATACATAGGGAACATGTAATCTGGTGGCAGATGAACTAAGCATAAATTCATATTCTCATTTATAAAAACAAACCTCAGAGAAATGACCTTGGATGTTGGTCCTAGCCGACATTCATGTGGAATGTGAAGACTGTGGTGATGTTGTGTGTTTCTTTTTTGGTATTTTTGTTCCTAATTTGGTAAACATGGTGTAAAAAGTTCAAAAAAATAATCCAGATAGCCTATATATGAGTTCAAAACTCAGTATTGGGAAGACCATTAAGTGAGGGAAAGATGATGGATGTTTAGTTTTGTGTTTTATATATCATATGGTTGTACATATGGCTTGTTAGTATCACATCCTTCATTCTAACCATCATTTGATATGGATTGTACATATAGGCACATAAAAGATGTATAAGGCATCAAAAGAGTTATTTAGGGGGAGTGACACTAAAAGGATGGTGCTACAGTTCGTCCTGTAATTCTTATCTTTTTTGTAGGGTAAAGCTGAGCATCAGAGACTTGTAGTTATGTTGTAGTCATTAATTATTCTAGTATGAAAATAAGAGTAGATAGAAATGGATTTTGTTACAGGTCTTCAAAGAACATTTTGGAAGCCCGATTCCAATTGGGTGATAGTTGATGGGCTTACCTAGTCGGTCCATTTCATCCCTTTGTGTAAAACTCATACGGTGGAGGTTCTCTAAAAAATTTATATCAATTAATGGGTGAAGATGCATGGAATACAATTTTCAATCATGTCAGATAGAGATACAAGTATCAAATTTTCTTTTTTGGAAAAACTTACAAAACTCCCTTGGGACTCAGTTTACTATGGGAACATCATATCACCCTCAGATAGAGGGGCGGTCTGAGCAGACAATACAGACTATGCAAGACATGTTTTGGGATTTTGTAATGGAATTTGTTGGATTATGGGAGGATCTCATACCCTTAGTGGATTTCTAAAATAATAAAATATATCATGCCTCAATACAGTTTTCTCTGTTTGAATTATTATAGAGGAATCCATTTTGTTCTCCACTATGTTGGGTGGAAACGGGTGAGACTTCACTAATTGGGATGAGACTTGTCCAATAAACAGTAAAGTAGATCATTTTTATTAGAAAGGGGATGGAGATAGCTTAGTGTCATTAGAAATCATATTCATATTACCCTCAAAGACTTTTTTCATTTACCATCATTGATCATGTCTTCTTGAGGATATCTCTAAGGCTTGGACATCATCGTTTTTGGGAGTATGGCATGTTATCTCCTTCACTGATAGGCCCTTTGAGATAATTGAAATTGGTCATAGAGGTGGCATATCATATGTAATTATCGAAATTGTTCAGTTCAGTTCATTATGTGTTTTATCTATCTTAGTTGAGAAGGTATCAACCTGATCCTGACCATGGGATTAGATGGGATCACGTTGACCTAGAACTGAATGCTTCATCAATAATTATCCCGATGTAGATTGTGGATAGTCTAGAGAACGTATTTTATGAATAAATCATTGGTCTGGTGTGTGTTTTATTGAAACATAGTAAGATTGACGAAGACACAAGGTAAACAAGGGAAGGAAATGAAAGAGCAATGGTCGAAACTATTTCTAGGTTGCGAGGGTTTTCTACATTCTCAAGAAATAAATGACCAATGGTAGAGAGAGTATAGTATCTCGGGATTCTTGTTTGTAGAATAATTTTACCTAGATCAGATATAATTCCCCTTTCCCTAAGCCCCCTTTTGATTAAAAATCCATTAAAGCGGTTTTTTGGTGTTTACTGTAGGTTTCAGGACAAGTACATGTAGTGTACCTCAAGTAAAGGTCTTGTACTTTTGGATGGATTTACATTGTGATGTGGGGATCAAGTCGTGATCTTTTATATGAAATGTACTTGATCTACATATTTTGTAGTGCTTAAATAGTGGTTTTTTTACCTGAGGTAGTGGGTTTTTCGACGTACTTATCCAGTGTGTCCATTACATCATAACCAGGGTACATGTCCTAAGTCGGATCATGCCTATATTAATGACATGTGTTTGGTAGTTTTTCTTGGTATATTATTTCTAGAAGTTCTTGATCGTATCCATATCCTCTCTCTAATTGATTTTCCGAGGCCCTTTATCTAGATCGATTCAATCAGCTTTGCATCATTGTTTCGTTTGCAGTACGTCTCTCCAAGTAAGTGTTCAATTAGATCTACTTCTCCTCTCCACATGGTACTAGGATTTATTTCTATTATGGGTAAATATACTTTTTTCAAATATGTTGAGATTTGGATTTTTTTTTTGATAGGAGAAGTGATCTATGTTTGTTTCATTGACGAATAAACTTAATTTTTTAGAATTTTTCATCCTTTGTTTGGTTTCAGTAAAAACTTCATGGTAGGAAGATTCACACACAACTCTTTTTATTTTAACTAATTGGAATGCTTTTAATTGATTTTATTGTTCAGAATTTATTATTACATGAATGTTGAAAAATTGTTTGGAACGTTTATGACTGTCGATTTTTGAAATCAGGAAAATTGGATTAATGTGGAATGTGATTTGGTTCTTACATTTTAAATAGATATTTTAAAATTGGTATTTTTCTAGAATATTGGAACATGAATTCCATTAGATGTTGAAATAAAATGGAATGTTTTATTGAAAGGAAATGTTCAGTTGAAATTTGTTGTTCTTTGGTTTTCAATAGAATTTTAGTTTTATGGAACTTGTTTATTTTGGTAATGGAAATATTTGGAATACACTGTGTTTTGTGTGTTCATGCTTAATGGGCCCTATATAAGGGATTATTACCATTGGGTATTAAGGTACATAACCCTAAATCAGGGGAGGGTGTCAGTGGGAGTCCATGTGATTGGATAAGAGACCACTCATGAGTATGGAACAGTTGAACGAAGCATGTATGTGTGGGTGTGTTGTGAACTATGAAATGGGTATGCCAAAATAATAATCATATTCCTTTTATAAGACTAGATTAGTTATTTTTTTAAATAACATGTAAAAATTATTTTGATTTACTTTTGTTTTCAATTGGTTTTAATAAGGGTTTTAACCTGTTTATATTTAGTTATAAACACAGTTGGTAATTTTTTTTATATAAACTATTTTATATAATGTGATAACCATTCTATCCTAGGGGCATGAGTAGGGAAGTCATTGGGAAAACCTACTATGTAATATACTCACCCTTACCGAGGCACTTTTTTTCTTTTGCAGATGAAACCATATGAGACATTGGAAAAGGTAAAGTAACCAACTTGTTTAGCACCATGTTGAGATAATTTGGGCTACATGGTCCTGTGGGAGAATGGATCCTGTGGATCATGAATTATTGTGGACATCTTGTATTTCATTCGATGTATTTTTAATATTTACATTGATGTTGGTTTGTCTATTGTTGTATCAAACATTTGTTGGTGGTTTTAATGAAAATGATCTTAAATGTATTTGTTTAGTTTATGCATCATATAGTGAGATATTGGTTGATAGTTTTTCAGGATGTTGTTTTTAGACATTAAATGGTAAATCTTCACCCAATTACTTTTTAGTGACCCACTAATTCTCATTTTATTTAGATTGCAAGGAGTCATTACTATTCCTTAAGTGATGAAACCAAGGCTATATGGGCTAGAAATAAATTTTAAAAGGTTTCAAAGTGAGTGCGGGACGATTAACCCATTAGTGTCAAAAAACAAAAACCTGAAAACCATCCATAAAAATCTCACTATATGATGCATTATATAAAATAATACATTTCAGATCATTCATAAAAAAAACCATCCAATGTATGATACAATAGAAGACATACCAACATCAAAGTAAACAATGGAAAGACAACGAATGAACTCCGAGATGACAGCAAGACTCTATGATCCACAAGATCCATTCTCCAACATCACCAAGTAGTCAAAAGAATCATGAACTGGTGGTAAAGAAGTGTGATATTATATATTTACCAAAGTCCTGGAAGGAATCTTCTACAAGATAACCAATTTGACAACATAGGGATGAGTATATAACTCAGTAGGTTTTCCTAATGACTTCCCTACACATGCCACTGGGATAGATCCGCTAGAAAATTATATAAAATTGTTTATATAAAAAAATTACCATAAAATTTTCTAACCCAATATACACAATTTTGAAAACCAATTATAAAAAATTAAAAACAAAATTATTGAAACTAGTTTTTAGCATGTTATTTTCTAGAAATAACTAATCATGTATTATAAAAAAATTCTGATTATTATTTTGGCATAACGGTTCTATAGTTCCCAAAACACCGACAAATGTATCATTCATTCTATAATTCTGTTGTCATAAGTGGTATCTTGACTAATCACTTTGTGTCCCACTCACTCCCACCCTAAATGTAGGGTCATGTACCATGTACCCCAATGATACTTGTCCTTTATTCCAGACATGTTATGCATAAACTCAGACCAACACCATTTATGCCAAATATTTCTATTACCAAAATAATCCACATCAATAATAAATATTTATTAAAAACCAAATCCCAACCAATTTCAACACAACATTTCTTTTCAGTAAAACATTCCCTTTTATTAAAACATCTAATCCAATTCATGTGCCAATAATCTAGAAAAATACCCATTTTAAAATATCTATTCAAAAAATAATTATCAAAATCTCTTTCCACATTAACCCAATTTTTCAGATTTCCAAACATAAACTCAAGAAGGTTACCCTAAAGTGTCCAACAAACAAGTCATAATCAATTCAGCACAATACAGTCAACTAATATAATGTTAATTAGTTCTATTAGGAGTAGTTGTGAGTGAGTCCACCTACCTCGATGGTTTTGAATAATCCCAACAATGGACGAAGAACACTCACAAAAAATGATTGAATCTTCAACGAAATGGAATTAGATCCATTATCCAATCAATAAAAAAATAAAACTCTCAACTTATTTGGAAAATATAAACCTAGATATACCCATTATTGAAATTAATCTCAAAAATCAGTGGAGAGGATAAGTATATCAAGTATAATACATATCCACAGAGATTTATTGTAGAAGAAATGATGATTCGAAGTGAATCAGATCGATTCAGAATATGGAGAGGCTCTAAAATTTTCTAGGGGAGAGTCTAGGGTCAAGAATTAGTAGTTTTGGAATGAATAGGTTTTGAAAAATAACCAATTTTGTGCCTTTATGTAGGGTGTGTGATGAATCACGATGTGTACCCCTTTGTAATGATGTTAAGGACATACTGGATAAGAATGAAAAAGATTTTTTGTGTTAGATAAAAAAATACCACTATTTAAACACTACACAATGTGTACAATCTCACGGTGTGATATCTCCATAAATACTTAAATCCTTTCCCAAATACAAGATGTGAACATTAGGTACATGGTGGGTACCTGTCCAAAAACCTATAGTAAACCCCATAAAAATGCTTTTAATATAACATGATTCTACAAACTACAAAACAGGGGTTCTACAATAACCCCATAGTTGGTCTTTTTGTCACCAGAATGTAGAAAACCAATGATTCCATGAAAGTGTTCCAACCATTTATCTTTCATTTCCTTCTCATGTTCCCATGTATCTTACTGAATATGACCATGATTCTATAAAACTCACACCAGATCGATGCTTTTTCCATGGAATACTTTCAGTTGCATATCCACATTTGGAATGGGGATATGTATCAATGAAGCATCTGGATCGAGGTCAACATGATCCATCTAATCACATGGTTAGGATCAGGAGGATACTTTTTGAACTAGGATACATGGAAAAAATTATGAACCGAACTGAACTGCGGTGGTAATGATAGGCGAGATGCCACCTCTCCAACCCGTTTCTTTCTCTCAAAAGGCCTTTAAATCATGGAGATAATTTTCCATAATACCCAAAATGACGATATCCATGCCTTTTAGATATCCTTAAGAATACATGATCACCCACCAAGAATGAAAACTGTCTTCAACAGTGATTTTCATATGATTTCAAATGACTCAGAGCCATGTACATGCTATTTCTAATCCACTAGATCTTATCCATTGTTTCTTGGACCAGTCTCGACCCAATTAATGATGTCTCATCCATTTCAAAAAAATAGATAATGATAAGGACTCCCATAAAATGATTCCAACATAACAATATGTATCGAGTCATGATAGATGTTATTTTATGAGAACTCCACTATGGGTATGTTCCCCTCCCATTCACCACAAAAAACTATTATATAATACCACAACAAGTCTCCCAATGTCTATATTGTCTCATCAGACTGGCCTTTTATATGAGGGTGATATGTCGTTCTCATTTGTATCTAGGTCTCAAGGGGTTTTTTTATGGTTTTCCAAAAATGAGAAGTAAACCTTGAATCTCTATTCGACACGATTGATACGGGTACACCATTACACTTCACCACTTAATTGGTATAAATTTTGGAAATATCCTCTAACTTATGAGTTAAATGAATAGGTATGAAATGGTCCAACATGGTAAGACAATCAACTATCAACCAAATGGAATTGTGTTTCCAAACCATTATTGGAATAACTATAACAAAATCCATCGCTATCTACCCCCATTTCTAGAGAGATATAGGTATGGACTACAACATACCTGAAGGACTCTAATGGTCAACTACAGCCTATTGACATGTTAAGCATCGCAAGAAGAACTTGAAGACATTCCTTTCCATGATGCTCTAAAAAACCGTGCCTTCAACACCTTATTCATCATTTATGTTCCTTGATGTACTACCCATATTGAATGGTCATAAGCATGCAGTAGTTGTTCCTGACATTCCATCGGTATAACCATACGATCTCTAAAACCCAAAACTAAAAATGCATCAATTTTCGAGTCCTCAATGGTCTCCCCACTACTGAGTTTTCAACTGATAAATTAGATTTTAGAATCAAATGTTTTTGCCTCTTTTACCATATTTAAGAAATAAGGAACATGATTAGATGAAAAGGAAACCACAAAATCACTTCAGTATTCACATTCCACATGCATGTATGTTAGGATAGACATCAACTTCGATTCATCTGAAGATTCTTTCGCTAAGTGACCATGTGACTTTTTGGTCAATTCAACTACCACTGGTTTCCATTTTCCTGCTGTAAACATTATGTCAAAGTAAAACAATTTGAGATACTCGATCAATGTCCTTATCCTTAGATTCAAATACCGCGGTGAAAAAATGTGTATCATGATTTTTTGGTCCATTAACATAGTAAATTTCTCACCAAAGATATAATAACCCAATCTTTTCAAGGAATTAATGACTATTTCTAATTCCAAGTCATTTCTCGGGTAATTATTCTCATGCACACTTAATATCCTTAAACCATACCCCACATCATGGTCTCTTTTTATAAGAACATAGCCCAAACCTGATCCCTAACTGTCACAGTACACCAGATATCACCATCCTGATTCTAGAAAAATCAAGATAGATTCCAAAGTAAGATGAACATTCAGTTTCTGGATTTTATTTTGGTATTCCTATTTCTATTTGAATGGAACATTCTCCTTTTTCAATGTTATTATTGGCGAGAGAAGTTTTGAGAAGTCATGCATAAAGCGTCGGTAATAACTAGAGAGTCCCAAAAAAAGTTATATCTCAATGTAATTTTTTGTAGGATTCCATGAGATCATAGATTCTATTTTTTAGGGATCCAATGGAATTCTTTTTTTTGGAAATCACAAGTCTATTAAAAAATAAATATTTTATACAAAAATTACATTTCGATAGTTTGGCATACATAAATTAATCCCTCATGATTATTAACACTAACTCTAGGTGATTCTCAGGCTCATCCCTTGTCCTTGAATACACCAAGATGTCATCTACCAACACCAAAAGAAAAGAATCTAGATATTTCAAAAATATATGATTCATCAAAGCCATAAATACCACTGGTTCATTCATCAAACTGAAAGAAATGCTAACCTATTTTTAGTGGCCATGTATGCTTCAGAAAGATATCTTTGGAATATCTTCCTTGTGAACTCGTAATTGGTGATATTTGGATCGCAAGTCAATTTTTGATAACTAGTTATCTCCTCTTAATTGATTGAACAGATCATCAATATGTGGATGTGGATAAATTTTCTTTATAGTAACATGTTCCATATTATAATAATCTATGCATATATGAAGAGTTCAATTATATTTTTTCATGAATAAGACTGGTGTTTCCCATAAAAACATACATAGATGAATGAAATCCTTACTTTCCATCTCGTCCAATCGCACCTTCAATTCTCGTAAATCTATAGATTCTATCCTATATGTCCAATGAAAAATTACATTGCTCCCCTAAAAGAGATCAATCATAAAATCCACTTCTTATAGAGGTGGTAACGTAGAATTTGTTTCGGAAACACATCTGTAATGTGATATATAACTACTAGAAAACTATTTTCCTTAATCTCTACCATTTATTCCAATGTCAATGCTACCAACTGATAAGATATCATTCCACCATTGGTCCCAACAACCACTTTTCACCTATATTTACTACTTTCTATCCTCTAAAGATATTCCTAATACCATCGCCAGTGATGAAACATACAGTTCTTTCATAGTAGTTAAAGTGAGCATTGAACAATATCAACCAATACACACCTAGGATTCTATCAAATAATTCCATGAACAACACCGAGAAGTCCCATTTTAACTTAGCTCCAACAAAAGTTATAGAACATTCTCTAAAAAGAGTGGCTTGACATTCTAATTTTCCAATAGGAGTTTTCTGTTTTCTAACACAAGGAATCAATTCCAAGATTCTACATAAGAAATTAGTGGGACGAGAAGAAATAAGACAATTTAATTCCCCAGTATCAAACATCACTTTCACAAGGGTATAATTCAAAAGAATTATACATTTCACCGTATATGGTCTATCATAATTATAGAAAATTATGAGCTCAATTCCATACAACTTTTTCATTGCTTGACTATTATTCTTATTGATGAGTCATGGTATTTCGAGAATCACCTGGCTCTGTCTAATCTTTTGAAGAGACCGATTCATCTATCCTCATCCTATTAAAGGATAAGATGCTTGCGATGACTTAGAATTGTCTCGAGAACACAACCTTGTAGCACATCCATATTAGAGCTGAAGACTCCAAATTTTCTTAAAGATATGGTATTCTCTAGGTTGTGTTGTACAGTCTTGCTTTATATTATCAAGAATACCACTTTGAGGACAACATGCTACACTCATGGGTTGTAGAGGAAGTTTCACTAATCTATCTATCTGATTCTGATTTCCACTTCCAACATAGAAATAAGTGTCCCCTTTCCACTTTATCTCAGCATTTGAGTTCCCACCATTCTTTGTAAGTATAATCATACATCCTCCAATAGGTCACGTGACATGGCATTCTTCCACAGTTGCTCTATTCATGATCTATGTTTAATCAGTAATACATAGCACTACAATCTATGATGTAATATATTTCATTTTTCATGATTTTAAGATGTGTTCCATTAAACATGCAATTTCCACAAATTCTATTGTAAAATTCACTAAATTCATCAATTTACCCACATTCTATGTGATAGAGAGTATATTATTTAATGCTGATGATGTCTGTCATTTTCTGGATCTAAAACATGTGAGGATAGGATTGACTGTTGAATAATTCTCAAAATCTTCCCTCATTTGGACTTCATCCAATTTTGTATGCACCACTAAATTTAACCACTAGCATGAATGATCCTAGAGCATATAAGTCCCCATCTTTACTTTTAGCTTCAATTGTGTTATTATTAAAACGATGATATGATTCATCCTACTCAGCAACACCTCTGCATTTTCAGTTTGAGCATCACCCTAGAAGTTAGGAGGATTCTGATTCACAAACTGGATGGTATGATCCTCATGCCTTGGCTCTTTCTTCTTTTCCCCATGTGAACAACTAGAAAATCCTGGAAAATACACTGAAAAATCTCATGGTCGACCCATGGTTCAAGTGCAACCACATTTTCCACAGCTTCTTCAACCCAGTTTCAAAAATGCATACAAGTTTCTATTTTCCAAACACATAACAAACTCCATCAATATTCCATTTAAAAATTAAACCATTTTCAATATACCATAAGTACATCGTATTTCAAAATAATTATTTTGATAAAAAAATTCATTTGACCAAGTACATCTCTATGGGAAACACCAATCTTATTTGTGAAGAAATTAGATGGAACTCTTCAACAGTGAGTTGATTATCATATGAGGAACCATGTTACGAGAAAACAATATCACATCCAAATATCGATGATCTATTTGATCAATTAATGGGGTCTCAATAGTTGATTAATATTGACTTGTGATTAGTATATCACCATTTTTGAGTAAAAATGGATGATATTTAAAAGACATCCTTCATATTACGATTTGAACACTATGAATATGTAGTCATTCCTTTTGTTTTGACTAATGCACTAGTTGTATTTATGGCGTTGATGAATCAGAAATTTTACCATTGTATGGATTCTTTTACTATGGATTTTATTGATGGAATATTACTGTATTCACAAACAAGGGTTGAGCGTGACCAACATAAGGTGTTAGTGTCTAAAATCATAAGAGATCTTTGTTTGTATGCCAAACACTCTATATGTAATTTTCAGATACATGAGGTACGCTTTCATGGACATGTGATTTCAAAAAAAATGTATTTTAGTGGATCCTAAAAAAATAGAAGTTGTGATGTCATGGAATCTACCAAACATTCCTTGAGATACAGAATTTTAGTAGTAAATATAGTTATTACCGATGCTTCTTGCATTACTTATCACTGCTAGCCTCACCAATGATGGCTTTGAAAAAGATGAATTTTCTGTTCCAATGGAAGGATAAATGCCAGAAATATTTCTAGGATTAAAAATTTCGTATTTCTTCAGAAGCTATCTTGATTTTTCTAGAATCAGAATGGGGATATATGGTGTAATATGATTCATTGGGATTAGGTTTAGTAAATATTATTATGCAAGGAGACCACGTTGTGGTTTATAGTGTAAGGTAGTTGAGAGTGAATGGGAAGAACTACCTAACATATGACTTGGAATTAGCGGTAGTAGTACATGCCTTGAAGACTTGACAACTTTCTCTCATAGTGAGATTTGAATCTAAGACAATATAGATAGATGGAGTATATCCAAATTTATGACATTGACTTAATTTATACACTGAGAAAAGAGAATTCTGTTACTGATGCATTGAGTATAAATTCATAAGATCAGTTAAGCTTCATGTGAATTGTTGTTGATGTCGGTCCTAACCAACATGCATGTGGAATCAGAAGACTGAGGTGATGTTTTGGTTATCTATTTAGGTATTATTGTTCCTTAATTTGTAAATATGGTCCAATATGGACAAATATCATAAGAAGAAACCCTAATATTTAGTTCAAAACTCAATGTTGGGGAGACAATTTAGGTCTAGAAACATGTTGGATGATTAGTTTTTTGTTTTAGATATCACAGAGATGTACCTAGGTCTTCTTAGAAATGAATCCTTCATAAATATCAACATTGTAGATGGTTTTTACATCCATGAACAAAAAATATGTATATGAAATTGAAGGTGCAGTTTTTTTGGAGTGGCATGAAAAGAAAGGTGGTCGAGTTCTTACGTGATGGATAACATTTCATCCAGATAAAGCTGAGCATCAAATACCTGTAGGTATGTTGTAGTCCATACATGTTACAGTGGGGATATGGGAATAGATAGTGATGTACATTGTTGGAGGTATTCCTAGAATGATTCGAAAACACATTGCCATATAGGTGATAGAGGATCAGCATACCAAGTCGTCCCATATCATCCCCATTCGTAAAAATCATAGGTGGGGGATCTTTCCAAAATTTATATCAATGAAGTGGTGAAGAGGAAATGTGTTCTAGTTTTAATCATGTTGGATAGAGATTCTATGTTCACACCTTGTTTTTGGAAAACCATAAAAATTCCTTGGGTCATAGTTGACTATGAGCATGAACAGTCACTCTCTAATAGACATCCATTTTTTGTAGATTATAGAGATATTGGATGATATGTTTCAGGCTTGTGTAATGTATTTTGGTGGCTCATGGGAGGAAAACATACCCTTAGTGACGTTCTAATATAATAACATCTATCAGGCCTCGATACATATGGATCCGTTTGAATCATTGTATGGGCATCCTAGTCGTTATCTACTGTGTTGGGTGGAAATGGGTGAGATATCTCTAGTTGGGAGAGCCTAGCCCATTAAACAATGGATAAAAAATAGTTGATAAGAAATATGATGGGGATGGCTCAAATTCACCATAAATCATATGTAGGTCACTAAAAAGATCGTTTTCATTTGTTGTGGATGATCTTTTTTTCTTCAGGATATCTCTAAGGTTTAGACATCATCATTTTAGGACGTAGGGAAAGTTATATCCAAAATATATAAGACCTTTTGGGATACTCAAATCTCTTGAAGAGGTGGAATATCATCTAGAAATACCACCATGGATCAGTTAGGTGCATAATGTGTTCCATGTATCCCAGTTGAAAAAGTATCAGCTTGATCCGGACTATGTGATCAGATTCGATCACATTTACCTAGATCTCGAAGCTTCATTGAACAATATACCGATGTAGATTATGGATAGGCATGAATATTTCTTTCATAGAAAAAGCATCAGTTGTGTGTGGGTATTATGGAAGCATGTTCAGATTCAATAAGAGACATAGAAAAACAAGAAGAAAATGAAAGAGAAATGGGAGAAACTCTTTTTGGGAAGAAAGAGTTTTCATCTTTCTGAGGAAGGAATGACCAATGTCTTGGATGATGTATTACCCTTGGGATCTTATTTGATGTATCATGTTACATGGATTGGGTAAGATTCCCATTTCTCTATGCCCCTTCTTATTAAAAATCCTTAAAAGCATTTTTTGGGATTTAATACCAGTTTTAGGATCGGTACATGCTGTGCACCTAAAGTACACATTGTGTAATTGGGGATATATTCAAGTCTTGATGTGGGGGTGGGGTCACACTATGAGCTGGTACACAACATGTACCTATGGTACAAATCGTATAGAGTTTAAATTTTTTTTTAAATGAGGTGATGGGTATATCTGCATTCTTATCCAGTGTTTCCTCAATGTCGTGACAAGGGGGAACCCGACGTGAGCCACCTAACACCTATCTTAATGTCATGAATTTTTATGTTCCACTCCAGTTATCCATTTTAGACCTCCTTTCTCTCAACCCTATAATCTCTTTAGGTAATTTTTAGAAGCACTCCTTCTTTCGGATCGATTCAATAGACTTTGGATCTTCATTGTGTACGTGGTACATCTTTTTGAGTAAGTTTTTTATTAGATCAACTTATAATCTTCTCTTGGTTATAATATATTTGAATGTTATGGGTATATCTAGGTTTGTGTTTGGCATATAAGTTTACAGTTTGATTTTTTGTTAATTGGGAAAGGTATCTAAGGCCGTTTCATTAAAGAATCGTCCCAATTTATGTGGGGGTTGTTTTCTCTATGTTGGGATTCATAAAAAACATCTATGATGGTGGATTTAGTGTCAGGTATTCTTAGTAGATCAAATTTACATTCTTTAAATTGAATTTATTGTGCTGAATTGATTGTTACTTGATTGTCGAAAACTTATTGGTAACCTTAATGGGTGCGATTTGTGGAATCGTGAAAATTGGATTAATAATGAATGGGATTTTGTTCATACATTTTAAATATAAATTATAAAATGGGTGTTATTATGGAATGTTGGAACATGAATTGGATTAGATTATTCAATAAAAGTGATTGTTTTATGGGAATCAAATGTTGCGTTGAAATTGGTTGTTCATTGGTTTTCAATAAAATATCATTTTTATTGAAGTGGCATATTTTAGTAATATAAATATTTGAAATATATGGTGTTGGTTTGAGTTCTTCCTTAATAGTCACTAAATAATGTATGTGTACCTGTAGGGTACAGGGTACGAGACCCAGGATTGAGGGCCGATGATAGTGGGACACAATGTGATTAGACAAGAGACCACTCATGAGTTTGGAACAATCAAATAGAGAATGAATTTGTGAGTGTCTTTTTTTGGAAATATGGAATGGTTATTCCAAAATAATAATAATAATTTGTTTATAATCCATTATGATTTATTTATGGAAAATAATTTGCACAAAATTTGATTGATTTACTTTTTTTATGTTGCTTTTATTCGTTTTTCAAACATGTTATATTTGGTTATAAACTATTTTGGTAAAAAGTTTTATGTAAGCTATTTTTTATAAAGTAATAATTATTCAATGATAGTGACATGAGTACAGATTTCATTGGGAAAAAAATCTGAGTTATATACTCATACCTTCCTTGGAACTTTCGTTCTTTTGTAGATGCTACCTTCCAGGACTTGGGAAAAGGCAATGAAGTTCCCAATCCAGATCTAAGTATCACAGAGAGGGGAGGGTGAATTAGTGATGTTTTTTTCTTTTTATGTTTTCTTATATTTGACACAACCTTCCCCTAATATTAAAGAGTTTCTTCTTTGCGTAACACACACAACTACAAGAACAAAAGATTTAAAATGTTCACAACTCAACAATAGTAGATACGTCATTGGTATGGTACAGAAACTATCTGGTACTACACAATCAACAAGAAAAAAATCCTTTGATGTGGAATACAATGAGTACGATATACCGTTCCACTCATGTAACACTTGTAAAACAATATTCAAGGGTGTGTGCAACCTTTTAGCACAAATAGGAAATTACAGTATTTCGGTGCTTATTTACAATTGACCAGGTGTATTCTCTGAAGTAAAACTTATCACATTCCTACCCAGAAGCAGGTAAGAAATCCCTACACACAACTGAATATGTTCTAAGACCCAAAATATTTCATGCAATTTTTATGCCATGAGAAAAAGATTTAACTTTTGTCACGAAACACCTCTTGTGTGAAACTTCAATCTTGCGTTCAACTCTCTTCTTGCGTGAAAATTCACATTATTTAAGGCAACTCTATTTCATTCATCCACTATCCTATTATTAATATTTTCCCATGCCTCAGATCATGGTATTTCTCTATGTTTTGAGCATAGAAAATTTGAGGGGTTCACCTCTTATTTATAGACCTCGTCGACCACCACGCATAAAAACTATGATGTGTCGCACAATATCTGGTCATGTCACACAAAACCCCATTTGATGTCAAATTTGAGGTGTAGGTTTCTTTAGCTCCAAACTCATCTTTCATGTAATTATTTTAATCATTCACACAATTCATGACTTTTCGTTTTCTTCGATGTTTGGACTTAAAATCATGCCTTGCGTGAAAGATTCCAAACTTCCTTCAATCTTGCGCGCAAAAACTAGTCTTACACACAAAACCCAATATTTCATGCGAACCTATCATTTTCTAGATTTTTATGTTCAGATCATTGAACTCCACTAGCATGAAAAATACAATTCCATCTTCAAACATGTGTGCAACATCCTATGCCAAAATAACATTTCTCCATTTCCCGATTTTCAGCCCCAAACATTTGGACTACATGGTCATGTTGGATCATGGATCTTGTGAATCATGGATTTTTTTTGACATTTGGATTTCATTCAATTTCATTTCTCTATTTACATTTATGTTGGTTTGTCTTCTATTGTATCATACCTTGGTTGGTTATTTTAAAGAAAATGATCTTAAATGTCTTAGTTTATTTCATGCATCCTATAGTGAGGTGTTTGTTGATGGTTTTTCAGATTGTTGTTGTTAGAAATTAAAGGGTAAATCTTCACCAGATTACTTTGTAATGACCCCCTAATTCTCATGTTTTTAGAGTAAAATGTGTCATTAATGTGTCTTATGCGATGTAACCAAGGTTCCAATGGCTAGAAATAAATTTCCATGGGTTTCATAGTGAGTGGGGGAAATTTAAACATTAGTGTCTAAAAAATGCAACCCAAAAACCATCCATAAACAGCTCACTATATGATGCATGAAAGAAACAAATAAATTTATTATCATTATTTTTAAAACAACCATCCTAGGTATGCTATAATAAAATACAAACCAACATCATAGTAAACAACATAAATACAATGAATGAAGTCCAGGATGACAACAAGACGCCATTCTCCACATGTTCCATTCTCCAACATCACTATGTAGTCAAAATTATCATGAAACGGTGCTGAAGAACTGTGACATTATACCGTTACCCATGTCCTGGAAGGTAGCATCTGCAAAATCACCAAATTTCCTAAGTAGGGATGAGTATAAAACTCAGTAGGTTTTCATAATGACATCATTACACATGCCACTTGGATAGAGCCGTTAGAAAATTATATAAAATAGTTTATATAAAAAAATTACCATAAATTTTTAAAACAACATATAATCAATTTTGAAAACCAAATATAACTTAGTAAAAGAATTAATTGAAACTAATTTTTATCATGTTATTTTCTCGAAATAACTAATCACGGATTATAAACAGATTCTAATTATTATTTTGGAATACCCATTCTACAGTTCCAAAAATACGCATAGATGTATGATTTATTCTATAGTTTTATTGTCATAAGCAGTATCTTGTCTAATCACTTTGTGTCCCACTTACACCCACCCTAAATTTAGGGTCATATACCTTGTACCCGAATGCTAATTATCCCTAATTCATATCATGTTATGAATAAACTCACACCAACACCATGTATGCCAAATACACTCATTACCCAAATAAACCACTTCAATAAAACCAATCATTTATTGAAAAAAAATCCCAACCAATTTCAACGCAACATTTCATTTATGTGAAACATTCGATTTTATTGAAACATCTAATCCAATTCATGTGCCAATAATATAGAAAAATACCCATTTTAAAATAACTAAATAAAAATAACGATCAAAATCACATTCCACATTAACCCAATTTTCCAGAATTCAAAAATCATCAATCAAGAGGGTTCCCATAAAGTGTTCGACAAGAAAGTCACAATCAATTAAGCACAATATAGTCAACTGAAAGCATGTTAATCAGTTCTAATAAGAGTTGTTGAGAGTGAAGCCACATACCTCGATGGTTTTGACAAATCCTAATTATGGACGAATAACCGCCACAAAAATTTGATTGAATCTTCAAATAAACAGCCCTAGATCTATCTCCTATCAAAAAAATCATAATCTCAACTTATTTGGAAAATAAAAACCTATATCTACCCATAATGGGAATAGGCCTCAGAACTTAGAGGAGTGGATATGTAGATAAAGTATAAAACATACACCGAGAGATGTATTGTAGATGCAATGATGATCCAAAGACGATCGGATCATTCCAGAGGAAAGATAAGCTCTAAAAAATTCCAATGGGGAGTCTAAGGTCAAGAGTTGGGAGTTATTGAATTAATAGATCAAGAAGAACTGCCAATTGTGTGACTTTATGAGGTTGTGGGCCGAATCACGATGTGTACCCCTTTGTAATGATGTCAAGGCCACACTGAATAAGTACGCAAAAAAAATCTGCAACATTAGGTAAACAAAACCACTATTTAAACACAACACAATGTGTACCATCTCATGGTGTGACCTCCACACCAATACTTGAATCCTTTCCCAAATAAACAATGTGAACTTTAGGTACATTGTGGGTACCTATCCTAAAACATATAGTGAACCCCATCAAACTGCTTTTAAGATAACATGGTTCTTCAAACCAGAAAGCAGGGGTACCAAAAAATCCCCACCATTGGTATTTTTTTCATCAGAAAGTAGAAAAACATCGATTCCATGAAAGAGTTCTGACCATTTCTATTTCATTTCCTTCTCATTCTCCCATGTATCTTACGGAATCTGACAATGCTTCTCTAAAACTCACACATGATCGATGCTTTTTCCATGGAAGACATTATCTTGCATTTCCATAATAGGAATTGGGATATGTCTCAATGAAGGCTATGGACCTAGGTCAACATGATCCATCTGATCACATGGTCAGGATCTGGATGATAATTTTTGAACTGCGATACATGGAACACATTATAAATCGACATGAACTGTGGTGGTAATTCCAGGTGATATTACACCTCTCTAACTTGTTCCATTCTATCAAAATGGCCTTTATATCAGGGAGATAACATTACATACTACACAAAACAAATATTTCTAAGACATATTGATATCCATAAGAAGACATTATCACCCAAAATTCATGAAAACGATCTTCAATGTTTATTTTCATATGATTTCTAATGACTCGAAGCCGTGTCAATTTTTTATCTAATCAACTGGATTTTATCTCTTGACACATGGACAAGTCTCGACCCAACAAATTAGGTCCCATCAATTTCAACCCAAAAAATCTGAGATTAATAAGGACTCTCGTAAAATGATTTAAACATAGCCACTTTCTGTATTTTCTGCTCAGACTAGCCTTCTGTCTAAGGGTGATATGTCGTTCTCATTTTTATCATGGTCTCAAGGGATTTTTGTAAGGATTTCCAACAATGATAAGTGAACCTTGAATATCAATCTAACATGATTGAAATTGGTACTCCATTACTCTTCAACCCTTCATTGTTATAAATATTTGATAGATCCTCCACCATATGAGTTAAACAAATAGGGATGAAATGGGACAACATGGTACGCCAATCAACTATCTCCCAAATAGAATCATGTTTCTAAACTATTATTGGAATAACTATAACAAAATCTATTGATATTTCCTCCCATTTCTACATAGATATAGGTAATGAATACAACATACATGAAGGTCTCTAGTGCTTGACTTTAACCTATTGAAAAGTTAAGCATCCAAAGACCAACTCGAACACCTTCTTTTTCATGTTGGAATACTAAAACTGCACCTTTAATACCTTATATAGATTCTATGTTCTTAGATGTACTACCCATATTGAATTGACGTAAGACTGAAGTTGTTCTTCTAGAAAATCTATAGGTATAAACATACGATCTATAAAACACAAAATTAAAATGCATCAAGTTTTGAGTCCCCATTGGACTCCCCATCACTGAGTTTTGAACTCATAAATTTGATTCCTACATCATCTGTTTGTGCCTATTTGACCATATTTAGAAAATAAGGAACAAGAATAGCTAAAAAACCACAACATCACTTCAGTCTTCACATTCGACATGTATCTCAGTTATGACTGACATCATCTTCGATTCATCTAAAGCTACTTTCGCTAACTGAGCATGTGACATTCTGGTCAACTCATCTACCACTGATTTCCCTTTTCCTTCTGTATACATTATGTCAATGTCAAAAAGATGGAGATACATGATCAATCTGTTTTTCTTCATATTCAATTCTTACTTTGAAAAAATGTGTATCCAGATTTTTTGGTCCATGAACATAGTAAATTTCTCTCCAAAGATAAAATAATGCCATGTCTTCAAGGAATGATGACTATTGCTTATTCCAAGTCATTTTTTGGGTAATTCTTATCATGCACTCTCAATTCCCTTAAACCAAACCCCACAACATGGTCTTCATTCATAAGAACACAACCCAACCCTCATCCCAAAGTATCACAGTACACCACATATCACCATCCTGATTCTAGAAAAATCAAGATAGGTGCCAATGTAAGAAGAAAATTATGTTTCTAGAAAGTATTATGGAATTCCTCTTTCAATTTTAATGGAACATGCCTCATTTTCAATTTTTTCATTGGCAAGGCAATTTGTGATAGGTTATGCATAAAGTGTCTGTAATAACAAGCTATCCCAAGAAACATTTATATCTCAATGTAATTTTTTTTTTATATTTTCACAAGATCATATCTTCTATATTTTAAGGATCCATTGAAATCCATATTTTTTTAAATCACGTGGCCATTAAATCATTAATATTTTATCCAAAAATAACATTAAGATAGTTTGGAATACTAAAATTGATCTCTAAATATTTGTAACACTAATGCTGGGTGTTTCTTAGGCTCAGAACATGTCCATGAATACCCCAAGATATCATCAAAAAACACTAAAACAAAACAATCCAGATATTTCTGAAATATCTGATTCATCAATACCACAAATACTGCTGGTTAATTATCTATACTAAAAGGCATGACTATCAATTTTTAGTGTCCATGTCTGCTTCTAAATGTCGTCTTTGAAATATCATCCTTCTGAACTCTCTATTGGTGATATCATGATCGCAAGTCAATTTTTTCTAAACATTTATCTCCCCATAATTGATTGAACAGATCATCAATTCATGGAAGTGAATATATTTTCTATATCGTAACATGTTTCATCATATGATAATCCATTCATTGATGAAGAGATCCATCAGATTTCTTCATGAATAAGACCGGTGCTACCCTAAAAAATGTACATGGATTAATGAAACCCTTCCTTTTCAACTCCTCCAACTGCACCTTCAATTCCTGTCAATCTATTGGTGTCGTCCTATATGTTGGAAGAGAAATAGGATTTCCCTCAAAAGGAGAAAATCTTAAACTCCACTTCCCATAGAGGTGGTATCCCTGAATTTTTTTTTCGAATAGAGATCTGGAAAGTGATCCATAACTACTGTAAAACTATTTTCCTTGATCTATTCCATTGATTCCAAACTCAATGCTACAAAATGATAAGATATCATTTCACTATTGGTGCCAAAAACCTATTTTCACCTATCGTTACTACTTTTTCTCCTCTGAAGAGATTCCCACATCCATCGCTCGTGATGAAACATACAGTTGGTTCATAGTAGTTGATTTAATCGTTGAACATTGTCAACCAATCCATTACTAGGATTCTATCATGAAAATCCATGGCCAACACCGAGAAGACCCATTTCATCTTAGATCCATCAATAGATATAGTAAATGATCTAAAAAATGGCTTGACATTCTCTTTCCCCGATATTGGTTTTCAGTTTTAAAACAGAAGGAATCATTTCCAACTTTTAACATAGGAAATCAGTAGCACGAGAATTAATGAAAGAATTCAAGGCCCCGGTATCGAACATCACTTTCACAATGGTAGAAATCAAAGGAATTTTACATTTCACTTTATATGGTCAATTCTGATCATCACAAATTATTAGCACAGTTCCATACAATTTCTTTATTACCACACTATTATTTTTATTGACGAGTCAGGGTATTTCTAGAATCATTGTGGCTCTCTATGATCTACTGAAGAGAATGATTCTTCTTTCCCCACCCTATCAAAGGATATGATGCTTGCGGTAACTGAGAAGTGTCTTGAGAACATGACCATAGATCACATCAATAATAGAGCAGAAAATTCCCCATAATCTTGTAGTTATGGCATGCCCTAGTTTGTGTTGTACACTATTGCTTTATATTGTCATGAAAACCACATTGAAGACAACCTATTGCACTTATGGTTTGTAAAGGAAGGTTCACCAATCTAACTATATGATTCTGATTTCCAAGTCTACTATAGAAATAGGTTTCCCCTTTCCACTCTCTCTCAACTTTTTAGTTCCCACCATTCCTTATAGCTATCATCATACATCCTCCTATAGATCACGTGATATGGCATTCATCCGCAGTCGCACTGTTCACCATCTATGAATAATCAGTAATACATAGCACTATAATATTCGATGGAATCTCCTTATTTTTTCCATATTTGAAGATGTGTTCCATTAAACATTCTGTTACCGCATATTATTGTGTAAAATGAACTAAATTCATCAATTTAATCACATACTATGTGATATAGAGAGTCTCTTATTTCAGGATGAATATGTCTATCATTTTCATGATCTAAAACGTGTGAGGATAGAATTGATTGTTGAATAATTCTCAAAATACACCCTCCTAATTCCTTCATCCAATTTTTCCTACACCACTAAATTTCACCACTAGCATGAAAGATCCCCGAGCATATAAGTCACCATATTTACTTTTAACTCCAATGGTGTTCTGTTGAAATCGAAGATACAATTCATCCTACTCAGCAACCCCTCTGCATTTTCAGTTTGAGCATCACCCCAAGAAGTTAGGTGGATTCTGCTTCATGAAATGGATGATATGATCCTCATGGATTGGCTCGTTCTTCTACTTACCCATCTTCACAGCTTGAAAATACTAGAAAATACTCTAAAAAATCACTTGGTTTACCCATGGTTCAGGTGCAACCACATTCTCCATAGCTTCTTCATCCTAGTTTCAGTAATGCCTACTAGGTTCCATTTTCTAAACCCACAACTAACTCCATCAATATCTCCCGCTAGAAACTGCTGGATTTTCATTTCATATTATATTACATAAACTATCAAAACATTGTTTTCAGAAAACAACCTTTTTCAATGTTCAACCATTTTTGAAAACATTCAAGTTACTTTTTGAAAATTAAACCATTTTCAAAATACCATAATCACATCCTATTTCAAAACCATTCATTTGATAAAAAAATAATTTTCCCAAGTACATCCCTATGGGCATCACTAGTCTTATTTGTGAAGAAATTAGATCGAAATCTTTGACTATGTGTTGATTATCATATGATGAACCTATTTATGATAAATAAAATATATCCACATCTAAATATTGATGATATATTCAATAAATTTATGGGATCTCAATGGTTCTCTAATAATTACATTCTATTAAGATATCACCAATTCTGAGTACAAAAGGAATATATTCAAAAGGCATCTTCAGATTTAGATCTGAAAAATATGAATATGTAGTAATTCCTTTTGTTTTGATAAATGCACAGGTAGTCATTATGGGTTTGATGAATCAGATATTTTACCTATATATGTATTCTTTTACTATGGTGTTTCTTGATGAAATCTTTGTGTATTCACCGACAAGGGATGAGTGTGAGAAACACCTGGCGTCAGTGTTTCAAATCTCAAGTGATCATTGTTTTTATTCCAAACACTATAAATGTGATTTTCAGATACATGAGGTATGCTTTCATGGCCATGTGATTTCCGAAAAATGTATTTTAGTAAATCCAAAAAAATAACAGTTTTGATTTCATGGAATTCTCCAAAAAAATCCTTGATATAAAAAGTTTTATCAATAAATGTTGTAATTAACGATGCCTATTATGTGACTTATCACATCTAGCCTCACAAATGATAGCTTTGAGAAAGAATAATTTTCCCTTCCAATGTACAGATGAATTCCAGAAGTCTTTTAGTATTTGAAATATCATCTTGCATCAGAATCTATCTTGATTTTTCTAGAATAATAATGGGGATATGTGGTGTACTATGGTTCTTTAGGATTAGGGTTGGGATGTGTTCTTATGCAAGGAGACCACGTCATGGTGTATAGTTCATAGTAGTTGAGAGTGAATGAGAAGAACTACCAAACACATGACTTGGAATTAGTTGTAGTCATTCAAGACTTAAAGACCTGTAAATTTTTTCCCACAGTGGGGTTTGAATCTAAGGTAATGGAGATAGATGGAGTATATCCAAAAGTTTTAAATTGAGATAATGTATACATCGGGAATATGGAATTCAGTTACTAATTCATTGAGCATAAATTCATAAGATCTGTTAGCGTAATAAGCATCAAGTTAATGGATGATGATTTCGGTCTTAAGAAACATTCATGTTGAATTTGATGACTGAGTTGAGGTTTCAATTTTCAAGTTAGGCATTCTTGCTTTTGATTTCGAAAATATGGTCAAATATGCACATAAATCTTAATAAGATACCCTAATTATGAGTTCAAAACTCAATGTTGGGGAGAACATTGAGGGCTAGAAACATGTTGGATGTTTTTATTTATTTTATAGATCGTATAGATGTACCTATGAATTATAAAGAATGAAGGCTTCATGCATAACAACATTTCAGATGGTCTATACATCCATGAACACAGAATATGTATTGGGAATTGAAGGTGTAGTTTTTTTTGGAGTGGCAAGAAAAGAAAGGTGGTCGAGTTCGTATCATGATGCATAACTCTTCCACTGGATAATGCCAAGCATCATATACCTATAGTAATGTTGAAGTCATTACCTATTACACTGAGGGAATGGGAATAGATAGAAATATTCTTTGTTGAAGGTCTTCCTTGAATGATTTGAAAACAGACTTCCATTTGGGTGATATTGAATCAGCATTCCATGTCATCCCATTTCATCCTCATTTATCATAATCAAAGGTGGAGGTTCTTTCCAAAATTTATATCAATGAAGTGGTGAAGAGGAATGGTGTACTAGTTTCAATTGTGTCGGATAAAGATTCAATGTTCACATCTTGTTTTTGGAAAACCCAAAAAAATACCTTGGGTCTTAGTTCACTATGAGTACTACTAGTCACACTCTAATAGTCATCCATTCTGAGTGGACGATACAGGAATTGGAAGACATGTTGTGGGCTTGGGTAATGGATTTCGGTGGCTCATAGTGGGATAACATACCCTTAGTGATGTTCTCATATAATAACATCTATCAGGACATGATACATATGTATCTATTTGAAGCATTTTATAGGCATTCTTGTCGTTCTCTGCTATGTTGGGAGGAAATGGGTAAGATTTCACTATTTGGGAGAGCCTTGTCCCAGAAACAATGGATAAAATCTAGTTGATTAGAAAGATGATAGAGATGTCTCAAATTCATCAAAAATCATATGCAGATCACTATTGGAGATTGTTTTCATTCATTGTGTATGATTTTGTCTTCTTTAGGTCATCTCCAAGGCTAGGAAATTTTCATTTTGGGAAATAGGGATGTTTATATCCTCAATATATTGGCCATTTTGAGGTATTCGAATCAGTTGGAGAGGTGGAATATCATCTAGAATTACAACCATGGATCAGTTAGGTGTATAATGTGTTCCATGTATCCCGGTGGAAATTGTATAATCATGATCTGGACCATGTGATCCAACTAAATCATCTTTACCTAGATCTAGATGCTTCATTGATACATATCCCGATGTAGATTATGGATATGCATGAAAATGTCTTGCATGGAAAAAAAGATTGGTCTTTTGCGGGTATTATAGAAGCATGTTCAAATTTATTAAGACACACAAAAAAAGAAGGAAATGAAAGAGAAATGGGTGAAACTAATTCAGGGAAGTAAGGGTTTTCATCTTTCTAAGGAAGGAATAAACAATGGTATGGATATTGTATTACCCTTGGGTGCTCATAGGATGCATCATGTTACATGGATTGGGTAAGATTCCCATTTCTCTATGGCCCCATCTTATTAAAAATCCTTAAAATATTTTTTTTTGGTTTACTACCAGTATTAGGATTGGTAGACATCGTGTACCTAAATTACACATTGTGTAATTGGGGATAGATTCATGTTGTGATGTGGGGGGTAACACTATGAGCTGGTTCATAGAGTGTACCTATGGTACACATCGTGTAGTGTTGAAATAGTGTGTTTTATATGAGGCTATGGGTGTTTTGGCATAATTATTCAGTGTTTCCATAACATCGTGACAAGGGGGTACACGTCCTGAGCCAACTCGTTCCCATTTTAATGTCATGAATTTTGATGTTCCAGTCTGGCTATTAATTTTAGACCTCCTTTCTCTCAACCCTAAAATCAATCTAGGTGATTTTTAGAAGCACTTCTTCTTTCGGATCGATATGACAGACTTTGGATCATCGTTGTGTATGCGGTACAATGCTCTGAGTAAGTGTTTTATTAGATATACTTCTACTCTCCTCTTGGTTCTAATATCTATGACCATGATGGGTATACATAGGTTTCTGTTCTCCATAAAAGTTTAGAGTTCGATTTTTTGTTGATAGAGCAAAGTATCTAAGGCCGGTTTATTGAAGAATCATCCTGATTTTTGTGGGCGTTCTTTATTCTATGTTGGGTTTCATCAAAAACATCGATAAAGGCGGATTCAGTATCGAGTCCTCTTAGTAGAATAGATTAAAATTATTTTAATTGAATGTATTTTACGGAATTTATTGTGACTTGATTATCAAAAAAGTGTTAAAACCACAATGGGTAGTGATTTTTAAAATCGGGAAACTTGGTTTAATATGGAATGTGATTTTGTTCCTACTTTTTAAATAGAAATTATAAAATGGGTGTTCTTATGGAATGTTGGAACGTGAATTGGATGAGATAATTCAATAAAAAATATTGTTTTATTGGAATGAAATGTTGCGTTGAAATTTGTTGTTCTTTGGTTTTCAATAAATGGTTAGTTTTATTGAAGTGGCTTATTTTGGTAACAGAAATATTTGAAATACATGGTGTTGGTGTGATTTCATACACAACATTACCTGAATAAGGGATGAATACCTCAAGGTCACAAGGTACGAGACCCTGGAATGGGGGTTGGTGTTAGTGGTACACAATGTGATTGGACAAGAGACCACTCATGAGTATGGAAAAATCAATTGGAGAATGTATTTGTGTGTGTATATGTTTTGAACAATAGAATGGGTATGAAATAATAATAATAATAATTTTTTTATAATCCTTGATTAGTTATTTATGGAAAATAACTTGATGAAAATTATTTCCATTTACTTTTGTTTGCACTTGGTTATAATTGGTTTTCAAACTTGTTATATTTGGTTATAAACTATTTTGGTAAACTATTTTATATAAACTATTTTTTATAACGTAATAATTATTATATCCTAGCGACATGAGTAAGGATGTCCTTGGTAAAACCAACTGAGTAATATACTCACCCCATCATTGGAATTATGGTTCTTTTACAGAATCTACCTTTTAGGACCTGGGAAAAGGCAATCAAGTTGTCAATCTAGATATAAGTATCACTAAGAGGGGGAGGGGAGAATTAGTGATTCCCTTTTCTTTTTATGTTTCCTTCTTTTTGAAATAAACGTCCCCTTATATTAAGGAGATTCTTTTTTTCTGAACACACACAACTACAGGAACACAAGATTTACAAGGTTAACTACTCAACAAGAGTAGCTATTTCGTTGGTATGGAACAAAAACAATCTAGTACCACACAATCAACTAAAAAAAATCCTTTGATGTGGAATAAAATGATTAATACATACTCTTACACTTGATTAACACTTGGAAAACAATATGCAAGCATGTGTGCACCCTCTTAGAACAAATATGGAATTACAATATTTCAGTGCTTCATTACAATTGACCCGGTGTATTCTCAGAAGTACAACTCTTCACATTCCTACCCAGAAGCTGGTATGAACACCCTAAACACAACTTAATATGTGCGCATACCCTGAATAATTCACGAAACTTTTATTCCACACGCACAAGATTTAAATTTTTTTGTGAAACAACTCTTGCACGCAACATCAATCTTGCATGCAACTCTCTTCTTGAGTGAAAATTCTTTTTCTTGCATGAAACTCTATTTCTTTCATTATCTCTCATTTTATTGAAATTATTCAATGCCTCCGAGCTGGGTATTTTTGTATGTGTTGAGCACATCAAATGTGAGGGGGTCACCTCTTATTTATAGACCTCATCGACTACCGCACATAAAAATCATTATGTGTCACGCAAGATCCTGACACGTCGCAAAAAACCACATTTAACACCGCATTGGGCATGTAATTATATTTCATGCCATCCTCATATTTCACGCAATTCTTTGAATCTTTCACTCACTTCTGTAATTTTCCATTTTTTGATGTTTAGACCTAGAATCATTCTTTACATGCTAGATTCCAAACATCCTTCAACTTGTGAGAAAATACCAATCTTGCGAATAAAACCCAATATTTCTCCTAAACCTATATTTTTCTATATTTTGATGTTGGGATCATTGAACTCCAAGTGTGTGAAAAATGCCATCCCATCTGGTGTATTCAATAAGAAACTATATTCATCTTGAACTACATCTATCATGATATATTTTATTTGATCTAAGACCATTAGAATCTTCAGGTTTTCAATCGGAAGTACTACATTTTCACTAACTTCCAACAACATCATTCCTTCCAATCAAAACTATATATCACTGGAATCATTTTTTATCTCCACATTTCCTTCATACGGCTGGCACCAAAAGGTCTCATAACTTATTATATTTGTGAAATACATATCAGAAAAGCATCATCTAATTTTCATATCCTTTACAATGTGAATTGATTTGTCTTCTCTAACAACAAAATACTACAATATATAACAGAAAACTCATCTTACATCCATATCCATCCATTTTAGCCCTACAGGTAATGTACCACAATGCATTAGCACTGTGTTGTGATACTTTGGACTACTTGGTGATGTTGGAGAATATATGTTACTAAGCATGGAGACTTGTTACCGTCTTAGAGTTCATTTGTTATCTTTGAACCATTTACTTTGATGTTGGTTTGTCTTCCATTATAGCATACCTTGGTTTGTTGTTTTAAAGGTAATAATATGAAATGTCTTAGTTTAATTCATGCATCACAAAGTGAGTTTTCTGTAGATGGGTTTTTCGGGTTGTTTTTTAGACATTAAAGGGTGAATCTTCCCACAATTACCCTCAAACCCTTCGGCATTTATTTCCAGCCTTTGGCACCATGCGTACGTCAGTTAAGGCCCAGTAATGACTCATTGTACTCTCAACCCATTGAGAATTAGCCGATCATTATAAGATAGTTGGTTATTAACTACTGAGATAAACCATATTCTATATAGGGGGTCCCAAAAGATTATGTTCAAGGATTTACTCTATAGTTTTTTAGTAAATACACATGATTATCTATCTTTGTGTTCAATTTGTTTAAACTTCATGTTGGTCCATAATATTACAAGTTTATACCAAATTGTTTTCCCTATATTATCAATTTATTTTTATTTTGGGGATATTTTATAGATTTGTAACTAAATTGTTGTTTTGAACTTGGTTTTTAATGTGGAACTATTTTTTGAAAATATATTTTCTGTTTGTGGTTTTCAAAAAAAAATTGGGGAAGGTGGGGTTTGGTTTCGTAATATTATTAAAATCAAATTATCATTATATATTTTAAAATATTGTATTTTTATTTTTTTGAGAATTAATATTCATGGAATCTATGTTGATTACCTAATTATATTTTTAATCTTACACCCTACTATTGCCATTCGGTGATGGTAGACGTGAGGTGTTTTGTAGGTTCATGTTTCTTGTTTGGTTATCCTTTGGACTAGGTGGGTCTTGTGGTTAGTGGTGACCAAGAGTTCATATGAAGATCATGTTACATGGTTCATTTTTAGTTGTTTCATCAGATTATTTTTTTCATTAGTGTTTGTATCTGGATTTCTATGAATATTTTTTAATGTTTAGTTTTTGGGTTTTCCCCATGTTCAATTATATTATTTTGATCGTAGTTGATTATTAGGATAAATCATTCTCATTTTATTATTTAGATCCACTACACTAGTTGTCATCCCATGGGGATTGGTATTTCCCTTCAGGCCTTTTCTCATGATATATCAGGTGTTGGTTTAGATGTCTTCTTCAGTCGGATCTTGACAATATGGTACCTATTGAGTAAAAATTAGTACTATCAGGATACTAGATGTATGTGTCGGAGGGACAACATGAAACCTTTCTCATTCTAATCCTTGATATTTTAGGGGTTTTACCAAATTAATTCCTTCTTGTGTGTTTTGTTTTTGTGGATTGGGATTAATGATGGATGAAAAACAATTTCATTCTATGATATCACATTGATTATTGAACCATATGGACTACAAGATCATGGTTCATGGACTTTTTAGAAGTTTCTTCTTAAATTGGTTATATCCCACTATCCATGTCATTGGGATATACATAGCCACTAGTCCTTCATTATGTATTCATTTGTGAGTTGTGATTTAGTTTCTCTTTTGGATTGTGTTTTTCTTTTTTTGAAATGGAAAGTACAATGTGAAAATATGGTACTTTTATAAGTGGAATTTTATGTTTGGAATGGATTGGAAAATGGTTTTATGATTTTTTTAATATTTTATTGGAATAAGGTGGTTTAGTAATTAGAATGGAAATATTGGTTTGGTAAAAAACTAATTTTGGTTTGTCTGATGTCTGTCTTATAAGCTGGTTGTTTTAGCCTGGTAAGGTCCCTTTTTTGTGTTTATATTGATTAATATTTTGGAAATGTGTTATTATTTTATTTATAATATACATTCAAGTTAGTTCCCCAAGGTTTCTAGTGAGTATCCTCATGTTATTGGGTTTTCCCAAACATCAAGTGGAGTTGAGGGGTCAAGTTCTACTTAGATTTTATCATTATTTCATGGTGATCAAGGTTGTTTAGATGTAGTGTAATTTCTAGAGGAGGTTTAGAGTGTCTTATTATCATTTGTATCTCTAGAATCTATTAGGTCTCGTGATGTTTTGGGGTCATTTGAGGGGCCATCCTTAGATCAATGGAAGGTTATCATCAAAGACTCACTACAAGTTCTGATGATATGGGAGTTTTTTAAGACTAGTTTCATCCAATAGTATATACCAATAGAGATTAAGGTTTTCTAAGTGGTATATCTATTGGGTTTTCTACAAGGTTATCTTTCAGTGAGGTCCCACATTGTTTTATTTAAGGAGAAGGTTTAATTTTTGTCAAGTATAGCCTGATATAATTTATTGAATGCTCCAAATTTCATTTTCGGTCTCCATCCCAATATCATGAAGGGATTCCTCTCATTTAATAATGTTTATTTAGAGAAATTAGAATATGATGAGTTTTTAGATGAGTTGGCCCCTATGGTGTGGTCATGGGTGGTTGGTACTCGTGAAGGTTCTATATATAGTGAGAGTTGTGTGCTTGGGGAGCCTATTTCTATGAAGTATCTTTTTCAGGGTCTAGTCCCTCATTTTTCACACAGTTATTCTTTTTTTTGTTCGGCTTGTTTGGGAATTCAATTCTTCCTTTTCTCAACCCTCAAAAATCATTTTATCAATATTGTTATTTGAATCAGATGGAGAAATTATATAGGAATCTTGTTATGAAGATTGTGTCACGATTTTAGGATATAAATTGCTAATTTCGGGGAGGAAATTATTCCATGAAATCAAGGCTGCATCCATAGGAAATATAATGAAGCTTTCCATTTCAGTAGGAAGCACGATTATGATTGAGTAGTACAACAAGCTTTTGTATCAAGTTTTGGAGTGGAGTCTGTTGATGTTCCCTTTTTTGTTCACTTTACAGTTGTGAGTTCACCATTGTTGAAGAAACTTTTTGTTTTTTGTTATTTATTTATCTCAATAGGTGTTCCATTTTAAAATGTGATACTTCAATTTTAGTACATTTTTTTTGTACTTATCACTTTTTCAGATCAGTTCTGGTTCTTATTCATCCGCATTTTGTAGATGTATGAATCTTGTTGAATTCATGAATTGTGGTTATTTTTACATTTTATTAGATCATTACATGGGTTTATCCTGGAGTTGGGGGTTTTTCATATGTGGGGAATAACTAGTTCTTGTGGCGGTGTTGTTCAGCTTTTGCCGAGAATTTGAGGTTCCTGTTGGGAGTTCTTTTGTCGGTACTACAATGTTGGGAGTTTAATTGTTGGTGGTGTTATTCAAGTTCTTGTATTGGGGAGACCCCTATCAAGATATCTAATTGTTCTTAAAGTTTATGATTACTCTAGACATGGTCTCGGATGACTTTTGGAGTAGAATGTCAGATCATTGATCATTGTTTTATTTGATTTCATCTTGTTTCAAATGAGAGATGGTCTCATCATGTGCCTGGTAGATTTTTTTGGGTTAAAAGTCATTGAGTTGGGGATAATTGTCACACTATGACCATAGAAATTATCTTATTTTATTCTTTTCATATATTTGGATATTTTTTGTTAATTTTGGGTCGAATTCATGGTTCAAATTTTATATTTTTGGATGTTTCGGGTGATTGTTTGGCATGTGCATGGTTTGTGAGCATGTTTTAAGTGTTAATTGTGATTCCTATTGATACCAACTATGTTTTCAATTAAATTTCTTGTTTTCTGTATTGATCGTGGGTTTTTCAAAACCTTTCATGGAATTGTATTAATTGTGTGGCTTATGGGATGTGTCTCGAGCATAGTGCACAGTTTATACCCCATTAGGGGAAACTATGTGGCAACCGTGTGATGGGTTATGTATTTTGGATAGTGGAATTTTAATGGTTGGGGCATGGTTTCCCAATATGTTTGTCAAAAACATATTGGGTTCCCCTTTTCTTCAGTAGATTGTTCATAGTTGGCACATGGTTTTCTAAACAGTGTGTCCTAACCATGTTAGTTTCCCAAATCAGAAAATTTTTCAAATTCCTATATTTTATTGTCTATTATTTTAACACTATTTCATTTTTCTCTTCCCTTGACTAACATCGGAGCACCATAGGGCTCTTGGAGACCCCCCTCTATTTCTCCCCTTACTCCATTGAATTTCATTAATGTTTCTTAGGTATGATACCCCAATTTTTTGGTTGATTTACCTCTCGTCTATCTTTCCTCTCTAGGTTCCTTATTATTTTCATTGTGGGTTATTTATTGGGTGAAACCTTATGGTTATAGTTGAAGTGTGGGTTGGTTTCCATGGTGTAAGGGTGTGTTGATTGTCCCTATATTTTAGTTATACCTTAAATGGTGTTTTATTTTTTGTGTAAATGTTTATGGGGGTCATTTTTTCCATCCATTTCCAATACGACACATTCCATTTGGTGCTTGGTTGTTTCAAAATTATTTATATATAATTTTTCTCATGTGTTAGAAATGTTTTTTTGGATTGTTATATCGTTTTCATGATGGAAAGTCAACGTGAAATGGTTTTCAAAGGGTTTTGTTAATCATTCCTATGAATATATACATACATGTCATTTGTTAAATTTCAATTGATCTTTAAACATGAAATTTAGTGCTTTGGGTAGTTTTTTCCATTGGTTATGTTTTGATATTGTGGTTGGATTTATAATTGGGCATTTTATATGGAAATTGGTGACCCTTTCGGTTTTATTCTTATGAGTGGATTGTTGTGTTGGTTTAGAAGAAAGAGATGTTTCACTAAATAGTGTTTTTTTTGATTTAATGGATATTTGAAGAGCATTATTGGATGATGGCACATCCATATGATAATAGGATGTACATTAGTGTGGGAAAAATAATCATAATGTTCGTTTGGAATAATGATTCCTTAAACCATTGTTTTTCGATGGTTCCTCCTCCCCCTTCTATATTTTTCTTAATCTTTTTCCTTGATTTCCATATTATGTATTACTTTTTCAAGAGCTTTTGAATATGGATTTAGATATGTTCCTTAAATCTTGCCTCATTTTTCATATTGAGATATATTTTGAGGGATAATTGGAAAAAATTCCCATTTTTTATTTTAAGACATACTTGGTAACAGAGAGGTGAAAAGACCATTTTTTATTTTCCAAGTTTACGGTGTGATTTTCCTTTTTTTTGTATAATGGTTTGGAATTGGTTTTATATGTGGTTCTGTATTTGAAATCTAAAGTCATGTTTGGAATTTCTCATTTTAAATTTGTGTTTCATGGTAATTTTTTAATTGTTTTGAAATGGATTTGTAAATGTATTTTTATTATAGATGTTAAATTCTATATTGGTACTTTTTTTGACTTGGTAAATTGGTTTTTTAATTGGTGATATGTGAAAGTCCCATTGTCACCATAGTATGTTTTGGAAAATGTCATGAATTCTTCTATGGTGAGAAAGATCAATTGGTCCTATGTAATGGTTTTGAAAGTGGTTTTGAATGATTATTTGTTGTAATGTATCAATTTAAATTTGTGATTTTTTTTTGAGAGATAGGTACTTCAATAGAGGTTTCACAAAGGATAGGGCCATCACATAGGTGGTGTCAGTATTTGGGATTGAAAGCACAATGGAAGTGGGTTTTGTTGATCCACACATGTGAGGACCTTCCCACTCACCATATATTTGTATCTTGTGATTCTTTGGTGTCATCTAGAAGGTCTAGTGATGGTTTCATGTCGACCCTAATTGGATGGGTTTCACCCCTATATTTTATGATAGGATAGGTGGGATGTTCCAATATATAGGCTAGTTTAGAGTGGCCATTGGTTTATTGATAGGAGAGATGCACCATATGTGGGAAAGTAAGCCCGAAATGAGTATATAGAGGGATTTACTCTAGGCATTTCTTTGAAATTACTATGATTATATATGGGTATGTTTTTTTATTCTGCTGCTTTTTTATTTTCCATGATTGTTAATGCATGCTTGGTTTTTTTCTGTAAGTTTAAACAATATTTCCTTTGGGGTGGTATTTTATGAATAATTAATTGAATTTCGATTTTGAACTAGGTTTTGGAAGATGAAAGTAATTTTAAAATGGAATGTTATGTGTATAGTTTCAAAAAGTTAATTTATGGAAATATATGATTAGTTTATTAAAATAATTAAAATCATATTGAATGTATTTATTTTAAACTAGTTTTCATGGAATTTATGGAGAATGGAAATGCATTGACTCTAGGTTGATTACCTATTGAGATCTATAAGATCAAGCCCTACAAATTCCACCCAACATCAGTAGACCCGTCTAGTTTTTCATGATTGTGTTTACAATTCAGTTTTATTTTTTAGTATGTTTTTGTTACAGTTGGAGGTGACCAAGGGGTCACAATGAGATCAGGTTGAATGTTTAAGCCTTATCTTTAAATCTAGTTTATGTCTATTCATCAATTGTTGTATCAGGATTAGTTTTTATTTTTATTGACTTTTAGTTGTTGGTTTTTTCTATATATTTTGGTTTCATATTTTTATCCCAATTGATCATTAGGATAAATTATTATCATTGGATTATTTTGATGCCGGAAAATATTTTCCATCCCATGTGGATCAGGAACACCCTTCAGGCCTTATCTTCTGTCGAGTTGGGTGTCAGATTGAATGGAATCCTAGCTCAGTTTATGAATTCTATGTTGGAGAATTAGTTATTGAAGACTAGTCAGAGTAGTTGCAGAAAGTGATCAATTTTATTTATGGTTGGGAGGAGAACTAGGATTCATTAATAGGGTCAATATACTATTGGGAAATCCATTTAGTGTTGTTTTTTGTTCTGAGGGGATCATGAGGTGTTATTTGTTTCTTGGGTATAGTTCAAAGAAACATTTTAAGATTTTTTATTTATTAAATGTTTATGAATCCCATTCTCTAGGTTTTTTATATATTTGGATAGCTTATATCCAGTTTTTGGTGGTTTTCGATCCATTCCAAAAGACCACTTCATTATTCTATGAACAATGTTCCTATCGAGGAGGGCAAGAAGAGATATTTTGATGAGGATTTTCTTCTAGATATATATCATTGGAAGACCCCCATTTATGATACCAACATAACTTGATGTTCTAGTGAGAGTATAGGTTATTTATGGGATGTTTTACATTTCCATATTTCATGGGAGGAGAGTTTTTAGGATTTTCCATATATTATTTCAGGGGTATAAGGTTCATATTTCCATAGAAATATGTATTTTTATAGTTATGGGTGTTAGCCTTAGCCCCAATCATCTTGTTTCTCATTAGTGTTATAATCCTAGAAATACTTGATCATTGATATCACCTTCCAAATTCTAGGATTTTATATTTTATGTGTAGATTATTTATATTCTATTTGTAATGAATATATTATTTTGATGTCGAATGTAACTTTGAGATTCATATAAGAACTCTGAGAATGTTCTAGGTAAGAACTAGTCTTTTAAAGACTTTTTATAGTTGGGTATACAACATTTTAATATTATTAATGGAGAGGAATGGATACATTTGGTGATATATATCATGTATTAAACTGGTATATTTGTTATGTTGTATGATTGGTATGGGTATTATTCAATATTTTTTATCAATTGAGACCCTACGATTAGTCTAAGGCATCATTCATCATTGTCTTCCTTGATGGATGAAGTGAAGGGATGATTATTGGGGGTTCAATGAATGGTGTTTCCTATGGTTGTGGAAGATTACCATGATTTTTTATATGGAGGATGTGTCATCACCCCCTTGATGGGTGATCAATATTGGGACAGATAAAATGTAAATACACTATCATTTGTTAATGAAAATTAATAATGATCGAATTAAATGTTTGATTATGGTCATATAAAATGTGAACTTCATTGGTTTTATGTTTCTGGATTTTAAAATACCGCTATGAATTGTTATTGTTGCTAATATACATGTTGAACAAGGATCACAAGATTTGTATAAATATAGGGCTTTAATAAATCCAATTTACTCAGCCAAAGGAATTGATGGCCTCATCCTGTAGATTTTCCCCATACGAAGACCATTTGTCAGAGCTCGGAAAGGAGATTGCATCATTAGGATTCTCTTTTGAGTAAGCCCAAGCCGAGCATGAACACATTAATCTTGAGCAGAACCGAATACGAGAATATTTGAAGTTAATAATGATTACCACTCGAGCAATGTTATCCGAGCCACCCCAATAGTCTGTCATCAACTCATACCTTACTCTATAGTCTTATGAGGGTGTTATAATGGGTTATGTAACACGAACCTTGAACTATGACTACGTACATTATTTTTTTATAAATAATGCACATTCCTTTTATTACTGTTAAGTTGTAAAATGTTTTTAAAGCACAAATAGTATTTTTAATTAATAGTCAACTAAGAAATATATTTTGATTAATTAATGGATATTTGAATTAAATAATATTTTTATACAATAAAATTATTATTATTAAATTACTTTTTATTAAATATAAATGAAAATATAATTTTATGAATGAAATTTTAAATTTGATTTAGGTTTGAAAGCAGTTTCTGTCAAAACCCATGACTTTTCGTTAAATGTATGTATTTATTTTAAAAGTAAAAATTCATAAATTTAGAAAATTATTTTGATTAAATGAATATTATTTTTTTCAATAATAGCATCAAAATTATCCCACAGTGAATTTTTCATAATTTTCCGAGACAGTTGAATTTTTGAGGAAAAATTAAATACCGTTTAAATATATAATGCGTCTTATGACATCATAATGACCAAATAGTTTTGTTATAAAATAAAATAAATTTTATTTTCGGCCAATATATTTTTTACCATTTAAATGATGTGATTTTGGGTTTGTTTGATTTATTTTACAAAGCTTTAGTGGACCCTTCAAGGCTTATAAATCATTTTGTCTTTCTAAATTGATTTCCTTGAGAGTCCGACTCACCACCCCGTGGGAAACCCTATTATATTAAGATGTTCGGACATTGGCCTTCTAAAATATATTTTTTCTCTCCCATTTGGGAAAAACCATGGGTAAAAACCATCGGCTGGTTTGGGGTTTTGATTAGTTTAATGTGAGGTGCCCCAAACCAAAATAATAAAGAATTCCCTCTCATTTCCTATATAAACCCACCCAATATCCCACTTCCTCTCCACTCAAAGCCTTTGGATTCCAATCAACCCCTGACCTCCTCTATCTATAGTCCTCCAAATTTACCCCAAGCTCCCAATTAGAATCTCTGAAGCCTCTCCCAAGACATTGGGATTGCACTTCTAAGTACGAGATTTATTCCTTTATAATTTTGTCCAATTTTCATTAAGTAGGTATGCCATTTTTTTACAATTACAAATGTTGAGGTATTATTTCTCACCTTTTCCATTATTCCCTCTTTATTTTATGATAATTGGAGACCCATTTCTCTCAAATTAATTCCTCCCATGTATACCCGTTATCGGGCCAAAATTCCTTGAGGGATTCTCACTCCTCTTTTACATCCAAGTAATCCTTTTGTATTATGCATCTAAATTACATTACGTTAATTGGGTCATGTATTTATATGACCCCCATACTATCCATTTCATGTACTTTTTACAGGACACCCATTTCTCCCTCATCAAACATTTTCATGAATCCTTATGTCATGTCGTTATGCTGTCGAAATTGTATCGCGATTTTCCAATCTAAAGTTATTTTGTAGTGAATACCAGGACCACTTCTCTATCAATGGTTTTCCCCTTTACAAACATATAATTATTGATTATATTGTTTCATTTATGTATTCATCATTCCTTTATTGTTAAATGAATTATGATGTTTATAGATTCCATGTTATATGATCCATGTGGCACATTTATGCATGAAATAAAATGTTTAAGAAGGGTGCTCCCTAATAGTGCTCCAGTGAATTGGGTAATGTATACTATCATGATACATCATGTTCAATGGGTGTTGACTCATGCTAATTCAAGTGAAATGAGGTTTTGCTCATGCTTTATGTGCAATGAGGGTTTACTCATGCTCCATGTGCAATGAGCCTTTGATCATGCTAATTATATGATAAGTTTTGTTGACACATTTCCTTATTATGATTATATTGATTTATCATTACTTTATGTCCATGTTTCACTTAAAATTCATTGGTATACCTATTTTTCTACAATTTATTGTGTTCCACATGTTATTCCATGTTTATTCCATTACTGGTCATTATCGCTCACCCTTTTCAAATTCAGGTCATCAGGTTGTCCCATGAAATGCTAAGTACGAGGTAATGTAGTGGTCATGTAAATAATCTTTTCAATAAAGATATTTGTGTTTTATTTTTTATGCAATTGTGTAAATTTTCAAATCCCCAAAGTCACTAGACCAATAGATCTTCTATGTTGTATCAAGTGAATATTTTATGTAATAAATCAGGTTTAAGTGTGTAATAAAGAGCAGGGTTGTTATAGTTGGTATTATAGGATAGGTTTAGTTATTTTTTGGGATTAGGATTAGAAAACCCAAGTGAATTCATATATAAAAGAATAAGTATAATAAAAACATCCCTATGTATTAGTGATTATTGATTAAGTGGTTTATCAAGAAAATACATCCCTGTCTAGATACGAGCGGGTAGAGGTGGCTCTGGCATAGATATATCTGAAGGGTAAAACCTGAAAACACCACTTTGAGCTGGACTAGAATAAAAACTAGTTCATGAAAATGGGCCTTGTTGTACTCTTTTTTACGACAATCCTGGGGGATATTGTTTGGTAAATTCACAACCTTAGTATGACCCCTTATTAATGGAATTATAAAAATACCCCTAAGAATATATGTTAGAAAGTAGATCATTTGTAGCATAGATAAAATCATATGTATTAATTAGTTATGGAAAGAAAAGTTAATAAAAAGTCATCAGTTTTATACTTGAATTACCCTTTATGTTTTACCTCTAACATTCCTTTTATTCTAGCCAATTGACGGTAATAGGAGGACTCGAGCTAACAACCGATGTGAATATCAATGTGATGACTTTGCTAGTGAGATTCCATATCTGAAGGGAGTGGAAATCTTGAACATTGTCATGCTTCTCTATTAGTTAAATCAAGATTCGAATAGAAACATGGGTAAATAGGAATGTTCAACCCCCCCCCCCCCATGAAAGAAAATGTCTTTATTGAGATCTTCATAAGAGAAAGGCCTCATACTCTCAATGGATCGTTTGATCCCTCAATCACTGAAAAATGGATAAACTCCATTGAAATGATCTTCTTCATCCTTCAATGTTATGAACAAGAGACGGTTCTTCTGGCTACTTATCATATAGAGGGTAAAGCTGATCAATGGTGGAAATTGATCAAAAATACGATGCCTGAGGGTGAGATTGAGGAATTGGAATAGAAGGATTTCCGGAAGATGAAAGATTCGTTCGACTCTCAAAAAGATATGCCTCTGGAGTTGGAGTTACCATGTGTGAGGAAAATTTCACAAGGCTTTCACGATACACGACAAGATTTTGATTTACCCTAGAATAAATGTTTGACTGCTTCTTTGATGGACAGTCACATATCCTGTGGAAAGCCCTGGTGATCCACAACATTGACAACTATGAGGAAATTGTATGTTGTGCCCTCAAGGTCGAAATAGAGATCAAAGAATCTCAGGGGTATCATGGCGATAATAAGAATAAGGTGAACTAAAATTCTAGTGTTCCGATGGATAAATCCAATAGTGCTATAAAATTCCAGTACCCTACATGCCAATGGTTCGTAATGAAGCACCCTGGAAATTTTCTGAAGGGGATGAGGAAATGTTTTTGTTGTCGAAGATAAGGGCACCTAGCATTAACTGAAGAAATGAAAAACCTGCAACTGCAACATAGGAGAGGAAATCTTCATTCGACGCTCAACATGTTGTTCATTTCTTCAACTACAAAAAACCAGGTCATCTTTCAAATCATTGTTCTAATACAAGGGTTTTCGGAAGCATACAACAACCACCAAGTCAGCAAGGGTGAGCTTTTGGAATCACTAATTCCGAAGTGAACCCCAACAATGAAGTGGAGATAGGTATGTTGGTTATTCATTCAAGAATAGAGAACATAGTTTTTTATTCAGGTTCTATACATTCTTTTATATCCCAAAATTTTATTAGAACAATCACAACACCAACAAAAATCATGGAAGTGAAGATGTCAGTGATTACGAAAAATGGGTAAATCATTTCATCCCATGAATATAACTCCTGCCCTGTGTTAATCAGTGGATTGAATTTCACAGAGAACCTATTCAGACTCCCTTTGTTTTAATTTGATGCAGTTCTTGGCATGGATTGGATTTCTTTATATAGATCCAACATAAATTTCCATGAGAGGGAAATCACTCTCCATGTGGTAAATAAACCCCTGATTCTATACAAGTGAAAGGAGGAAGATGAATCTTCTTTAGCTCCATCATCTTAAGTGTGGATATTATTAGCCAATGAGCATGTGTATCTTGCTCAGGTGATTGAGTCTAAGGAGTCAACCATACATGAAGGCATGCCAATTGTGAGGGAATTCATTGAAGTGGTTCCCAAGGAATTGATTGGTCTTCCTCTGAGAAGAGATGTTGAATTCTCAACTAATATTATACCTGGGAAGTTTCTAATATAAAATAATCCATAAAGAATGTCTGTTGTAGAGATAGGGGAGAAGAAGAAAAAAAATATAATCAATATAAAGGGTGTATAATCCCAAGTGCTTCACCATGGGGTGCACCAGTCCTCTCTATCAAGAAGAAATATGGGTCAATGCGCCTTTGAATCGAATATCATGAGTTTACAAAATCATGATAAAGAACATGAATCCTTTCCTATGAATCGATGACTTGTTCAATCAGATGTGTGGAGAACTATTCATGTCCAAGGTGGATTTACGGTTAGGATATTATCATGTAAGGGGATGAAAAAAGATATCCCCAAGACATTTTTTTTGTACAATATACAGGAACTATGAATTCATAGTAAATCCTTTCAGACTCATTAAGGGTTTATAAATAATCATGGACATGATGAATATATTCTTTGGGGATTACCTCAACAAATTTGTGTTTGTATTTATTGATGAAATTCTGATATACTCCAAAACCCATGAGGATCATGAGGAGCATATAAGAACGGTACTAGAGGCCTTGCAGAATGAGAATCTCTATACAATGTATATAAAGTGTGAGTTATGGTTTAAGGGGGTCTCATTCCTGGGCCATATCATCACAACTATTAGGATATTTTTGGATCCATCCAAAACAGATGCAATTGAGTGATGGATAAGGATAACATCGGTAACATATATCTGTATCTTCTGGGGATAATTGGATATTATCCACGATTTGTGAGAAATTTTTCATGATTTTCAAACCCTCTTACCAAGTTAAATCTGAAGGGTATAATGTTTTCTTGGAGTGATAAATGTGAAGAAAGTTTCAATTAGTTGAAAAGGAGGCTTATCACTGCGCTCGTGATCACATTACCCACATGTGGGGAAATATTTGTAGTATTCAGTGATGCTTCGAATAAGTACATGGTAAGTGTGTTGATGAAAAATGAAAAAGTCATTGCTTATGATTCAATGAAATTGAATGTTCATTAGAATAATTATCCAACACATGATCTTGAGTTAGCTATGGTTATATTCACTTTAAAATTATTTCAGCATTATCTTTTGGGGGAGAAGTGTGAAATATATATGGACCAAAAAATCCTCAAGTATATATTCACACAGAAAGAGTTGAACATGTGACAAAGAAGATGGTTAGAGCTGATCAATGACAATGACTACTCAATCCATTACCAACATGGTAATGTGAATAAGGTAGAATATGCTCTAAGTAGAAAAGACCATGTGATTCTATCATTGATGAGAATTGAGAAGGATCAAATATTTTAAGATTTGATGATGATGGAAATGGGAATCATAAATAAGGGAACATCATCAATACTTTAAAAAATGATTGCTCAACCATCTCTTTTGGAAATGTTAAAGGATGGCCCAAAGGATGATATGGGAATTCTGAAGGAAGTGGAAGCTATCAGAAGAGTGAAATCTTTAGTTTTCAATGTTAATGATGAATTTATAGTGATATTTTGGAAAATACATTGTGTTCCATCAAATCTAGAGACGAAGATGAATATTTTAGATGAGGCACATAGTTAAAATTTCATTATTCACCCTAGAAACACAATGATGTATCAAGATATCCAAAGGAATTATTGGAGGTATAATATGGAGAAGAAGATCGCTGATTATACATCAAAGAACATGGCGTGTTAGTAAGTTAATGTAGAGATGAAAACGTATAAGGGGATGATGCAACTATTTACCATACCAATATGGAAATGGGAGAACATCACCATGGACATTTCCACTGGACATCTAGAGAAATCCAAAGGCAAAAAATGCAATTTGGGTTTTTGTGGATTGTCTTACAATGTATGCACACTACATTGCAATTCTGGGGGTTTTTTCATTGGAAAAAATGAAATATATATATATCAGGAAAGTGGTAAGGATGCATGGACTACCACTATCTATTATATATTATAATGATATGAGATTCACCTTGAAGTTTAGGAAAATTATCCAATATGATCTAAGCATGGAACTGAACTTTAGTATGGCCTATCATCCTCAAACTGATGGCCAATCTGAGCCAACTATTCCAACATTGGAAGTTTTATTAAGATCATGTTCAATGGACATTAATGGTGGATTAGATCAATATTATACTCAGGTTTAATTCTCTTATAATATCATTTTCCACTTGAGCATCTGAATAGAACCTTATGAATCCCTGTATGGGAAGAGGTGCAGAACACTAGCATGTTGGGATGAAGTTGGTGAGCATAAACTTCTAGGACTAGAAATGGTCGAAGATATGGTGGAGATGTTTGAAACCATTTACCAGAATATCATATCATCCCAAAGTCGAAAAAAGAGTTATGCAGATAACCATCAAAAATACCTTGAGTTTAATGTTAGATACTTGGTATTTCTACGCATATCTCCATGGAAGAAGGTCCGAGGGTCTGGAAAAAAGGAATGTTAAGTCCTAGGTACATTGGCCCCTTCGTGATTCTTGATCTTGTTGGGACTATAGCCTATTGACTAACACTTCCACCTACCATGGCCAATGTACATGATGTATTTCATTTATCCTTATTAAAGAAGTATATACCAAACCCTTCACATGTATTCTCTTCGTTGGTAGTACAACTAGAGGATTATCATTCTTATGAGGAGCAACCATTGAAGATATTAGATCGTAGGGAAAAAGATCTACAAAATAAGACTATGTACTTCATCAAGCTACTGTGGAGAAACATCATATTTGAAGAAGAAACGTGGGAATCATAGGAAATAATGATTCCGAGATACCCACATATTTTTGAGTATGGGAAGATGAAAATTTGAGGTTGAAATTTTTAAAGGGGGGAAGATTGTAACGAACCAAACATTCATTACTGGAAATTCTTCTTGATCTAATTAAATGTCATATTATGGTTATATAAAATGTGAACTTCATTGTTATTATGTTTATGGATTTTAAAATATAGTTTTGAATTGTTACTGTTTCTAATATAGACGTTGAACATTGATCACATGATTAGTATAAATATAGGGATATAACAAATCAAATTTACTCAAAAAGGGGAATTGATATCCTCATCTAGTAGACATGATTTGTATGAAGCCCATTTTTCAGATCTCGAAAAGAAGGTGGAATTATTGGGCATCGCTCTTGACCAATATCAAGCTAATCTTGAAGATGTTATGCTTGAGCAGAACTGACTATGGGAGATGTGGAAGTTAATAGCGATTACCACCCGAGTAATGTTATTCGAGCCACCACAACAGTCTGTCACCATCACACACCTTAATCTATAGTCTTATGTATGTGTTATAATGGGTTATGTAATAAGACCCTAACACTATTACTATGTACATTATTTTTGTATAAATAATGTGCATTCATTTTATTATTGTTACTTTGTAAATAGTTTTTAAAGCACAAATAGTATTTTTAATTAATATTCAACTAATAAATCTATTTAGAAGAATTAATATATTTATGAATTAAATATTAATTTAATAAAATATTATTTTTATTATTAAATTAGTTTCTATTAAATATAAATGACCATATAATTTTATGAATGCAATTATAATTTTTATTACTGTTTGAAAATAGTTTTTGACAAAACCCATAAATTTTTGAAAATTATCGGTTTTTATTTAAAAATTAAAAATTAACATATTGAAAAAATTATTTAGATAAAAAGATTATTATTTTTGGAATCAGGATTTCAAAATTATCCAATGGTTAATTTTTTACAATTTTCACACACAGTAGAATTTTTGGGTACAAATTAAAAGTCATTTAAATATATATTGTGTTTTATGACATCATAATGACTTAGTAGTGATGTAATAAAATACTATAAATGATATGTTCGTCCAATATATGTTTTACCATTTAAATAATGTGATTCTGGATTTGTTTTATTTATTTTAGAAATCTTTAGTAGACCCATCATGGCTTATAAAAAATTTTGACTTTTTAAATTGTTTTCCTTTAGAGTGTGAATCAACTCCACATATGAAACCCTTTTATTTTAAGAATTTATATCATTTTACATATAAAATATTTTCTTCAAATCCCATTTGGGAATAACTATGGTCCAAAACCAGGGGCTGTTTTGTGGTTTTGATTAGTTTAATGCGAGGTGTCCCAAACCGAAATAATAAAGAATTCTCTCTCCTTTCCTATATAAACCCACACAAGCTCACACATCCTCTTTACTCAAATAGTTTAGAGTTCGACCAATCCCCGACCTCCTCTCTCTATAATTATCCCAAGGTGGAACATGCTCTTGATAATTCTCTCTCAGGACTTTCCAAAGCCATTGGCATCACAGTTCCAAGTAAGGGATTTATTCTTTTCACATCTTGTCCAATTTTCTTTAAGTTGTTATGCCCTTTTGTTTTTAATTATAAATTTTAGGGTATAAATTCACACTACACCATACAACCCTCTTTATGTCTGTATAATGGGAGACCCCTTTCTATCACATTAACGCTTCCCATGTATAATTGTTACCATGCTGAAATTCTGTGATGGATTTCTCACTCATCTTTTACATCAAAGAATTCCTTTTGTATTATGCATATAAATTCCATTAAGTTTGTGGGTAAATGTATCTATATGACCCCATTATGGTCCATTTTATGTACATATGATGATACTTCCATTTATATCTCATCAACCATTTTCATGAATCCTTTTGTTACGCTGTTGTGCGGCCGAAATTTCACCGTGATTTTCCAATATAAAGTCATTGTGTAATGAATAACATTCCCACTTCTCTACCATGGGTATTCAACTTTACACACAAATAATTATTGATTATATAGTTTGATGTATTTTTTCACATTCCTCTATCATGGAATAAATTATGATGTTGATTGATTCCATGTTATATTATCCATGTGGCACACTTATGCATGAAATGAAATGTTTAAGAATGGTGTGCCCTGATAGCTCTCCAATGCATTTGGTGAATTATAGTATCATGATAAGTCATGTTCAATGGTTTTTGACACATGATAATTCAATTGAAATGAGTTTTAACTCATGCTTCATGTGCAATGAGGTTTTACTCATTGTCCATGTGCATTGAGCCTTGGCTCATGCTAATTCCCTCTTATGTATTGATTCCACATTTCTATGTTATGATTATCATGATTTATCATGACTTTATATTCATGTTTCTCTTCTACTCCATTGATATGCCTATTTTCCAACATGTACAGTATTACTCATATTATTCCATGTTTATTCACTTACTGGGCTTTATAGCTCACCCTTTTCTTATGCACGTTCTCAGCTTATCCCATTCAATGCTATGTACAAGAAAATGTAGTGGTCAAGTAAAGAAATTATTCAATAAAGATGTTATGTGTTTTATTTTTTAAGATGTTTTGTAATGTTCTTAAGCCCCAAAGACTCTAAACCTATCGATATTCAATTTTGTATCATGTTAATATTTTATTAATGAAATCATGTTTAACTGTGTAATAATATGTGGGGTTGTTATATATACAATTAAACCCATCATTATTGACAATGCGACCATATAATATAACACCATCGGAGTTTTTGGAGTTGTGGATATAGATCGATGATATATTTTAGTGAGATTAATTATATAAGAGTATACCACCTTGGGGTTCCCTATACCAGTCATAAATAGGCCTGGGGATAGTTTATTACAATGTAATGATTCTCATCAAATTAATTTGGTGAGAGTAAAAATTAATTATTCTGTTACATGGATTACTAGTTTAGTCTTTCATCTTTGAGGATCTAGTTTGTTATCAAATATTAATATGTGATAATGATTTAATTAGATGTGGATACATGTTAAGGATAAATAAAATATTCCATTTCGATGTAATTATTGAAATTATTTGTTTTATGTACTGTTTTTTGGTGAGACAAATACTACTTCTATATTATAGGGGATGATGAATGAAATATTATAAAATTTTATGAAGAAGTTCATGATTGTCTTCATCAATGAAATCCCTTTGTACTATGTGTCTGAGGAAGATTACATAAAGAATATGAATAAAATTGTGGTCTATATTAATTTTTAGAAGTTTTTTGGGAAGCTGATTAAGTGAAATTTCATGTTTTGTGATGTTCTTTTCATGGAATATTTTCTATCCCAATATTTTGTGTTAAGGGATCCTATCATGATCAAGGTTGTTATTTATTGGGAATCCCCCAAAAAGTTATCATAGGTTTGGAGTTTCCTTTGTCTTCCATGCTATTATAGGTGGTTCTTACCGGAATTCTATAACATTGTGACAACTCTGACCACCATGAATAGAACAAATCATTAATTCGTGTAGTCTAACTAGTGACATTTTTTGTTGAAATACAAGAACATGATATTGGTCAGTGGTCGAATTAATTCTTTTTTAGAAAAGGGAGTTCAATTTGAGATAATCTATGACATGTCATAGCATGTCTTGGTATGTGTCATGATAGAGCATGGAGAGTTATATTTTTAAGTTTATTGGAATATTTTGCCATAATATTTTAACAATTTAACCCATGTTCTTGAGACTATAGTGTTTGTGTTTTACATGATGTTATGGAAACACTAATGTATTGGATAATTAATTTTTTTCACCTCTCATAATACTGTGAGTATTGTATTTTTCCAACATGAACTTGACATTCAAAGATAATGGAGGATGTGATTCTATTAGGATTATGAAACTTATGTTTTCATAGATTAGGAAAGGGGAAATATGTAGATAATGACCTATGAAGGAAGTAAAACCATAGTATTTTTAAAAAATATATAGATTTATAGAGAGTAATAGAAGGACTACCCATGATGAAAACATAAAATACAATTTGTTTGTGGAAATAGATTCTTTTTTCAAATGGGAGTGTAGAATAAATTACTAAAACTTGAGGATGAGCCCCAACTAAATAATTCGGAGGTGTTATTTTGGTGAGTCAGATTATTTTTTTTGATTCAAATAATGAATGGTCTAAGGATAATTATAACTAGGTGTTATTTTTTGAGAGAATTTTTATTCATTTAGTGAAGCATAGGGTTGTTCAAAATGATTTTAATAGATCTTTATTTCCATTATATCCTATCTTAATTAACATGCACCATGCTTTTATACGATATTTTTTTTATTGTTTGGGTCAAAGACATCACTTTCGGAGCTTGGGTTAATATTTTTTCACCAACATACAAAGCATGATAGAGACTGTCTTCTGGGTTGTTTGATTCGGTCTATGGAAGAAACTATATGGAAGTGAGAGCAAATTTACATGTACTAAATTACTAGTTTACCTTGATGATAGTGATTATTTAATTCTATATGGTTGATAGTGTGTTTTCTATGAATTTAGGTCACATTATAGGAATCAATTAGTTAATATCAATGGATGTTTTGTTAGTGAATTATATGGATTGTGTGGTGAGACTCCATTGTTCTCCAATGATGATCATATTTAATGATGACCCTTACTTTACATCTAGAGTCTAGATAATACATTATAATTTATTATCTCTAAAACTATATTTAACACTATATTTCATCCTCATATATTTTACCAGATCAATAAAGTCATCCATATAGTAAAAGACATGTCGTATTCTTTTGTCTTAAAAATAAGGGCACGATGTTAATCATTTGATATTATAGATTTTTAAATACAATAAATAACATTATTTTACCAGAAATATTTTAGTTTTAGAGTTTTATATAATTAGGATAAACTCAAGAGGTCTCTCATACTCAGTATCCACCTTTTTCACCGAACGAAACCCTACTAAAATAGAACATGATTTATTTCCATGACACATTTTCTAAAATATCCCTTGATCTCATCCTTTAACCAGTTGTACCTTAAAGCCTATGTAAGTTAATTTTTAATATTTTAGATGAGCACAAAATAGAAATAAGGGATACAAATAAATTAAATTGTTAGTCTAGTAAAAAACATGAAAATCCATTAAATATTTATTCTTAAATACTCATTGGAATGCATAGAAAAATTACACTGGTTCCTTGGTACATAATTAGTATATTTTTGTTACAATCACCAATACCAATGGAATAACCATATTTTCAACACCCACCTATTTTGTACCAATTTTATTGGATGTCATAATATAACCAACCAAACTTGTTTTATCACATAACCCCCAATCACATGTTTATCCTGTAACCACCCATCAAATGTATTTGTACCATCATACAATAATAACACCAAACAAATTTAAATTTTTATAATTTCACTCATAAAGTTTTATTTTTAATCACAAAAATTCATTTTGGGATATTGATATAATAAACACATTTTTTAAAACCTTTTTAAATAATTAAAAAGATATTTTTGAATCAAATTGTCCTATACCACTTTGAAACATTTTAATGAAACTAGAAAATAAACATTTTCAAACATTAATTTATATATAAATACATTCATAAAACAATTTCTGAAAATATTTAAATGAAATAGAAGGATTTACAATAATAAAACATTAAAAAATATAAAATGATTATTTAGATAAATATTCCCACACAAATATCATATCATGGAAGTTGATGTTTAACCTAATTAATGGAAATTGGGTTATGAAATTCCCTTACCCCATGTTTATCTTCTTAATACAAGTTCAAGCCTCCATCATAAAAAGTAATATTTTTTTCATATTTAAAAGAACCATATTCATATGTATAATACCATATATTATTTAAATAATACAATATACATCTCATTTATTATTACAACTAAGATTAAGTTACTTTTTGGGAAATATTTCTTTGGTTATTCTTTTGTAATTTGACATGTTATTCAAGATTATCAATATTTATTTATTTAAAAAATATTAACCAAGATATAAATATTATAAATATTAAATATATATGTTTTTATAATAATATAATATATAAATAAAAATATAATTCATGGAGATGGTAGGTTGTACGTACAATGAACAGTACTTTCATTTTCTTATCTTATTGAAAGAAAGAATGTAAATGAAATGTTTTAAAAAATTTCTATATATATTATTGTAATAGTATAATTTAAAATTCATAAATATAATACATTTTTCAGAACCACATCATAATACATTCCATGTGATGTGAGAACGAATCCCATCACATTGAGGAGGCGGTAGTCGACACGTCAAAAAATTAAGTTATCATATATCTATAAGATGGAGAGAATAAAGATAAATTTAATATAACATTTCAATAATATTAATTAATTTATAATATAAATATTAAAATATTATTTAACCATAATAATTGTTTTATGACTGGCCATGAATGCGGTAATGGAAAAAGTCCAACAACATTATTCACGGAGGTGATTAACTGGCATAACGTGGACAATAATTTAGTATCTTTTAATAAGAGGAGATGAGAAATGAAATTGTTATGATACATTCCATTAGAAATATAAAAATAAATTATATAAATTATTATGTAGGTTTCATGAATTTATCGATGAAGGATGTGAGGTGAAACGAGAAAAGTAAAAGAAATTAAGAGAGGTACATCAAGAAAATCATCTCTAGAATATCACCAACTTGAGATACCATTGAGGACATTGTATTTGGTATTTTAGTTAGACCATACAAACTTGATCTTTGGTATAGTGATTGGGAGATTATTTCATAGATAATTGAGTATATACATGGCCTATGGGTTGAAATCGGATGGTGAGGGTTGGTATTTATACCTGGGGAGAGCTGGATTAAAGTGATTAATTAATGAATGATTTCTATTTGAGTTGGAATTAAATTAAAGTACTTAGTAAAGAAATAAATATTTTGGTATCTATATAGGTTCGATACAAAACTCAACCATCCTTTATATATTTTAGTTTATTTGTATTTAATCCATTACACTTTTTACTATAAAATGTATCATTTTTACCTATACTACTGTAAATATTTTTTTTACCATGGTAAAATTTTCATATATAAAAATTAAATTCTCGTTAAAACCCAATTCATTGATTTTTATTAAAAATATGGAATCCATTTTACCTAATCCAATTCTCATAATTGGAAAAATGATTTTTAAAATCATTGGTCCAAACACAATGAAAAAGCATTTTTTAAAAGTGAAACATTCAAATGTTTGAAAATTATTTGTATCTAATATCAATGTGAAATTGATTAAAATGACCAAATTGGATTTACGGATTTATAATTGAACTAATTATTCTTTAAAACAAATTTAAAATATATTTTTATATATTAATAAATTTTTCTAAAAGAAGTTTTAAACTAATTTTTTGTGTTATTTAATATTCATCAAAATATGAATGTTCTTAGAATAATACAAAAAATTACCAGAACCTAATTTTTAGGTTTCACTTTGATAGATAAATTAAAAAAATTCATATATAAATTAAAAATGGTTCGAAAATATTTTCAAAACGGTTTCACCATTAAATGGTGATAAATTGCATTAAAAATATTAGTGCTTTTTATTCATAAAATTTCATCTATTCTTAATTTAAGTATATAAAATTAATTAGATGAATGTAAAAACATTGAGTAAAAATGTTTAAATATAAGATATTTATTTCTTTCTATTACCTCTAATAAAATGTCTAGGTGATAATATCTACTTAAAATAATAATAGTAACACTATATTATCTTTTTCGATTAAAACTGTATTATATGCATTATATGATTTAGGAGAAACTCATTGTTGTAGGTCAGGTATGCTATGGATAATAACACCAAAATAAATAAAAAATTTATATTAAATTATTAAATATTAATAATTATAAATAATTGTTATTTTATGACTAATTTTTTCCCAAATTATTAATTATATACATGTGTAAACCAAGATTTAATAATTCAGTTATGACTATCCATTCCAACCATTATAAAAACTATTTTACTTGTAACATTTAAATAATAATATTTATTTGTTTTTTATATTTTTGTGGCATATCATGTATTATATATAACATAGTATTTCATTTTTTAAAATCTCATGATGTCATATTCTTCCCCCACCATTTAGAAATTTCATGCTCGCAATTTTCAATTTGGGAATGAAAACAAGGGTTTTGACTTTTCCAAATACCTTTATTGAAATTCCACACAGAAACATGAGTCAATAAAACATTCACTTTAAAATAATGAAAGGGAAATATGATAGTCACATGATATAACACATAGTGGGGTTTTATGTAGGAAATCATGGACAGGGATGAAAAAGATAACTCTCATGTTATGATGGAGAGTGATAGGAAACATAGTCAAGAGAAATTCAACAGTCACAAAATCATTAATTTGTAATATGATATAAGATTGTATATTTATTTTTAGGAAAAAAATCAGATATAGTTTTTGTTTCAATTTTTTTTGGGATGATGAATTATTTAAGTACCTAAAATAAGGATTTAAGGAAATATAATCACTTCACATGTAGAATATATTCCATTAATTAATTTCCACTACTATCTTATATTTTCTCCAAATAATGAGTATTAAAGATAAATTTTTATTCATAAATAATTATAATCATATCTTATATATCACAAATCCCACAAACGTATAACAATATATTACTATTATCATTAAGAATTAACCAAAACCCAAATTATTAGTCTATGTAAATATAATTCCCAAAAATGAATAAACCATTATTTGACTAAAAAATAATTTAATCCCAAAAATTCAACATTAACACCCATAGTTCAAAATATACCATTTTATAAATTAATATCCATAAAATTCCATAAAATAATCCAAATTAAGATTTATGCGAGAATTTAAGAGGATTTTATAACATAATATTCAATGATAAATTTAATCATTTATATACAAATAACATAAATCACAATTAATGGATCATAAAAAACGTAATTACCCTAATCGGATATTCTCTCAAAAAGGATAATATTTTCTATAAAAAACCTAATCACCATAAGTCCAAAAATTAATGATTTACTGTTCTAATATATATCTCATCCTTTATTCCTAAAATAATATTAAATAGTATTTTATTTACTGTGATCATACGTGGTTCCAAAAAAACACTTATTATTATTTTGTATAATTTTTTAACTAAAAATAAGAGTTCATACTAATTGTAACCTCACAAAGGCTACTGTTAGGCAATACACCCATGTCACCCTTCAATATAGGGTTCAAAACTCAGAGCCTTTGAAGACAGAAAATGGTGTCACCCATCCTAAATGTTTACCTTCTTATAATACTTTATTAACAAAACCTTTATATAAATATAGAAATATTGGAAACAACTTAAAAAATAACCATAATATGTTTTTCCTAAAAGGCCATCTTATAACATTAATTTTCTATCAAAAATATTAATTACCCATTTTCTTTTTAAAAAATCCCTGAACATACTATTAATCACCAGATAATTTCATAACATAAATCCTTAAAAGTGGGTTTCTAAGACATTGAATATACGATCACCCATAAAATTATTAACTGAATATGGTATCTCTAACTCCTATGAAAACATTCTTATCTCCAAATATTTTTAAACCCTATTATGATACTAAAAATATGGACAAGTCCCTAAACATTAAATACAATAGTTATTTTAAAACTAGAAATCACATTATTTTCCTAGTGATTTTTTAGTTTTTTAGTTTTATATAACTAGGATAAACTCTAACATAAACTCTTATTTTAAAAGAAGTCTCTTATACTCAGTACCCACTTTTTCCGCTAATGTAAACCATTCTAAAATAAAACAATGTTTATTTTTGGGACACATCTTATCAATTCTCCCATAACCACATACTTGAACCAACTCTAACATTATCCACGTGGACGACATTTTTTAAACGTGGGATGAGAACAAAATCTCAGTAAGGGATATAAATAATGTAAGACATTAGTCCTGTAAAAACATGAAAACTCATTAAAAACATTTCATTAAAACTCATTTTCTTGAATAAGAGAATCACATAGGTTATGTGGGACATAAATACCACATCAGTATTAAAATATCCCTTACAAATGGGATAAACATACTATCAACTTCCACCTCTAAAGTAACCAGTGAAATAGAGGTTATAACAGAACCACCCACCCTTGGTTTATTATATAACCACCCATCCAAGTTTTTTTCATGTTATCACATATAAAATTTTTAAGTTCCATTATATAATCATAAAAAATTAAGGATTTAAATTTCCAAAAATTAACTCTTAAAATTTAGTTTTCAATCACAATAAATAATTTCATTATATTTAAATAATTAATCAACGTTTAAAAACCATTTTAAACATTTAAAATGATATTTTTGAACCAATATATCCCATAAAACTTTGAAAATTTTGAAAGAACTATAATAATAAACATTATAAAACATTTGTTTCCATATAAATACAATAATAACAATCCATTTTGAAAACATGGACATGAATGAAATGTATTTAGAAGAATAAATCATTAAAACATTTAAAATGGTGTTTTAGAAAAATAGTCCCTTACAATTATCATATCATGGAAGTAGAAATTAATCATAGGAATATAATATTAGTTTATTATAAAAATATACATAAAATAAAAATAAATTGAACCTAATATATTAAAAAAAATCACACATGGTGTCACGACCAGTCCCCCAGGGCTCGTGCTGTGACTACCCCAAGCCCGCCTTCCATAAGCCAGGGGCTGGAAACTAGTATCAAATGTGTAAATATTTAAAACAGAGAATGAATTTTCTTTTTAACCTATAAACACACACTACAGATCACACCGTTGGATACAAAACAATATGTAAACTGCATAACAAAAGAGTGTTGAGAAGTAAAGGGGTTGGAAATACAATCCCAACTGTAAAGTACAAGGAACATGAAGTACAAGTACAAATGAAGAAAGGGAAAATAGCTGTTGGGTCGTCTTCTGGGATTCCTACTTGAAGGGTAGGTATAGATAGCCTCTTCATCACTCCATGTATGTCAATCTCCTTCGTTTACCGACTCATCGTAAGGTACTCCTTTGGGTTCCGTCTATTCCTGGTACTCTCATCCTTAGTCAGAACATTATGTCGTATGCATCGAACACAATGAGGTGCGGGAATATCCCGTGTAGGGGTGAGTATAACGATACTCTTAAGGGACCCTGAAACCCTCAAGGTCTCACAAAATGCAATAAGGATAAAACACAAGGTAATAAATAAACAGATAACCTCACATAGGTATATGCCCATATATATACCTAAGTAATCAAGTAATCTATCTCAATCATGAGGTAAACACAAAAGTTACTGACACATCTCACACAGGAATTCGACATATGTATAAAGATAGAGATGATTAGATGTAGACACAAAATCATATACACAGTCAAACCCAAATAGGATCCAAAAACAGTAGTCAGAGCTGTCGAACCTACACATGATCCAGGAATAGTAGTCATAGCTATCGATCCCACGTAGGATCCATGAACAGTATTCAGAGCTGTCGAACCCACACAGGATCAAGGAACAGTAGTCAGAGCTGTCAATCCCATGTAGGATCCCAGAATAGTAGTCAGAGCTGTCAAACCCACACAGGATCCAGGAACAGTATTCAAAGTTGTTGAACCCATATAGGATCTAGGAATAGTATTCCGAGCTATCGAACCCATACAGGATCCAGAATCAGTAGTCAGAGCTATCAAACCCACACAAGATCCAGGAATAGTAGTCAGAATGTAGTCAGCCACAAGGTTTCTGCACTATGCTCGGATGATTCCGGGAGGGTCTGCTCCTCAAGCCAATAATCGATACATCAACTTCCACGAAGTCCTAAGAAGGAGTATCTCAAACATCCTACCATGTCATATAGAAAAAAACAATTCATTTCCAAGACATAGAGGACGATATGAACAAGCCATTTACCAAAAATTACACGGTGTGTTGGAATAAGATACAAACTGTGTACTCAGACATCGGGTATCACCCATGTGCAACGGCCCGTGTCAAAATGATGGTTATGTAGGAAAGTATATTCACAACGTGTGGTATGGTTTCACGCCGTGTCAAACAAACTACTGTCCACTCTATGTATGCTGGCCATGTGCCCGTACACATCCTCATCCTGTGTTCTCCAACTCATGTAACTGGTACATGGGGTAGCCCGTGTCACTAGCCTTGCCTGTCCTTGTAGTGGAGTACATGCCCATGTAATGCACCCCATGTGTGTGTATCCCCTGGATACACACTGAGTCTCAAGTAGACACATCTTCCAAACTATGTGAAGAGTACACACCATGTGACAGGGGTCACATGCTGAGTGATGTGCGTCTGACGCCTGAAACCCTAACTATAGTACACCTGTACTATATGGTGTGTTCTTCAAAAGTACAAACCGTGTACTCTAGAATTTTCAAGAAACAACACATCTGGCTGGAGTGCCTCCCATGATGCCCATTCTTCATTCTTACGGTACTATTCTCACAAAAGTATAGACTATAGGTCACCTCAATGTTCTGGAATCATTACCAGTGTTTTTGGGCCTCTGATCGGCTCCAAAAACACGTTATGATTCACCCGCTCGAAGAACGATTGAAGAATCTTCTTCCCAATCCGGTCTGATTCGTCACTCGCTATCGTCGTCACACCTCTGATATGTTGTCATGATGTTTTCTCTTTAATTTTGGATCATTGCGTCGCACAAATAACCCACAACGTTCCATTGTTCATCACCCAAAAAGAACATGAAGAACACACCACAAGAAGTACGACGGAGAAATCAGGTCGTGTTAGTTTGGCCCAACCCCTCCACATTAGTTTGATAACAAGTGGTTCAAGGGCATAAATCAACATATGAAAAATAAGAACAACGTTGAGAAAATCAAACAGACCCCTACCTTGTTTGTTTATCGTCGATGTTAGTGCAAGAAGGCGGACGTCGATTCTTTGTAGAAAAACATGTCCTACGTCGAAGGAAGATCTGAGGAAGGAAGTGTAAGTCGAGGTCGAGGTTGACATTCTTCATCGGTTGGAGCGTTCGTTGTCAGTGGAACAAGTTCTTCATTCAGAGCTTTCTCCTATGTTCTCTTCTCTCACAAGTTCCACCTAAATGAAAGTTATCCCAGACTAAATAATAGATTTATCTATTATTAAGTTGTTTTCAGAAAATGAAAAATGGCTGGATTAACTAAATGAGAAGGATTTGGCGCATTATGTGTCATCGGATTTGAAGAGGCTCCCCTACACTTAATGGAAAAATTGAGGGTTTCTCCCCATTAATGGGGAGTTTCAAGGGGGTTTAACCCCGGGTGGTCCCTACCACAATAAACAACAAGAGGAGGTTTAGACCTCAGGTGGGCCCCACCACCATAACCATTCATGGGAGGTTGAGGTGTTGGTCCCCACCTTCAACTTCCACATGGAGGTTTTTAACCAGCAAGTGAAAATAAAGCTTCACATATTTATTTTTATTTTAATCATTCACTAAAAACCCAAAAAACTATCTTTCACTCTCGACCCACTACCATAGAGATCAATGTCTCCTTAAGAGAATATTCAGGCGAGAAGTTCAATGGTGCCCAAGATTTCAATTCTCAGCACAGGTTGAAAAGTTATAAAAACCTATTCATATGTTTACTGAATGTACCCAAAAAATCTTCGAAAATTGATTCTGGGCACAACAGTCCTCAGAATCTTGTGTCGTCAAATTTAACGGACTTGAAAAATTACCATTTTATTAAAAAACAATTACATGGAAATTTAAGGTCATTACACATGGGATTAGCATGACACAGTCATTAAGTAGAAGTTTAACCCATTGAATGGAAATTTTATTAATAAATTTCATTACCACATGTTTGAATTCAATAAAATGAGTTCAAACAACCTATATAATAATAATATGTTTATTATTAATATTCCATAGAACTGTATTCAAATTTTTAATAATATATATTTTTTACTTATGTTACTCATTTATTTTTAACAATGTGTTTATGTTATGTTTTGAGTGATTGTTTCTTTGTTAATCATAAATGTTTTAACTTATTATTCTTGATTTTAATGACATAATTATTTATATAATATAAAAAATTAATACATATCATATATATTTTATATATAATTAATTATATTAATCTTTAAGTATAAACTAAAAACATCATTTTTGGATATATTAGGTCACACGTACACATGAACGGTATTTTTATTTTCTTATCGTATTGAATGAAAAAATGTAAATGAAATGTCTGTAAATATGAATATATATATATAATATCATTATAGTATCATTAATATTTCATTAATATCTTTTATTTATTTTCATACACTCTTTAATACATTCCATGTGATGTGTTAATGAATCACATCGCTTTGAGGTGGTCATAGTCTACACATCTACAAATGATGTTATCGTATATCCAAAAAATATAAAGCATGAGTATATGATTAATATATCATATAAAAAATATAAAATAGTTTATGATATAAATAATAATATATTATTTTAGCATAAAATATTTTTAATAGAAGAATTGAAGGTCGTAATAGAAAAATAAGAAAAAATTATCCATAGAGGCGACTAACCGGCATAACATGGTCAATAATACTATTTCTTAAAATAAGAGGAGATTATTAATAAAATGTATATGATATATTCTATTAGAAAAATAAAAATCTAGTTTATAAATTAATTTTCAGTTTTCATTCATTTTTCGATGAACATTTTGAGGAGAAAAGATAAAAATAAATGAAAATAAAAGAGGTACTTTATAAATATTACTTCTTTAATATCTCATCATTGAGAGACCATTGAGGACCATTGATTTTATATTTTGGTGATAATATAAGAACATGTATGTGTGGAGAGTTAGAAAGATAGGTTTGGACATATATTTTAGGTTCTACATGTTTTGTGGGTCAAAATGGAGTGGTGAGTGGTGGTGTTTACACATGTGGAGAAGAGGTTTTATGATATTTATTAATGAATATTTTATATTTAATGCGAACCAATTTGAGGTGGAATTAAATTAAATGATTATTCTTGAAATTAATATTTTTTAGGATGGATCAGGATGAAAAACATATCAGAAAACCTTTTATTGTTGTTATTACTAGGTTTTTTAGGACTTCGACATTTTTAATATAACATGTTTTATTTTTGACCTGTAGTGCAGTAAATAAATTATTCTCCATGACAACTTTTCTATAACTAAAATATAAATTTAAATTAAAAAATATTTTAGAATTTATTAAAAAATATATTAAATATACTTTACCTAATTTAAATCTCATAATTGGAAAATTTATATTTACAACTATTCCCATATACACAATTGAAATGTGAGGTTTTAAAGTGAAACATTCAAATGATTGAAATGCTTTTAGATCAAATTTTATTTTGAAATTTATTAAAATGAATTAAATTGGTTTTATTGATGTATAATTGAACTAATTATAAATTAAATCAAATCTATAATATAATTTAACAATATAAATATATTATAATAAAAAGCTGTTTTTAATTAATATTTTATATTGTTCAGTATTGACCAAAAATATGGAAGTTCTTTGAAATATAACGAACATTTAACCTATAAAAATATTTATTTTTCAACTTAATTATGATGTTTTATATTTCATATATAATTTATAATGGTGTCAAGAATTATAATCAAAATGGTATCTCTATTATAAGGCAGTAAAACTACCTATTAAAAAATATATGACCATTCTATGCTTAAAGATTTCGACTTATTTTAAGCCTATAATATTAATTATATGAATGTAAAAACATTTAATAAACATGTTTAGAAATAATATAGAAATTTCTATCCATTCACACTATTAAAATGGCTAGGTGATAATATTCAGATAAAATAAAAATACTAACATTATATTATTTTTTTATTTTTTTATAGTATCTCATGAGACTTATGATTTTGGGGAAAATCAGTATTGCGTGATAGGTATGATATCGAACATAGTTATACCTTTAATTTAAATTTTATATCTAATTATTAATAATTAATAAGTATGAAATAGTCTTATTTTATAGTTAATTGGTCACCATATAATTTACAATATACATGGGTAAACCATATTTAAATAATTTAGTTAACAATGTTCATTCCCTCATTTTAATGTCTAGTTTAATGGTATCATTTAAATAATAATATTTAATTTTTTTTTGTATTTTGGATGTGGTGTATCATGTACTCTATCAAACATAGAACTTATTCTTTTAATAACATTGGATGTTACACTAAATTTGAGAGTTTCATGGGTGAGGAACCTAACTTGAGTCTATTTTTTTTATAATAATAGTTTCCAATCCACCTAAATGATGAAATAATTTGATGAATTTATGGTCAGAATTTTTTTTCTATTTTACTATACATGATTCAAATAGTAATATATTATTCGGAAATAATTGTATATAAAAATTACAGATATGGCTCGGGTTATTCATGAGAAAATGAATGAAAAAAAGTTCACTATATGTATGATTCCAAAAAAGGAGGAGGCCTTTGGAGTTCAACATTAGGCTTCATGTGTTCATTATGGTGACTCCTCCTCGTGGATGTAGATTTTTTTCATTGGAGATTATTTCTATATAGTTTTTTGGTCTATTCAAGGTATTTGTTCATTTTTAAGATATTATATTCTAGATATCATTTCCATAATAGAGGAGAAAAATTAATGATTAATTTTATGAACCACATATTCCAAAATATCAGTATGATGATTTTGACATCATTAATTGGGGAGAGATAGTCATTTTAGATAATGGTACTTCTGGGGAGTGGAATATTGAAATCTAATTCCTCTATGAGAAGGTGTTACATAAGAATTATATTTAATTGGTTCAAGTTAGGTGGTGATATAAAGACGTAGAAGAGACAAGTTTGGAATATATATAGTATATATTTTCTCAATATCTAGAGTTTTTTTTATGATTACTGACTATTCTATATAATTTTTTAATGACTCTATTGAAATTTATCATTAATATTATATGTATGACCTTCATTGGTGTCTTTTTTGAATACTTTTAATTTTTTGAGGGTTGTTTTCCTTAAGGTAGTGTTTGGTAGCTGGTTACTAGTGTTGTATAGTTTTCTAAACATTATTCTTTATGTGAGATGGTTATTCTTCGGTAATGGTGTAATTATTTAGAGGTGTCTCATTGTGTGGCTCTTCCGAAAACCCATTCTCTTTTCTTTTCTTGGGGACTCATTTTAATTATTGAGGATAATAATTATTTGAGTGGTATCTATAATAACTGTATCAACCTTATTGATTATCCTATAATTATTTACAATTCATGATGTTGATGAAGGGGAGTTTTCTGTTATTCCTCTAGACTGGGGACTGTTCAAAGAAAATCTAGGGGCCATAAAACCATGGTGGTGGGAATTGAAAAATGTGTTGTATCCGAGGGTGTGTAAAATATTTTTTTATTAATTATGATTTCATTGGTTAACCGTGGATAGAAATACCACATGTGGAGAAATTTTGGAAGACCTGATAGCCATTGTGTCCCCCTTTCTAAAAAATACACTATCAATATGCATGGTTGAGGTTTTGGTGCTCGGTATGGTGTATTGGGATACCTCAAATCCAAAGGGCCTACAAAGGCCTCAACATGTTGTGGAATAGGTATTTATGAGTAAAATAGACATGGAATAAAAAACATGATTTGGAAGAAGTAATTTCCTACTAGTATTATAAAACAAATTCATGGCTATGGGAGATTCTATAAGTGAAGTAGTATAGGACATCATGATTGTTTTTAACTGAAAAAAATCACCATCATTATTTGTGGATTCCATCCATTTCAAATGAAAAATTTTTACATCATAAGTCAGGGTCATGAATGAAATTTTAAATATAATCTTACCCTTTTTTAACAAATCCATTCTCCCCCCCATAAATTCATTTTATTTATAGGTATATTGAAAATATATTTCATGGATGTTTCATATTTTTTAGGATCCTTTGATATAAATCATATAGTTTAAGTGTTGGTTTTACGTCCACATGGATCTCTATGAACAATTCCTTGGGGATCAAACTCTGATCAAAAAAGATTGAGTAATCTTAATCAATGATCCCCTAAATCCCCTTTAACCATCTGTTTTACCATTATCTAGGTGTTAATTTTGGAAATCCCTATTTTTTGTGGTATGATTTTGGGATTTTTTGGTGGAAATCTAGTTATAGTTTTTTGAAAATCTCATTTTTACATTAGTTATGGTTGATACTTGATTTCCCTTCTTATCAAAGATTGCTAAATTTCTAAATCATTGTAGGGGACTCATGTATTATCCTTGTTTATATTTTACATATTCAATTTATCATTCTTTTTCATAATGGTAAACAGAGAAATTAACATTATTGAATATTTACATGTAAAATAACGATGAAATATTATTGGTAATAAAGATATGTTGTATTTATGTTGGGTTAATGATTTGTCTATTTTTTGATTATACAGTAGGAAATTTTTTTATTTTATGTATTAGCATGTTTGTTATGTTGTAAATGGATAAATTAAGAAAACATGGGACATCTATTTCTATAACAATAAAAACAAAATTTTAATTATATTTGGTCTAATTATGATTTTTAAAAACAATTTGATGCTTGTTTCAGGTATCAAATTATTTAATAGTTGTTGATTTTTGAAACATTTGGTTACCTATTCTTATAAATTTTGATAAATGAATAAGATAATTTATTTTTATTAAAGATTATCTTTTTATAAGTTAAATATATGGGGTTAGGGGAGCTCATTCACTGTTGAAGGCTATATAACATAGTTTTAGGGAAAAAGTTCCCTATTTTCTATTTGTTGGTTTCTCGCATCCTAGTGTATTTTATATAATTCAGGATCCTTTCTATATGACATAATGTAATGCAGAGATTATTACCATTTAGTTAGATTATTCAGGGGTTTATAGGTTTCTGGTAGTAATTGACACCCTTTGTAGTGGAATTTATGGTGATATTCATGTTTCTGTCGTGGATATCAGTAAGTCTGATAGAATTGGATGATTCTGTCTTTTCCTATTTTTTCTCATTTTGAATGATGGGTTGATTACTATATCACTAATTTACATAAAGTATAGATTACCTAATTTACTATTTTATAAATTCCATTACAAATATCATAATATTGTAATAAGGGTATGGTTTTTTAACTTTTTTTATAGTATCTTATGATGATTCATAGAGTTCAATAAATTATAGAATGACAATGAATGTTGAATAATATTACCCTTGGGGATAGAGGTCATAGGGAATGATTAAAATTAATGAATCTTTAGAATATAATTGGAACATATGGAATATTCCTAGAGGGAAAAGTGTTTTAATAGAAATTACTATAATTATGAAAATATTAATGAAATTAATTAAACGAATGTAACGTAGAAATTTATTTCTTCATATAGAATATATTTTCCATCGAGGTGGTATATGGGTGTGTAAGTGAAGATTATTATATTATAGACTAAGTATGGGCTATTATCCATATTGTAGTTGTGAACCATATTTATATTATTATGTTTTTTTATTTCACATGCAACATCACTCATTTTAGTTGGGTGGGTGAAAATAGTGGACTCTTGAAGGTGTTTTCCCCAACATATAGCATAATGAGGAACAGATGGATGATCATTCTCTATTTCCCCATAGTCTAATCAAAGTAGTATTATTTTATTTAATTTCATCATTATTATAATTATATATATATAAGTGTGTAGATGGAAGTAATGTATTGTGGGTTTCTATTGTCATTTATCTCTAAATAGATTATTATATGGATTGTTATAGCATATTATGTGTAGGCTTCGATGGATTTTGGTATAATACAAATTCATGGCATGTGGTGGCTCCTTGAAAATATATAGTTACAATTGTGATATGTAGTTAATGATTATAAGAGGATGTGATTAAAAATTTTCATCGATGGATATTGTTTCCTTGGTATTTTAGGTAGGCTTATATATTTGGAGGTTGATGGATGAGAACATGTGACATTTGGGAAGGGAAAACCCATTATTAAAGAGGTTGTGTGAAAATCTTATTTTATATTATATTTTTTATTCTATTATTACATTTATATGATACTTTTTAAGAGATAAATTTGAAGCTAAGAATTTAGCATAAATGTTTAGGTGATTAGTTAGTTTCCATTTTTTTCAAAGATATTAATTCCTCATTCGTTAACTTTTTCAAGATATACTCTATGGAGGATCATGTAGAGTATACTGATTTCTCCCACCCAATATATATATTTATATAAAATATTTTTCTGATACAAATATTTTGAATATAAATTTGGTTGTACATTAATAGATCATGGTGTTGTTTTTGAGTTGTTTTGGATGTGGGTTTGCAGATGATGATTTATTTGCATTCATGACTTTTACAATGCGAATTTTATGTTTTTATGAACATACATGAACGTATGGGGATCAAAATAATTTTTTTAATGATCTAGTTTATTTTTGTGGTTTTATATTTTCAATAATTACCAATATTATTCATAGACGTTAATTCCTTCTATATATGTGTAATATACATACTAGGTTGATGAATTATACCCATTATCTATTTATGGTGGGCTTCATGTTTCATTACCTCTATTCTAACATTACATCTTTTGAGAGGTACCTTTAGCTGGATGGGGTTGTGAAAATAATCAATAGACATACAATGGAGAGAGTTGAGAAAATATTAAATATGACATTCAATAGTTTGTTCATGTATAATCTATGCACATTGACACACTTTGTTCTTAGTACAAACATTAATTGTTTTGGTTTCATAGGAATTTACATATTCCATTTTTGTTGGAAATTTATGATTCCATCCATTCTTCTTAGGCATTTGATTACATAATTAAATTTGATAATTCCCTTTTTTTCCATATTTTAGACCTTAATCTCTCTATTGTACACTATGATGTTAATGATTTTCAACCATTTTGTTTAATAAACATTTAATTTTTTCCTTTTTAATTTTCTATTCAATGTACACCATTACCACAGATAAAATATCTTCCATTTCAGTTTGTACATTATCCTATGAGTTTATTCTCATATTTTTTACATTATAGAAATTAAATTATCCTTCCTACATAAACATTATCACCTAAACATACATTGAACTCCTTCCATAAATTATTTTTTATTGGAAACTAATGTTTTTTAAAAAATTAAATAACATTTCATGATATTTTGTATAAAAAATTACTATTTTCGCTAGTGCAGCTCATATCCAAATATATTTTTCATTTGGATAATCATTTTCATTCATTGGAAATCAATTTAAAAAAATTTATTTTATGGTCCGAATATTTCCTTAACATCATTATAATTAAAAATGAGTATAACCTTTTTAAATAATCTATATATATGGAAATAATAAAAATTATTTTATGATTTCATAAAAGAAATTTATATGTTAACTAATGAATAAATAGGTATTAATATTGTCCATATCTAGAAATTTTTATATCTAAATTAGTTATATATTCAGATCCTTCATATGTTATTCAAATATATTGTAAGTAATAAAAAACATATCCCCTAGGGTTTCAAACAAGGTGGGTAGTTATACTATATTTTTATATAGTGGGTGATGATTGATTGATTCCTAATACATCTCTTACCTATTAAATTCCCCAATTTATATATGTTATAGATAAATCAACAAGTTTTAAAATTTATATATGTCTATTATTCAAGGAAAATTAATTATGCCCTACTTTATAAAATATTATGATATTATTCTATACATAGATTTTTCCCTTAGAATTATGAAACAGGTTTTCAATATTTTTTTGTAATCTAATATCCAAAATAATATAACCCATCTTTTATACATGTTATGATCACCAATTATATTTAAAGATCATTTATTCCATTATTTTATATGAATTGTAATTGCACCTAAAAAATATTTACACAAACACGAGAGAAGAATGTTGAGTGTATTTGTTGACATTCTATAACAATAACTAATGTTTCAATAATCTAAACCAATTCATCATAAACTATTATATATCAATTCTTTTCTTACAATCTCACTTGTAATTCCCAATTTCATATCTATGTGATGTAAAATATATGAAACGTATAAACTCAAATGATTAGTAAGGGAAATATAATAAAAAACAAATGATAATCATATGTTAAAAAATATATGTATATGCGTATGATAGAATTATCACGATCCATATACAGAATACTAAGAATATATTACTAGAGAATAAATTTAGTATAATCCAAGTGCCTTAAAAATAGAAGTACATTTAAAAACAAAAAATTATGAATAAACATGATCATAAGAATCAATATATAATGGTTCAAGCATCCCAACCTATTTCTTATGGTGGATCATGATCCACTAACCTTATTTCCACTAGTGTATCAGGGAAAACTCACATTTATCCTCTATTATATTGACCGTCGCAGCATGTTTCCCAATTTCCCTAGAGATAGTAATCTTTAATGAATACATTAGCTGGGAATATTGGGCCCCATGATAACATAATGAAAAATAAATATATATTTTCCATAATATATTCATCATTAAACATATTATTAAAACCCATTTGAGAAAATTATTTTCAATCATCACATTTTAATGAATCTATTGAATTGATAATAGGGTTTTAAATAGTTTTAGATGTTATAAAAAAATTAACCTCAAAAATTAAACAATATATATTCATAACACTATAACCCTAAAAGATTATTTCAAAATAAAATTTAATGGGTGGATCATGACCAAAAATCTAAGAAAACAAAGCCTTACAGGATTAAATGTAAAATATTTATTTAATATTTAATGATTTCTTATAACTTTTATTCATCTTTTCCATAATTTTTTATGTTATAGTCTCTTTAAATGTAATTTTAAGAAATTTTTATTATTTAAAAATATATAGACGGCATTTTTATAATTAATAATCCTAAATAAATATCAATTGTAATGAATTGAAAATACATAAATGATTCAAAAGGATTGGGTAAAAATATATTGAAAATATTTACGTTTTGAAAATAATATCTGATAAATTTTCATTTAAATTGACATAATGGTTTCAAAGATTTTTAATGATAACTTTTATAAAATAATATATTTTAAAATCAATATTCAACAAAAAATAATGGTAATTTATGTAATGGTTTTAAAGTGTGATTGGAAATATTTTTAAAACACATAAAATTGAAAAAGAATCATTAATAATGTATCTTTAAATTAATTTATTTTTTGTCAAATGATATATCAAGTGTATGATAAAACATTTTATTATTAGAGGATTGAAATATACTTTCAAATACCATTTTTGAGAACCCAAATCCTAAAAACTGTAATAGATACTTTTTTTTTGGAATGATGGGAATTAATATATGATGGTCATATGAGAAAACATTTTTTCGGAATATAAAATAGAACAATGGTGAAAAAAAGAAAATATAGGCACAAAAGAAAATGTTCTTCGGTATAAATGGGAGTTACTAAAACAAATGTTATACACTTATTTTAGAGAAAGAATGTTAAAATGTTTTTCATTAATGATAATAAGAAATTTCCAAACATAAAAATACAAAATATCATACAAAATATTTTAATGAAAATATTAAATGAATCATGGAAAGTATATTCAAGTAAAAAATATTATGACCCAATGAATCAGAAAGTGATTCAATAAAACACTTATGGTTTTAGGAATTGTTGAATCAAAACAAATGGAAGGATATAATTACAAATGAAAAGTTAAATATCATGATTAATGATAAGATCATTATTCAAAATATTAATTAGTCATTAGATAAAAAATTACTATGAAAAAATTATTATAAAAATAATGTCTCATGTGGTGAAAATTTATGATAAAAAACGGTTACCATAAATCTTTACATTCACAAAAGAAGATGAATTTTTTTTATAATAAAATTAACTATCGTAATAAACTATTAATGATCCTTATTCTTTTCAATAACCATTTATAAACATTATTTATAACTATTACCTTTATTAATAATAGTTAGTTTCTATATATTTTCATTATCGTGTGTGGGTAATCGTGATTGTTTTAAAATAGATTCATAATTATATTATCACTCTTCGTTATTATCACAAATTCCATTATGATAATATCAGAAAATTTACTATAATTGAATTTTCATGAAATTTTCTAATTTTATAATTTAATATATTTAGAGTTTTAGACATGGTTCATGTATATGAAATTAGCTACAAGAATATTACAATGATCTTTTAGAAATATAAGATGGTATATTATTTAATATATTAAATATTAGTGATACAATCATAGAACCAAAATAAATAATTATATTATTATTTATATAATATATTATCAGTATTCAGTTTCAGATAGTGTTCAATGATAAAATTTAACATCATTTTTTCTTGTACGTGTTTTGAAGGTAATAAAATAGAATAGAATATATTTAATTGATGATTATGATTATGGTTTGGGATTATTTTGGAATCATATCATTATATACAGATTTATAATAACAATATTGTGTAACTTTTAGGGTGTTGAAAAAAAATTTAGGAGGGAATAATAAATAAATAAAATTCAACAAAATAACAGGATACTTTAATTAGTAGAGCTGGTAGTCTAAAAACTATATGGTTAACATTATTATTTATTAAATAATGAAATGAATATAATTTTTATTTTAATTTTCAACTTTATTATTATAATTATAGAACATATTTAATATTTATTCCCCATTTTCTCACTTAAAATCACTTGATAGAAGTAGTTGCGAAAACAGTAGTTGTTGCTTTAACGAGGTAGTAGTCCCCACAACACATGAATGGTTTTCTTGTTTTTATTATTAGAAAATGGGAATGGTGTTTTCCCATAGAAAAATAACATTATGTACACAATAAATAATTGTAAAGATATATATGAATTATTAAATTAATATTAGAGATTTTAGAAGGAAATAAATATAATTTATGAAAAATTGTACTCATGTTATGGACAATAGAATTACCTTAGTAGACTCTTTAAAAATAATGGTCATAAGATAATATATTATTACCATAGGCTCAATAAATATATATAAGAGAATATTGGATTGAAATTGGTTGAATTATATATGTAAATGGATGTATTTTATTGGTCTTGAATGGGTGGTTAAAGGCCTCTTTTATAAGTTGTGATAGTAATTTTTTTGTAAATATATAGAGAAAAAGTATAAATTTTGAAAATGATTTCAAAATTTAATATAATTAATTGTAGGATTAGTTAAGGTAAATAATCTCTTACTCATTCATTTAAAAAAATTAATGCATTTTTGAGTGCTTTACTCTATGAAATAATTCTTTTATAATTTTTTATCATAGTAACTAATGTTTACATAATGATCATACATTTAATGCCTAAAAAACGTAGACTATATCACCTAATATTTACTTAATGATTCAAAATTTGAAAAAAAATAATATTTTTCATCAAATTTAAAAGAATACGAAAAAATATTTTTAAAATTTGCACATGTCACACGTAATAGCCCATTTTTAGAAAATATTTTTTTTAATATTAAAATTTTTCTATATGATTAAATAATAAATGTATTTTTTTAATGAAAAAATGAAATTATTATAGAAAATTGTGTCTTTAAAATAATTTCTAGTATTACAATTACAAAATCTAATATTTAATATGAATAAAAGAATAAAAATTTTATTTTATGTTAGAAAATATTACTTAAGAAAATAAAGGTAAAAATATGATCTATAAATTAAAGATATTATTTAAAATAGATATTTTTAATCTTTTTATATATATATTATTTAATTAAAATGTTTATATAAATTTATGTCTTTGTTATAAGATTGTAAACATAATGTTTTGGTAAAAAATTAATATTCACTCTTCACCTAAAAGTCGACAATTGAAAAAATATACCATAAATAAATACCATGTTAAACTTTTATGCTAAATCAAAATGGAAGTTAAATTTTTAAAATACCACTACCATTATTTGATAATTTAAATTTTAAATAAAATTATATAATATTATAAAAAACAATTTTTAAAGAAAAATATCTTTTCAAAGCATTAATGTATCAACCTAGACCCCAGTATCTTGGAGGTGGTACCTACTTTATTATATTGGAATAATATAAATAGAATCACATGCTGAAGGAATGAAATGATTAGTGGAATTATTAAAATATATAAATCTTTTATTCACATATTACATTTGAATACCAATATCAAAACATAATTGTTTTTCGAGAATACCATTATTCCCTCATGAGTCCTTTTTCAGATCTTTTAAATTACACATCATGGATTATTGGGAAAGAAAACAAAATAAGGGTGAGATAAAATTATCATTAATGGTTAATTACATTAGTATCAATAATTAATCAATAATAATAATACATTTGGAAGGTTAAATAACTAAAACACATTCTATTTAATCAATAAACTGAGAAAGAAATGCATCTGTAGATAATGTCACTTTGAAAATATCATGGATAATAATAACTAAAATCCTAATAATAAAAAATCATAATTATTGTACATAATATTTTCATAAATTAATACCTCTACATTCATGGTGTATCATCAATAAATTTTAAAACTAATATATAAAAAATTGTATAGTTTGGATAATTATACCTCTAATGTCAATACTTTTCAAAAGACAGTATAAAACTTCTGGTCATAAACCCATTAGTTTGGGCCAACTGATTTGTCTCATAAGATATTTTGGTGCATCGAGGGGATGTAAAATGATTGTTCCCCACCTTTCACTACATTTCCAAATAATTCCTCATATTTTTAATAATCAATTTTATTGATGAATCAATAATCCTTACCATTAAGAATATGTATTGAAGTAAGAATACATATTATAAATATTTTCCTAGTTATAAAAATAAATTCAAAATCAAACGCAATATGTAAAAATGGAAAAACGTTTATTCAATAATAATATCCATGATAACTAATGTTGATATTATAGTTTATTTAATATCAAATTATCACAGGAAGGTGAATATTCGAAGGGAATTTTAATGACTAAAAATGAATCAAGAAATGAAACATAAATAAAATCCATTTAAAAATATATATTAATTCATCCATGGAATAATATGTAAGATATAAATACATAATATCCATAAAAAATCATTATTCAAAGAATAAGTATTGTCATTGATGAATATAAATACCATTAAAAGATATTTAAATAATATTATTGAAGAAAATATACTTTCTGTATTGAAAATTACCTTTAAAAAGAAGATTTAATAAAATTTAAATTTCATTTCATTGAAAATAACCATTGAAACTAATAAACTAATAATAAAAACATTAATTAGTCCTATAATAAAAACATTACGTACATGTCATGGGAACGATATCATCGCTCATGGGAACGATATCATCGCTCGTGCGTACGTATGGAATACCGTCTCCACGATGTGATGTGATTCGTTCTAAATGATATTCATTGAATAATGATTATATAAATGAATTTAATTAATAAATATGATATATAGTACATTAATACCATTTTGTAAATGATGTGTCTAAAACCTAAAGAGAAGAATAAGAATTTATTCAACAAAAAAAGCATAAGAACAAAAAGTTATAAACACCCGAATAACAAGTAGAAATGAAATATTATTAATATGAAGCAAAGAATCTGACCATATATGAAATCATAACAATAATTATGATTCTGGAATAAGTCAATAACATTATTTAAAACATTATACAGGAGGTTTAGACACTTACGAGGAAAATCAGACCTAAGGTAAGGGAAATATCACAATCTCATTTTTATCTGAGATTTTTTATACTTTAGTATTTACTGGGGTGTATTTTATCATCCACATCCATGTTTCCTCAACATGTAATATTATTTCCATCCACCTAAAATTGTTTAAATCAAATTTTACCCTTTGGTGAGTTTTTAGTAAAGGATATGAAAGGAATCTTTTGTCGTTTTTCGTATGAGGTACTTTTTGACTTTTCCGACAAAAGTACGAAGAATGTTTTTTTTAACGTATACGGCATGAATGGATTTTTAAAAAATTATTTACAAGAAGCTTCCTTTAGAAGTTTTCAAGTTTATTTTAATCAAATTTTTTTAGTTTAGAATTGTACGACATGTTAAGAAAGGAAAAGTGTTTTTGAAGAAGAAAGGATATTTTCCTCAAGAATGGAGATCAAGTGTTTTATCAAAATTATTTTCCATATAAGATAATAAAAGTTTCTGTTTCTATCCCTATTATTTCATTGATTTGATTATTTTGTGATGGAATTATATTTTTATGAATTCCTTTACCTTATATGAATTGTTTTATGATGTCACGATGTTTAAGATTCCCATTTTTATTACATGGGTTATGCTATGATGTATGGTTTCTGATTTTGTGCCACATATAATAATGGTATCATTATTAGATGGGTGGGACCTATATCTCCCTCCAATGCATTGGGTAAAGATTTTATATCTCATGAGATAGACATGTCTGGAATGGCATGTTAAACCGGTTCAGTGAAACAGGACTGAAACGAGGAGTGAACTCGGTTCAAAAATGGACTTTGTCCACTATGATAGTCTTGGAAATGAGTCTTCACTAACAAGAAATGATTCTCTATGATTATGTGTGTATGCCACAAAGCTTCATGTTTTATGTTATGATTATTGGGATTACATTTCACTACTATGATTTATCCCATGTTATGAAATTATGATTTCTTTTGCAGGTTAATATTTCCAAACGTTATGTTCTTATGTATATGATGTGATTGATATTTCTTTTGTTTACCCTTACTGAGAATTTGATCTCACCCTTTATGTATGTTTTACCAGGTCAGGAAGAAGGCTATTAAGTAGGATATTCCAAAAAGTTACTCTAGATATGATGAAATAAATGGGACGCAAAGTAGATGCTTTATGAACCATTTGTTTTTGTTTCCCAGTTTCTAAAGACTCTATACCTATACGGTCTTTTCCTGGTTTTGTTATATGTTGTAATAAGTGTGCTTAAATTCTGATGTAATGACAATGTATGTAAAGTATGGGTCGTTATAGTTGGTATCAGAGGAATGGTATAGTCAACCTTTGGAAACTAGGATGTGAAAGCCTTAGTAAGAATCCTAAGGATAACTCTAAGCATAGAACAAAATATTAGAGTTTTAGAAATGTCCATGAACAACCTATGATAAGACCTTAAGTTTGAAATTTTATTCTTGATTATGTGGTTTTCCTATTATAATTAGTGTTGCTCACACTATTATTCTTAGTTTTAGTCAATGGCTGGAACCTGATGGAACCGTGTTAATGTGGAATGTGACGGGAAATGCAATGATTGTCCCCCTGGGAAACCAAACGTTATGGGAGCTGGAATGAAAAATCTTGTAGCCATGCTCACACAACTTTCTCACACTATGAATCATGTAGGACTTCCAAATGAGCAAAGGAAGGACCAACATTCTGTTGAATCCTTCATGAGGCAGCGTCCACCTTCTTTCAGCGGGTCTAATGATCCATTAGTTGCTGAACAATGTATTAGTACTACTGAAAATATATTTTCAGTTCTTCAATGTTCTGAACATGATAAAGTCATCCTAGTAGTGTATCGTTTGGAAGGAGATGCTGATCAATGGTGGAATCTTATTAAGAATATGAGGCAAAGGGATGAAATTGAGTCCATGGAATGGGAAGAGTTCAAGAACTTATTTTTCAATAAGTACTTATCTCATATTCTCCAAACAAAATGGAGAAAGAGTTTCTTTAATTGAAGAAAAAGGATGATGAATCTGTTTGTACTTATGAAGCAAATTTTACAAGATGTGCAAGGAACGCTTCTGGTATTATTATCCAACCTAAGAGTATGATCGATCGATTCTTTAATGGCTTAAAACCAAGTCTTCGAAGGGCGTTATCCATAAGGGAATTCAATAGCTACGAGGAAATCGTTCGATGTGCTCTCAAAGTCGAGATGGAGATTGGAGTAACCCATCAGTCATATGGGTTTGATAAGAAGAGGAAAATCGAATTCAAATGAAAATCTAAAGAGCACACTGAAAAGAAGATGAGATTTCCCTTATGCTCAAAGTGTGGAATGAAACATGGGGGGAGTTGTCTTAAAGGGAGAAGTAAATGATTCAAATGTGGAAAGGAAGGTCATCAGGAATTTGAATGCTGCAATTATGGGAAGAAGATGTCTAATGATGCAAATAAAGGAAGGGACACACAGAATGAACCTACTACACTTCAATGTTTCAAGTGAAAGTACATGGGGCATTATGCCAATCAATGCCCAAATCCAAGGGTTGATGATGATGGTCAACGTCAACAAACTCTTAAGTATAAATACAAAGGAAAGTCACATGAAATTTCTATCAGCGATGTGGAGTACGATAACGATGTGGTGAAAGGTACACTTACCATCCACTCAAAAGTAGAAAATGTTTTATTTGATTCTGGATCCACCCACTCCTTTATTTCTGAAGAATTTTCTAAGGATATCACCGTATTACCTTAACAGTTATATGTTGGGTTAGCTGTGACAACCCCTAATGGCACAATAGTCGCATCAAAATTTTATAATTATTCTCCGATTGTAGTTTGTGGGAAAGTTCTTCCTTCAAATCTTGTGATCCTTCCTATAGTGGAATTTGATGTGATTCTTGGCATGGATTGTCTTTCGCTACATGAAGCTCATATCAATTGCCAAAGAAGGGAAGTCACATTTCATATTCTAGATCAATCTGTGATCGTCTATCGATGCAAGGATGAACATAACCTTCCAGTGGAAATTTCTTCCATTTTATGGGTATTGATTCCACTAAATGAAGGTTATTTATCTCAAATGGATGGTGAGAAACTCATGATTAAGAATATGCCCATTTTATGGGAGTTTGATGATGTCTTTCTAGAAGAATTACTGGGTCTCCCACCAAATCACGAAGTTGAGTTTTCAATAGAACTCGTACCAGGTGCTTTACCTATTTTAAAGACACCAAATAGAATGGCCCCAATTGAGTTTTAGGAATTCAAGAAGCAACTCCAAGAGAATCTTGATAAGGGGTTCATACGCCCTAGTGCGTCACATTGGGGAGCACCTATTCTGTTTTTTAAGAAGAAAGATGGGTCAATGAGACTCTGCATTGATTATCGAGAACTTAACAAGATCCCCATCAAGAACAAATATCCACTCCCACGCATTGATGACTTATTTGACCAACTATGAGGAGCTCAATACTTTTCCAAGATTGATCTTCATTCAGGGTATCACCAATTAAGGTTCAAAAGGGAGGATATACCAAAGACGGATTTCCGTACAAGGATTGAACACTATAAATTTATAGTGATGCCATTTGGTCTTACTAATGACCCTACTATCTTCATGGATCTGATGAATAGATTCTTTAGAGACTATCTTGATCAGTTTGTGGTAGTCTTTATAGATGATATTCTTGTATATTCAAAGAGAAAGGAAGAACATGAAGATCACTTGAGAATTATATTGAAGACCCTGAGAAAGGAGAAGCTTTATGCCAAATTTACCAAGTGTGAATTTTGGCTTCAAAGAGTTTCATTTTTGGGTCACATAATCTCAAAAGAGGGGATATCTGTGTATCTAGCAAAAATAGAGTTTATCAAAAGATGGTCGAGACCAACAACAGTGACTGAGATCCGAAGTTTTCTTGGTTTGGATGGATATTATCAACATTTTATGAAATATTTTTCACTATTATCTAATCCACTCACCAAATTTTCTCAGAAAGGAGTTAAGTTTGTTTGGATGGAGGAATGTGATGAGAATTTCAAGGAGTTGAAAAGAAGGTTATCCAGTGCACCTGTGCTCACACTTCCTTATAGTGGAGAAATGTTTGTGATCTACAGTAATGCATCCATGAAGGGTTTGGGGTGTTTTCTTATGAAAAATGATATGGTGATAGCTTATGCCTCACGACAGTTGAAAATACATGAGCAAAATTACCCAACACTTGATTTGGAGTAAGCTACGGTAATCTTTGCATTAAAGATTTGGAGGCATAACCTTTATGGTGAAAGGTGTGATATTTATAATAATCATAAAAGTTTAAAGTATATATTCACACAAAAGGAGCTGAATATGCGCAAAAGAAGATGGTTGGAGCGGATTAAAAATTACGACTGCTCAATTCATTACCACCCTGGGAAAGCAAACAAGGTGGCATGTGCATTAAGTTGACAAGACCATGCCAGTTTATCCATGATGACGATCACAAATGATCCAATATTTATGTATTTACAAAGGATGGATCATGAAATTATAATTAAAGGGGAAAAATCATATCTTTCTCAAATGAATGTTCAACCATCTATACATGTGAAGATTAAAGAGGCACAGAAAGAAGATGTTGAGTTACAAAAGAAGGTGAGAAATGTTCCTGAATTCAATCGTGATTTTGATGGGATAATAAAGTTCAGGAATCGGGTTTGTGTTCCTCCCATCCCCGAATTAAAGAAGGAGCTGCTGGATGAGGCTCATAGTTCTTCATTCTCTATTCATCCTAGAAGCACGAAGATGTATAGGGACCTGAAAGAGTACTTCTGGTGGGATGGTATGAAAAGAGATGTTGCTGAATATGTCTCTCAATGCTTGGTTTGTCAGCAAGTTAAAGCTGAGAGACAGAAGTCTATGGGGATGTTACAACCATTACCCATACCCAAATGGAAATGGGAAAACATCACTATGGACTTTGTCACAGGAAATCCTAAAACATCCAAAGGCAATAATGCTATATGGGTCATAGTTGATCGTCTTACAAAGTCAGCACACTTCATTGCTATTATAGAGGATTTCTCTCTAGATCAGCTTGCCAGGATATATGTGAAGGAAGTGGTAAGATTTCATGGAGTACCAGTTTCTATTATATCTGATCGGGATCCGAGGATTACCTCAAATTTTTGGCGAAGTCATCAGCATACTCTGGATACAGAGTTGAGTTTCAGCACTGCTTATCATCCTCAGATAGACGGTCAGTCTGAGAGAACAATTCAAACTCTAGAAGATATTTTGAGAGCTTGCTCTATGGATTTATAAGGTGGTTGGGATCAACACCTACCTTTGGTTGAATTTTCTTATAATAATAGCTTTCACTCCAGTATTTAGATGGCTCCTTATAAAGCTCTCTATGGAAAGAAATGCAGGACTCCAACTTGCTGGGATGAAGTTGGGGAAGGAAATCTATTAGGACCTGATATTGTTGATGATATGGTAGAAAAGGTCCAATCTATTCAACAACACATAAGAGCATCTCAGAGTCGATAGAAAAGTTATGCCGACAACAGAAGAAAAGACCTAGAGTTTGAAGTGGGTGATAAAGTGTTCTTACAAATATCTCCCTAGAAGTGGGTCATGAGATTTTGAAAGAAGGGGAAGTTGAGCCCTAGATATATCGGTCCTTTCGAAATACTGGATCGTGTTGGGAAGGTAGCTTACCGATTGGCGCTTCCACCGAATCTCTCTCAAGTTCACGATATGTTCTATGTATCTCTCCTGAGAAAGTACATACCTGATCTTTCACATGTACTCAGCTCAGAAGTTGTACCGCTGGAGCAAGATCTTTCTTATGAAGAACAACCGAAAGAGATTCTGGATCGTAGTGAAAAAGTCCTACGAAACAAGACCACTCTCTTGGTGAAAGTTTTTTGTAGGAACCACCAATTAGAAGTAGCTACATTGGGGCTTGAGGATATGATGAGGGAGAGGTATCCTCATCTATTTGTTACAAAGTGACAAATTTCGAGGGAAAAATTCATTTTAAGGGGGGGATAATGTAACACCCATACTTTTATGACAAATATTTCGTTTTTATGTTATATAAACCAACAAAGGAATCTTTCACTGCACGCAATCGCAACCTTCCTCTATAGCATGTGTAGTACGCAATACCGAGTTCCACTAAACAACGATATATTATTATAATATTATAAACTAGCCGTTATGAATGGTATTAACTGAATTTTAAATTTTACAAAATTATTATTCATCTTACACATTTTCTAGAACATGGTAAGAGAACAAAATAATTTTTTTTGTGTAAAATAAGAATTTATCAAAAAATGCAGTTTTGCCGCCTTTTGATGGCGCACCCACATTAAATCTAGTATTTGACACATTTATATGTTAAATTTGACAAAAGAAAATTATTCTTTTGAATCAGGATATTAAAATTTACTTTAGATAAATTTTTGATATTTTTTTGATAACTTTCATATTTTGATGAATAGTAAAAATACGCTAATTTTTAATTAAATACAACTTTTTTTCATTGAGATAATTTATATGGTTAAATTATAATATTTAATGGTTTTAAATTATAGATAGAATATATTTTTACCATTTAATATAATGTAGGTCATTAGAACTAATTTCACATTGAATTCATAGGTAAAAACATTTCAATCTTTGGCAATGTTTTAACTTCTAAAACCCATTTTCTTAACAAATGGGATTTTTTTTAAATTAATTACTGCAACTTATATGTTTTGAATTTTGACAAATGGATTCCATATTTAGAATCAGTGGGTCCAAATTATGTTAATAGGCTACTTTTTATTTTTGGGCATTATGAATAGTAACTACGGTAAATTTTATTTACCATAGTTAAAGGTAAATCAGGTAATTATGAATAAATATAAGATTATAAAATTACTCTAACACCTGAAAAAATCCTATTGGATGACTAAAAGTCTACCTATATCACCTAAGGGTCGGATTAGATTAATTTAATAGACTTTTTTCCATGAAAATAATTTAATTATTATTAAAACCATAGAATGTGACAACATATCACTTTCTTAAATCTTATAAGTATAATAATTTTAATATGGTGATAAAATTAATGAAACTTTGAACATGAATAGTCTCCAGAAAGCTAATACAATTTCTACATCATACAAATGTATTTAGAATTTTTAGGGATTAAATATTTATCAATAATTATGACACAATAGTGATTTTGAAATTATTTTATTAATTAAAATATCAAATAAATGGTTTTAAAATATTAAAATAATTATTATATGAACTATTTAATATTCTTCACTAATTTTCTAGATACATATGACATTTTATTAATCTATTAAAGCTTTTAGTTCGAACATTTCCTCTGTATATATTTTATTTAAATTCAAATAAATGAATAGTGTCAAAATTGACACTATTGTTATTTTATAAAAATAACATATTATAAAATTGTTTAAAAATCACAAAAATATTTAAAAATTATAAATTAAAATTTATATGTTCGAAAATGTCATAAAGTGTAAAATTATGGAAAATTAACAACACATAAGTAATTATTAATAATAATTTAAAATTTAGAATATTATTACCACAAATAAAATTAAATTGTTAAATAAGGATAAATCAAGTTGGTAATGTTTAAAATAAATTTCTTACATGTTTAAATTTTATTGGTTGATGAGATTACAACCCTATATCATCTAATATTCGGATATGAGACATTTTGGAAGTTTTTAAGTGGGGTTGGGATTTAATATAAACTAATATTTCTTATATTTCCAAAGGTGCTCTTCTCCTCCCTTATAAACGGGAACCTCCTCCCTCTCCTCCTCGCCCTAATTTGAGCCTTCATTCTCGGCCAAAACCTACCCATTTCACTTCCCCACTTCCCTGGAATCATCCTAGAGGTTCTTGTCTTCTTCAAAGACCTACCCTAGTGCCCAAAGAGGAGGTTAAGAAGAGGCGCGTCAAAAAGAGGTAATATCCATTACCGATCCTTTCCAAATTCATTCTTATTCAAAATCTTCTTATTTAGTTTTTTCATAATGAAGTAATAACATCAGTATCACTCATATACTGATATGTTATTATAAGTATGAAACAACCCTATTTTAACATCTATCCATCCTATGGAAAACGAAATCACCGCGCGTGCGTAAATACAGAATATTGTCTCTACGCCGTGGTGTAATCTATTTTCCCCCAACACCTTACTTGGATGGGTATAAGATGTAAATAATTACTATATATAATTATTGTAAAGTGATATTGATTCTGAAATAGTATACATACACTCCAACACAATTCCACGATCATGGGAACGATATCATCGCTCGTGCGTACGTACGGAATACCGTCTCCACGATGTGATGTGATTCGTTCTACATGATCTTCATTGAATAATGATTATATAAATGAATTGAATGAATAAATATGATATATTGTACATTAATACCATTCTGTAAATGATGTATCTATAACCTAAAGAGAAGAATAAGAATTCATTCGACAAAACACATATAAGAACAAAAAGTAATTCACACCCAAATAACAAGTATCAATGAAATATTACTACTAAGAAGCTATGAATCTGAACATATATGATATCATAACAATAATTATGATTCTGGAATAAGTCAATAACATTATTTAAATCATTATACAGGAGGATTGGACAATTACGAGGCAAATCAGACCTAAGGTAAGAGAAATATCACAATCTCATTTTTATCCGAGATTGTTTATACTTTATTATTTACTGGGGTGTATTTTATCATCCACGTCCATGTTTCCTCAATATGTAATATTAATTCCATCCACCTAAAATTGGTGAAATCCAATTTTACCCTTCGTTGAGTTTTTAGTAACGGATATGAAAGGAATCTTTTATCATTTTTCGTACGAGGTACTTTTTGACTTTTACGAAAAAAGTATGAAGAATGTTTTTTTAATATATACGACATGAATGTATTTTTAAAACATTATTTCCAAGAAGCATCCTATATAAGTTTTCAAGATTATTTTTAATCAACTTCTTTTAGTTTATAATTGCACGACATTTTAAGAAAGGAAAAGTGTTTTTGAAGTAGAAAGGATATTTTCCTCAAAAATGGAGTTCATGTGTTTTATCAAAATTATTTTCCATCTAAGATAATAAAGGGTTCTGTTTCTATCCCTATTATTAAATTGATTTTACTATGTTGTTATGGAATTATATTTTTATGAATTCCTTTATCTTATATGAATTTTTTTATGATGTCATGATGTTTAAGATTCCCATTCTTATTACATGGGTTATGCTATGATGTATGGTTTCTGATTTTGTGGCACACATAAGAATGGTATCATTATGAGATGGGTGGGACCTATATCTCCCTCCAATTCATTGGTTAAATATTTTATATCTCATGATATATACATGGCTGGAACAGCAGGTTAAACTGGTTCAGTGAAACATGACTGAAACGAGGAGTGAACTCAGTTCCGAAATGGACTTTGTCCACTAAGATAGTCTTGGAAATGAGTCTTGATTAACAAGAAATGATTCTCTATGATTATGTGTGTATGACAAAAAGTTTCATGTTTTATGTTATGATTATTGGGATTACATTTCACTACTATGATTTATCCCATGTTATGAAATTATGATTTCTTTTGCAGGTTAAGATTCCCAAACGTTATGTTCTTATGTATATGATTTGATTGATATTTATTTTGTTTACCCTTACTGAGAATTTGAGCTCACCCTTTTTTTATGTTTTCACAGGTCAGGAAGATGGTTATTAAGTAAGATATTCCAAATAGGGACTCTAGATATGATGAAATAAATGGGAGGCAATGTAGATGCTTTATGAACCAGTTGTTTATGTTTCCCAGTTTCTAACGACTATATACCTATACGGTCCTTTCCTGGTTTTGTTATATGTTGTAATAAGTGTGCTTAAATTCTGAAATAATGACAATGAATGTAAAGTATGGGTCGTTATAGTTGGTATCAGAGGAAAGTTACAGTAAAACTTTGGAAACTAGGTTGTGAAAGCCTTAGTAAGAATCCTAAGGATAAGTCTACACATAGAACACAATCTTAGTGTTTTAGAAATGGCCATGAACAACCTATGATAAGACCTTAAGTGTGAAATTTTATTCTTGATTATGTGGTTTTCCTATTATAATTAGTGTTTCTCACACTATTCTTCTTGGTTTTAGTCAATGGATGGAACCCGAAGGAACCGTGTTAATGCGAAATGCGATGGGAAATGCAATGATTGTCCCCCTGAGAAACCAAACATTATGGGATCTGGAATGAATAATCTTGTAGCCATGCTCACACAACTTTCTCAAGCTATGAATCATGCAGGACTTCCAAAAGAGGAAAGGAACGAGCAACATTCTATTAAATCCTTCATGAGGCAGCATCCACCTTCTTTCAGCGGGTCTACTGATCCATTAGTTGCTGAACAATAGATTAGTACTACTGAAAAGAAATTTTCAGTTCTTCAATGTTCTGAACATGATAAAGTCATCCTAGAAGTGTATCGTTTGGAAGGAGATGCTGATCAATGGTGGAATCTTGTTAAGAATACGAGGCAAAGGGATTAAATTGAGTCCATGGAATGGGACAAGTTCAAGAACTTATTTTTCAATAAGTACATCCCTCATATTCTCCGAACAAAGATGGAGAAAGAGTTTCTTTAACTGAAGCAAAAGGATGATGAATCTGTTGGTACTTATGAAGAAAATTTTAAAAGACTTGCAATGTACGCTTCTGGTATTATTATCCAACCTAAGAGTAAGATCGATCGATTCTTTAGTGTCTTAAAGCCAAGTCTTCGAAGGGAATTTTCCATAAGGGACTTCAATAGCTACAAGGAAATCGTTCGATGTGCTCTCAAAGTCGAGATGGATATTGGTGTAACCCATCAGTCATATGGGTTTGATAAGAGGAGGAAAATGCAATTCAAAGGTTAATCTAAAGAGAACACTGAAAAGAAGAAGAGCTTTCTCTTTTGCTCAAAGTGTGGAAAGAAAAATGGGGGGAGTTGTCTTAATGGGACAAGTAAATGTTTCTAATGTGGAAAGGAAGGTCATCGAGAATTTGAATGCCGCAATGATGGGAAGAAGATGTCTAATGATGAAAACAAAGGAAGGGACACATAGAATGAACCTACTACACTTCAATGATTCAAGTGATAGGAGATGGGGCATTATTCCAATCAATACCCAAATTCAAGGGTTGATGATGATGGTCAACGTCAACAAACTCTTAAAGATAAAGACAAAGGAAAGTCACATGCAATTTCTATCAGCGATGTGGAGTACGATAACGATGTGGTGAAAGGTACACTTACCATCCACTATAAAGTAGAAAATGTTTTATTTGATTCTGGATCCACCCACTCCTTTATTTATGAAGAATTTTCTAGGGATATCACCATATTACCTCAACAGTTAGATGTTGAGTTAGTTGTGACAACCCCTAATGGCACAACAGTCGCATCAAAAGTTTATAATTCTTCTCCGATTGTAGTTTGTGGGAAAGTGCTTCCTGCAAATCTTGTGATCCTTTCTATAGTGGAATTTGATGTGATTCTTGGCATGGATTGGCTTTCTCTACATGGAGCTCATATCAATTGCCATAGAAGGGAAGTCACATTTCATATTCCAGATCAATCTATGATCGTATATCGATGCAAGGATGAACATAACCTTGTAGTGGAAATTTATTCCATTTCATGGGTATTGATTCCACAAAATGAAGGTTATTTATCTCAAATGGTTGGTGAGAAACTCATGATTAATAATATGACCATTGTATGGGAGTTTTATGATGTCTTTCTGGAATAATTACAGGGTCTCCCACCAAATCGTGAAGTTGAGTTTTCAATAGAACTCGTACCAGGTGATTTTCCTATTTCAAATACACCTTATAGAATGGCCCCAATTGAGTTACAGGAATTGAAGAAGCAACTCCAAGAGAATCTTGATAAGGGGTTCATACACCCTAGTGTGTCACCTTGGGGAGAACCTGTTCTGTTTTTTAAGAAGAAATATGGATCAGTGAGACTCTACATTGATTATCGAGAACTTAACAAGATCACTATAAAGAAAAAATATCCTCTCCCACGCATTGATGACTTATTTGACGAACTACGAGGAGATCAATACATTTCCAAGATTGATCTTCGTTCAGGGTATCACCAATTAAGGGTCCAAAGGGAGGATATACTAATGACGGCTTTCCGTACAAGGTATGGACACTATGAAATTATAGTGATTCCATTTGGTCTTACTAATTCCCCTACTATCTTCATGGATCAGATGAATAGAGTCTTTAGAGACTATCTTGATCAGTTTGTGGTAGTCTTTATAGACGATATTCTTGTATATTCAAAGATCAAGGAAGAACATGAAGATCACATTAGAATTATATTGATGACCCTGAGAAAGGGGAAGCTTTATGCCAAATTTACCATGTGTGAATTTTGGATTCAAAGAGATTCATTTTTGAGTCACATAATCTCAAAAGAGGGGATATCTATTGATCCAGCAAAAACAGAGGTTATCTAAAGATGTTCGAGACCAACAATAGTGACTGAGATTCGAAGTTTTCTTGGATTGGCTGGATATTATCGACGTTTTGTGAATGATTTTTCACGATTATCTAATCCACTCACCAAGTTGACTCAGAAAGGAGTTATGTTTGTTTGGATGGAAGAATGTGAAGAGAATTTCAAGGAGTTTAAAAGAACATTATCCAGTGCACCTGTGCTCACACTTCCTTATAGTAGAGAAAGGTTTGTGATCTACAGTGATGCATCCAAGAAGGGTTTGGGGTGTGTTCTTATGCAAAATGATATGGTGATAGCTTATGCCTCACGACAGTTGAAAATACATGAGGAAAATTACCCAACTCATGATTTGGAGTTAGCTGTGGTAATCTTTTCATTAAAGATTTGGAGGCATTACCTTTATGGTGAATGGTGTGATATTTATACTGATCATAATAGTTTAAATTATATTTTCACACAAAAGTAGCTGAATATGCGCCAAAGAAGATGGTTGGATCTGATTAAGGATTACAACTGCTCAATTCATTACCACCCTGGGAAAGCAAACAAGGTGGCAGATGCATTAAGTCGATATGACCATGCCTGTTTATCCATGATGAGGATCACAAAAGATCCAATATTTATGGATTTACAAAGGATGGATCTTGAAATTATAATGAAAGGGGATAAATCGTATCTTTCTCAAATGAATGTTCAACCATCTATACATGTGTAGATTAAAGAGGCACAAAAAGAAGATGTCGAGTTACAAAAGAAGGTGAGAAATGTTCCTGAATTCAACCTTGATTGTAATGGGATAATAAAGTTCAAGAATCGGGTTTGTGTTCCTCCCATCCCCTAATTAAAGAAGGATCTGCTAGATGAGTCTCATAGTTCTTCATTCTATATTCATCCTGGAAGCACGAAGATGTATATGGAACTGAAAGAGTACTTCTGGTGGGATGGAATGAAAAGAGATGTTGATGAATATGTCTCTCGATGCTTGGTTTGTAAGCATGTTAAAGCTGAGAGACAGAATTCTAAGGGGATGTTACAACCATTACCCATACCCAAATGGAAATGAGAAAACATCACTATGGACTTTGTCACAGGACTTCCTAAAACATCCAAAGGCAATAATGTTATCTCGGTCATAGTTGATCGTCTTACAACGTCGGTACACTTCATCGCTATTAGAGAGGATTTCTCTCTAGATCAGCGTGGCATGATATATGTGAAGGAAGTGGTAAAATTTCATGGATTACCACTTTCTATTATATCTGATCGGGATCCGAGGTTTACCTCAAAGTTTTGCCGAAGTCTTCAGCATACTCTGGATACAGAGTTGAGTTTCAGCACTGCTTATCATCCTCAAACAGATGGTCAGTCTGAGAGAACAATTCAAACTCTAGAAGATATGTTGAGATCTTGATCTATGGATTTCAAAGGTGGTTGGGATCAACACCTAACTTTGGTGGAATTTTCATATAATAATAGCTTTCACTTCAGTATTCAGATGGCTCCTTATGAAGATCTCTATGGAAAGAAATGTAGGACTCCAACTTGCTGGGTTGAAGTTGGGGAATGAAAGATATTAGGACCTGATATTGTTGATGAGATGGTAGAAAATGTCCGATCTATTCAAAAACACATAAGAGCAGCTCAGAGTCGACAGAAAAGTTATGCCGACAACCGAAGAAAAGACCTAGAGTTTGAAGTGGGTGATAAAGTGTTCTTACGAATATCTCCCTGGAAGATGGTTATGAGATTTGGATAGAAGGGGAAGTTGAGCCCTAGATATATCAGTCCTTTAGAAATACTGGATCATGTTGGGAAGGTAGCTTACTGATTGGCGCTTCCACCGAATCTCTCTCAAGTTCAAGATGTGTTCCATGTATCTCTCCTGAGAACGTATATACCGGATCCTGCACATGTACTCAGCTCAGAAGTTGTACTGCTGGAGCAAGATCGTTCTTATGATGAACTACCGAAAGAGATTCTGCATCGTAGTGAAAAATTCCTACTAAACAAGACCACTCGCTTGGTGAATGTTTTATGGAGGGACCACCAATTAGAAGAAGCTACATGGGAGCTTGAGGATATGATGAGGGAGAGGTATCCTCATCTGTTTGTTACAAAGTGACGAATTTCGAGGGTGAAATTCATTTTAAGGGGGGTAGAATGTAACACCTGGGACTTTTATGAGAAATATTTTGTTTTTATGTTATATAAATCATCAAAGGAATCTTTCGCTGCACGCAATCGCAACCATCATCGATAGAGTGTGTAGTATGCAATACCAAGTTCCACTAAACAATGATATATTATTATAATTTTATAATCTAGTCATTACGAAAAGTAGTAAATGATTTTTAAATTTTATAACATTATTATTCATCTTACACATTTTCTAGAACACGGTTAGAGAAAAAAATAATATTTTTTTGGGTAAAATAAGTAGTTATCAAAAAATGTAGTTTTGCCGCCTTTTGATGGAGCACCCACATTAAATCTTGTTTTTCACACATTTATAAGATCAATTTGACAGAATAAAATTATCCTTTTGAATTTTTATATAAAAATTCACTTTGGATAAATTTTTGATATTTTTCTGAAAACTTTCATATTTTGATGAATAGTAAAAATATGCTAATTTTTAATTAAAAACAACTTTTTCCATTGAGATAATTTATATGGTTAAATTATAATATTGAATGGTTTTAAAGTATATATATAATATATTTTTACCATTTAATATAATGTATGTCATTATCCTTAATTTCACATTGAATTCATAGGTAAAAGAATTTCAATCTTTGGCAATGTTTTAACTTCTAAAACTCGTTTTCTTAACAAACGGGATTTATTTTAAATTAATTACTGCAACTTATATGTTTTGAGTTTTGAAAAATGGATTCCATATTCAGAATCATTGGGTCCAAATTATGTTAATATTCTGCTTTTTATTTTTGGGCATTATAAATAGTAACTACGGTAAATTTTATTTACCATAGTTAAAGATAAATCAGGTAATTAAGGGTGAATATATGATTATAAAATTACCCTAACAGCTGCCAAAATCCTATTGGATGACAAAAAGTCGACCTATATCACCTAAGGGCCAGATTAGATTCATTTAATAGACTTTTTTCTATGAAAATAATTTAATTATTATTAAAACCAAAGAATGTGACAACATTTCACTTTCTTAAAGCTTATAAGTATAATAATTTTAATATGGTGATAAACATAATGAAACTTCGAACATGAATAGTCTCCAGAAATCTAATACAATTATCTACATCATAAGAATTTATTTAGAATTTTTAGGTATTAAATAATGATCATTAATTATGACACAATAGTGATGTTGAAATTATTTTATTAATTTAAATATCAAATAAATGGTTTAAAATATTAAAATAATTATTATATGCACTATTTAATGTGATCCAGTAATTTTATAGATACAGATGACATTTTATTAATCTATTAAATCTTTTATTTCGAACATATCCTCTATATATATTTTATTTAAATTCAAATAAATGTATAGTGTCAAAATTGACACTATTGTTATTTTATAAAAATAACATATTATAAAATTGTTTAAAAATCACAAAAATATTTAAAAATTATAAATTAAAATTTATAAGGTCAAAATTGTCATAATGTGTCAAATTATGGAAAATTCACAACACATATCTAATTATTAATAATAATTTAAAATTTTGAATATTATTACCACAAATAAAATTAAATTGATAAATAAGGATAAATCAAGTTGGTAATGTTTAAAATAAATTCCTAACATGTCTAAATTTTATTGGATGATGAGATTACAACCCTATATCATTTAATCTTCGGATATCAGTCATTTGGGAAGTTTGTAAGTGGGGTTGGGATTTAATATAAACTAATATTTCTTATATTTTCAAAGGTGCCCCTCTCCTCCCTTATAAAAGGGCACCTCCTCCCTCTCCTCCTCACACCAATTTGAGCTTTCAAGCTCGTAAAAACCCTGCCCATTTCACTTCCCCACTTCCCTAAAATCATCCTAGAGGTTCTGGTATTCTTGAAAGACCAACCCTAGTGCCCTAAGAGGAGGTTAAGAAGAGGCACGTCAAAAAGAGGTAATATCCATTACCGATCCTTTCCAAATTCTTTCTTCTTCAACATATTATTATTTTGTTTTTTCATTATTAAGTAATAACATCATTATCACTCATATACTGATATGTTATTATAAGTATGAAACTACCCTATTTCAACATCTATCCATCCTATAGAAAACGAAATCACCGTGCATGCGTACGTACGGAATACCGTCTCCACGCCGTGGTGTAATCTATTTTCCCCCACCACCTTACTTGAATGGGTATAATGATGTAAATAATTACTATATAAGATTATTTTAAAGTTATATTTATTCTAAAATAGTATACATACACTCCAATACAATTCCACGATCATGGGAACGATATCATCGCTCGTGCGTACGTACGGAATACCGTCTCCACGATGCGATGCGATTCGTTCTACATGATATTCATTGCATAATGATTACAAAAATATATTGAATGAATAAATATGATATATAGTACATTAATACCATTCTGGAAATGATGTATCTATAACCTAAAGATAAGAATAAGAATTTATTCGACAAAACACGCATAAGAACAAAAAGTTATAAACACCCGAATAACAAGTAGAAATGAAATATTACTACTAAGAAGCTAAGAATCAGACAATATATGATATCATAACAATAATTATGATTCTGGAATAAGTCAATAACATTATTTAAATCATTATACATGAGGTTCGGACACTTACGAGGCAAATCGGATCTAAGGTAAGGGAAATATAACAATCTCATTTTTATCCGAGATTGTTTATACTTTTGTATTTACTGTGGTGTATTTTATCATCCACATCCATGTCACCTCAATATGTAATATTATTTCCATCCACCTACAACTGTTTAAATCCGATTTTTTCCTTCGGTGAGTTTTTAGTAAAGGATATGAAAGGAATCTTTTGTCATTTTTCATACGAGGTACTTTTTTACTTTTCCAACAAACGTATGAAGAAATTTTTTTTAACTTATACGACATGAATGGATTTTTAAAACATTATTTCCAAGAAGCTTCCTTTACAAGTTTTCAAGTTTATTTTTAATCAAATACTTTTATATTAGAATTTTATGACATGTTAAGAAAGGAAAAGTGTTTTTGAAGCAGAAATGATATTTTCCTCAAGAATGGAGTTCAAGTGTTTTATCAAAATTATTTTCCATCTAAGATAATAAAGGGTTCTGTTTTTATCCAAATTACTACATTTATTTGATTATGTTGTGATGGAATTATATTTTTATGAATTCCTTTATCTTATGTGAATTGTTTTATGATGTCACAATGTTTAAGATTCCCATTTTTATTATATGGGTTATGCTATAATGTATGGTTTCTGATTTTGTGGCACACATAAGAATGGTATCATTATGAGATGGGTGGGACCTATAGCTCCCTCCAATGCATTGGGTATAGATTTTATATCTCATTAGATAGACATGGATGGAACAGCAGGTTAAACCGGTTTAGTGAAACAGGACAGAAACGAGGAGTGATCTCAGTTCAGAAATGGACTTTTTCCACTAAGATAGTCTTGGCAATGAGTCTTGACTAATAAGAAATGATTCTCTATGATTATGTGTGTATTTCAAAAAGATTAATGTTTTACGTTATGATTATTGGGATTACATTTCACTTCTATGATTTATCCCATGTTATGAAATTATGATTTCTTTTGCAGGTTAAGATTTCCAAATGTTATGTTCTTATGTATATGATTTGATTGATATTTCTTTTGTTTACCCTTACTGAGCATTTGAGATCACCCTTTTTGTATGTTTTCCCAGGCCAGGAAGAAGGTTATTAAGTAGGATATTCCAAAAAGGGACTCTAGATATGATGAAATAAATGGGAGGCAATTTCGATGCTTTATGAACCAGTTGTTTATGTTTCCCAGTTTCTAAAGACTCTATACCCATACGGTCCTTTCCTGGTTTTGTTATATGTTGTAATAAGTGTGCTTAAATTCTGAATTAATGACAATTTATGTAATGAATGGGTCTTTATACATTCTTTCATATTCCTTAATTATGATACATGTTATTGGATATAATCCTTAAATCCAAATGTGTTGTAAACTCCATCGATGATAGCAAAGAGCACTTCTTGACAAGTTAATAATCAGTTCCATGGTATTCCGAACTTATCTAAATCAATCATTTCTTCATGATTTTTTCAACATCATATATACAGATATATATTAAGTTTTGTATTTCACTCAATCATGTTTTCTAAAAAGTTTATCTTCCCACTGTATCGCATTTCTTTTGTACCATTCATCATATGACCTCAAAAACCTAATGAAATAGTATTGCAGTGCAATCCTTAAATATCTCATAATTCAAATAACAAGAATATCATAACATAGTTCATGAATCCAAAACAACATATATACATTATTAATTATACTTCAACTATGGTACCATAATAAGATTGACCTTGGTCACTTTTCTTTTTCAGTGTTATATATCCATAGAGCTTGGGACATTAATTTGTGTAGTGCCCCGTATCCTTATATATGAGTCAATTAATATTGGAAAATTCTTTCCTTGTCTTAAAATTATTAGTATGGTGGAATTTTTCTCCATATATTAATAAAACTCATTTTCCACTCAGGAAAATACCAAGGTGTTTCCTTTCACAATTATCACTTGTGGGAAAATAAATCATTCCCTTCTTCCCTTTATTCATTTTTTTCTATGACACCCACTTCTTATTTTTCTTCCCTTAAAATCCATAGGACTCAGAGAATTATTTACATACCTTTTCAACACATGATATTATTTCCTCGTATTATATGGATACTTGGGAGATAATCCTACATTTAGATGATGTATTAAGACTATTAGAGATATTATTCCTCTTACTCTACGAATCACATACATTTGTGAAGTTCTCATTCCATCAAGTAAGATTCATTTTTAGTTAATTCCACATTATATATTACCACATTAAATTATGAGCTCCCTAGGAATCTAAAAATTGTATAATACAAGACATAAATTTATTCATCATAAATCCTAGAACAATATTATTTGGATACATTGGATGTATAAATCCTTTATAATGGTGGGTAAATAAAATATGGATTATCCTAAGAATATAACCCAGGAGTGTGAAACCAGGTGTGCAGTAAGGCCCATTTTCATGTACCAGGATACCTCGGGTCAATCTTGAAACTCGATGTCAGAGTTGTTACTCTGTGGTATATCTATTCCAAAACGACGTCCAATTTTATTATCCAGTCATGGATGTATTTTATAGAACGATCAACGTAAACTATTCCTTACCAAAATTCCTAAACATTATTGAATGATTACCCTCAAAGTCTATCTTAGTGTTTTTTACCTGATCTATGTTTTCTAAAAATAGTTTCCAGGTTTTCAACTAAACATTATTTGATACCAACTGTAATGCCCTAACCCTCGAACCTCATAGCCAATAAATTATTTCAATACATTCGCATGATTACAAGGAATCAAATTCTGATGAACCATGCAGTTTTTAAGTTTTGGAAAACTATATACATACATAGGTTCAACATAACCACTTTAAAAGAAAGACAATATATATTATTTATTGGGAACATCCACAAATATAATTTTATTCATACAAGTCATTCATAATAAACCTCTTCATGTCTTGAGAAAATGAAACATAATAAAGGGGTGAACTCAGATGCTCTGTATGGGTAAGAAATACCATGAAAGATAACATAATAAAAATCATTAGGCTTTGTGAATAACTGAAAACCCATACCTTTAAAAATAAATTTGAACACATTATTGCAAGAATATGATTTGTGTCATTATTTCCCAAACAAAACATAATGATTTGTGTTCTACTAATCAAAGAAACACATGAACTATGAATTATTTGCTTCATAATGAGGAATATTCTTATTATGGACATTCTAAAACATACCATTAATGACTTAGCCAATATGAATAAAATTATTAATTCCTTGGACAAAAACATATCTCAAAATGGTCATGTCCTTGGCCATGTCAATGTCTATTTGTCTAATCTGACCTACTGATGCATCTCGGGACTATAATGGGCCCCATCTGTCATATACTAAGTCCAATTCATTCCTCATGATAAAGGGTTGAACATAATCAACATATACATTCATATTTAAATGATTCATATTAAATGTAAATAACCATCCCCAATCACTGAACATAAACACAAACAATTCAAAATAATATGGTGAATGGTATCAAGATAGCACATCCATAATAAAAGTATTAGAAAAACTTCAACAATATATTGGATATGATATCAAAATAGATACTACTTTACTAAGTAAATGATTCTTCCAATCATGTTGACATAAATAAAGACACTTATACATGATGGCATTGAGATATTCTGGAGAAAATAATCATTAAACGTTAAAAAGTGTCCCATACTTCCAAGAAACATTCAAATAATAATCCATTAGAATATATTTTGAATAATTAGACTCTAGATATGATATTACAAAGGGTAGTACATAAACCAAATGCATTTAATAATTGGTGAACAATTCATATACTGCATAAAAGTTTATGTGAGACAACAAATATCCCTTTTACTTTTGAATGAAGAGTTTTTATGGAAAATAATATATATTTTCCATGAAATAAGATTGTAGAAATTTATATCCCAAAAAAAATAAAATATAAGGACATTAAAATTATATTTGAGGTATAAATTATGTCCCACCTAAGTTTTATCATATAAAAATAGTTCTTAAGAATCTTTAGAAATATATTTTTTTAGTAACTTTAATAAAAAATAAAGAGATTTTAAAGTCTAATAGAATGTTTGATTTAATGAAACAAAAAAAGAACCAGGATCATTTTTTCAGGATAAAATGAGTGTTTTTACTAAAATAATGTTTCCTTAAAACAGCTTCTTTTAGTGAACTTGGAAATGTGTAAGAATTCTAGAAGCTCTCTTGAATGAGGTTTGTTCATGAGGATGAAATGTTGAATGATCCTTTAAAAACATGTAACTCTCCACAAAATTAAAAAGTATATCAATTGGTAAACATATATATAAAAAATTCACATATAATTAATGAGGAGTACATAATAATAAATAAGAATTTAATTGAGGAGAGTAGTGAATAAGAGACCCCCAATTGAAAATAGAGGTTCGGGTAGAAAATACTTACAACATTGTAACCAATTGAATTATATGATCCAAAATTAATAATAATAAAATGATACATTTAATATCATAAAAATAATTATATTCGTGATATGATACATCAATGGGTAGTATACATACACCATACAGAAGTAATTGTAATGAATATAGAATATCTCACATAAATTGAAGTGAGATGAAGAAACCCTTACATTATATTCGTTGTTGTTCATCACTTGATCTTAGTGTCTTATATAACAAAATGAAATTCGATAATTAATATTTACATAACTTATTATTTATTGATATTATTTTGTTTAGACTTATTAAGTTCATTCATGGGCTTCTTGCGGGTTTAAGAGGATCAATTTTACTGTTTGCGAGCTTTTTCTTCCTAGGGTATTAATGACTGGTTTACTTATATTTTAATATATATAAACACATAGAATGATAATTTTTCTCCATAATATAAGTTGTATTTTATTTGTGATAAACCATAATCTTATATGGTGATAATTTTTTTTCTTATTGTGAATAAAGAATAATGATTTTATAAAACATTAATGATAATTGTTTGGGTTAATTGGCTGTTATTTATCAGAATAAACTAATTTTATTTTATTAATTAATATCATGAGTAAAAAAAGATTCCATAACCTTAAAAAAGTAATAATACATATATAATAGTATGTTTCAACCATAATAATGTTTTCATTACAATAATATAATATGGTAATAGAAATTGAAAACCCTTCCTCCTTGAAGGTGATAAATTAACACATCTCGGATGGTGTTTTCATTTCTAGTATAAAATAATGGGAAAAGAGATATGATGATAAATTATTCCATTATCACAAAAAATCAGGTATAAGTAAGGTACTAGAGTAATTATAATGTTTAGATGAAAGGATGTGAGGAATGAAATAGGAAATAAAGGAACTCTAAATAAATGAAAAGTTGAGACATCCCTTATGAAAATTCTGGATCCTAAAAGCATCACATAAAAATTCATATAATATACTGATGAGAGAAAAAGTGTATTTCATCATTCATACATAATATGGATAGTAAGGGGATATGGACTGACATATCCCAACATAATACAATTGAAATTAAAATATAATAACATAATAAGAGCTCTTGAAAAAGAAAGAGGTTTTGAGCCGAAATTTCTCTATCATAATAGCAATGCAACATGGGTTTTGAAAACATTAAAAAGATAGGGGACATGAGTCACCCATTCATAAAAGACTCATAAAATAGTATTGGTACAGAATGAAATGGATATAAAATCATGGCATGAGAAATTAAGATACATAACTCATAAAAGATAACTTCAAATAAAAGAAATTAAAAGAGTAATTTACCCCTTGAAGTAATCTTCCTTGAGAGCCTCCTTAGGGGAAAGGTTTTTTCTTTTTATGGGACCAAGTGCTGCTGGAATTGAGGGAGGAGTGTAACAAACCAATATTTTTATTCAATGGAAATTTATTTATAAAAAATATATCATAATCACATTAAATCACAACATAATGAACAACTAAGTGCTATGTGACGATTAAAAATTACTTTGTCACTTCTGTGATTTGAATTTCCAAAATCTGACTTACATGGTTGGGATCAGTAAGTTATTTGGAGTCCAATAAAAAATGTAATTTTTTATGAATAGTAACATGTCCTTATGATTAGTAACATAAGATTTATTAATATTGATATAATCTAATGAATAGTATCATTGCATATGATATTATATAAATAATATTCAAGTGGAATTACAATATACCTATGATTTGGAATATGTAAAAAAATGTTTTAAAACTGTTATTTAGAATAAATTATGATTTTAAATAAATATTAAATTGATCATATTTATAAAATTATTTTTCAAAAATGGAATTCATTTTTGGATTAAATACGTCAAAAAATGGATAGGCTGATGTTTTGGTATTTTTCTGAAATACTAAGATTTTTGATGACTAGTGAAATACAGTAAAATACTGTATATTCAAATTATAAGTCAAATACACTATTTTTGAAATATTAAGTGATGTAATCCCACATGGTATGAACTAACATGCAATTATTACTATTCTCAGTTATGTAATAATCAATACTACTGGTCTTGATGGATATTAATAATCTAATGATTAATAAATTATGAAAAACCTCATATCCTCCACTACAACCCCCTCACCCCCTCTTATGTTCACTCCCATAATCCTTGATTCTCTTCACATTTCTGGACAAATACCCTTCTTTAGTCACTCCCCACGACCAATAAGATCATTTTCTTTCCAAAATACCATAATCCAATCCCTTAAGGAGTTCCTCAAGGAGGTTATGTCAAGAGGTAAAACACATTAAGTTTTCCTTTAGTTTCATTTCAATTTATCTTCTTTTGTTATCATCTCCACACCTCCTTGATTAAAATGATCATGATAGAACCAGTATCATATATATATTGGTATTATATCATGTGAATGGTAGAACTTCCATCAATATCCCTACGCTCTCTCTCTTTTATTTTATAAACAAATTCAATGCCCAAAAGGTCCCAATTTTTAACCTTCATAGATGATGATGTTTTATTCTTCAATTTCTCCTTCATTACTGGTCATGAAACTTTTTTGATGGTTGAAACATACTATAATATATGTATTATAATGTAAATAATATTCAGGAACTAGTTTACATAAATATTATTAAGTCGTATGACCAAACATGTTCTTAATAATCCAAATACCACTAAAATAATCAAAGTGAATGTCATAAATATTTCATCCAATGATTCATCATCCCTCAATGTAACCAAATGATATAAATTACCATTAACAATTATGTATTTTAATAAATAATATTTAATTTCAAATATTGAGATTTACATCTAATCCACATGATCTCCTTTACTTAAGAACAAGTGAACTGATTATTAAAATAAAGGAAATGATCACTCGGGAACAACAAATTGAATATTATAATTTACCAACAAGGGAATAAATGACCAAAACTGAAATATGATAAACTAAATAAATTTCTAATAGGGTCTAAAATATGTTAATATTACGTTTAATTTAATATTCTGGATCCTTATGTTCAAAAGTGGAACACATTCATACTTAAGGTAAAGGTTTTTCTCCCGTACCTCCATTTTCATTTGGGTTACATTTATTGTCATCCTACCTCAATGAATTTCTTTTTAATTATTGTTTAATCCTCATAAAATCGGTGATATAGTTATATAAATGTTTACCAAAGAGAATAATTCCTTATTTTATGCATGGTTACATAGTTTTAAATAGAACTTTCATAATTATTTCTAAAATACAAGACCGATGCAAGAGACCTTATCAAATCCTTACATATTTTAAATGGAAATCTATAATCTTTTTTTAGAAACCAATAACATTCTAAAATCACTAATTTTATTATGAAAATAATATCTTAATTTAGTTATTGTTTAAAAAATTACTTTTCTAAAATAACTCTTCTTTTCAAAATAAAAGAGCATTTATCTCAAGAATTACTCAATGATGTTAAAATAGTATTTTCATCCATTTCAACACTCTTGGTGATTCTTTTGCATTTTAGGGACTAATATCTTATGATATCATAATCCGTATTTAATTTAATGTATTATCATTAGTTGTATTGTGGATGTTCCAACCTAAAAATATTCACCAATTTATTCTGAATGGTTAGAGTTTATGCTTAATATTCGGGATAAGTTATTTTCATTTCATATGTTAGTTTCAAAATGATTTTATATGTTGTTTATGTTCATACCTTTTCATATGAGGAATTAATTGGACTTATTATGTGATGGGTGGGCCCCTCTATAGCCCCTCGATGAATCGGGATGTCTCATGGTACAAATAGACGTGGAATTGGATGAGGCCTTTCCAAATTTTATACATGGTATGGGGCGAGGCCTTAATAATTTTTAGAAGTCATGGTCGAGGCCTTTAAGAAATTATTCAGAATGTCTGGAATGTTTACTTAACTCATTATAAAGATAGTAATTGAATGTTCATGTGGTTATTTTACTTGTAGAATACCCACAATTATGATTTATAATAGCATTATTTACTTAGCGCATATTCATGCCATAATTTGTCTATGTTTATTATTTTTAAAGGAATATGTTTTCATTTATTAACTATTAATAATGATTTAGTTTATGTTATCTTAAGCTATATTGATTAATCATACTGATCATTTGAGATCAACACTTTCTTATATTTCATTTTTCTAGGATATGAAGATGTATGTTATGAGTGATTTGCAGGCATAATCTAAGAGGTTCAGATGTTTCGAAGGGAAGAATTTAGTGTTGTTCTTATTTTAATGATGTAATGATAAACTTATATATGTATCATGTTTCTATAATCTACTAATCCATTTGGACTTTCTGGATGTGTATTTCTTGTTCATATGCTAATGTAATAAAATAAGGCACCGACTTTGGGCAGTTGGAGTCGGGTCCTTATAGTTGGTTTCAGAGGAAGTTTAGTAGAAATCTTTTTATATATATTTAGAAAACATAGTTTAGTGAACAAATCTATAACATATTCTTCGAGGATAAGCACATAAGAACATCATGGTATTTTGATATGAAATAGATTATGAGGATCATTCTAGAAAATATATCCATTTCTGGATAAAAATAGGTAGAGGTTTCTCTGGAACATATATTCCTTGTTGTGAAAACTCCAACAAGGTGTTAGGGGTTTGACCCGGGGTATCCTGGTACATGACAATGGGCCTCTCTGCACTCTTGTTATCGACACTCCAGGGGGATATTCTTATTATTATTCGCATTTTATTTATAAGACATTATAATGGATTTAAATGTAAATTTTTCCTCAAAGATAGCATTTTTGTTAGTATGGGATTATCCATTCACAGGATTACAATTTAGGCTATGTAATTTGTTAAGTTAAGATTATACATTATGATTCACAACCTAATCTAGTGTATTCCATTATCTTGAAATGGTGCCTAGTGGATGAAAGGGAAACCACATGAAAACATGTATCCCATGTAAGGATTCTCCTCTGACGCTATAAAATGTTGTTGGATCTGGTTGGGCGACTACTATAGACCAACCTATAACTATAATGGGAAAAATTACTTATGTTATGAACAATAACATTACCCATATAAAGCATCTGGATCCTCCACATGGAGAAGAATTGGTATATTTCTTTATGAGACAACAAACTCCATCATTCAGTGAGACTACAAACCCATTTTTTATTGAACATTGGATAAGTTCCCTAGAGAAGATATTTCTGGCATTGTGATGTAACGAAAGAGAGATGGTCTTCATTGCAGTTTAGCATCTATCAGGAGATGTGGATCCATGGTGGGTTTTAATCCCAAATACAAATGAAGATGAAGATATATAAGAGATGTACTAGAGGGAATTTAAGGAAATATTCCAAGAGAAATATTTTCCTCGTGAACAACGAGCAGATATGGAACTGTAATTTCTGAATTTTTGGAAAAGGAAGATGATAATGTCGAAAAGTATGATGCTAACTTCATAAGGTTATCAAGTCATGGTGTGGACTATATATGAAAATAGAGGAGCATTATTGATCAATTTTTTGATGGCCTAATGTAGTTTATCTAACATGCACGGGTCACTTAATGTTTCTAATCATATGAACATATAGTTTCTTGTGCAATCAAGACAGAATATAAATTCACTACATATTATGAATTTAGGGGAATGAAATAGTAGAATAGGGCTACTAAAAACTTTGGAAAAGGAAATAAATAAATTGTGAATAAGGGAAGAGTTGAATTCACATGTTGGGACAAATGTAGAAGGAAACACCCTGGTGCCCTCTTAATGGGAAAATGAGTATAATAAAAATGTGGACAGAAAGGCCATATTGATGGTGATTTTAAGGGGATGAAAGAAGCTATTGATATCCAATGTTAAAAATTTCAGGTAATGGGACACTATTCTAATGATTGTACAAAGCGTCAAGAAAACATGCTACAAAAACGGAAATGGAGTATGGACAAGCTTATGCGGTCATAACTACGGAGGATAAAGACCCTAATAAACTAGTGGCATGTACATTAATCATTCATCAAACATAACCAATAATTTATTTGATTTTGCATCTTTTCATTCATTTATATCTTCCCGGATTATGATCAAAAATAGACAAGTCCAATTTTTTTTAATAAATGTTTTATTAGTCAAAACTCCTTCTGGTGGTATCATTACAATAAAGGCATGTCGATTAGTCCCACTAATAACACATAAACATGCTTTAGATTCTAACCTCATCATCATACCAATCATTGATTTTGATATAATTATCAGTATGAGTTGGTTATGAAATTATGATGCGAAGATCTATACAAAGAATATGAAAGTTACAATTTCTGAGAATTGTCTAAAATTTATTATCATTAGAGCAGAAACCTCGCCATCTAATTTTCATCTAAATATTCCCCTGTAGATCTACCGAATTCAATTATTGTGGATGAATGGAATTCAATAACTATGGGTGAGAAAAAAATGTTCAAATAGAAGATGTACCAGTTCTGAAAGAATATATTGATGTCTTTCTAGAGGATTTAACTAGACATCCTCTAGAGTGGGAAATTGTGTTTCCCATTGACTTATATGTTTTACTAGAATGATGTTTATCGAACCAATTTCTATTCCACAAGGAAATCATGCATCAAATAAAATCTTATTAAATTCATTTCATTCCCATGGGATAATCAAATTTCCAAGAGATTGGCCTAGAACCAATTTCATTTCAATGTGAAATAATTGTTTCTTTAAAAATTTTGTGATGAAATGAAAGCTATTTCTACGTAATACACGTTCTGGTTCATGGAAATTGATTGTACACTATAATAACCTGGATATCCCTAGATAATCCTATTATAGCTTATAAGATTTTGTGGCTCAGATAGAGTCAGGTAATCCCATTACATCTTATATGATGGGGTGGCCTAGATTTCACTGATTGAGCCAGTAATATCTTATTGGAATGGTGGATCCTATATCTCATGAAAATTCATTAGGTAAATATTTATATATCATGAGATATACATGGATTGAATGTTGAGTTAAATAATCTCAATAAAGGACTTTGTTCGCTAATATGATCTTTAGAGTGATATTTGATTACTAATACAGTATTGGGAGTGATCCTTGGAAACTAAGATGTATTTTGGATTAGACCTTTAAAATAAAGATGGTTTGGGTAGTGATCTTGTTCCACTATAAATAAAGGGATGATAGTAGGGATGGTGGTGTGTCCTTCCTTATATGTGTAACCCCCATTAGGTGGCTAGATTAAATTTCAAAATGATAATTGACTTAAGAAATTATTTTATATATTTATGTGTTTTCCAAAAATTCAATGTCTTACTCCTATGTTAAGAATTCATGGATTATTCTCTTGATTACCTAATGAATCATCTCTTATGACCCACTAATATTTATTCCTTGAATATTGATTTTGAATTTTTTTGGGTATATCCTTTTATTTTTGTTGTCATGTTTTTATATACTTATGTTTATGTTGTTATTACATATCTCCATTGCCTACCCTTAGTAATCATAAGAGTTCACTCCATTCTTATGTTTCCATTCCACAGGATAAACATTATTGTTTAACATTGTATCACTAAAGGGGAAGCTATTTATGGGGTGTTGAATATCATTAACAGTGAGACAAGATTATGTTTCCATGTTTCCATTGACAGTAACAAATTATGGTCTTTAGGCATGAAAGTTTTTAATGTTCAAAATATTCATCTAAAATTATGTAATATCTTTTTATCTTAATCATGGGTATCTATAATCATTATCCCCAAGAATCATGAGGATTGGATTGGGGGTACATTCATATTACCACCATCACATAATGTTATTTTTTTGATTATTTTCATTAGAGTTGTATTAAATAAGTTTATTCCATGACATACAATTAGGAGTTAGTGGTTTTATCATCATGAGCTAGCTAATTATGGTTTATCCATGGTTCAACATGGACTCATACTTGAATCCTTGAATGTAAGAGGCCATCAATTAATAGGGAGTAACTAGATATAATTGAAGGAAAACTATTTCTTCGATATAATATGGTAATCAATAATATTAATAACACAATAATTTAAATAAAAACAAAATATAGTATGAAATAAAAATTGTTTAAAAACCATATTAAAAACTATACAAATAATAAAAATTATATCTTTATAGAAAAACAACTTGTTAACCATACCCCCAAAGAGAGTGGGTTAATATGTTGAAGATAATAAAATGTATAAAATGATATAGTTTCATGGGTAAAAAATGATGCCAAGTTGTGATAAGGTATCCTCACTATGATTAACCAAATGCACAATATCATGCACACAATATTTTTCTCTTTCCATTTTTTAAATCCTAGAAACCCACATTGATGAATACCAGAATCACGCATCATGATCCTACTGAAACAATCTCTCACTCATGGTGACCTTATTCAAAATAGTTCATCTAATACCCACTCATTAAATGTGTGTTAATGTCACAACATTATTGGTCGTTATCGTCTCAATCAAAACATAGCTTCAAAATCTCATTCTATGAACCATACTCTTATTCTAGAAGACGTCACACCCTCATCCATTTTTAAAAATATAAAATTAGAAAAATTGTTACAGATCCATTTGTATATCCCCTATGCACAAGCACTAGCTCCCTGAAGAAACCATATGCATCAGTGTGCCATATGTATATCCAATTGTCTCATCCTAATGTAACACCTCATGGTTTGTAATGGCACACCAATTATCATTGTATTGAGAGTATAATGAGTCATTAAAGGTACTTAAAGGACACCCCCATGATGCCAAAGGATGGAAATAAATTCTTAAGGGTTTCACATACAAGTGGGGATTCTTTACCCTTTCATAGATAAATCATAAATCCAAGAAGCCATAACCAAAGCATTCACCGAATGATTCATGAACAGTATAAAGACCACTAAATACCTTCATGTATCTCAAAACCACATCAATGGGTGCAACAATGGAGGACTAATACATAGTAAAAGTAAAAAGTTTTTAAACAACTCATAATCTCAATATAATACAAAATTACATTTTACAAAATCTCAAAGCTCCACAATAAATGAACAACTAAATATCACAATGTAGTTCTAAAAAATGGGAATCATTAACTTTCCCTTACCCAGAAATATTTCATCTACAAACCCCCAAAAGTTAAAAATCAGGGGTGTGTATAATACTTATTATTTTTTCTCAAATGGCTTCCCTACTTACTCTACTTGGATATAAAAGGTAGCCAAATTTATAAAAAACAGTTTATATAAAAAGATAAACCAAACCAGTTTGTAACTAAATATAAACAAGTTCAAAACAAATTACAACTAAGTGAATGAAAAAACTAAATGAAACCAATTTACATAAAGTTATTTTATCATTAAAATAACTAATCAACGATTAAAACCAATTCATATTATCATTTGGCATACTCATTCCATAGTTCACAACACACCTACACATGCATGCTTCGTTTGACATTTCCATAATCACGAGCAGTCATTTTTCCCATTACCGTGTGTCCAAATGACACACTCCCCTAATCCAAGGACATGTCCCATGTACCCTAATGGTACTAATCCCTTATTAAGGTAATTCTATGAATGATCTCAACCAAAAACTTATTTTACAAATGCTTCCATTTACACAATAAAACATTTCAATAAAAATGGACATTTATTGAAAACTAAAGAAAACCCAATTTCAGAGAAACATTTAATTTAAATAAAACATTTCATTTTGTTGAAAATATCTATTCTCAATAATGTTCAAACAATTTGAGAAAATTCCCATCTTAAAATCCACATATTAAAACCAAGAACAGAAGCACTCATTCAAAATCCACACTTTCCAATATTTCACAACCATTAGTCAAGAAGGTTTCAATCATGTTTTAAACTACCAAATCACAATCAAGGCAATAGTACACATTCAATTTTAAATCAATCCAATAATTTCTACTTAGTTTAGTATAGAAATAATCCTACTACCTTGATATTTTGGATGAAAAATCCAACTAATGAAGAAAGAACAAGAAAACCATGTCGATTATCCAAGAACCCTCTTTAGCTATCTTCTCTTAGAAAGATCATGACCAAAAATCATCATATTTGGCATCAACACACCTATATTAATCCATAACAGTCATAGATCTATGAAACCAAGAGAAGAGGAGTAGTATAACTAAGTAGATCTAAAAACCGATCAAGAATGAAGATCAATGATTTCATACCTCAAGTTATCAGCTTTGATTTACCAATATATTCCTACGAATCACCTATAAAACAGTGTCGATGTCACAACCTGTCCCTCAGGGCCCATTCTGTGACTACCCCAAGCCCAGCATCCATAGGCCAGGGGCTGGAGACTACCACCAATGTCATAGATCCCCAAAACTGGGAACGCATTGCCTCTATAAACTGAAAACATACACACAACAGAGTAAGCTAGAAGAAAAACACTAAGTAAGACTATATAAAAATGAGTGATAAAAAGTAATGGGGCCGGAATACAAGCCCAAAAGCAAAGTACAAGTACAAGTAAAAGGGGAAAAATTGCTGAAAGGTGGGAGCAGCTCTTGGATCATCCACCACGGATCCTACCTAATGGGTAGGTACAGATATCCTCCACAGCACTCCATGTCCTTCAGTCTCCTCTGTGAATCGTCATGTCGTGTGGTCCACCTCCGGGTACTGTCCAGTCATGTCCACAAAACCTCGGTCTGTGATGTCCATCGTCTGCAACCAACACTATGAGGTTCAGGTATAGCCCTTGTAGGGGTCAGTATAATGATACTCATTAGGGACCTCAAGACCACCAAGGTCTCTCAAAATCCACCAAGGACAAACCACATAGTATGAAATCAACGGATTTCCATTACATAGGTATATGACCATACATATACCTAAATTATCTAGTAACCCATTTCAATCATAAGGGAAAACACAGAAGTCACTGAATCAGCTCACACAGGTGTACAACTTATGTTGAGAGATAGAGATGATCATAAATAGCCACTGAATCATCTAAGCTGTCGAACTATCATATGATCCAGGACCAGCTTTTCTATCGGACCAACACATGATCCAAGAACTGCTATTCTGTTGGACCAACACATGATCCAGGAATAGAATTCAGAACTATCGAACCAACACATGATATAGGAACTGTCATCAGAGCAGTCAAACCAACACATGATCCAGGACCAGTTATTCTGTCAGACCAACACATTATCTAGGAACAGAACTCAGAACTGTCGGACCAACACATAATCCCAGAACAGTCATCAGAGAATTCATAACAACACATGATCCAAGAATAGCTATTTAGTTGGACCAACACATGATACAGAAAAACAAGTCAGAACTGTCATACCAACACATGATCTTGGAATAGTCATCAGTGCAAAGCCAGCCACAGGGTTTTCAAAAAGCACGCTTGATTCTGGGTGGGTCTGTGCCTCAAGCCAAGTGTCAACATATCAAATTCCACAAAGTCACACGTAGACCTATCACAATGTTCCACCTCATAATAGGGGTTTCAACGCAACAGACAACGCATCGTTCGGACGCTCGGTCTATGAGTTATTAGCCTTTTTAGTCCCAGGGGCCTGGTTTCATTCTTGTTTGATCCAACCTAACCACATATAAAATATAATAAGAACCCCAGTGGGGTATTATCAAAGGGACTTCCATGTTCCAAGAATACCAGTGTCGTTGAAGGTTCACCAAATGGACATACATTTCCAAAGATATGGCCAAATGAATGTAATAGGGTCGATAATGGGCATGGGCCCAGTCCCACCCGGTTGGACCGACTCAGCCCAAACCAGACTGGGCTGACCCATTCCGGCCCACTGGGTCTGACCCTGCCCATTGGGTGGGTTAGCCGGCTAGGTTCGGCCAGGTCCACCGGGCCCGGTCCACTAGGCCTGGCCTAGCGGACTACGGGGGCGGTTCGACCTGGGGGTCGCCGCGTAGGCGGCTTGACCCAGCTTTCAGGTCCGGTTTAGCCAGCTCCGCAAGGGCATGGCTTGGTGGCTCATCCTGGGTGATCGTAAGGGTGCCTAAAGGGATCTGAAAGGCCAAGGGGTGTGCGGGTAGGCCGGCGGAGCACCGGGGATGGCATCGGGATGTTACGCGTGGCGCAGGCAGGTCCGTAGGGCGTCGATCAGGGCGCAGGCCGGCCGATCGGGCATCGGGCATGCCGGTTGGGTGATGAAATGGGCATGCGGGAGGTCGTCCAATACGCATTAAGGGCGTTGGGAGGCCGCACGAGGCGCATGCAGGCCGGCATGGCACCGAGCATGCCGCACAGGGAGTCGGTAGGGTGCAGGCAGGCCGGAGGGGCATGAGGGAGGCCACGGGCAGGCCGAGCTGGTCGGTTCAGCACGACTAGGGCTGACAGTGTTCAGCTGGGAGCATTGGTGCGCCGCTGGGGTGGCGCGATTCATGGAGGTCGTGGGTAGCGCAACCTTTGTCGATGCCGCTTTCGTCATTGTCTCTTCATCACCATGTCGAAGAGACATCACAAAAGATTGGTATAGGGAGTTAGGCCATATTAGTTTGGCCCGAACCCTCCGTATTTAGAGGTGATAGCAATTGGTTCATATGTATGAAGTACAACTACCCTCGTTCTTTGTTTTTGTGAGAAAGGAATAATATAGTTAATGATCATTCTTAGTCAGAACTAAACCCCTACCTTGACCGTAATTGGATGACGTGGGTGCATGAAGGAAGACGTCAATTCATTGGTGATGAGGACGTCTCACGTCGGAAGGAGTTCCGAGGAAGATAGTTGAAGTTGAGGTTGATGTTCTTATTCAGTGGTGCATTCTTTGTTGGAGAGCATAATCCTCCATGTGTTGGTCGTCACGTTACTTTACCAGTGCTTCGTCGCTTGGTGAAGCCATCCTAAATCCTCTTCCCAAGCTCCCTATATATATGAGAGGGGGAAAGGTATGTAACCATCATGGAATTTATGATGGTTCATTTATTAGTAACCTTCCTAAATTACAATGATGCTGTTACATAATTTAAAAAGGGTGGCCATGGGAATAAAATAGTGTTGGCACAATTTAGGAGGTGTGTTGGCTAAATTATTGGGAGGATTCCAAGTGGCTTCCCCTACATAGCCTACGTCAAAACAATCAATAGGATTTAATTTTATGTTCACAAATAAAATTAATTGATAGCATTTAATTTTTGTTACATTGACACAAAAAATTTATTGAGTGAGTTGAGATGTTTAGCTCTCCTCCCATTAATAGATTGTTAATCTTTGTGTGGTCCCCACATCATAACCTCTCACGGGATGTTATTATTGGGTGGCCCCACCACCATAACCTCCCAAGGGAGGTTAAGGTGTGGTGGTCCCACCTCGAACTCCCATGATGAAATTTTAACCACCCAACCTCCACGTGGCGGATAAAAATAAAATAATGTGATCTTACATTATTTTATTACTTCACACAAAAACCAAAAAACTATCTTTTATCCTCGACTCACTGTCGTGGAAGTGAAATTTGTCTTAAGATATAATCAGCACTGTGAGTTCAACTGTGCTTTCAGATTTGAAATGCAAGAAAAATTTTAAAAGTTATAACAGCCCGCTCTTATATTTACTGAGTGTACCCGAAAAAAACATCAAAACTGATTCTAGGAACACCGGGCCTCAGAATCAAGCGTCGTAAACATTCACAGACTCGTAAAAATCCAATGTATTAAAAAAAATTGCACGGGATTTCTGGTCTTTACATTCTCCCCACCTCAAGGATTTATGTGCCCGTAATCTACAACTCGAACTATGGGAACACATGGGGGTTCTATGCACGCATCTGATACTCCCTCTTCAATGTACTCTCTTGGAGGATCTCGTGCTTCCAGTGAATGCACACCAGAGGTATCGACCATCCATGTAGGACCTGCTCTTGTCAATCATCAATCTCTATATTAAACCTTCGTGAAATTTTCATTGTCATCGATGTCCAGTTCACCATGGTTGATGATGTGAGTAGTGTCGTGCATGTATATCCTCAGCTAAGAAACATGGAAGACGTCGTGCATACGGTGCAACTTAGGTGGAAGAGCTAAGCGGTACGACACCTCGCCCACTATGCTAATGAACTAGAAAGGTCTAATGAACCTCAGAGACAACATTCTGCCTCAGCCAAATCTCTGTAGACCTCATCGAGGTGAGACCCATAGAATTATGTGGTCACTATCATAGAACTCCAGAGGTCTCTATCTCCTATCAACATAGGACTTATGCCTACTCTGTGTAGTCTTCATATTCTCCTAGATTATCTGCACCTTTTTTATGGTTGGCCATACCATTTTTGATCCCACTAGTGCCAAATCCCCTAGGTCTGTCCAGCACAAGGGTGATCTACAAGGTCTTCCATTGAACACCTCAAAAGGTTCCATCCCTATGGTGGAGAGATAATTGTTTTTGTATGAAAACTCCTCCAATGGAAAGTGATCATCCCATCTGCGACCAAAGTTAAGGAAATAAGCACGCAGCATGTCCTCGATGGTTTGAGTGGTCCTCTAAATCTGGCCATCCTTTTGAGGATGGAAGGCGGTGCTCAGACGTAGTTGTGTGAAAAAGCCTCCTGCAACCCTTTCCATAGCCGGGAAGTAAACCGTGAGTCACGATCAGAGACAATATAAGATGGTACTTAATGTATCCACACAATCTCCTTCACATAGAGGCATCCCAGGCTCTCTACTAAGCCCTGCTCTCTGATTGGTAGGTAGTGGTCTGATTTGGTGATTCGGTCAACAATCACCCAAATCGAGTCATGTCCCCTAAAAGTACGTGGAAGACCCATTACGATATCCATGGATAACCAATACCACTTCCACTATGGGACCTATAAAGGCTGAACCAAGCCTACTGGTACCTGGTGCTCTGCCTTCACTTGCTGACAAGTGAGGCACCAAGAGACAAACTCCGCTACAACCTTCTTCATACCTGGCCACCAGTGCTATCATCGAAGGTACAGGTACATCTTCGCCACTCTTGGATATACCGCTAGTGGGGATGTGTGTAACTCCCTTAACACAACCTTATCAAGTGATATTGGTACCGAGGTACATCCTCTGAACATGATGTCATGCTACCCACCTTTAGAAAATCCATCAGGTGCATGCCCTGTGGATATCTGAACACGTCATTTCTCACTGTCAGTGTCTCCTCACTGCACCTCCCTGACACACTGAAGAAGTGGGGGAGTGACTAAAAGAGATAGAAAGAAGGATGCTGCATCTCTATCCACAAAGGACATCTATAAAGTAGCTAGGTACTATGCCGCCTCTCCTAGAAGCTATATACCATATCTCTTATAGATTGTATCTCCAGCAATGATCCCCTTATCAGGAGTATAGACTATCTCAAAGTCATAATCATTGATGAACTCAATCCATCGCCATTGTCTTAGGTTCATGTCCTTTTGAGAGAATATATACATGAGACTCTTGTGATTAGAGCATACTATAAAACTTTCTCCCATCAGATAGTGTCACCACATCTTCAAGTAAAAGTCCAATGATTCTAACTACAGGTCATGGGTAGTGTAGTTATGCTTGTTTTGCCTCAGAAGCTGAGAACCATATGCGATCACTACTCATTCGTGAATCAGGAAATACCCAAGTCATTTCCTCGATGCGTCATAGTAGACTACATACCCTACGCCTTCCACTAGAACCCTCAAAATGGGGGCACTAGTCAGCCTCTACCTCAGCTCTATAAAGCTCTGATGGAATCTCTTTGACCACACAAAAGGGTTGCGCATTCATTTTCAATGATGATATTGGTGTTGCAACTCTGTAGATGTCTACAATGAGCCTCCGGTAGTATCCAGCCAAAGCAGACATCCCTCCCCCTTGGGGGGGGAGTAATCATGGTATATTCTTTTGAAAACATGTCCCCATGTTCTATCACTCGTGTTTGGAACTCAAAACTCAAAATTCCTACTGCCATAAGGGAAAGGCTGACTGACTCTAGAGTGATCAGTTGCACCCTCCTATGCATGAGATTAACCTATGATGCATGGGTTTCCATTTTCACTGACTAAGGAAAACCTCATCCCAACGTTGTAGATAAAGCACAACATTTTTACCTAATATAGTAATTCTGTGTATTAACTGTGGTTTCCTAGTCTATGCACAAACTAACGTCGTAAGGCCTCGATGCTACCACTATGTGGTTCAAATCGAAACTCTTGCCTCAAGGGTAATATCACACCATCAGTGTATGTGTTATTACTGAGTCTCCTCCCAAAGGTTTCTCCAGACGTGGGGGCCAAGTTAATGTTTTAACCAGAAGCTGAAGGTGTGGGATGAGATTAGTGGAAGGAATGAATGATTGGTACCTATGTATATTGATACGGAAGATAGTAGTAGACACAGGCCGTACCTCTAATCATTCCAAGATCCCTTGGGTCACACTCCTTGACAGCATGCAGCTACACTCTTCCCTTTCCCTACAGCTCCCTGAGCCTAGTGGGGACTACAAAGGTTAGTGGTTGTAAAATGTCGAAGTGTACACCACCTCATACTGCTTTCCTAGCTATGCTTCCACATATGCTGCCCTGCTGATTCATATATCGTTAAAAGTTCCTCCTCTCATAAAATTTTACACGCTCAAGTCTCTGAGACTGGCTCTAGTTTCATGCTTTCCCACTACGGAAAATCACTGGTTGTATCCACTAAACCAAAGAACATTCAACTAAAAAGGTTATCTCTATCATCTAGAGAAAATGTACTAGCTCGGATGTCCTAAAACACACCTCGATCTGTAGTCCGAGCCCCAAAGCACTGACCATATCATATTCATCGAGTACTGGGAATGATCGGTATGCCTCAATGAATAGTCAGCTACTGACATGTTTCCCTGATGAAGCTTTATAATCTCTAGAGAACTCTCACCTTCCTCCTTAGGCCAGTTATCATCCGCTTGTGAGTCGGTGTCACCTTGGAACCTGAGGGGTATCTGATGCTGAAACATGTGTAAGTAACTAAGCCTACAGGTGTCATTTACTAGTACCGTCGGTTGTAACTACTAACCAACGAGAAGTGATATAACGGGCACAGTACCCGAAGGTACCAACTTAGGCATTGGTCCACGTACGGAAGTCTCATCACTTTTCGGACCATAGTCATGGTCACTCACTGAAAAAAATAGTAGCTAAGATCACAATCTTATCTACTAGTGTCTCAACTAGGTAAAAAACTCTAGCAATCTCCCCTATCCAGTCCTCTGCTACCTAGAAATCCATCTCGCCTCGAAACCTTGGAGGCCTCTACCGCTGGTACTCGTGCAGCATGCTCATTCGGGGTGCACCATCCACCAGTGCGGCTGGTGGAATCTTCTACTCAATGGATTGTGGTGCTGTTGGTACACCACCCGAAGGTGACAGCATATTAAGAGGTCCCTTTCACTAGAGCCTCATCAATCGGTGGGCCATTATCATGTACTCTTTCAAAAACCCTAGATGGTTGTCTAAGCAGTGACATCCTGATAAGGGACAGGTGCTCCACGATCAATAAGTAATACCTAGTAAACTGAAATAAGATATTAAAAAAACATTGAAAAAACACACGATGTCAGTGTTTTCGTGCACTGTGTTGGAAATCAGAAGTCAGGGTCCTTGTGTATGTATACGTAGGTCACCGCAACAAAACTGGACTCCATGAACTGAAAACCACAATCATTACACATAACCCTATTTCTTGAAAGAAAAGAAAGATCAGAGTCTTTAGTTCTGTGGTATAACCTACTCCTCTGATACCAATTTGTCATGACCCATCCCCTGGGGCACGTGTTGTGACTACCCGAAACCCACCTTCTATAGACCAGGGGCCGGAGACTAGCACAAAAGGCATGGATCCCCAAAAATAGGAAGGCATTTCCCTTATGAACTAAAAAAATACAAACAACAGAGTAATCTGGAAGAAAAACACTAAGTAAATCTGTATACAAATGAGTGGTAAAAAGTAAAGGGGTCAGAATACATGCCAAACAAGAAAGTACATGTACAACTGAAAATGTAAAAACAACTGAAAGGTGAATGTAGCTCCTAGATCGTACACCACGGATCCTACCTGAATGGTAGGTATAAATATCCTCCATAACACTCCACGTCCTTTCGTCTCCTCCGTGAACTATTACGCTGTGTGGTTCACCTATGGATACCATCCAATCATGTCCACTCAGCCTCAGTCAGTGCTATTCATCGTCTGTAACCAACACAATGAGGTGCAGGCATAGCCCGAGTAGGGGTGAGTATAACGATATTCAATAGGTACCCCAAGACCACAAAGGTCCTTAAAATCCACCAAGGACAAACCGAAGAGTAGGAAATATATGGATAACCATTACATAAGTATATACCCATACATATACCTAAATTATCTAGAAACCCATCACAATCATGAGGGGAAACACAGAAGTCAGTGACTCAGCTCACACAGGTATAAAAATTATGTAGAGAGATAGAGATGATCAGATATAGCCACTGAATCATTTAAGATGTCAGACCAACACATGATCCAGGACCAGCTATTCTGTCAGACCAACATATGATCCATGAATAGAAGTCAGAACTGTCGGACCAACACATGATCCAGGAATAGTCATCAATGCTATCAGACCAAGACATGATCTAGGACCAGCTATTCTGTCGGACCAATACATGATCCAGGAACAGAAGTATGAACTTTCATACTAAAAATGATATAGGAACCATCATCAGAGCTATCAGACCAACACATTATTGAGGACCAGCTATTCTATCAGACCAACACATGATCCAGGAACAAAAGATAGAACTGTCGGACCAACACATGATCCAAGCACAGTCATCAGAGCTATCAGACCAATAAATGCTCTAGGACCAGCTATTCTGTCAGACCTACACATATTCCAAGAACAGACGTCAGAACTGTCTGACCGACACATGATGCAGGAATAGTCATCAGTGCACAGCCAGCCACAGGGTTTCCACAAAGGATGATTGGTTCCAGGAGGGTCTACTCCTCAAGCATAGTTTTGATACATTAACTGCCACGAAGACCCACTTAAAGGTATCCCAAAGTCCCACCTAATCATAGGGGTCTCAACGCAATAGACGGTGGGTCGATCGGACACCCGGTCTGTGAGTTATTTGGCTTTTTAGTATGGGGGGCCCTGTTGGATCGTGTGCGATCTAACCTGACCATATCTCAAATATTCTGCGAACTCTTGTGGGGTATTATCAAAGGGACCATCGCATTCAAAAAATTCTAGCACTGCTGACGGTTCACCAAACAGATGTCCAGGGCCAAAAAGATGGCCAATAGAAAGTAACAGGGTCGGTAATGTGCCTGGGCCCGGTCCGACCCGCTTGGACCAACTCGGCCAAACCCAGACGGGGCCGACCAGGTCTGGGTCAACCCGGTCAGGCATTCTGGGTCGGACCCGACCCGTTTGGTGGGATAACCTATTAGGTTCGGCCTGGTCCACTAGGCCCGGCCCCGCGGATTGTGGGGGCGGTTTGGCCCGGAGGTCGCCACGTAGTCGGCTCTTCCCAGAGGTCGGTGCGGGTTCAGCAAGCGCCATGAGGGAATGGCTTGAAGGTTCGGCCCGGGAAGTCGGAAGGGCACCTATATGGCAATGGGAGGCCGCACGGGGTGCGGGCAGGTTGGCGGGGCACTGGGTAAGGCACCGAGAGGGCGGGCGGGGCACGCACAGGCCGCCGTGGTGCCGGGAAAGGCACGGGCCGGTCGCATGGGGTGTGGGTCAGGTCGGCCTGGCTCCGGGCATGCCGGTTGGGTGCTAGGTAGATCGCATGGGAGGCCACGCTGGGTGCGGGAAGGGCACCGGTAGTCTGAGCGAGGTGCGGGAAGAGCATGGGTAGGCTGGCGGTGCATTGGGTAGGCCGCGCAGGGCGCTGGGGAGGCCGCGCGGGGCGCAGGCAGGGCGTCGGCAGGCTGTGGGTAGGCCGGCAAGGCGCACGGGAGGCTGCAAGCAGGTCGGTCTAGTGGGTTTGGGGTGACTCGGGCCGGCGTGGGCTGGCTCTGTTTGGCCGGGAGCATCAGTGCACTGTGGGGGTGGCACGATTCACAGATGTCACGGGTAGCGTAGCCTTTCTCGATGCCACTTTCATCGTCGTCGCCTCATCCCCATGCCGAAGAGACATCACAAAGGATCGACGGAGGGATTCAATCTAGGTTACTTTGGCCCACACCCTCCGTGTTTAGAGGTGATAGAAATTGGTTCGTAATTATGAAGCACAACTACCCTCATTCTTCATTTTTGAGAGAAAGGAAGAACATAGGTAATGATCATACTTAGTCAGAAGTAAACCCCTACATTGCCCGTAGTTGGTTGACATTGGCGCAAGAAGTCGGACGTTGATTCGTTGAGGACGATGACGTCTCACGTCGGAAGGAGTTCCTAGAAAGATAGTCAAAGTTGAGGTCGATGTTCTTCATCAGTGGAGCATTTTTCACTGGAGAACATAATCCTCCAAGTGTTGGGTGTCGTGTCACTTTACCAGCGCTTCGTCTCTTGGTGAAGCCGTCCCAAATCCTCCTCCCATTCTCTCTATATATAGAAGAGGGGGAGAGGTATGTAACCATTGTGGAATTTATGATGGTTCATTTATTAAGAACCTTCCTAAATTCCAAAAGTGCAGTTACATAGTTTAAAAAGGGGGGTAAAGAAAATTAAATAGTGTTATCTCAATTTAAAAGTTATGTTGGCTTAAATATTGGGGGGATTCCAAGAGGCTTTCCCCACATAACCTGCATCAAAACAATTGATATGATTCAATTTTATGTTGAAACAATAAATTAATTGATATCATTTAATTTTTTTACATTGAAACATGAAATTAATTGAGTGAGTTGAGAGGTTTTCCTCTCCTCCCATTAATAGGGGTTAAGTCTCGTGTGGTCCCCACATCATAACCTCTCATAGGAGGTTATTCTTGGGTGGGCCCCACCACCATAACCTCTCAAGGAAGGTTAAGGTGTGGTGGTCCCACCTCCAAATTCCAGGAGTAGGTTTTAACAACCCAAACATCACATGGCGGTTAAAAATAAAATAAAGTGAGCTTACATTAATTTATTACTTCACATGAATACCCATAAACTGACTTTTATCCTCGACTCATTATCGTCAAAGTGAAAGTCTTCTTAAGAGAATACCGGTGCTCCGAGTTCAATGGTGCTCTCGGATTTCAATTCCGAGCAGTAGTTCAAATGTTATAACAACCTACTCAAATGTTTACTGAACGTACCCAAAAAACATCAAAATTGATTCCAGGAACACCGGGCCTCGGAATCAAGCGTCGTAAACTTTCACGGACTCGTAAAAATCCCATGTATTAAAAAAATAAAACAGGATTTCCGGGTCTTTATAGAAGAACCTTATTTGTTCTTAAGAGATAAAAAATCCCCAGTTATGGAAGGTTTGAGTCAAAATCAATTGAGTTGTGGAATAAAAGAGTGAGATAATATTTTTAAGGATCTCATTCTAACTTCACGCACAGTTTGACGACACAGTTAAGAAAACTGTGCCCTAACTCTGTAGTTGCCTCTTCCCACATGGCCCCCACTTTCACGGTCTCCCAAACCATGGTCCAACTATTCTTGAGATACTACCTCAAGGGGAACACTATTCATAGTTTGGCTGCATAGTTTGGGAAACCATGTGCCACCCATGAAAATTTCATCTATCCCCAAAAAACTACCATAGTTATCCCAAATCTCTCTACCTCCACCCATACACATTTATAAACATAAAAAGCACAATTTAAGGGTTATATTCCATAAAATGGGGGTACTAAATTCTCCCCACCACTGTCCTTTTCCATCCTCAGAATGTAGAAACCCATCACCGACCTGAAAGTGTTCCGACCATTGCTCATTCATCTCATTCCCGCATTCCGAAGTCTCTTCCTAAATCTGACCATGCATCCATAAATGTAGCAATATACTGATGATTTTTCCATGAAATAATTTCTCTTTAATATCCACAATACCCATGAGTATATATACCAATGAAGAATCAGGCTCTTGTTCAATGTGATCCCATCTGATCACATGGTAAGGATCAGGCTAATACTTTTTCAATTGAGATACATGGAACACATTATGCGCCAAAAAAACCATTTTGGTAATGAAAAATAATATGTAACCTCTCTAACTCATTATATAATCTAAAAAGGTACAATGTATCTATAAAATAACTTTCCATGTTTCCCAAAATGATGATGTCCAAGACTCAATGATATTCTTATGATGACATAATCACATACATCAAAAGACAATGGTCTTCTACGTTGATCTGAAAATGATTTACATTGACTCTGATACATCTTTATGATCCTTCTAATCAATTGGATCTTATTCATTGTTTCTTGTACAAGAATCCACCCAACTATGAAAGTATCACCTATTTCCACCCAACACTATAGAGAATGACAAGGACACCAATACAGTTCTTCGAAGGGATCCATATGTATTTTTTCATGATAGATGTGATTTTATAATAACTTTACCAATGGAATATTATACTCCAATGATCCAAAAAAATCCACTACACAAGAAAAAAACATGTCTTCAAATGTTTTTATCATCCACTTATACTTCCCATCTGTCGGAGGATGATATGTTGTGCTCATAGTCAAGTAAGTTACAAGGGATTCTTGTATGGATTCTTAGAAATAATATGTGAACCTCGAATATCTCTATCAGACTATTGACACTAGTACACCAAGACTATTTACCACTAATCATATATATATTTTTCACAGATCCTCCACCAAATGTGTTTCAGGAATATTGATGAAATGGGATGACTTGGTAAGACGATCCACTATCACCCATATGGAATCATGTTTTGAACCATTCATTGAAGGACAGTAACAAAATCCATCACTATATACTCCCATTTCCACACTAGGAATAGTAAATATTACGACATACCTGTAGGTCTCTGATTCTCTTCATTAACCTACTAACATGTTGGGCATCGTGAGACGAAATCGTCCACCATCCTTTTCAACTCCAATAATACTGTTCTTTTAAGTCCATATACATATTCAGTGAACTTGAATGTACATTCATTCTCAAATGGTGGTTATCTTGAAGGAATTATTTCTGAAAATCATTAGGTAAAACCATTTGATCTCTAAAACACAAAACTGAACTCCTTTCAAGATTCCATCCCTCAATGTTCTACCCAGCATTGAGTTTTCAACTAATAAACTGACATTATGAGTTAGATGTTTGTGCATGGTAGATCAAAATTACCAAATCATGAACTATCATACATAAAAACGAAACTAAAACATCACCTTGGTCTTCACATTCCTCACATGTGTCGGCTAAGACCGATATAAACATCCATTCATCTTAATCGTCATTCTCCAACTGAGTACATGAATTTCTACTTAATGCATCCACCACAAAATTCCATTTTCATGGAGTACACATCAAGTCAATGTAAAACATCTGGAGATACTCTGTCTATATCCTTTTCCTCTTATTTATATCTCGATGTGAGAAAAAAAATTTCAACCTTTTATGATTGGTAAAAATAGTGAATTTATCACCAAATAGACAATGTATCCATTTTTTCAAATCATGAATGATTGAAAATATCTCTAAATCATGTTTTGGGTAAATTTTCACTTTATCCCTCCATTTACTTGAACCATAAAGAACCACATGGTATCCTTGAAATAGATCATAGCCCAACTCAAATCCGAAAGAATCATAGTACATGACATACCCCAATACTGATTCTGGGAAAATCATGATATGTTCATAAAAACGTTGAAGATTTAGCTCCTAGAAAACTTGTTGCATTATTTTGTATATTTTATTGGGGTATTATTCATCGGCAGAGTAGAAATTGGTGAAACTAGTTGTGAGAAATCATGAAAAAAGTGTCGGTAGTAACAATCAAGACTAATAAAAAATCATCTCATGAAGTCATTATTCGGTTGATTCCATGGGATAATAGTTTCTAACTTTTTAGGATCAATAGAAACTCTTTTTTCAAAAATGTCATGGCCATGAAAACTGACTTATTGTATTGAAAAATCGCACTTTGATAACTAGGAAAACAAACAGTCACCTCTCAAGATTTATAACACTATTTCCAATTATTCCTTGTGGTTTACCCTAGTCTTTAAACACAGCAAGATATTTTCACAAACACCACAAAAACTGAGTCCATATATCACTAAAATTTCATATTTATCAAATTCATGAAAAACGATAGTGCATTCCTTAGAGCGAAAGGCATGACTACATATTAATATTGGCCATATCCTCTTCTGAAAGCTATCATTGGAATATATTCGTTTAAAACTCACAATTAATGACTTTTTGGTCCTAGGTATATCGTGAAGAACCACTAATCTTCCCTTAATTGACCAAACATATCATCAAAGAGTGGAAGTGTATATTTTTTCTATATTGTATCTTGGTTTAGATTATAATAATCAAAACAAAAATGATGGGTTATATATGAATTATTCATGAACATAACTGGTGCTGCCTAGAGAGATATACTTGGCCTAAAAAACCCTTGATTTCTAGCTCCTCCAACTACAGTTTCAATTAACGTAACTCTATTGGTGGCATCAAATAAGAAAAAATACAAATTGAAATAGTCCCTGGAAGGAGATCAATCATAAACTCCACTTCACTTATATGTGGTAACCATTATAAATTATTTAGAAATACATATAGAAATTGATACACCATTGCTGGAAAATTGTTTTCTTTGATCTATTTAATTTATTCCAAAGTCAATAATGCCAACTGGTAAGAGGTCATTCCCATCATTGGTTACAAAAATATATTTTCACATTTATTTACCATCCTCTCTCTTATGAGGAGTTGTTTGATGCCACCCTGAGTCATAAAACTAACTTTTCTCCAATAACAGTCGATGTTATCCTTGAATATTAGATACAAAACCATACATAGGATTGCATAATAAACATTCATGTCCAACATCAAGAAGTTGCATTCCTCCTTAGGTCCATTAACCATTATAGCACATGTTCTACACACTATGAATTGAGATTATCATTCCCAAAGAAGAGTTAAGAGTTTTAAAATAGTAAGAATCATTTACAATTTTAAACATAGAAAATCAATATCATGAGATGAAATAAAATGATGTGATTTACCAATATCAATGAGCACTTGCACAAGAGTATAATTCAAAATAATATACCTCTGACCTTCGATGGTCAAGCTTGATCATCAAAAATATTTTCTTCAAATTCACACAGTTTCTTATTTTCTCCACTATTATCCTTTTTCCATGCTTAAACTGCCCTAGTTGAGAAGTCAGGATATTTCATGAATCGCCATGGTTATCTCTTTTTTTTATGAGACTAATTCTGTTGTCCTTTATTTTTCGAAGCATATGATTCTTTTGATGCATAAGATGTATCCCAAGAAGAAATCCTTGGAGAACTATGACAATATCACTAAAGATGCCCCATATTGTTTCAATTATGACATGATCTAGTTTTTGTGTTACAATATTTCTTTATGTGGTCATGAAAACCACATTGAAAACAAATTTTTCTCTTGTTGGGTCATGGAGGAAGGTTCCCTGATCCAACTTTTGGATTTCCACTTCCACCTTGGAAATAGGTGTCCCTTCTTCGCTTGCTCCTTGTTGTTGACTTCCCACCATTCCTCATAGGTATCATCATAGCTCCTCCCAATGATCATGAGAAGTCTTATTCAGCCACAATCTCTCTTTTCACCATCTTTATATAATCTGTAATAGCGAGAAAATCATTCTCCGATTGAATGTCTTGTTATAGACCAAATTCAATGATGTGTGCCATCAAAGACACATTTTACGCATCCTTAGGTGAAAAACACACAAAATTACTGAATTTGGATACATAATCAATAACATGGAGACTATCTTATTTCAGGATAAAGTAGTCTATCGATTTATAGATCATGAATTTGTAAGGAATGAATTGCTTGTTGAAAAATTCCTCAAAAACCTCCCATGTATGGCCTTCGTCCAATTTATCCTTCACTGCTATATCCCACCACCATCTTGCTTGATCTTCGAGCATGTATATCGACAGCTTGACCATTTGCTCCACTAGTGTACTGATGATCTCAAAGATACGATTAATTCTACTGAGCCATACCTCCACCTTCTTAGGTTCAGCATCACCTCAGTTTTTAGGTGGATTCTGCATTATGAACTGGATGGTATAATCCACATTTTTTGGTTCATTCTTCTACTTACCTATATCCACAACATGAAAAGAATGGAAAATACTCAGAACTAGCTCTTGGTTCACTTGTGAATATGGTGAAACCACATTCTGCACACCTTCATCAGGTTGGTTTTGATGATGCCTACCAGGTGTCATTTTCTAAACTAACAATAAACTCTGCCAATCTCACTCTGTAGCAACTGATGGCTTTGCATTTCAAATTCTATCACATCAACTATCAAATTTTTTTATAAATACAACCTTTTATATGTTCATCCATTCTTGAAACATTTATTCATGTTTTTAAAAACCAACCCATTTTCAAAATACACCATATATCTTCTTTTCAAATTCTATCATTTGAAAAAAATTCTTCATGTTTCAAAATTTTTAACCCTTTTCACAAAATCATTAATCATCACTCCAAATATAATATGAAATTCTAGTGGGATGTCATTACTCTACAATTCATGTCATGCTCTTCTCATTGGCTAAACCCATTACTATGATATTACAACATTATAAAAGTGTCTGCAAAAGTCTTATGTACCCAACACCATCGTAACATTATGTTCAGCATAAAAGGGTTGGATACATACTTTTATTTAATACATTTCAGGTTCTGACAATCCTATTCCTTTCTATGATTCTAAACTAAGGAATCGACAAAAAAAATTTCATCTCTAAGATAAAGAAAACTGATAACTATTTTTTTTGGAAAGTGCCCAACAAGCTCTTAATATGTGTACCACAATGTAAGGACCAAACTAAAACCATTCGTAATGACCCTCCAATTCTCATTGGATTGAGGGTAAAACGGGTCATTACATGGCCTTAATGATCATCCGCAAGATGCCAAAGGTTGGAAAAAATGATGAAGGTTTCACATACAAGTGGAGGATGATTTTCCCTTTAAGAAATAAATCGTTAATCCAACAATCCATAACCAAACCAGTTTCTAAATGATACAAGAATAAAATAAAGACCACTAAACAACTTCATGTATCATAGAACCGCATCTAAGTGTGCAATAGTGAGAGACTAATCTCGTATCAATGTAAACAGTGGATAAACAACTGAAGGCTCTCAAGATAATACAATACTCCATGTTCCACAAGATCAAAATTTCACAATTATTGAACATCCTAATATCAATAGGTAGGGTTAAAAACGTGGGAAATTCTACCTTTCCTCTATAGTAGAAGATAACATATAAAAAATACCAATTTTCCAAAGCATGGTTGAGTATAAAACATAGTCGGTTTTACACAATGACTTACCTACTCATGCCACTAGGAAAAAAATTTAGCTATATTTATATAATACAGTTCATATAAATTGATTTACCAAAATAGCTTGTGACCTAATATAAATAAGTTCCCAAATACATTTAAAACCATGTGAAAAAACTAAATGAAACTTATTCCTAGTACGTTATTTTTCTAGAAAAATAACTAATAAAATCTTAAAACTAATTCTAATTATCATTTTTCATACTCATTCCATAATTAAAATCACACCCACATATGAATTCTTCATTTGATAGTTCCATACTTTGGATCAATATCTTGTTCATATACCTTGGGTCCCAATGACACAGACCCCCAATTCGGTGTCACGTCCCTTGTACCCCAACAAGACTCGTCCCTTGTTAAGGTTTTATTAAGAATGAACTAACACCAACACCATTTATTAAAAATACATAAATTTCCACAATAGATCATTTCAATAAAACTGTAATTTTATCCAAAACCACAGAACAACAAATTTTAAAGCAACATTTAAAATGAAGAACCAAAGCACTCATTCAAAATCCCCAATTTTCTGTATTTCACAGCCATCAGTCAAGAAAGTTTCCAAAATGTTATAAACAACCAAATAAAAATAAAATTGACATCGCACATTCAATTTGAATGAATTCCAATCTGTTCTACTATGTTGAGACGAGAAAGAAACCTCATACCTATAATATATTGATGAAAACTCCAACGAATGAAGAACACACAAGAAAAGTGAGTCGATTCTCCAAGAACATGCCTTAGATCTTATCTCATAACATGATCATGACCAAATAACATCATATTTTTCATCCACACAACTAGATATACCTATAATGATCATAGATCTTTGTAACCAAGAGAATAGAAGAATTATATCTAAGTAGAATTGAGAAACCAATCACAAACGAAGAATACCTATCACATACCTCATGAATACAGATTTGAATCACCAATAGAAGATTTTTGATGGCCTCTAGAATTATGGTCGAACCTTATTTGGACTTAGGAGAAGAAAAATCATGAGTTAGGTCTTGTTTGGGTAAAATAAAGGGAGTTATGGGGAAAATTACTGAGATCTTATTTTAAAGGATCTTATTCTGACTTGGTGCTTGGTTTTATAGCACAGTTAGGAAAACCGTGTGATAACCATGTGGTATCCCTTGTATGAACATCATCCCCACGCATGGACTTCCAAACCGTACTCCAACTGTGTTGAAGCTACTACCTTATGAGGACTACATCACACGGTTTGGTCGCAAAGTTGTCCAAATATTGCCCCGCTTGTGTGACTTCTCTTTGGCATCCAAAACACTTCCAATGTCCTCGCAACTCTCTCAACCTCTACCCTTACACTTTATAAAAATAAAAAGAATCATATACGTGTTTCATACTATAAATTTATGTCACTACATGGTTACCTCATGTAGAAATGTTTAATATCCTAAAACCTTTTAATTTGAAGGGGATCATCACCCTAAACCACATTTCATGAAATAATCACACACTTTGGTCAACTGAGTGTATATAATATGTATTATTTCCATCCAACTCATGTAGGTAACCCTTCCTCAAGATATGATACATAGAATGGATTTATCATACCAATGATATTAAAAAAATCAATATAGTAAGGGTTAATTAAAATAATCCTTACAAACCAACCAAAAAATGATGTTCACTATTACGTAATGTCATGAAAACACATTACCCCCACATTCATGATAGTTAATACATTAAAATATAAATTCATATTATGTAAGGCCTTCCAAACATGATAATATGATAGATCACATAACATGACACTCCACCTATAATGTAAATTATCCTCTAATTCTATAAAATCATAAAATTTTCATGATATTTTGGATTTATAATCAATCAATATAATTTATATAAAATTATAGGTATGTAGGGAATCCAAAAAAGTAGACAATCATGAGAAGAAAACCTAGGACAAAAAAACATCAACTGGAAAATTATTGATGTGGGAAGAGATTGATAATCATATAAGGGAGGATCTTAGTGTATATAATGCTTACTAGTTCCTTGGAGTGGTATAATGAGGGTACTTTCAATTTTTATCCAATGAAACCAATTTATTAGAATTAAAAAAACTATTTAATTTTTCTTTTAATATGATCGTGATGGACACAATACAATGCAACCTCACATTGGACATGTTTTTTATATCTCTATATCACTATATTACCACCTCCTAATAAATGGTCCCCACACAAAATTACACATATTTTAATATTGACAATCAATATTATTTCACAATGAATGACATTATGTTAACATTATGAGAAAACACCATGGATTCATCTTAATACTTCCAAGATCAACATTGTTATAGACCAACACCCTTCACTGATCAATGACCTATTTCCAATTTCAATACTTTCATCCCCAAAGTACCATTTACTTGCCAATTTTTACCAAGGGAAATCAACCCACACTCAAAAAATATAAAAAATACATAAAAATTAATTAAATTAATATATAACACACCATGAAATTATATGGTTGTCCGAAAATTCACTAGAATATGGTTGGCATCCTTAATAAGAATCTATAGGGATCCATTCCAAATATATTTTACACTAGTCTCTTATATCATAATCATACTTCTTGGTATCCACATGGATACACATGTGCTATCATATGTCCCAAACAATAGGAATTGTCTTCCCTTATAGAAGCTTCCTTCCCTAGTCTATGATATCCACTGATACCTTTTTAGAAAAGACTCACTGGCATCTAATTCTGCATCCCCTATTTCAAAATCATGTTTCTCTCACACCATATTTATATAGATATAGTATACATGAAATAAAAAATGTATTAATTCATTTCATATAAGAAAATTAATTTTTTTCCTAATTAATTTTTTTACACTACAATATTCAACAAACATATAAATCAATGAATAATCACCCATTACATACTCATACACTAATTTCTAACCATGGTGATAATATGAAGAACACTTTGTCACCCATTATGGAAACCATGGGTTATCACTTACAATTATTAAGAAGAGTATACATACATTGAGCAGTAACCAATCTATTGCTAATCAACTATAACCAGACATTAGCCTCAAAGACAATGTTTGGCCTAATGATCCTTGAAAATATTTCATTTAAGAAGAACAATAGTGAGTGGAAATATATACCATATAATTCCGATAAGGGGTCCATATAAATTATATCTGATAATGAATGTGTATATAAAATACATTCACATGAAATATGGTTATACCACCCTACCCTAAAATAAAGTACATGCCTAAGACATATCCTCTTGTATATTGACCATTCTCTCACATATCCCTTCTATCTGTGGGTGATGATTTTTGCAGTCAATTCCCTAGAACCAATGGGAATTTTATTTTCAATTAAATATATATATATATATATACTATCAAATATTGAAATTTTTCTATATTACATTAATTTGATAATTTTCATAAAATATTCATCACATCAAATAGATATAGTTTTTACATATTAAAATGAGAATTATAATATTTTATAAAAATATACATAACAAGAATATTGTCTACATATATCAATATAGTGGGACACATATTATGTTTCAATATGATATGATAAGATCTCAAAATAAGTGACACATCTAAAAATGATGTTTCAACATTGTGACTACTAATAAATGGTGTTATGTGGGAAAATCCACCAAAAGGTATTCCACATGTTTAATATTCCATTTAAAAGCCTTATGTATGAATGTGGGTTTTTCCAATAGAGAATATATTATTATTAATGTTTTTCATGAATCAACTACATTGATGTATATAAAACAATGGTTATATATTATGATGGTTAGGTAGTATATGTTCTCGGTGACATAAAAAATATGTCCTTAATTAACAATTGCAAGGAGGTATTTTATCCTCAATGATAATGGATGAACATGTCCCTTTACATTCAACTAAATTTAAGTGATTTGATGATATACATGACCAAATTCATTTATAGAAGATTTCATTAAAATATTTAAATGAAATATAAATCAATCAAATATGAAAATAAATTATGTATGAATCGTTCTAAATATTATATTAGATGAAAAATTGATAATATTATAGAATTTAGATCATATGGATGCTATTTAACTTAATAAATTAACTTTATTCTATATGGGTGGATTCATGGATGACTAAAAACTAATACTGGACATTACGTATGTTTAAATTTTTCTATTTATAAAGGGACATCGAGGGTCACAAAAAAGAATATCTATAATATCATTAATTTATATTGAGTTCAATATTAAGAATAAACATCATCCAATTTTTTTAATATTATATATTTAGGTTAGGTTGATTGGAATTGTTTAAATCACGAGATATTCATGTTTTGAATATGTGATTTTATATTATCACTTCTTTATATATTCATATGGTAATAAAAATATAATTATTTATTTTAATGTTAATTTAAATGATTATAACCATTTTTTAATAATGATAATATATATATATATATTACCATGTTTTTTTAATATAATATTATGGAAGGTTATGGTTTGATTAAAATGGTCTATTGAAACACATAATTTTTATTTAAAATCATTTAATTAAATATTTATTTATTAATTTAAGAAATTATGATATATATTTTTCTTAAAATAGAATACAATAATAGTAATAATATTTTTATTTCATAGAGGAAATAACATGGAATATATATAATGATAGTTACCAATAAATAATTTCTATTATTTATCATGAAGAATTTGTTGTAAGTTTTGAATTTTTTTAGGATATATGATTCATAAACAATAGAATAACCTCTACAATTCACACATGCTGTAGAGAAAACATCCCTCCCTTATTCACCCAATAATCATAGAGAGGATAATACGTTTTTTTATAAAAAAATTGTCTCACGAACAAGAATATATCATGCTGAAACCTAGAGTTTCTAGAATAACATTCAAATAATGAGTGACCATGTATACATAACTCTTTCTGAATCTTGGTTTTGAATATCCCTCGTAATTAAAAAGGTAATATTATTATTACTAAAATTAATTCAAGGGGATTTCCACTAAAGCGCTAATTAATATTTTATACTACTATAAAATAATTTTTCAATATCTTCTTGAAATTTATTATAGTACTTCATCTTTTTCATTAGATTTTATATATTTATATATGTGAAAAATGAAATTAATTCCTAATCCATCACTTCCACATAGAGGCATGGCCTTCAAGTTGTATCGTAGAATTCAAATTCAAATTTCTAATTGTTTTTTATTTAATAATAAATTTCATGAATTGTTTTTCTATTTTATTATTCAAATATTTGTTCATAATCCAATAGTTGTTAAATAAATTTATTTAAAGCTATATGGCCATAAATATGATTAAAAAGTATCTAATTATTGAATAATTCAACTGGATGTTCTAAGGAAACATTCTTCATGAAACTAATACATGTCATGTACTAGTAAATTATATGTTTTATTCCCATTTTAAACTCACATAATGAACAAGTAGAATAAATCAAGTAACATTAAATTGGTTTGTTTGAGACATATTTACATGAAAAATATTGACATTTAGTACAACCCACTATTTAAATGGGACTACATAACAATTTGGTGGAATTCACAGACACTGTGTAACCAAACATGGTTTACAAACAATGTGATTTGTGGTTTGTCATGTTTATTAGTATGAGGTGTAATTTCAGATTTGTAATTATATGTTAGTCGATAAATATAATGGTACATGGACTATATTTTTTATAGTTAACTTTTCCACACCATTATATTATATACTATGTATGCATCATCGTATTTGTTTCATGTATTTAAGTAAAAAACAATTTAATTTAAGGGATTCATTTAATACATGGTGTAAAACAATATTTACACACATTTTGACATCTGATTCTTTGTACCAATTACATGTTGATGGATTTTCATAATATCATGTTTGTTTTCAGGAATAATAATTACTCACTATTATTAATCTACCATTACTAAATGTGTTGTGGTTTTCTGTTTGTTATTTTTATTTTACATTATTTTACAGAGGTACATGACTTGTGTGTCTAATTTGTTTATACATTTCATATTGAATTCATATATTAATGATGTGGAACAAAAATCAATGTATATCATGGGATTCCAATTCAGATACATGTCATGTGAGTACATGATATAACCAGTCAAATTTTCATAGCATGATTCACATGAGGTGTCAGGGTACAATATATTCCCTGTTATTATTAAATTCATCAAATGAAAATTACAATGCTACAAAAATAAACACTATAAGTCATATTAATTAGATATTTTTATATAATATTTTTTTAAAAAATAAAATAAATGGTAGTTAAAATACATAAATAATATTTAATGGGATTATTAATATCTCTTTAGAAAGTTATATTGGGAAACATATAATATAAGAATTAATTTATTAATTATTTGACTAATATTTTAATTAATTTAAATTTATCATAAATAGAATAATTTTAATTTATTACTAGAAAATATAAATATTATTTTCTTTGAATGTAGTGAAGGGAAACAGACTTTGAAAAAAATATATAAGTATTGCCGTTATTTATTAATTAAATTTTTTTTATTGATGTTTTCTATTATTTATATTAATATATTAAATATGAAAATATTTGATTGATCTATCCCTCAAATATTAAATTTGGTATTTTGTCTTGAAGGGTTATTTAATGAAACATTATACCCTAGGTACCCTTAATTACTATTGATTTCACATTATATAGGATTAAGTTCCCAACTAAAAGAGGTTATTTAATATACATGGAAAAGTAATATAAATTCCCAAAAGTAAATATTGAATATATAGTATCTATAACATTACAATGAATCTTTCATTATAAAACATGACTCCAGATATAATAAGATCATAATGAATAATATTCATTAACTATGACTCAAAAATTATCATATATAAAAATTAATTTCATGATCTAGACAACCAGTCCTCAATCGCATCAAAAAGTAAAATTTACTAATGAATAGTAAAAATACATTGTTTCATTTTCTCAAATCCGGTTTATGGATTACCGGTAATCATACAGACACTGATCTGACATAAACAATGATCCAACAGTAAACGGTGGTTGTGGAACCTGCCATCCAAAATGAAATTCACAATAGTATATTCAAATTTCAAAATTAAAAACCAAACTCATCATTACATACATGATGAACGAGGTGTCTCAATCAACGAACCGCCTCGAGTCAAACACCCATCATCACCACAACAATGTCTGAATCATGGGAGTTCAACCACCGACCCTTGCCGCAAAGGCCAATATCCCAAAATACATATGCATCGCCCTATACCACCAAACCAGATTGTCGGCGAGACCCATCACTGGAAAATATTATTCCATCCCTTTGCCATAATGCCAACACCAAATTTATCGAATGAGGCATAAACCCTCAGCACATCACACAATCATCACCGACACACCGTGAGAAACAACAGGATGAACACCCATTGAGATAAATAGAGAGTGAGAAACCATAGAAACACCATATTCAGCACCACACAACAATCAAATGCAACCAATCCTCATCGGAAAACCCTCAATGAGATCTGGTCCTAATCACCAAGATCGCCTCCTCCAAAAGAACCACAAAACATTCCACATTCCTGAACGGATTTATCAGCACATCCAACACAAGACCACAGAAACTTGGAGCAAAACTCATCACCGCCTTCAGAACCTCATCTGAAGTCCAGATCTACCCAAAACCCGAATAGCCGACTCATAATGCAACGAAAACCCCATATCATCGTACCAATAACTCGCACACTGGACACATTTATTATTAAATATATAATCTTAACTAATGAATTATATATTGAAATAATACCCCACCCATTATTCATCCATATATACATGTTCTAATTAAATGTTATTCAATTTTATCTTCATAAATAACAGATATAAAATAAATGGGTTTTATAAAAACCTAATAAAAATAATTCAATTTTCATAATGAACTCATAGAAATAAAATATGTTTAATAAAAACATAAAAATAACAATCACTCACTATTCATAAGGAACTGATGGAAATAAAATAGATTTATTAAAAAAAATGTTTAAAAAAATAACCTCATAAATAAATATTTGGATACCAAAAAACCTGATCACCCAAAATAATAACATAAATAATGAAAAGTATTTCCGAAACGTGAAAAATTAACCTATTAGATAAAGTTCATTAAATGAAAATTAATACCATATCATGAATGGATATTTGTGAAAAATAAATTATTCCATCATTTTTTAAAAAGTTATAAGTGAAAAAATAATTTTTGCAAATAGATATGGATTAAAACGTATTTTTCGGTATAAAAAAGGATATTTTTTTAAAATGGATTTTTGTGGAAAAAAGGTCAATATAAAGTTTGAAAAATAAAACAAAGGTGTTTGAGTTACCAAGTCCATTTACTTTTCTCTTGATTTTCTTTGATGTTTTTTAACATCCTGTATAATAATGTTAAAAAAATTAACTACCTATTTAAAAAATATATTCATATAAATTACCATTTATAATCTTTATTAATATCAGTTATCTAAATTTAGTATATTGTTTCAATATATTCTCAAAATCAAGAGTTAATAATTTTTATCATTGTAAACTAGGTTTATAAAGACAATTTTCATATTACTTTTTATCTCAAATATTATTTTTTTTTTCAAAAAAATAAATTTACAATAATTGAATTTTTATATATACTTATAATGTTAAAATTCAATTACATTCATGTTTTAGTCATTTATTTTGAAAGTGGAAAAAAAATAATAAATTTTGGATTATTTAATGATTTTGATGTATTAAATTTAACTGTAATTAATTTTTATGTTATAAAAAATAAACATATAAATGATATATATTACTTATATATATCATATATATACTTAAAATATAATCTAAAAACATAATTTTTTCAAATATATGGAAAAATATTTATATGTGGAGGTTGTAGTCCACACAATACAGAATTCTTATTTTTAATTTCTCATAATGGAAAATGAGATAGAGGTTAAGGATTGTTTCACTAGTATAAAAAGAAAACATTATAATAACGATAATTATGTTACCATTTTTATAATAGTGAAATTAAATTTGAGGAATAATATAATCATATTAATATATTGAAAATAAGAAGATGGGTTTAAAACATTTTTAGTACTTCTTGGATTATCTCTTTTGTGAATAAGATTTAAAAATTGATGGATTGACATTGGGAAAAAATTGAAAAACTCTTAATTTTTCCTAGGAATGTGAAATATTGGGATATTTTCGATTCTTGGAAAAAGGTAATGGTTTTTGGTGTGTGGAAATGTTTGTTTAGAGTACCCCTTTTATACAACAACATGTTTTAATTTTTTTAAATACAAAAAACAATCAATTATTAGAAAGTCACTCTTAAGAAAAATGTACCCAAAATTGAGAAATAATAGAAGGGGGAGATATAATATTTATAAACACCTAAAACACTCCATTAAACTTTTGGAACACTTTTTTCTCATCACCTATAAGTTTAATCATTTTTTAATATTTTGAGTTTCATCATGGTAAATAGGTGTATCTATGAAATTTAGCTTTTCTAAGGGAAAATAAAATATCTCTTATTATATAATTTAGATCTAAATATTATAAATTTTGAATAAATTTTTAATTAAATTTTTTTAATGTGATAAAACATAATCCTACAATAATAAATTTATAATGCATAAAAAAATATTAGTTAAAAATTATAACATATATTCTTTCATTTAAAATAACTAATTATTAATTAATAATGATTTTTAAAATTATAAAATCCATAATAAAATAATTATTTTTCCTTATAAAATTATTTCATAAATTATTAATTCATACATATTCCCTAATAATGGAATAATAGGATAAATATTTATAAAATGGTATATTACACTATTCAACTAAAAATTAAATTATTAAAAAAACAAAAAACAATTATCATAAAAATGTATTATTATTCTTAGTTAAAATATGTTTTTTATTTTTTCAAATTAAATTTAAAATATTAGATATTTCAATATTTATATAATGTCACAAAATATTCTATAAAACTAGTCATATTGGAAAATATTTTTAAAAAGGATAATAAATGATTATAATTATTTAATATTAGTTACTAATAAATTGATCAATAATATATTACTCATATTATAAATATATATTATTATAATATAACATAAATATAACTGTTTTCTTGAAAAAATATCAAATTTACAATAAAATAGAATAAATTTTTTTCTTTGTGGTTTTAGATATTATTATTGCATTTATTTATTACTTTAGGTTTTAATTATTGTAATTTTTACACATATTTCATATTTTGGTCGCACTTATTCATAATAACCAATTAACTGGATATGTTTTAATTTCTATATTTATCATTTATATTTTACATAAATATTTCATGTTAATCAATTTAGTTCAACATTGTGTTTTGTGAAAAATATCAAACAATGTTTTTATTTAAGAAAAAAACATGAGAATATAAATTCAACCACCAGAAATTTTGAAAATAATTCCATTATAAATTTATTAAATGGAAAAGTAACCAGTGAGGTTACTTTTTCCTCATTATATATTTTTGTTGTCACAATGATTCATAAAATAAACGATTTGTCAATAAAGTTTTTACTTAATAGGTGGTATTGTTTAATAAAACATTATATCTTCAATAATAAATTTATAATAATAAATCTTTATAAGATAGATCATGTTATAGTTTCCTGGATTCTGAGTTCTGTACATGTGAAGGACCTGGTGTATAATTTTTCAAATTTGATACATGGAACACATCATATACCTGGGATAGTTTAGGAAAGAGTTATAAGATTTAATTTATAGCCTCAATATGATCAAGTATATTTTGGAGACTGATATACTTAAGAAATACCTTCACAATCATCCCAAATATCATAATTCTCCACCACGGAGATATTCAAAGGAAACTATTGCTAACAACTTCAATGTCAATATCTCATAAAAGATTGTTAGTTTAGAATTTCTTTCATCATTGTACTATTTTCATATGTGACATAATGGATTGACCAAAATATATCATTTCATAAACAAGTTGAGATCTTATCAACTTCCTCTCTTTAAATTTATCCCAACATGATTGACTCAAAAATCCCTTCCCATACAGAGATTTAAATTATTCTATCTATATTCTGGAATGAAAACTATTGTTATATGATAACATTAAAAATGGGAGATAGGGTTCCAAACATCCTTTTAAATCCATCATACATGATCTCAATATATATATTAGTGTCTTAATTGTTCTCTTAGAATGAAAATAAATAGGAATATGATAAACATTACTTAGACCTATCTCTTTGAATAATTATTTCTAATGATTTCTCAATAATCTTTTGGTAAATATTGAATCCATCAAAAATATAATAAATATTGGTTCTCTATACAACATCAACACTTCCCTTGTGTATATCATGGTGACTTAGTCAAGGGATAAAGATTCTTCGATGGGAATAAAAATTTTATGAATTCATAAGGTGATAAATTATATACCAAATAGCATTATGCACAATATACTTTTTGAAGAGTCCTACAATGAGATTCATAGTGATTTTTTCTAATTTACAGACTGGAATGGGTAATGATTTCAACATAAATTTAGTATTTTTCATTCAAAAATAACAATATATAATATAGATAATCAATATCTATATTTCATAATTCTTATTATAATATTCTGCCACTAGATTTTTTGATTTTTATATCTATAAATCTTTATGATGCATTTATAAATAAATAATTATTGCACCCAAGAATCATCCAAAATTTCCATCTTCAGTTATAGAATTTATAGGACACAAAACATTAATCCAAATATTATAGTAGCATATTCTCCAACTTCGAACATTGGATTATTCAATACCTTTTCGTTGCTCTAGATCATCACTCTAGGTATATTTTATCCCAACATAAATGGAATGATGATAATTAATTTGGGAAATATAGAATTTATATCCTCGTATTATGAATTCATGATTCATCCTCTAAAATTCAATGAGTATTATTTATTTTTCATACATCATCAAGGATAGTGTATTATGGTATTTATTGATTAGATAATCCGAAACCTTATTTTCCATCCCAGAGTGGTAAGGTATTTCGATTTTATAGTATTTGATATGTTATAATTATATCATTGGCACATAATTCACTCCTTAAATGTGACTATATATTTAATGTTATTTTGATTAGTATAAATATCACACCACTCTCTATAGGTATAATTCCACATTGACATGAATTCAAAGATCAGCACTTCTATATCCAAATCATTCAATGGGTGTTTTTACTCATGAGTTCTTAATCATCACGAGGTGCAAGAAAATACATTTTCGTTTGACATACGGTCACATTAATATCCCACCATTAATGAATTACTCTATATGATAATCACTTAACTATTACATGGTAATGTCTGCATAGGTTATATGACCAATAACTTATTTAGTTCCTTATAAAATTTTTCTCATCCATTAAAAAATATATCACATATATGATAATGTTCTTAGTGTATTTGATATCCATTAATGGGTTGTCCCAACAATCCAATTATATCCAATAATCCCATAAAAATTACTGATCACTATTTAATTGGGTGGTTTGTTCCATTGTCTAAAGACTTATGTTTTTATGGAAAATAGTTATTCCCTTGTTTTTGATTTCATAACCCAAGAATGACAACATTATTATTCATAATTATCTTTTGATAAGTTTGGAATACAAATTCTAATTTACTATGGACATCAACACAAACCACTAATGATCTTCGTGATCTTTTATATTCTTTGAGTATTTAAGAATATTTTCCATAATGACAAAAAAAAACTAATCTAGGTAATACAAAAAGACACAAAATAATTTTATCCCTGTATATGGAGTGAGAATGGACTGATTTTTAATAGAATCACTATAAACACATATCTTCCATACACTATCCAGAATGTTGTTTTTGAAATACCCTCATTTTTTAAAATTAATTAAGGATATCAAAAATTAATTTCAATAATGATAAATTACTAAGATATTCTATATTGTTCAGAAAGGTTATATATATGAGGAAAAGGTTATATATTAGTAATTTTCATAATTTTTTTCTTTCAATATTTAATGAAATGTCACATTGATCTATGTTTATGATTAAAAAAGTGGAGTAGTGATCTCTATGATGAAGTGACAGTGAGGATAAAACACTTTGACAAATTATACATTATAAAAATATTTAATTACTATAATTCAATGTGATACATTTTATATGGTATATGTGGTAAAAAAGATATTGATTTTTATGTTTAATCAATAACTAAACCCTACACTCTTCAGGAAGAACATATAGTTTATTTAGAAAAAATAAATATATTCTTAAAAAATATCCATATCATAAATATTTAGTTCCTCACTAATAATTAGGGTCAATAGTCCTTTTTTAGGTTTTATAACCCATATAATATAATTTTATTCTAAGGTTAGATCATCCAAATATTGAAAAAACAGAAAAATATGATATATAATATAGAGTGAGCTCTTCGTCTTCTGAAAATGTATATCGCCTCTTAATAAGGATAACCAATACATACCCACAATCACATCATATTAACACAATAGTATAAGAATTATATTTGGATGAATTTTCTTATCAGAAATATCAATCAGATAATAGTTATATATTTTAGATATGATTATGGATTCACATTGTGTTTTCAAATATAGTTGGATATCCGTCACCAAAGGTGGTGATTGATCATTCTTACAAAACATGTGTGATATGAATGTATTTGATAATCTAAAATCAAATACGGTACATGAAAATATATAATAATGATTAAATATACCCCACATCAATTAATTACTAAGATCTACCTCAGTTTTAGTGATTAAAAATTCCCTTCCTTGTCCCCACTATTTATGATGATTTCAGAAATTATTTTCATTAGTAAACCAAATGTAGAAACATCAGTTCATATAGAGTGAAACCTCCTTACGCATAAATCATTATAGTTTTCGTTGATCATTAGCTCGGTCCTAATTCTAATTTTATTTAACCTAAAATATCTATATAATTTTGATCTTTTGGGATCTGTTGAATAATTTACTCCACATAAAACACATCCATAACTCACAATTGAAATGTATTGGGTTCTTCCTCTAATAATTTTTTCATATAGGGGGTTGAATGTTTTTTCATCCCAATTGACACACCATTGGATATCCCATGGTATTCCTCTTGTCGTATTCCTAATCTAGAGAACATAGAAACCAAAATATTCATCTATCCCTTTATTATTCAGTAAATAAATTATTTCAGTTTCTGAACATTCTATATAAGAAACTCATTTTGAATAATATGTTTTAATCCATGAAATAAACATTCCATTTTAGATTATAGATCAGATAAATAACCAAGGGAGTTTATTTCCAGACTCTTAGTGTTTTTCTTTGCCAATACCAATAGATTAATGATCCTTTTATCAACTACATGAATTCAATCTTTTTATTTATATTAAGAGATCAAGGATATTACATCATCATACACAATCATAAACTCTTACAATTACATTGAGTACACTTCCTCGTTCTTTATTCTTTTCATAAAAATATTCCGTCATTGGCTAGAATTACCACCAATATATTTAATATATAATACAACAGTCTCATGTTCGATGATATTTTGAATAGAAATATATATTTTTCTTTTTATTGACCCATTTTTTAGTGATTTGTAGATCTGAAGAGCCACTGAAAAAGGGTGGATATTGCAGAATATAATACTCAATAATAAGATATTGCATCATTTTATTGTTCATGAAATCAACATGGTTTATGTTATTATTCATCGATTGAGATATATCTATGAGCATTTATAATTTATCTTATACCCTAGCTCACATTACACTAGGTTGTCATTGGGGATACCATCACATTTTACCTCACACTAGTTGTTAACAAGATTCATTCTATGCCCAACAATTACTAAAAAATTATTTATCATGAGTGATGGATAGTTACATTCAAAATTTGAAAAAATAATGAAATGTAGTCAACCAAAAAAAATCTTATTCATTAACACCATAATGTTAGTCTAAAATTAATTTAGTATACCTTATATTATTCCTGGTTAAACATTATGTGGTATTTTTCCATAAGTGTTCACTAAATCTTTAATAGTGACAAGGTAATCAACCCTAAAAATGGTTCTAAAAGAGTATTATATCAAATGTAGAATATCCTATGAATGTTTTTATCTATTTTTGTAGTTTGAAAACATTTTATTTCATTATAACATGATTCAGTTAGTACCCAACACCCCTATTCATTGTTATTACCCCTCAGTGTAATAACGTGGTATCATAAATCCACATTCTAGTATCCAAAAGATAATTGTTTTCATGGAAAACCTCGTATTGAAGTCTTTAGTAATATTTTAGGATGTCATCATCTATATAGAATCATATCATAGAATTTATACTGATGTTATCTAAGAAATATTTTTTCTGTAAATTCTCTAATATCCATTAATAACTAATCATATTCTCTTTTTCCAAATATAGAGGCCCATGAAAATCATGAATAGATTTTAGAACCTTTACATGATTTAAAAAATCACTTTTCAAAAATAATAAATACAATGTTTGTATGAGTTTATTGTATCTAGTTACTAGATAGATAATAATCCTAATATGAAAAACACATTATCAATTCTCCTAAAAACAACCATACTAGACCATCTTCTAGTAATCTCATTATAAAGACTCAAACCCATAACCAGTGGAATGGAAATATAAGAACGGATGACATAAATTGGACAGTAAGGTGGGGATAAACATTTCATCAAGGTTGATTTTAGAATTGTAATTATAGACGTCATTATAATAGAAATATAATAATATCAGGACTAATATCTATAAAACATACATGATTATAAAATTAAATGAAATAAGAACATAAATACAGAAAGGGTCAACATCGAAACAAAATAACAAAAACATGACATAATAGAATTTAATAAAATCCATGAACCATGGGAGTATATGTTCATAATTAATAACATTACTTATTAATGGAACAAATATCATCATAGGGAAACATTTCATTAATGATCTACGCCATTCGTGACCATGATTATGATATTATAAATGGTAATCAATAATACCTATCTTATGAGTAATAAAATTATAACAAATGATTTATAGGGTGATATAATGCCCAATTAATAATTCATATATAGTTACATGGGAGACATAAAAACCCTTCATTTTTCACTTTATAAAGAACCTGAAAAAATAAACATGTTTTTTAAAACATTTGAATAGATTTAATTAAATTTTCATAAAAAAAAAGAAAACATATATTTTTTCATAACGAATACAAATATAAAATCATATAAATTTTATAAAAACCCCATGGAAACCAAATATAATTCTTAAAAAATCTAAAAATAAATAATATAACATCATGAATTTTATCATTTTATACTAAAAACAATATCAACCAAAATAACCACATAATTAATGAAAGTATAGGGTCAAACATGAAATACAACAACATTAGAGATATATACTTTTTTGATAATAAAAAAGTACATAAAATATATTTTTTTAAAAAAAATAACCATTTTCTTAAATAATAATAAAATAAAAGAAAACTTTTTATGAAACTTTATTTGGATATAAAAATACACAGAAATAAAATATGAAACATCATATACAATATAATGTCTTTAAAAAATGAATTTCAATATGAAATTATATAACTCAATGAATGTAGTTTGAATTTCAAAGTCCCATAGATATATAAGTAATTTCTATTTAACTTATTTAGCCACTATTATCATATATATAAACAATATAATTTCCTATTTCATTACCTTATTTATATATAGTTCAATTTATTCGCTTCATCAATAACCATACCCAAAGTGTATTATATTGTAGTAACATATTTTAAATTTTAATAACCATAAATTTTTTGAACTAGGTTGATAAAATCGTTGCAAATAATTCCTTTTTCTCAAAAATATCACTATTTAAAAACCATTAATTGTTTTTGAATTATTTTCTATGAATAATTATAATTATATAATTCCATTAGAAAGTATTTTTCGTATGATTTCATAAATATAGAAATGGTGATGAATTAGTTTTGTGTTATTTAAAGATATTAATGTATTAGCTTGAAATAATAAATACATTTCTGGATATCCAAAACGATTATATAAATGATATGTATTACTCATTTTTATTATATGTACTAATAAAATATAAAATAATGTCATCCCTTTTTATAATATAAAGAATATGAAACACATTTTTTCATAGAGATTGTAGTAAACAGAAATATGATTTATTGGGTCATAATGGAAAATGTGGCATGTTTAATGCTTCTAAAATCATTATAAAAAAATATAGTTAAAATAATGTTATTGATTTAATTATTATTTTAAGAAGAAAATAATTTACGAAAATGAGAATCACATAATTAAATAGAATAGATAAAGTGATGTTAGGAAATTATATCTCACTTCTGGGATTATATACTATATGAAGCGGATAAAATATCTTATGTATAATATTTTGAGATGATCAGATGGATTAGATTGTGTTGGAGAAGGTGGGGTAGATTTTATGTTGAAATTAAGGTTTTTTATGGGTAGAAGTGATGCAATGATTTCCCCATAATGAGGAAAAAGGAGAAGTTTTTTTATAAATATGAAAATATTTAATTAATATAAAGTCAATCTCAATTTAAATTGATTAAAAATTTAGAATTATTATAGAGTATGACATACAAGGTAAACTAAAAACTCAAACACTGTATTATTTTTTTAAAATGTTTGTCTTTTTACCTCATTGTTTATTCATTTTTACCATTTTTTTCACTACAATATATAGTGTTAACCTAGGAAATATATCCATTATGACCAATAATAATAAGATCATTATTTTTTATTTTATCTATAATTATCATAAATATATAATATATTTTATTTGATGCAATTTTTTTAAAATTTAATAGAATAATTTTTAAAATTATAAATGTATAATGTATTTATTTATTTTTTTGAAAAATGTGGATTTTTTTAAAATGTAATATATTATTTTATAAATTTAAAAAAAATTATAAATTATAAACTCACTTAAAATAAAATTTTCTATTTAGAAAGAGTTTTCTAAAATTTCTAATTCATTCATTCAGGCTAATAAATGTCTAAAACCCACTATATTAGTAAAACCCGTATAATGTAATATCCAACTAAAAATCTTTTGATTTGGAAAATTACGAAAAATTCATTTTAATATTTTATTATTACTATTATTATTTCAAAATGTATTATTATTTATAAAATTAAATTTCTAGAAATTTAGAATTCAATGTTTATGTAAAATCCCAAAATATAGATGAAAGTGGTTCATAGTGGGAAAAATATTTTTAAATATTTACTTATTATAAATTATTATTTCTTATAAGATACGAAATATTTTATCTTTAAATTGATGATTCATATTTACAATATATTTCGTTGTTATTTAACCAAAATATACATAGATTATTTAAATAAGAAAATATTTTTAGGAAAATATATTTTTAAGCTTCAAAATATGTTCACAACTTTTTTAACATTAATAAATGTATTTAATTAGTAATAAAAGTAGCATTTATTTGGTATTATACATATTTTTAATTTTTTATTTACTTATATTATTACATTATAATTCAATTCTTTTTTTATAGAGATATTTATAATTTTCATTTTACAAAAATATTTCACTATTATAATATTATTTTGGTTTTGTGTGTGGAACATGAAATCAAACATAATTGTTATTTAAGGATGAAAAAATTGTATTGTTAAAAGATGGAAGATGTCTATATTTTTTATATAAAATATTGATCCAAGGAACAATGATGTCTGTTTTACTTGATATTATAAATCCAATATTGATATCTACTACTAGATGATACAATAGTGGGAGATAAAATTAAATTACTAATAATATCACAACATGTATTAAATATAATGTAACAAAATATATGGTAATTTTTTAGATAATGTAATCTACCAATACTTTATTGATTTCACTATACTAAATAATATAAAAATATAGCATCATAACTAGTGCCATGTTATAGTAGTATCATAGGTGCTTAAACATTTTACTACCCTAAGTGATGAGTTTATTTGTGTTCAAGTCTGTTATTCAAGGTTAGGCACCTCGGAGAGGAAGAATGGGTGAGAAGTATAACAACTATTATGGAATATAATATTGATGACATGTTTTATATATCATGTTTTCTATTACATTTAGACAAATCAATATATAGAATAAAAACATGGATGGATACACCCGGTGAAATCATCTCTATGATCATAAAAAAGAGGAAAATAAGGAAAAGTAAAATATTTTAGTTACTGGACAATAAAATTCAAATTTGGAATATAGATACCCATTTTTTAATAATATATTCATGATAATAACATATATTTATTATTTATAAATATTATACTTATATATAGAAAAGAAATTATTCATTAATCTTATAATTCATCCTTATAACCTTGATCTTCTTGTTCAATAATATTTCTAAAATGAATATTACAGGGAACGCACTCAGGAATCATGTAACATGGCTTTTCCAGGATGATAAGGATTTTCAGAATATTATTCTTCCATAAAAATGATGAATTGAGTAGATAAAACAATTTAAAATATGATATCATGTTTAAATATAATAGATCCTATGAAATATATATATAATAATAATAATAAAATAATTAGGGAGAGTAATAATCATTTTGATTTAGATTTCAAATGGGTGGAATGGTTATTTAAATAGGAACCACATATAATTAGATAATAATAATGTGGTTACATATATATACGGTACATTCAACATTTAATATAATATTCCCCCATTTTTGGGTATTAAATACTATATTTTGAACACATATTTTTAATTGAAAATTGGATCCATATAAGATTGTAATGATTATAGTAACTACAATAGAAGATATATTAGAATATGGTACCGTTTTTTTATTAGATAAATAATTATCATGATTTCACATTCTAATGTGGAAAAAATATTTTCTTTGAGTACATCATTATTATATTGGTTGTTTTGAAAACAATTATCCTAATTTTTAGTTATATACACTATAAGACATTGTATATTGTTAGAAATTAGTGGATTTATTATATTCTAAAAATTATTCACAATTTAATCATAATGGAGTAAAATAGTGTCAAATATTTTTATTCAATGAAAAATATTATACATAAGAATAAACATAATATTATGTTATGGAAAATAATTCTTAAACATGTGAACCAAATACTAAATTTCAAGAGTATAAAATGATGTTTATTTATACTATTTATTTGAGAAAATCAGATATATTAGAAAAGATGAATTATAAATTTTTATGAAAAACGTACATTTTACATGAAATGGTGTTAATACCATAATTATTCAAAAATCTTTTTTACAATATTTTTGTCTACATATCTATCTATATGATAAAAATAAATTAATTTACATCATAATATTCCATTAAAGATATAAAATATATATGATTGTTAAGTAGGGTTATTTTTTGGTAAAAAAAATTTATTCTTTGGGAACATTAATCATACATTATATTAACCATTAAATCATTCATCATTTAAATATAGATATGGTTTATTCAAAAACTCACATTACATTATACAAATAAAATATAAGATGTTCAAAGAAGGTAAATTTATGATTGATTTTATATGTCCTGAATGAATTTACATTATTTATTGGAGGTATTCTTTGCAAAAAGTGGCATTATGAAACTAACCAAATTCTAACTATATTTACAACTTAATATCATATAATTAATAATATAAATAAAATATATTACCTTATATATTAATGTTAATTATGTGAACTATTTGTTAAAGGGTATTGTTGCTTGAAATATAAATCAAACAGAATTAGCATCATAGTTAATTTTCCATGTTAATAAGGACATTAATATCCCCAATATAGGATATTATTTTTAAATGTAATTTCTATATTTTATTATTTTCTCCATGTATCAATTCGTGATAGTAGGAGAAATCTTTACTTCAATTAATGTGAGGTTCCAAATGAATAAGATATTATACTAGAACATATACTACACAATAATTACTGAGATGAGTTTTTTGAGAGACACATAATTTTTAAAAAACATTATTAAATACAGGTATGAATTAATGAACCCCATGTGAGGTGATATGATATTCATTGGTATTAATAAATACATATCCAAAAAATAAGTAATAAAAGGAAATAAATAATTTTTCAATGTTGATATAAGAATATAAATAGATTTCATGAACAAAAATATGAAAATTTATATTATAGATTTAATTAGTTAATTCAATCACAATTTTTTGTATTTAAGATTAATGTTGAAAATGATTCTAATGTTAGCATTAATGACTCGTACGTGGTTTTGAAAAAATGAAAACAAATTAATGGAATTGATGACCAAAAAAATCATTTTAGTAGTCACCATGAATAAATATATATTTATTATACGTTTCTTATAAAAATTATATGATCATGAAATATTACAAATGGATTTCAAGACCACATTCCATAACAGTAGAAATTTTAAATATGTTTATATGACTCCACCAAAAAAAATTTCCCCTCGTAAGATTATAAAAATATATGATTTTTTCAAAGATAAATTTTTGTACCAATGAATAAATCATGATCATGTAATATCTATTCTTATATATGCATGAGAGATTTCAGTTTTATAAATAATAATAGTATGATATATATCTACAAGTGGATAGTGTGAGTTATATAGTTTTCCATGTTATATATATTTATTACATATGTAAAATATATATTTATATTATTATTAGATAAAATTATGTTGATAATATATTCCTCTAAGAGTAAAAAAAGTATAACCCCTTTATTTATATAGAATATTCCAAAGGTAATTTCTATGAGGTTCTATAGATAAATTAGTATATATATTTAAAATCGTTAGAAAATTATAAGATTGAATAATTGAAGGGAGAATTCATACCTATGTCATATGACCTAAATCTCTTCCAAGATGTTGTGTTAATATAGATTGGTGATTTAGATGAAGATTAGAAATCCATATTCTATAGAAATGGGATATATTTGGTATTACACTATGTTTACAAGTATCTGATATTTAATAATCATAAATTGTGGTCGGTGTAATGAACCATCCCAGGCCAACTCAAAAATCCAACTAAGTCATCCATCGCATTTTAAGGTATATTAAAGAAAACAAGATTAAAAATTTAATATAACCAAAATAGACTTAAAACCATTGTATAATGTGTAATGAAGAGAAAAAAAACAATATTCATAAAATCTAATCCAGATATGATAATCCTAAAAAATATTCCATAATATGTCTAATTAGTCTCCATTTATCAAATAATATTCTCTAGAACATCCCATTATGATTGAAACATATGAGAATATAACCTAACATTATATATGATTCTCTTCCCATTCCCCCAGTCTTGTAAATCCTTGAATACAACCACCCAATGGAAAAATTAGGGTTTGAGAAAAAAATATAAATAGTGTTCCACTATATAATCTACACATGATCTTATATTAAGAATCCACAGGTTCTCTATTTAATGAAAACTATTGTCTATAGAAAATCCTAAATAATACCATTTCTTTACATTTACCTTATTTTCCATAAATATAGGAATATATTACGTATAATACAAATGAAGGTAAATTAACCATGTGAGAAAATATCAATGAAATAAAAAATCATGTGATAAACTATGTATTACTAAAAAATAACACCATTTATGTCCCAACCTATGTGAATAAATAATTGAAACAAAATAATCATAAACAAGGCTTATGTCGGTTACAAATGATATCGAGTTGTTACACAGTCTTCCAATATAAAAAAAACCCCTCTTCATGACACACACACACTAGGTTTAATGATGTCTTTTTCAGAATACACCTACAGTTCCCAATGATAACTTTTTATTCAAAAAATATTTCTAAAACTATGATCACATTTAATTTAAACTCTTTTTTCATCCATCTAAATACATTTAAATAGAAACATTATTCAATCAAAGAATTATAAATACTTGAATAGAGACACATACATCATAAATGGTGGAAGCATATTGACCATAATAACGTAGTTCAACAAAACATGTATCAGAATTTGAAAGGAATAACCTGATAATAAATTGAAAGGGATCAAAAAAAATCTATTGATCATGAATCTGATCCCCAATTGTAGCAAATTTTGTTTCCTTTTTCAAAGCCAATGAAGAAACAATATTATTCATACTTGGTGGAAAAAATGTTACCATAATGATTATAAATTTTTGATATAATGATTTATAAGGAGTTGAGATCCTTAAAATAAAATGGGTGAGATCAGAGTCACAATAGGGGAGTCATTATAATGAATTAATTGAGATTCTGATAATCCATGCATTAAAAACGGTTAGAATTCATAATTTAATGTCATGAACCCCTTTCATAGTGATTATTTCCATAAATTTAAAATATATTTACAAATGCATCGCCTTAGATTAAAAATCCTATACCTGACCATTACCCGATGTGAAACAAATATATTGTGTATAAGTATATCACATCCTAAACTAAGTCATGTTGTATGATTGGTGGCTGATAGTTCACATGATCATGATTGATGGTGTTTAAACCAATCACACCTTGATCCAACTCATGCCATATTTTTTAAAACCAATACCCGACATGAAAACCATACACATTTTGTAAACCATTCATAACATGTAAGATTCTTATAACATAAATGATCCTAGTACATTGAAAATAATTAATATTCTTTAAAAAATCACAAAAATCCGCTATGTTTTTCTCCCTAATCCGGGGAAACCATGTAACGCCTTTATGTAAATTATACCTAGAATTCCGTCAATTCAAACAAACATAATCCTCAAATAATATGTCATTTAATCATAAATGTATTTCTATTCCAAATAATCACGTGCTACAAAAAAAAATGGGAATCCAATAACTAAAGGATTGGGAATACCATAAGTGTGATAATGATATTTTATAATCTCCCCACCATTAACACTTTTTTCCCCAAAACATCCTCAAATTCTTATTCTTGCAATAAGCGAAGGCCACTTCTACCTCCTCAACAATTCCATATCAAATAAATTATGGCTATCTCATCCTCACATATAAAGTGCATATACTATTGGATTTTTCGAACATGCATCACCATCTATTGAAAATCCATAATATTAACTTTTTTATCAATCATATTTATGTTAGTCTCGTGTTCGAAATCGTCTCATTCAATAACATTGGATCTATATGGTTGCTTACATAAAATCGATGAAACAAGAAACACTTCATTGAAATGAGTCAAATGAGAGTGTAATTCCAACTAATATCTAACCTTCATCATGTTTACAATGATGTCAAAGGGTCCACAATCTCCGGTGCCAACATATCCTGCATACCCAACAGACAATGTCCCAAACGATGTGAAACTCTATGAAAGACCTCATCGAAAACCAATATCTCAATATGATGATGATTATGGTCTTCGTTATATTTATGATGAATTTATTTCATTATCAATCACTTCTATATAAACTACCCCTCTCCATCATCTCATAAACATGACTATTACCAATGAAAGAAAACTCTTCTAACACTCCCTTGCACAAGGAAAATCAACCTTGACCACCATATAAAACCTTGAAGGGGACTATTTTGATTATGTCCTCATAACTGTTGTTATGGGAAAACAATACCAATATAAAATTATTTTCCCAAGAATAACTGAAATCAATCACACAATCTTGTATGACAACCACAAGATCTGGGATAACTGTCTCTATATGTCCTTCAATATATTGATAATATGTTCTATTCAATTTTTTAAATGATCCCATCACATGATAGAAACCTTTTAAAAAACTAGACATGAACCTTAGGTCCCTATCAGAAACCAACATAAAAGGAAAACATTGAAGTTTCAAAATATAATTTAAATAAAAGTCCAGAATCATTACATTCTATCACCTACTTGATAGCAATTAAATGTGCTGGTTTCATGATTTAATCAACAATCAACCAAATCTCTTCCTCCAATATAATATTCCTTGTTACACTAATGTAAAACATACCATGCAAATAATATCGCATTAATGTAATGTAATTGATGAGATTTGTACCAAACCAATGGACTCTTAGTGTTTTGGCATAATTTTATAACACAAATGAATCCATGATACTAAATCCAAAATCAACCGTCTCATCCCCTTCCAGTAATAAAAATACATATAACAAAGATACATCATGGTAGTAAATAGGCATATGAACCAAAATGAATGGTGTCCACTATCCATCGACTTTTTCCTTCGGTAAATCCGAACCACCAACCTACTATTGATTAAAAACAGTCTATTGGGAGACCAAGGCCACTCAACCAGGGTCACCAAACCATTATTTTTTTACTACATCTCTGGAACTAAATGTCATACATCTTCCTCAGCTAATCTCACTCAAAAAATTATGATTCATATATCATGGATTCATGATATAACTTTCTATAATCCTATTTAATTACCTATCTCATATTAGAAAAAACCATATCAAAGGACACAATTGTAAATATTTAATTAATACTTGTGTCGCTAATTCTCTACTTTTTGTATCAGCGAACACATTCCATTTTCCTTGAGTACATGAAATAACAATATCAAATGACCCGAGATACTCCACCTAGGGTGTCATTCAAATGTTCAGATCCCTCTGAGTGAAATTAGACCTTCAGATTTCATGATCATTGTATATCATAAATTATTTTCAAAAGAGGAATTGATGCCATGTTTTTTGTTCAAGAATAACCCATGATAACTCAAGGTTATAGGTATGGTAGTTAAACACATTAGGGACTATAATTATATAAACATAGGTTACCACCTATCACCTCCACATCATTACACAACTCAAACTCGTTCCTAAAGGATCATAGAAAACATTATATCCCGAAAATGGTTTTCGGAGAATTAATAAGTGATATTATATCAATATGACCATCAGTTCCTAAAAATATTTATTACACTTTTCATACCTCTAAAACTGTACACCCTTAAGGGTTAAAGATTTAATTAGAGATGAATTCTTGGTGAAGTCCATAAATACTCAGATAAAAATAGGAAATACATTGATGCATCATATCTCAATCATATTTTTTGGTCGATCCAAGATCATTAGTGCGTGTAATTTTTCTACACCCTCTAAGAGACCCCACAAAGATATATCATTCCCTAGAAACCATATATATTGAATCCAAAACCCCAAAATGGAATGAATACCATAATTATAATGATTCTTCAATGTGATAATATTTATATCCATATTTTCCTTGTGACCATCCTCTAACAAAGAGTAATCCACGAAATCTTCCACAAACCCACAACAAAAGAGTCTAGGAATTGATGAAAGTCACATGTCATTATCTCCATAAACACTACATGTATTTTAGTTATTCTAAATAGAATAAAAAAATACACATATTTCCTCATATATAATGTTTTATGTACATTCTCTTTTTAGATTCTCAATTAACGGTAACTTAAACACATGTCAGTCTATGAAAACCAATGGGAACCTATAGGATGATTAAAAAGATTATCAATCTTGAGAATGGGAAATTTTCTCGTGATGGTCTCCTGATTTCTATTCCAATATTTAATACAAATTCAAAGGATCCCATATTCATTATTATCAAAGATAAAAGAAAAATCTCATGGGGACACTATTTGATGAATAAATCTTCATCCTCAAGATCCGTAAAACTAGATTTATCTTCTAGAAACACGGTAGGAATCATACAGTAAGATACAATAAAAATGAAAATATTTATAGGGATAAGTTAAATAGTAAACACAACTTATATATATGGTGTAAAACCATAAAAAATCATCCTGAATGACTATGGGGTGTTCACACAATACCAATGGAATTAGGCTATCCTAAAATGGTTAATACCTTCGAGTTTGTCTTTAATAATTGGAATGATTTTACCCAAGCATAAGGAATGATAAGACCTGCCCTCCCTGTTCTAGAGTCATACTCACCCTGAAAAACATGTGTGGAACTATTAAAAGATAAAAAATGACGTAAACTATGATAAAATTATATCTATAATTTAATAATTATTTTTTAATCCATGTTGATAATCACATGGTAGATGTTTAGATTGCTCACTAAAAAGTCCCACTCCACCTCAATGTTGAATATCATCACCTACCATGCGAGAAACCTGAATCATTATTAGTCCTTTTTCCCAAAAGAATGGAATGATCCATAAAGGAATGAATATCCTTCGAAAATAATACCAACATGATAAATTTATTTAATGATATAAAATAATTAGTATCACCTATATGATAAAAAATAATGCACTATATATGAGAAAATAAAAACCATAACTCTAACATTAACAGGCCCTTCATAAAATTCTTCTGGTGCATACTCTACCATAGAAATATATCCAGTAATAGATCCTCCCTGAGATTTATAACTCACATGAACATCCCCCTAATCCTGAGGATAAGACACACCGCCCTGGGAATCCTCGGTACGAACCTATGAGCCCTAGGGAAATTTGGATCCAACCTTGCTAAATTAGGATATCATGTCCCAAATATGATTCGGATGATAAATTTTCCATAAATAATGACAAGTTATGGGAGCCTCCACAAAATTTTTCTTCTAATGTACTAGAAACCCACATTGATAGAAACCAATCTACAACTATATTAATATATCACGAAAATCTGGTTATGAAGACAATTTGGTACACCTATCCTTATTTTTCTAGTTAGAAGACACAAATTATATATAAACTCTACCAAACTAAAGCTCAACTGAAACCTATCATCATAGATATTTTTTCCTTATGCATAATTTATTTTTCTGCCACATCTATTAAACTCATAAGGATCATGAGAATCATCATCATTTGAATATCCATCCTTAGTTCCAACACCATCCTTTGAGCCTTTATGTACTCATTATTAATTAGCTCTAGTGAATAGTTAACCAGCTAAAATGAATGGGTTGAATAATCCATAACAGTACTCTCACCCTATAATAATGTTAGAAAGTAATGGGTCTTAACTACATTAAAAATATTAGTATGAAACTACTGACTGAATATTTTTTTTGAATGAAGCCCATGCAAGATCTTTATGAAGAATAGCTAGGGAAATATATTCTCTCTATATACTTTCTAATACTTCAAGAATATACATAGTATAACCCAAAATATATTCCTAATGATTATTAAATTTTTTTAATACACTCTCAATCCACACAAGTTACTCATTAGATTCTTATGATCCTTTTTAATAATCGAATATATGCCGATTATTCTTTTTAAATTCAAAGTTGTGATCCATGGCTCATCTTGAGTTTCCAACACCTTCATGATAGAGGCTATGAATAGTGAAAAATACTAATTATTAGAAATTTGGTTCTAAAATAGGGTTTCCATTGGAAACTGTCTCACGTCTTCCTATTTTGTATTTTATGACCACTTTTATGAGGCATTGCTTAATAATCACAAGAGAAAATCACATCAGTCACTGGAAGATTCAAAAATCATAGGACCATTTTTAGGTTTTGATATTGATGATTTAAAATGTTAAAATTTTAAAAAAAAATTTATTCATTCAAAAATGGGTTAAACCATAATAACATAATTGTTCCATTTCCAAAAACATCCCAAAAATATAATTTAAATGACCTCTACCAATATTTATAAAAACATGGTAAAAATTCTCTAACCACCGATGTTAACTAGAGTTCATACACGAATTTGAGACATCCATGAACCCTCACGCACTTACTACCCAAATTATTATATATATAAATACTATCTACCTAAGACATAGAATAATACTCAAGACGTGTTAACACACTTCAGGTTAATCATCCCTATAATACCAATTTGAAATGAACCAACCTAGGTCATCAACTTTATCCACCCGAGATGGATATCACATGGTAAGGTATGAAATAGATAAGAAATATAATTCATGAATATAACAATAGAAATATAAAAAAATATAATAATGTCGAAGAAAGAGATCCAAATATATATATATACAATCCAATAAAAAAAGGATAAACAAGAAATGTTTGTTAAGACGAGGAAAATAATTCTTAGTGTACCAATTGTAAACTCTAGTCCATCCCTCTAAAATAGAACTGATGAAAATAGAACCACAAATACTTCAGAATTCTCACCCCATTCCCTGAGTAATATAAAATAAGGTCTATAATGACCCAATGGAATAAAGTAGGGTGTGAGAGCATATCCCAGTATGATTATATCAGAGAATCTATAAAATATGAATTTTATGAGGGAAGAAGTTCATGCATTTAAAAAATCCATTTTCTACCTAATTTTCATAAATAATAACAGTTTATACATTTATTTTTCCTTCCATATATATATATGAATATATCATGTAGAATAGAAAAAATAGTTAAATAATACATGTGATAAAAATATATATAAAATTTCCCATAATTTGATATAAATGTATAAAAGATAATAAACTCCATTTGTGACCTATCCTATAGTAATACATACTATACACAAAAGAATTATAAAACACACCAATATTGCATGGAACTGAAATTGAGTCTTTCCAATGTCTATCGATATCACAAATGTAACCCTTAGCAGTGTCACATAAACTAGGGTCACCTTTGTCTATTTCTTGACACACCGAACCTTCCTATTGTTTTATGTTTTTTCAAACCCATTCCAAAAACCATGATCACATATAATTAAAACCATTTCCCATGAAATAAATTCCATTTAAATAAGAACATAATGTAATACATAAATTAAAAACACTTTTATATATCCCACATTCTTAATAATGAGGGAACCGAATCTAACATTTACAACATAGATTGACATACTATGGATTGAACTTAAAAATACCAGGCCCAGTAAGAACTATAAAATGATCAATAGATAACATTACTTGATCATTAATCCAAATCATAACCACCAAACTGTCATAGATATATCCAATGATAAGGAGGAAAAAGATAGATTCTTACCCTGTGAGACAAACCATGAACAAAATTATGATAAATCACCTATCAAATAATATGGAAGGAGTGGATGCCTTTAAAATAACATGGGAGAGTTCTGGATTTCAAGAGAAGAATATATATACTATATGAAATGAGATATGAGTGATCCATGCAGTAAAAACCACTAGACTAAAGAATGGAATATTGTAAAACGATATTACATTATGTGATTAGATAAGTTAAAAATATGGAAAAAACATTTCTATTATAGTTAAAAACACAGTATAGATTATTACATGATGTTAAACTAGTACGCTTTGTGTACACATATAATACACAAAATTATTTCATGACATATTCCCAATAACTACTTCATGATGAGAACCTGATTCATGGAATGTATAGTCATCACACATTGAACCAACATACTACATCTTCATGGAAACTAATACATGACATTAACACATTCCATAGTGCGTAAACCTTTAAAGACATGTAAACTTCCCAGGATGTGAAATCACCCAACAGACTACAAATAGACTATATTCTGTACAAAATCCCAAAACACCCCTTGTATGTTCTCCATAATTGTGGTTAACCTAGTATATAATTTGAAACTATTATACCCAAACTCTATTAATTTAAAATAAACATACATCCCAAAACATTAGGCAATTTTACCTAGTAAAGACTCTCCATTCATAAGATTCCCCCAATGCACCGAATCAGAAAGGGAACCCCAAAACCATATGAAAATGAATGTAATGCCCCAACCCTAGTTACCTAGATTCAGTGCATTATTACATAACATTGGCATGATTACTAAGAAATCATGTATCGAAAGACCGATTAGTTTAGTATTATTAGAAACAGTATTAACACATAAGTTCAACATTACAACTTGATATGAAATACAACATGAATTTATTCCATTAGAAACATCCAAGCCTTCTAGATTATGCTTGAAAGTCACTCATAACTAACTTATTAATATCCTGGGAAAATGAAACATAAGATAGGGGTGAGCTAAAACACTCAGTAATGGTAATCAATATATTAGAAGATATCATAAATATTAAGCATGGTGAATAATTGAAACCACATGCCTTTACCAATAAGAAACATGAATAAATTTATGGCAGGAATATGATCTGAGAAAATAATTCCATAATAAAACAAAATCATGGGTACTATACTAGTTGAATGACCACTTAATCCATCAATATTACTTTCACAATGAGGTAATGTATAATGATGGACATTCTGAATGATTTTTTCAAGGCCTCGGCCAAGATGTCTAAAAATGATTACGACGTCAGCCAAAACCCTATATCAAATTGGTAAGTTCCTCGGCCAATTCCACATCTAGTTGTTTCACGAGACCTACTGTTGAATCAAGGAGCTATAGTGGGTTTCACCCGTCACTTACTAAGTCCAAAAAATTCTTTATATGAAAAGGTTGAAATATAACATAAACATTCGTATTAAAACTAGCATAAGAAATGTCAATACTTTAACCATAAACCATGAATGGTATAAAAATAACATATCAACAGTCAAACATATCACAAAACCTTCAATACAATATGGATCGTTGGTATCTTAATGAATCGACTTGAAACATGTATAAAATCCATCAAAGGATGTTAACATAGATGAAATAATAACTATTTGTGAGAAATTTATCTTTATTTTTTTGAAATCATTTAATGTTACATAATTATAAAAGAATACATTTCTTTTAAAAATATTCTTCTATTCTTGAAATGGAAGCTTTAACGATGTTTTAATGGGAGAGAATAACCACACCCGCCGTATAAGTTAAAAAAAGACATTCTTACCTTAATTTTTTTCGAAAAGGTCGTAAAGTACCATGTTTGGAAAAAGACAGAAATATTCTTTTCAAAAAATATAAGTTCAAATAATGGTATAAATTACTTTAACTCATTGTCTAGTAAATAGTAAAAATGTTTTGAAATACATTTTTAAGAAACATGAATGTGGATGATAAAGAGGCCCGAGTAGATACTTACCTAAAAACAACATCAGATAATAAAGATATTATAGAATTAACCCTTACCTTGTACTTTTCCTTGGTCAAGGGTAGATTAAACTCCTGTATAATGGTGAAATAATTGTTATTAAATTATACAGGAATCATATACATTAATATGATTTCATATATGATCTTTTTACATTGTTTTGTTAATAATATCTTAGTATTATCGTCGTTTTAGGGGTTAATGGATTCATTTTCCATTATATTAATTGTTATGTGAGTCATATTTATTATGGATAGGATGTATCTTATTCATATCCAAAATGGTATTAATTCTTATCCATTATTTTTAATCATCAAATGAAAATTAGTCTTTAATGGATACGATGGGGAATTAATCTCGTCGTGTTCGTGGAGACGGTATTCTGTACGTATGCATGAGTGAAAATTTTATTCTTTCGATATAAAAATAATATATAATTTGGATGATATATCATATATACAAAGACATTATCATGTTATATTTATTATTTACTCCAATTAATCATCATTATTATCCCCATCCAAATAATAATTTATTGAATAACAATTACACCACGACGTGGAGACGGTAAGCCGTACGTACGCACGTACGGTGACATGTCATTCAAAGGATGGATGGAATAATGAATATGGTTGTACCATATTTATAATAACATCATAGTATATATAATATATTGGAATTATTATGTTATAATGGAATCAACAAAGATGGAGGAAGTGGAAGAATAAAGGAACCTGAAAGACGTGATGAAATATTTACCTCTTCTTCAGGTTCTTCCTTTTGATTTGATCAAAAGGACTCTATAAAATGACTTTATGAATACAAAAAGTACTCTAGGATTAATGTAGGATAGTTGAGAGGGTATTTGGGTTGGGTTTGGCTGAGCCAAATGGATTTTAAGGTGTCAATTAGAGAGAAGGTGGACTGCCCTATTGTAAGAGGGGTGAGGGGCACTTTACGAAAAGATAGAAATATTATTTTATGTTAATTTTTTTCGGTTTTAATGACACAAAAATATATCATTTAATGTATAAGGTGGTGATGGGTTGAAAAACACTCAACTAATATGTTTTAGATAGGTTTGGGTCACTATACTAACCTTATCATTTAGATTTAACTCTAAGTTAAATAGTTTGACATTTACCATGTCTCTTTGTATTTATATATTATATGGTACATAAACATACAATATACATCCAAGAGAACCCAAAGTGGTTAATTAATGATACACATATCATTATATAAGTCTTTTGGCTGAACCTTATATTTTTAATAATATAATAACAATTAATTATATAAAATTTGATTTAAAAACACATTTTTGTCAATTTTGACACTATTTGGTATTTTGTTTTTGATAAATTAATAACACCATTATTACATTGAAAAAAATTTATCTAACCAACCCTAATATGTCTTATTAACCTAGATTTTTTTTAAATACTAAAAAGTCTTAAATTACATTTATTTGGATATTTATAATATAAATTATTTTAATATTTCATTAATTAGGTACTTATTGCATCATCATTGTGTCATAAATAAATAAAATTATTTAAAATATAAAAAATATAAATAAAATACCATTATTTAGAAAAAATTATTATCTTTACAATGAATATTTATAGTCGAAATTTTGACTTATATAACCTCATGTGAAAATTAATTTACTAAAAGATATATGTTGATGTCATTTTTGCCTTTACATTATGTTAATTAAAATAGTGTCATTATCATTCATAAGTTCTTCAATGGGGTACCAAAATCAAACCAAGGATTCCCATGGTCATCCATGACTCATAGAACATTGTTAGGTAAAGTTTTAAGGTAATTTTGTATTATTATAATATTTTTTTACCTTGAATTACCCTATTTACTTTAACCGCGGTAAATAAAAGTAAATAGTTAATATTCACCAAAATTATTTTCAACTTATAGAAAAAAAATTTACTTACTGATATCAACTATGTCTCTTGGATTTTTGAAATTCAATTCACAGAAGCGTTAAAATTATGTTTTATGCAAATTTGCAAATGCTCCAAGGAGGTTGGTAAAGACGGTAAAAAGTACGATAAAATTTATATATATCTAAAATTATAATAAACGGACATAAATGAATTAAATTGAACATATATATATGTATTATTCTTATATTTTTGAACTAAATTAAATTTAAATAAAATAAATAATTATTTAAAGAAAATGTCGGTTTTAAACAATAACTATGTGTTTTCAACTATTCATCAAAAATCGAATGTTTTAAGAAAAATACCAAAAATCCATCCTATGATAATTTTGATTTCTAAATTCAAAAATGAATTCTATTATACCAATTTCAAAACATAGAATTTGGATTAGTTAATTTAAAATTAATTCCCATTGTCAAAACCAAAAAGCATATTTTTAAGAAATAAAAACTATCCAAAGATTGACACTTGTTTATGTTCAATTTCAAAGTGAAATTACATAAAATGACAATCATTGGATTAAATGGTAAAAATATTATCTAATTATAATTTAAATCCATTAAAATATACAATTCAACACTATAAATCATTTTGATTAAAAATATTGTTTACATTTAAAATTTAGTATTTTTCACTATCACACAAATATGAAAGTTATCATAAAAACACCAAAAAATCATTGAAAATAAATTCTTATGTCCCTATTCTAAATAAGAAGATTATTTTGTCCTATTGAATATATAAAATTTTCAAATATTGGAATTAAAAAGGTTTCTCCATTAAAAGGTGATAAAATTTCATTTTATTGAAAAATACTTCTTTTATCTAAAAAAAATAAAATTGTTCTTAAATTATGTCTAGGAAACTCATTATATGGATTCTAAAATTATAAGAATTATATAAAGTTCAAAATTCAGTGTGTACTATTCATAACCGCTTTTGAATGGCTAGTTTGGTTAGCTGTGGTGCGGCTGAACTCAGTGTTGCGTGTAGTGCACGTTATTGAATTAATTTGAAGAAATAACGTACTACAAAATCTTGGTGTGTTACATTCTTCCATCATTCAATAAATTGTTTCATCTCAATTTGAAATTTTTCTTAGAAAATAAAAGGTTGAAAATAGAAAATACCTTTTTGGGAAAACCCAAATCGGAAATTGGGTTAATAAAATATAGTCTTCATTAGATGAAAAGGGGAATGAAAAATTCACCATCAAATTATGATATCAATTAAGATAAAATTGGTGGAAATTAGAGACACATAATTTGATGAAACATTTAAATATTTATAGGGAGTTCTTGAGGTCATCAGCCACAAAAAATTGTTGAATTGAGGGCCTCAAACCCATCAATCTATGATGATTTAAAATATCATCAGTTCCAAAAAACATAAGGTATTAGTATAACACATTTTTAGTTTTAAGATCCCTTACCTAAATTTTAAGAATTAATTTCTTCATAGATTAAGAGAATAAAAAAATATATAGTTGCCAATTAGAGTTCCATCCTTTAACTAATTTCTACCACAAACTCATATTTCATTCTTAAAGATAATAGAACTTAAAAAAATTATACTTATCCTATTCGTATATAGTTGCAAAAAATGAATTTATATTTCACCTTTCAAACCCTTTAAAACACATCATTATATAGTCCATGGACATAACATTGTCTAATGGTAGGTGATAAATCCCAATCGCACTATGGTGGTGGGTTTGAATACTGTAGCTTTTTCCGACGTGATGGGTTGTCACACAGTCTGCGTGTTGTCCTTTTTATTAAAATCCTAAAATAACCTTAACAATAGTATCCAATTTCAATATTAATCCATTCCAACCTTTATAATTATCTAATGTACTTCTATCGAAACTCATAGTCCAAAATTTATAAAGAAGTTAAACACAATGAACATCCCTTTTCCCACGTAATAACATTTGAACTCCTTCATCGTGTATTATTTTGAATCATGGTAACATCATGAATTACCATTAAACCTTATTGAGTACATTAATGCTTCTTTATCCTTTATATAATACTCGATATATACCTTATATAAAAAAATATTGAATATTCCAACAATGATGAAATAAACAAACTATTAACCAGTTCCACGGAATTCATGAATATCGAATATAATTTATCCAAATTAATCACCTTCAATATTAGGACCATATTAAGGATTACATTTCCTTCAACCATGTATTTTCCAAAAATTTAACCTGTTATTGAGTCACTTTTCTTGGTTCCACACAATCTTTAGTCCTTAATGAAATAGTACTACAATACAATCCTTATATACTCTATAATTCTTATAACATGTACATCATTAATAAAATACTCAAATGGCACAATACTTTAATAAAAACGTAAGACATCTAATCATTCCACTTTATCTTCAGTAGTATCATAATGTTATTATTATCCAATAGTAGCATTTGGGGTATACACTGATGATATGGAAATTGATTCGCATAGTATCCTAATGATGGATCGATATATTGATGGATATGTATATTATATGGAACAATACAAGAGGGGGGGGGGGGGTTAATTGTAGGTTTAAAAAAACTGTGTTTAAACACTCAAGAAATTATTTTAAATGATCTTAAATTAAAACAATTCACAAAAAATATAAATAACCACAATTGACGTGGATATAAAAGATATGATACGATGTAACACTATATAAAAAGTAAAACAATTGTATTGAAATGAATACAATAATTAGAGTAATACAAAAGTGATAGATTCTACCATAAAGTGTATAAAATATATTGATATAATATGGAATAGTATAATAGTAATTGAAAAAATTACAAATGAATACAGAATGATGAAATGAAACAAAACAATTCCCTTTATAATACAAACGGAAGCGGAAATGTAAAAGTATTACAGATATTTTTTTCCAAAGAGAAGGGTATCATTTCACCTAGGATAAGAGATCTGTCTTACCACAACCATGGTAATCCCTCGGTACGATGATCAGTACGTCTGTCTTTCTATCATCACAATCCCTCGATACGATGATCGGTACGTCTACCTTGCTATATTCACAAGCCCTCGATACGATGATTGGTACATCAGTATTACTATCCCCACAAGCCCTCAATTTTGTAGGTAATCGACACCTCTGCCTTTCAAACACTTGAAATCCCTCGATACGAAGATCGATATCACTGTCTTCCTATCCTTAGTAGCCCTTGATCGTTATCATCTAATCTGTCAAGAAAAGAAAAAAAATTCACTTAATGAAATACAAAAAATAAGAACGAGAAATTCACGTTTTGTAATATCACGGCTTTCATAAGAAGCAAGAGAGAAGTCACAACATCTCTATCTCGAAATTGGTAGAAGAAAAGAATTATCAAAGTCTCTCAGTTCTTTTTCTCAGCTTCAAATTACCTCTTTTTATAGGCCTCAGGTTCCAACAGTCATATTTCCTTCAACAGTCATATTTCTCCGGAAAACTCGGAGGGACTTGGACACCTGGCATTATAACAGTCATATTGAAATAGAAAACACGACATCATTTTGATTAATTTATTACTAACTCCACTATATCGTTTTTGTTAAAATAATATATATAAAAAAATAATCACTGGCACGATTGATATAAAACATGTGTTTTGATAAAGGAAAAAACCAAGCATGCGATAAAATAAAAATATGTGTACTATGAGTATTACATAGTCCAATTAATTGATATGATTCAATGTCAGTACAATGCACAAAATTCAGTATGATTGATAGAGTCAGTACGATTGAAAGAGTCAGCACAATTGGCATGATCAGTACAATTTAGTCAGTGCGATTGATAGAGTCAGTATGATTGACAATGACAATACAATTGACAGAGTCAGTACGATAAACATAATTAGTACGATAAACATAGTCAGTATGATAAAAATAGTCAGTATGATAAACATAGTCTGTACAATAAACATAGTTAGTATGATAAGCATAGTTAGTAAGATAAACATAGATGAATATATTTGTGATTTCAAGAACAATACATAAAAGTCAAAAAATGGACTTCTAACTCAAAAATATCCCCCTTTTTGGAAATCACAATACATAAAGTAAAAAAAAAGAAATACTTATCCCCCCTAAGTTATTGAAAATTTATCTGAATATGAAATCGAATACATCTAACTCCCCCTTAGGTATGTACTTTCCTATGGATTGTATTCTTAAATTTTCCTTGATTTTGAAGTAATTGTTTAAAACATTCTTCCTCTTATAAAACCTTCTCCCCCATTGTGATTTTCAAAAAGAACTGGGTAATCTTGAGTTGTCGGTAGATGTTAGAGAGATAAACAATGCATGGTAATGGGAAATATAACATAAACCTCATTGAGATAACAAAAGTCTATATAATTATATAATTTAATAAAGAAATAAAGATAAAATAAAACAATCATTTGTTTTCTATTTCATTTTCTTTCTTGAAAATCTCATGATGAAAAGATTTCACCTTCTTGATTTCTTTATTTTCTTTGGAGATAGAATCACCCTGGGATTTGATAATATCCTTTTGATTGGAAAAAAGCTGATCTTAATTCTTGATAGTGTCTTATTGATCTTTGATTACTTGTTCAAGATTATCAATGATGTCTTTAAAATTCTTATTATCATTATTTAACACTGAATTTTGCTTCTTCAACAGAACTATTTCATCGTTGAAAGATGAAACCTTTGAAAAGATTGACTGGAAAGAATTCATTCTCTTTTACATCTCTTTTATTAAAGTGATATAGGCATAATCGGTTTTTGACACCTGATTCAGCCTTTCAATGGTTTCTTTGTAAAGGGTATTGAATGAAATAGCAAGATAAATTGAAAGGCTTCACAAGTATTCAATATATATTTCATGATAATTTAACGACCATTATGTTTTGTATGACCACGTAGTCATCCTATTTCAACCCTTCTTATGGGAAGCATAACATTCAAACAGTACTTTTAAGTTGGATTCTATTGATAAAAAATTCTTTTTGAGTTCCCTTATAGAACCAAACTTCTTCCTTTGATTTTTAATTTTGAAATCAATTTTCCATTCAAGTCTAGGAAAATAAGGAATATTCTTTTCAATTATTCTTAATACCTGAACAATGTAATCACTTTTCTTGAGAGAAATTGTGAGTTCTGAATCAGTATCCTCATCGTATGAAACAAGTTCATTCGATCGGCTTGAGTCTTTAACTAGCTAATTTAATTTTGTTTTTTATTTTTCCATTATTTCTTCTTCCACTTTGTTTCTAATAATAATTACTTTTTCAGTCTAAGAAGATTGAGCACCTTGCTTCACTTGAGATTGAAATCATTCTAAAAGAGATTCAAGAGATTCAGCTGGTGCTTGATCAGCATGAGGAGTTTTTTGAATTCATTTACGTTTCTTTTGAAAATATTCTTATCTACTATTTTTTGAACTTTGATGAAAATCCAAAATAAAATATTCTTCCTCTTCAACTTCTTGATCTTCTTTCAAAAAAAATTCCTTTATATTTCTCTAGAATACTCTTTATGACTGGTTCTTGGTGCACTTCTTCTGTTAATTGAGCACTAGCCACCTCAACCAATTTCATGATTTTAGAAAGATCAAAATATTTAGCATTCCATTTCAAAAAAATATTATTCTTCTTCTCGGCCTAAATAATATCCTCTACCCTTATCCTTTAGATAAAGCTTCTGCTGGATCAAGACCGAAATTAGGATCCCCTTCATTTCTTTGTTCTTTGTCTTTCCTCTACTTGGCCAAAACCTCCTTATTATACTTTGTTTTCTTCTTTGGTATAGTACTAGTATGTGGATTTTACTTTTGAGGAGCAACAGTAGTTGGATTATCTTTGATTGGCATAGGTTCTGATTGATTTGGTGTCGATTGGTTTGGTTCCAATTTAGCTTCCACATCTCTAACGAAATGATTTTAATTTTCATTGAATCAATAATAAAACTTCTTCAATCTATTATTACTTATCCAAGAAATCTTTAGTTCATTGAATTTACCTTTCAGAGGAATTTTAGAGAAATTAAATCTCTCAAGAATGAACTTTGTAAGTATAGAAGGATACATGATAAAATGAGATTTGATTACTCCTCACTTGACATTCCTAATTGTTTCAAAGATGTACCCCATGAGATTTACCTTTCTCATGTATACATGATAGTTTAACATAAAGATATCAGAAAAATTAATAGTTTCTCTATCCACACCCCTTGGGATTCAAAAACCTTTCATCCAGAGCACTATGAATATATTATCTAGAGATAAATGATCCACTTTTCTCTTCTCTTCATTTATAATAAATATCGATTTTCATCACTTTCTCTATTAAACGTACCAACAACCTCTGGTAGTTTATGATATGGACAAAAGAAATCACCTTCTGATGATACATTGAGAAAGTGAGCTACTTGTTTCACAGAAATTGATATTTTTCTATCATACACATCAAATTTGATTATCATATTTCTGTCAAAACATAGGGTCTTGTAGAAATTAAAATTTCTTCAATACAAATTGGATCTTGGGATACGAGTTTCTCAACACAAATATGTTCCCAGCCTTGAAAAAAAAATCCTCCTGATTTTTGAGTCATATGTGTCAAATATGCACCATGAAACTAACCTTTATTTGAAGAAGTCTTTCTCTAAAAATGTTTCTGATGACATTTCAGTAGGAGTGTATGCAAAGGACTGAGAGATAAAGATGAGGAAAAAGAAGGATCATACTGAATCTTAAAACAGAGGGGTAGAACTCCGCCAAAAATTCTGAAAAACCGATGTGTGTTGAGGGTGGGGAATCTATTTATAGGTGAACAAATGACTGTTGGTCTTCTATGGTTGAGATTAGATGAAATATAAATCAACGGATATGATTTAATGGGACAATAAAATGAGAAACAAAAAAGGTAAGAAAAATAAAACAAAAGAAAGAAAGAATGTACATGTTGGAGGTTCTAAGACAATCGTTGGTTTAATAGTATTAACATTTTATAATAAAATAAATAAAATACAAGCATACATGAAAAAAAATGATCGGTTGTGAGACTGATGGAGAAAAAATTAATTACCATTGATTGTTATACTAATAGAAAACAAAAACATTACCATAGGTTGTCATGACGATGGAAACAAAGTCAATACCATTGGTTGTCATGCTGATGGAAAACAAAGTCATTATTATAGGTTGTAATGCTGATGGAAAACAAAGTTATTACCATAGGGTGTCTTGTCAATGGAAAAAACATCATTACCATAGGTTGTCATGCTGATGGAAAACAATGTTGTTACCACAGGTTGATGTTCTGATGGAAAACAAAGTCATTACCATAGGTTGACATGCCGATGGTAAACAAAGTCATTACCATAGGTTTTCATGCCAATGGAAAACAATTTCAGTACCATAGGTTATCATTCCGATGGAAAAAAAAGTCTTTACCATAGGTTTTCATGATGGTGGAAAACAAAGTCATTACGATTTGTTGACATGACGATGGAAAACAATTTGTTACCATAGGTTGACGTGACGATGGAAAAAAAAGTTGTTACCATTGGTTGACATGCCGATGGATAGAAAATCAATACAGTAACTTGGAAGACAAGATGCAAAATAGAAGGTAAAAATGATAACTAGACACTCAAGATGATAACTAGAATGACAAAATAGCAAACCAAAAGAATAAACCGATAAAGATCTTAAAAAAAGAAACACATTATGTGAAACTATTCTCCCACTATTAAGATGAGTTTTATAATGTAAGGATAAGTGTAAAACACGAAGTAGATATGAATGATTATTTTAATGCAATCATTCCGAGATTCTGTTTTACAAACTCAAATCTATCGGAAGGTAATGGTTTTGTAAATATGTCAGTAATTTTTTCTTTCATTCTATTGAATTGAAAAATAATATCTCCTTTTAGTGTGTGATCCCTAAGAAAGTGACTCCTAATATCTATGTGTTTTTCACGATATTGATGTGATGGGGTTTTACTAAGATCTATGGCACTAGTATTATTACATAGAATTTTGAGTTTCGGAAAAGCTCAAACCATTGTCAGTGAGTGTTTGTTGCATCCAAAATACTTGAGCACAACTATTTCCAACTGCTACATATTCAGCATCAGCAGTGGAAAGTACGAATGAGTGTTTTTTCTTTCAAGACCATGAAAAAATGGAATCTCCTATGAAATGAAATGTTCCAGAAGTACTATTTCTATCCATTCTACAACCACTAAAGACAGCATCTGAAAAACTTTTTAAAATAAAATCAATTCCAGAATAATAAGAAAGACCTAAATCCAAATTCTCTTTTAAATACCAAAATATTCTTTTCACATATTTTAAATGAGACTCTTTTGGATTTGATGCATATCTTGCAGATAAGTATACAGAAATCATTATGTCTGGTCGACTAGCCTTCATGTATAACAAGCTACCTATCATACCTCTAAAAGTTGTTTGATATACTAGTTTCTCAGTTTAATCATGATCAATTGTATTTGAGGTACCAATTGGAGTCTAATACTTTTAGTATTTTCTAAACCATACTTTTTGAGTAAGTATTTTATATACTTATGTAGATATAGATAAGTTATTTCTGGTTTTTATGAAATTCGAAAACCTAAAAAGAATGTTATGTCACCCATCATACTCATTTCGAACTCATATTTCCTTAAATTTGCAAAAGAATCTGTTAAAGATTTCTGAGTTGATCCAAATATGATGTCATCAACTTCAATTTTGACAATCAAAACATTTTTAATTTCCATTTTTATAAAAAGGGTTGGATATTCTATACCTTTTTAATAATTGTTTTATAAAAGAAATAATGTATGTCTATCATATCATTCTCTAGGGACATTTTAAGGACATATAAAGCATTGGTAAGTTTAAAAACTTGATTAGAATATTTTTAATCTAAAAAACTAGGTGTTTGTTCAACAAAAACTTCTTCTTGAACAAAAATATTTAGAAAAGCACATTTAACATCCATTTGAAATAATTTAAAATAAATTTATGCTGCAATGGCTAATAGAATATGAATAGATTAATGTCTATCTACCAAAGCATATGTTTCTTCATAATCTATTCCCTCTTGTTGACTGTAGCCCTTAGTAACAAGTCTAGTTTTATTTCTTACAATGATTCCATTTTCATCACAATTATTTCTGAAAACCCATTTTACACCAATTACATTTGTTTATTTAGGTCTTTCAACAAATGTCCAGAATTGATTTATTCCAAATTCATTTAGTTAATCTTGCATTTCTTTAATCCAATCTTCATAACCTAAGGCCTCACTTTTACTTTTAGGTTCAAATTGGGAATGAAAGGCCTGGTGTCCTATTTCATTTCTCAATGAATTTCTGGTTCATACAGGTTTGTTTACGTCTGCAATGATATTATCACTAGGATGATTCGAAATAAGCAATTGATTTGGGTTTTGTAAAACCACTTAATCAACATAGGGTAGAAAATATTCTAGGGTAAATGCTTCAGAAACATTTTCCTGATCATTTCCCTTATGAGAAATATTTTCTAATAAAGGATGATAATTAGTTTTTGAAAACACATCTAAAAATGTAGGTTGAGGTTGATTGAAAACAAAAGGATTAGTTTCATAAAATTTAACATGAACTATTTCTTAAATAGAACAAGTATTTTTATTGAAAAATTTATAAGCCTTAGATGTTGTAAAATAGCCTAGAAAGATTCCTTCGTCAGATTTTGGTGATATTTTTTTTAGATTCACTTTGGTATTCAAAATCAATACTTTCAATCCAAAAACATTGATGTATGAAACTTTAGGTCTTCGGCCAGTCCACAATTCATAAGCTGTTTTTTTAGAAATGGTCTGGTTAAAAAACAATTTATAGTATAAAATTGTGTACAAACAACTTCCGCCCAAAAGTGCTTAGCAATTGAGTATTCACTCAACATGGTTCTTGACATTTCTTGATGAATTTGATTTATTATCTGAACAACAAAATTTTTATGAGGAGTTCTTGGTGCATAAAAATTGTTATTAATACGTTTCTTACTATAAAAAGTTTCAAAATATGAATTTTGAAATTCACCACCATGATCACTATGGATAGTTACCAATGGAAGGTTTTACTCATTTTTAACTTGTGATCTAAAAATTTTAAAATAGAAAAATGATTCAGATTTCTTTGTTAGAAAATAGACCCATTTAAATCTAGTAAAGTAATTAACTAAAACAAATACATAGTATTTTCCACCGATGCTTCCAGTTTGTGAGGGACCAAATAGATCCATTTGCACAAGATATAATTCATTGGAAGTTGAAACTTCATTGATTGAATTAAATCTAGTTTTATGTTTCTTTACAAATTGAAAAGGGTCACAGACCTTTGAAGAATCAAATTTAAGATCAGTTAGATCCTTTATAAGTCTTTTATTTGAAAGGTTACGAAGGTTTCTTAGACTACAATATCATACTCTTCTATTCCATTTCAAAGATTGGTCTTCTATTGCACTTAAGAAAGGTAAATTTTTGATCTTAAGGTCTTCTATGTTAATATTGTATACATTCTCTTATGTAAGGGTAGATAGAATGAAATTTTCCTTGGAATTGTGAACTAAACACTTGTCATTTCTAAAATTTACAAAGCATTGTTCATCACATATTTGACTTATGCTTATGAAATTGTGCATAATACCTTTTACAAACAAAACATTTGAAATAAAAACATTTCCAAGAAAAACAATATTACATATTCAAACAATCTTTCATTGAGAATTATCTCCAAAGGTAGCTTTTCAACCTTTTGTTTTGAAAATAATTTCAATGAGATTTTTATTTCTGGTCATATGTCAGGAACAACAACTATCCATGTACCATATGTTCTTATTTTTGGTACATATCTTATTTTCCTAAAAAAGAAACAATTACCTTTTCAGAATCCAAACTTGTTTGGATCTAGAAGGGTTAGATAATAAAAATTCAGAATCCACATATTTTTATAAAAATGAGCATTATGAAATCATAAAGACTAAGTTCTATTAAGAGAACAATTTATTTTCCAGTGTCCACCACTTTGACACTTATTACAAAAAGGTGTACTTTGAGGAATAATACAGTTATTACTAAAAACCGATTTTGAATGAGTATAACCAATACCAAAATGATTCCTCAATGGTCAAATTTGAGAATAAATTTTATCTATAAAGACCCGGAAATTTCAAGGAAATTTTTTTCTTAATTTTCTTTGGAATTTTACAAGAACACAGTTTCTAACAGCGCCTGATTCCGAGGCCCGGTGTGCCCAGAATCAATTTCCGAAGTTTTGCTCGGGTACGTTCAGTGAACGAATGAGCGGGAATTTCTAACTTTTGAACCTGTGCCCGGAATCAAATTCCGAGGGCACCGATGGAACCGTAGCGCTGGTTTTTGCTTAGGAATGCCTTTCCTGGAGTTGCGTTTGCTTGGGAGCAGTTGTTTATTAAGGTTTTGGTTTAAGTGTAAAGAAAAATAAAATTTGTGTTACAAATTTTATTTATCTTTTTAAGTGGTTATATCCTAAGTGTGGAAGTTGGGGTGGAATCACAAGTTCCTAACTAACCAAGTGAGGATTAAGGTGAGGTGGGGCCCACACGAGCCCCAACCCTTCACCTTCCCCTTAACTCTCTTCTACCCCCTTTAAACTCCCTTGCACTTAATGTGCCAAAACACCTCAAATTCCTAACTCCTTAAACTCCTTAACTCCCTTGAACCCCCCCCCCCCCCAATTAAATGTGACTCTTCACTTCCACCTTCATTAATTTTGGAGCCTCTCCACCCATTAATGAAGGATGTATCTTAATGAATATGAATTATTTTGAATTCATTAAGCTAACACTATAATAAGGTGTGTTGTTTTATTGTTTGGGGTTGGCTAAATCTTTGTGATAGAGTCATGGAAGGATTGAAGAGAATTCCACCCTCGACGAAGAACATGAAGGACATCTCCAAACATGGAACAACGTCTTCTCGACGAAGAATGCCTTTTCCAAAGAAGAACGTGAAGTTTCCAACGTCGATCCCCTCTTGGATTCCTCCTTCCCACTCCTTCCGGAATAAAGAAGGGAGCGCCTTTCACGAAGAACGCCGACGTCGTCAACGGCTTCTCTTTTCCGATGTCGACGAATCGCCGCCGCCTTTCCGCGACTTCGTCAACACATAACGAAAAGCGAGGTAGGGGTTTGTTGTTGCTTTATTTAATTATTTTCCGTTCTTGGTTCTAGCATGACAAACTTTAGGATGAACGTTTAAGTGTTATCGTCTAACGAGAGGGGGACCGGACCGCACAAACACGGCCGAAACCCCCTCCTTTGTTCTTGAATGTTTCTTGCGGATGAAACGTGATAGCGTGGTGCCGTCCCACCACGCAGGAATCACACGGAAATTATTTCACGGCGCCGTCGCGCCGCGCCGTGGAAAGAATTATCATGAACACGACGCCGTCGTGCCGCGTCGAAGGAAACCGAAGACGCCGCGACCGGAGCGGGGCCGCGGAGGAGGGGCGTGGTGCCGTCGCACCGCGCCGGATGACGAAGGCCGCAGCCGGTTCTGGGCCGCGGCGGATCGTGATGACCGGCGGCCAGCCGGGCCGCCGGTGCCGGAAGACGGAAGAGGACCGGCCCTTGCCGGTCCTGTTGACAAGAAGCCGGCCGGCCAGGTCGGGCCGGCCGGGTTGGTGGAAACTGGGGGAATTTAATTCCCCCGGGCACTTATTTGGCCCCCCATTATGAGGGGGGCCGGTTTCACAAAAGGGGGGGGGGGGGGGCAGGCGGCCCCCCGTTTCAAGTAAGCTCGGCCTTCGGCCCAGCTGGCAGCGTGCCCAGCAAGCTGCCTTGCGCCGAACCGGCGCGCCGGGCCGGTTCGCCGCGCCGGGCCACGCCGGGCCGGGCCGCGCCGGGCCGGGCCGGGCCGCGCGGCGCCGGGCCGGGCCGGGCCGGGCCGGGCGGGGCCGGGTCGACCCCGGCCGGGGCGGGGCGACCCGGTTCGGGCCATCCGGGGGGTCTCGGGCCGGGACGGCCCGGGCCTGAAACCCCCGTTACCGAGCGGTTTGGTCAAATGCCAATATCTTGGGCTACGGGCCTCCAAACGACTCGTCGTTAGTGGCAACACGATCCTTGGATCGAGACGGTCGTTTCGGTATACTATACTCAAGGTGCACCTTCCTTTTCGGGAGCCTACGTCGTTAAAACTCCGTAGTTAAGCATGCTTGGCCTAGAGTAGTGATCAGGATGGGTGCCCTCTTGGGAAGTTTCCCAAGGTGAGTGTGAGACGAAAAAGCCAATAACTCTCAGACCAGCCGTCTGATTGACGCGCCGTCTGTTGCGTTGAGTTCTTGTTGACGATACAAAACTTTTGGCATCCTCTGCCCGAGTTTTTGATGCAGATGGATAGTGGCCGGGTTGGATCGCACCGAAATCCAACCGGGCCCCTGGAACGGAAAAGCTGATATCTTTCTGACAGAACGTCTGTTTGACGAACCGTCAGCGGCGTTGGTGATCGCGTTGAGAAACGGTCCCTATGAGTTTACCCTATGAGAGTTCGGGGTACATTTGAGATACGGCCAGGTTTGGTTTGCTCACGAAACCAACCGGGCCCCTGGGACGAAAAGGCTAATAACTCACAGACCGGGCGTCCGATTGACCCGCCGTCTGTTGCGTTGAGACCCCTATGACGTGGCGGTCCTTTGAGATACATCTTCATGGGACTTTGAGATACTTGGAGTATCGACCTGTAGCTCGTGGAGCGGACCCTCCCAATGACGAGCGTGCGGAGTACGGAGACCGTGTAGCTGGCTGAGACCCGACGACTGCTGATCGAACGACTCGAAGTGTTACAGAGGTGCGCTTGGTTGTAGCGGCACATGGGAGCGCTTGGTTGTAGCGGCAGACCCACGACAGAGTTGTGCTTGGTTGTAGCGGCACATGGGAGCGCTTGGTTGTAGCGGCATACCCACGACAAAGGTGCGCTTGGTTGTAGCGGCACATGGGAGCGCTTGGTTGTAGCGGCAGACCCATGACGGATTTGTGATTGGTTGTAGCGGCACATGGGAGCGCTAGGTTGTAGCGGCATACCCACGACAGAGGTGCGCTTGGTTGTAGCGACACATGGGAGCGCTTGGTTGTAGCGGCAGACCCACGACAGAGGTGCGCTTGGTTGTAGCGGCACATGGGAGCGCTTGGTTGTAGCAGCTGGCCCGCAGTAATCGATGGGTGGAGTTCTTCAGCAGTCTTAGGTTAGTGAGCAGTACCTCGGAGTCATGACAGGACCACTGTACACTCCAGAGACAGAGCTCTTCAGCAGTTACGGTTTCGATAATGAAAATCCTGGTTTGAGCTGAGACTTTTGACCTTGTGTTTACCTCATGATTGAGATGGGTCACTTGATAGCTTAGGTATATGTATGGGCATATACCCGGGTAGTAGTTATCCGTTGATTTCACAATCCTTGTGTTTCCTCATGATTGAGATGGGTTACTTGATAACTTAGTTATATGAATGGGAATATATCTAAGTAGAGGTTATCTGTTGAGATCTTATTTGTGGTTATCTTTGTTGGTTTAGTGAGACTTTGAGGGTCTCGGGGTCCCTACTGAGTATCGTTATACTCACCCCTGCACGGGCTATGCCCGCACCTCGTTGTGTCGGTTGCAGCCGACGGGCAGTGCTGACAGAAGCCGAGTGTTCGAGGACTGGACAGTACCTGGAGGTGGACTATACGAAGAGATGGTACCCGGAGGAGGACCTCACAACGAGGCGGTACCCAGAGGTGGACGTGACGACGAGGCGGTACCCCGAGGTGGACCACTAGGCGAGACATACTCGGAGCGGACGGTGGGACCTGAGGAGCAGAGGAGCTATCTGTACCCACCCTTCAGGTGGGATTTCCAGTGGACAGCTCGGCGTAGCAGCTTTACTTTTCAGTTCATGTTTTCCCTTTCGAGTTGTACTTTACAGTTGGGCTTGTATTTCCGGCCCCTTTTTACTTTCCGCACTTACTGTTGTACTCAGTTTTTACTTAGTGTTTACTTCTTCTGCTTGTACTCTGTGGTGCTTTTTTTCTTTTATAAAGGCAATGCATTTCCAGTTATTGGGATTTTACGCCTTTTGTGCTAGTCGCCAGCCCCTGGCCTATGGAAGGCGTGCTTGGGGTAGTCACGACACGGGCCTCGAGGACGGGTCGTGACAAATTGGTATCAAAGGAGTTCGGTTCTACCGCAGAACTTATAACTCTGATGTTTCTTTCTGTGAAGCAATAGTGTTAAGGGTACCGAGTGTGGTTTTCAGTTCAGGGAGTCTAGTGTTGGTGCGGCGGCCGACGTATCCGTACACCAGGACCCTGACTACTGATTTGCGACTTTGTACACAAAAACACTGATTGCGTGTGTGTTTCCAAAGTTTTAAAGTCAGCTCAAACCAGGTCAGCTCACCAGGTATAAGACGTTGACCGTGTCGCATCTGTTCAGGATGTCTCCACACAGACAGTCAGTTGGAGTTCCGAGAGAGTACTCGATGACGGCTCACCGAGCGACGAGGCTCTGGTTCAGGGCCCTTTTTACTATGTTGGCACCCTCGGGTGGTGTACCAGTACATCACCACCTGTTGGGAAGCAGATGAAAATGGCTATACTAGCAAACTGTGCACGCTGGCGGAGCGCATTGCACGAGTTCCAGCAGTAGAGGCCTCAGAAGTTACGAGGCGAGGCAGATTTCCAGACAGCAGAGCAGTGGCTGGAGGCGATTGCTAGAGTTTTCCGCCTAGCTGAGAATTCATTGAGGTGTACCGAACATATCAGGTACTCGATGGAAGCGTTTCAATCAGTGCAATAGAGGTCGGACCTCTGAGCATGGTATGTTTAAGGGCTTCCGAGCCAGCACCTTTTCTCTATGCATTTCTACTTAGGCAAGAGTGCTAGAAGGAACCTTTGTGGTTGAGAATTATTTGCTGATCGAATACAGCCAGAGAATGTTAGAAGTTTGAAAAGCAGGAAACTGACACCAGTCTCGGAGACATGGGCATATAAAATGTTTCAAGAAGAGGAAATGTTAAGGACAGATGAATCTGCAGAGCATCAGACATGGAGGCAGAGCTTGGAGAGCAGCTCGTGGTGGTGTACATTTCAACATGTTACCATCACCCGCCTTTGTAGTCCCCGCTAGACTCAGGGAGTTGGAGAGCAGGGAAAGAGGGTAGCTGCTTGCGGTCATGGAGTGCGACCAAAAAGGGGCTCTAAGGATGATTTGAAGTGCGGAATTTATCTTCAACTAGCTGCCGTAGCCACAGGCATAGAAACGAATCATCCCTTCCTTCCATGAATCTAGTCCCAGACCTAGAGATTCCAGTTAAGCCGTTGACTTGACCCTCACGTCTGGAGATACCTTTGGGAGGAGACTCGATAGTCACACTTACGCCGACGGTGTGATCTGACCCTTGAGGATAGAGTCTCGGTTAGGACCTCTTGGTGGCAGCATCGAGGCCTTACGATGTTAGTTTGAGTATGTATTTGGCAATCACTGTTCATACTCAAATTGACGGTATTAGGCAAACGTTGGGATGGGTTTTCCTTGGTCGGCGAAAAGGAAACCCTGGGCAGCACAAGATAAACTCGTGCATGGGAGGGTGTAGCCGATCTTTCTTGGGTCGGCCAACCTTACCCTCGTGGCAGCGGGAGTTTTGAGTTTCAGTTCTAACCTAAAAAGGGAGACCTTTAGAGTTCGAGGATGGAGACCACGTTCTTATACAGGTCTCACCTCGACGAGGTTTACGGAGATGTAGCCGAGGCGGCAAGAGATCTCCGAGGTTCAATAGACCTTTCTAGGTCCCCAGCAGGGTAGGCGAGGTGGTTTATCGCTTGACCCATCCACCTCAGTTGCACCAGGTGCACGATGACTTTCACGTAACTCAATTGAGGAGATACGTGCTTGATCCTTCACACATCATCGACCTCAGGGAGTTGGACGTCGATGATAGAGCGACATGCACGGAGGTTCCAGTGGGGATCAAGAATAGACAGGAGCAGATCCTACGAGGATGATTGATTCCTTGGGTGCACTTCCTTTGATAGTACGGGAACCTCCAGGTGAGCACATGGGAGCGGAAGGCTCAGATGCGTGCTCTCTACCGCTTTTGTGGCCCTAGTTTGTGATGAAGCTTTACGGGGACGTAAAGCCCTGAGGCGGGAGTAATGTAAAGCCCCGGAAATTTCAAGGAAATTTTTTTCTTAATTTTCTTTGGAATTTTACAAGAACACAGTTTCTGACAGCGCCTGATTCCGAGGCTCGGTGTGCCCAGAATCAATTTCCGAAGTTTGGCTCGGGTACGTTCAGTGAACAAACGAGCGGGAATTTCTAACTTTTGAACCGGTGCCCGGAATCAAATTCTGAGGGCACCGATGGAACCGTAGCGCCGGTTTTTTCTTAGGAATGCCTTTCCTGCAGTTGTGTTTGCTTGGGAGCAGTTGTTTATTAAGGTTGTGGTTTAAGTGAAAAGAAAAATAAAATTTGTGTTACAAATTTTATTTATCTTCTTAAGTGGTTATATCCTAAGTGTGGAAGTTGGGGTGGAATCACAAGTTCCTAACTAACCAAGTGAGGATTAAGGTGAGGTGGGGCCCACACGAGCCCCAACCCTTCACCTTCCCCTTAACTCTCTTATACCCCCTTTAAACTCCCTTGCACTTAATGTGCCAAAACCCCTCAAATTCCTAACTCCTTAAACTCCTTAACTCCCTTGAACCCCCCCCCCCAAATTAAATGTGACTCTTCACTTCCACCTTCATTAATTTTGGAGCCTCTCCACCCAATAATGAAGGATGTAACTTAATGAATTTGAATTATTTTGAATTCATTAAGCTAACACTATAATAAGGTGTGTTGTTTTATTGTTTCGGGTTGGCTAAATCTTTGTGATAGAGTCATGGAAGGATTGAAGAGAATTCCACCCTCGACGAAGAACACGAAGGACATCTCCAAACATGGAACAACGTCTTCTCGACGAAGAATGCCTTTTCCAAAGAAGAACGTGAAGTTTCTAACGTCGATCCCTTCTTGGATGCCTCCTTCCCACTCCTTCCGGAATAAAGAAGGGAGCGCCTTTCACGAAGAACGCCGATGTCGTCAACGGCTTCTCTTTTCCGATGTCGACGAATCGCCGCCGCCTTTCCGCGACTTCGTCAACACATAACGAAAAGCGAGGTAGGGGTTTGTTGTTTCTTTATTTAATTATTTTCCGTTCTTGGTTCTAGCATGACAAACTTGAGGATGAACGTTTAAGTGTTATCATCTAACGAGAGGGGGACTGGACCGCACAAACACGGCCGAAACCCCCTCCTTTGTTCTTGAATGTTTCATGCGGATGAAACGAGATAGCGTGGTGCCGTCGCACCACGCGGGAATCACACGGAAATTATTGAACGGCGCCATCGCGCCACACCGTGGAAAGAATTATCATGAACACGACGCCGTCGCGCCGCGTCGAAGGAAACCGAAGACGCCACGGCCGGAGCGGGGCCACGGCGGAGGGGCGCGGTGTCGTCGCACCGCGCCGAATGACGAAGGCCGCAGCCGGTTCCGGGCCGCGGCGGATCGTGATGACCGGCAGCCAGCCGGGCCGCCGGTGCCGGAAGACGGAAGAGGACCGGCCCTTGCCGGTCCTGTTGACAAGAAGCCGGTCGGCCAGGTCGGGCCGGTCGGGTTGGTGGAAACCGGGGGAATTTAATTCCCCCGGGCAGTTATTTGGCCCCCCATTATGAGGGGGGCCGGTTTCACAAAAGGGGGGGGGGGAGGCGGCCCCCCGTTTCCAGCAAGCTCGGCCTTCGGCCAAGCTGGCAGCGCGCCCAGCAAGCTGCCTTGCGCCGAACCGGCGCGCCGGGCCGGTTCGCCGCGCCGGGCCACGCCGGGCCGGGCCGGGCCGGGCTGTGCGGGGCCGGGTCGACCCCGTCCGGGGCGGGTTGACCCGGTTCGGGCCATCCGGGGGGTCTCGGGCCGGGACCGCCCGGGCCCGAAACCCCCGTTACCGAGCGGTTTGGTCAAATGCCAGTATCTTGGGCTACGGGCCTCCAAACGACTCGTCGTTAGCGGAAACACGATCCTTGGATCGAGACGGTCGGTTCGGTATACTATACTCAAGGTGCACCTTCCTTTTCGGGAGCCTATGTGGTTAAAACTCCGTAGTTAAGCGTGCTTGGTGTAGAGTAGTGATCAGGATGGGTGACCTCCTGGGAAGTTTCCCAAGGTGAGTGTGAGACGAAAAAGCCAATAACTCTCAAACTGGGCGTCCGATTGACGCGCCGTCCGTTGCATTGAGTTCCTGTTGACGATACGAAACATTTGGCATCCTCCGCCCGAGTTTTAGATGCAGATGGATAGTGGCCGGGTTGGATCGCACCGAAATCCAACCGGGCCCCTAGAACAGAAAAGCTGATATCTTTCTGACAGAACGTCCGTTTGAAGAACCGTCAGTGGCATTGGTGATTGCGTTGAGAAACAGTCCCTATGAGTTTACCCTATGAGAGTTCGGGGTACATTTGAGATACGGCCGGGTTTGGTTTGCTCACGAAACCAACCGGGGCCCTGGGACGAAAAGGCTAATAACTCACAGATAGGGCGTCTGATTGACGCTCCGTCTGTTGCGTTGAGACCCCTATGACGTGGCGGTCCTTTGAGATACTTCTTCATGGGACTTTGAGATACTTGGAGTATCGACCTGTAGCTCGTGGAGCGGACCCTCCCAATGACGAGCGTGCGGGGTACGGAGACCGTGTAGCTGGCTGAGACCCGACGACTGCTGATCGAACGACTCAGAGTGTTACAGAGGTGCGCTTGGTTGTAGCAGCACATGGGAGTGCTTGGTTGTAGCGGCAGACCCACGACAGAGTTGTGCTTGGTTGTAGCGGCACATGGGAGCACTTGGTTGTAGCGGCATACCCACGACAGAGGTGCGCTTGGTTGTAGCGGCACATGGGAGCGCTTGGTTGTAGCGACAGACCCACGACAGAGTTGCGCTTGGTTGTAGAGGCACATGGGAGCGCTTGGTTGTAGCGGCATACCCACGACAGAGGTGCGCTTGGTTGTAGCGGCACATGGGAGCGCATGGTTGTAGCGGCAGACCCACGACAGAGGTGCGCTTGGTTGTAGCGGCACATGGGAGCGCTTGGTTATAGCAGCTGGCCCGCAATACTCGATGGGTGGAGTTCTTCAGCAGTCTTAGGTTAGTGAGCAGTACCTCGGAGTCGTGACAGGACCACTGTGCACTTCAGAGACGGAGCTCTTCAGCAGTTACAGTTTCGATACTGAAAATCCTGGTTTGAGCTGAGACTTTTGACCTTGTGTTTACCTCATGATTGAGATGGATCACTTGCTAACTTAGGTATATGTATGGGCATATACCCGGGTAGTGGTTATCCGTTGATTTCACAATCCTTGTGTTTCCTCATGATTGAGATGGGTTACTTGATAACTTAGGTATATGTATGGGCATATATCTAAGTAGAGGTTATCTGTTGAGATCTTCTTTGTGGTTATCCTTGTTGGTTTAGTGAGACCTTGAGGGTCTCGGGGTCCCTACTGAGTATCGTTATACTCACCCCTGCACGGGCTATGCCCGCACCTCGTTGTGTTGGTTGCAGACGACGGGCAGTGCTGACAGAAGCCGAGTGTTCGAGGACTGGACAGTACCTGGAGGTGGACTATACGAAGAGATAGTACTCGAAGGAGGACCTCACGACGAGGAGGTACCCAGAGGTGGACGTGACGACGAGGCGGTACCCGGAGGTGGACCACTGGGCGAGACATACTCGGAGCGGAAGGTTGGACCTGAGGAGCAGAGGAGCTATCTGTACCCACCCTTCAGGTGGGATTTCCAGTGGACAGCTCGGCGTAGCAGTTTTACTTTTCAGTTGCTGTTTTCCCTTTAGAGTTGTACTTTACAGTTGGGCTTGTATTTTCGGCCCCTTTTTACTTTCCGCACTTACTGTTGTACTCAGTTTTTACTTAGTGTTTACTTCTTCCGCTTGTACTCTGTGGTGCTTGTTTTCTTTTATAAAGGCAATGCCTTCCCAGTTATCGGGATTTTACGCCTTTGGTGCTTGTCGCCAGCCCCTGGCCTATGGAAGGCGGGCTTGGGGTAGTCACGACACGGGCCCCGAGGACGGGTCGTGACATTATCAATGTTTTCCTAAGCATATGTAATGTTTTAAAAACAAATTTTCAAGGAAAAACTATATGACATTAGTTTTAAAACTATGTTTTTATCCTCGAAAACGTTTTTTTTGGAACTTGAGATAGTCTCTAAAACATTTTTCTTGGAAATTACACTTTTAAGATCCTTAGAAAGTTTATCCATATTCTAATTGACATTCTCAATGGTTTTTAAAATAATTTCAAAATCAGAAGTTTTCATATCAAGATCATTGGAAAGATATGATACTTCTTTAGTTAAAATATAAATTCTAGAATTTTCCGTATCAGTCTTTTACTTGACTTTAGAATTTTCATTCTCAAGTAGTTTAGAAAACCTAGACACTTCCTCATAAGAAGGTAATGCATTATCTTATGATGATTAAGACTCATCATTTGAATATTAATAATATTTATTATCAATATAATTTTCATTTAAGGATTCATTTGTAATAGATTCTTCATTGAGTACCTTATAATTGAAACAATGATCTTTAATTAGTAGTCTGGATATAAGTCTAATATTCCATTGTCCTAAATATTTATATTATGAAGAATAATCTGATGAATATCCACCACTTGCACTCCATGTATCATTTTCCTTCAAGACATTCGTTGTATTTTAATACTTTTTCTTATTTCTTTCTTAATGTTTCTCTTTTATATCTTTTCTCTTCAGTAAAGCAAAATCAGGTCCTATATGGCCTACTTTCTTACATTCATAACATGTTACCTATTAATATTTCATATCATTCCTATGTTTCTTTTTGAATATGTATTGGAAGTTTTTCTTTCCAACAATCTTGTTCATCTTTCAAGAAAAATTGGCTAACTCATTATCAGAATGATCACAATCACTTGATTCTGACATAACAACTTTCTTATCTTTGGATATTGTTATCCCTTCAAGTTTTTTAGCTTTAAATGTAGTAGTAAAAGCTAAAATTTAATTTCCATTATTCATCTTATTGAAATAAGAATCTCTCTTCATTCTTGTCTTAGGCAGTAGAAGAGTTCCAAAGAGTTCATCAAGAGTAATCTGAGAGAATTTTCTATTTTCATCAATAGCTGTCCTTTTTTATCCCATTCGTTTGGCATTATATCAATAATTTTGTCTAAAAGATCTTCATCGTCAAGACATTTTTCTCCCATAGATTTTAAATCTTTGAAAATTTTCATAAATCTTTGTTTCACATTACAAACTGGTTCTCCATACGAAAAAATAAATCCATGATATTCTACTTAGAGCATTGCTCTCTTTATTTCTATAGCTTTAGATGTGCCAATATGTGTGACTTACAATTTCTTCCAAATACAATTGGATTCTTCACAATATAATATCTCGATGTATATATTTCTGGTCAAAGAACATTGAAAAGTATTGTGTACCTTGTAATTCATTTGATATTTTTTCTTTTCTTGACTGGTGAATGTACTGACTTCTTTTTAAGGAATTTTTTAACCTCCAGTAAGCATAATAAAATTGGCTATACTAGTAATGATAAAAAAATGAATTCCTTCAATCCCTCCAGTACTCATAATCATTCCTACCAATGAATGGTGGTCTATTTGGATTTATATTTCCAATTTATCCAATATTCATTATAGCCATCTAATAAAACAAAATATTTTCCACTCCACACGTTAGTTCAGTAAGTAAATAATATAAAAAATAAACGAATAATATAGAAAGTAAAAAAAAATCAGTGGAAACCTCCTCTGATATCAGTTATTGGATCTATATATATATGGATATGTATATTATACGGAACAATACAAGAGGGTGGGGTGAATTTTAGGTTTAAAAACTTTGTGTTTAAACACTCAAGAAATTAGTTTAAATCATCTTAAACTAATACAATTTACAACCAATACCAATAACCAAAATTGACATGGATATAAATGATATGATACGATTTAATACTATAAAAAAGTAAAACAATTGTATTCAAGTGAATACAATAATCATAGTAATACAATAGTGAAAGATTCTACCGTAAAACGTATAGAATATTTCGATATAATATGTACCAGTATAATTGTAATTGAAACAATTAAAAATGGATAGAGAATGAAGAGAACAAAAAAATAATTCCCTTTCTCATACAAACAGAAGTGAAAATGTAAAAGTATTACAATTCTTTAATCCCAAAGAGAAGGGTATCCTTTCACCTACGATAAAAGGTCTGTTTTACCACAACCTTGGTAAGCCTTCGATACGATGATCGGCACATATGTCTTGCTATGCTCCCAATCCCCCGATATAATGATCGGTATGTCTGTCTTGTGATCCCTACAATCCCTCAATATGATGATCGATATGTCTGTCTTGATATTCCCACAAGCCCTCGATTTTTCATGTAATTAGCACCTCTGTCTTTCAAACACTTTAAAGCCATCGATAGGAAGATCTGTATCACCGTCTACCTATCCTCATTATCCCTCGATAATTATCACCTGATCAGTCACACAAAGGAAAACAAATCACTTAATGAAATTAAAAAACAAAGAACTATCCGTTCATGTTTTCTAATCTCATGGCATTCGCACAAAGCAAGAGATAAGTCACATCGTCTCTCTCTATAACTTGATAGCAGCAAAGAATGATCAAATTCTCTCCATTTTTATTCATCTTCAAATGACCTCCTATTTATATGCCTCAGGTTTCAATGGTCATATTTCCTCCAACGATCATATTTCTTTGGAAAACTCAAAGGGACTTGGACACCTGGAATTATAATGGTCATATTGAAGCAAAAAATACAACATCATTTTGATTAGTTTATAACTATATTTATGACATCATTTAGCTTAAAACAATAGATATATGAAAAAGATAATCATGAGTGCGATTGATATAAAACATGTGTTTTGATAAAGGATAAAACCAAGCATGCTATAATAGTATAATATTAGTACAATTAGTATTACATAGTGCAATGAATTGATAATATCAAAATTGAGTACAATGAGCAGATTTCAGTACGATTGACAGAGTCAGTATGATTGACAAAGTCAGAACGAATGACAGGGTCTGTACGATTTAGTCAGTACGATTGATAGAGTCAGTACGATTGACAGATTCATTACGATTGACAGATTCAGTACGATAAACATAGTTAGTAAGATAAACATAGTCAGTACGATAAACATATCCAGTACGATAAACATAGACAGTACGATAAGCATAGTCAGTATGATAAACATAGATGAATAGATTTGTGATGTCCAAAACAAGACATAAAATTCAGAAGAGAAATTTTGACTCAACACCTAACTCCTTGCAGATGAAGCATTGTACATTTGAATCTTTTTTCGTACCCTTGAAATCACGTAATTTGTGTCCTTTTTATCCACACATATAACAAACTCTTTTCATTCAAGCATTTACCAAGGTGATTCCTTCCCCATTTATCACATGTTGTAAAATCCTTATTTTCCCATTCCCCTTTCTCAATCATTCTCTCTTCCATCCATTTCTTCTCTTTCTTCTCTTCAAATCCATAGAACTCATAGAATTATTTACTTATCTTATTAACACATGATAATATTTTTCTTATGTTGAGAATGCATGGGAGACTATTTCCGATCTAAATGTAGGATTAATACCATGAAAGATATGATCCTTCTTACTCTTTGGATCATAGGTAATTATGTAGTTAACATTCATTCTACTAGGTGCAATTTCTATACAATGGTATACAGTAGGTCATTTTATGAATTGAAATGAATAATTCCAATCATGAAAAATACCAAACATAAATTGAACAGTTTATGGATATAATCCATAATCATAAAAATATTTTCTTTAAGGAGGTATACAATCATAAATCAATTATAATGATTTGTAAAGAAAATGAGAATTATCCTAAGAATATCCTCCGAGAGTGTCTTAACCAAGAGTGTAGCAAGGCCTGTTGTCGTGCACCAGTTCCCATTTGAGTATAGCTAAAAGTGGTGTTTTTGGGTAATACCCCTAGGTACATCTCTGCCAGATCCACCACAACCTGATCATATCCAGACAAGGAATTATTTCCTGGAATACTCACAAAATCTCTACCATACTAAAATTATAGGAAGTTCTCCTATACTAATCATCAATGTCAATCTTAGGGATATGTGCTCTAATCGAAGTTTATCTAAATATTCTTTCCAAGGTTTGTATTAACTTCCTTGTAAACCAAATATAATTCCCCGAACCTAGATACCCAGAGTTGGTGCATTATTACATAACATTGGCATGATCCCAAGGAAATCATGTCTTGAAAGACAGATCAGTTTATTATTATTGTAAACAAGATTCATACATAAGTTCAACTTTACAACATGAAAAGAAATACAACATGAATTTATTCCTTAAGAAACATCCAATAGTCCTAGATTATTCCTGCAAGTCACTCATAACTAACTTATTCATATCTTGGTAAAATGAATCATAAGAAATGGGTGAGCTCAAATGCTTAGTAAGGGTAATCAATATAAATGAAGATAACATAAATATTATACTTGATGATTAATTGAAACAACATGCCTTTACCAATAATAAACATGAATAATTTTATGGAATTAATATGAGAAGAGTAAATAATTCCCTAATAAAAAATATTCATGGATATTCTACTAGTCGAATGACCACATGAACCATCAATATTATTTTCATAATGAGGGAATGTATAATGCCGGAAATTATGAAACATTTGTCAGCGCCTCATCCAAGACGTCTAAAAATGATTAAGTCCTAGGTCCAAACCATATATCAAATTGGGAAAGGCCTCGTCCAATTCCATGTCTAGTAGTCTCATAAGACCTCCTGATGCATCAAAGATCTATAGCAGGCTCCACCCGTCACTTACTAAGTCCAATACATTCCTCATATGAAAAGTTTGAAATATAACATAAACATTCATATTGAAACTAGAATACGAAATGTCAATAATTTAAACATAAACCATGAATGGTATAATAGTAACACATCTACAGTCAAAAATATCACAAAACCTTCAATATAATAAGGAATTTTTTTATCAAAATGAATTGACTTCAAACATGTATAAAATCCATCAAAAGATGTTGATATAGATAAAATAAAAACTCTATGAGAAAAATATATCATTCTTTTTTAGAAATAATTTAAAGTTTCATAATTATAAAAGAAATCATTTATTTTAAAAATATTATTATAAGAATATTAGGTAACCTTTGATAATGTTATAATAAAATAGAATAACTGCACCCGTCGTATAAGATAAAAAAATACACTCTTACCTTAATTTTGTCAAAAAGGTCTTAATGTACCTTGTTTGGAAAACGACAGAATGATTCCTTTCAAAACATATAATTTAAAATATGGGTATAAATTTCTTTAAATCATTTCCTATAAAATAGTAAAAATGTTTTGAAATACATTTTTAAGAAACATGGATGTGGATGATAAATAGGTCCTAGTATATACTTATGTAAAAACAATTTCGGCTAGTAAAGAGATTGTTGAATTAACTCTTACCTTGTACCTTTTATTTGTATATGGTAGGTTAACCTCTTTTATAATGGTTAAATAATTTTTATTAAATTATAAAAGATTAATAAACATTAATATGATATCATATATGATCTTTTTACATTGCTTTGTTAATAATATGATAGTCTTATCGTCGTTTTGGGTGTTAACGGATTTGTTTTCCTTTACATTCATTGTTATGTGAGTCATATTAGTTATTAATGGGATGTATCTTATTCATATTCATAATGATATTATGTTTTTAAACATTAATTTTAATCATGAAATGAAAATTTGTCTTGAATGGATATGATGGGGAATGAATCTCATCATGTTCGTGGAGATGGTAATCCAAACGTACGCACGAGTGACAATTTCATTCTTTTGATATTAAAATAATATATAAATGGACGGTATATCATATATAAATAATCATTGTCAAGTTATATTTATTATATAAAACAAATTACACATCATTATTATACCCATCCAAATAATAATGTATTGAATAACAATTACACCCTGACATGGAGACGGTAAGCTGTACATACACTTGTATGGTGACATGTCATTCAATGGATATATAGAATAATGAATACGGTTGTACCATATTTATAATAACATAACTGAATATAGAAGAGACATGACTTATTATTTTATAATGGAAACAACAAATAAAGAGGAAGTTGAAGAAGAAAGGAACTTGAAAGAGGTGATGAAATATTTACCTCTTTTTCGGGTTCTTCCTTTTTATTTGATCAAAAGGGATCCTAAATATGGAATTCTGACTAAAGTATGGCCTCTAGGATAAAGGAAGGAATTTTTATAGGTTATTTGGGTAGGGGTTGGATTAGACAAATGGCTTGGAAGGTGTTAATTGTATATAAGGGGGAGTTTCCTTTTATAAAAATAGTGAGGGGCACCTTATGAAAAGCTAGAAATATTATTTTATAATAAAATAATTTTCTTTTTATAAAGGCTAAAAAGTAAATTATTTATAGGATAAGGTGGTTATGCGTCTAGAAACACAAAAACAAGATGTTTTATATAGGTTTGGGTCACTATATGAACATAATCTTTTAGATTTAACTCTTAGTTAAATAGTTTGACATTTACCATGTCTCTTTGTATTTTTATATTATATGGTTAATAAACATAATATATACATCCAAGAGAACCCCAAGTGGTTTATTAATGATACACCTATCATTATATAATTCTTTTTTCTGATTCTTATAATTTTAGGAATAGAATATCAATTAATAATATAATATTTTTTAAAAAACTCATCGATGTCAATTTTGAGACTATTTGGTATTTTGTTTTTTCTAAATTCATAACAGCTTTATTACATCGAAAAAAAATTCCTATAACCAACCCTAATATGAAATATAAACCCAGAAATTTACTTTAATTCATAAAAAGTCTCAAATTACATTTATTTGGATATTTATACTATCAATTATTTTAATATTTCAGTAATTAGGTAATTACTAAATCATTATTGTGTCATAAATAAATTAAATTATTTAACGTCTAAAATATATAAATAAAATACAATTATGTATTAAATGTTATTATCTTTACAATGAATATTTATAGTCGAAATAATGACTTATATAACCCCATGTAAAAATAAATTTACTAAAAGATGTGTGTTGATTTCATTTTAGACTTTACTTTATGTTAATTTAAATAAAGTGTCATTATCATTCATAATTGGATCCATGGGGTACCAAAATCGACCCAAGGATTCCCATTGTTGGCCATGACTCATACAATATGTTTAAGAGAAGTGTTAAGGTAATTTTTTATTATTAGAATATTATTTTTACCTTGAATTACCCTATTTACCTTTAACCGCCGTAAATAAAAGTCAAAAGTTAGTATTCACCAAAAATTATTTTCATCATGTTGTTCAACATTATACATACTGATACCAACCGTGTATCTCAGATTTTTGAAAATCAATTCACATAGGCGGTAAAATTATGTTTTATGGAAATTTGAAAATGCTCATAGGAGGTGGATAAAAGACGGTAAAAAAATCGATAAAATTTTTATAAATCTAAAATTATTATAAACTGAATCCATTGAATTAAATTGAACATATATAAGTATTATTAATATATTTTGACCTAAAATAAATTTAAATAAAATAAATAATTATTTAAATAAAAAGTCTATTTTAAATAATAACTCAGTGTTTTTAACTATTCATCAAAAATTGAATGTTTTCAGAAAAATAACAAAAATTCACCCTATGCTAATTTTGATATTACAAATTCAAAAATTAAATCTATTTTACCAATATCAAAACATATAAGTTGAATTAGTTAATTTAAAAATAATTACCATTGCCAAAACCAAAAAACGTATTTTTAAGAAATAATAACTATCAAAAGATTGACACTTGTTTATATCAAATTTTAAAGTGAAATTACTTACAATGATCATCATTGGATTAAATGGTAAAAATATAATCTAATTCAACTTCCAAACCATTAAAATTTACAATTCAAAACTATAATTATTTTGACTGAAAAAGTTTTTTTCAGTTAAAATATAGTATTTTTCACTATTCACCCAAATATGAAAGTTATCAGAAAAACACCACATTTTGTGAAACTAAATTCTTATGTACCAATTCAAAAGAAGAAGTTTATTTTGTCAAATTTAAATATATAAAAGTTCCAAATATTGTATTTAAAATTGATTCTCCAAAAAGAGGCCGAAAAATTTCATTTTTTTGAAAAATACATCTTTTATCTGAAAAAATTGAATTTTTTATAACATTATGTCTAAGAAATTCCTAATTTAGATTCTAAAATAATAAGGATTATATAAAGTTCAAAATATAATTAATACTATTCATAACTACTTTTTAACGGATAGTTTGGTATGTCGTGGTGTGATTGAACTCAGTGTTGCACGTAGTGCAAGTTATTGAATTATTTTGATGAAATAACGTATTATGAAATCTTGGGGTGTTACAATGCATACATAAAAGAATATAACTAGGTGTTATAGTGTAAAAATATCAAATAGATCAAAGATCAATTTAGAATTATAAGTGAGTATAATCCAACATTCCATGAGAATGATTGAATGATATTTTACTAGTAGATAGAGAATTCAAAACAATAATTTTCAAGGAGATATGAAACTAGTTGTCCTTCATATCAATTTGATCTTATATCCAATAAAAACAGTGTATAAGTGATATAGGGACTTAATGAAGGTATTGGTATCCATATCTATAAACAATAAGAATGATGTAGATTCTATTTTAGCTAGGGTAGTATTATATAATAAACAATTATTTTATAAATATTTTGGAATTATACCATGATTGTTTTGTATTGTCATAATAGAAATGATGAAAATCATATAGCGAGGGTAGTGCACATTGTTTCATTTGTATAATAGAATTTAAAATGAAAAAATTCAAAGAGATCACCTATTAAGTGTTTAATACAAAAGTTCAATATAATGGTAAAAAGTGTACCCATATATAAAAATAACATCAATGATGACTACAGACAAACATCATCAGAATAGAGAATAACAAGTGAGAGATAATTAGACTTGAAATGTATGTAGAAAGATGTAGTGAATGATGTTGTATGTTGGAATTGGATCACTATAATCCATTATATATTTTTTTGTTTTAATTACTATAATTAACATTAATATCTTTTCACATAATGATAGTTCCTATATATAATTTTAATGTGAACATTTCATTTGAATATTATTCAAAATTACTAGTTATAATAATTTTTCAAAATGTGATTCCATAAATGTTATTACAATATTCATAAATAAGTCTAATGGTTCATATACAAATATTAGATGGGAAAAAAGGATTCATGGTTTTCATATGTTAGAATATCAAAAGATATTGAGCTTTTTCTCACATGATTTCTCATGGGGGTCTACCTTTATAAAGGTTAGAATTCCAATAAGAATTATAGATTTCATAGGTTCCATTGAATATATTTTATATTTGAAGATCTTTTTTGGAATTCATAATTATAATTATTATTAATTTTTGTAATTAATAATGTATTATTATTTAGGGATGAAAATCAGGATGAAATTTGTTTTAGTGAGGAAAAATATGTTCTATGTTTAATAAGTGTTATGGAATTAATTTAATAAGTAACGGAAATAAGTTTCCATTCCAATTAAATGGAAGAAGAAATATCTAGTATAATATTGGAATTAAACCATCAAATTAAATCTATGTCCGTGGTAATTTATAGAAATGATACCTTTAAAAATTCAAATAATGATAAATCAGACCTATATGGTCGTGATAATGTTATGAATCCAACATAATGAGATATATGAAGATAATGTGATTATAATTTATTTCTACATTAATTCAATATTTCTTGAATTTTATACATTAATTTTTTTCCCTATGGGGTCCTAGATTGATTCCTGGAGTAATATTTTATAGTTTAAGAAAGTTCACTTATTTTCATTGATAAAGAATCTTAGAGGGTCATGGAATAAGTGTATCTAGAATATGAATAATTTAAATTAAATTTAATATTAAAAATAAACATAATTAAAATAAATGAAATAAAATTTAATGATTTAATGTTTATTTTATTAATATAATACTTATATATTTTATTTCTGAATGAGTGAGTTGAATTATTTCTCTAGGTAATTTATCTATAAGATAATAATGAATATTTTTTTCACCAATTAGATGAATCGGTTTATATAAAAATTTAGTTAGTCAAATTAATAATAAAGTAAATATGAATTGAAATGTTTACTGATTATGACATTGTAATAGTGGATATAGATAGATTTTAATGACACACTAGAAATTATATATATATTAATATCATTTAAAAAACCAATTTCTGTATTTATGAAATGATATTGAATATAATCCTTGTCTTGTGATATTTAAATAATATTATTGTTATACATTGACATGGGTTATGACATATAATAAATAACTATGTAAGTTATATTTTTTAATTACCATTATTTAACCATAAGTATATATCACATATTATATAATTTTAAAGGATTTAATATTCTTACATGATAGAAAGTCCTCTAATATTCTTTCAATTCCTACAATGAAAAAAACTCACTTCCTCATTATCAAGAATGTGGGGAGATAAATATATGTAATTATGTTCACCAATGAACAATGTGATGAAATTTACTCTATTGTGTTATCACATAGAGATTCAAGAACAATGTTCAATGATTTGTGAAGTATAACTAGAGATGACAAGAATAGTCATTTTATGTTTCTTATACATCAATAAATAAAACAATAAGAGATTATGTAACACAATTAAAAATTTTTACAGTCATAGATGTGTTAAAATTTATTTTAATTAATTATAAAAAATATTTTTATAATCCCTTATAGGTATTTCATGGTGTCAATATTATTCTCCATGTATTTTATATATAAAAATCATTGAAAAATAAAATTTGGCCTCTATAAGATGATTTAATTATAGAATAAGTATTTTAACATGTTGTACTCTTCTTTTACGAATCCATTATGACCAGTTTTTCAAATGAAAATAAATTTCATCATAAAATATGTTATATATTCTCAAACATTTCTCTAGGATATCCCAAGATATTTTACTATTAGACATATATATAGCATTTGAATCCCATCTACAAACACTTTCTTCCATATAGGAATGAAATTTGAATCCCTCATCAGCTATTCCACCAATAAAACAAAATATATCAAGATTTATTTCAATCCATGGGATGCCTCAAAAAATTCCCATGGTCACCTTATCCCACATTAATAAAAGAAATATAAAGGGATAATGTAACCTAGTAGGCATATGATTACCCAAATTTATACTTATATAATGAAAGGTAATAAGAAAACAATAATTAAATGTCTTACACTATACTAGGTAACTTGACATAATTATAGATATCATGTTACTTTTTAGTAATCCATTTTTAGAAAACCCAATGTGAGGCATTCTAGTCTCTCATTAAATCCTCAATCATATATGTTTGAAATAATCCCCTACTATGTATGTATAACACCCCATCTATAGTGGTCTTATGAATGATATGTTCAATGAGAAGGGAGTTGGTGAATCTGTGATGAATAAATCATTTTTTTATTTCTTAATAAATCATCCTCTATTGGTTATTAGATTCTATGATCTCAATAATAATATCACACACACTGTGGAATGAAGAACACAATAGAAACTCAATTTACAAGGTTAAATTATAAAATGAGTATCCAATCCTTAGAATGACACAAAATCCACAAATCCATATGAACCTCTCGAATAAAAACCATTGACACAAATGATTAGATTATATCATTTACACATAATATAAGAATACAAATTGTTTTCTTCCAAAAATATATCTTGAAGTCTTTCATTATTTTCGAGAATTATATTAAGACTGAAATTATCCTTATTATTATAATGTGTGTGAGTATAATTTATTATAGCTGTCCCACACTTGTTTAGTATTTATAACCATGGTGACTTAAATTTTCTTATTCACTAATATAAAGTATTATATGTACCCCCTACATATATATTCTTATTCTTATGCACACTTCAAAAAATAAGCTATTCTCCCTTGTTGGTCTCTCTCTTTTCAATAGAACATCCTTCACATAGCCATTTTATACAACCATGACAATGTTCAATTTATACTAAACAATAGGTGTTCTTAATTTTACCAATAAAAATTCAGTTCATATTTATAATTAAAATATATAACTTCCTTTAGCTATTATTTCATTCTCATCAATGTAATATACATTTTTCTCTTCGTTCACACTAAGAAATCAATATCCTCAAAATATTAGTTACATAAATGCATCACTATTGACTAGTTTTAAAACCACTAAAATTAGTAACCCAGAGTTTCTGTCAGAATTATTATATTGGAAATAGATACAAGTTATCACTTTCTAAAGGACTGATTTGTTTAGTTTTATTGCTAAAATAGATACTTATTTAAATTTTACATATATTTGAAATCATCAAATATATAATATGTTTTCTTTGAAAAATTATTTATTTTTCATATTCTATCACTATATTTCAATCACAAATGTCTCCCTAGTCACTTTGGAAAAATAAAACATAATAAAGGGGTGATCTCATGTAGTCAGTTGGGTTATGGTTTTTTTGAAGATATCATGATTAAATAAGAATAATAAATATGGAAATGTAAATAGCTGAAACTCATTCAGTTAATCAATAAATAATGTATAATATCGAAGAAATAAAGGTTGATCAAATAATTCCATACATATAATCACTTATAATTGATCTATTCCATATATATTAAAACTAATCAAATAATCACATGGGTATAACTGATCTCATATTGTTGGAATGTGTAATGTTGGATATTTGAAAATTTCAATACCATTCAAAATATTATAGAAATATATGGGTATAAACCTATCTAATTTGGCCAACCGATTTCTTCCATGAGTCATATCAATGTGTCAAGAAGTTATCTATAACGAGTACCCACTGATCAATTAATAATTCTAATTTATTACTCATATGAAAGGGCTGAAAAATTATCAATATAATAATGAATATTGAAAAACTAACATATTATGTGAGAATAATTAACCCAATAAAATGAACATAATCATGAACCTTCTAGATTAATGTGGTGAATGTTAATTAAATTGTACAGGCTCAATATAAATGACCATAAAACATAAAAGGAAATAATTAAGATGATATTGATACAGTATATATCTATTGTAGAATATGTAAAATATATTTTTATTTTCCTTAATGAATATAAGTTTCATAAAAATTTCATAAAAAGTAGTCTTGAGGAAACTAATATTTGTACTTTTAAAATGAAATTTTCAACTAAAATGCTCAAAAAAATATTTGAATATAATTGAAATAAAAAATGGACGTCTAAAATAATAAAATAATATTTATAACAATTAGTGGTCTTGATTTTGGTAAATTATATTCGTATCATACACGTTAAAACAAATATTACTATCACATTTTCAGTAATAGCGCAACAAACCTTGTTTTAAAAATTACATAATGATTACCATAAAAAAATATTGTAAAAAGTAAAAAATTTAAAATGTATTTAATAAATAACATGTAAAATATTAAAAATATTTTTTTTTTGAAAACATTGATTTTGATGAAAAATCATTTTTGACCAAAGAGTTAAAAAATGACGGATTTTATAAAAACAACATTTCAATAATTTATGTACTGAAAAGTGGAAAAATTATACAATTATATGAAAAAGTTCATGAATAACCATTTTATAAAATATAATTATTTTAAGATATAAATGTAATAAAATTTCACTGTGTGAGAATTAAATAGATATGATCTGGAATAATGATGAGATTGTAAAATAAATACCTACCACATTGAAAACATTTAAATCAAAAGCCCCCTGAAAAAAATAATTTCTAATGGGAAATTAAATATGTTTATATAAATATATTAATTTCATAATATATCAAAAGGGGATGTATATACTCCACACAGAGGAATAAGTAGTGAATATGGTTTACATTTAACAAAAGTAAGAGTGACACTAGAAACTCTCACGTCTGGTTTGACAACATTTCAAGGTGTACAAACCTCATATATAAAAAATATAATTTTATTATACATATATTAATTAAAAATAATCATATATCTAATTAGATATATGATTTACCTATATTCACTTATCACATATTTATTATCAACTATTTGTTAAACTCACAATTTCATGCAGTAATTCCTTTATTTTTCATATGTGATTTAATTTAGTAATTTTTTAGTTTTAATTTGATAATGGTTAAATCATAACAATAATATAAAACTGTATATAAATCTCAAATATTATTAAATATATATGTATCTATGAAATTTACAGATAGAAAATAGTTTACACCATTCATAGAGATGGAAAAATGTATGTTCGCATGAATATTGTTTCCATTTTTATCGAATGATTAAATTAATGCAAAATAAATATATATCCACATTTAAATAATAATTACTCAGTAATATATATAATTTAAATTAATAAATTCTATTTTTATTACCATACATTTAAAAAAAATTCAAAATATTTGGCATCATTATGTTGAGGTGGGAGTCTACACGTATGAATGAGAGACATTGTTGTTTTTTCAACTGATTGGATGTTGAGAAGTTATATGTGAAATAATAATTATAGAAGTATTCTCATCTCATAAATATTACATATATTCTATAATTTAATCCTTATTATAATCCATGAAATTATTAACTTAAAAATGAATCAAACTGCTTTACGAGCTGATAGTCTGTCGTTCACAAGAGCGACATTTTTGTACCCCCCATGGAATGGTAATTAGATATTAATATTTGATATAATAATTATATAAGTATAAATATTTCATAAATATAATAAAAATATGTTAAATCCATAATTATATCCTTCCCTAAATGGTGATGATGAGAATCAATTTACATCTCTCCGCGAGGTGATATTCCACAATAAACATGATCTTCAGTTTCATTTCCCAATTTATGAGAGGAGAGATGAATTTGAATTATGAAATTAACATTATAAAATAATATTTTTTTGGATATATCATTACTATTATATTATTAAAATTTATTATGAATATAAGGAGTTATAAGAAGAATTATAATTAAAACATATTGCTTAAAACTTTACTTGTTCTTCAAGAAACCACATTTGGTTTAACCTTAATATATTCAAGATAATATTTTTGACATAAAAAAGAATATAGGATATTTTGAGTGGGTATGAAAATTTTATATTTATGGTTATCTTATCATAAAAATGGTTATGTATGTGTAAATAATAGAGTTGAGGGTGGCCTTTTTTAAGTGGTGGAGAGGAAAAACATTGTATTTTTCACAATATAAAGTGATAATAACATTTTATTAATAAAAAAACACTAAATATGTGTTATTATTTAACATTACAGGTTATGTGGCAGAAATATTTCCATACAATTTGTGTTAGAAATTTTATTAGTGCATTTTAAAAATTATCTTCTTAGTTTATGCCCACCCCCTAAGAATACCATATTTTATATTGTCAATGTTAATTAATTTTTACTTTTTGATAATATTCATAATTTTAAAATTTCAAGCATAAATTAATATATAATTATTGTTATTTTTATTGAAAATTTTTAATCCATTTTTAAGGAAATTATAAGATGTGGTCAAATCCAATTTTAAATTTTTCCCACAGACACAATGGAAAAGGGGGTTTCCTAAGGGAAAATTTTCATTAGTATAACATGTTTTAATATAAAATTTTAGTATGAAATTGGTTATAATGACCTAATTTGTTAACATTTTAAAATTACTTATATAGTTTAACATTTAAACCACTTTAATATAAAATTTTACTATGTAAATAATTTAATGAAAAATGCAGTTTTCAATAAAAATTATTATTTACACTACATATTAAAAGAAATTATTTTCATAAATTCCCAAAAAAATATCCCAAATAAATTCATAAAATTTATATTTCAAAATTACAATTATTTTAAAAATAAAAATTCTAAAATTGTTACAAAATAATTATATATTATGTGTCATAATCAATAATAAACTGCTTTTTAGAAAAATACTGTTTTTCAGAATTTGTTTTTACTTATAATGATTCTTATTTAACTTTTAATCTATAGATAACCATTTAATTTATTTTATACACGTGTAAAGAATATTATTTTGACAATTTAGTAATAAGCATTCATACCTTCCTTTTTAACTACCATGTTATAGTGGTCATAATATTATTTTATTACAGTATCATATTTTATTCTATCCAAAAGTTTCATGCATTGAAAATAATTAATGAAATTGAATTAATTAAAAAATAAATATATTATAATGTATCATGGGGATACATTATCCTCTATGGTTTATTTTACAAGTAATAAATTATTTTGATAATGAAATTCCTCTTTTAAAATCTTGTGATGTTACGTTCTAATTACTGAAATAAATTGGGTCCTCAAAATTCAATATTGATGAATGTAATTAAGGGTTTTACATTTGAAATTATGTTTTTTGGAAACCCACATCTTAAAAGGGAAAAATAAAATTCATCTATATAAGTGATAAAGTGAAGTATAATGGTCATCAAGAATAACACGTTACTACATTTCCATGTTGTTGAAAATTAGTGGGAAATAATTACACGTACATAGATAAGAATACTAATTCTAAAGGATAAATAGATATTTATAAAGAATACAGTCAATATAAATTTAACAACCAATAACCATAAATCTCTGATGAATTAAAATACCATTGATTCAATAGAAATTAATGTAATATGGAAACTTTTTTTCAAATGATTTTTTTCTTAAAGTTGAAGGATATTATTAACATTGTGATAGAGAACACCATGAAATATAATTTTAATTATCATCATTATAATGTTATTATATAAATTCCAATATCATATCTTATTCCATTAAATTAATATCAAATTGGAATTTTTATGATTTGGAACTAAAATAACCATTCCGAAAATGTGTATTTTTTTTAAAAAATCTGAATGGTTGGAGTGGGTCATACAAAAACCCAATTGTTTAATATATTATTTTCCATATAAAGTTAACTTAAATATTCATACCAAAAATGTCTTTCTATATTTAATTTACATATTTTTTTAAGGAAGGTAATTAAATTAACATTATATTTCCTAGAAATTATAAAGTGGATCTTAATTTCAATTTAAAATTATTTGAGTACCATGATCTCCATAAAAATATAATTAATGAAATGAATTATTCCAAAATTAAAATCTCATGTTGTCGAATATATAACATAAATCAATATTTATAGTAATCTTTAATAATGATGATATAAACCATCAAATTTTTAACCAATTTTTGAGTTGCAAATATTGTCTTAAATTCATCTAAATATTAAATTAACACTGAAAACATATAAGGTTATCCACCAAAAATAAGATGTTTTACAAGAGGTTTTCCTTGTAACCAAATCTCTTTCCTGGTCTTGAGTGTCGTTCTATATATCATTAATAATAATTTATTAAATAGTATAATAGAAAAATTTTATAACAATACATGATTATTATAACCAGTTTATCATTGACCAAATACATATATAACATTAGTATTTAATAAAAATATATTAAATTTAATAATTCCACTTTGGCTATACCAATATCAGAAGTTTGACCTTGATCCCTTAGATTAATATTTTGTATATTCATTTTAATATCTAGTGAATTCATTTATGTGGTTACCCTTATCATTATAGTTGAAACACTAAACATTTAAGGTTTCGTTATTTCCCTTTCATTCCTTCTTTTGATGTTTATTCTCTCCACAATTGAAGAAAACTCTCATTCCCATCAATAAATATCTAATGTGTTTCATTCTATAATTATATCATATAGGAAAACCATAATTTCTCTTCTTCCAATTAAAATATTTTTTCCTTTCTATCCTCTTCTTTTCATTCTACCGATCAAGTACGTAATAAATTGATCATTAATTTTTTATATCACAAGATATTAGGACCTCTTATGATGACAATGTATGGGAGAATAGATTACTTTGAAATATTACATTACTTCCATCAATGAAATGACAATTCTTATTTTATGGATTATGGGAATTTATATAGTCCTCATTACATCTATTAGGATCCATTTATAAATAGTTTAATACACTATATTAGATCATAAAATTACTTACCTTAATTTATAATATAAAAAAATAGTGAAACAGATTACATAAATAATCATAAGAGTTGTTTCATTGGTATATTCTCAAAAAAATATTTCAGAATAATTAATAATGGGTTATAAATAAATGTGAATTATGATAATAATATCCAATGAGAATTTCCAACCATTTGGAAAAAAATGCTCACTGTTGTGTTCCCACTAATTTTAAATTCAATCCAAAATTATTTTATTAATTTTATTACACCAATATGCATCTAATCCAAAACAATTTCAACTTATATAATCTAGAAAATGGTGTATTCCTAGAAAAACCCTCATAATCTCTATCTTAAAAAACTTATTTTGAAATTTTTCTATTGTTATCCTCAATGTTAATCCTGGTTTTATAGTCCCCGATATATGTTTTCTTAAATATTATTCTTGAGGATTCTACTAAATTTCTTCTAATTCAAAAATGTAACAACATGGACTCCACTAACCTAGATATGGTGTCAAAATTATAATGTTGGATGTAGATAAAATGTATTTCATCCTGAAGGAATGAATATTTTATTACTCTTGGTAAACTAGATACATACGTTAATTTCATATACATTTGAGGACATAAAATACATGTCATTTTTCATTGAGAACTCTATTATTTCTCATAGAGTATCCTTTCATATCAATCACAAAAAAACATCCTAGTATCCTATAAAACCTAAAACATAATAAATGGGTTAGATTATATACTTAGTGGAGGTAAGCATATAATTTAGTCTATCATGAATAAATGACCATAATAAATATGGAATGGTAAACACTAAAACACATACCATTAAATCAATATTCCGAGAATAATATGGTATAAATTAATAATGGTTAAATAAATATACATAAATAATAAAATGAACATAAAATAAATCAAAGGAAATTATAAATAATTTAAAATTCAAAGAGAAATAATTGTTCTAATAATTAATAAATTCATAAATCCATAAAAATTAAACTTTAATGATCTTTCACATGACAGTTTAAATCTATGGTTAAAAAACGGTCAAATTTTTCCAACTGATTTGTCCCATAATTCATGAAAATTTATTAAGGGGATATCAAAAACTGGGTCACACCCTTCACTTAATAATTCCAATTAATCCCTTTAAGTGACAATTTTTATACAAATAGACATTAATTGTTATATTGAAAAGTAACATAAGAATTTTTTACAGTTACCCCATTCCAAAAACAATAATCATATACCATTCAGAATAATATGTTGAATGGTAATAAAATTATACATTCTTTATAAAACTGATCAGAAAAATAAAATAAAAAATATGTGATATTAAAAAATATATTCTTAGTGTATCATAATAACAATAAATGGTTGAGCTAATTCATGAATATTAATACCATAAAAATGTCAATAAAAACAAATTTATGAAAACTGCATTTTCACAATGAATGTAACCAGACAAAATAAAAATATCATAAAAATAATTGAACATATTATTCATTTAAAAAAAGTTTCTAATTATAATTGAATCTAAAAAAATATTTATTAAAATTTTTAGAAATTATTTTCATGCATTGCACATTAAAACAAATATTTCATTCATATTTTTAGTAAAATCCAAGTAAACTGTACATTAAAAATGACATACAGATTACATTAAATAAATAAAAGTAAAAATTCATAAAAAATTAATTAATAAATCATTTTAAAAAGGTTAAAAATAATTTTTTTAATACATGGATTTTGTAAAATATGGATATTTGACTGAAGTGTAATACAAGGTCAGATTTTTTTAAAAGAATCATTTAAATAATATTAAGTACCAAAGAGTAGAAAAATTTTAATTCCATTTTGATAATATTAATAATTATAATATCATAATAAAATTAATTTTTTTAGGATAGAAATATCAAATAATTCACCCATGGTTGACTTGAACAAAAAAAATCCCAAACAATGATGAGACTTTGAAAATATTCCCTTAACACTCTGGTAACATTTGAATCATAATCCTTATTAAAGAATAAACATAAAATGAAAAATTAAATACTGTGAAGTGATATATATTAATGATATATCATACCAAAATTTCATGTATGTACACTACATATAGGAATACGTTGTTAATATTGTGTATCTCTTAATGAAGTGAAAGTGATATGAGAATCACTTTCATCAGGTTTTAAATATTTCAATTGTGTTTGAACATACTCTATAGTAATTATGAGATTGTTATAAATATTTTAAAAACCCATTACATTATATCTCAAACCACATATGATTTACTTATAGTCAATTTTCACTAATTTATTATCAATTTTTTCTTAAAATAGATGTTTTGAGTGATAATTTCTCTATTTTTCATGTATGGTTCAGAATGGTAATATTTTCATTTTAATTTTATTGCAGTTACATATTCTATAGAATTTAATACATTATATAAATCACCCACACACATATATATTTACATATAATATATTTATCTCTAAAATATGGAGATATATATTCGATTACACAGTTCCTAGAGATGGAAATATGTACATACTCACGAATGTTGTTTCCATTTTTATCTAAAAACAGAATGAAATGAAAATAACATTTAATGAACTATTACATAAAAATTATTTTGATATATATATTAATTTATATTAATCAAATACATATTTATTTCAATAAATTTATAAAATAAATGAAAAAATATTAATATCATTATATGGATGTGGTCATCCACTCATACACCTGAGAAATGTTATTATTTTCCAAATGATTTGAGGGTATATATTTATATTTCATATTTTTCTAAGATATTTTTCTTAAATAATAAATATCATATTTTTTCGTTAATTATAATCTATTACTTTTCATCTAATGCGTAAGTGAAACAGAGAACACATTGCATCATCATGTGGAAGTCTAACATTCACACGAGCGACACTGTCTTCTTCTACATATAATGGGATGTTAAAATGTAATTTTAATATAGTAATTTAAAAATTAAAATATTTTTATAAATATAATGTAAATATGTTGAATATATAAATATATCCAGCCATTGAAGGTGGTGATAGAAAAAAAATTACATCTGTTCATTAGACTGTTGTCCGCCTCGCACAGGATTGATGGTTTCATTTACAAATATTTTTAGGTGGAGAAAGATATGGGTTATTTCATAAAAATAATAACATAATAGTTATATTATATGGTGGTGTTATTATATAATAATAATTTAAAAATATTAGTAGGATATCGAATAACAAGAGAAATTAAAATGTATAGTTAAATTCATTATAACTTTTTCAGGAAACTTCATTATGTTTAACCTAAATCCTTTATATATTTTTATTATGAAAAAATATGGCCATAGTTGATTTTTAAGGGAGAAATTATTTAACTTGAGATGGTCTTGTCCAAATAAAATGGTATTCAAAGTTTAAACTAGGATGTAGAGTGGGTGGCCATTTGTAATTATGCGAGTAGTTTCACATAGAATTCTTAAAGAGATTAAGTTATACTGAGATTATAATCCTGGAATATTACAGGTTCTAAATATCTATATAAACATACTGGTGTACAATTAGGTAGTAATTTTACCCCATATATTCAATGTTTTACCCCTAATAAATCTTTTTTAAATTAAAAATACTAATCAATTTTTTTATTATATTATTCGTTATGGTAAAACTTTATTCTGTCCAAATTAAAAAATATAAATTATTATGATTCGTAATATGAAATTAAATTCTCCAAATTATATTAATATAAGTGGAAAAATCTAGTTTATAATCATAACTACATACACGAAGAGAAATTGGGTTTCCAAATAGAAAATTATGATAAATATATAATGTTTTGGTGACAAAATTTGATATAAAATACATTAAAATGATCTAAATTAGTAAAATTTTAATAGTACTAAAATAATATTCCTTTAAACCAAATTTGAATTATATTATATATTTATAAAAATTTTAAATGAATATGTATATTTCAATTAGTAAAATTACGTCACTTCTTATCAAAAAAGTAAATATTTCTTAAAATACTCAACTATTTACCCAAACATAATTTTCACATGAATATTTTAAAAATAACATTTATTTTATCAAATAAATTTTATACATTTTTTAAATATTAGATTTAAATTATTATTTGGAAAGCATGAATAAACTAACATTTTGAAGAGTACTTTTTTGAAAATAGTTATTTTTATTTCAAATTAGTATAATTTTATTTCTAATCAACAGATAAACATAAAATTTGTTATATATATTTTTTAATAATATTATTTTAATAATTTAGTTCTTATTATTCATACCCACCATCTTATAATATATGTTATAACTGTCATAATAATATTTTAATAGTGTATCGTATCTCATTCAACCATGGTGTTCGATTTACTGTTATGTATGAAAGAGATTGAATTTATATAAAAATAAATATATCATAAAGTCTTAGGGTGTTAAATTATATATTAATCTTGGTGTTTTTCAGAATACACTCAATAAATCAAGATTCTCACATTTTATAATCTTGTGGTGTTATTATAGTTATCTACACTACATCATTCCTTTAAAGTGTGGTGTGTATCTACATTGTGTGAGATTTTTTACCTTCTTCTATTGATATTCACAATCCAGGGATAAAATAAAATTTAATAGGTTTTACCTTTACATATATTTCTTTAATTATTCATATTTTAATGTAACATTGTTCCTCATAATGGGATATCAATAACTTTTTGAAATAGTAAAAAAATCTCAACTTGTAATCATGGTAGAACATCATCACATACGACACACAATATACATTAAAATAGAACCACTTCAGAACCCTAATTTCCAATTAAATAGTTTAATGATATAATTAAGTCATTCCATGGATCGTTGTGTTATAATCATATTTATAGTGAAAAACATTCCTATCTTTTTTGAAATTTTATATTATGAATATTTCTTTATGGAGTTAATATAATCACCACAGAATAAAAAATATTCAAAACTTTTTCCATCATAAAATTTGTTCGTGAAATTTATTCCATAACATATTTGGTCTTGAATCATTATATTCACACTTCATTCAATTTAAAAATGGTAATTTTAACCTTATATTCATGAAGAAATATTATTATGTAACTACTTGATAATTTAAGATTCTTCATGTTTACATCTAGAACATATTCATGTTAACTACAAAAATATTGGATTTATTTTAGTTCTATATTCACATCAATATTACCAAAGCTAATATTCCATGTTGTATACTAATTCATATTTATTATTTTCTTCCAGAATAAATTTTATATATTCATCGAATATAATTTTATATATCAGGGACTGTTCCCAATTTATGATGTTTTCTTGATATGACCTTTATATATTGATAAATAATGACCATTACATATATAATATCTTATAGAGTATATATATAATTAGAGATTAACTTTTAATAATTACCCTCATGTTCTAGAAGAGGTACATTTATTCATATATGGGCATAATATTTTATTTTCTCGTTATCTCATTATTACTTTTAAATAATAATAATGAAATTTTTATTTATTCCAATATTTTCTAATTTCATATCATATAGTCAATGTTACACATATAAAGAGATAATATTTAACTATTGATTTTCAAAATACCAAATGAAGTTAAATTTAATATAAAATAAAATTAATATAACTCAATAATTTTTGAAACTACTTCAATATCTCTTCCTAAAACTCAAAAAATTAAAAAGCCTTCACGTCACATAATTATATTTATTTTAAGTTATTTTTAGTTTGATAACTATTTTCAAAACAAAATTCAAAAAAAGAACCACATAAAAATCATAAAATATAACATCTTATCTTTTACATTCTAAATATCTGTGAGATGTATTATTCATAAACACCAGAAACCAAAAAAAAACTTCTTTGGTTTATTCATTTTATAGATCTCACAATTGTAACGCCCGAACCCCAGCTACCCAGAGTCGGTGCATTACTTCGTAATATTGGCATGATCCCAGAAGATCAAGTCTCGAAAGACCGATTAGTTTAGTAGCCTTGGAAACACTAGATACATTCATAAGTCTTACATTACATCATAAAGTGAAAAACTAATAACAAAGTCTTCATAGTTCATACTCATAACCTCTTCTGACTATCCCTGCAGGTCATTCATAAAATACTTCTTCACATCCTGGAAAACATTAAAACATTGAAAGGGGTGAGCTCAGATGCTCAGTAAGGATAACAATATTGCAGAATCTTTCATAAATAAACATAAACATTTAAGGAAATGTTTGACTAAAACAAAAGCCGTTTAAACTTCAACATCAACATAATATGGAAAAAGTATAATGATATAATTTCATTTACTTCTTCACATGGATATTCTACTAGTCGAATAATCACATACAATATCAATAACCACTTTCATAATGATGGAATGCATAATGCCAGACTAACATAATCACGTAGCCAAGGCCTCGTGCCAAGACCAAAAATAATATTTTGTCAAGGCCTCATGCCAAGACACTAGTTTGTCTCATGAGACATGTCGATGCATCGAGGAGCTGTAGCGAGCTCCGCCCGTCACTTATTAAGTCCAATGCATTCCTCATATGAATAGGTTTAAAAATATCATAAACCATAACATAATCGTATCACATAAAACATGCATAAAAGAAACATAACATTTCCACATTTCAATCACAAGATATCAATACAACACATTGATATAATAAAAATGCTTTCAAAACCATTTTCAATACCAAAATAAAAGAAAGTTAAAACTTGGTATTTATTTTTCATTTAAAAAAATGATGGCTTATAGAGGAAGCTGAAATGCAAATAATGTTCACGGAGGCGGAGAAGTCGTTGTCGCCGCATAAGTACGGAAACAAAAACATTCCCTTTTTGTAGTTTAGTAAAATGCTTCGTTTAAAAAAGGTTTTTTTTTTGAATAAACGTAAAAGTCAAAGGGGTTTATACACCATATAAAAGAAAGTTGTGTATAAAACCAAATATTACAAAATGAAAGGGGATTGAGAGGAAGTCCTTAAAAGGATCATTTTTTTTAAATAATGTACATATATAATGTTTATTCACTATAAGTACACATAAATAATGTACAAATACAAGATTTGACATAATAATATCATGAAATAATTTGAAAGTAGGAGATTAACCCAAAGAATAGAAATTGGGTTAAGAAGTTCCCTTACCTTGCGTCCCGTCCTGACTCGACCGTTCTTTAACCTCCTGAATAATAAACTAGAGTTAATTTCAATTTACTTAAGAACCTTTTTCATGTTCATTATTCCTTTTATATCCCTTATTACCATGTTATGAACATTATGTAATTATTTAAGTTTATAACGGTCAGTTTGTCGATCTTAGGTACTTGAGTCAAAAATAAAATTCTTATAATTAGAAGTTGTTCATGTGGTGATATATCCATTATATACATAATTATGTTCATGATGTAGATATCATATATATCATATATATCCAGTATATACATGTATTTATAATATAACATAACATTTAGTGGTAAGAAATGAAATTCACCGTTCATGGAGACGGTAAGCCGTACATACGCATGAACGCTAATTTCATTTCTATTTCGTATTTAATGGAATGAAATCATAATTATATAAAGTTATAATATAGTTCCAGTATAATATCATAAATAATATCATTTACTCCATCCTTTATACATCCCACATATGGCATTAACGATTCACATCACTTTGAGGGGGCGGTAGTCCGCACTTCCTTAAATGAAATTATCGCATTTACCCATAATGTAAATCATAAGGTATTCCATAAATTAGAAATACAGAAGCATAAGTAAAACATAAACATATTATATATCCTATATAAAAATAGTGACATATTAATGGCCACCTTTTAAGGTGTTATATGAGTGTTGAACAATCATCATTTCATGAGGCAGAAATTCGCCATCCACAGAAACTGTATGTTCTTTAACCATTAGATGTAGGTGTGTGTAAGTGTAGCTCGAATAATTCTTATAAAAACATCCTAGTATATTGAGGATACTGGTTTTGTAACAAAATAAATGAATAAAAAGAGTTTAGGGGGTCGGAGAAGAAAAATAAAACAAAACAACATTAGAGAAGACATTACCTCAAAATCGGGTAACTCTTATTGATTTGAGCCAAAGGCTTCCTTGGGAAGAGTTCTGCCCAAGGTGAGGCTTCTAGGAGTAATAGGGGGAAGTTGGGAGAGTATTTGGGCAGAGTTTGTCCGAGCCAAATGGTTTGAATGTGTGAATGAGATGGTAGAGGTGGGGGCCTTTTATAAGAGGAGAGGAGGGGCACTCTTGGAAAGTAAGGAAATTTTACATTATTATAAAATGCTTTTCAGATTCTAAAGGTCCCACACTTATATAATTCGTGGATAAGGTGATAAGGGTTCTAAATCTACCCATCCAATAGTCTTTGGACAAGTGTAATCCTTGGATTGTACATTATCGTTTTATTTTATTAAAATCGTTAAATAATGAGGTCATCGCTGCATCATAATGATGTCAAAAATAATTTAATTTATTTAATGTCTAAAAATTATAAAAAAAATGTATGTTGTAGGAAATATTTTTAGATTTCTAATGACTATTTATAGTCAAAAATATGACTTGTATAACCCCATGTTAATATTGTTTTAGTAAAACATTTCATGTTTTTGTCATTTTTTACTTTAACATTAAATAAAAGGTATTTATGTCATTTTCTAAATAAAGTGGCTCCATGGGGTCCCCAAGTTGACCCATGGATTGTCTTGGTCGGTCATGGCACATCCAAGGAGAGTAGTACTTGTGTCAAGCTCATCTCATATTATTAAAACATTATTTTTACCTTAAACTACACTAATTACCTCTAATCGCGATTAAGGACTTAAAAGTTACTATTCATCAAAATTATTTTAATCTCATTGATAAAAATTTTAATTCTTAATGACAAACATGTATGTCGGATTTTTGAAAATCAAAACACAGAAGTGGTAATATTTCATTTAAACAAAAAATCAGTTATTTAACTACCACTTAGTGGTTTCACTATTCATCAAAAATTGAAGTTTTTTCAGAACAATGCCAAAATTTCACCCTAAGATATAATTGATATTCTAAATTAAAAAATAATGTCTATTTTAAAAAATTCCAAACATATAAGTTTCATTAATTAATTTTATAATTAATTCCCGCTGTCACAACAAATAGCGTGTTTTTAAGAAACAATTTATATCAAAAGATTTGCAATTATTTATGTCCAATTTCAATGTTAAATTAATTCTAATGACCACCATTGGATAAAATGGTAAAAATATATTCTAATTATACTTTAAAACCACTAAATATTATAATTTATCACTATAAATTATTTTGACTAAAAAAGTTGTTTTTAAGTATTATTCACTATTCATAAAAAATTAGAAGTTCTCAGAAAAATACGAAAAATTCAACATAGGCTAATTTCGATATTCCGAATCCAAAAATGAAGTCCATTTTGAAATATAAAATTTCTATAATTTTAAAAAGTGGTTATTACTATTCATAACGGCTACTTTGATTAGTCACGGTGTTTTAGAACTCGAAGTTGCGTACAATGCAAGCTATTGCATTATTGAATGAGAAGAGTATTGTGGAAGCTCGGGGTGTTACATTCTCCCCTCCATCAATAAATTGCATCCTCACAATTTTGAATTTTTCTTGGTAAATAAAAGGTTTAAAATAGAAAATACCTTTGTGGAAAACCCACATCAGAAATAAGATTAATAAAATTTAGCCTTAATAAGATGGAAAGGGAAATGAAAAAGTCACCACCCAATTATGATCTCGATAAGGAGAACATTGGTGGAAATTAGAGACATATAATTGGAGGAAAAACGTAAATATTTGTAGGGAGTGATTGAGGTCATCAATCACAATCAACTGTCAAATTGAGGGCCTCAAAGCCTTCAATCTATGTTGATTTAAAATATCATCAGTTCAACAAGACATAAGGTATTAGGATAACACATTTTTTTTGTTTTAATATCCCTTTACTAAATTATAAGAATTAATTTATTCATTGAATAAGAGATAGGTATATATATATTTATGCTTGACAATTAGAGTTTCAACCTTCAACTCATCTTTCACTCAAAAAGATAATAGAACTCAAAAATATTATACTTATCCTAATTGTATAAGGTTACAAATGTTAACACATAACATTTAGATTAGTAAATTATTTTCTAATAACCAGGGACTTCCTATAGGCTAGTGGTAGGAAATAAAGGCCTGTCGCACTATGGTTGTGGGTTCGATTCCGGCAGCATTGTTCGACGTGACGGGTTATGCCCCACCCTGAAGGTTGTCCTTTTCCTAAAACTATAGTAGTATAATATTCCAAAAATAATCTGAATAAATTTTTTAACCTTTAACAAAACTATCCAAAGATCAACTTAATCCACTACAACCTTTATAGTTATCCAAAATACCTCCGTCCAGACTTTTTATAAAATGACTCTATATTCCAAAATCAATATATCAGATTCCCCAAACAAAGTAAAGTTTCTCTTATTGTCACATACTAAAAATATGATTACCTTCATCATAATAAAACCTTACTGAAATCAACAAGTACTGTAGTACAATCCTTATATATATATCACATTAATCTAGTAACCAGAATATAATCCATGAGTCCAAAAGCACCAATACATTAATTATTCCGCTTCAACTGTAGTAATATCACAAGATTTTCCTTGATCCCTTGGACTTTTCTGAGGTAAGTTTCCCTAACGCTTAGGACATTCATTTGTATAATGCCCCATTTCCCTACAATTGTAGCATTCAACATTGATAGCCTCTTTCTTTCCCTTGCAATCACGCGCCTGGTGACCTTTTTCTCCACATTTATAACAAACTCCCATTCCTTTTAGGCAAGTACCAAGGTGATTCTTCCCACAATTATCACATAATGGAAAGTCTTTCTTTCCCTTTTTCCCTTTATCTGTCTCTTGTTCCACCGTTCTCTTCTTCTCTTGCTTTACTTTGTTGTCATAAGACTTAGAGAATTCCTTTGCTGTATGGATAGCACATGAGACAATATATTCGTATGTTGAGAAAGATTTGTGATACTAAAGCTCTACGGAGAAATGGTTTTAACCCATCAAAGAAACAATCAATCTTACCTCTTGGGTTACGTATATAATCAGCAGAATACCTCGCCAACCTTGTAAAGTTGTCCTCACACTTTGCGACATTCTCATCCTCCATTTGTCTCAGACTCAGAAATTGCCTTTCCATATCTGCTCGATGGTCATGAGGAAAGTATTTTTCTAAGAAAAGCTCTTTGAACTCCCTCCATTCCATATTCGATACGTCATCATCTTCCTTTTTATTTTGAATCAATGACCACCATTGATCGGCATCTCCAGTGAGGCGGTAAACTTCCATGATAACCTTCTCCCTTTCACTACTCCCCAAGGCGTGGAATATTTTCTCTAAGGAGTTTCTCCATTGCTCAACTACTAACGGATTTGTACCCCCATTAAATTTTGGTGTTTATTGCCTCATGAAGAAGTCTAACATTGATCCTCCACGTTGCAGATCAGGGTGCTCCATACGAGTAAGGTTATTATTCATAACCTGAGTGAGTTGTCCCAGTATGGTAATAAGTTGATCAGCACCAGTTGTATCTCCAGCTCCACAATAATTATCATGAGAAAGAGGGAAATCCCTACACTGAGTGCGTGCATTGATATGGTTTCCATTCCTTCCACTAGGCGCCATTTCAAAACAATGGCATAAACTAGATTAGTTTATGAATTAAAATACATAATTCAATATTTGTAGAACACATTACATAAATTGAACTATTTATGGATATAATCCATAATCATAAAAAGGAATGTTTTCTTTGAGGAAGTATATAATCATAACACTTCATAGTGGTTTGTAAAGAAAATGAGAATTATCCTAAGCATATCCCCCGGGAGTGTCGTAACCAAGAGTGCAGCAAGGCCCGTTGTCGTGCACCAGTTCCCGTTCGAGTCTAGCTCAAAACGGTGTTTTTGGGTTTTACCCCTAGGTACATCTGTGCCAGAGCCACCTCTACCTTCTCGTATCCAGACAGGGATGTATTGCTCGTAAAACTCACAAAATCTCTATAATACCAAAATTCTAGGAAGTTCTTCTATACTAATCCTCAATGTCTATCTTTGGGCTATGTGCTCTAATCAGAGTTTATCTAAATCTACCTTCCAAGGTTAGTACTAAACTGCCTCTGATACCAACTATAACGCCCCAACCCTAGCTACCCAGAGTCGGTGCATTACTTCGTAACATTGGCATGATCACAAAAGATCAAGTCTCGAAAGACCGATTGGTTTAGTAGCCTTGGAAACACAAGATACATTCATTAGTCTTACATTACATCATAAAGTGAAAAAATAATAACATAGTCTACATAGTCCACACTCATATCCTCTTCTAACTATCCCTGCAGGTCATTCATAAAATACTTCTTCAGATCCTGGAAAATATTAAAACACTGAAAGGGGTGAGCTCAGATGCTCATTAAGGATAACAATATTGCGGAATCTTTCATAAATAAACATAAACATTTAGGGCAATGTATGACTAAAACAAAAGCCTTTTAAACTTGAACATCAACATAATATGGAAAAAGTAAAATGAGATAATTCCATTTACATCTTCACATAGATATTCTACTGGTCGAATAATCACATGAAATATCAATAACCACTTTCATAATGATGGAATGCATAATGCCAGACTATCATAATCACGTAGCCAAGGCCTCGTGCCAAGACCACAAATAAGATTTTGTTAAGGCCTCGTTCCAAGACACTAGATTGTCTCAAGAGACATGCCGATGCATCGAGGAGCTGTAACGGGCTCCACCCGTCAATTATCAAGTCTAATGCATTCCTCATATGAATAGGTTTAAACATATCATAAACCATAACATAATCGTATCACATAAAACATTCATAAAGGAAACATAACATTTCCACATTTCAATCACAAGATATCAATACAACACATTGATATAATAAAAACGTTTTCAAAACCATTTTCAATACCAACATAAAAGAAAGTTAAAACATTGTATTTATTTTTCATTTAAAAAAATGATGGCTTGTAGAGGAAGCCGAAACTCAAATAATGGTCACGGCGGCGGAGAATTCGTTGTCGCCGCATAAGTACGGAAAGAAAAACATTCCCTTTTTGTTGTTTAGTAAAACGCTTTGTATAAAAAAGATTCCTTTTGAATAAACATAAAAGTCAAAGGGGTTTATACACCATATAAAAGAAAGTTGTGTATAAAACCAAATATGCCTCAATGAAAGGGGATTGAGACGAAGTCATTAAAAGGATCATTTTTTTAATAATGTACATCTATAATGTGTATTCACTATAAGTACACATAAATAATGTACAAATACAATATAGGACATAATAATATCATGACTTAATTTGAAAGTAGGAGATTAACCCAAAGAATAGAAATTGGGTTAAGAAGTTCCCTTACCTTGCGTCCTGTCCTGAATCGACCTTTCTTTAACCTCCTGAATAATAAACTAGAGTTAATTTCTATTTAATTAAGAACCTTTTTCATGTTCATTATTCCTTTTATATACCTTATTACCATGTTATGAACATTATGTAATTATTTAAGTTTATAATGGTCATTTTGTCGATCTTAGGTACTTGAGTCAAAAATAAAATTATTATAATTAAAAGCTGTTCATGTGGTGATATATCCATTATATCCAGAATTATGTTCATGATTTAGATATCATATATATCATATATATCCAGTATATACATGTATTTATAATATTACATAACATTTAGAGGTAAGAAATGAAATTCACCATTCATGGAGACAGTAAGCCGTACGTACGCATGAACGCTACTTTCATTTCTATTTCGTATTTAATGGAATGAAATCATAATTATATAAAGGTATAATATAGTTCCAGTATAATATCATATATAATATCATTTACTCCATCCTTTGTACATCCCACATATGGAATTAATGATTCACATCACTTTGAGGGGGCGGTAGTCCGCACTTCCTAAAATGAAAATATCGCGTTTACCCATAATAGAAATCATAAGGTATGCCATAAATGCGAAATACAGAAGCATAAGTAAAACATAAACATATTATATATCCTATATAAATATATTTACATCTTAATGGCCACCTTTTAAGGTGTTATATGAGTGTTGAACAATCATCGTTTCGTGAGGCAGAAATTCTCCATCCACGGAAACCGTATGTTCTTTAACCATTAGATGTAGGTGTGTGTAAGTGTAGCTCGAATACATCTTATAAAAACATCCTAGTATATTGAGGATACTGGTGTTATTACAAAAGCAATTAATAAAAAGAGTTTAGGGGGTTGGAGAAGAAAAATAAAACAAAACAACATTAGAGAAGACATTACCTCAAAATCGGGTAACTCTTTTTGATTTGAGACAAAGGCTTCCTTGGGAAGAGTTCAGCCCAAGGTGAGGCATCTTGGAGTAATAGTGGGAAGTTGGGAGAGTATTTGGGATGATTTTGGTCGCGACAAATGGTTTGAAAGTGTGAATGAGGTGGTAGAGGTGGGGGCCTTTTATAAGAGGAGAGGAGGGCCACTCTTGGAAAGTAAGGAAATTTTACATTATTATACAATGCTTTTCGGATTCTAAAGGTCCCACATTTATATAATTCGTGGGTAAGATGATAAGGGTTCTATATATACCCATCCAATAGTCTTTTGACAATTTGAAGCCTTGGATTGTACATTATCTTTTCATTTTATAAAAATCGTTAAATAATGAGGTCATCGCTTCATCATAATGATGTCATAAATAATTTAATTTATTTAATGTATAAAAATAATAATAAAAATACTATGTTGTAGGAAATCTTTTTAGATTTCCAATGACTATTTATAGTCAAAAATATTACTTGTATAACCTCATGTAAAGATTCTTTTATTAAAACATTTCATGTTTGTGTCATTTTTTACTTCAACATTAAATAAAAGGGATTTATGTCAATTTCTAAATAAAGTGGCTCCATGGGGTCCCCAAGTTAACCCATGGATTTTACTGGTCGGCCATGGCACATCCAATGAGGGTAGGACATGTGTCAAGCTCATTTCATATTATTAAAACATTATTTTTACCTTAAACTACACTAATTACCTCTAATCGCGATTAAGAACTTAAAAGTTACTATTCACCAAAAATTATTTTAATCTCATTGAACCAAATTTTACTTCTTAATGACAACCATGTATGTCGGATTTTTGAAAATCAAAACACAGAAGTGGTAATATTTCATTTAAACGAAAAATCAGTTATTTAACTATCACTTAGTGGTTTCACTATTCATCAAAAATTGAAGTTTTTCAGAACAATTCCAAAATTTCACCCTAAGCTATAATTGATATTCTGAATTCAAAGATGATGTCTATTTTACAAAATTAAAAACATATAAGTTTCATTAATTAATTTTATAATTAATTCCCGCTGTCACAACAAATAGCGTGTTTTTAAAAAACAATTTATATCAAAAGATTGGCAATTGTTTATGTCCAATTTCAATGTTAAATTAATTCTAATGACCACCATTGGATAAAATCGTAAAAATATATTCTAATTATACTTTAAAACCACTAAATAGTATAATTTATCACTATAAATTATTTTTATTAAAAAAGTTGTTTTTAAGTATTTTTCACTATTCATAAAAAATTAGAAGTTCTCAGAAAAATACCAAAAACTCAACATAGGCTAATTTCGATATTCCAAATCCAAAAATGAAGCCCATTTTGAAATATAAAATTTCTATAATTTTAAAAGGTGGTTATTACTATTCATAACGGTTACTTTGATTAGTCGCGGTGTTTTAGAACTCGAAGTTGCGTACAATGCAAGCTATTGCATTATTGAATGAGAAGCGTATTGTGGAAGCTCGGGGTGTTACAACAATATTAAAAAATTTATCTTTTTATAAATTGTAAAATTTATTCAATAATATTTGAAACTAAATAACATAAATCAAAATAAAACTCATCACACATCATAATAAGTTATCATTAAATAACTTTCAAGATATGTGAGTGATCATGGTATAAAAATAATTTATAAATACAAAATCTGATTATTCATAAATAGATTTTTTTATCCCTTACCATTAACAATAAAATATATATATCATTTTATTGATGGGATATGTTAAAAATAAATATAATTAAATATGTGATTGTCAACATTTCATCATAAATATCCATGTGATGATATTAAATACTATTTTAGAATAAATTCCACTTTAATTGGAAAATATCTCTTTTAAATCACATATATTATTGGTAGATATCATTATCATCAATAAAATATCATTTTAACTTTTCAAATTTTATCTCTTCTTAGTAGTCATCCATTTATCATTTTAAAAAACGCTGACACAATTTTCCTAAAATTTTCACATTATAATATTATTTCATTATTTTACTATTTTCTTAATATATTCTTTATAACCTTATTTTTCTGAAGACATGTTTGGTCACACTTTTTAGAGCTAAAAGTTACAATTTTTTTCTTAACATCATTAATATTCATATTTTGAGTTATATTCTTCTTTGATGATTCATGAAACTGATACATTCTTTATTATTATTCATCATTATCACTTCAAAATACATCTATATATAATTATTTTTACAAAACATGAAATCATTTCAAATTACTCAAAAATATAATCATCACATAGTTGGGTCACACTTATTAAATTAATTTTCATCACATTAAAAAATACAGTTTTCTTCAATTCTATCATGTGTTATCTAATGGTTTTTGATCCAATTCCTCAAATTTTTAGTAAACCACTAGTTTTAATTGAAATTATTGGTCTATTAAATATCATAATTTATTTAAAATGCTTCAAAATTTATATCATATATAATAATAATCCACAAATAAAAACCCTATAGATTATTACATCAGGATATTTTATGGGAAAGTTAGAAAAAATAATGACTTCTCCATTCCATTCATATTACTCAATAGAGACTTTTTTGTATTGTAATTAATTATTTGATTTTTGTAAAATAACTATATAATGTTAAACAAATTACCATACTTATAACATATTACACATTACTATTCCAATTGTTAAATTATATTCTCAAACATTAGTTTAGAAATTTAAAATTTATTATGAATCCTTTGCATTTTGGTGGAATGAAAAACAGTCCAAAATTTTATATCGTATAATGTTGAAATATAGTAATATCATATAATTGTCCAAACAATTTTTCCCATGTACTCTAATCATTCATAGTTTGAAAATTACAATGAAAATTTTAATTTACCTTGGAAATAATTCTTGTTTTTAGATGATGAAATCTATATTTCAGGTCTCTTATGATATAAGATTTTTTTATTTTAAAAGTAGTTATATCAAGAATCCACACACATGATTAATTATAATATATTTAGTTACAAGAATTTTTTTAAAAAATATTTATTTTTTATTTCTATTTAATGTTTTTTTCATCTAAGAAGTTGAGGCTTTCTGAGTATCATTTGGTTTTTCAAATAAATATAAACATATTCATTTTTTACATTGTAATAGAATTATCATGAAAGCATTTAAGTTATTTTTCAACATTTGAATTTGTAAATTGTTTTCGAAATATAATCCCATCATTCCATGAGATATAAAATCCTTCAACATTAATCTTATTTGATATTTCTGGAACATCATGTTCCATGTTTTGAAATATATATCTTAACATGTCAAATATATTCTCTTCATAATAATTTTTCTATTGGATTATAATAAGATAATTATAATATTCAATAAAATATATTTCCATGTACATTTTAATCTTTATCTATTTAATAGAAAACTTATTGAATATATCAGTGTTATTTTTTATTTTTTACCATTTATTAATAGGTAAGTTATAATTGTAGAGAGATAATAAAAGACGCTTATTTAAACTCTAATTATTATATATCCTTAAAAAATTATCAGGAAAAACTATTTGAGTACACATTATATCATGAAATCCATTTTTATCTTTTACTACCATTAATCATTTCTCCACCCAACAATTATAACTTATTATTCATCAACCATTTCAATTTACATATTTTTAAAAAACATCAATTCATGATTATATTTATTCATTGTCTTCATTGTTATCACTTCTTTAAAATAGAAATAATTTGTTTTTCTTTTTTAATTTTGATAGATTCATAACATTTCCCTTAGATGAATATAATGATTATTTTATTTAAAGGTAAATTATTTTCTTCTCATTCTTATTATAAAAAATTCATATTTTTTAATATTTGGAAAATTTAATACAAAATTTCTAATGCACCTCTAGATGAAACACTTTAAAGATAATGTAACATGAAATTTAAATTTTCATCTCTATTAAATAGTTTATACAAGTGACATGAGATTATCAGAAATCGTATCAACATTATCATCTATATTATAACATCGAAATTTATAAAAAAATATCTTTCTTCCCCCACAACATTGATTAAAAAATCATTTTCTACACTACTCTTCTTCTCGAAGACACTTCCATGATTAAATTGAAAACTAATATTAATTTAATAGTGGTACAATCTTAGATGTGTAATATGACCATCATCTATTATCATACATACCATTGTAACAATCCATTCAACAAAATTTTTATAATCATTTAAAATAACCAAATATACACTACATTTTCTCTAAAATTGCCGATGGTGCCCACAATGTAATGCACTGACCCTAGTTACCAAGATTCATTGCATTATATTAATACATTGGTATTATTACAAGGAATCATGTCCCAAAAGGCCGATCAGTTTAGCAGTCTTGGAAAATAGATTAGATACATAAATTTTAAATTACTCATTAGAAAATAAATAAACTACATCAATGATCCTTTTTAAATTCCATTAATCCCCTAGCTTAAACCTGATTATCAATCATAATACAGTTATTATATTCCTAGGGAAATAAACCATTGAAAGGGGTGAGCTCAAATGCTCAGTAAGGATAACAATATAGCGAAAATTTTCATAAATAAGAATAATCATTAATGGAAGTGTATAAGACCAAAAAAAGCCTTTTAAACATAAACTTCAGCATAATTTTTAAAAGATAAAATAATTCCATTTACTTATTCACATGGATATTATACTAGTAGAATAATCACCTGATATATCATTACGCACTTTCACAATGATGGAATGCATAATTCCAAACTTCATAACCACATAGTAAATGCCTTGTACCAAGACTACAAATAAGATTTTCTCAAGGCCTTGTGCCAAGACACTAGTTTGTATCTTGAGACCTATTGGTGCATCGAGGGGTTATAACGGTCTCTACCCGTCACTTAATAAGTCCAATTCATTCCTCATATTAATTGGTTTAAACATAACATAAACATTCGTATTAAAACTAGCATATGAAATGTAAATACTTTATCCATAAACCATGAATGGTATAAGAAATAACACATCCACAATCAAACATATCAAAAAACCATAAATACAATATGAAATATTTGTATCATAATAAATCAACTTCAGTCAAATTTAAAATTCCATCAATAATTGTTGACATAGATGAAAATTATTTGTAAAACACATTGAGAGAAATATCCTTTTTTTCATGAAAACATTTAAAAATCACAAAATTTTGAAAGGAAGACATTTAAAAAAGATATTGAATAAAATTTTCCCATACCACTTTTAAAATTTTGAATGGGATTAAAATTTTAAAAACATTCATGTCCATATAAATAAATCCTAAAAATTCATTTTGAAAACGTGGGAATTAATGAGAATGATTTCGAAGAATAAATATTAAAAACATTTAATATATTGTTTTAGTAAAAAAATTCCATTAAAATATTACTTTTGAAAACTCTTTTATGAAACATGGACATGGATAATAAATATTTCTTAGTAGATACTTACGTAAAAACAACCTCAAATAATTAAGAGATTGTGAAATTTACCCTTACCTTGTACTTTCTATTAGTCGAGGGTACGTTTAACCTCTTGTATAAAGACAATAGTATGTTATTAAATTATAACATAACTCTATTAATATTTAGGATATCATGCATTATTAATTTATGACTTTATAAAACCCATTTAATAATAATTTCCATGTTAAATTTACATTTTAGGTAATAATCGCATTCTTTATCATACATGTTTTAACGTGTTACTCTTCATTTTATCACGTAGATCATGATTTAAATACATCCAAAATATAAGAAATAATTTATATGTCATATATATTTAGAATATAAATATGTATAATAGACATATATATGAAATTAAAAACAGCATTTATGGAGACAGTAGGTCATACGTACGTATAAACTTTGTTTCTGTTTTCATATCTTATTGAACGGAACTAAGTAAATAAGATATATGTAAGTATATATATATATCTTCAGTAGAATTATTATGTCATATATTGCATAATTATTAATTATATTGATTTTATAATCATCGTTGAATGATGAACATGGAAATTAATCTCATCGCATCGTGGAGATGATAATTCGTATGTACGCACGGGCGACAATATCATTATATTTCCTGTGAAATATTATGAAATTGGATTTTATATCGTATATAAAGAATAATTAAAATTCTATATTTATTATTTACATCAGTTATACTCATTATTATACCCATCCAAATAATTAACTATTTGAATAAAAAAACTACACCACGATGTGGAGACGGTAATCTGTATGTACGCACATATGGTGACTTTGTCATTTATAGGATGGATAGAGTTTTGAAAATAGTTGAACCATTTTTATAATATAATCACATTATATATAATATACTGTATTTATTATTTTAGATTTAAAACAACAAAGAATGAGGAAGTGTAAGAATAAAATAACTTGAAAGAGATGATGAAATGTTTACCTCTTCTTCGGGTTCTTCCTTTTGATTTAATCAAAAAGGATGTGTAGGATGGATTTATTACCAAAGGAAGGCCTCTAGGGTGAAGGGAGAAAAGATGGGTGGATATTTGGGAATGGTTTGGATAAGCCAAAATTCTTTGTAGGAGTGAATATAAGAGAAGGGGAAGTGCCTTTTTATAGGAGATATGAGTGTCATTTTAGGAAAAACATGAGATATTATTTTATAATAAAACCATTTTTGGTTTAGGATGGATATAAAATGAATTTTTTAATTTCTAAGGGGGTTATGGGTTGAAAACCTTTCAACCAATATGTTTTAGATAGCTTTAGGTATTCATATTATCAATATCTTTTAGTGTTTACTCTTAGATTAATAGTTTTACTTTTACAGTGACTCTTTGTATTTTAATATTTTATGCTTAATAAACATAATATAAACATCAAGTGAACCCCAATAGGATTATTAATGACATATATATTATTATTAAGGACCTTTTTTGCAAACCATAGATTTTATGGAATATTATATCAACCAGTAATATAGTATTTGTTTTAAAAACACAATTATGTCAATTGTGACATTATTTAATAAATTATTATTGTTAAATTCCTAAATAATTTATTACATAAAAAAAATTAATATGTTCAATAATAACATGTCTTATTAACCTAGAAAATTATTTTTATTCATAAAAAGTCTCAAATTACATTTATTTGGATATTTATAATATCAATTATTTTAATATTTCATTATTAAGGTAATTCCAGCATCATCATTGCAACATAAATAAATTAAATTATATAATGTATAAAAATTATAAATATAATATAATAATGTAAGAAATATTTTTATATTTCTAATAAATTTTTATTATTGAATTTATATTAATTATAACCATATATTAAAAATGGTTTAGTTATTAAACACTGAATTCAACTCTTTTAACTCTTCATTAAATAAAATAATAATAAATGTCCTAATCTAATCCAAGTGGAAAAAAGATGATCATATTTTATTTCTAAGATTTTTTTTGGTGGAATTATATTTATCCAATAGAATTAAGACATTTTTTGGGTAATTATCATATCATTTTTACTTTTAATTACCTTATTTACTTTTGACCGTGGTAAATAAAAGTCAAAAGTTACTATTCATCAAAAATTATTTTCATCTTATTAAACCACATATTACATAATGATATTAATCATATCCCTCAGAATTTTGAAATTCAACTCACAGAAGTGGTAAAATTAATTTTTTTACAAATTTGCAAATGCTCTTTGATGGTGGGTAAAAGAGAGTAAAAAGATTGATAAAATTTAATATATCTACAATTTTTATAAAATGACTAGAATAAATTATGTTGAACATATATAGGTATTATTTATCTATTATTTCCTAAAATAAATTAAAATAAAATATGTAATTATTTAAATAAAAATTCATTTTAACCAATAACGCAGAGTTTTTTCACAATTCATCAAAAATTGAAATTTTCAGAAAAATACCAAAACTTTACCCTAATAAAATTTTGATATTCCAAATTCAAAAATTAGGTCTATTTTACCATATTCAAAACATAAAATTTTCATTTATTAGTTTAATATTAACTCTCGTTGTCAAAACCAAAAAGTGGGGTTTTAAAAAGTAAAAACTATAAAAAAATTTGACATTGATTATGTCAAATTTAAATGTAAAATTACTTATAATGACCAAAATTTTATTAAATTGGAAAAATACAATCTAATTATAATTCCTGACCATTCAAATACATTATTTATCACTATAAACTATTTCGATTAAAAAAGTTATTTTTTAATTAAAACATGGTATTTTTTAGTATTCATCAAAATATGAATGTTTTCTGAAAAGTACCAAAACTATATCCAATCTAAATTTTTATGTACCAATTATAATGAAGAATTTAATTTGATTAAATTGAATAGATAATATTGTCAAATATTGGTTTCAAAAATGGTTCTCCATTTAAAGGCGGTAATATCTCATTTTTTTAAAAATACTTTATCTGGAAAATGGATTTGTTCTTATTTTATGTCTATGAAAGACATAATATGGATATTAAAATTATATAGAGGATATAATATTTAAAATACAGTTAATAATATTCAAATCCTCTTTTTGAACGGTTAGTTTTGTAAGTTATGATGTGCTCGAACTCGGTGTTGCGTGTAGCGCAAGCTATTGAAATACTTTAATGAGATAATGTACTATGAAATCATGGAGTTTTACATTCTCAACTCCTTAAATAAATTTCTTCTTCTTAGTTTATAATTATTCTTCAAAAATTAATGGTCAAAAATTTAAAAATACTTCTGTGGAAAACCCACGTAGAAAAATTGGGTTAATAAATCTTAGTCTTAATAATAGGGAAAGGAAAATGAAAAATTCACCACCAAATTATGATCTCAATTAGAAGAACATTGGTGTAAATTAGAGACACATAATTGCAGGAAGAACATAAATACTTATTGGGAGTGATTGAGGTCATTATTCATAAATAAGTGTAAAATTGAGGGCCTCAAATCCATCAATCTAAGATGATGGAAAATATCATCGGCTCAAAAAAACATATGGTATTATGATAAAAAAGTTTTGGTATTATGATCCCTTCCCTAAGGTATAATAATTGATTTATTCACAGAATAAGATGAATATATATATATATATATACTTGACAAGTAGATATCATACTTCAACTAATTCCTACGACAAAATCATCTTTCACTCCAAAAGATAATAGAATTCAAAAATATTCTATTTATCATAATCGTATAAGGTTAAAAAATGAATTTATATTCATTATTCAGACTATTTAAAATACTAGATCATAAAAATCAGGACATTATGTAGGCCAGTGGTAGTCGATCCACCCTGGTCGCCCTTCGGTTGTGGGTTCAAGTCTTGTGGCCTTATCGGACGCGACAGGTTGTCGCCCGACCTCTCGGTTGTCCTTTTATCAAAATTCAAAAGTAATCTCAAGAAATTACTTATCCTTAACTATAGTATCCAATGTCAAACATAATAGATTTGAAGCATTGGAATTATCCAAAATAATTCTGTCCAAACTCATAGTCCAAAATTTATAAGGAAGGTAAACACAATGAAGATCATTTTTGCCTCGTAATAACATGTGAATACCTTCATCATGTATTCTTTTTAAAACATAGTAACACCATGAATTACATGAAAACCTTATTTATTACATTCATTCTCCCTTATTCTTATAGAATACTGTATATACTCCTTCTAGCCAAAAATGTTTTCAGCTACAACAATGACGTAATAAAAAAACCATTATCCACTTCCCAGGACGTCAATAATATCCAATATAATAAATCAATAATCTATTATTCCAAAATCAATAATTCATTATCATGACCATATTAAATTTTTTTCTTTCCTCCAAATATGTATTTTACAAAAAAATTAACTTTCCATTGAGTCACTTTTCTTCTTCCACACAATCTCAAGTCCTTAATGATATAGCATTGTAGTGAAGTCCTTATATACACTATAATTCTTATAACATGAGAATCATTAATAAAATACTCAAATGTAAAAATAAATTAATAACAACATCAGAACTCTTAATCATTCATCTTCATCATCAGTAGTATCATAACATTATTATTATCTAATAGCATCATTTGGGGTATACTCTAATGATTTGAACATTGATTCGTGAATTGTCCCAACTCCTTTTATATAAAGCCTTGTATATATGAAACCTTATTCCTACTCATAAAATACTATACCTGGTGTCCTTTTCTCCACACTAATAAAAAACTCACATTCCCTTGAAGTATTTACCATGTCGATTCATTCCGTAGTTATCACATATGGGAAAATCATTTTTTCACATCTTCCCTTTATCCACCTTTCTTTGTTCCATCATTTTATTCTCTTGCTTCCCTTCAAAACCATTGGACTCATAAAATTCATTAGTTATCTTTATAACACATGATACTAATTATTCATATAATGATAATATATGGGAGACTATTTCCTATATAAATGTTGTCTTAATACCATGAAAGATATGATCCTTCTTACTCTTGGGATCATGCATATTGTTGGAGTTCTTATTCCATCTACTGGTCACCATTTCCAATCAAGGGAATACAGTAGTTAGTTTATGAATCGCAATGTATAATTCCAATCTTGTAAAATACCGAACATAAATTGAAAATATTATGCATATTATCTATAGTCATAAAATGTTTTCTATGAGGAGGTATTTACTCTTAAATCCATCATAATGGCTTGAAATAAAAATTTGAATTATCCTAAGCATATCTCATGGGAGTGTCATAACCCAGAGTGCAGCAAGGCCTATTTTCATTCATCAATTCCATTTTGAGTATAGCTCAAAGCAAGGTTTTTGGGTTTTAACCCTAGGTATATCTGTACCAGAGCCTCCTGTACCTGCTCGAATCCAGACAGGGAAGTATTTAATGTAAAATTCATAAAATATCTACATTACAAAAATTCTAGGAAGATCTTCAATACTAATCCCCAAGGTCTATCTTTGTGTAATGTTCTCAAATCAGAGTTTATCTATATATATTTTCCACATTTATTTCTAATATTCCTCTGAAACAAACTATAATGCCCCGAACCCAGTTACCTAGAGTCGGTGAATTATATTAATACATTGGAATAATTACAAGGAATCAAGTTTCAAAAGACCGATTAGTTTAGCGGACATGGAAAATAGAGTACATACATGAATGTCACATTACACATTAAAAAATAAAATACAACATCAATGATCCTTTTAGAATGTAATTAATACCCTATCATAAGCCAGCTTATCAATCATAATACCATTCTTGGAATTCCGGGAAAATATAACATAGAAAGAGTTGAGCTCAGATGCTCTGTAAAAACAACTATATAGCTGAAAATTTCATAAATAAGAAGAAATATTTAAAGCAATGTATACGACTAAAACAAAATACCTTTAAACATAAACATCAACATAATATGGAAAAGATAAAATCAAATAATTCCATTTACTTATTCACATTGATATTCTACTAGTCTAATAATCACATCCAATCTCTATATCCACTTTTATAAGGATGGCATGCATAATTCCAAACTTCATAACCACATAGTCAGGGCCTTGTTCCCAGAATACATATAAGATTTTTTCAAGGCCTTCTACCAAGACACTAGTTTGTCTCATGAGACCTTCTGATGTATTGAAGTTCTATTATGGGAACCACCAATCACTTACTAAGTCCAATTCATTCCTCCTATAAAAAGGTTTAAATATAACAAAAACATTCATATTAAAACAAGCATACAAAATGTCACTACTTTTTCCAGAAACCATTAATGGTATAAAAATAACACATCCAATGTCAAATATTCCCAAAACCTTAAATACACTATGGATGATTTGTATCATAATAAAAATACTTCAAACTAGTTTAAAATTCCATAAAAGTATGTATACATAGATGAAAATGATTTGTATTACTCTTGGAGAGAAATATTTTTTTTCATGAATACATTTAAAATCCACAAAATTTAGAAAGGAAGAAATTTAATGTCATTATTGAATCAAAGTGTCCCATACAACATTGATTCTTTAAAAATGAATTAAAATTTTTAAAACATTCATTTCTATATAAATAAATCCTTAAAATCATTTTGAAAACATGGACATTAATGAGGATGATTTAGAAGAATAATTATTTAAAACAATTAAAAAGAAGTATTGGTAAAAAAAAGTATCTGAAAATAATCCCTTTGAATTTTTTTTATGAAACATGTACATGGACCATAATTATGTCCTAGTATATACTTATGTAAAACCAACCTTGGATAATAAAGATATTGTGAGATTAACCATAACCGTGTACTTTCTATTAGTCATGGGTACGGTTAACCTCATAAATAAATACCGTAGTATGTTATTAAATTATACCAGAACCATATTAATATTTATGATATCATACAAGATTTATTTATTACTTTATGTTACCCAGTTAATAATAATTTCTATGTTAAATTTTCATTTCAGGTAATAATCGGTTTCTTAATCGTAAGTGTTTTAACTTCATTCTGTTGATTTTATCACATAGATCGTTATTTAAATACATCCAGAATATAAAAAATGATTTATATATCATATATATTTAGATTTTAAATATTTATAATAGATGTATATAAGATATGGAAAATACTGTTTATTGATACGGTAGGTCGTACTTACGCTTAAACGCTATTTTTGAATTCATATCGTATTGAACAGAACATAGTGAATAAGATATATGTATGCACATATATATATATATATCTCAATTATAATTATTATTTCATATATTACATACTTATTATTAATATATCTTTTTATAATCATCGTTGAATGGTGAAAGTGGAAATAAATCTCATCACGTCCTGGAGACGGTAATCTATACGTACGCAGGAGTGAAAATGTCATTATATTGATGGTGAAATCGTATGTAATATGATATTATATCACATATAAATAATAACTATCATGTTATATTTATTATAAAAATAAGTTATACTCATTATTATAAAAATCCAAATAATGAAGTGAATGAATAACAAACTACACCATGACGTGGAGACGGTAATATGTACGTATGCAGGTATGGTGACATTGTCATTTATAGGATGGATAGAGTAATGAAAATCGTTGTACCATTTTTAGAATAAAATAACATTATATATAAGATACTATAGTTATTATTTTATAATGATAATAAAAAATAAAATGTAGGTAGAAGAATAAAAGTACTTGAAGAGGTGATGAAATATTTACATTTTCTTCTGGTTTTTCCTTTTGATTTGATCAAAAGGGCTCCATAGGATGGATTTATGACTAATGAAAAGCCTCTATGATGAAGGGAGGAAATTTAGGAGGATATTTTGGAAGGGGTTGGCCGAGAAAAATGTATTTGGAGGTCCGAAATTAAGAGAAGGGGAATTTCCCTTTTATAATGGAGGTGAGGGTCACTTTAGGAAAATCATTAAAAATTATTTTTTAATGAAATCATTTTCGGTTTCTAATGGCTCAAAAATGAATTATTTAAAATCTATGGTGGGTATTGGTCGAAAAAATCTCAACCAATAGGTTTTAGATAGGTTTAATTCATCATATTAACCTTATCCTTTATATTTAACTATTAGTGAAGTAGTTTGACATTTTCCAAGTCTTTTTTTATATTTAATGGCTCATAAACATACTGTAAACATTCAAGAAAACATGAATAGGTTCATTTATAATATATATAATATTATTATGTATTTTTGGAAAAACATTATATATTTTGGAATATTATATCAACCAATAATATAGTATTTTCTGTAAAAACTCAATTATGTCAATTTTGGCATTATTTAATTAATGATTTTAGTTAAAGTCTTAGAAACATTATTACGTCGACATAAATTCATATGTTCTTTCCAAAAATGTCTTATTAACCTATAGAATTAGTGTAATTCATCAAAAGTGTCAAATTACATTTATTTAGAGATTTATAATATCAAATATTTTAGTATTTCATTATTAAGGTAATTGCTTCGTCATCATTGTTCATAAATAAATTAAATTATTTAATGTCTAAAAATTATAAATAAAATTTCAATTTTTAGGAAATATTTTAATATCTCTAGTGAATATATATAGTTGAATTTATATTATGAATAACCCTATATTAAAAATGGTTTCTTTATTACGCATTGAAATTAACTCTTTTAACTCTTCGTTAAATAAAATAATAATAAATGTCATAATCTAATTAATCTGGACCGAATAGGATCATATTTTAATCCTAAGTTTTTTCTTGGTAAAATTATACTCATCCAACAGAATTAATACTTCTTTTAGTGTAATTATGTTATCATTTTACCATTAATTACTCTATATACTTTTAACCGTGGTAAATAAAAGTCAAAAGCTACTATTAACCAAAAATTATTTTCATCTTATTAAACTACATTTTACTTAAATATTTTAACCATGTCTTTCAAATTTTTGAGATTAAACTCACAGAAGTGGTAAAATTAGTTTTAATACAAATTTTCAAATGCTCTTAGAAGGTGGGTAAAAGACGATAAAAAGTTCAAGAAATTTTTTTATATCTAAACTTATTGTAAAATGACTCCAATGAAATATGTTGAAGATATATATGTATTATTTATCTATTATGAAAAAAAATAAATTAAAATAAAATCACTAATTATTTAAATAAAATGTCGGTTTTAACCAATAACGTAGTGTTTTTTTACTATTTATCAAAAATTGAATGTTTTCAGAAAAATACAAAAAATTTACCCTAAGCTAATTTTGATATTCCAAATTCAAAAATGAAGTATTTTTTACCTAATTCAAAACATAGAATTTTAAATTATTAATTTAAAATTAATTCGTGTTCTCAAAACAAAAAAGTGGGTTTTTAAAAATTAAAAACTATCAAAAGATTGACATGTTTTTATATGAAATTTAAATGTGAAATTACTTATAATTATTAATATTGTATTAAATTACAAAAAATTAATCTAATTATACTTATAAACCATTACAATGAATAATTTATCACTATAAATTATTTCAATTAAAAAAGTTGTTTTTAATTAAAAAATAATATTTTTTACTATTCATCCAAATATAAATGTTATAAGAAAAGCACCAAAAATTTATCTGAAAAAAATTTTAAGTCCCTATTATAACAAATAATTCAATTTAATTATATTTAAAATATAAAAGTGTCAACTATTTGTTTTAAAAATTGTTCACCATTAAAAGGCGGTTAAATCGAAGTTGTTGAAAAATACTATCTTTATCCGAAAAAATGAATTTGTTCATATATTATGTCTATGTAAAAAATATAATAGATGTTAAAATTATATAGAGTATAGATGATTCAAAATTCAGTTAATACTAATCATAGCCTATATTTTAACGGTTAGTTTTGTAAGTTGTGATGCGCTCGAACTCGGCATTGCGTGTAGTGCAAGATATTAAATTACTTTAATGATATAATGTACTATGAAATCATGGGGTGATACACACAATTTAATTTATATTTTTGAAGGTGATATTTAATGTTACATCATAATTTATCATGATATGTTCATATATAATCTGCCAATATTATTACATAGATATCTTAACAATTTCATTTCCTTCATAATTGTTTCTAATAAATCCGAATTTCCATTATTTTATAAGAATTTAAACGTAATGAATCCATTTCTCTAAAATACATGATATGATTTCATTTTGAGTGTGACTATTATTTTCTAAATTCCAATTATCATATTTTTTCATATTATCATCTTTTGTTTGAGAACCAAGAACATTATTCATAGTATACAAAATATCAAGACTCGTGAAAAAATAAATCAAATCCACTGATATTTTTATATATAATATTTTTTATTTTAAGTGGAAATCCACTTGAAATTCAATAAATTAATGTTTATTTTTTAAATAAACTAAATCCATTAACTAAATCATAAAAAATGAAAACTTTTATGGAGTAAATATAGAAAATTCAACTCAAACACCAACTGAGCTAAATCACAATCATGTCAGTAAATATCAATAAGTATATTTTTAGCGAAAACAAATATTTTGGGGATACAAATTAATTTTACATAATAATTTTGAGATCTCTAGTGGTAGAGTAGTGAATAATAAATCTTTATTTAAATTTTTTGGTTTCTATGAAATCAACATCCATCATTTGTTAGAGTGTGTCATAATAATTCTTAACTCAAACACATTGTGTATAGAAAGAAATGGACCCTCAATGTACATTGGTATATATTCAAAAAGAGTATAAAATCAATTTCATGACATAGTCTCAATCATGACCATATAATATAATTTAACAACCATATAAAATAAAAAAATTAGTATATCCACTTATTTTTTTTAAATGTTATTATTCATTGGTTTCATGATATTTTATACTGTTGCCAAATATTTTATTGTGGTTGATATTATTCTTATAAAAATTATGATTGTATCATTTAAATATTACACTTCTCTCTTAAATTTTAACATTTTATAATATATATGGATTCCATATTTCTAAAAACTCTTCTGGTGCGATAACCTCTTAAACAAACCCTAATGTTTCCCAGACCTACAATCTTAGGTCTATAGATAAAAATATATTCTTTAAACAAATAAATTGATAACATAAGTGATGTTTAAATTAAACATAGGCATATTTAAATAATTTAAACATTATATCTCAATATAATTTCACATTTTAAATAACAGAAGGATCAATGAGTTTTAGAACTATATATATATATATATATGAAAATTCATGTAAAGTACTTGTCGGATTTTCACCGTAATCAACCTCTTATAGACCCCTTCTAGACATATAATAAGCTTTAGACATATTCATGACCTTGGAAATCAAAATATATGAAATTTGTGAGATCAAATTGTGAGTAAGATGAAAAAAATTCATGATCTTATAAATTTTTAAATCATAAAAATATGATAAAATAATAGTAGAAAATAAATATATTACATAAAAGAACATAAAAATATGAGATTTGTTCATAAGAAATTATAGAAGGGAATGAAATCCTATATTAATAATTACATACCAATGCAATAAGGTGTACAATCATTGGATAAATATATGATCAATGTAGTATAATCATAGGTATAAAAATAAAGTATTTCATTGAAATATTACATAAAAACTATAGAAAAATAATCACAACGAATCATTACATGATGTCTATGGAATAACTAACATAAGACCCATTATTAATGTAGGTTTCACAAACCTATTATCAATTAGTGACATATTATTCACTAATGTACATTCCATATGTGATTTATTATTCATAAACCAATGGATAATTATTAACATAAATTTATAATCATATAGTCAATTAATATAAGATTTAATTTAAAACCTTAACCAATGTATAAGAGAGTGATATAAAAACCCAAACATCTATATCCATGCCTAGGTGTTCCATTTGAAAAAAAATAATTCAACATATAATAAATAAAAAAATGAATAAAAATGGGTTCATATCTTTTCGAAATGGTTCCACAGAAAATGTAATATTTGATTCTATAAATTGATACCAACATTAAATCACCCAAAAATTTAATTTCATTAAGGAATTAATTTTATTTTTAATTAATAATATAACCATGTGAGTTTTTTATTTTAAAAGAGAAAATGGAAATGTAACCAAATATATGATCTTTTACAAAATAATTCAAACAGTTGTTGTAAAGAGAAAAAATTGCGAATCATTTTTCAAATTCATTTCAAAAAAGGTATATTTAAAATTTAAAATAATAAATTATTCTAAGTCAAATTAATACATCATTGAAAAATAAATATGGTTTTATACACAAAATATGGGTGGAAGGAAAAATTATTATATTGAAAGAGAAATAATTTAAAATGATTTAAACATAATTTTATAAAATCCAACATCATAACAAGAGTGATAATTATTAAAATTGAAATGTTACAAAGAGAAGATTAATATTACTATAAACAATATATATTTTAATTTTAAAATATGAATGGAGAAAATTTTGAAGATATTTTAATATTTATATTTAATATAATAAAATCATTTTGAAATAATGGTAATTTATCTTACATCATTTAACATTATTAAGAATTTAGTCTAGAAATTTTATTCACCCCACAATATGGAAAAATAGAGTTATAATATCATCATATAATATAATAAAATCCAATTTTACAACCATATTAAATGAGGAATCATTATGACTTAAGAGAAAAAATTGACCATGGAAAAAATCCCTTATAGGTTACGAAATGTATTAATAGAAACCCATTAAAAGAATGATCCTAAATTTTTAGTCAAATTTCCCTGAAAAAAATTAATTCATGATATTATATCTCTAATATGAATTATAGAAACCATTTAAATTAAATTATATGAATAAAAACCTGCCTCAAAGAATGTAAATTGAGATTAATCACCCTTATATCATTGTTATAATTTGAATTGAAAAACTGTACAAGTTAGCACATTTAATGGATTTATAAATACTATATATTACATAAATAATAATTATAAAAAATAATTGTAATTATATACATTCTAAAATAGAATGGAAATAGTGAATACACATCATATCTTAATGAAGTTATATTGTTAAATTAACCATATGTGATTCATAATTTGTAAACGAAGAAAGTATTCAAATGAGACTCATGTGATAGAAATATAAATCCCCATAAAAAGGAAAGAAACTTAAACATAAAAAATTAATAGGTTATAACATACCAAACATATAAGAATAATTTTCATAAAAAATCATAACTCAACGAATGAATATTTATTTCAAAAAAACCTCTACAAATATACATGCTTAGTCGAATGTGTTATAAACTATTAATTAAAAAAATTAAATATCATAATCACTTATTTCAAAAACATATTCATAGTTATATCCTTTTATAAACTTCATTTATGATAATTTAATAAAATATGTTACCTATTTGTATTTGCTGTTCATTATCATGTGATTAATAGATTCAATTGATTTTTTTACTATTGGTTTCATAATGGTGGTTTAAGTTATTATTTATATATTTAAATATATATATTAATATACCATTAAGGGTAATGGAATAGTTTTTTTGATAATTATTTATAATCTTCTAATTTTATTTAATAAACATTTTATTTATTTTTCAGGATGAAAATATTGGTGATGAGCTTGTGTTGTACATTTTCATGATTGATGGAAGTATCTTAATAATTGGTTTGTGTTAACATTTAAATTATAGACCAAAATAAATATGTATTAACTAATTTATTTCCAATAATACTAGAAATTATTTTTCCCAGGTAATCCAATATTTAAATTTATATCATTTTTTATTAATGTAGTTTAACTGGCCCATAGAAGAACTTTATAGAATTTACAATTGATATAAATTATTAAAGTGATTATCATAGAATAATATCACCATTGCATCATAATGGTGACATTATTCGTATTTCATATGGGTTGTGAATCAGGACAGAAAAGAATATTTATATAATAAGATAATATAATGAAAAACATATGTCAATTTGTTGAGGTTATAGTCTGCATGTATGTGGTTGGTCCATAAAACCAACTATAACATTAATTATAATAAAAATATATTCATTGTTTTAATATTAATGTCATACTAATCACATTATGATTCTACTTCTGCGTGACATTGTATGTGAGAAGGTCCTACGAGTAGATGATGTACTAAAAGGTCATATCATTTCCCCACAACGAAAAAACACGACAGTGCCTGAACACTAGTATTGAATATATGTTCTATAGTCAGATGATATCATTTGGGGAACACAAATTATACAAGTTATCATTGGTGTAGACTCATACAATATTGAGGAACCTTTTCATGGTATACACCCGAGGTAATATCTTCTAGTATATTTGGTGAATGGGACGCACCAGTAGGAAATCCACATTTATGCATGTCATTGGATATTCTTATTTGTTGAAATGTGTATTTTCCCTTACACATTAAAATTATTATTAATTAATATTTTGAGTCATGTACATTGATTTATTGACAAAATAAGTGATGATAGATGTTCGTGGCGAGGTGGGATGTGTGGGGTGTGTCATGAGTAATATTGAATTAATGAATAATGTGAGAAAGGATTTATCCCTTCAATTATTTATAGGAATTTAATATTTCAGGCAATATAATGTAAATGATATAGCCTAAATAAATCTTTTCCCATTGTTTGGTATAGAAATGTTCTATTTTTGGAATGTCAATGAAAGTGATAATTGAGTATATAGGATTAGGGAAGTGGCATGCAACGTACTCATTTAATGATATTGTGATAAAGGGATTACATTACATAGTAAGCATCCGTATGAGGTGAAATGATGTTTTGGAATTAAATTCTTTCTCTATGGGTGCCTTGGTGTCTTTCTATATAGTAAACATGGAATTTAGGCTGATTCTCCAATTCCACTGAGAAAGAAGCCCATACGGTCACACACTAGATGTTTACAAAATCTCAGTTAAATAATATATATTATTATATATTACATAATAGGTTGAATAAATATTTTTCATGTAAGTGGTTTACAAATTATTCATATATGCTTGATCTCACATAAATATTTCTTTTTTATTTAGTAAACATAATTTTTAATTATTTTTAGGTGAATAATGTAGTGGTATTTATTTAATAAATAAATTTTATTTCTTCAATGTCCAATAAGTATTGCGGAGGAATGACATACTATATTATTAGGTCCAGTGAGAGATAATAAATATTGAATATTATTTTATTCAATAATATTAGGTGATAATTTTCACGTTATGTTCATGTCATGAAATAATGATATTAATATATTTTTTTGCCATGGGGTTTTACTATGATCAAATAAATAAATAAGGGAACATGTGCAATTATTTTAGTATAAACCTACTGATATATAAACCTAGTAATATTATATTCTCAATATTCTAATACATTTTTAATAGATGTCCATAATATATTTGGAGACTCCTTTCAGGCCCAGAGAGAACCCTTATCCATGAAATCTTCCAATAACAGATATAAATCACCTCCATCAGATCAAAAATAATTCTTAAGAAGTGTTTCTTGAAGCAATATAAGGAAGGAGAATTCATGTCCATAGATCATCCATTCTAGAACACATATATTCCTTCACTGATGTATGGAGATTTTAGGAATACATGTGGATCACCACTAAATGAAATCTAGCTTTATTTCTACAACTCAATGGCAGTGGAGGGCATATCTATCACTAGATTCATCATTGAAAAAATAATTCAGACAACAGTGATTTTATATTTAATTAAATTAATTATAAAAAATATGTGATGATCTTATTTCTCTTTTTTAGTAAATTTATTAATTATCTATTTATTTGACTCATTACATAGATCATAGTGTTCACCATCATATAGATCTCACATTGATAATCTAATATAGAAAAAATATAAAATTTAGGCCCCACTCATCACAAGCATCAAATGCACCTAGAACCTATATGTGGTATCAAAGGGATCACATAATTATTTATCATTTTTTATGATTATTGGTTATATATATATTTATTTATTTATTTCAATTCATTTTTAATGATTCATTTATTCCGAATGGAATGATCTATATCTTCCTCCATGATTTATTGTAGATATAATTGAGACATCTAATTTTTTTATTAAAATAAAATCAAGGAACTCATATAGTGGTAAAAAGTTTACTAGCTAGATAACATAAGAAAAATCACATGTAACTAGAGTTACTTGTTTTGAAGTCATGTTCAAGGCATAATAATTGATTCAGAAATCAATTCATGATTATGAATTATTTATTTCATTATTTACACACTTAGTGAACCCCATTTTTTCTAGAATTTAATGTCACATGATCATTTGGACTACACATCATGTAGCCCAAGCCCACGGTGTTTAGTCCCTTTGAGTCACAAATTGGCCATGTATTACATACATGAACTACCGGACTGGTGACCATATAACTCAGATTTCACATGATGTGTTCCCCATTGGACAAGCCATATTCATCAAATTTTTTGAGACATAGACTATACACCGATACCCAAGGTGTATGTCTCAGATTGACGATGAGAGATGTACAAATCATGTAGATTATATCTATACGATGTTTACTTTAACAATTTTTTCAAATTTAAAATTTATTTCTTTTATATTTTCAAACAGGAGACATGTACTTCTGTGTGGTTATAAAGAAAGGACACCCCATGTGAATGTTTTGAATATATACATGTATATATATATGTATGTATGATTAATATCTTTGTACTATTTAGATATTCATATCATGTATGAGTTGTATTATAGGTTGTTACTCTATGACCATTAAACCATAAAGGATGACTAAAAATTATGTATTTCATGTAATCATCTGTGGAGTACACAATGTGAATGTACGTGATAAGTCATTAATTCCATATGTCACAAGAGTAATATAGTGTATGTGTATAATAAATTTCGAGTATATTATGACAAGTATTTAATGTATTACCTCTAATGTACGTTTTTGTTCACTGTTAATTTTCAATTAATTTTTATAATATTTTAAAAAATATAATTGATGATAATCTCAAGGAAATTTTAATGAGAATGAAGATAAAATATTTTTTTAGTTTTAGATGATAATAAATATATTCTATCATGGTGTATGATAAATAATAATACATAAGAATTGAGTAATAGTTTAATTAAATTCATAATTCATTTCATGTATGTGGATTATCTTGAGATTGAATACACCCTTTGTATGTGATTGGTTTCATTAAATTTATTATTAAATTAAATTTGTGGCATGTGTGTCTTCTCTCATTTCAGTATGTAATGTTTGTGTACCTGTGGTTTCATTTAGGTAAAACACTTTTTCCCTATCATGTGTGTGTGTAAAATTCACAAGTAGTGGATGGATTTTCCATGATAGTGGAGGTGGTTCATGTTCAAAGAGAAGGAAAACAGAATCCAATGACATAAATATGTGTACTTGTGGAAATCTGGAACACATACCTTAATTGTATCAAAGTGTTTTCCCCTTATGTCAATAGTTAGTTTATCAATTTCTAGACAAACTATCCACTAGTTTTGATTTATGATCTTACTAATTTATTATTTATTTCTATCATTTTACAAGTTATTTCATTATCAGTGTCTTGTTTCAATCACATAATTAATTAATTATGTAACATTCCAGATTGAACAAAAAAAACTATATTATCAAAAAATAATATCTACTAAATGGTTAATCACTAATATAATACCGCTCAATATTATCAATAATGTTATTGGGAGAATAATTAGTAATATTTTCCAAAAGGGATAAAATCGCTCAATAAACGTTTATGTCGGTATAGCCTTCCATTACATTGGATAAAATCAAACAATAGCTAAATGTTCTTGACCAGCCACACTTTAGTGCATTTAGTTTTTTAAGAATTCTAAAATTACGTTTTTGGTTGACATAATGTGGTTCACATCAATGCTAGAATTCCCAAGAAGTACCTTGTGATACTTAGTTGAAATGGTTGAGTAAATATAAATTAATGAATTGAGGATTGGGGAGTAGAATTAGCAGATAAAGGAACTATACGTTAATGTAGTGGGAATTTAGAAATCCTGCCTAAAACCATTTAGGATTCTTGACAGACCCAATATAGGGTAATGATATGGGGAATATAGATCATTTCCACTAGAATATCAAATAAATATGATATTCCAAATCCAATTATGGGGGAGAATTGGCATAAATAAAATAGGTAGATACTAAAAAATATAATATTTTTTTTTTCTGTATTTTATTAGTAAATTTAATAAAATTATTTTTATCTTAATTGAAGAAACATCAATAAAATGACCTCAAAAATATCATTATGATCTATAATTTATAAGGAAATCCTTCTCACTATAACATATTTATAATAGTATAAAGGGAACATATGTTTAATCCTTAGTTGTGGAATTTAATTGTATGTGCTCAATGAACCATTACGAGTTCTTCCTAGAAATTAGGTAAGCAAAGAAGAACCCTCTCTCTCTCTAAATGAGAAACATGTGAATGATGCTACATATCATCATTCCTCCATGATATCACCCATTTCCAATTATATTTTTATGTAATATAAGTATATGTATTCATATAGAATGATTTCTCACCTTAGGGATCTCTATATAGAAAATTAGAGACATGATAGGTACAAGATCTCCAATGCATTGTTCAGAACTAAGCATGGAGAGTCTGTGTCAATTTTCCCTCATGTAGTCATGCTTATAGAATTTATTGAATTCCTAGACATCTTAGGGATTAAATTACTAGATGAGTTTCATATAGATATCATACATTTATCACTTACAAAGAAGATATCTTTTTTATTGGGAAATATAATATGGGTAATAATGAGAAGAGTCTTTCAGTAATTTTAACCGTGATTTTCCAAGTGGATAAGAACATATGGAGTGATACCCCTACAGTATTTATGGATAAAAATAAAATGTATAATTAGTAAAATGGCCCCGATATCTATAAAAAATCTAAATATCCCTTTCATCTTCCTTCCATGAAGGGTAATATCCAAATGAAAGGAAATGAATATGAGGAAATATGTTTCGCATGTGGAAATCTTGGACACTAGAAGAGGAACTACACCTCAATGAAAGAGTATGATTATGGTGATTTAGTTATTGAGTTTAATCTTTCCATTTATACGTTGTGGGTATTAGATACACCTTTTAATGCTCACATATTTATCTAAATGCAGAAAATTAGTATATTTTTAAAGATTTCTAGAGGAGAGGTGGACCTGTGAGGTGCGAGGATGGATACTCTAGCCGTTGGTGAAAACAATATTTAATTAAAAATGGTAATGATTTTGATTTTACGAAATTTATATTATGTACATATAGTTACCTAGAACATAATTTTTGTGTCATGTTTAGGTACAGAATGGTTTATTTTCAAATTTGGAAATAAAATTTTATTCTTTTATACGGAAAACATATGTTATTGTATGGAACAATTAAATAATGGCGTTTATGTATAATAATTATGAAAACAAAGTGTTGGAAATTTATAATGAATCTTGTTCACATGAAACATATAACCTCCAATTATGGAATCACTATATTGGTCATATAGATGAGAATATTTTGACCAATTGCATTCAAGATGATTATTTGGACTCTTATGAGCTTAAATATATTTATAGATGTCATGATTGTTTACAAAGAATTATGACCAAACAACTATTTAGTTGACAGGGAGAAAAGGGCCGCATAACATCTACAATTGGTATAAAATAATTTGTGTGGACCATTACCAATAGAAACTATAGGTCAATATTCTTACTTCATAACATTTACTGATGATTTAGTAGATATGGATATATCTACTTAATGATTTATAAGTATATGTCCTTTGAAAAATAAAATTACATCATGAATGAAGTAGATATTAAAATTTGTATGAACATAAATAAGCTTTAATTTGATAGAAGTGGTGAATATCATAACCAAAAGTTCATTGACATTCTACGGTAGTTTTGGATTTTAACCCCACTATTTGAACCTTATGCACAACTGAGTAATGGTGTTAGTGAATAGTGTAATTGTACCTTGTTGGACAGGATACGGTTGATGATGATACTTGAATATATACCATTATGTTATTGGGGATATTCATTACAATTTATGGAATACATACAAATTTGAGTACCAACTAAAGTAGAAAATTGTATTCCCTTAAATATATGGAGTGTAAAGAAACTATTTTTATCACATATTCATGTATAGGGATGAAAAGAGTTTGATAATTTTTTTTAGGAAACATACTATCACCTCATGGAATGAATTTTATCTTTATAGGGTATCCCATCAAAATAATGTGATTCTTCCAATACAAATCCTCAGATAAGAAATCGAATGTTTCCAGAAAATTCCTCTTTTTTGACAGGGAGCCTATCCATAAATTGGTATTGGTATAAAGATTTATTTTGATGATTTTTATGAACAAGATACAAAATAGTTTTTATAGTAATAGATTTCATAGGTTCCCATGGAATAATTAGTTCCTAAAACACAAGTACTACATAGGATCCTAAGAGAGGTAAGAGAACCATAGAGATATTTTTTTGGTCACAAAGAATGGTGAATCATTATTGGTTAACAATGGTAAACCTATCTTAAAAAGTGGTAATAGATATCTCAAAAACTAAAGTATAGAATGAAGGTATGAATCCTGAAATGGATTCCATGTATCAAAACCATGTTGGGGTTCTGGTCAATATGCATGTTGATGCAAAGCATGATATATAAAAATGTGTATTAAAGAGAGAAAAAGACATGGAAGGTAAATTATGTACCTATAAAGCAAGGCTAGTGGGTAAAGGTATTAAATATCATCTAGTAATTGGCTATGATGTATAAGTTTCATCATCTTCCATGTTTCAATCAGTTAAAATTTTACTTTCCGTAACAGCATACTGTGACCATGAGATTTGGAATATGGATGTCAAAATAACATTAATTAATGGAATCCTTCAAGAATATGTCTATAATACATAGCCAAATGGTATTTTGATTCTAAATGATGACAAAATGATATTCATGTTTTAAAAATCGATTTATGGATTGAAAACGAAACTAGGTCAAGGAAAATTTGAATCTATAAACACATAAAATATTTTTGTTTCATTAAGAATGAATATGATCCCTCTATTAAACATAGTTTTATTGGAAATTTTGTCATTATCATAGTATTATATGTTAATGACATATACCAGATATAAATAATATACAAGTATTAAAATTTGTTAAGGAATGGTTAAACATTTGTTTCCCAGTAAAGGATATAGGTGAGGAAACCAATATTATAGAGATCAAGATCATTATCTATAGATCCAAGAGAATTCTTGGACTATGTGAAAGTATTCATATTGACCAGATATTAAATAGATTTAGTATTGAGCAATCAATGAGGGGATTTTTTCTAGTGTCACATTGTTTGAATCGTTATAAGGAAATGTTTCCTCTGACCTAACATTAGGAAGAGTAAATAAATCAGACCCCATAAACTTCAACAATAGGGTCAATAATATATTTTAGGTTATGTAATAGAGATGATGTTTCCTATTCCCTGAGTTTTTAGGTAGATATCAAAAAGGTAAAATATAATAACATATGACTATTGTTAAGGATTCCCTTAAGTATCTGAGAATAAATATGGATATTTTCCTTGGGTATTGAGGAGATGAGGAGCTGGTCATCATAGTTTATAATGAGTCATGTTTTTATACAGATCAAAATGATCTAATGTCATATTCATGATATGTTTTCTATCTGAACGGAGGATTTGTGAGATGGAAGATTTCAAAGAAGTTATTAGTCACTGATTCTATAACTGATATTGATTAAATAATGGCTTCTAATGTTCCCAAGTAATCCATTGGGATTCAAAACAAATTATAATTTTAATGAGATTTTTAGAAATAAATATCCTACCACATTTTATTATGAAAATACTATAGTGGTGGCTCTTGAAAAAAGAGACAATGTCACACCAATGTACAAAGAATATACTCAAAAAGTATCTCCAATGGAGGGATTTCTATTCGAGGGGTGACGTTGTTGTGAGAAAATTTATTATGTAAGAGAATGTGGTGGAACCCCTGACTAATGGTCTATATTAGCAGATGTATAAGTATCATGTGAGAGATATCAGACTAAATGTTTTTTTGTCATTTTACTGTAGTGAAAGTGCGAGTTTTTTGGGGTTGGTTTCCTAGAACCATCTCCTATGAACATTATGATAAACATATATTCATTGTTTTGAATATTAATATATTATGTATCACATCATGTTTGTTATTATATGTGACATTGTATCTGAAAATGCTCTAAGTGTAGTTGTCATAGTAAGAGGAATGCAGTTCCCCACTATGATGGGGACACAGAAGTGCTACGACACTATTCTTGAATTAATTTTTTATATTCAAATGATAAAATTTAAAGCGAAACAAAAAATACATTCTCTCAAGGGAAAATACTTATAGTATTTTGATGCACATTCTCATGGTTTATGCCCTTGGTAATGTTATTTAGGATATTAAGAGAATGGGACCCACTAATAGAAAATCCACATTTTTATGTGTCGTTTGGTATTACTCTTTTCAGATGATTTTATTGTTAGGTAAACATTGTTATTATAATTAATGAGTATTATGAGTTTCATACATTAATGTATTAATGGAAATAGTGATGACGTATGTTCATGGTGAGGTAGGATAAATTGAGTTTGTCACGAGAAATAATGAATTTTCGAATAATGTGAGAAATGATTTAACCCTTCTATTCATTAAAGAAAGTTAATATCTTAGGCCCTTTGATATAAATGAAAAACCCTAAATAAATCTAATTCCACAGTTCTTAATAGGTAATTACTATTTCATAGACGTCAAAAAATAAGATAATTGAGCATATAGGTTGATTTCTTTGGCATGCAACCATCACATTTAGAGATATTTTGATAATGATATTACATTACATGGTAATCATGTTAATGATGTGACATGTAATTGTGGAAGTATGTTCCTTCTCTATTGGTGACTTGAAATGTTGATAGATGCTCAACTTGGACTTTGAGCTTCTTTTCCTAATAAAACTATGAAATATACCTAGAGGATCACACACTACACGAATCACAAATCTCATTTAAATAATATATATTATTATTTATTATTTAATTTGTTCAATAAATATTATTCTCATACATGGTTTAATAATTATTCATGTATGTTCGATCGCATATAAATATTTACATTCAATTTATTAAATATAATATTTATTATTTTTTGGGAAATAATGCAGTGATATTGTTTAATTAATTAAAAGTCATTATTCATGTCCAATAAATATTAGAGAGGAATGGAAAAATGATTATTTAGGTCTGATGCGAAATAACAGATACAAAATATTGTTTGCATAAATAATATTGAATTATAATTTGTAAGTTAAATTCATATCTATAAATAATGATATTATTATTATTTGGCATGAGTTTTCGCTTGGATTGAATTAATAATTATGGTAACATGGGAAATTATTTAATTTTAACCCAAACAATATATAAAATCAGTTATTTTTGATTTTTTGATTATGCCTATTTATTTTTCTTGGTTCTGAAAAAAGGATTTGGAGATTCCTCTCAAGCCTAGAGATCTCCCTTATCAAAGAATGCTCGCACGAACAGATAGAAATCCCCTCCAATGGACCTAGGAGAAACATTAAGGAGATATTCTCAAAGTGATCAAAGGTGATTGATGTGAACGTAAGGATGTGTTGTGATAACACCCATAGATTCCATTAGTGATGTATAAATATTCTAGGAACACATTTATATCACTACATCATAAAATCTACACTTTTTTCTATAATTAAACAATGGTGGACCACAAATATGTCACAATATTCATTAATAATGAAATAATTACAAAAAAGGTAATTCATTATTTAATTAAATTAATTATAAATTATATGTGATTACCCTCTTTATAGTTTTCAACAAATTTTGTCATTGTCTATATCTTTGAATCAATTCCATGGATCACCTCATTCCTATATGTATAGATCACTTATTGGTCATCTATTATGAAAAAAAAGTTATTCCCCGCCCATCGCACGCTTCTGCTGTACCCGAAACCAAAACTACATGTATGCATAAGTGACACAGTTATCTTAAATATATATATATATATTGGAATATAAGTAATTTATTATAATTTAATAATTCTATATATTATATAAATATCCTAATAATACGTTAAATTTTAATTTAGAAGCATATAGGTTCTACTATGATTAAAAATCAATTACTTTTTTCCCAGAGCTGGTATTTCACACATATGAATGATGAAATATTCAATTTTTGAATGGTTTTAGTGAAAGTTATAAAATAAATATTACATTTTCAGAATAACATTAAATAATATTACGAATACATATGATATCATATTTTAATGTATATAATAAGTTTTGTTTGATAGAGGAAGAAAATAATTAAGAGAGTTTGATTGAGAACATTATATTTCCCATTGGATATATACCTATGGGTAACACCAAAAGGCTCCTCGTATTTATATTTTAGAAATGAAATGGATTCTGGGAAATGGGTAATAAGTTTTGAATATATTATTTAAATTATTTTTCATTTTAATTATTTAAAATGAGTGGAAAAATTTGGTCTAAGTGATATCCATTTATATGTAATGGGATTGGAATTTTTTTAAATATAAATTTTTTATATAAAGAGATGATTGGTTTCATATGTCAGGTAGGGACCATTTGGGCAATAATAGAGTGGTTCAGGAGATAATCTTAATAATACCTTAATAATTCATTTAGAAAAAAAATATAAACATGATTTTAAGCCATCGAATCTTATATGTTTTTCATTTTTTCCATTTCATTTACTATTGGCAGAATATTTCCCCAATACAATTTTTGGTTATTTACTGATAATAAAATATATCATATTTCATAATTTGGATATATTGATTATAAATATATTTTAATTATTGAATAATTTTCTTTCTATAAGGATATCCTTTTTTAATATTATGGAAGCTAATGTGAAAGAACTCATTTTTATGAAAATAGTATTTTTGAGCATAAATATTTTGTTTAGGAGAAATTAACCATTGTTATAGATATCAGTGAAATTAATAAATTTATTGTTAACAATATTTTATTTTGAGGACTTTAAAAAACCAATTTCACTTAGTGAGAACATAATAAAATTAAAATGACTACATATTTTGTTTAAATATTGTTTTCAATTTTCTAGATGTTGAAAATGTGTTTTTATAATTCATAATTGTATTATTAAATTCATAATTAAACTCTATAATAATGTTTGTGATCCTTAAAATCGTTTTTTCAGTATTTATGTTATCCAGAAGTCCTCAAATAGTAATAAATTCTATATTCTTTGAATAATGAAATTTTTTCATTACTTAACTTACAAAATCATTATAAAATTTTCAAAAATTTTGCCTATGCTAATATATTCGTCAGAAATAAATATAAATTAATTTTATACATATAAAACTCTTAATATTATTAATTTTAAATTAAATTTAAAGATATTAATATTTTAAATACTATTTCCATTAGAAAATAACAATGGAAAATATAATATTTTCTCATTCATATTTGTGATCAATTAATAATTAAATTGGTGTTAATATATTATTCATATCAATAATATAATTTTTCATTATTTTATCATAATATATTTATCTCTTTATATAAAAGCTCATAACACATATCAATCTATTTTTTTGAATAAAAATCCATTTTTTACCTAAAATGACTTTTATCAATGCATTATAATGACATTTATATTGTTTGTACATATATTTCTAAAAGAGGAGACCTTTTTTATACCATAAAATTCAAAAATTGGTTTTTGATAGTTATATTTATGATAATAAAATATGTCATGGATTGTTTTGGGTCTAATGCTGCATTCAAGTTATGTTATTAAAATTAATACTTTAATATATACTAAAATTTAGTTGCATTACATACTACCACATTAAATAAATTTATCCCTTGTAATTTTTTTATTATATTTCACCTATGAAAACAGTAAATGGGTCCATAAAAAACAATAGGTAAGTAATATTTTGAGATATTAGCCTTATAATATTATATAATATGAGGATAGTCATTCCTTATGTACTATTTATATATTTATATTTCTCATTTTTTTACAAAAATTACAAAATATGAATACATAGTTGGTTTTAGTAGTTTCAAGGATAATTATTTTCAAAAAATCACTTTCAGGTTATATTTTTAACCGAATAAAAAATAGTAAATTATAATTTATGATAAAAAAAGAGTAAATGAACAAATTGATATGGAAACTCACTCACCAGATGCATTCTCTTGTGAAATTTTGTTCATATACTAGGATAAATTTCATTCAATCTATATTTATTTTTGTTGTTTTCTCTTGTAACTCATAACATAATCCAAAAAAACAATATTAATATTATCATGAATGTTCTTATAATATTCTAAAGAGAAAAATAGTTGAAACACTTTATATCAATATTATACATACCCTTAATCTATATATGAACATGTCAATTAATCTTTACCATAAACAATAAATATTAACATTTTTATCTATGTTATCTTTAGAACTTATGTACTAGGATTCCTAACCTAATGATTTCAAATTTTTATTATTGGTTTAAATAGAAAATTATAATTACCGAACGTAATCCCCTTTTATTATCTTGTTATGTGTGTAGTATTTGGAATATCAATTATGAACCAAGTAAATATCTAGTAAATACATAGCAATCTATTTTTGGATGATTTTTCCTAGATTCAGTTTTGTAATAGACTCATCCAAATTAATGAATATATGTTTTCATGTAATGTATAGGAACACCACATACTAAAAATAATTATATAATTTTTAGGATGTTATACTTTGGAGTGGATTATGAATTGGTTTCCCACTAATTTTCACTGATATTAATCAAAAAAATCAACTAATGTAATCTACTTAAATACCTAATTCTTACATTGATATCAACAGAGCCACCCTATACACTAACTCTCAAACATGATTCTAAAAAATCCTTATTTAATAAATATATTCAATAACTAGTGAGTATACCCAAACTAATCAAACATATATTTCAATAATTTGAGCATGGTAACTCAAAATTATCCCAAAATCCCATGAAAAATAAGTTTTACTATCATTGATGAATACATATATAATCTCTTAATTTTAAAATATTTGTTAAATTATCCACATAATAAAACCCCTATATACCCCTTCACAATGTCTCATAAGTTATACTCATCTTCATAACATGAGGAATGGAAACATATGAAAGAGATCAGCTCTGAAAACGAGTTAGGGTAATCATCACCAATGTGTGTAACACCCCGAGATTTAATGAAAAATATTCTTTTAATTTCATTAATGTCTTGTGTTGTATGCTACACCAAGATTACCTTGCGCTATACGCAACACCGTATTAGCTTGCAGTATACACAACACTATTCTTGGATCATGTTACACACAATTTTGATAATAGTTATTCTACCCAACATTGAGTATAAATATACATATATTCAATGTATAAATGAAATATGGTTGGATTCTGTTATATGAAACAATGAAGGATTCTTGCACAATATGCAACCCTGACTTGGCTTGCATTACACGCAATCACGACCTTCCTCGATAGAGTGTATTGTATACAATACCAGGTTTTACTAAACAACGATATATTATTATAATATTATTATAAACTACCCGTTATGAATAGTATTAACTAAATTTTGTATTTTATAAAATTATTTTTCATCTTACACATTTTCTAGAACATGGTATAAGAACAAAATAATTTTTTTTGGGTAAAATAAGTATTTTAAAAAAATGCAGTTTTGCCGCCTTTTGATGGCGCACCCACATTAAATATAGTTTTTGAAATGTTTATAAGTTCAATTTGACAAAATAAAATTCTTCTTTGGAATAACGAAATAAAAATTTACTTTGGATAAATTTTTCTTATTATTCTGGTAACTTTCATATTTTGATGAATAGTAAAAACACGCTATATTTTAATGAAAAACAACTTTTTTCATCATAATAATTTATATGGATAAATTATAATATTGAATGGTTTTAAAGTAAAAATAGAATATATTTTTACCATTTAATATAATGTCTTTCATTAGCATTGATTTTACATTGAATTCATAGGTTAAATCAATTCAATCTTTTGCAATGTTTTAAACAAAAACCCATTTTCATTCGACAACAGGATTAATTTTAATTTAATTTCTGAAACTTCTGTGTATTGAATATGAAAAAATGGATTTCATATTTGGAATCATTGGGTCCAAATTATGTCAATAGGATACTTTTTCTTTTTGCGAATTATGAATAGTAACTACGGTAAATTTTATTTTCCTTAGTTAAAGGTAAATTGGGTAATTAAGGGTAAATATAATATTATAACATTATCCTAACACAAGAAAAAATTCTATTGGATGTCTAAAAGTAAACCCATATCAACTAATGGTCGGATTAGATTCATTTTATGGACATTTGACCATAAAAATAATTTAATTATTATTAAAACCAATGAAAGTGACAACATGTCACTCTCTTAAATACTATAAGTATAATAATTTTATGTTAGTGATAAACTTCTTGATACATCGAACATTAATGGTCTAAATAAATCTAACAAAATTATATACATCATGAGAATTTATTTATAATTTTTTTGGGATTAAATAGTTATCATTAATTGTGACACAATAGTTATGCGGAAATTATTTATCTAGTGAAAAATCAAGAATATAGTTTTTATTAAAATAATAGTGACCATAAAAGGCACAAACCCCTGAACAAAACTTATTGGTCATGTAAATTTAAACTATAAGGATCCAATGGTCTAATATTTGACCATTTTGAGTCTTATACAAGCAATTATGACACTTATATTATTTTATTTTAAATGATGCTAAAGTTGTCACCTTCATAATTTAATAAATATAACAATTTAACTATTGTTATTTTAAGATGATAAATTCGAGTAAAAGTATTATTATTAAATTTAATAGATTTATCTTCATCATAGGATTTATGTTTTAATTTTTATGCAACATATAAGTATATTAAATAATTATACAAAAATGTTGCAGTAATTATTTTATTAAGAGATAAACCAAATAAATGGTTTTAAAAATAATAAAATAAATATTATATGAACTATTTACTGTTCTCCAGTAATTTTATAGATACATATGAATTTTTATGAATCTATTAATGCTTTTATTTCGAACATATCTTCTGTATGTATTTTATTTAAATTCAAATAAATGAATTGTGTCAAAATTGACACTATTGTTATTTTATAAAAATAACATATTATAAAATTGTTCAAAAATCACAAAAATATTTAAATATTATTAATTTAAATTTATATGGTCTATAATGTTACACAGTATCCAATTATGGACAATTCACAAAAAAAGTAATTTTTTTGTTATAAGTTTAAATTTAGAATGTTATTAACACAAATAAAATAAAATTGATTAAGTAAGGATAAATCAAGATGATAGTGTATAAAATAATTTCCTAACATGTATAAATTTTATTGGTTGGTGATATTACAACGCTATTTCATCTTATATTTTAATATGAGTCATTTTTTAACGTTTTTATGTGGGGTTAGATTTATTATAAATTAATATTTTTAAGAATTCCAAAGGTGCCCCTCTCCTCCCTTATAAAAGGGAACATTCTCCCTCTCATCCTCACACAAATTTGAGCCTTCAAGCTCAGAAAATCCCTAAAAAATTAACTTCTCCACTTACCTAGAAACATCCTTGAGGTTTTGGTCAACTTTAAAGACCAATCTTAGTGCCCTAAGAGGAGGTTTCAAAGAGGCGTATCGAATAAGAGGTAATTTCTTCTCCCGATTATTTCAAGCTTCTTTCATCTTCAACTTATTCTTCTTTAGTTGTTTCATTATGAAGATATAACATAAGTATCACTCATATACTGATAGGTTATTATAATTATGAAACAATCATATTTCACCATCTATCCATCCTACGGAAAAAGAAATCACCGCGCATGCGTACGTACGGAATACCGTCTCCATGCTGTGGTGTAATCTATTTTCCACCACCACATTACATGGATGGTTATAATGGTGTAAATAATAACTATATATGATTATTATAAAGTGATATTGATTCTGTATTAGTATACATACACTCCAATAAAATTCTACGATCATGGGAACGATATCATCGATCGTGCGTACGTACGGAATACCGTCTCCACGACGCGATGAGATTCATTCTCAATGATTAACCATTCATAAATTATTATAAAGTATATATAATAAGTAATCATGAAATATAGGACATAATAATACTGGATTTATGTATGTATATATATGTATGTCATCCAATTAATTCCATTCAATTCAACGAGAAAATGAAAACAACGTTCATGCGTACGTACGGCCTACCGTCTCCATGAATGGTGTATTTCTTTCCATTTATCGATCTATTATATATATATATGTATATTATAAATATATATTATATATAATTGATGTTTTACATTCTGGATGTAATTAATCATGATCTAAATAAGCATATGAATAATTACAAGTCAAAACACGTACGACAAATGAAAAGATTTTACCCAAAACACTATTTAACATGGAATTTACAAAATAACAGATAATATAAAGTCATATGTGAACCATATATGATATCATAACAATTAATATGATTCAGTAATAAGTAAATAACATTATTTAAATCATTATACAGGAGGTTCGGACACTTACGAAGAAAATCGGACCTAAGGTAAGGGATAATTTTGCCAATCTCATTTTTATCCAAGATTGCTTATTCGTAAGTATTTTCTGGGGTTATTGTTATCATCCATGTCCATGTTTCCTAAAAATGGTTTCATGTATGTTTAAATTCCTTTTTACCCATTTTTGACTTTTACTACATGGTATGTAAGGAATCATTCTTTTGTTTATGTTACGAGGTACTTTTTGACTTTTCCGGCAAAAGTACGAAAATAATGTTTTTTTATACGGCACGAACAAATTTTTATGGTTTTATAAAGCCTTATATTCATGAAGCTTCCTCCAAAAGATTTCATGACTATTTTCAACAAAATATTTTTCTTTTAAAATTGCATGTTGTTTTGTGAAAAGAAATTGATTTTGAAGAGGAAAGGATATTTTCCTCAAGAATTCATTTCAAGTGTTTTATCAAAACCATTTTCCATCTAAGATGAAATTATTTCATATGTGTATGTTTCAAGTATATTGTCTCTATGATTTACATGGTTTAAATTTTCTTATGATGAAATATCCATTTGTTTTATACGGATTATGTGTTGTTGGGATGATGTTTATGAAACCCATTTTATTCTTTGGGTTATGATGAATGTTTTAAATTTATTTTGTGGCACATGTAAGAATGATTTCACTATGATATGGGTGGGACCTATATATCCCTCAAATGCATTGGGTAAAGATTTATATCTCATGAGAGAGACATGGATGGAACGGCAGGTTAAACCGGTTCAGTAAAATAGAACTGAAACGAGGAGTGAACTCGATTCAGAAAGAGACTTTGTCCACTAAGATGGTCTTGGCAGTAATTCCATGGATACTATGGAAATCATTACATGTGCTTAATGGATTCCACAATTACATGTTTTATTCCCATGCTATTTTATCATTCTTAATGTTTCTTTATGATCTAAGCCTTATGTACTTCCATGTTTTATTTAATTTCTCAAGATTTTGATTTTTAAACATTATGTTCAGGTTTTTAAGTTCAAATGTATATATTATGTTTTATTTTATCCATGCATACCCTTAAAGAGAATTTGAGCTCACCCTTTTTATGTTTTCTTTTCCCTAGGATATAAAGAAAGGTTTTAGGTAAGAAAAAAATGGGAAGATCTTTATGGGAGATGTTGAAGATCTTTCACCACGATTAGAAGATTTTATTCCGAGTTTCCAAAGACAATAAACTATTACAGTCCTTGTGTGTCTGTTTTTGTTTTGTATTAAGTATTCTGCAAAAGTATTGTAATGTCCATGTACGTCAAGCTTCGGGTCTCTACAGTTGGTATCAGAGGAAAGGTTTAGTCATCCTTTGGAAACTAGGATTCGAAAACGTTAGTGAGATCCCTAGAGATATTTCTAAGGTATGTCTAGGGATGTCCCTAAGGATAAGTATACATATAGGATATAGTCCTAGAACTACGGTAATGATCTTAGAATTTAACCTAAGATGTTAGATATTGAGTGCACTCCCCCTTTACTATGTTGTTTTCTCTAGAATGATTTTTTCCTCTCACACTATTCTTTTTGGGTTTTAGAAAATGGCTGGAAACATGAAGATTCACGATAATGGTGGATATGATAGACAATGGAATGATTTTTTTCACTAGAAACCAAATGAAACGAGATCTAGAAGTCCAAATATTGTTATTATGCCAAATCATCAGTCTCATAATATGATCAATAATCTCAACTTTGGTATGTTTCCTGACTCAGATAATAAGATAAAGATGGAGTTTCATGATGATCATAGATGAAACAAAGTTCAATTTCCCTTAAATAAATCATGTGGGAAGAGACATCAGGGTGATTTTTTCAAAGAACTGGAAGATGCTTTGGGTGTGGAAAAGATGGACACAAAGCCTTTAAGTGCAAAGTAAAAGGTTCAGTTAACACCATGGACAAGGATAATGGTATTGCTACGACATCAACAATGATTAGATGTTTTAAATGTGGAATGTACGGGCATTATGCAAACCAATTCCCTTATGGAAAATCTCATGAAGAGAATCAACATGGTCATATGGGTAGTATTTATGTGGATGATGATGGGGAGACTACAAATGATATATGATCTGAAAGAAGTGTTGAAGCTCAGTCAGTTGTTTTAGAAGGTAGTGGAATGATTGTATGTTTATCGAGAGTTATGTTGTATAGTTAATGGTACTATGGAATAAAGAATCATCTAAGGATTGTTACACTATTTTTTTCCTAAAAGTATTTGAAAGTATATGTTGAATGGTACCAGCAACCATTGAAGGTTATTCAGATATTTTTTTAAAGTAGATGATATGCGCATAATAAAGGAATAAGAAGATAATGAGATGTTTGATTGTATTCATGAGCTAATGATTGAAATAAGGACTAAGTGATATCATGGTTTGAGTATATAAATTTTTTAGGATTTTGGTATGTGGATAGTGTTAACTTTTAACTGCATTCATGTTTTCAATAAGGTTCAATGGGTATTCATTTTTCAAGAGAATAGATGATTAAGGCCTTCGAAAGTTTGGAATGTGACCAACAAGACATATCTTATGATATATGGGGATCAACGATGGTATTAAATCTCTGATAATCGTTTTCACTATATTATGAGAGTGGACTGTAGTATTATGGATAAGCCTAAAGATTGGAATGGATTATGTTGGACATAAGTTATTATTGTTTAAGGATTGAGGTTTTCTGATATTATTGATGGGATGTTATAGTAATATAGTTTTAGAAAAAGGACAAACTACAGGACATGCGATAGCCCATCGCGTCGGACAAGGCTGTGTGAATCGAACCCACAACCAAAGTGTGACTGAACATTATCGCCTACCAATGGCCTACAGGAAGTCCTCGGTTAGTAGAAACTAGTTTTATTTTATTAAGCGGAATGATATATGAAGTATAAGTTCATTTTTGGAAACATATACGATTAATCTAACCATAATATGTACTTATAACTTTTGCTAACCATTTGTTTGAAAGAGATGGAATTACCCATCATTCTATCACATGATCTGCTAACACATCACGAATAACAAATTCAACTTCATTTCTTTAAGGGATGAAGTGGAAATTGTTCAATTCACGAACAACAGTGAAATTGTACCAAAATCATGCAAGTATTTCTTTTAATTCATCAACATTAGGGAAATGATCTTGAAAACCAAAAATGTTATCCTAGTTCCCTTATATCCGATTAATCATATGGTACCTTAGATCATCACAAATCAATAGCTTTGTGATTGTTGGCTTTTTCATAGCCATGTTCTCTACCACTCTCCATTAGAACTTGATGGTTAGATTTTTATTCCATATCCATATTTTCACCTATGTTATCCTACGTGGAAACCCCGTGATGAGTTAATCTGGGTAACCGTTACATTTCATAATTTAGTTTTTAAAATCCATGTTTTGGTATTCATTTTTACGATGTGGGTTTCTATTAAACAAACTTTCGAGAAGTAAAACATTTATAACCCCGATGAATTTCGAGGGAGAAATTCATTTTAAGGGGGTAGAATGTAACACCCCGAGATTTTATGAAAAATATTCTTTTAATTTCATTAATTTCTTGTGTTGTATGCTACACCAAGATTACCTTGCACTATACGCAACACCATATTAGCTTGCAGTATACGCAACACTATTCTTGGATCGTGTTACACACAATTTTGATAATAGTTATTCTACGCAACATTGAGTATATATATATATATATATTCAATGTATAAATGAAATATGGTTGGATTATGTTATACGAAACAATGAAGCATTCTTGCACAACACGCAACCCTGACTTGGCTTGCATTACACGCAATCACGACCTTCCTCGATAGCGTGTGTTGTACGCAATACCAGGTTTTACTAAACAATGATATATTATTATAATATTATTATGAACTAGCCGTTATGAATAGTATTAACTAAATTTTAAATTTTATAACATTATTTTTCATCTTAATCATTTTCTAGAACATGGTATAAGAACAAAATAAATTTTTCGGGTAAAATAAGTATTTTAAAAAAAATGCAGTTTTGCCACCTTTTGATGGCACACCCACATTAAATCTAGTTTTTGACATGTTTATAAGTTCAATTTGACAAAGTAAAATTTTTCTTTGGAATCACAAAATAAAAATTTATTTTGGATAAATTTTTCGTATTATTCTGGTAACTTTCATATTTTGATTAATAGTAAAAACATGCTATATTTTAATGAAAAACAACTTTTTTCATCGTAATGATTTATATGGTTAAATTATAATATTGAATGGTTTTAAAAAATAAATAGAATATATTTTTACCATTTAATATAATTTAGGTCATTATCATTGATTTTACATTGAATTCGTAGGTTAAATCAATTCAATCTTTTGCAATGTTTTAAACAAAAACCCGTTTTCATTCGACAATGGGATTAATATTAATTTAATTTCTGCAAATTCTTTGTATTGAATTTGAAAAAATTTATTCCATATTTGGAATCATTGGGTCCAAATTATTTTAATAGGATACTTTTTATTTTTGGGAATTATGAATAGTAACTACAGTAAATTTTATTTACCTTAGTTAAAGGTAAATCGGGTAATTAAGGGTAAATATAATATTATAAAATTACCCTAACACATGCAAAAATTCTATTATATGGCTAAAAGTAAACCCATATCAACTAAGGGTCGGGTAAGATTCATATTATGGACTTTTTACCATAAAAATAATTTAATTATTATTAAAACCAAAGAAAGTGACAACATGTCACTCTCTTAAATACTATAAGTATAATAATTTTACGTTAGTGATAAACTTCATGAAACATAGAACATTAATAGTCTACAAAAAGCTAACAAAATTATCTACATCATCAGAATTTATTTAGAATTTTTTTGGGATTAAATAATTATCATTAATTGTGACACAATATTGATGCAGAAATTATTTATCTAGTAAAAAATCAAGAATATAGTTTTTATTAAACTAATAGTGACCCTAAAAGGCACAAACCCCTGACCAAAACTTATTGGTCATGTAATTTAAATTATAATAATCCAATGGTCGAATATGTGACCATTTGGAGTCTTATACAAGCAATAATGACACTTATATTATTTTATTTTAAATGATGCCAAAGTTGTCACCTTCATAATTTAATAAATATAAAAATTTAACTATTGTGATTTTAAGATGATAAATTCGAGTAAAAGTATTATTGTAAAAGTTAATAGATTTATCTTCATCATAGGATTTTATTTTTAATTTTTATGCAACATATAAGTATATTAAATAATTATACAAAAATGTTGTAGTAATTATTTTATTAAGAGATAAACCAAATAAATGGTTTTAAAAATAATAAAATAAAAATTATATGAACTATTTAATGTTCTCCACTATTTTAATAGATACATATTACCTTTTATGAATCAATTAAAGCTTTTATTTTGAACATATCTTCTGTATATATTTTATTTAAATTCAAATAAATGAATAGTGTCAAAATTGACACTATTGTTATTTTATAAAAATAACATATTATAAAATTGTTTAAAAATCACAAAAATATTTAAAAATTATAAATTTAAATTTATATGTTCTATAATGTTATAAGGTATGCAAATATGGACAATTCACAAAATATAAGTAATTTTTTTGTTATAAGTTAAAATTTAGAATGTTATTACCACAAATAAAATTAAATTGATTAAGTAAGGATAAATCAAGTTGATAATGTTTAAAATAATTTACTAGCATGTCTAAATTTTATTTTTTGATGAGATTACAACCCTATATAATCTTATATTTGAATATTGGTCATTTTTGGAGGTTTTTAAGTGGGGTAAGATTTATTATAAATTAATATTTTTAAGAATTCCAAAGGTGCCCTTCTCCTCCCTTATAAAAGGTCACCTCCTCCCTCTCCTCCTCACACAAATTTGAGCCTTCATGCTGGGCCAACCCCTGCCAAATTATCTTATCCACTTCCATAGAAACATCCTAGAGGTTCTAGTCTACTTTAAAGACCAATCTTTGTGCCCTAAGAGGAGGTTTCAAAGAGGCGTATCGAAGAAGAGGTAATTTCTTCTCCCGATTCTTTCAAGTTTCTTTCTTCTTCAAATTCTTCTTCTTTAGTTGTTTCATTATGAAGTAGTAACATCAGTATCACTAATATACTGATATTTTATTATAAGTATGAAACAACCTTATTTCACCATCTATCCATCCTACAGAAAAATGAAATCACCGCACGTGCGTACGTACGGAATACCGTCTCCACGCCGTGGTGTAATATATTTTCCACCACAACCTTACATGGATGGGTATAATGGTGTAAATAATAACAATATATTATTATTATAAAGTGATATTGATTCTGTAATAGTATACATACACTCTAATAAAATTCTACAATCATGGGAACGATATCATCGCTCGTGCGTACGTATGGAATACCGTCTCCACGACGCGATGAGATTCATTCTCAATGATTAACCATTCATAAATGATTATAAAGTATATTTAATAATTAATTATGAAATATATGACATAATAATACTGGATTTATGTATATATATATATATGTATTTCATCTAATTAATTCCATTCAATTCAATGAGGAAACGAAAACAGCGTTCATGCGTACGTACAACCTACCGTCTCCATGAACGGTGTATTTCTTTCCATTTATAGATCTATTATATATATATTTATATTATGAATATATATTATATATAAATAATGTTTTATATTATGGATGTATATAATCATGATCTAAGTAATCATATGAATAATTACAAGTCGAAACACGGACGACAAATGAAACGATTTTACCCAAAACGCTTTTTAACATGGAATTTGAAAAAGAACGGGTAAAATGAAGTCATAAGTGAACCATATATGATATCATAACAATTAATATGATTCTTTAATATGTCAATAACATTATTTAAATCATTATAAAGGAGGTTCGGACACTTACGAAGAAAATTGGACCTAAGGTAAGGGATAATTTTGCAAATCTCATTTTTATCCGAGATTGCTTATTCGTAAGTATGTTCTGGGGTTATTGTTATCATCCATGTCCATGTTTCCTAAAATGGTTTCGTGTATGATTAAAGTCCTTTTTACCCATTTTTGACTTTTACTACATGGTATGTAATGAATCATTCTTTTTTTTATGTTACGAGGTACTTTTTGACTTTTCCGGAAAAAGTACGAAAAGAATGTTTTTTATATGGCATGAAAACAAACTTACGGTTTTATAAAGCCTTATTTTCATGAAGCTTCCTCCAAAATATTTCATGACTATTTTCAAGAAAATATATTTCTTTTAAAATTGCTTGAGGTTTTCTAAAAAGAAATTTATTTTGAAGAAGAATGGATATTTTCCTCAAGAATTCATTTCAAGTGTTTTATCAAAACCATTTTCCATCTGAGATGAAATTATTTCATATGTGTATGTTTCAAGTATAATGTCTCTATGATTTACATGGTTTCAATTTTCTTATGATGAAATATCGATTTGTTTTATATGGATTATGTGATGATGGGAGGATGTTTATGGAACCCATTTTATTCTTTGGGTAATGATGAATGTTTTAAGTTTATTTTGTGGCACAAGTAAGAATGATTTCATTATGAGATGGGTGGGACCTATATCTCCCTCCAATGCATTGGGTAAATATTTATATCTCATGAGATAGACATGGCTGGAATGGTAAGTTAAACTGGTTCCGTAAAACAGGACTGAAACGAGGAATGAACTCGATTCAGAAAGGGACTTTGTCCACTAAGATGGTCTTGGTAGCAATGCCTTAGCTACTATGGAAATCATTTCATGTGCTTAATGGATGCCATAATTACATGTTTTATTCCCATGATATTTTATCATTCTTAATGTTTCTTTATGATCTATGCCTTACATACTTCCATGTTTTATGTCATTGCTCAAGCTTTTGATTTTTAACCATTATGTTCAGGTTTTTATGTTCAAATGTATATAGTATGTTTTATTTTATCCATGCTTACCCTTACTGAGCATTTGAGCTCACCCTTTTTATGTTTTATTTTTCCCAGGATATAAAGAAAGGTTTTAGGTAAGAAAAAAAGGGGAAAATCTTTATGGGAGATTTTTAAGATCTTTTACCACGATTAGAATATTTTATTCCGAGTTTCCAAAGACACTAAACTATTATAGTCCTTGTGTGTCTGTTTTAGTTATTTATTATGTATTCCGCAAAAGTAATGTAATGTCCATGTACGTCAAGATTCGGGTCTCTACAATGTGTATCAAGGGTTAGAGCATAATCATATAAGAAATCATGAGAAGTTGGTAAATATCTAATGAAAATGTTCACGAGAAGTATGATTTCTTACAATATTCATTATAGAATAAAAATTAATCTCAAATTAACAAAACAAATCCGTGGAAAAACATTCCAAAATCAAGATATAATAATAACTATTCATCAAGTACAATAAAAATAAAAATTATATGGAATTTAATTAAAATGTACCATAATGATAAACTATAAAACATTAATCATAAGGAATCATAATCTTATTTATTAATAATCATAATTATATTTTTCATTAGTGACTTGGGTGTTTCAACACTAAAATTTATTTGATAAATAAGTTTTTAAAACCTATAGTTCATTAGTGACTTATTTTTATCAGACATTGATTATATAAATGACTTTGGTTTCCCAAAAATACAGTATATTTGTATTTGATGAGAAAAAAAATCCATAATCAATGAATACGAGGGCGTTATAATATCCTAGACTTCAACTTACATATAAATGTATGGAATTTGAGAAAATTCATTCATCAGTCCATAAATGATCTATTGAATGAAAGTAAATATATATCACATCTAAATTATACCACATAAACTAAAATAATGTATTATAATGATTAATACCAATATCGAGTAGCCAAAAAAGTTTATTTAATGGATAAATTCAAATAGATATTAATGAAATTTTACTCAATAGGATAATCCTTTTCTGAATATTAAAATTGAAATGAAACCATAGAAAATATATTTTAGAAAAACAATTCTTAATGTTATTTTATAGGGTAGAAATTTGGAATCACATTCATAATTAATTCACTATAATATAACTCCCAAAATTTTTATAAAAAACATATTATGTGAAATCCATTTAATGTTCCTTGGGAAGTACTTAATTGTTTTATATATGATATTTGGAGTAGATGATGAAAATTTAAACTTGAAAGGGAAATCATTTTCACAATTTTGATAATACATTTATTTAACCACATGTCATAATAAGGGTGATATATTATTCATTTTAAAATTTTTATTGATAAATTTAAATATTACTAGTAAAAAACATATCATCATTTAAAAATAATAATATATAATATTATCATAATGATTCAATAATGAAATGGATGTAAAAGATATCATTTTAAAATAATGATAATTTTTCTTAATATAATCATGTTTTCTGAGGAATGAATTTCATAAACGTAATTTTATATAATAGAATAAGGAATGTAATTATAATTTATTCATATAATTTGATATTTCATTCTATTAAATTTGTAGTCTAGGGGAATCATCAGGACTCAAAAAAATAATTCGAGTCAATAAACAAATCCTTACAACTTAAGAAAAGTTAAAACAAAAACACCCTTACGTCATCATTATATTTCAAATTTTAACCCAATTTATAGTTGAAAAATAGATGAATTTATAAATACATTATATTTCATGGTAATATATTATAAATTAAATCCATGTAAAATATATCAACCTCAAAAAATGAAGCATGTTTTGAACGTGAATAATAATACAATATAGCATATTTGATATGAAAAAACATTTACATATATCATAATTAAAGAATTAGGTATAAATTGGAATTAAATTGAGAAGATATAAAAGTATATCACTCAAAAATATATGTAAAATTTGTCATAATAAATTCATATTTACAAATATACCCAATAAATAAGAATAATGTCATAAAAGTATAATGATTACTCAAGGAATAAAAAATCTAGTTTAAAAATCCCTTACCTATTGTCCTACTTTTTCTAACATGATATAATATCCAGTATAAAAAATAATGACATTAATTTAATATTTTATAACCTTATTTACACCTATAAACATTTATAAATTTCATCTATCATTATTTATTTCAAATATATTAGATACTTATATTTTATTTTAATGATCATATGATTATTTATTTGGATTTTTTTTAGAAATTGACTCATAATAAAGACGATGACTTTTATTTTTATATTAAAATTTAATCATTATATAGTGATTAATTATATTAGAATAATATTTATATAATGATTTATAATTTTCTAAGTTCATATTATATGTGTCATAGTGATGATTCGTGATGAAGAAGTCAGTGATGATATTTTCTTTTTCAATTTCCATAAAATATTGTAGTAATGTAAATAAAGAGTTTGATAGTACCAGTAACATTATAGAAAAAAAATTCTTATTATTTTAAAATGTAATTATTAATTTTTTTCTTTATATTCCTATGATAACATTTTTTCAATATTTATGTAGGTGGTTAAATCGGCAGAAATAAGAACATGATATTATTTGCGAGAATGTATTGTAAATAAAGTAACCATTTTTTTATGGGTCCATTATTACTATTGTTTTTTTATTTTTTTTGGAGAATCATATTTTATGATATTTTGATAAATAGGAAATAGCTTTTGTGGGAAACATTGTATTTTACTTTCATTGAGGTGGTAGTATTTACATATGAGAGGGTATCAAGTCCATTCTCCATATACGAAGAATAACATAGGAAATAGATTATAATATTATAATAATATTATTATTTTAAATAAAATATTAATCCCTTAAATATTCTTCTAGTAAAAGTCTACTAATGTAGTGATGAAAAAAAAATTAGATCGTTCATAGAGGCAGTTCTCTTTATATATGACTGCTAATTTAATGGTTTTTTTAGTAGATTAAAATGATGAAAAAATAGATATCACATTAGAATAATAAAATATTATAATATTATTCTTACTGATTTTATAATACATTCATGTATATTGTAGGTTTGGTGAGGAAAAAAAATAAAATAATTTCAGATCTTGGTGGAGAACAATGCATGTTCCTTTTCATGATCTATATTGGTTAACAACATAATGGTATTATAAATGTTATTATATAAATAAAAAATGGAATCCAGGGATTTTTTTATATTACACTTTTTAATATAAAATTAATCTCCTTTATAGCTAAATTTTCACAAAATTCCCACCTTAAATGAACAGCAAAATATTATTATTTTAACACAACTCATATCATCTAGATATTAGAATAGTGATACTCAATGATATTAAATAAATTATGAAATCAAATTTTAGACATGTTTATAAAATTAATTCATTAGAGATAAATATATTATAAATGAAAATAAATACTTATTGGACACAATGTATGTGATTTTATAAAACCATTATTAATATATCGAAAATTGTATTTTATATTTATAAATTTTAATAATCACTATTATTGAAAGTTATTAATGAAGTTTTAATGTTATATATTTAATGATACATCTTTTATATTCATTAAATTATTTAAATAGTTTAATATAAGAAAAAAAACAAATTTTATGCACAAAAAATATATAATTTTCTATTAAGTAATTTTCTCACCATTTAATGGAATATATATATTAAATAATATTTTTTTGATTATTTTATATGGTTTATTTAGGAAAAAGTTAATTTTTAAAATTTTAATATCGAAACATTCTTAGGGATAAATTTTTATATATTTTAAAATTTCATATTTATTGTCCAATAGTGGATAATATTTAATTTTTTTCAAAAATTGTATTGTATTTAAATTTATTTATATATAAGAATTATATTTAATTTTTTTAAATCTATAATTAGTTCAATTTTACATAAAAATTACCAATTTAGTTCATTGGAATCAATTTCTCATTGAAATTGGATATAAAAACATTTCCAGCATTCAAAATTTGCACATTAAAACCCCACTTTTTCGTTGTTTTTGTGAGGTTATATGTAAATATAATTATTTTAAATATATGGATTCATTTTTTAAAAATAGAATAATTATTTTTAATTTTATTTTCTAATTAAATTTTTATGTTCAATTTAATTTTTATGTGTAAACAATTTTCTGTGGTAAAAAATTATTTACTATAGTATAGGTAAAATAGTGAAAAGAGTTAATGTTAAATAGTAAGAGCAAAAAATACCAAAAAATTTAAAAAACCGAAGTGTTGGTTGATTTAATTTTAGACCATATAAGTCCTAAAATCATATTAACAATAAATTTCCTAAAAATTAATTATTCCTTAATGTGGTGGACATTCAATATAAAATAATCATTATTTTAACCAAATAATCCCACCTCTCCTTAAGTATATACACTACCCAATTTAGACCCATAATCCTGGAAGCTACCCACTTATGTAAAAAAATATCCCACACACTCATAAATCAGGAATTTTGTTATGTTCTCAAAAAAAATAATCCTAGATCCATTAAAAAGATATATAATGGAAGACCGCTGAAGAAGAGGCTATGTTCTTCAACGAGAACTATTTTATTTTTTTCATTATACACCACATAAATTATTCTAATATATTGATTACATAATAAAATAATTATATTATCTATAATAATTTCATTAAGTATAATACCTAGAACATCACACACTTCCATCAATTTGGATACATAATCATTGTTCGTGTTTATGGCGGACTACTGCCTCACGAACCGATGCAGTTTTTTCTTCCATTTACACATTTATTGGTTCAGAATAATTATTTATTTATAGTTTATATACTATATATATATGTGATATTTATAATTTATTTATGATTCTTTAATTATTATATAACACATATTTTCATTCTTTCCATTTTTTGGGATCATTATAACATCGTTTGTTGACATGTTGACTACCGTCTCCTCAAAGCTTTGTGATTCATCCACGCTTTACATGGAATATATTATATATGAGATGAATAAACATATGTGTCACATATGACCTAAAAATGATACTATAATTATTATATATTTATATATCTATTAATTTTATTTCATTTAATATTACATGAAAATGGAAACAACTTTCATTCGTATGTATGACCTACCACCTCCATGGATGGTGTATTACATTTCCTATAACTAATCATTATAGATTATTATAAATATGAATATAATGAACATATATGATATATTTATCTTTTTATACATCATTAATATTATTAAATCATGATCTATATATAGGTGACAACAAATAACACATCAAAACATAATCAAAATTCAAAGAAGTTATTACCTGAAACAGTGAAAATATTAGGATATTATTAATAAAAAAGTAATAATATGTTATATAAGTATCATATATGATATCATAAATATTAATAATATTTTTTAATGATTTAATTATAGTCATAAATCAATTATACAGGAGGTTAATTATTGTTTAACCAAAATAAAATATAAGGTAAATTTTTTCTCGTCTCATATTTTCTTTTCTGAGATATATGCCTTATTAGACAATTATTTCTTCTTAGTGGTGTATATACTACACATTAATTTAATATATGATACGTATAAATTAATTTATGTTTATTTACATATTCATTTTATTATATCTATTTCATGGGATTTACATTTCAAATGTAACCCAATTAGTATGGTAATTTTTTATCACGTTTCCTTTATTGAGAAACATTGTGTGTTTGGTGAATATACTCTTTTAGGAGGTGTATATACATAAAAATTACTTGTTGTACCATGAATATTCTTTTTTTCACAGTATTATATGCGTATTTAATGCTTTTCTCTCTTTTATTAGATTTTTTTATTCAAAATATGTGTTTTCTAAAAATGTTTTCATAAATTATTTTAAATGATAGTTTGAGGATCTACTAGTAAAATGATATAAAATATGATTAAAGTGATTTTTTAAATATTTAAAAATAATTTTTACAGGTTATATTCATTCAATTTTTTTTATAAATTATTTATGATTTAAAAATTATCTCTCAAAACACAATGTATATTTTCCTCAATAATTATTTTTACTGATCTCTAAAAATTATTTTACTTCTATGATAAACTTATATGGGGTTACTTATGATTTTTTGGAGACCTTGTTCCAGGAAATTATCATTATTATTAATATTTTATTAAAAATATTATGATGTATTTACGTTTTCCAAACCAATTTTTTTCTATGTGTTATTAAATGATTAAGTTCTAATGAAAACTATTTTTTCATGGGTTCTTAAATGATGAATTATTTATGATTATAGGGTACAAATTTGTATGATTTAATTTTATTTGATGTGTGGGACATATATCTCCCACAAATTCATTGGGTAATGATATTAAATCTCATTATATAGACATGATTTTAATGTGGATAGAATTTAGTTTATATAGGATTGAAACGAGAGGTAAAACGGATTTGTTAAAGTATTTGTCTACCCTAAAAGTCTTGGGAGTGATCCTTGTCTACTGTGATGGTTTGGGGAGTGAAAAATTACACAATAATATTCTTGGAAAAGATACGTAACTACTAATGAAATGATTTTATATTCTTCTTTGTTTAACAAAATTCCATGTTTTATAATAGATTATTCTTTTATGATTCAGTTCTTATGATTTTTTATAATTTATTCTGTTACTCAAGATTTTGATATTTGATAAGCAGGGTATGACTCTCAGAGGTTATGATTGTATTTTTATACCCTTATATTTACCTTATGATTTATATATCCATAATATAACTTTATTAATAATTTGATCTCACAATCCTATTATGTTTCCATTAATTGGGATGCAAAGAAATGTATTAGGTAAGATATGTTAAAAAGGATTCTATTTACAAAAGAACAAGTGGGAGATAATGTCGAAATTTTATGAACTTGTTTTTTTATCATTTCTAAAGACACTAAACCCAAATTATTATAGTTTTTGGTTGTAATATGAATATTAATATAGGTATATTTAATATATATGTATGGAATGTGAGAGTTTTTATAATTGGTATCAGAGAGAAGATTTATTTAACCTTAAGAAATAAGAATAATAAATCCTTAGTAAGAATTCTATGTCTAAGTCTAGGTTATAGTCCTAGAGTTGTGGTAGTGATCATTAACACTCTAATTTAATCCTATCGTGTCATATGTTGATATTTTATAAGAAATATTTCATTGATTATTTGGTTTTATATCTATGATTTTTGTTTACCAAGCTATGATTTATGGTTTTAGTCCATTGATGAAACCCAATGGAATCATGTTAATGGTGAATGTAATAGAAAATGCAATGATAGAACTCCTTAGAAACCAAATGTTATATAATATGTATTAAAAATTACATTTTATGGGAACACAACCTTATCAAGAAATGAATAGTTCTGAGATTCCATATGACCAAAGTATAGAAATATATTTTCATTAATCTTTATTGTGAAAATGTCCCTCTTCATTTAGTATAATGACTAATCCAAATGTTGGTGAGAAACTAATTTTTACCATTTAAAAGATATTTTCCTTTCTCTATTTTAAAAATATGAAAATATTATGTTAGGAACTTATCTCTTAGAATGATAAGATAATTAGTGGTGAAAATTTATCAAAAATATAATGATATATGATTAAATTTTTTTTGGATTCGGATGAGTTAGAAAACATATTTTTCTATAAGTAATTTTCTATTATTCTTATAATAAAAAGGTATATTAAAGTTACACATAAATCTCAGGGTTATCATAATAAAATAACCATATAATTCAATGGAATCAGAAAAATAAATTGAGAAAAGAATATTATATTTACTTTATCTTAAAATTGTGCAAGCACTAGCGGAAAATATGTTTTCAACATCGGTTATTTTTTCTTTTTTATGATGGATTTTGGCCCATGTTATTGCAGGAGATGTAATAAATATTTGTTTTACACTGGTTAATTTAAAACCGATTTAGAAAACTTAAATATGAAGCCATTTTCATATCAGTTCCTAAAAAACCGACGTGGAAGATGGTTCAATGTCATAATTTGTTACGTCAGTTTATAAATATAACCGATGTAATATGTTGTTTATTTCATCAGTTCCTAAATATCCAACATAATAAAAAAAAAACCCTCCGAAGAATTTTTTTCAAGTCGTTTATTGGAAAACCAACGAAAAAAGGTTATCATGTCAGTTATTTTCATATCCACCCTAATAAACTGGTCTGCGAATAAGTTTTTCACGTTGGTTAAAAAATAACTGATGTAAAAACATAACTAATACATCAGTTATTTAATAACCGATGAAAAAACATTCACATGAATTTATTAGGTCGTTTATAAAATAACCGACGTAAAAACCAATTTTTTTAATAAAACTGTCCAACCATTACAATGCACTTCCAAAGAAGACCGGAAACAAGCATAAAATAGAACAAAACTAGACCCACACAACTAGAAATCCCACACACCCATAGACACCCCTACCCAATGGGAATGTCCCCCCTCGGACACCCCCTACACCCATGGATACCCTCCCACCCATGGAACCCTCACCCCAAGACGCCCCTACCCCAAGACACCCCCACCCCCTGGACACCCGCCAACCCCATGGAAACCCCCACCCCCTGAACAGCCCCTCCCCCTGGACAAACCACACCTAGAAACACCCCCACCGACTATACACCATCCCACCCACCGGACAACCTCCCCCCTGACACTCCCTACCCCCTTGCAAATCCCCACACCACTAGAAAACCCCCAAGACACCCTCACACCCACTAGACACCACCTCTCCCCACTAGACCACCCCCCCACACCCCATGGACACCCTTCCATTCCCCCTATACAACCCCCACCAACTTGAAACCACCCACCCGTTAGACATCCCCCACTGGACACACCCTACCCCTAGACACCCAACCACCACCTGGACAACACCCACCCCCCTGAACAGCCTCCCACCAAATGGACACCCCCTTGGACAACCCCCCCCCCCACCCCCCCCCCCCCCCCCACACACACCCCCTAGACACCCCCACCCCCAGGACACCCCCTAGACACCCTCCCAACCCCCTGCATATCCCCCACCCCTGGAAACCATCAACCCCCTTGGACAGCCTCCTCCCCCGGGACAGCCCCCACCCCCTGGACACCCTCCCACCCACTGGACACCACCCACCCCACTAGACAATAACCACCCTTCAGACACTATCCCACTCTCCTAGACAGCCCCTACCCACTATACACCACCCCACTGGACAAACCCCATCCCCTAGACACCCTTTACCCCCCAGGAACCCTTCGACCCACTAAACAGCCCCCTCCCCCTAGGTACCCTCCCACTCAATAGACACCAACCCACCACTGGACTACCCCCAACCCCCTGGACACCCCCCTGAACACCCTAACCCCCTAGATATATCCCCACCCTAGAAAACCCTCCCACCCCCTGGACACCCCCTAGAGAACCCCCACCCCCTAGAGTCCCCCATCCCTAGGATCCCCACCCCCACCCTAGACAACCACCCACCAACTAGACATCCCCCACCCCCGGACACCCCCACCCCCCCTGGACAGCCTTCCAACCCCATGAACACCCCGACCCACTTGAACCCCCACCCCCTGGACACCCTCCCACAGACTAGACATCCCCCCCCGGCACCCCGTAACCCATGGACAGCCCCGTCACCCCTTGGAAACCCCCACCCACCTGGACTGCTACTCCTAGACCCTCCCACCACCTTTGACACCCCACCCCCTGGTCACCCCAACCCCCTAGACAACCCCCCTGGACACCCCCACCCCCTATGGAACCATTACTATGCTCTTACAATATATGAAACAAGTAGAAACATGACGAAGGGTAGACCAAAACAGACCAGAATCCAAACCAAAAAAACATCAATAGTTGACCCAAAAAATATGAACCAACAAAAAAATAATCATTCACATATATAACATTAAAAACCTACAATGTCAAAAAAAACTAAATCCAACCTAGACAACTACGAAATACAAAATTATAATTACAATATTCAAGATTACCATTTATCGTACAAAAAAACTAAAATCCAATCAAACCTGTATTGTAATTTGACCATTCCACTTGTAAGTATTTGACCTCCTGAGAAATATAGGTTTGAGGGTCATTTACTTGCTAAAAATTAAAAGGTTTTTAGTCAACATGTATAATAAGTAAAAGAAATGAATTATTATGTCAATTTTAATATGGAAATCTTACCAGGTCAAACATCACATGTGTTTCAGCTGTAATAATTTCATATATAAATCTTATCATATAATATCTGCATTCAAAGATTCCATGTTATTAATGAAAATTATGTTTAAATTAGTGTCAATTAAAAATATAATTTTTATGTAATACAACAAAAAGTAAAAATTATAAATGGAAAATTACACCTATCTCAACAATTTAGAACCATTGGGATAGCTCCTAAAACTATTGGGATAGAATATCCCAATGTTTTCACACACCATTAACATTTTGGTCATTGCAAAATCTCTATACCAACAGTTTTGTAGAAACTATTTTTATAGTCTTCCAGAAGATAATATATGCTAATGGTTTCAGTAAAACCGTTGGGATATATTTTTACCAAGGGGGTGTCCAAGGGGGTAAGGGGATATCCAGTGGGGGATGTTAATGGCGGTAGGGGGTTGTCTATGGTTTCCAAAGGGGTGGGGGAGGGGGTGTCTAGGGAGTGGGGGATTTCTAGCGGTGGGGTGTCCATGGGGGTGGGAGTTGTCCAGGGGGTTGGGTAGTGGTGTCCAGGGGGTGAGGGGCAGTCCAACCCCTACCCCATTGGATAGCCCCCTCACCCCCTTGGACACCACCCCACCCCTTGGACACTCCCTGGACACCACCACCACCCTGGATAGCCCCATTACCCCCTAAATAGCCATTCCACCCCAATGGACACCCCACCCCGTAAAATACTCCCACCCTTGGATACCCCTACCCCTTTGGATAGACAAATCACCCCTGGACACCTTCACCCCCTGGACACCCCCACCCCCTACACAACCCCCTCACCCCTGAACACCAACCCCACCCCCTGGACACCCCTACCCCCTTGGAATTCCAACTTACCCCTAGGATACCCCCACCCCATCCACTTGGACACCCCCAAGACACCACCACCCCCTTGGACATCCCCACACCCCCTTGGATGCTACCACCACCTAGACATCCCCCACCCCTAGACACCCCCACCCCAGGACATCTACTACCCACTTGGATAGCACAGTAAACCCCCTGAACACCACACCCACCCCTAGTACAACACCCCCACCCCTACCCCCCTTGAACACCTGCACCCCCAAGACACCCCCCTGGACATCCCCCTCACACCCCGAGACACCCCTTGGACTCCCCACCCCCTTGAAAGGACCACTCACCCTCATAGACACCACCCCCACCACCTTGGACACCCCATGGACACCACCACCCAGTTGGGCAGCCCCTCCCTCCCCCACCCCTATGGACATCCCCTTTGGATACCCCCACCCGTAGACACCCCGAACCCCTTAGACAACCCACTCATCCCCCTAGACAACACCCCCACCCCCGGGATTCCCAACCCCATGGACACAACGCTCACCCCTATAACCTTGGACACCCCCACCCCTCTACACACCCACCCCTTGGACAACCCCCTCACCCCCACCAGACAGCTCCCCTATCCCTTGGATAAACCAACCCCATTTGGAAAACCCCATAACCCCCCTAGACACCACACATACATAGTTAGACACCCCCTAGACACCATCACCCCCATAGATAGCCCCCACAACCTGGACAACCCCCCCCCCCTCCTCTGGACAGGCCCCCACCCCCTGGACCCCCCACCCCATTGACACCCCCTACCAAGTTGGACAGCCCACTCACCCCACATAGACACCACCCCCACCCCCTGGACACCTCAACCCCCTGGATATCCCCCGCCCACCATCTAAACATACCCCACCCCTCTAGACACACACACCCCCTTATACACCACCACCCCTTTATACCCAAACCCCCTTTGAATTCCCAATCACCCCCTGAACACCCCCCCACCCCATGGATACCCCTACCACCTTGGACACCCCCCTTTCACCATAGTCACCACCCCCACTCCCTTGGACTCCACTGCCCATTGGAAAACCCCATGTACCCCCTAGACCCCACTCCCACCCCATTCGACACCCCAACCCCCTTGGATATCCCCCCACCCCCTATACACCCCCACCCCCTAGACAGCCCCCACCCCTAGACACCCTCACCCCCTGGGATATCCCACACCCCCGGACACCCCCTTTAAATGAACACACGCGATAAAACACACAAAAATTATAAACATTCATGATATCACATCCATGGTATATTTTACTAGAAAATATTTTAGCATGGTATAAAAGAACACAATGAAACATACCATGATTACAAGAACAAAGACAAAAAATAACATCTCAAAACATATGTTTAGGGTATTTCGAAAAAAATAAAACGGATCCATGTGAGGCTTACTTGATTTTTGCGAGTTGACAAGAAAGAACTGTTAATAATAAAGATTATCAATGATGTTGAAAAAATGAGGCTGGAGGGAACGAATTCGAAGAATCCTTTATAGGTTTTCTGCGTGAGAGAGGCGAGTCGTAGGTATCCTAATCGAAGAAAAAAAGAATGACTGTATACGAGGCATGATAAATAATTTAAAATAATTATCACATCAGTTATTAAATAGTATATTTGATACTTTATTTCTGTTATGTTTATAACATCGGTTATTTAATAACCGATGTAGAAAATTATTTATCACATTAGTTATTTTCTAGATGAAGATATAAATAGATCTTTATCACGTCGATTATTTTATAATCGACCTGATAAATTGCTGACATTTTCTTTATCCCATAATTTATTTTATAACAGACATGATAAATTGACCGGATTTGATCTTTCACATCGGATATAATATCACCAACGTGATAAATCAAATTATGGTATTTTTTTACATCGGTTATAAAATAACTGATTTAAAAAATTGATTCTTATAAATTTATCACATCAGTTATTTTATAACAGATGTGATAAATTTATTTTTACAACTTTGCAAATCTGTTATATAGAACCAATAGGAAAAATGCTGACGTGTTAAACGTTTTTGTCACAATTGAAGGAAACATTGAGGAAATTATCTTAAGGGGAGAGTTAAATTTTGTAATTGTGGGAACGAAGTTAATCAGGGAACTGGATGCCAATGTTATATGAAGAAGTAAAATCATGATTCTAATAGAGAGAATAATGTACAAAATTAACACTCCCCAATTTAATGATTCATGTCTATAGAAATTGGTCTTTATTCTAATTAGCGACAAAAATCAAGGGTTAATGACGATCAATTTCAACAACCTATTAAGGAAACAAATGGTAAATCAAATGTTATCTCTATTAGAATTGATGAGTATGATAATGAAGTAGTGGAATGATTGATTTTTGAGTATTATAAATCAAGAATAATGTTGTGGAAGTACATTTATGGTACTTTTTTATAATAAAACATATAATTATTGGTCAATTTTTGTCTTTTATTAAGGATTTAATAGAATATATTGAATATTATAGAGGGAATGTAAATGTGATTTACAAGTAAGGTGATGTTTTGGTAAAAAAAATAATAAAGGGATATCAAACCCTTAATATGTGGATGATGAGGTGATAATTATATGATAAATAGACGTTTAGTTTGTGATAAAATAAAACGAGAAATATTGATAACCTTTTGTCTAATAATTATTATGATGTTAAATTGGTTTATTGAATCCATTTATTAATGATTATGATTTATGGTATGTTGAAAGAGATATTTTTTGGAAGAATCCATATCTACACTTGGGTTTTATGTAATTCATGTTATTGCCAAGTTTTGAGAGAATATATGATAATGATATTCACATGTTTGGTGTGTGATAATTAGGATCTCCATCATGTTTTTTGGGGTATTAATGATAAGATTATTTGGGTTATTTTGTAACCTTTCATTGTATTTTTTTTATTTTATTCCTTTTAATGGTTTATATAGGTATCCATTTATAAAAATTGATTATTTTTTATTTGATTTGTTTCTAGAGATAATTATATTACTTGACCATCTGAATATTTATTTTTATTGAATTATATGTTCTAACCATTTTATTATGATGATCACTAAAGGTAGAAGGATTGAATTTTCATCCCATTATCAATCATATGATCAACTATTTTTATATTAATAAATACATAAATATCATTTCTTATATTTATAGTTTAAGAGATGATTGATCATGACATAAAAAATAGTGATATTATACTTATGATATAATATAAAATGAGAATATCTTCTCAAAGTATTTTGAAATAAAATTTTCACCAATAACCATCATTTCTAATGATATCAATGAACATTTTCAAATATATTTGGTCTATAGTTTTCTTTTCATTCACATTCTAATGAACTTGTTCTATAAAATTAACCATATTATCTTTATGGTTTTAATTCCCTTTCATTTCCATGTTTTTAACATTTCACTAATGTTCTCCAAATCAAAATCATTGTTACGAGTTGAGCTTCACGTTTTACTTTCACTCTTTTTAAGATATTGTTTTATTGACCCATATTCTAATGTCAGATTCCTATAGAGGAAATGATTAAAAATCCATATTATATTTTCATGTGAAATTTTAAATATATGAGGTTTTCAATTTTTAAAAATCTTGATTGGATCGGGATTTTATTTTATCGATTCACTCTTCCATGAAATATCTACAAATTTCATTATGTGTTCCTTGTATCTCATCTAAATAATTGGATACCTGATCCTTCACTTAAAGTGAACTCATTGGTATTACCATTATGGTTGGATCTTTATTATAATAAACATCACAAGTGGATTCAAGATCATATAGTCAATGTTCTATGAAACAGTACCACTAACATGGTTAATGTTTTATGTAGAAGCCACCAATTTTGATGAATCTGTGTGAGAAACAGAGGCTATGAAGAAGAAGAGGTATCCTCATCTATTAATTTCATAGTAAAAATTTTTGAGGAAGAAATTAATTTTACATTGGGAAGAATGTAACAACCCAAGATTTTACACTATGATTTTTTTGCATATTAATTTATTCTCTTTGATAGAAGACTTCTACAAAACACCCATCTTAAATGAACTCTAACATATTATTATATTAGCAAAATCAGTATCACCAAGCTATAAAAATTGGAAGAATATATTATATTAATTAAATAATGTAATATTTTATAAACGTGTTTATAAAATTAATTCGTTGGTTCCCAATTAATTATACATGAGAAAATACAATTGAACATAAAGAATGTATTTTTATAAAAAATTATATTTTTGTCTAAAATGGTATTTTTTATTAATGAATTGATTTACCCAATATTTGTGAAATATATTAATTAAATATATATTTTAAATATTGAATCATTTTAAAAAAAATTAATTCAAGGAGTTTCCTAGCCATAAGATAATAATAAAACCAGTTTTATGAATTATTGATATATTTTTCTAAAATGTTATTTCCCAACTTTTTAATGATAACCTATTTGAAATATTAATTATGAAATAATAAAAATTTTAATTTGAAAAAAATAATTTCAATTTTTAAATAAAAATATAATATTTATCGAAGGGTTAAATTTTGGTAATTTTAGAGAAGTTTTATTTTTTGATAAATTGGGAAAAATAATGAATTTTAATTAGAAATATTGTTTTATTTTACCTTAGTTAATTCTAAAAAATATATTTTTAATTTTTTATTAATTTTATTTTAGTGTATTTATATAAAACTTTAAAAAAATAGGTTAATTGGAATCCATATCACTATGAAATTTGATAAAATACTTTTCAATTTCTTTAGGTTTTCACTTTTAATCCTTCATTTTTGGTTACGTAATTTTGATTCATTTTAAATATAATTTGGAGAATTATTTTAATTTAATTTGGAAAAATGGATTCCATTTAGGCAATAAAAAATTGAAAATTATCTTTTAATGTCAGCTTCATTTTATGGTATAAAAAATTAACCGCTCAAAATAAAATTATTTACTTTAGTATTGGTAAAGTAGTGACAAATGATAAAGTTAAAAGGTAAAATATTAACATACCTAAAATTACAACATTTAATTATTTTTTGTGTTATTAATCGAAGTTAACCATCCTAAATAACATTTATTAATAATAAAATTCATGGAAATTAATTTTTCCTCAATTTAGATCACATTAAATATAAAATAATCATGATTTTAATCACATAAACCCACCAACCCTCAAGTATGAATACTAGTCCACACTGCCACATTTAGACTAACAATCACTAAAGAGACTAAAATATCTTCTAAAAACTCTCCTCAAAACTCATAATACATCTCTGTTTATATGGTTACACAATAATCCCAATCCTAGATCTTTTAAGAGGAGACCTAATTGATGTCTTCTGAAGAAGATGTAACATTCTTCAACAAGCACTTTTATTTTATTTATTTCTCAACAAATTAAATTATTATTATATATTGATTAAAGAATAACCTTAGTATCTAAAATATATTTATAATTTTTTATTTCATAGGTATGACCTAAATATTCTCAAAATTTTATTAAATGGGATACACAATAATCATTTGTGTCTACGGCAGACTTCCGCCTTATGGACCAATGTCATTGGTTCTTCTATTTCTAGCTTTCGTGGTTGGAAATAATGGTAAATTTATAGTTATTAATGATATTATATATATATTTATATTAAGTATAATTCCTTTAGTATTATGTCATTAATATATAATATATAACTCTGTGCTATCAATTTTATAGGTATATGACAATATCTTCTATGGGTGTGCAGACAACTGAATCCTCAAAAAAAATTGATTATTTAATGTGTTACATGGAATGTATTTAGTATGTGTTTTAAAAATTTAAAATTTAACTATAATATAAATATGTATCATTTACTTTTCTTTAATTAAATATGACATGAAAATGGATATAGTGTTCAGGCATCCGTACGATATACCGTCTCCATAAACTGTGTTTTCCATTTCTTATCAATAAATATTATATATTATTATATATATGTATATAAAAAATATATAATATATTTATTTAATGTTTTAAAATTTTTATATTATAATATAATATTCCATGTGATATAAATAACATATAACATGTCCAAACATACACGAAAAAAGAACACAGTTATTACCCAAAACATTGAAAATATTGGGAAATTAATAATGAATGGGTAATATTATGTTATAAAACATTATATATGATATCATAAATTCTAATATGTTTCTGAAACTATATAATAACACTGTTAAGAAAATTATACATGAGGTTAATGAGTGTTCAACCAAATGGATGTGTAAGGTAAGTGGTTTCTCATCTCACGTTTTCTTTAATGTGATATATGACATATTCACCAAATATTTATTTTGTGTGGTGTGTATACTAACCATTAATTTAATATATGATCCTTAACTTTTAATATAAGTTTATTACAATATCCATTATATGATGTAACTTTTATGAGGGTTATGTTTCAAAAGTTTTCAAATCGGTAAGGTAATTTTGTCTAAATTTTCTCTCATTGAGACACATGTTGTGTTTTGAACCTATATTATTTTATGAGGTGTATTTAATGGCCATTGAAATTTTGAATAATTATTATACATAATTATATAGTATTATACCTTTCATGTAATGTGATTCTCTTTTCCATCATAGATTTTTTTTATTCAAAAGTTGTGTTCTCATGAAATGTTGTAATTATTTTTCAAATGATTTTTTAAGGAATTTTTTAGAAAAAGGATTACTTATATGATTAAAATAGTTTTTCAAAAACTAATTTATATTTTTTAATGGTTATTATAGATGAAAAAGTTTTTCAAATTTTTCTATGATTTAATAATCATTTTTCAAGATAGATAGGATATTTTCCTCAAGAATTATTTTAAGTGATATCTCGAAAATATTTTTCACCTATGAAAACATTATTTGATGTTACTTATGATTTACAGGGGGAATTATCCATGAAATTTATCCTTTTTTTATGATTACCTGATATTTATGATACCCAATTATTTTCCATGGGTTATGCTATAATTAAATGTTTATGAAACTTGTTTCTTTCCACAGGTTCTAATATGATGAATAATTTATATTTTTATGGAACACATTTATATTGTTTTAACTATGTGATTGGTAGAACCTATATCTCTCTACAAAGTATTATTTAATGATATTATATATCATGATAAAGAAATAAACTGAATGATAATTGAACTAATTTCAGACATGACTGGAATAATATGTGAAACCGATTCAGTGATAGAATTTTTCAACCATGATAGTCTTATGAGTGATCCATGACTACTAAGATGGTTTGGGGAGTGAACACATTACACTATAATTGTATTGGAAAATATAATATAATAATAATGAAATGATTTTTTATTATTATGTTATTTTCCACAATTCTTTGTTTTATGTTAAGTTTTTCTTTTATGATTCATGTCTTATAAATTTTTATGATTTATTCCATGACTCAAGATTATGATCTTTGATATGAAGGGTATGAATTTAAATTGTTATAGTCATATTATTATACCCTTATGTTTATGTTATGATTTATATATCCCTTTCTTACCCTTAGGGAGAATTAGTGGTCATCCATTTCTTATTTTTCCTATCCCTAGGATATGAAGAAAGGTATTATGTTTGATATGTCCAAAAGGGTTCTTTTTACAAATTAATAATAGGGATACAATTTAGGTGTTTTATAAACTAGTTGTTTTTATTTACGAGTTTCTAAAGACAGTAAAATCATATTATTATTGAATGGTTTTTTAATAATATTAATATTTTTCTATTTTTATAATATATCTAATTATTAAAATGGTGGGATGTTTATAAAATGAAATCAATGATGTGGGTAGATAGTTAAGGAGAGTCTAGTGAAGTGTTCTGGACAGGAAAATTATTTTTAATGATTAGGGAATTGGGTTTATGGGAGATCTTTTTATAGGTAAGGGTAATGTAATTTTTCAAATATAAAATTATAATATAAATAGAGCACATGATTTTACAAGTCATCAATAGACAATGTGGATAATAGTAGAGTGTCAGATAAGATATGGTCTATAATCACTAAAAATTCATTTTCAAAAATATTTTCAATTTGTTTTTCTATCTTATAATCATACATTTCATTAACTTTTATATTATTGTATTTTACTATGGTATGTTATTTCCTAATTAATTTACTTTTAATGAATAAGAAGAAAATTTAATTTATATATTTCTTAAACTTATTTATTTAATATATGAATTCAATTTTATCAAATAAAATTTATATGCATTAGAAAAATTAATTTGTAAATTACAAAATATAAACTGTAAAATCAATTTTTTTAGAAAAACAAGTTCCCATACCCCCTTTACATTCATTCCATAAAAATGTATTTATATTTTATATTAAAATGATAATAATAATTAGTTTTTACAATAATATATAAATAAAATTAAAAACATAAATAAATTAATAAAAATTAAAAAAAATCATTTTAAAAACATTTACAATGAAAAATCGAATGTAATTTATGTTAAACAAAACATGATAATTGAATTTCAAAGAATACATTTAAAATATAATATTTTATCATCAAAAGACACAAACAAATATATAGTCAAAACAAATTGAATTTTCTAATGTACAATCCCTCCCAAAACCTGTAAAAATTTAGAGGAATGAAAAAAATAAAGTATTTGTATTTCAATTGAAGCTATAACACCACAATAATTCAAGTATATATATGATGACATATAAATTAATGTTTCAAAATAACTTCTTCACTAAATTATATATCACCAGGTCAACATAGATAATTTTTTATGTATCTATATATTAAGAGAAAATTAATCCTTAATGATATAAAACTGGTAAAATAAAGAAAAAAATAATAAAAATGTGAATTAATGAATTGAATTGATTATATTGTGTAAAAAACTTCAGTAGCCTTAAATATATATAAACTAGGCATAACATTTTTCATGTAAGTAAAAAAATAATGTTAAAAATATTTCTAGTATAAATACATAATAAAACACTAAAAACATTATTTGTATTCGCTGGATTGTAGAGAGATCATTGGACAACATAGTGGCCATACAATCACCCTTAGTTGAAAAACCCTAATATGATCCATTTAGAACATAGATGTTGAACGGATTTGTGAATACCATGTGAACTAATAAAATTTCACATTGAGGATATGGCTTCATCAAACCAAACAGGCTCTATGGATTGATATTTCACCTATAGTCATGACCCCCTTATTGATAGATGAAATTCAAACAACGGAGAGAAATATCGGTAGTATAACATCTAGAGAGATGACTAAAAGAATGTAAATATATAAAGTATATTTAATCTCACCAAAATCACATAAAATAAAGGTATTTTTGTCCAAGACCACCAGAGTTGAGTTTCTTTGAACCAATTTAACAATGTTATGTATGAATAACCGATTATATTTCATGTTTATATAACCATCTGTTTGGATGAATGTTTTACATTTTTCATTCCAATCTAAAATGTTTTTATTTTAATTAAATAATCCAATTTATGTTCCAAAAAAATTATCATGGAATTGTATATAAGGTTATCATGATGAAAAAATAGTATTCACATTGAGTAGAAACAAATATGTAATGTAATATGTGTTTTCCATTAATATGAAAATTACATTTCATATGTAATCATACATACATTAAAAATTGTAACAAAAAAAATAATATTTAATATTGATGGAAAATAACATATTTTTTTTGGTAATTTATATAGTATGTTCTAATAAGAGTATATAAAATCTCATATAGATCATAGTTTTATAAAATAACATTTTATAGAATATTAAAATTTTATATTATTATGATGGAATAATATTTCATATATTATAAATCATTTATTTATAATTGTGTATATTTATGATTTCATTTAATTTCTTTAGTTATATAATATTGTTCGTCATATATTATTATTAAGTGATAATTATAATCAAAAAATGATTTGATGCTAAAAAAGAAGTAGATCATGATAAATTCTTATGATGTGAATGATTTCAAGTACAGTAACAAAGTGTAACATTTGAATTAAATTTATGTAGGTAGCATATGTAAACACCTCACATGCTTAGATATATGGTCAACGTTTGGATCTACCATGAATTATAAATCACTAAACATGATACTTGTTGGACTAAAGGCCCAACGTTTTACATTACTAAAAAATTCATATTTGATGTGAATCTATATATCTTAACGAAATATAGAACCCCTTGATACAACACCAAAATCACATGAAATACTAATTTAGTTTTATGAATTTGAAGTGAAACATTCATGAAAGATTAAAACAATATCTGTATTGTTAGTAATATTAAATGAAATTGATATTGGATTTATAATGTTTATCAATATCATTGAATATACTATTATAAGACATGAAAAAATTTATTGAAACACAAATATTGGATTAACGGGGAAAATTAAAATAGAATGAAAACAATAATTAAATACATAGTTATGTAAAATATTATGCATTCCATATGGATATGATGTACAAAATATGATTGTGGTCTATCGCATAATGGACATTCACACACTAATAACCCATTAAGTATACATCATATATCGATTAAAAATATAATTATATATTTTTTAAAATATAAATAATCCTGAGAAAATATTAATTGAATTTTGATTATATATTATTATCTTAGCTGACATTTTTGAATGTCAACTACATGTTTAGTCATCATTATTCATTATTATTGACATGATGATAAAATCTAATAAATATATGCTAATGATAATCAAAACATGTATGAAAAATTATAGAATCATTATTTATAGTTCATATGATAATGAATCTATTATAATAATATGCTATAAGAATATAAATCAGTTTAGGAGAAAACAAATAAATAGAAATCCAAAATATCACTAATGAAAATCTATAAAAACAAATTATCATGATTCTTACTTGTGAAATATAGATCAAATCCAAGAATAGATGAATCTCCTCTATTAGAAGGGGATATATATATATATCAAGGAAAGATATCGATCTGATTTCATATTAGTTGATGGTTCTTCCTGTCTACTTCTCTATCAATGGATGATCTACTACATCAGTGTTATAAAAAACAATCTACATTAGTGACAATAAAGAGAATTGATATAGAAACTATATCATTGAGGGACATTAACCTATTAATTCAAAGAAAATATTGATATTAAATTCTCATATAATTAAATATTGATATAATAAATATTAAAATATTTATTACATAATAGATTCATATAAATATTAATGTAAAAAAATATTTCAAAATAAAATAACAAATAGGTTGTATATAAAATGTAACATTTTTAAACAAAATATAATAAATAATAGATCTTATTACTTAAATTAAACATAAAAATTAGAATTTAAATTCATATCAATGGCAATATATATAGAGATATATTTAATTTTTTAGGTAAATATTGATGATCATTTTGGAACCCATATAACTTAATATAGTCAGAAATTTAGATGATACAAACATGCTATGTGATGGTGAATATATTTTGGAAGAGGGTAGGTGGTGATAGATAAATAACATATCACTTATAGTAAAAGTATTAATCCATAAATATTACCATGTAACATTTTCAAAACATTCAACAAAAAATGAAAATCTAAACATTTATCATATCAAATTATATAATAAATAACCAATTTAAAATATATTTTTAAAATCATGAAAGTAGTGATGAAATTTAAAATCATATAACAACATGAGTGAATAAAATGTCAACCACTATGTCATGTTTAATATAGAATATTCAATGAAAAAAATAATATAGGATATTTTGAAGAAATAATACCTTTTGTGTAACATATTAAAATCGATTTAAAAATAACTTATACAATTTAGTATTGATATTAGACTTAATTAATTAGGATAGAATAAACAATATAAATTTTTATTCATAATTGATTCAAATAGATTATATTGAAAAGAAAAAATTAGAAAAATGTATAAAACTATTACATAAAATAATTCATTGAAGAAAAAAAATAAAAGATCATATAATCTTTAGTGTTTTTTAAAACTTATTATTCGAACTATAATATATGTAATTAGTCAAAAATTTACAATAGTGAGGAATGAAAAAGGTTAAAATGTGTTATATTTCCAAAATATTTAAATAAAAACATGAATAATTACATTAATATTATTATTCCTAATGAATAATTGATGGTTTTTTTATTTAGACCATAATAGTGACCAAACAAACTATATACTATTTTTATATGACTCATCAATATCGATAGTTTATGATGTAGTGGTACACTAATTGTACAAAATTTATGTATAAGGGAAAAAATAATCATCTATTCGAAATTAAAAATTAATAATGAGCAAAGTAATCAGATTATAGGACTTTAAAAAACTCCAGAAGAATAGATTGATGTCATTTTAGAAAAAAAAACATTAATAGTGAATAAAAATAGGGCTATAACAATTAAATAATTCATAAATAAATATATTGAAATATAAATAATTAACTAAACTTTTTTCCTTTAGATGAACAATTTATGTGCAATAGGTAATGAATTATTTTATGAAAATTAATTTTAGGTGCATAAAAAATATTCCGTATTGAGAGAAGGATGATAAAAATTATTGGTGCATAGTTATTGGTTTAATGTTGAAGAAAATAAAATAATTTGGTAAAAAAATTACATAAAATATTTAAGTATCTTGATACTTGGGATTTTAAATATCAATAATTAGATAATTATTCAATGATATATGACCATTGAATCTATGAATTGGGTTTCCATGATCAGATTATCAGGTTGATGAATTTAGGAGATCAAATGTATATGAACCCCTATATGGGGAGAAGGAGATGTATTCTTTGGGGGATGATGTGAATGCATTGGGGAAGGGGACATTGAGGTTAGGGGGAAGGGAAGATTGGTGAAAAGGTAGTGTATCGGGCTGATGAAGTGGAAGAAGTGGAATAGGTGGGAATGTGGAGTAAAAAGTAATGGGGTGACATGGAAGGGATTCATAGAGGTGGTGGGGATAATAGTGGTGAGGATGTTATGGAGGATAATGAATCTATGGAATTAAATATGAGTGGATGGGGATGAAATACTCCTTAAAATGCTTGACGATAGTTTACCGAAATGGAATAGAAGGTGGGTATCACGAATGGATGATAGAAACCATACAAACCTAATGATGAGTATTAATACACCTTAGTATTTTTTAGAATAATTTCTGATGTTATTTTAATTATAAATAATAGGTATTTAAGGAGTAATATAAATTGGATAAAGTGGGGAGAATAATTTTCACTAAAAGAGATGCATTGTAGGGAAATGATATTTTTTCCACTACTTATGGAATAGGGTGTGGGGAGGTACATTAATAGAGATCAGAAAATGGAAAAAGGGGATGGTAGTTATGGAAATGTGGAAGCATGGAAAATTAAATACAGGTCATGGAAATGGTAACATGTGAAAAGGAAGGAAAATCACTAAGTGTAGATAATTGATTGATTTTTTTACAAAAAACATTTATGTTTAAGATAAAAAGTGCCAATATTTTTTATATTAATGAAATTAAATGGATTTTAATTAACTAAAAAAGAGTTTTCTGAATTTAAATTTATTCTATAAACTAATTTACCATAGTTAAAATTTAATTAAATGAAAATTATAAAAAACTAATGATGAAAATGCTACATAATTTTCAAATTGTTATATATGAGTTTTCTAAATTTAACATCTTATTTATGAATTTATAGTTTCATTCCATAAATATGTTTTAGATCATGACAAAAATTAGATGTTTTATGTTATAATTATTAATTTATATATTCATAAATGAAACGTTTAAAGAGAAAACAATATTTTTCACTATTCACCCAAAAATCATTATTTTAAAAAAATACAAAATATTTATCCTAAGAAAATTTGGGATTGATAAATCATAAAATGAAGTTCGTTTTTTAAAATGAAAACTCTAAAATAATGGAATTTTAATTTTATAAAATCACATATAAATATAATGAGTATTTATTAAATACGAGTGTAAATTTATAAACTTCTTAGTATTCTCATTCTTAGTTTTTATCAATTACCAATTAATTTTGATTAGATATACTATCTATAAAAATAATTTTCTTCATCATAAAGTTACCATAATATATTTACATAGAACATAAAAAGGCAATTTTTTTAAATAAAGCATTTTATGCTTAAAACTATATTATTATTTATATTAATACATAAATTAAATAATATGAATGTTTAATTATGATATTTAATTTATAAATATTTATATTTAATAAGGTGGTAACCTATTCTTACACCCTTTAATTCAAATAATATTTTTTGATAGTTATATATATATATTATTAAAAAATTCATTGTTTTTTTCTTGGTGTTTCATGTGAAGTTGTTATTCAAAATAGTATTTAAAAATATACTAATATCTGGGTGCATTAAAAACCATTGGACACATCCCACTACATATTCAACTAAAAAAATCCTTGATATCTTTCATCACATATACTCAAGATTTCCACTTCATATTCTAAATTCTGTTGACATGTAGTGAGGTCCTAGGGAGCAATTCTGGGTAGACTATTCCCTTATATCAATGTATGAAACAAAAGAAAATAACCAACAACATTTATAATTGGAAATAATCAATCAATGGAAATAATAAATATAAAAAATAGTGTCATACAATGGAATTTAGTAATGACCATAATGGCCATGTCATATACATGACATTGATCACCCACTATGATGGACATTTAGGTATGAGTAAATCAAAAATGTAATAAATTAACATCGAAGTACTTCTAACAATGATCTACACCATAGATCCAATATACATAAAACTTCTTGAGCTAGATTAATAAAATCACAATAATATAAATTAGTAAATCTATCCATTATAAAACATTGGGAATCACCCCAAACATTATGTATCCACAATCAACATGAAATAAGACATAATTTCTATATGAACACTAATCTTCTTGTATTGGTGGTGAGAAATAATCCTCAGTATGTCACCACCAAATTTGAATTTATAATCTTATTTAATAAGTACAAGATCATGCAATCTTCTCAGCCTAGTCGACAACCCACTATAAATTACTAAATAGAATAAATTCACAACAAATACACAGGTTTATAATCCTCATCAACTATAAATCCAATGAGTAATGTAAATTTCAATATATCATACCAATCCATCCTTGTATAATTATGTTGACACAGGAATCTGTATATCTATTTGACAATACAAAGTTCATTCAGTGATAGAAATGTCTCTTAAAAATATATATATCCATAGGGGGATATGAGTCCTAACACTAAGGTCTTTAATTATCTTTTGTAGTAACCATGATGAAGAGTTATAGGTATCAACATTACATCATTTATATATGACATAGATATATATATCATTCCACTCTATCCATGTCTAATCCAATCTAGTGTCATAGTCTAATGTTATTTCCCCTAACCAATCCTGACACTAAAATTTGGATAATTCATAAGGGGGTGACCCATTGGCGATCCGTAATGTTTTCTCTCTTAATCCAAGATAATACACTACATCTATTCAATAAATGGTTCAACACCCAACTCATTTAAATTTATATAAAGTAAAATAAATATTGATCCTATTGTTCTAATGAATATCTTAGGCATCAATGAGGATATTATCATCAATCCTTGGAGATATTATAATCATGTGCCGTTTGAAAATGAACCCACCAGGTAACCTCTACAATCCCTTGAATCCTAGAATAATATCTTTCCTCTAGTTGACATAGAATAATATGGGTTTTAATATTCACCTAAATTCAACCTTATTAGTGCCTATAAATGGATAAATCCTAGTGATAATGTGACTTCTTGTAATATTTACATTTAATCATGTATGTATCACTATATGAATCCCTGTAAAGTCCTCTGGGCACCCCAATAATTTTATAATCAATCAAAAAGGATAAGAAACCAGATCCTAAGAAGTACCTCTAGGTATCCCCATTATAGAAGCACACCTTATCAATCCCTATAGGAATACATCTAGGAAACTCTTTTTTAGTCATAATTGCATCAATAATAACTATGTGAATGTAGAATAGTGAACTAGGTAGTATAAATTCATAAACCCATCACTATTATCACAAACACTCATGATTAAAATTTTTCTATGGGTTCTAAGGTTACATATTATATAATCTCCACCCAATCCCATAATCCACTAGCTGATGGTACATCAAACGTGGGGAACCTATTTGGTCCCTCCGAACAATATAAAATAGATTCATCCTACTTTGGATCCTCGAGGCCCCCTTAAAAAATTATGGAATCCCTATTAATATCCACTACTTCAGTGTGTAATAAAATGATTCCCTCCTGGGATCCTTGAAAATAGTATGAAATTGTAGGAACCCAACAATAAATCCTAAAATAGAATATGTAAATAGTGGCCTCCAATATGGGATCCTATAAAAGAGTATGAAAGTATAGGAATACAACATGGGATCCCTGAAATTGTAGATATTTGAAGGAATCCTCTGGGGATCCCTAGTCTTACACTAATCTCTATGACCCCACACACTCATAGGCTTACCACGGAAGATAATAAACACAGGTTTAAGATGATGGATCATTGAAATTCTAGATAATGGTACTTATTTAGGATGGTCAGAACACCCACATGATCAATACCATCAAGTCATGTCTCATAATTAATAACTAGGGTCAATCTAGGAGACATTAGAGATGGTATTTAGAGAATCCATTCCATGTCCACTAATAATTTGTCACGAGCCTCAACTGGGATGCATTCTATATCACACTTACATGAGATAGCTATATTCATTTTCTAGAGGGAGAACGTATCCATTGAGTATATCACCACAAAAACCCCTCTTAAAAGGCTTAAAAACACCCCATGTGTTTCAAGATAATGACCTGTGAAGAATATCACTCATAATTGAAAACTCATATATATGATTCTAACTCTAGGGAATCAAACCACCAAATACCCTCAAAAGAAATGTAAAGGAGAAGTATATGGTGTGTATACCCATGTACAAGGAATGTAAAATGAAATCCTCTCATGGGACTCTAATCTAGATTGAAAAGGCATGTGAACCCCTTATACATAGTGTTTAAATTATTTATATGGTATGTACACTACACAGGGAACATGTATGTGTACATCACCGGGGATGGCTATGAGCCATAACTTGAATGTGTACATCCACATGATGTGTAACCCTTATGTGGTATATCATTGTCCCACACATATCCATGTTCCCATACATTGGATATCTAGAAGTATAACCAATTTAATGGATGAGTACATCCAAACCAAGTGTATGCCTGGTACATAGAAAGTATTTCTAATTACATTGATTACCCCTATACTTAGTAACATAGCCATATACCAACACAAGATGAGTAATTATAAAAATTTATATTCCTGATATAGAAATAATACATGGAATGTATTCCTAATCCAAATTCCATGTAATCAAGATTTCAAATTAGTAAACCCATTTGAATGTCCTAAAACACCATTTCTATCCTGGTTAAGCATTGTTCAACAAACTAGTGATCCTTAGAAGTCCAAACTGTTCCTTATAATTTCCAATAGAAAAAACTATATGGATTTATTACATAAAATAAAAATTACCTACCTTTGTGAGGAATCCACTAAATCTTCACCTATTTCCAAGATACATAGCAGCAATATGATGATCTTGTTCCTCCCATGTACCATCATAACACCTCCATCCCCTAGCTTTCTCTATCTCCCTCTCCTTGATCTATCTTGTACATGTGAAAGTGAATAACAAACAAGAATATGAATTAATATAAGGGGATTATAAGAAATTAAATAATTAAAAAAAGAAATAATTTAAACGAAACAAAAAATAAAAAGGGGCTTGAACCTGGCCCCTGTGCCTGACATAGTTTTTATCATTACTATGTTAAACCCCATGTTATAGACTGAATGGAATATGAAAAATCACAATCTAGTGCTCTGTTCAAAATATTAATCAAATAAATAAATGAAAATAAATTAATTTCTTTTTAATTATATATTAAATTAATTATATATTTAATATTTACTATTCCAGGAAATTTTGAAGGGTTCATAATTCCACCAAATGTTTGTCATAGATTAATAAAATTATTTTGGGAATAATGAAGTGGTTAATGAATTATCTAAGATCATATACTAGTGTAATAATTCCATTTTACACCACATGGGAATCCAGAAGAAAATAATTCAAATTTATGAATATTTTAATAGTCCTAAAAAACACGATTTGTTACATCCTTCCCATGATAACCCCTGTCACCCCGAAGAGGGCTTGGTGGCCAAATAGTAGCCATGATTGCATCATGAGAATCTATAAAATTAATATATCTGGAATGTACATAAAATTGTGTTATATTTTTAACAACTCTCCACATGAGGAATATTTTTAACCATGAAAAATATTATAATCCCTACTAAAGATGAACACTTATTTTATTCTCATAAATGAGATATATGATCAAAGGGAACGCTCCATATCTCAATAAATTTGATTATTTGGATAACCAAAAATGATAAAACTTGAGCACCAAACTACAAATTCATAACATCTCCCTTTCCTACTTCCCGATTACATTTTTTAAATGAAATATTTGAAATCTAACATATAAAAAGGATCCCCTCCCTCAAACAACCAATGGTTCACTCTCCACAATATGTGATACCTTATACAACATGTAAGGCAAAAATCTAAAGGAGTTAGTTTATTTAAAATAAAATATATATTTAAAAATAATAGTGTATAACCGATGATCACATAGAATAATTAGAAATATGTCCTGATATATGGAATGATCATCTATAAAATAGGATTACACTAAGATTCCACCAATTTGATTCCATTTATCTCCTAGAGCCATTCTAATTTCAAACTGTGTTATATCATCTTTTAACCAAATCCTGAAACCATGTATCTATAGGATTGTTATATAAGTCATTCCAAAAGACAACTATCTCTTAGCACCCAGTTCATTCACAGGACGACCCTCATCATGAAAACATCCTTTTTTTTACCCAAATATATGGGTATCCATGTCAATTATTGACACATTTTAAACCATAAATAATTTTTATATACCTATGAACTCATTGATGTTCTACTTCAAATAGTTACCACAAAAAAATCACAAACTAACCTCACCATACACAATGGGAATACAGTCCCATATATGTCAATTTAAGACTGAATGGAGGAATCAATGAGTTCTACACCATTGAGACCAAAATCATCATGCTACACTACATGTTTGTCTTAGTAATCTATAAGCTATCTTCAAAATCCTTTTCAAAGTCAAGAAAATAACTTGTTCTATAATTTAAACTATTATCACCCATCAAACAATTCTATTCTATGGAATGCAGGAATCACCTATGTATTTAATGGTCAATAGGGCCAAGAACAAAAACTATACATCTTATTGAACTCCATATTGATATCCAATCACCCTAGGTTATTTCTCATGAATCAAAGGAATCATCATGATTATATCATAAAACCTGATCATGTCCTATGTATAAGTCTCAACAAGAGCGTAAAACCAATCTCACTAGCTCATAAAGAATCCATGAACATGATACTACCCTTCCAAAATGTTTCCCATGATCAAACTAAATTTAAAACTATATGTTTCTGAGTCACAAATAATGGCATCAAGGTGCCCCAACTATACATACTGACCAATTCTAATAATTTACAAACTAGGTCCTAACACCTAGAGAATAACTCCAACCTCTCACTAAGGCCACATTACAGGAGGAATCATCTACACACCTATTGCAATGTAATGAATATAGGGAGTCTTCCATAACTCTCTAATAGAGTTCATGCTTACATTGATCTACTTAGGTCCAGAACAATCCACATGGTAATAATTTTATAAGATTCCAATTGGATTTATATATAAAAATTCCCTTGATGTTTCAGTTGGTAAAAAATCGAATTCAAATCTATTAGAAACTCTTAACTTATGGAATGAGTTTTATTGGAATTACCTATCATGAATCATCCTAGTATGACTATATCCCCATGTAGAATCCTCTCAAGGACTTCTCCATTGAGGATCATGATATAAACCTGATGAATATTATGAACTGGAATGCACTGAGAATACATATATGGTATTAACACATTGATATCATTGGTCTCTATAAACATTCATGTACCATTCACTACTGCACTGATGTATCAAACTATATAACTGTAAAAAGGTAATTCAAATAAAATTTCATATCAAGAAAGATGGTGAAACTCAGTGTAGGTTTTTCTGAATTTTAGTTAACCACACCAAAATACAATACACCCAAAAAGGGTCTACCAAATATGTATAAATTATTAATGATGTCTGATGAGTGTAATAGTCAAAAAATAGCATCATCTCAATGATCTATATTTTCAAATTCTGACCTGGATTAATTTAATTGAATTTCATTCTAATCATTGTTGGAAAGAACTGTATATATTGTATTTTCTCATTAATTCTACAATCCTAAGTAAAATCACTACGATGTTTCAAATACATGAGAACCATGTTCCCTATAATATCACTAGGGTTATTAGCCTTCTAATGTCTGGTGAATGAGCCATTATCCTCATTTTCAAACAACTCCCCATGGATCCACATGACCTACCATCCGAAAGAATAATATAGGCCAGTCCACCCAATAGCATTGAATAAAACCAATAACCAATATATGAAAAAACAATTTTGGTTATTGTTGACATTTTAAATTATTTTAGTCTATCATTAGTAGTAAATTGAAACACTATTATAAAAATATAACGTGAATCCTACTTTGTTAGTATGATTCGTGAAAAATGCATCTTTTCAATAATGAACAAAAATAAAAAATCTTCCACTAGCCTCTCATCGATGTGATAAGATCTAAAAATACAAAATAAATAATAAAAGCAACATCAAATGTGTACTACTCAATGAAAAAATCATAAATATCTTTAACATCACATATTAATAACAGTAACTTCATATCCATGGAATATAAAACATCTTAATGAAATGTTTTCTTGACATTGTAATATGATATCCATGACAAGTTTTGGCACATTCCTTATACATTAGTATACCATGTCCCAATTTGTAGTACAACAGTAAAGGAACATCTCTAACATCACGATGTAACATCGTATCTTAAAATTCACTAAATCAATTATATGAGTTTATTCACCACATAACCTTAAGTGAACCTCCTCATATGCTAAAGGATAACAACTACCATAGAGGGACATGGGTATGTATGTGAAGAAAATATTCACTAATATCATAGAAATAAATATAAAAAATTACCAAATGTTATGAAGAGCAGTAAATAATTAGAGCATGAAGGTAATAAATATAAATGATTTTGTAATATAATGTAATGAAGTAACTTCACAAAATACTATGCTATACATAAAAAATCGTTCACCCACTAGGTTGAATATATATACATGAGTAAATAAAAAACCCCAAAAAATGATCTGGGATCTACTACGAACTCTAAAATGAATTACATCCCTAATGTCCAGGAAAATTTTGATCCCCACAAACCTGATCATAAGAATCCATACTAGTATCTCTTCATGATAATTAAACATTGGTTATAATCTATCCATCATGTATCTATTCTCATCCTAAATTCTAACATATAGTTTTTATGCACACATAGGTTCATGTATAGAGAGTGAAAAATAAATATTAGTAGGCCACCCGCATAATGAACCAATAATATATTATCGTAAGTGAATTACCATGAACAATGATCTATATAGCTGAAAAACATCTATAAATATTTGAATATAATAAATAAATAGCTAATACATTAGTATGTGATCCTAATCAACTGGGAATACTATGAGTAGAGTGTCGATATTGATGTCTCAACACTCATTCCATGTATAATTAAATCAATCATTTGGTCCATAAAACAGAACAAAAATACCATCTTCAGAGAACTATTAAAATGTATTTGAGGAAGCTATGTCCCCATGGGGGGTGGGTATGATTCCAAGCACTAGAATCATCCATGTTCACCTACAATAACAATGATAATTGGATACAGTTATACATTAGTCATTCGAAAAATATGGCATAGGTATGTAAGTTTTACCACTTTATCCATGTGTAATCTAGTCCAATGTTTGATTCATAGGACCCAATATATAGGAAATCATGGATTTAATCTTTTATAATCCCTAACAGGGCATACCCTTAGGTGATCTGTAATGAATTATATCTATATCAAATATAATACTCGACATTTATTTAATATATGGCTCAACACCCCACCCCTACACATGTCTAGTGAGTTATATAATGAAACAAACCCAAGATATAAATGAGTATCCGATGAATCAATGAGTATATTAAATTAAATACTTGGGGATATCGGTATCCAATTATTTGGGTAACTACCCCCACATAGCAACCTCTTGAAATATAGGAATGATAAAAAAACATTCCATCTTAGTGTCAATCAAGTATAGGAGTGGTTCTAAGATGAACTCAAAAACCAACATTTATAATCCCTTAGAAGGGTGGAATCCTAGTGAGATTGGTAATTCCTATAATAGCCACATTAAATCATGTAAGTCTCAAAATATATGTCCCTTTATGTTCATTAGGGCATTACAATAATGATATATTCAATAAAAAATAATCAATATCCTTGTACTATGAAGTACCTTTGGTAATCCCCATCATAGAATTACACCATAGTATCCAACATGGTCCATTTTCCAAGAAGAATGTATGGAATAATAAATATATCAAATATAATAAAGAGAATGAATAAATGAGAGTGATGTTGATCGAATGACTAAACCCATCACTACTTCCAAATCCCCTTTTGGATTTTATATTTTTCTTGTTTTCCAATTTTACACAGGTATCCATATATATCCAAACGTATAATGTAGTAGAACACGGTTTTTCAAACACAAGTGTGACAACACGGTCCATCATGTCAATACATATTAGAGGTATCCTAAAGGTATGAACATAAGAAAAGGTAACTCTCTTAGGATCATATATGTTAAAGTGAATGTAAATTCCTCTCTATTGGGATCCTAAGAAACATAATTAAATTATAGGAATCCTACATGGGATCCTAAAAAGTAATTGGTAAATATATGCATACTACCTGGGATCCTTAGAGAGAGTATGTAAGAGTCTAAAACATACATGGGATACTCGAAATTATAGTTATGTAGAGGTATCCGATAGGGGATCCTTTTTCACACACCAGTATATAAAAACACATTTGTTCATAGTAATTAATAAGATGATACTGAATATTGGTCTAAGGGGGTGATAATGGACCATCCATGATCAATGTATCTCTCTTTGATAGTTCAAACACCCAACCAATATGTCACTCGAATTCATTCCTCAGTCCCACTAATAATAAAAGTTTTACGATATATCACCTGAATGCCTTGGGGAACCCATACCATGTCCACTAGTCATTTGTAATTATCCTCAATTGGGTCACATTCAATATCTCACATGGAGGATATAAATATATTAATTTAATAGAGAAAAAACCTATCCATTGAGTTTATTACCCTAGACCACCTCTTAAAATGACAGAAAACACCATAAGGGTACCAACATCACAATATACATGGATAAATGCTCAAAATGGACTACTCTTACATTAAATTCTTACTCAAGGGAATAAAACCCCATTGAAGTTGTGGTAATGGATAATTACAAGACATGCATACTTGCGTACACTACATAAACCCTCCAATACCCACCTGGGAATGTTCTTCAACCTAAATTGGAATTTAATAACCATGTACATTACATGTAAATCATGAAAATTTTATGTAAATATTGTACATGTAATGTATTTGAAATGAAATGTCAATGTGTCTTATCTTTTCTGTGAACATATGTACGGAACATAACCAGCATGTGGATTGGATAGGTACCCTAAACTATTATTTTCCCCTACTTGGGTTGTCAACCCATGTACTCAGCTACATGATCGAGTATTTCTATATGGTATGTACCCTTAGAACATGGAATTTATTTCTAATAACTCTAAATTCTCATGTACTCAATTACATGGCAATGTACTAGTACATGGAATGTACACCAAAAATATGACTTGTTAATCTAAAAATTCATCATCCCTATATTAGATGAACACATAGTGTGTCTTCCCCAACTGCATAGTGTGTTATTGGGATTTTATAACAGGAAACCCCTATGAAGGGTTTGAAACCCCATTTCTCTCCTGGTTAAGCATAGATCAACCAACTATGGGTATTTAGATATCATACCATGGAATTTTAAATAGATAGTGTTAAATATATGTGAATTTAGGAAATATTCATAAAAATAACCTACCATTAGATGGAATACTCCAAATATTAACCTATTTCCAAAAAATGTTATTACTGCATAATGATCTAGATCATCCCAAGCATTGTGGTTGCAGCTCCATTTTACCACTATAATCCTCTATGTATCTTAACATATCTATCTCCCTCTCTCAATTTTTCCTCTCATTCATTCAAAGTGGAATACCGTTGGGGTTTATTAGGATTTATACCTCTTATCTGAGACACATCCATTTCCCTTCATAGTAATCATTGAAGTATTTTAATTTGAAGAATACAATTGGATCTAAGTTGAATATAAGATATTATGGTTTTGTGATAGGTTTTGGAAGATCTATAATCATCAAAATTAGTGCATAATGGTGTAGGGGAGGTTCCCTTTTATATCTATGGGACTAGTCACACATGCAATTAGAATAAATATTGAACTAATATGATGAAAAATTATTTTTACTATTACTAAAAATGGTCAATAATTATATTGTAGGATAATACAGGGTAAAAATACCTCAAATTAATAAAAATTAGTAAGGCTTATGTTGAAATCATACCCTTATCTCATGTTTTAACACCCTAGTAGACCCGTTTTAACATTAACCAATTTTTTTAATTTTAATCATATTGAAAACTGTAAGTATATTCAATAAAAAATATGTAAATGATGATTTAAATTTTCAAATCAATTTTATAAAATTGAATTTCTATAAGTGTGATAAGTAAATTTTAAAATAAGTTTATAAATTGAAATGAAATATCATTTTCTATAAAAATTAATTTTTTTAGCTTAAAAATATATTTACTTTCATTCCATGCCGTGTAAAAAATATCAAATGAATATTATAAAAATTTATTTAATTTATAATATATTATAATCATTAAAACCATTAATAAATAATTATTTATTTAACTTATAATTATAAAAACACATTTCCCACATAAAACTTGATTTATGAAAAACTTTTTTTCAGCTCTAAATGAATTTTAAATAAATCCCAACATTTAGATAACTAATTTAGGGATTGTTTTCAAAATAATAACCATAAATTTAATTAAAATTAATTTCAAATACTTATCAATATATATTGATTAAAAAATAACATACCGAGTGAAGAAAAATGCATTTTTTTAAATAAACCATTTAATTATTAAACAAATAATTTAATTTTTCTTAGTCATTAGTACATACTTTAAATTTAGAGAAAAAATTTATATATATATATATATATATATATATTCAAATTTATAGATAGTATTATTAATAGCTACCAATAAAATTTCATTGCTTTATTGTTATAGTATATAACATTTTTTTTCAACATGGGGTTTCATGTAAAGAAATATATCTAATGCTCCTATTTATTTGAATAGAGTGACATAGAAAAACATGCAATGTTAAATTGAATGAATTATTCATATATACTGAAGTATAATTTTACAAATTCCAATCAGATAATTTGTTTTAATCCATCGAATAGTCTATCAATCATGCATTCACGATGGCTGATAATAGAAAAAATTATCTCTAAAAGACTTTTATAATTTCGACATAGGTATTAGTGAATTCTTCATTCATCAACATTAGCTCAAAAAATTATTTCACTAAATTTTAAAAGAGTATAAGTAATTTTCATATTGAAACATAGGGTTATAAAATCATCTCATTCAATAGATTTATTGTTTCACTATTTCCATGTGTTCTTGAAAAGATTCTTCTATTGATCTCATTATCCCTAAAATTTATAAACATTCAAATTACATTTTCATGCATCGAGTACTAGAAAATAAAAAATAAATATTCAATTATACTAATCCATCACTCACGAATTATTGGATCAACAAAAATACTAAAAAAAGGTGGGTTATTTCTTTTGGATGAACTCAATTGATCATTATTCGATCCTTTTTTCTTTTCAAAGTTTCCATGCTTTTTTCATTATGAAATTTGTTTAATCATAACCATGAGATTTTTATTTTTAACCCCCAGAGAAATCATTTTCAATCAAGTAAAATCATTGAATTTTATATCAAATTTAGTGTTAACTCATTTCCTTCTTTTTTAATCCATATACTAATACAAAAATAGAAAAGTTAGAGAAATAATAATCATGGTGATATACCATATTATCATGAATATCATTTATATGTTGTATAAATAATGGGAATTTATTTTAAATACGAGAACCCTTAGGATGAACCTAAATATTATATGGTCATAATATTTTCATATCCGTCATAATTTCTCATACAATATGTGAATTTAACCAAGCATATTTCTAGAGAGTGTCTTTATAAGACTATGGTACTAGGCCTTGTTTTCATGCACTAATGATTATTGATTTAAATACAAATACACACCTATAAATGTTGTTTCCATGAGGTTCTTATATACCATATCCAAATATATTATCCACTATCATCATGGGGATTTATTTTTATAATAAACCACAGTTCAGTATTTATCAAAAAATGGTATATTATCCTACAATTAAGATTATCCTTAAGGTTCATACTAATATTTCTTCATTATAGTTTCCAAAAAGAACTAATCCTTACTATGCTATAAACTGAGGTGACCAATGTATTTATTTCATATATATTACATATAATTAGATGAATTCTAATTAAATATTATTATTTTTAATTTCAAAATGGTAAATGATTGGTGTTTTTAAAGACATGCATATAGATACAACTAGTACATAAGAGATCTATAACATCTCCCATTGTGTTCATCATAAATAACACCGTTCAGAGTTATATCTTACATAAAATTATTATTTATAACCAAGGAAATATAATACCCAATAAGGTTATAACTTTTTCAATAGAAGGATGATAAAGTCATACATCAATGATCAAGTATGCATTACACGCGCATAATGGTATGGTAAAATGATCTAAAAGAATGAAAACCATAATAAATAATTCATAGATACTAATATTCAGAAATGGAATGATACTTAGTTGTTGATAATACACGAATCATAAATAAATCAAAGAACATAAGATATGAGAAAATAATATTGGATTTAGATCATGTCATAAAATATTAGAATATATTGTTTTATAATCATACTCATATAAATCTAATTTTATGGATACCCACTATGTCATTCATATAATGTTAGGAATTGGAAAATAAGTTGTGTACCTACTTTTGGATTGGGATAACCTCCCGTGTATGCTCATTTTGTTCTTCTACCATTAGATTATTTTATGTGTTTTATGGTTTAATCGAACTTGTTTCTACTTTTTTTTTAGTTTTAATGTATTAATACTGGAAAGGATATGGATAGATATATTTCTTTTACAAACATTTTTTCAAATAATATTTTGAACAAGAGTTATTATTGGGTTATAGAACCATTTTCATATTATTAGTGTTATGGAATCCTTGATATATTATATTACGGATTGTAATTTTTTCTCACAAGGGAATTACTCAATAAAAATATAATTTAATCCCAAGAAGATGTTTAGATGGGAAAAACAATGTTGTGGTTACATACAAAATAAGGCGACACACAATGTGTTAAATAGCATTGGCATGAAAACATGACCTCTAGTTGACTGTTATGGATGAATTATTTAATAATATTGATTAAATAATTATTATATCATATATATCTATGAAACCATATTCCCATTTATGTAAACACTATAAACCATCCTATTTATAGTGGATCAATTATTAAATATAACCTAATTAAAGAGAAACAAATATAGCTTACGATATTTTGAAAAAAGGTTTTTATAGGGATAAAGAGAAAATCATAGTTTGATATTGGTCATATATAATGAATAATCCTTTTATAAGGTAGGTTTCATTATTTTTAATTTTTGTAATTTTTTTTATCATATCAATTATATGGTAAATTAATTTTTAATTTTTTTTATTTGAGATTTGTAAAATTTTATTTATTTCATTACTCATTAAAAACTTGATTCAACTTCATAGTCATCAATGTTATTGAATTCATTTATGGTAAACAATGTCCATAATATCACCTCAGTCACCAAAAACTTTTTATTTCCCCATTCACTCTCCTCTTTTCTTCTCACATTCATTGGTATTATTTGACATAGTCTTTTGTCTAATATACCAAAATCAATATAATAATTGGGAAGAATTTAATACATACTGTAAATTTTTAAAAAATAAAAATTTTGAAGGGGAAATAGAAATTGTTGGTGAATGATAGGGAGGTATTCATAGGGTTAAAATTGAGGGATATAGAGGGTGTAGATGTTAGTGACATTGATGTAGCTATGTGACGGAATTTATAATTGATTTTTCCATTATGGGAATTTTGGAAGGGAATCATTTGAGTTTGGTTTTGACACTTTTATGTTATCCAATGGAATTATCGATTAGTGATTATGATTTGAGATAAATTACATTCATAAATAGAGACCATTTTAATGAATGTCTGGTTTTTGAAATTTTCTAAACTACACAACATGGTTTTCATATCTACAAGAAATTTATTTTTTTCATTATGGTGGTTGGGGGTTATTTAGGAGAAAAATATCACCTGGATTTTTGAATCTAATGGAAATTAAATGTATAGCTTTAAATGGAATATATTTTTTTAATGAGTTCCTCAAATACTCCATGTTCAATAATTTCTATGTAAATATCATATATTTATATTTTACTACACTTGATTTTTTATAAATTACACACCCAACTAGTACTTGGTGTGTAAATACAACTTGTGTACTATTAAACAAGATGTGTACTAGAGTATATAACCATCTAGTAAATGGACTATAAATTCACACCTTGAAATGTTCATTAAGGGGTGTACATGACAATAAACCAAACATTTATATTATATGTGTAACATCACATTTTCTTCTTTAGGTAATTCCCTTCATTATAATTGTTTTAAACATTAATTTGGTGTGTATTGGGACAACATAAGATATAGATAATTTGTTTTGGAAATGAACTAATGTTTATGGGTTTATTTAAGTTTAAAATATTATAGTACATGTATAAATATTTAATTGGATAATGAAGTTATCCTCGAGTTTAGAGAATTCTTGATGCAGTTCAGTGTTTTCATCAGAAAACTAAATTTTTCGTTGTCTAATGTAATTTTTCATACCAGTTAATGGGAGTACATGATGTTAATTATTCATCAGTATACTTTCATTTTTATGATACACAACTAGAAAGGATTAAATTTCATTAGAAAATTACACACCATGTGGTGATAAATATTAGTATTTTAATTTAGAGGTGATGGGTTTTTATCGTATATGCACCCCACGGATTACAAAATTTATGAAGGTATTACATGTTGTGTAATCATAGTAACATGGGATTTTATAGAACATCACTACTGAATTCATATTTCATTTATTGAATCCCTTATCCTTATGGACCCATAGGCTATTAGGGGTGATATTGGAGACCTTTGATCCTTTCAGATTATTTAATTGGATGATTGTTCATTGTTCTGGTTGCGATGTGTTTCTAGTGACGAGTAATCCTTTTTCATTTTTAGTTGTCTATGATTTTAGTAACACCATTCTATTTCATTATATTTCCAATAGATTATTATGTACGATTATCTTGATTTAATTCACACCTGTTGTGTGTTCTTCCACCGGGGTCATTCATTTTTTGGTATCCATGCAGAGGTTGTGGGTTTTTGAGGTTTTTCATGACCTACCCATTACACCACACATTTTTTTGTTGAATAACTCATAAGATATGTGTGAAATTATTCCAAGTCATACATTTTTATGTTTTGTTATTCTTATGGGTGGATACTATTGTGGGCATGTGCGACTAAGGTTTTGAGCTAAGTTATTCTGTCTCTTTCCTATGTTAAACGAATTGCATTTCCCTAGTTTTGATATATGGTTTTATAAATGAAATGGAATGATTAAATGATTTTATTTGCATGGGAAAAATGAATTATCTTTTTTATAAAATATGGGTTTTCCATATTTTTGATAAATTTAATGTGGTTTCAACGAACTTTAAAATGGATTTTTGAAATAGTTTTTAAATCATGGTTGTGATTAAATGGTTTGATTAATTGCTTTATAGAATAATCACATATGAAGCCTTTGGTACTTGTGTAAATGGTGCAGTAATTGGCCGTTTAAATTTATATTATGAGAGAGTTCCCTCATGAGGTGTTGTTCAACTACATAATCTATTTTTATAGGGACGTGTTAAACACTATTATCATGTTTAATTTTTGGGGTCTTCCTCAACTACCAAGATCCAATTTGTTTGTCTACGGCTTTATGGTGTGTTTGATTGTACATATTGGGGTATGATTGTATAAGATATCCTAACCTAGAGTAATCCTTTTTGTGGTGTTACCTATGGATTTTTGTTCTATTTTTTATACTATCATGGATTGGATACGACATGTGATACAAGATTTTTTTATATTATATATCTAACATGATATATGTGTATGAATTTATTGAATTTTTTACCATAATCATTTTTAATTTATGTAATATGGGAAATTAAATTATATTTCAATGATTTTGATATAAAATTGTTAAACTATATATCATTCTATTTTATTCTTTAATTTTGAAAATATCTGGATTATTTTACAGAGACTAGATATGGGGCACCTTAGTTGAATCTTACTAAGCCTATTATCTCACACCATGCGTACCCCTTCGATGAGGAATATACTATTCTATGTTTTCTGATGTAAATAAAGGAAATGAATCATGGGGTGGAAGAGAATATTTATGTCAACTATGTCTAGGTAGCTGGATGTGAGATGGTTGGGGTTTTCCCATGCTATCACATGGAGTAGTTGGTTTCATCTTTTGGGATCCTTCGATGAATAGACTTATACTTTGTGATTTTCATACATCTTTTTAGTTGTGTTGAGTTAGATATATTATTAAAGTTATGGAATATATATATATATATATATCTTCTTATGTTTATCTATGTTATATATATATATATTCCATGTTTCCACTTTAGGTTGGGTGAAATCATTCCTTCATGTTGTTTTCTGATGCTCGGGTGCTGTTTTTTGGCTGGTGGGGATAGATAATTCCATTCGTGTATATAGAATTGTAGATTAATTACCAATTCAAAAGGTTATACAAGTCAAGATCATCAATGTTTGGTTTTAGAGGGAGGTTATCGTGGGTGCATTTATATATTTTTCCATGCTGAGACTCAAGTTACTATAGGATGATGGGATGTGTGTCTCCCATTTTGAGTTACTGATCGTGATCATTCCTTATGATAATTGTTTTTTGTATACAATACTACTAATTTATAGTATTCCCATTAATTTTATTTCGATTTATATTTGTATTCTGCTGATAATTGTTTTACATGTACCATGGGAGGGTAAAGATGATGACCTTTAAGGGAATAAACCTATGAATTTCAATTTTACCGAGGATATCATGTGGGTAGTTTGTGATTTCAACTAGAATGTATCACATGTTTAGAAGATATTCATTTAGGTATATCCAGTAGTTTTTTTATACAAGGAATGATCATGATAATTAATTCATGATAATCTACTAAATTTTACTGTTACAAATGAACCTCAAAAGGTGGAGGACAAACATGACAGTATCAATCATATCATTGACTTCCTGGATACACATGAGAGAATCAATATAAAATTCATGTATTAGAGACATGTGGGACCCAAAAAGAATTAGTAGAATTAGATGGTATAAAAGATAGGAACATGGAATTGGATTTAAATGGTTTCAATTATAACTTCTTCCTATTGTTTTTTCTAGTGTAATTAATGATGTAGAAGTACATGGAGTTCCTTTCATTATACTAGGGAGATTATATTATTTTTATGTACACTAATTAGTTCGCTGAGTTGAGTTTTTTTTAACTAGAGGTGGTAAATAATGACCAGCTAAAATCCCAAAAGTACCTACTGGGTTTGAGACTATATATAATATCACATATATTTAAGTTGATACTTTACACCTATGTAATGATATTTGACACATATATGATGTAAGATATGAATATGGAAGGAATTGTAAGATATTAATCCCCTTTTATTCATCCTAGTGGTATCTTAAAGGAATTCAATGAACAGAGTGGAAGTTGAATGAAAGATACAGGGGTAGTGAAGGTGGTTGATAGTGGTAGTCCTCTTATACACTTTTATTTACAACTGGTAGTCTTATTATGACTTGAAATCAATTTTTAATATGTTTAAACACCAATCAGTATGGTCCTCTACCATCAAATATGTACCAAAATTATTGACATTATGGTTATCTGTATAATTTCTGTCACATAATTTTGATTCCTCATTATGGTCTGCGGTCATAAAAATGAAATGCTACTACCGCATATTAAGATTGATCAATGACTTTAGGGATATGAGTTCAAGGATAATTATTGTAGGACATTCATGAAGTCGATCAGTTTCTAATGGATGTATATGTGTGTCCAGTGATAGTGAAATGTACCATCTTTATATCATTTACAATTATAAGTCTCTATCCTTAAATGTTACATATTATTAATTAATTACAAGAATTCACATTGATGTTCTTTTCAAGTTTATATTTTTAGATAATTAGGTCTTAAATACTATATAACATCTCAAATATTACAAATTATACGATTCTACTAACTATAAATATTTTCACAAAATAAAACTCATTAAAACATGATTTATTTTTATATATAGAAATATTCATGAAATTTATCATGAATTCTTCAATTCTATTAACCATCCTTATAACCTATAGAAAACATTTAAAAAACTTGATATAAGCACAAAAGCTCAGTAAGTGATATAAAATAATTAATGAAATCATTAATCGATTAATATTTTAATCTCATGAAAACATTTTCAGAAAACCATATTTTTCACCCATAAAACATAGACTTTTTAGATTACCTCATGAAATCATAATATTCTTGTAAAACATTATAGAAATAATACACCATAATGGTAACAGATGACATCCATATCATACTAAAAATATTTCTTTCAAAGCTACATAGGTAGTAACTTTCATATGTATATTTGAATACCCATCGTAGTGTATTCCCTAAATATATTAGGATACACCTAAAAAATTAATCCCATATCATTACCCAATGCATTGAAGAGATATCATTGTCTCACACTCCATTTTTTTATCACAGAACCACATGTATAAATAATAAAATTCTTAAGATCCATAACATAATCCTAATAATTAAATGCCAAAAATGAAAATAACATTTCCAATTTGCAATAAAAAACATAATTTCAGGATATTGATATATTTAATCCATTCTAAAAAATTATATTCAATAAAAAAGTCATGAATAAGTAAAATGGTATTTATTTTAGTTTTAAGAACATTATGGATTGTAGAATAATTGATATACCAAATAATTCAAACAGTGTTGGAAAAGTTATTGTCACCATATTCATTAATTTTTTTCCCATTTAGTAAAAAACATAATTTAGAATTATTCTGTTTAAACAACTATCTGAAATTAAAAGTGAAATTGGTTGATTATACACTATATAAAATAAGGTGCTGTATAACATTAAAATATTCCTCAATGAAATGAGATTGAGAAGAAATCCCTTACATTGAGTCTGACTTATCACGAAAAACATTTTTATTCCTGAATAATAAACATTGAGTAATTTATAATTTCTAATGGAATTTTTAATTATCTTTTTTTACTTTAATATCACTTATTTCCATGTTATGAAAATTACAATTTTATTTACCATCATATCAAATGTTTTGTCAATATTCGTTACTTGAGTCGAAAATAAACATAGTGTGATATAAATAGTCCATGTGTCCATTATTCCATATCTCCAGAATAAAACTCATGTCATAGTAATAACTTTTATACATTAATTATACATTCATATAACACAGTTAATTATGTTCATAAAATATGAACAATGTTATAAACATATAGGCGTTTGGTCATATGTACGCATGAGTAACGTCTTAATTTTTCATTGATCATTATGCAGGTAAGATACTTATTATTTTATGTTTTATAAATGATCATATAATCATTAATATCATATTTATAATTTAAATATACTTACACATACTATAAATGTGATGTAATGAAGAAAAATTAATCACATCGCTTTGTGGAGGTGATTGTTAACAGGTACGCATGAATGAAATTATCATTTTTTGAGTGCATGTAAAGTTAGAATTTTTTTGATATATTATTATCATATAATGATTAAAATGTCAAAAATATTACATATGAACATTAATTCCATCATTATAACTAGCCTATAAATACTGTGATGAATAAATAACTATATCAGTTCGCAAGGCGGTAGTCCATCATACACACGAATAAAAAGTACATTTCCCATTTGATGAAATTGGAGATGAATTAAGGTGATGATATTAAAATAAGACACATAACTATATTAATGAAAAGTTATTTATTATTTAATTATCCCTTAAAAATATTTTATGATGTTGAAGAAGAAATAATATAGAAATACATCAATAAAAATATTACATCTTTCTTCGTTGATCACCTTTTAAGAACACCTTAACACATATATGGAGGTGTTATAACTACACTATGGCCTTAAGACTGTGTGATTGGATTTGAGTAATTTTTTTTATTAGATCGTTTAAAAAACAAACGGGTTTATAAGTGTGATTAATATATAATATCGGGTAAATTTTTAAAGGATAGGGGAGGGAACCCTCAAGAACTCTAAAAATATTTTATTATTACAAATTAATGGTTAAACTGAAACGACCCCAAATTTATTATTGTATAATATAAAGTGACTATATTTCAAAATAATCTCATCCAATAATTTTTTTACATTTATTTAGTTTATTTTAAACCATTTTTTTATTTACCATTAATTAATCAATTTTTAATTTAATTATAATAATGACAATTAAAAGACTATGACTCTATGAGGGTTACGTTTATACAGTCTATATTCAATAAATGGAAATGTTATAAACTTTTAGAAATTTTAATACTCAGATTGTAAATATTATTTATTTTTATGATTTTCATTTAATTAAAACAAATTTATTTTTTTATAAAATATAAATTCTGTCTATTTTGACACTATTGATTTCAATGAATTTTAATAAAAACCAAAATGGGTGATAACTCCAAAAAACAATTTAATAAACATATAATATGTCATATTTATCTAAATATTCATTTATTACCTTAATTAATTCAAATTATAACAATTTTAATATGTTTCATACAATTTATTTGACATTTCTATAAAAAAAATTATTGTACCACTAATTGGTCATTATTAATGGTGGTTATTTAATGTTTAAAAATTAGATATAAATTTTCAGGTTGTAAATAATTTAAAACATATTTCATTAGACTATTTGTTTATTTAATATATCTCTTATATAACCCTATATTAAAATTATAATATTTATGAGTGACATGATTATGACATCTTTCTCTTTACATCACAAATAATGTAATAACTGTCACAATCACACCCAAGTGGCTTCTAATAGCCACAATTTCGAAAACTAAGTGTATTGGTCTACAATAACTCATGAAATGATAATAGGAAAACAATTAGGGTTATTTTAAAACATTATAATATTATTTTTACCTTTAAGTACCAGATTTACCCATAATCTTGGTAAATAAAATACTAATGTTACTATTCTCCAAAAAATATTTTGACTGTATTACACCATATAATTCATTATGATTAATACTATGAATTTACATTCTTTAATCTTTAATTCATATATGTTGAAAAATTAATATATTGTCAATTTTGTTGACAGATCGGGAAAATGGGTTTTTGAAGTAAAAATGTTCAAAAGTTCAAAATGATTTTATATCCAATTTCAATGGGAATATTATTAACAGGAAATAAATTGTGTTAAATGATAAAATCATAATATAATTAAACTTGAAAATAAAAAAAATATTTCCTAACTATATAAATAAATTACATGTAAAAGCAATTTTGAATTAAAATGTAATATTTTTAACTATTCAATAAACTATGAAATTTATCAAAAACTACAGAAATTCACCCAAAGTAAATGTTTATATCCCACATAAAAATAAAAATATTATATATAAAATATAAATTATTAATGTGAAAAAAACTAGATTTAAAATCAGTTTGCAATCAAAATGTGGTATAAATGCATTTTTTGAAAAATACACCATTTATGCATGAAATCAAAATTATTATTATATAATGTCTATAAAATATTTAAGATAAATTTTAAAAATTATATTGAATTTATATTTCATTAATAAAATCCAAATAAATTTGGTTATTTTATAAACACATTTATTCACACTTAAATATTTCTTCATAAAAACACATACTTTATTTTCAATTTGTTTTTATTTTCAAATATAATTAATTTTTTAACTAATGAATTACTACACAAGAATGTGTAAACATATTTTAATAATTTAGTTAATATCTTCCATTCCTTCTATTCTAATGATTATTCAATAACTACAACATAAAATAATAATATTAATAATATATTATTTTTCTATTACTCGGTCTTGTGTATAATGAAAAATATTGGAAATCCCCATTGATATGTGTCATGTATGACATCATACATTGAGTTACATTTAACATAAGATTTATTTTTAATTCATAATGTTTTATAAATATAAATTTTATTATTCTATATTAACATGAGATGCTACATCCTTTCTTTAAAAATTTTCATCCTCACAATTTTAAATTTGTGCTCAGTAATTATGGTTTCACTTTTCAAAATACATCATTGAAAACCCATAATAGAATAAGAGAATATAAAATAAAAACTTAAAAGAAATAAATTGAAGTATAATGGTCACCAGATATAACATATACAGGGATTCCTTCTACGAAAACACGTATATGGATGAAAAACAACGCATCATGTTCTGATTGAGAGTGATATAAAACATGATTAAGATAAAGTAAACTATCACAAAAGCATAAATTTTTGATTGGTTAAAAGGTATTTTATTTCATATTAGTAATGTTAAATGTATAAATTTTATGTTCTACGATTTTTTTTCATTTATTGGAAGAATTTGTTAACTACCAAGACTAAGAACATAAAGAAATATTCTTATATAAAAATAATAGTTTCATCCTTTATTTGATTTGCACACCAAACTGATACTTTTCTCAGAATGGTGAGTATGTGAGATGAATTTTTCACGCGTGAATCATCTTCTAGAAAATCATATGTTTCATTTATTATTTACTGTCTATTTATCCTATCATTAAGAGATAATTAAAAAAATATGGTTAGGAGAATATAAGTTAATTCTCTAAATTAAATAAAACATTATATGATAAAAAAACGAAATTAATCTCCAAAATACAACATTCATACCCAATAATCTACATTGACCATTAAAAAAATAACTATTCATAAAATTCATTGAAATAATCTAAATTATGTTTTAATCCAAAAATTCTAAAGTATTTGATTCTATAGTTTTCAATTATAAATTTTAACAATTATCTACAAATAACACAAACCACTCTTAATGTCTCATACCAAAAGTAGTTAACCAAATAACATATTCTACATGATTTGTTAATCACTTCCATAAATAACCGGATTGCTAATATTTCGACAATTAAAAAAATAAATTCATTCAAAATATAGTTAAAACATCAGTCATAAATTAAAACCTCAAAGTATTCTATTTCCCTTGATCATTAAATGTTCTGAAAATAGTTAACATATTATGAAATTACATTTTTCACTTAATCACAAATTTTTTTCGAATACTTGGGATATACATTTAATAAAACATATGTTACCAAAATTAACTTATTCTTATTTAAACAACTCTTTTAACAAAAACTGAAAAATTAATTCTAACTGGGGACTTCATGTCTTCCAGTAGTAGGTGATAAATAATTGTCTGTCTTCGTTCGTGGACTAAATTCCTCTATACTTTTTCAACATGATGGGGTTTTCACCAATCCTGTGGGTTTTCCTTTTTGTAAAACTATATAATTCTTATAACAATCCCAAAGTGAGATAAAATCCACAAAAAAATTACCACAACATGATTTACCCTCCAAGGATGTCTAGACCTCTCATTTTCATCCTAAATCATTACTACCTCAACGTATTAATTCTTTATGTCTTATATGTATTTTCATTTTTTTTCACTGACACATGATTTAATAAAACTATCCTGAAATGAAAAAACATTTTACCATAATCATGGTGTCCACCAGGTATTATAGTCATTTTGTTCACTTAGATAGAATATACATGCCTTGCAATAATGATTTAGGGATTCTTCAAAATACCTTGCATCTTTTGTTGAAATGATGCTATAAAAAATTGGGTCTTATAGGTGATCATAGAGAAATAGTTTTGGAATATAATCTTGTATGGTATATAATTTTATACCATTAAATAATACATGATTTTTATAAAACATTCAGATAGAGTTTTTTCTATATATTTCAACCAAAGGTCTTTTTAAAATACAACGTGTATCTGCAAAAAGACTATAAATTAAAAGATAGTATAAATAGGCTGCATAATGGACTCCTTCTTTAGAATCTTTTTCAAAATCATAATATTCTTAAAATCATGTGATAAGGTTAAACAAATTATAATGAATTAACAATAATTACATTTAATTGATAATATTTACCTTTTTTTAAAATATGATAATATTCAGAAATTATAATTGGACTAAAAAAAACCCATGATCCAATATGATATTAAGGTATTGAGAAGTTTTTTGATATCTCATACAACTATTTTTAAGAGAGTTGTATTTTAGAAAAATTTTCATAATTATTGAAACATGAATTTGTTATAATTATTTCGAGAAAATCATTAGGAAGATATAGTAATATAGATTAAAATCCTCCATGTTCCATTTGTAACACATGTTTTTTGAAAATAATACGATACTGAATAAGTATTTTACTAATTGAATAGACATAGAAACCTACCATATGTTTATCCAAAACTATTAATCCCAAAATATGTCTAAACATTTCCTTTGAATCCAACTATGAGTCCCCAGAATTGTAAAATAATCGTGAGTTAAGACAAGAAGTAACATTAAAGATCTATTCAGATCTAGTTTTTTAGATAGATAGAACATAACGTTGATATGACAACTCAAATATTAAAAAGTAGAAACTTATATACACTATAAATTTTTTCAAAAGATAAAACACTTTAAAACATGATTTCTTTTTTATGATAGAAATATTCATAACATTCATCTGGACTTTTTACATTCTCCGACACATCAATATACCCTATAGAAATCAATTAAATACATGACTTAAGAAGTAATATATTAGTATGGGATATAATATAATATGTTAAATCATTAGTCAATGAATATTTTAAAGTCATGATTTAATTTCCAAAAAAAATTACTTTTCACCAATAAATCATAAACCCTTTAGATTACCTAATGAAAACAAAACACTACTATAAATATTTTTGGAAATCATAAATTATAAAGTTTACTTGTGGAATAAATATCATAATTAAATTTTATATTTCACAACTAAATATTGAGTAACCATCATGGTTACATTTGGAATATCTATCGAAATATATTCACTAAAACTTATAGTAGAAACCCAACTGGTTAACCCTATATCATTACCCAATGGATTGGAGAGCTATCATGGGTGTACCATCCCTTAGATTATCATGGATCCAACTATATACATAATCATTAACCATGATCCATAATATAATTATAACACTTAAAAATATAATGGAAAATTACATTTACACTTTGCAATCACAAGATACCATTTGGGGATATTGATATGTTTAATCCATTCTAAAAACCATTTTCAATAACAAAATACCTAAAAATGGAAAATCTTAATAATTTTTCTACTAAAAAAATAAGGCTTATAGAGGATTACAAAGACCATGTAATTTTCAAGATTGTGGAAATGTCATTTTCACCATATATGTGAAAAAAATCCTTTTTTTATTAAAAATGTTCATATTTATTTTTTAAAACGTTTTATTGAAATTAAAATCCAAATTGGTTGATTATACGCCTTATAAAATAAACTTCCTTACAACATCAAAATATTCCATGGGGTAATAAGTCCACGTATAACAATTTAATAAAAAAACATAATTATTTATTTTCATATCAGATGTCATGTCTATATTGGGTACTAGAGTAGAAAATGAACATGGTATGAAGTCAATAGTACATGGATTCATTAGTCAATCATCTTCAGAATGAAATTAAGGAAATACTCATCACTTGTATACATTACTTATTCATTTAAATCAAACCATTATTTACAATTATGAAAAAGGAATAGTGTTATAATCATTGAGATGGTAGGCCATACACATGCATTAGTAAAGTCATCATCTTTCATTGATCATTATGGAAGTATAATAGTTATAATTTTAGATTTCTATAATTATATAATCATAATTAATTCAATATTAAAATTTTAAATATACTTACATATATCATACAAGTTAGGTAGTGAATAAAAACTTATCACATCTCTTCGTGGAGGTGATCATTCATGTGTATGCATGAATGAAATTATTATTTTTATGTTATTGAGAAGTAAAAATGTAATGTATATATTATTATCTTATAAATATTGAAATATCAGCAGTATCAAAAATCATCATTAATTTCATCAATATAACCAGTCATTGAATATTGTGATAAAAAACGAACTATATCAATTCGTGAAGCGGTAGTCTGTCGTACACACGAATGAAAATTTCATTTACCATTTGATGAAATTAGAGGTTGATTAAGGTGAATATATTTACATGATAACATATGATTATATTAAGGATACAATATTTATAATTTCATCATGGTTAAAATAAATTTGAATATGTTTAATAAGGAATAAAATTTAAATACTTTAATAAAAACAATACATCTTTTTTGGATGATCCCCTTTGATAAAAATAGTAACACATCTAAAGTGGGTTTTATGCTTAAACTAAGGCCTCAAAAATGTTAGTAGGGAGAATTAAGGTCTTTGGGTAGATCATGGGTGAGTCAAATGCACTTAGAAGGGTGATTAATAAGGAAGAGTGGGTACCTTTTTATAAGAGTGGGGAGAGAACCCATTGAAACTCTTAAATTATGATTATAATTTAAATTAATTATTAACTCCAAATAACACAAATTCTAGTTAATTATAATTCACTATGAGGATGGTTCTAAATATTTTCATAAAATAATTTTTAGACATGTATTGTTTTTATTTTAAACATAATCATTTTTTATTTCCTTTAATTATTCTATTTTACTTTTAGTTGTGGTTACTACATTTTGAATATTAAAGGGCTATGAATATTACTTATATGGGGTAAATTTCTCATAAATGAAATATTTATGAACATTTATACATTATAATATTCACTATTTAATTTATAATGATTTATATAATTTTTTAAAAAATTAATAAAATATTATTTTATAAAATATCAATAGTGTAAATTTTGACACTATTAATTTAATTGAATTTATATAAAATTTCAATAGACAGAATAATTCGAAAAAAAGCATTTAATAAACATATAATATGTCATAGTATCCAATAAAATTTTTGTAGTACCATACATAAATCAAATTATAATTATTTTTATATTTTTCATTACATTTATTTTATATTTATTTTAATTAAATAATTACTATATCACTGATGTGTCAGTATTTATGGTAATTATTTATTCTTTAAATTTGGTAAATAAATTTCCACAATGATTAAAATTTATCTATAGTGTTGGATACTATTTATTATCAAATATATGTCATATATAACCCATATTAAAATTTTTATAGTTATGAGAGACATGATTATGAAATCTTTATTTTTTTTAATTTAAATAAAATGTTATAACTGTCATAATCCCATCCATGAAACATTAAAAGTACAAAATTTAAGAACACGTATTTTATTAGTCGAAACTAACTCATAAAATTAAATTATAAAAATCATTTTGATAATTTTGTAATAATATAATATAATTTTTACCTTTAATTACTTGATTTACCCTTAATTGTGGTAAATAAAATTCTACAGTTCCTATTCCAAAAAATATTTTTATCATATTAGATCATGTTTTTAATATTTATTATATCCAGGTATTTCAATTTTTTAAAATTAAAATCATATATGAGGAAAAATTAGTTTAAAATCAATCTCAATGAAGGATCAATAAAATATGATTTTAAAGGAAACCCGTTTAAATGTTCAAAAAGTTTTTATATAAAATTTCAATGAGAAATTTATACCAAATAATTAAATTTGATTAACTGATGATAAATTATTCAAATTATACTTTAAAAAAATATAGATAACCTTACTATATAAATAAAATTTATGAAAAATTTAGTTTTGAATTAAAATTAATTATTTTACACTACTCATAAAAATATAAATTTCCTTAGAAAATACCAAAAATTCACCCAAAGTAAATTTTTATATATCTCTTCAAAATAATAAGATTATTCTTTCAAAGATAATTTATAAAAGTTTCAAAACTAGATTAAAAATTGGGTCTCTATCAAAAGGCTGTAGAAATTTGTTTTTTGTAAAAAATACTATTTTGTCCATAAAATATGAATTCCCTCTGATATCATTTCTAAAAAACATATATGATGAATTGTAAACATCATATTAAATTTATATTTGATTTATATAATCCAACAAGAAGTATTATATTATTTTTTGAAGGCAATTGTACTCACTATAATATTTTATCATAAAAACACATCCTTTATATTCAATTATTTTATTTTCATTTATAATTAATTTTATAACCAATGAGTGATTATATAAACATGTGTAAATATATTTTCATAATTTTGTTATTATCATTAATTTCTTCCATTCAAAAAAATATTTGATAACTACAAATTAAAATAATAATATTAATTATATATTATATTTTTGGTTTAACTAAGTCTTGTGTGAAATATATGATTTTAGAGAAACTTGTTGTTGCGTTTTAGGCATTCTATCTGACATAGTCTCCATTTTAACATTAAATTATTATCTAATTAATAAATGTTAATACATGTGTAATATTAACATTCTATAATTACCTAGGATGTTACATCTGTAGAAATTTTTCTATTTGATAACGGCGGTTCCAACTAATTTATAAATATGGATGCTTTTCTGATAGAAATAAACATTAATTAGAGCTTATGTACTTTGAAATGGAGTTAGAGTAACCTATTCAGAATAATAATGAGTATAGGATTCAATTTTATTCACGAATGCTATGAATAGAAGATGCATAGTTTGTATGGGGTTTTCTTGTTCTTAATATGGATATATTTTTCATCGTCATTGTGATGGATTGGAAGGTATCTCATCATGCTAAGTTTGATTGGTGTCATCAAAATGTATCATTTTTTTATGATTGATCATAGGTGTTTTTGGTAGAGTGGTATCCAAGGTTTGGTCATATAGAACTTTCCCACCCAGATGTCAATTTTTTTTTCAGTTTTGTAGTTATGCCCGATGGTGTTTATTTGGTTTTTGATCTTCCAAATGTTTTTCTAGATTTTCCTAATATTTACCCTAAATAGTTATCCATGCTTCATCCAGAAGGGAAGTTAAAGATTATGATTGGCCTAGTTCCAGGTATATATCGAATTTTGATCCCTTCTTCTTGAATCACATTAGTGGGGCTGAAAAATCTCAACATTGTTTTGGATGACCTGGTATACAATATTTTCCCCACTAGTGTTTCACCTTGGGATACTGAAATGCTCTTTTACATGAAGTAATATGGTTCAATTTGATTTAGTGTGGACTATCAGACATTGAAATGGGTAATAGTAAATAACTGTTATCCTGTTTCCTCATATGGATGATTTTTTGATCAGTTAAAAGGGAAAACGGGTTCTTGAAGATCAATGTTTGGACATGTTATCATCATCTTAGAGTTAAAGTGACTGATATAATGATTGATTATTTATAGATCACGTTTGGATATTTTAAATATATAATTATGTCATTTAGTAAGACTAATACTCCATCAATTTTTTTGCATTTGATGGTTTGGATATTCTTTCAGTATCTTGACACACTTGTGTTTTTGTACATGTATAATAATTTGGTTTAATCACGATTTGAGAACAATCATGAGAAACATTTATGGTTGGTTTTGGAAATCCAAGGGAGTCACTATTTGTATTGAAATCAATCAAAATGAAATTTATATATTCAAGAAGTCATTTTATAGGGCTCGTGATTTCTATTTTGGGATTATATTTGGATTCTAAGAATGGTAAAGTTATATTTTCATGTGAAGAACCACAAAATGTATTTGATAATCAGAGCTTCCTAAATTTTTTTTGATATTATTAGTGCTTCATCAAGTATTTGATGAAATTTTCATAACCAATAACTATTCTTACACTTAAAGGGGAAAAATTAATTTGTTATGAAATGTGTCCGCATTCTTTTGACAAGATGAAATGACTTCTAACATCAACTCTTATTATATTCTTACATAATTTTGGTAATGAGTATATGTTTTTTTTGTGATTATTCTTATCATATTATAGATTTTTTTTCATATAAAGTATGATCATGGGGTATCTCAAGACTCTCTTCAACTTCTTCTTCATGAGAATAATTACCCCACTCATGAATAATCGTATCTATGGTAATTCATGCACTCATGTACTGGTGGAACTATCTTTTTGGGGAGATATTCATGGTATTTTATGACAATATGATTATGGGATACATATTTTCTTATAAATAAATGAATCTAAAATATAATAATTAGGGGTAATACCATAAATCATTTGATTTCAACATTTCCTACACCCCGAGGAAGGGTAATTCCATTATAGATGACTTAGAAGGAATGTACCGTAATTGGATGTTCCATAATTTGAGGAGTAGTGGAACCATATAATAATTCTTTCCACAATTTCTTCTCGATGGTCTGGATGATGTTTTCTGTATAATTGTGGACAGAGTTTATTTATTATCATCTTTCATTAAGCCTATTATGAATAATCAATTGTAGAATCACAACTTATAAAGAATTATATAAACCATATATATTAAAGGGGCCATTTCTAGTTGTTCTTTCTATTCAGATGGTATTCACCATTTTTGGGATCCATTTCTCATCAATGTATAGTTGAAAAGATCCATTTTTTTATTAAAAAAGTTCTTTATTTGATATTAATTTGAGAAATATGAAGATGTTTTGTGATATGATATGGTGATTCTATTTTTCAAGTATGAAGAATGACATATCAAATTGTGTGTCACATTTTTACACCTTCTATATGATAGAAGTATTGGATCTGATGCCTTCTAGTTTTCTTTATCCTCTTCAGGTGTTCGTTCAGAAATTGAATGGCGTATCCATGGATGTTTTTTTATTACCATAGAATCCCATAGGAAAAATAAAATCTTTGTGGTCATTTATTTGGTTGAAATATATTGTTTATTTCATTATAATCACAGATACTTCTAAATTTTATAATCTAATTAATTTGTACATTTATGAGAATACGAGGTTAATTGGGAATCCTTCTACCATTGTTTTAATCATGGATCCCGATTTAATATTGAGATTCTAGGGGGGTTTCGAATAGGTGATGGGGAATCAGTTCAAGTTGAATTCAGCTTTCCATCTATAGAAATATATTCAGATGGTTCATACAGTTCAGGCCCTAGCGGATATTCTTCGTTCATGTGATATCGACTTTAGTAGATATTGGGATATCCATATGTAACTTGTTTCATTTTTAAAAAAATAACTATTATCTTATGTGGATATTAATGGATCCATTATAGGTTTTGAATGGTCACCAGTGAAGGTCACTACATTGTTCGGAATAGGAGGGTGAATCTTCTTTGGTGGGACCGAGTTTGGTTTATGTGACATCTATGAGAATTTAAGATATATTTTAGTGTGTGGTTGTCGAACAGAGCCTACTAAAATTTTATGTGAATCAGTGACATCATTATTTTGAGTTTTCTTTTGGTGAACATAATTTATTAAAATATTCTTATTGATTTATTCACTATTATCTTGTATAATAGAGAATTTTGTCTCCAAAATGTTTTAATCTATTTGAGGTTACTGAGAGGCTTGATCTGCTTGTTTATCGAATGGAATTTTTCATTCCTTCAACTGACATTTAGGATGTTATCCTCATATCATTTCTCATTAAATATCACTTGGACCCCACTCATGGTCTAATCTGGAAAAAGATTTAGTTAGATCCGGATGTTTCTATTGTAGAGTAGCCATTATATATCTTTTACTCCCTATTGAATTTTTTGAATGGATAAAATAAATTTCATTATTTAGAGTTTTATGGTGGAACAAATCAATTCTTCATGAGACTTGGGAGTGTGATTATATAAATGGGGGGTAGTGGACTCTTCTATATACCAAACTTTATTCATGAACATGACATCTTAGTGAAGAAGATACTTATCATAGAAATTTTATAACATCTCTTTATCCACTTTTGTGTAATTCATTTCCTTATACTTGTTTTCTTTTTTAGTTTGGTGTATATTGGAACACTCGAGGATGGAGAGAATTTGATGGGGTAAATGGAATAATGTTTAGTGATGTATTTATGTTTGAATTAATGGATTCTAGGAATAAATTATTAATGTCTTAATAGTGTTCCCCCTGATCTTCGACAATGCCTGAGCAAGTTTAGTGTTTTCTGATAAAAGTTTAGTTTCCTCTATCTTATAGAAATTTAAATGTTGTGTAATGGGAGAATAGAACATTTATTATTCAGTAGGATCATGTTGTGGTCCTGACACATGGTGTCTAATTTGTAAAAAATATTTAAAATTCACACATTATGGAATAGTAAAGATCATGTTTTTTTATAAAAATGTGATATGTGTTTTGGGTTGAATGGAAATTTTGGATTACATGATATGTAAAAAGATTACATTACATTTAATCATCATGAGTTGGGATTTTAGGGTTATATACATCTGATTTATTATTTTATCCATTGTATATCATCTCCCACTGAACCTTGAGGCTCTCATGAGATATTTTGGAGTCTTTTGACCCATAAAAATTATTTTTTTCGTGATAGATTTTTGTTTCAATCAAGGGGCTTTTCCGGAAGTGAGAAATCATGTTGGTTTCTTCATTGCCTTTGACCATGGTTTCACCATTTCAATTTTTTATCAAATATATTGGATTGAGATGACGTTTCTATTTTTATCTTATGGAAATGTTGTCAGAATTTCTTCTAGGGTACGTTCTTTTATTCATGGAAATGTGGTGGGTGTATGTTCTTTGAGGTTTTTTATGATCTACCCTTTCTTCCAAATATTTTGTTTTTGAATAAAATCTAATATATGTGAGGATTGATTATGTGGCAACTTTTTTTATTATTGTCTTCTTCTTGTTGGTGGATCCCACTATGGGAATTTGTCACCTGAGTTTTTTTGGTTGGTGGTTCCACCTATGGCCTATGTTTGATGAACTACATTTATATAGATTTTTTAAATTATTTTAAATATGAAATAACATGATTGAAATTTTTTTTGTGTGTGGATTTTTTTTTATAAAATATGGTTTTAACATGATTTTTGAAAAATCGAATGGGTTTTCGAATCTATATGAAATTATTTTCTGTAATTGTTTTCAAATCACTGTTTTTTTAAAAAAATTCACGAATTGTTATGTTTAACAGAGCTCATAGGGATCCTTGGGTACTTAGGTGGAAGGTTTAGTAATAGACTTTATTCATTGATACATTCAGGGGGTGCACTCATAAGGTGCACCTATTGTCTCTCGGCCATCATTTCTATGGACATGATAGAAACTGTTATTAGACACACTTTCTATGATGTTATTATAATACATATAATGGTTGAATATATCTAGGGGCCTAGTGAAAGTGATATTTTCTATGATAAGGGCACGATATTCCTAGATAAATTAAAATATAATCATAGTTTTCTTGATGTTACCTCTTCATTGGGATTGTGAATTGGGGTTTTATTTCCATGGATTTGATATTACATGTGATATATTATTTGTTTAAATATGATATATATTCCTTTATACATGAATATGAAATGATTTTAAACTGGTATTCCTATTTTAATGGTAATGTTAGAAAGAGAGGAAAATAAATTTTCTTTATTAATTTGAAATAAAACTATTAAACTTTTTATCAATTCTTGTTTTACATAAAAATTAGCATTATATGATTATTGAATAAGGACATGATGTGGAACTACATAGTGGTGTTCTACTGAGCGTTTATCTCACACATTGGGAACTAATTAGTTGATGTGTACACTATTGTATGTATTATAATGAAAGGAAATGAATGGAGTTGTATAGAGGTTGCGAGGATTTCTGTTGGCTGTGTATGGGTAACTTGTACTAAGATTTTTGGATTTTTTCCCACATAATCACTTGGAGTAGTTATTTTTCTATTTTAGTTGTATTCTGATGATTGGACATGTACATTGGGATTTTGTGACTACTTTTGAGTTGTGTTATTTCAGTTTTCATCTTTAATTTGTGAAAATTATGTATTTTTCCAATTTTCTACCGTTATAAATATATATATATATATATTCTTTATGTTGGGTGAAATTATTCTGTCTGTTTTTATTTAATCCCCGAATGTTAGACACCAACCCATGTGGATCTAGAACTCCCTTCTAGTATTTGGAAATTTGGGCTACGTACTAGTTTGAGATGGTATCTATGTTGAGTTCATCATAATATAAAATAATACAATGTCTAATATTGAACATCTTGTAAAAATAGTGTACATAAAAAACTAGTACATGAATTGAAATACTACACTATATACTTTGTATGGAATTTCCTTGAGAGAATGGACAGTTAGTCTATTAGTCCTACATATAGTTCCCCAAAAAGTGCATTGACTTTACATTGAGGCCACAAAGTGTGGTGAAAATAATATATTCCCAAAATATTTACATTTTGGGTACGTAAAACTAAATAACATTAACTACTTTTCTTTGTTTTTTTATATCTATTTCATGGGTTTTAAATTTTTTAAATTAAATAAAAATCCCAATTATTTTTTCTATGTAGAAATCAGTAACATGTTATTTCTAGTCATCAAATTACATTTATGATTAGTTTTGAGTAGTCTAATGTTATTATTCATATAGAGAGTATGAAAATATTTTGATGATACTTTTATAATGTGAATGGGGGTTTGGTATACCCATTATTACATGACGATCAGAGAAATTGTATGTACCTACCCTTAAGAATTACAAATTCTTATGTATTTGATCTTCAATTCACTTCATTACAATACCACTGATATTTTTGATTTAGTGTTTTATAGAAATAGGGAAAATATTACAATTTAAACTTATAAATTAAAATTTTAAATTTTTAGAGAGTATCCATTTGTTCATTATAAAAAATTAATCCAAATAAAACAAGATTTTTTTTCTCTAAAAATCTTCCCAACATTCAACCGGACATACTCATTTCTCTTACTAATCCATAAACCTTGGTAAAAACATTTTATAATAGGGGTGACAAAAAATCACAGTAATAGTCATAAAAAATAAATAATACCATTAGTATACTGAAAAACATGTAAACCTTTGTATTTTATAACTTCTTCTTCAATTTTCAGTGATTTTAATAAAGCATTTCCCCATGAAAATCTCCCACACATTTTTATCAAAGAAAATATTAATAACATATAAAAAATCGCATAGGTAAATTGGGGGAATGATTTTTTTTATACATACACATGGAGTAACCATCACAACTACAAACACAATAGCCCTCATGGTTACAAATTGAATAACCCACATTTTTATAATTAAAATTACCTTCATAGTTATACTATGAGTAACCATCATAGGTTCACTTTAAATAACCATAACAATCAATTTCGAACACACCCAATGCATCATAAAGCTATAAAGGGGATCAACCTTCATATAATATTTATTAGGATCACCCGAGAGCTATCATTAGTTTAAAACCATCGTAGATGTTTTACAAGGATCGACAGTTTTCCATATATAATTATCATGTATCCGGAATAAAATATTTTATAAAACATTTGATAAACTATTTTAAACCCATATGTGAAAAAAATTTGGATATCCAAATTTCAACCATATTTAAAAGCATTTCAAAATAATAAATCCTAGAAAAAATGAATGAAAATATTTTATTTAAAAAAAAAATATTCGAAAACATTCTTATAGAAGATAAAATTTCCATTTTGAAATCACTTGATTTAAAAAAACTATTCACATAATGAGGATAATATTTTCATTGAAAGTATCTATATAACCATTTAATGTAATTTTTAAATAATTAATACTCTATGTTGGTGGGATGTTTTTTCATTCCATATTTGTAAATAATACATTCTGTTTTATGTAGTTGGGGGTGGGATTAGTGGTATTCACCTCGTATTCCTTCATGATAAATGGGGATTCAAATCCCATGGGGCAGAGGTACTATTGTAATATTGTAGAGCACTGTAGAAGTGGGGGTACTATAGAGGCGGAAGGTCAATGGAGCGGCAGAAGGGTACTGTTGCAGCGGCGGGTACTCTACCTGGACTGTAGCAGATATTTATTATAGCAGTAGAATTCACATAATGGGCCTTGTACCAAAAATTTGGGCCTAGGGGCCATGTAATGGGTAAATGACCATTGGGCCATTAGGCTAGGTAGTGGGTCTCCCTCTACTCGGTTTAAAGGGGTCATTGCTTTTCATTAATAATAAATGGGGCTTTGTCCCCAACCATTAAAAAAATTACATTCTTTTTTACCTTTGTAAAAATAGTTAAAATGGGAACATTAAAAGTAAATTTTTTTAGAATGTTAATTACATTCATTATGATTCATCAATTATGTTCAATATCATCCGAAATAATAAATTTAGGTTAATTAGTTAATTTCACTTATATACCATTTAATGTTTATTATTCCTTTTATATCACTAATTTAAAATTTAATATTGTTACTAAATCGTTAAATTTCACATCAGACATTTTGACGACATCTGTCTCATACATACAAAAATATTTTGGTATGTTTTCCTTTTGTCAATGATTTAACAATTACATCATCTCAGCGATAATAATAATGAAATAAGTATGTTTTTTATTCATCAATTATACATTCAAACCAAATAATTAATTTTTTAATAAATTATCTATGTGACAATCATGGAGATGGTAAGTCATATGTACGCCTGGGTAACAATTATATTTATCAACCATCCATATAGAAAGAAATTAGGAACAATTTTATATTAATTAATGATCATAATATATAATTTATTATATTAAATATTTATATATACTTATATATTTTATCCATGTGATGTGTTTATGAAAAAACAAATCACATCACATCAAACAGGTGGTCGTCTGCACATAAACTCAAATGATGTTATCATTTTTTAGTGAAAATAAAGTAAAAGGGTAAATGATATAGTATCCTTTTTAAAGATTAACTTTTCCCAAATATCATATATTAACATGGAATATATCATTATAATTAATTTCTGAGAGATGGTTATGGAAAATGAATTATATCAGTTTGTGAGGTGGTTGTCCTCCATACACATGAACGATGACTCCATTTACTATTTGATGGAAGTAAATATGAAAAAAAAATTTAAAAAAAATATAATAACATCTAATTATATGTAAAAAACTATATTTAAAGAAATTTCAATGGTTAACTAATGTTTAAGGAATGTGGATGAATAAAAAATGAAAATGCTTGATCGAAAAGATACATATTATTCATAAAATATCCATTGATTAACACCTTAAAGACACTAAGGATAGTGTTATTACTTAACCAATACCATTAAAATTAAGTTATTTATTATATTATGTTATTTTCATTTATTTTAGGAACCAAATGGGTTTTGATGTTTGAATAATTGAGAATAATATGTGCAGTTTTATATGAGATGGGAGGGGCACTCATAGAATTTCAGAAAATAATTAATTGAAATAAAAGTCAATAAAATTTTAAAGGGATCAAAATTGATATATTTAAAGTAAAATATTTCTATGGTGTTATATTACATCATCTATTAAAATATTTATAATTTTTAAATTTATATTTTTATAGAAAAAACTGCTTAATGTAACATTGTTGTGTTGTTGGTTGATTATGTTTGATGAAAAAGAAAATTTTCATGGTTACTTGGAAAGTTCCAAAGCGATTATTGAAAATTTATGTTGAAAATTATCAATTAAAAAAATGGATCTAGAAAATGTGGTATATAAAATTTCATATTCCATGAGGTTCCATTTCTCATTGTTTTCTAATTTTTTGGGGTCCAAAATTTAGAGGTTCGATCTATCATCATGAAAGATGGATTTTCATGAATTCCATGTAAATATAAGGATAGGAATGAATTTCATGAATATTGGTGCATCATAAAGGTGTGTATGTTGGAAAAGGAATTCAAGTTTCTGATGGTATGGTTTTAAGAAGGTGTGAACCATCATGAAGGTGAGTAGAAAAATGTAGCATCCCTCTGAGTATGGGATGTTGAGGATTATGAATACATTTAGGATTTTTGTCCCTCTCTATAAATAAATTCATATTAACATAAGATAAATTTCCATAGAGGTTCATGAATATAGGGTTCTTCAGGAAGATAGTTTGGGAGCTTCAAGAAATTGTGATGGTTTGGATAGAAGCATATGGAATGGGAGTCAAGACTATAAATATACCTATACCCCTTCATAAAAATTGAGTAATAATTAGTGAAGATTATAAGTATCAAATTTATACAAGGTTACTCATGACAGTTTTTCTTATGAAATATTTTTTTGAATAATGAAATTTCATGAATTATATAAAAAAGTGACAAATAATATGTGAGTTTCGTGAAGGATATTTGTGTTCAATGAACTAATTTGATCGTCATGAAAGGACTATTCTTCACAGAGGTTACATGAGCTTTGTAAAATAGGTGATATTTCTGAAATTTTCTGGCTTCATGAAGACTATGTGATCTTCGTGAATGGAAGGTTCTTCATGAAGGCAGTGAACATTGTAAAAGGGATTTTCTTGTGAATAATTTGTAAAGTGGTATTCATTGAGTGGATGAAAGTAGAAAATAAATATAGCATCGACCAATATTTGAGGATACAATCATTATTGATTATGAAGGGACATTCATTTCCAAAAACTAAATAGTAATTCCTTCAATAACATTGAAAAATGAAGGGGAATAAGGTGATCCTTTCTATTAGTAGTGATCTATAGTAATAGAGTCAAGGAGAATCCCTTGAGATGAAATTAAGTTATCCGTAAACCGTGTAAACACTGTGAGTATGGGAATAGATTTTATCTAGCTCAAACCCTGATTTGGAAGTGAGTTGTTTTGAATTTGGTAAATCATAATATTGTCATTTTATGCTCCTTGGATGTATCCTAGTTAGGGAGAACCAAGTAAAATCATTGTGTCTCAGGCATGATTTCATTTTTTTCATACATTATTTTGGAAAGGGAGACAAGAGTGTTTGGTCTAATGTTGAACAATTATATGAACGGGTAATAGATTTTAATATTTCAATCTCAAATTCACCACCATCCTCATCGTTTATTTAACGACGTTGGGCTAACAATATCACCCTTATCATTTAGTTTTACTCCATACTTAATCTCATTAACTCTTATCATGAAAACATGTATTTTTACTCATTGAGGGTCTATATAGATACTATAAAATTTCAAAATATCCTTAAATAGATCATTTTTTATATTTTAATAATTACTCTAATCACTCAAATGAATTTAATATTTATATGAATTTTATCTCATTTAATTTAAAAAAATCTCTAAATTATCAATAATGTCAATTTTCATAAATGTTCATTACACTGGCATTAATAATATCCTGATAACACTACTAATTCAATCCAAATGTATCATTATATCACCAAAATGTTATTTTAATCTATAAAAAAATTATTACATTAATTATCACATATTTAAATTATTTTTATATTATTAATATCATTTATTTGATATTTACTATAATGAAATAATTACTACTTCATCAGTATGCCTGAATTTAATGTAATTATTTTGTTAATAAAAAATAAAAATAAATTACCATGATGATGTAATTTATAGTATAATTAAAAATATTATTTATAGTTGAAAACACCTCTAGATTATTTCATATAAAAAATATAATACATGTTAAAAACAATAGTGTTACTTGTTGCACATTTAATGAAATAAAATACTATAAAAGATATAAGAACATCTATATGGACCCAAAAGGATATAAATAAATTTATATCATGATCATAAGATTATAATGATACAAAATATCTATTTATGTTCAATAAATATTTATTTTATCTCAAATATATATCATGGAAACACATTTAATGTGTTATATTAACAATGTTGGCCTTAAGCATGCATTATATTAGAATTGGGAGAAATAATGTATTTATATAACTGTAATATTCATTTCTAATAATGATCGTAATAAATAATAAATCATATTTAACATATAATTCAATAAAATAATTACCTCACACCAATTATTATTTTTAGGAATCAATGTTTTACTTTTTTGGTGTTGCGTAGGCTATACATTAGCATTGAAAATGATAATCATATTTATTATAGAATAAATAAGTAATATATGTATTTTCAATTTTTTTTGAATTATAGTAATATTATAAAAATAATAATTTATTCCATACATAATTTTCAATATGTTTTCTTATCATTCATATGTGCAATGTATATCATAAAAGATACCACATTTTATGAAGATATGTTTTTTACTATTTAGAAAAAAAATTATTTTCATCACTAGAATGAAAAAACATTCCTATAAAAAACTTGAATGTCAAAATTAATAAATTCCATATTTTAAAATTAAATTCCAATAATTTAAATATATTAATTTTATAATATAGGTTCCAAACTCGTTGAAAATATTATTTTTAAAATATTTTTTCTTAAAAATGCATATTTATGTTTAAAAATGATTTTATACCAAATTATATTATAATATATAATTCCATAAACATAATTGAATTAATCATATCATATATTACTAATTTTTCATTGATAAAATTTTCTAATGAAATGGGACTTCATTAATTGTAAAAATAGAAAAACAGTTTTCAATAAAAATCTGTATTTTCGCTATCCACTAGAAAATAAATATTGTCATAAAAAAATAAAATTTCACCTTAAGATAATTTTGGTAATATGGTTTAAAAATTTATATATTATTTATAGTATATTTCATATTTAATTTGAAAAATTTTAATTCAATATTCACACCTAAAAAGCACGAAAATCTCAATTTTGAGGAAAACATAATTTTTAAAAATTTAAATTCACTTTACCAGAACTTTTGTGGCAATTTTTTATGTAATTAACAATAAATGAGTATTGATTTAGAAAATTATATTTATTTATTAAATTATTTTTTCCTATTTATATCTTAAAATTTAATGAATTGGTAATAACTCTGACATTTTAATTGTATTTAGTTGTTCATTTAATCTTGGTGTGGCTTATATTGTACACTATCAAATATAGTGTTTCCTTTTAAAAATATTGGGATATTACATTATCAACCATTTAGGAAATTATTTCCATTAAATGATTAACTCTATCTTCATAACATAGGGTTTACATTCAAAAATACTTTAGTGGAAATCCCACATCATAAAAAGAATTAATAAAACTTACACTTGATAAGAATGAAAAGGGATGTACAAATGTCAACAAGAGTGGCACAGAGAAGGTTTCAAAGTAGAAAAACATATTAAGGAGTTTAAAACAGGGATATAAATGAAAAAACAATCATGTACTACTAAATAATGATAGATAATACATTCATGTGAAATTTATCCATCACAAAGTCATAAATTTGTGATGGGATAAAAGACTATTGGTATCTCAGTAAAAAAGTAAAGAGATAATTTTTTTATTTCAGGGTTCTTATCATAGAATTAATGAATTAAAATTCAATATATATTAATAACATTTTTAAATAACCCTACATGACATATCAAATTTAGTCCTTTAATCAATTTATACCACAATCTTACCCTTTTCTACAAATGATGAGTATTCTTGATGATTTTATCACACATGAAGCAACAAAAACATATAAATATTACAATATCTATAAAATAAAAACTATATAATCCTTTATTTATTCATTAAATAAAACCTTAAATGGTTATGGGATGATATGTTAATCCTCCAACAAGAATAAACCATTATGTTAATAAAAACTAATTTTATCTCTAAAATTAAAAAATAATACCAAAAGTTCAACATAGATCATTCTATATATTACAAACCCTAAGTATACTCGAAACCCTTATAGATGGAAATTAAAACCCATAAATCAAAATTATTTTATCACATTATATTCCATGAAATATTTTATCATTTCTGACCAAATAACATCAATTTCTCATAATTTATTATACCGAAAATGTAATTTCCCAAATCAAATAATCACCATTATATGAAAATAATTTATTCAATATCATAAATCCACATAAATGCGCATTATGATAATATATGCTTCCAAAATAATATGTAACTTTCTATCATCAAATTATATCCCATAATATACTATGTATCATAATCCTATAAAGTTTCAAAAAATAATGTACATCCACCAAAATAATATTAATCGAATAATCATTAAAACAATTTCATATTCCTTGGTTATATATTTAATTAAACATATGTTCTTAAAATTTAAATTATATTTATCAATAAAATAGTAGAACTAAAAATAAATGGCATACTAATTGGGACTTCATGTTTGTCAATGGTAGGTGATGCACAGCTTCCAGCCTTTTGTTGTGTGTTCAAACGTCAAGGGATTTCCAAATGTTATGGGTTTCTACCCGACCCATGGGTTTTACATATTATAAAGATATATAAATATAGTGATTGTAATATTATATAAACATTATAAAGACTCCAAAAATAACCATAATATATACAACATAAATAAATATTTTAACTAATATGGTTATAATTCTTTTTCATTTTCTATCCCAAAATGCAATAACTCATAATTACCTTAATGTTAATTTTCTCCATAAATATTGTTAGTCACCCAAAAATTTTATAACTAAAATCTTAAGAAAAAGTTTCAAAGGCATTGGATTTAGGTTAAAAATTATAATTATAAACTTGTTATGATATATATTACTCTTAATAAAACCTAAGAGTAAAACATCACAATCTCAAAAGCTTTTTAAACCCCCCTATGATTCTAAATGTTTGGACCTATTCTTATGAATTAAATATTCATGTTTATTTGTGCTATAATTTACATTTTTTCTATCCTAGAGATATTTTTCGTTTACATTACTAGAGAAATGGGAGAAACACATATAGAAGAATCCTATATATTAATAGTCGAATCTTATACTTAGTATCATTTTTTCCTTAAAAAATTGTTTACATAAATGATGATTTATTTTTATGATAAGTCATCACAACTTTAATCATTAATTAAACATTTCTATTAACCATCTTTAAACCCATTGAATATCATTTTATAACATGGGGTGAGAAAAAAAATCACAAAAAAGGATATTAAAAATAATGAAATATGTTTTCCCAATAAAATTTGTTGGGAAAACATCCATAGATAAAATATTGTATTTTATTTTGGTTGACCTTTTTTTTGAATTAAATGGTTCCTAATATAAGTTGTCAAGTTTGTGACATATTTTTGACATGATTTGGTAATAATAATCTTAAAAAATGAATGGATGCTTGGGATGCAATACATAAAAATGTGAATACAAGGCCTGGAAGGTGTAGATAATCACGAACACATGATGGAATGTTTGTGATTATTCATCACTATTGTATGTTGTGTGAATGTGGCGTCATGATTTACAATGGAAGGGTTCCATTAAGGTGTGGAGCATCACTGTTTTTTGATGAAAATGATGGTACATCTCAGTGACTATGAGTAGCTTCAATAAAGGATAAATTTTCCTAGATCATTCTGAAATTAGGAGCTTCATGAACAAAATTGGAGAGATTCATGAAAGTTGGATGATAAGGATATAAGATTCTAGAATGGTTTGTAATTCCTATAATTATGAAATTACCCTATTTATTTGATAAGAGTAATACATAGAAACGATTCAATGGATATGAATTCACTAAGGTGATTCATGATGTTTTTTCAAGTGAAAATGTTCAAAAAAAATGAATCTTGTGAAGGATATATAATATAACAAACAATCGCGAGCTTTGTAAAGGTTTTGTGTTCACAAAGTCTAAGTGTTCCTCTAAAAAGGAAGGGGATTAAAAAAAGAAATGTGAGATTCATGAAAAGAAGTTACATAGGAAATCATGTTTGATTACTGTAAAAAATGTGATATTCATGAAGGCAGTGTGCATCAAGAAGGTTTTAAAAAATAATTTCCCAATAAACATGTGGTAATGCAGTATTCAACAAGTTGATAAATGTAGAACTAAAATCTAGAATCCATCTAAAACTATGTTTGTATTCAGTTTTTCTAATGAAGGGACATACATGTCCATAAAATGCATGTGAATAATTTTTTGAGTAGTGAGAAAAAGAATATGAAGATGATGGTAATTTTTACTATAAGTGATCTATTGAATGAATATTGAGATAGTGACCCTTAGGATGTAGTGAGTTATCCACAAACACTATAAATGTAGTGATCTAGATCGTAGAAGTGATACATCATAAGAGGTATTTGGATGTGAACCTTAGTGGATTTGTTACATCATTAGATTTCAATTTTATACTTTATGGATATAGCCTAGTGAGGGTGAACCGAATAATGTTTTTGTGTCTCATGCATGATTTTATTTCTTTTCAACCATTTCTACAAGAAATTGATAGAAGTGGTTTTTTTAATGAAAAAAGAAGATAGGAAAGTGAAATAATTGTAATCTATCATTCCATGAATCACCCCATCCCCCTAAATAATGTTATTTAACCTATTTTGGCTAACCAATAATATGAAATATCATCAAATTGTTTTTATCCTCTTATGTTTTATTAGAGCACATTAAAACATTTCGAAATGAAAATTACACACACCTTTTTCTCAATGAATATTTGTAAAACCACATTTAAAGAAAACATTAATCATATGGGTTACTTGGGGAATATATTTATTATAAAAATTAACCATGTAGTGACCATTATAGTTAAAACTGGAGTAAATATCATGGTTACACATGGAATAACTCTCATGGTTAAACTTGGAATAACTATCGTGGTTATACTTGTTGTATCCATCAAAGTTACACTTGGAAAAAATATTACTATTAAATTCTAATGTAATATATGGACTAGTGATATTAAATTGGGACAATTTTTATATATATATTATTGGTCTTAGTTGTGATATATAATAGGATCAACCCTTCATATATGTCATATCTGGTTCACCTATTTCCCAAATGTAATGATCCAGTATCAAGAATAAAACATTTTGTCAAACCATGGAAAAAAATTTTAAACCCCATATGAAAAACACTTTTAGATAACCAAAACAACCATATATTTTAAAAAATTCAAAACTACAATACCGATTAGAAATGATAGTTTTTCAGTGATAAAAATACCATTAAAAACAATCTTCTGGAAAACAACCTTTCCATTATATAATAACATATTTTGAAAGACCATTCACATTAAAAAGAAATTTTTTTCTTTGAAAGTTACTATATAATCATGTAAATTATGATAAAAAATGTTGGGAAAAATCCCTCAAGGTAACATTGCAGTATTTTTTGGTGATTGTGTTTGTTGAAAAAACAGGTTTCGATGGAGAATTATCGAGTTCTAGAGAATTTGTTGACAATCCATGTTGACAAAGAATGATGACAAAGGAAAGGACTATCTGGAGGTGGTACAAAAGAGCAGTAAAAGGTGGCGACGTTTCCCAGTGTATTCCAAATTTTGGGCGTCCAAAATTTGGAGTTTGGTGAGCATCGTGAAAAGAGGATATTCTTGAATATCATATTTTTATATGGAAAAGCCATGAGTTTCGCGAAGATGGGATGCATGGATTGGATTTCGCGAAGACCAGAAAAATGTAAGCGGTGATGCTTCGAAATTACGTCAACTCTTCTCGAACGGTAGAGTTGAAGCACATCACGTCAGTGAAGGGCTTTGCGAAGGCTTGAAGGAATGTTGACGGTGATGCTCTGTGATTACAACGAGCTCCGCGATCAAAAAATTGTTTTGGTGCTTCGCAATTTAGATAGAATTCCAGCCGAAACTTCGGAGCTTCACGATTTGAGATGACGTGGTGTTGACTTCACGCGGAAATTTCGAGGGTCGGTGGAATCACCTATAAATAAAGGCCGACCCCCTCGAGAGAGGTAGAGAGAATTTTCTGTGAAAATCATTTTCACTCGGTTCGTGAAGGTAGTTCACGTAGCCTGTGTGCTTCGCGAATGAAGAGCATCATGGCGGCTATTGTAGCTCCACGAAAGTTGTGCACTACACGTTGGCTCAGTGAGCTTCACGAGGGAAGTTTCTCTGCAACGACTTGAGATTTGTGGTAGTGCTTCATGGTAGTTCTTGACGGTAGTGCTTCACGAAAAGGCAGGAGCTTTGCGAAGGCTTGTATGAGATTTGTGAAAATGGGAGCCTAGAGAAGTAGGGTGCTTTGGGAAAGTGTTTCCAAAGTAAATTGCCCAGTGGTTAATAGGAAAAGTGGTATTCATCAGAGGATAAAATTTGGACTATAACAGAGCATCCATCAACAGTTAAGGATGCATGTATTCATGCAAATGAAGAGACCTACATGTCTATATTCTATGAGTGGATTACATTACAGAGCAGTGAGCTTAGGAAGAGAAATAATGTGATCCTCTCCACTGGCAGTGAGCCAGAGAGAGATAAATAGGGAGTGACCCTTGGGAAAGCAGTGAGCTGACCCTAAACCTTGCAAAGGTAGTGATCCTGGGATAGAGTGACAATACCCGAACATTGCAATCCACAACTAGTGAAGTATAGTGGAATTTGGTATGCCCGGCAACCTGTTAGTGTATGCTCCTTGGACGTAGCCCTTAGTGGTGAACAAAGTAAAATTGATGTGTCATGTTCTTGCTTTACTTTCTATTTATATTATGCAATAGGAAAGAGAGAGAATAGTGTTTTTCATAACAGTGAAACAAGATCAGAACAGGCATTAATTTTTAATTAGCCATACCCTAATTCACCCCCCCCCTTCTCAGCGTATTCATCCTTGTGGACCTAACAATTGGTATCAAAGGTAGAGGTTGAAATTTTTTCTTCTCTTAATGGAGGTCAGTAATCATAAAGGGATTCTGATCATCGACAGATGTAATTTTTAGATATGGAAGAATCGTATTCAACACTATTTCCGATCTTTTGGAATGGATGTATTTTCAGCAGCTCTGCATGGTATCATAGCTGATATTAATAGTGGTAAATTATCAGAAGCTGAGCATAGAGAGTTGGATTCTGATGCAAAATCAATAAATGCCTTAGTGGGAGCCCTTTCTAATCCCATCTACACAAATGTTATGTCATGAAAAATGTCACATGACATGTGTGAAAAACTATTGAATATATATGAAGGAGATACAAAGGTTAGAGAGGCAAAGCTGCAAGTGTAGTGGAATAAGTATGAAGATCTGAAGATGAACCCGAATGAGTCTTTTGATGCATTCTTTGATAGGGTAAATATTATTGTGGAAGATATGCGAGGACTTGGTGAATTAATTGAAGACATAAATATCGTAAAGCGCATCTTGAGGAAGCCTCCACCTTGGTTCAATCCGAAATTTTATGTACTAGAAGATAAAGATCCCAAAGATATTACGTTGGACAATTTTCACACTACCTTGGTTGCATATAAAATGAGTAATGATGATAACAAGGATGTGGAAAAGGGGAAATCAAAAGAGATTGCATTTAAGACTATGAAGAAGCTCACCATTGAAGATTATCAGGGAGAAGAAGAGACAGATGAGGTGATGACATTCCTTTCTTCAAATCCGCAAAGAGGAAAAGGAATGTTTAAAGGGAAACATCCACTAGCATGCTTTCGATGTGCAAAGGTTGGTCATCTTGCAGCAAGCTGCCCCAAAATGTTTCAAGATAAAGATATTGATGTTGAAAAAGTAGAAATTCACAAGAAGAAGTCTTTAGCGTTTGTGAAAGGGAAGAAACAATTCAAGATAAATTTTTCAAAAAGTGGAATCTTCTTTCACAAGAAATAGACATCTCAGACGAGTCTGAGGTTGAAGAGGTTGAGGAGTTTGAAAATTGTAAAGATCATGGACAAAATGAAATGGTGGATATTGTCAGTAGTTCTCAGGGAAAGGAAGAAATGGATGCTGATGAAGAAGAATATAAAATTGAAGATAGAGTTCACATGGAAGCTGAATTAGAAGCATCTCTTGAAAAGATAGATATTTGGAGAGCAAAAACAAAGAAATTCAACAATGTGGTACATGATGACAAACTCTAAATGCAATAGCAGGAAGACCAGAAGTCTGAGATCGTAAAATAAATAGAAAACCATAAGACTTCAAGGCTAGAGAGCACATAAAATGTTGATGAGCATAATCTCAAGAATAAAGAAACGAAAAGGGATATCGATGGCTTGAATGGAAAATTTAAAGATCACGTCAAGCATATCGAAGAGCATGAAGAGGAAGTTGTTGTTCTACGGAGAAATGTCAAAGAAAAAGAAATTTTTTTGATTCCTAACAAATTCTTGGGAAAGAAGGTTATTTTAAATACTGAAAAGATGAAAGAGGAGCCTAGTAGTTCAGCAGGGAAGAATTAGCCATTGAGCTCAGATGTTAAAGTTGTTTCAGGGCATAATCAGAAACAAAAATCTGTGACAATTGAAGTCAGACCGCATGCACCGGTCCCAAGATTGAAGATTGATTTGGGAATAAAGAAGAATCACATTATTCAGATATCCCAAGGGGAAAATCGTAGTACTGAAGTACCATGAAGGAATGTACCATATATCAGGTGTTATTTTTGCGGGAAGATGGGACATTCATAGTATGTTTGTTCCATATCCAAGAGATATCGAAGGGAACAAGAACAGAGGTGGAATCCAAACAGAGAACGATTATCCAGAACATATTTCGAAGGAAATTTTTTTTAGTGTGGAGGATTTGGACACATGGAAAGGTACTGTACTTTGACCATACAGATAAATGAGCTAAAGAAGAATCAAAACATTCTCAAGAAGCAGATCAATAAATCCACAGGTGAGTTAAAAATGCAGAATAGATTTGCGTCTTTACAAGATGAAGCTAGTATATCATACTCTGAGAAAGAACAGAATTCTCAATCTATGCAGAGTGTGAAGGAAAAATTTAGGACCAAGAAGAAGAAATAAGAAAAAGAAGCAGTTTTTGAAATTGCCCTTAAAGAATCCGATTGATCTGGTGTGTGGATCCTTGATAGTGGTTGCACATCCCACATGACGGGTAATAAGGATCTTGTTACAGGCATAAAATATGAAAAAGAAGGAATTTTCAAATTTGAAAACGATGAAGGGATGAAGATTGTTGGCTCAGGGAAAGCCAAGATTGGGGGCAAAGAAATAAGACATGCTGATGTCTTGGTAGTAGAGGGTCTTAGTCATAACATACTCAGTGTCAGTAAACTATGTGACTCGGGGCACTCTATCAGATTTACCAAAAAGATGTATGTTGTGAATGGAAAAGAAGGAGTAGTTGTTCTATAGGGAAAAAGGACAATGGGCAATCTTTACCTTATAGGTGGGGAAGAAGATACATTCCTTTTATCCTGAGAGGAAGAAAACCAGCTATGGCATAAGAGACTTGGTCATCTATGCCAAACATCTATGGAGGATCTGGTAATGTGTGATGCTGCTAGAGACCTTCCCAAACTATCACATGATCGCACTCATACGTCTTATACTTTCCAACAAGGGAAGATCATCAAAAATACATACATTCCAACGGAACAGAAATCAACTAGAGTGCTCGAATTGGTTCAGGCTAATGTATGTGGACCAATCTCACCATGAGCTATAAATGGGAAAAGGTACTATATTCTTTTCATTGATGATTATAGAAGAATGGCCTAGGTATTTTTCATTACCCATAAGACATCGGTGTTTAGTTGTATAAAGTAGTACAGGAGGGAATCAGAAAGGATGCTTGCGCATAAAATTTTGATGTTCTGTACAGATAACGGTACAAAATTAAAAAACAGTCAAGTGGAAGAATATCTCGAGAAACATGGGATAAGGCATCAAGTTTTATCAGTTAGAACTCCCCAATAGAATGGAGTTTTTGAAAGGAGAAATTAGATCATCAACAACATGGCCAGACCATTGATTATTAAAAAGAACCTACATGAGAAATTTTGGAAGGATGCAGTTTTGACATCGGTATATATTTTGAAAAGGTCTCTGTTTTGTCAGAAGCAAGGGAAGACTCCATATGACATGTGGTATGAAAAGAAGGCAACATTGAAATACTTTATAAATTTTGGAATTAAGTTTTTCATTCTCAATAAATAAAATCACATGAAGTTTGAGTCCCGAGGAGATGAGGGGATATTCCTTGGAAACTTTGGGAAAATAAAAGCATGTAACTGTTTCAAAAAAAGGATGGGAAAACTCATTGAAAGCAATGATGTCACTATAGTTGAAAATGAACAGAATACTCAATGACCTAGTGAGCAGTTCGTGGATGAAATTGATGATGAGGTAAGCAACCCAGGGGGAGCAAATGTGGTAGAGGCTGACATAGATTAAGATACGGATGATGAACAAGAAAGTGTCAAGTCTATGTCTACAAGGAATCCAAAGAGTCGAGATGAAATTGATAGGCAGAATATCATTGGTGATCAGACAGCTCCAGTTCAGACTCGAAGAATGAATTCATTACAGAAATCATCATTTTTTCCTCAGTTGAAACCGAAATGTTTTTCCAATGCAGCTGAAGATGAAAACTGGGTTCAGGCTATGAACGAAGAGCTTGATCAGATTGAGAAGAACCAGACATGGGGGATTGTTTCGAGTCCAGCTGACAAGAATGTCATCGGGACTAAATGGGTTTATCGCAACAAGATGAATGAATATGGAATCGTGATTCGGAAAAAAGCACGACTAGTGTGAAAAGGATACTCCCAGATAGAGGGAATAGATGTTGATGAGACATTTGCACCAGTTGAAAGGCTGGAAACGATCAAACTATTTTTGGCCATTGTAGTGAAAAGAAAGTTCAAAGTGTTCCAGATGGATGTCAAATTTTTATTCTTAAATGGAGTTCTGAAAGAGGAGTTGTATATTGAGCAGCCAGATGGTTTTCTCATTCATGAGGATGAGAACAATGTTTGAAGGCTGAAGAAGGCGTTGTATGGGCTGAAACAAGCACCAAAGGCATGGTACTCAAGGCTTGATCAGTACTTGAAGAAGCTTGGTTTCCAGTGTGGAGGATTTGATTACAACCTCTATTTCATCAATGACAGTAATCAAAGTATGATGGTTCTAGTGTATGTTGATGACATAATTTTTAGCAGATCAGATGAAGCTCAGTGTAGACAGTTTTCCAAATTCATGAAATATGAGTTTGAAATGTCAATGATTAGAGAGATAAAGTTTTTCCTTGGTCTATAGGTAACAAAAGGAAGGAATGGAACATTAATTTCTGAATCTAAATATGCCAAGGAGGTTCTAAGAAGGTTTTCAATGGAGAAATCCAAGGAGATGAAGACTCCAGTTGCAAACCGGATGAAATTATCAAAATATGAGGATGGAAAGGAAGTTAATATCACAGAATACAGGCAAATTATTGGATGTCTGTTGTACTTAACTGAAACAAGGCCTGATATGTTTTTCACCACATGCCAAGCAGCGAGATATTAGATTAATCCCAAGGAAGGCCACATGAATGCAGTGAAATGAATACTTTAGTATATCTAGGGCACAATGGATTTCGGCTTGACATATACTGATAAATATCATATAGAGTTATTGGGATATACTGTTGCAGACTAGGCCGGTTTAGCGGATGATAGAAAATCAATGTTAGGTGGTGCATTTTATCTTAGTGGATTGTGTATTTCTTGGATAAGGAAGAAGAAATATTGCATTTCGTTGAGCACCGTGGAAGCTGAGTATCATGCGGCTACTCAAGCATGCACACAGTTATTGTGGATGAAACAGCAGCTTGAAGATATGGGAGTTGAAGTGAAGTCTCTGATCCGAATCCAGTGCGATAACTCAAGTGCTATAAATCTCAGCAAAAATCACGTCCATCACTCAAGGAAAACACACATTGAGTTAAGTATCATTTTATCAAGGAGAAGGTTGAGCAAGGAATTGTGGATTTGGAGTATGTGCTTACAGAGCTACAGGTTGCAGACATTCTGACAAAGTCCTTACTCAAGGATTTTTTTGAGAGACATCGGCTGGCTCTGGGTGTTCAGTTGACTCCTCGCACTTGAAATAGTGTGGATGTGGACACACATCCCCTCTCCCCGAGGTATGATGTGTTTTTCCCTAATGTGCTGATATGTGTTCTCTACTATGTTACAGACTACAAAGGAGTGACCTTTGGGTTTGTTGACAAAGGGGGAGAAAATAGTGATTGTTCAAGGGGGAGAGAGTGTGGCTATTTGAGAAATTATGACAGATACAGGGATAAGCTAACCAGTGGAGCAGCCAGATAGGGGTAGAAATGAGCAAGGGGGAGATTTTTAAATCAGACAATGTTATAAGTGATTGATCAAAGAGTAGATATCATGACAGCTGAAGATCGTGATAAAAGTAGAACAGTGGTTTTGGAATGGTGATAGAAGGTTTCCGGCTATCACCAATTGGGATCAGTGTGGTTCAACAATTGGTATCAATTTAAGAATTGGTATCAGGTTTAAATCGACAATTGGTTTTTGACATGAAGTGATTCATTGATGAAATTTTCATACTACTCTTGTTTCTCACGTCGAGCATTGCTCATGTGGGCTTAGAGTACATGTTAAGTGAATCATTGAACTCTATCGGAATCGCAAGAGAAGAATGGTGGTAGTGGCTGGAAGAAGACTTTGTGCGGTATCAACATGAAGATAATCATTCTGAGAATTATTATGAAGAGTTGTCGACAAACCCAAAGGGGGAGATTGTTGGGAAAAAATACCTCAAGGTAACATTGCAGAATTTTTTGGTTGATTGTGTTTTTTGACAAAGAATCTTTCCATGGAGAATTGTCGAGTTCCAGAGAATTTTTTGACAATCCTTGTTGACAAAGAATGATGTAAATGGAATGGACGATCTGGAGGTGGTACAAAAGAGCAGCACAAGGTGGCGCCGTTTCCCAGTGTTTTCCAAATTTTGGGGGTCCAAAATTTGGAGTTTAGTGAGCATCGCGAAAATAGGATATTATTGAAGATCGTATTTTTATATGGAAAAGTCATGAGTTTCGCGAAGATGAGATGCATGGATTGGATTTCGCGAAGACCAGAAAAATGGAGTCGGTGATGCTTCGCAAATACGTCAACGCTTCACAAACGGCAGAGTTGAAATACATCGCGGCAATGAAGGTCTTTGCGAGGGAGATTTGCAGTGAAGGCCTGAAGGAATGTTTTCGGTGATGCTCTGCGATTACGACGAGCTCTACGATCAGAAAATTGTTGTGGTGCTTCGTGATTTAGACTGAATTCCGGTAGAAACTTCGGAGCTTTGCGATTTCAGATGACGTGGCACTGACTTCGTGTGTAAAGTTTGAGGGTCGGTAGAATCACCTATAAATAGAGGCCGACCCCCTCGAGAGATGTAGAGTGAATTTTCAGAGAAAATCATTTGCTCTCGGTTCATGAAGGTAGTTCGCGTAGCCTGTGTGCTTTGCGAAAGAAGAGCTTCATGGCGGCTATTGTAGCTCCGTGAAAGTTGTGTGCTCCGCGTTGGGTTAGTGAGCTTCACGAGGGAAGTTTCTCTGCACCGACATGAGCTTCACGGCAGTGCTTCATGGTAGTGCTTCATGGTAGTGCTTTGCAAAAAGGCAGGAGCTTCGCGAAGGCTTGTATGAGCTTCGTGAAATTGGGAGCCTCGCAAAGTAGGGTGCTTTGCGAAGGTGTTTCCAAAATGAATTTCCCAGTGGTTTAGAGTAAAAGTGGTATTCATCAGTGGATGAAAGTTGAGCTATAACAGAGAATCCATCAACAGTTAAGGATGCATGTATTTATGCAAATGAAGAGACCTACAAGTCTATAAACTGTTACTGTATTCCCTTCCAGAGCAGTGAGCTTAGGTAGAGAAAAAGGTGATCCTCTCCACCGACAGTGATCCAGAGAGAGAGAAATAGGTAGTGACCCTTGGGAAAGCAGTCAAATGACCCTGAACCTTGCAAAGGCAGTGAGCCTGGGATAGAGTGACAATACCCGAATATTTTAATCCACAAGTAGTGAAGAATAGTGTAATTTTGTATGATAGGAAACCTTTTGGCGTATGCTCCTTGGACATAGCCCTTAGTGGTGAACCAAGTAAAATTGTTGTGTCCTATTCTTTTTTTACTTTCTGTTTAAATTATGCAACAGGAAAGAAAGAGAAGATTGTTTTGCTTAACATTGAAAAAATATCAGAATGGGCATTAATTTTTAATTATCCATACCCTGATTCACCCCCCCCCCCTCTCAGGGTATTCATCCTTGTGGACCTAAAAATTGGTATCAAAGGAGAGGTTGAAATTTGTTCGTCTCTCAATGGAGGTCACTAATCATAAAGGGATTCTGATCATTGACGGATGTAATTTTCAGATATGGAAGAATCAGATTCAACACTATTTCTGATCTTTGGGAATGGATGTGTCTTCAGCAGCTATGCATGGTATCACAGCTGATATAAATAATGGTGCATTATCAGAAGCTGAGCATAGAGAGTTGGATGCTGATGCAAAAGCAATCAATGCCTTAGGGGGATCCCTTTCTAATCCCATATATACAAAGGTGATGTCATGAAAAACGAAACATGACATGTGGGAAAAACAATTGAATATATATGAAAGAGATTCAATGGTTAGAGAGGAAAAGCTGCAAGTGCAGTGGAATAAGTATGGAGATCTGAAGATGAACCCGAATGAGTCTGTTGATGCATTATTTGATAGGGTAAATATTGTTGTTGAAGATATGCGAGGACTTGGTGAAGTAATTGAAGACATAAAGAACGTAAATCGCATCTTGAGGAAGCCTCCACCTCGGTTCAATCCGAATGTTTCAGTAATAGAAGATAAAGATCCCAAAGAGCTGGCATTGGACAATTTTCATAGTACCTTGGTTGCATATAAAATGAGGAATGATGATAACGAGGCTGTGGAAAAGGGGAAACCCAAAGAGATGGAATTTAAGACAATGGAGAATCTCACCATTGAAGATTCTTAGGGAGAAGAAGAGACAGATGAGGTGATGTCATTCTTTTCTTCAAATATGCAATGAGGAGAAGAAAAGTTTAAAGGGAAACTTCCACTAGCATAATTTCAATGTGGAAAGGATGGTTATCTTACGGCAGGGTTCCCCAAAAAGTTTCAAGATAATAATAATGATGATGATGAAGTCGAAATTCCCAGGAATAAGTTTTCAGCGTTTGTGAATGGGAAGAAACAATTCAAGAGAAATTTCTTCAAGAAGAGGAATCTTCTTTCACAAGAATTATACAGTTCAGACGAGTTTGAGGATGAAGAGGTTAAGGAGTTTGAAAATTGTAAAGATAATGGAAAAAATGAAATGTTAGATGTTTTCGGTACTGCTTAAGAAAAGGAAGAAACTGATGCTGATGAAGAAGAGGAAGAAATTGAAGGTAGTGTTGACATGGAAGCTGAATTAGAAGCTGCTCTTGAATAGATAGATATTTGTATAGCAAAAACAAATAAATCCAACAAGTTGGTACATAATACCAAACTCTAAATGCAATAGCAGGAGGACGAGAAGTCTGAGCTCGTAAAAGAAATAGAAAACCTTAAGTCTTCAAGGCCAGAGAGCACAGAAATGGTTCATGAGAATAATCTCAATATTGAAGAAAAGAAAAGGGAGATCGATGTCTTGAACAGAAAATTGAAAGATTGCGTCAAGCATATCGAAGAGCTTGAAGAGGAAGTTTTCGTTCTGCGGAGAAAAGTTAAAGAACAAGAAATTTTTTTGATTCCTAACACATTCTTGAGAAATCAGGTTATTTTAAATACTGAAAAGACAAAAGAGGATCCTTGTAGTTCAGCAGGGCAGAAGTAGCAATTGAGCTCAGATGTTAAAGTTGTTTCAGGGCATAATCAGAAACAAAAATCTGTGACAATTGAAGTCAGACCGCAAGCACCAGTCCCAAGACTGATGGTTGATTTGGGCACAGAGAAGAATCAGATTATTCAGAGATCCCAAGGGGAAAATCGTAGTGCTGATGTACCACAAATGAATGCACCATATATCAGGTGTTATTGTTTTGGGAAGAAGGGGCATTCATATTATGTGTGTTCCATAGCCAACAGATATTGAAGGGAACAAGAACAGAGGTGGCAGCCAAATAGAGAATGATTGTCCAGAACATATTTCAAAGGACATTGTTTTTGGTGTTGAGGATTTGGTCACATGGCTAGGTACTTTACATCGACCTTACAGAGAAATGATCTAATGTAGAGTCAAAAGGTTCTCAATCAGCAGATCAATAAATCCACAGGTGTGTTAAAAATGCAGAATAGATTTGCGGCTTTGTAAGATGATGCTGGTCCATCATACACTGAGAAAGAACAGAAGTCTCAATCTATGCTGAGTGTGAAAGAAAAAGTATTGACCAAGAAGAATAAAGAAGAAAAGGCAGCAGTTGCGGAAATTTCCCTTAAAGAATCAGATCGATCAGGTGTGTGGATCCTTTATAGTGGTTGCACATCCCATATGACCGGTAATAAGGATATTGTTATTGGCATAAAATATGAAAAAGAAGGAATTGTCAAATTTGGAAAAGATAAAGCCCTGAACATTGTTGGCTCAGGGAAATCCATGTTTGGGGGAAAAGAAATTAGACGTTCTGATGTCTTGGTATTAGAGAGTCTTAGTCATATCTTACTTAGTGTCAGTCAACTATTTGACTATGGGCGCTCTATCCGATTTATCAAGAATATGTGTGTTGTGAATGGAAAAGATGGAGTAGTGGTTCTACAGGGAAAAATGACAAAGGGAAATCTCTACCTTGTAGGTGGGGAAGAAGATACATTTCTTTTATCCAGAGAGGATTAAAACCATCTATGGAATAAGAGACTTGGTCATGTATACCAACCATCTATGGAGGATCTGGTAAAGTGTGATGCTTCTAGAGACCTTCCAAAACTATGATGTGATCGCACTCATATGTGTGATGCTTGAAAACAATGGAAGATCATCAGAAAGACATACATTCCAAAGGAGCAGAAATCAACTAGAGTGCTCGAATTGGTTCAGGCTGATGTATGTGGACCTATCTCACCACGAGCTATAATTGGGAAAAGGTACTATATTCTATTCATTGATGATTATAGCAGAATGACCTAGGTATTTGTCATTACCCAAAACACAGTGGTGTTTTGTTGCATAAAGTAGTACAGGAGGGAATTAGATAAGATTCTTGGGCAGAAAATTACGAAGTTCCGTATAGATAACAGTATAGAATTCATAAATAGTCAAGTGAAAAAATATCTCGAGAAACATGGGATAAGGCATCAAGTTTCATCAGTTAGAACTCCCCAATAGAATGGAGTTGTTGAAAGGATACATCGGATCATCAACAATATGGCCAGAACTATCCTTATCGAAAAGGACCTAAGTGTGAAATTTTGGAAGGAAGTAGTTTTGACATCGGTATATATTTTGAACAAGTCTCTGTTTTGTCCGAAGCAAGGGAAGACTCCGAATGAACTGTGGTATAGAAAGAAGCCAACGTTGAAATAATTTCGAATCATTGGAAGTAAGTGTTTCATTCTCAACAAAGAAAATCACAGGATGTTTGAGTCCTGAGGATATGAGGGGATATTCCTTGGCTACTCTGGGAAAAGAAAATCATGTAAATGTTTCAACAAAAGGTTGGAAAAAATCATTGAGAGCAATGATGTCACTATAGTTGAAAATGAACAGAATACTCAACGACACAGTGAATAGTTCCTAGATGAAAGTGATGATGAGGTAAGCAACCCAGGGGGAGCAGAAGTGGAAGAGGTTGACTCAGAAGAAGATACAGATGATGAACAAGAAAGTTTCAAATCTATGTCTGCAAGGAAGCCTAAGAGTTGAGATGAAATTGATAGGTAGAATATCATTGGTGATCAGACAGATCCAGTTCAGACTCGAAGAATGAAATCATTACAGAAAACTTCATTTTTGTCTTAGGTGAAACCAAAATGTTTTTCCGATGCAGCTGAAGATGAAAACTGGGTTCAGGCTATGAACGAAGAGCTTGATGAGATTGAGAAGAACCTGACATGGGAGATTGTTTCAAGGCCAGCAGACAAGAATTTCATCAGGACTAAATGGGTTTATCGCAATAAGATTAATGAATATGGAACAGTGATTCAGAACAAATCATGACTAGTGTGCAAGGGACACTCCCAGATAGAGGGAATAGATATTGATGAGACATTTGCACCGGTTACAAGGATGGAAACTATCAGACTATTTTTGGCCATTGCAGTGCAATGAAAGTTCAAAGTGTTCCAGATGGACGTCAAATCTGCATTCATAAATGGAGTTCTGGAAGAGGAGGTTTATATTGAGCATCCAGATGGATTTCTCATTCATGAGGATGAGAAAAAAGTTTGCAGGCTGAAGAAGGCGTTGTATGTGCTGAAACAAGCACCAAGGGCATGATACTCAAGGCTTGATCAGTACTTGAAGAAGCTTGGTTTCTAGCGTGGAGGATTTGATTAAAACCTCTATTTCATCAATGACAGTAATCAAAGGATTATTGTTCTAGTGTATGTCTATGACATAATTTTTGGCAGATCAGATGAAGCTCACTGCAGACAGTTTTCTGAATTCATGAAAAATGAGTTTGAAATGCCAATGATTGGAGAGCTAACATTTTTCCTTGGTCTACAGGTGACACAAGAATGGAATGGAAAATTCATTTCTCAATCTAAATATGCCAAGGAGGTTCTAAGAAGTTTTTCAATAGAGAATTCCAATGAGATTAAGACTCGGGTTGCTACCCAGATGAAATTATCAAAAGATGAGGATGGTAAGGCAGTTAATATCACATAATACAGGAAAATTATTGGAAGTCTGTTATACTTAACGGCAACAAGGCCTGATATGTTTTTCACCAAATTCCAAGCATGGAGATATTAGAGTAATCCCAAGGAAAGCCACATGCTTTCAGTGAAAATAATTCTTCGATATATCCATGAAATAGTGGATTTTGGCTTGACATATACTGATAAATCTCAGACAGAGTTATTGGGATATACTGATGCAGACTGGGCCGGTTCAACGGATGATAGAAAATCAACGTCTGGTGGTGAATTCTATCTTTTTGTATTGTGTATTTCTTGGCTAATCAAGAAGAAATATTTCATTTCTTTGAGCACCGCGGAAGCTGAGTATATTGCGGCCACTCAAGCATGCACACAGTTATTGTGGATGAAACAGCATCTTGAAGATATGGGAGTTGAAGTGAAGTCTCTGTCGGAATCCTATGTGATAACTCAAGTGCTATAAATCTTAACAAAAATCTCGTCCATCACTCAAGGACAAAGCACATTGAGATAAATTATCATTTTATCAAGGAGAAGGTTGAGCAAGGAATTGTGAAGTTGGATTATGTGCCTACAGAGCTACAGGTTGCAGACATTCTGACAAAGGCCTTACCCAAGGAAGATTTTGAGAGACATCGGTTGGCTCTGGGAGTTCAGTCGACTCCCCGCACTTGAAATAGTGTGGATGTGGACCCACTTCCCCTCTCCCCGAGGTATGATGTGTTTTTCCCTAATGTTATGATATGTGTTGTCTACTATGTAATAGACTACAAAAGAGTGACCTTTGGGTTCGTTGACAAAGGGGGAGAAAATAGTGATTGTTCAAGTGGGAGATAGTGTGGCTATTTGAGAAATCATGACAGATACAGGGAGAATCTGACCAGTGGAGTAGCCAGATTGGGGGAGAAATGAGCAAGGGGGAGATTTTAAAATCTGGCGATGCTAGAAGTGATCGATCAAATAATAGATTTCACGACAGCTAAGGATCGTGATAAAAGCAGAACAGTGGTGTTAGAATGGTGATAGAAGGTTTCCAGCTATCACCAATTGGGATCAGTGTGTTTCAACAATTGGTATCAATTTAAGAATTGGAATCAGGTTGAAATCAACAATTGGTGTTTGACAGGAAGTGATTCATTGATGAACTTTTTATACTACTCTTGTTTCTCATGCCGAGAATTGCTCATGTGGTCTTAGAGTACATGTTAAGTGAATCCTTGAATGCTATCAGAATCGTAAGAGGTGAATGGTGGTAGCGGATGGAAGAAGACTCAGTGTGGTATCAACGTGCAGATAATCATTCTAAGAAGAGTTATGAAGATCTGTAAACAAACCCAAAGGGGGAGATTTTTTGGAAAAAATCCCTCAAGGTAACATTGCAGTATTTTTTGGTTGATTGTGTTTGTTGACAAAGCAGGTTTCCATGGAGAATTGTCGAGTTCCAGAGAATTTTTTGACAATCCATGTTGACAAAGAATGATGATAATGTAAAGGACGATTTGGAGGTGGTAAAAAAGTGTAGTACAAGGTGGCGCCGTTTGCCAGTGTTTTCCAAATTTTGGGGGTACAAAATTTGGACTTTGGTGATCATCACGAAAAGAGGATATTCTTGAAGATCATATTTTTATATGAAAAAGGCATGAGTTTCACGAAGATGGGATGCATAGATTGGATTTCGCGAAGACCATAAAAATGGAGGCAGTGATGCTTCTCAATTATGTCAATGCTTCGCGAACGGAAGAGTTAAACCACATCGCGGTAGTGAAGGGCTTTGCGAGGGAGCTTTGCGGAGAAGGCGTGAAGGAATGTTGACGGTGATGCTCCGCGATTACGACGAGCTCCACGATCAGAAAATTGTTGTGGTGCTTCACGATATAGAGATAATTCTGGTGGAAACATCGAAGCATCGCAATTTGAGATGATGTGGCGTTGACTTCGCACGGAATGTTTGAGGGTCGGTGGAATCACCTATAAATAGAGGCCGACCCCCTCGAGAGAAGTAGAGATAATTTTCATAGAAAATAATTTTCTCTCGGTTCGTGAAGGTAGTTCGCGTAGCCTGTGTGATTCACGAAAGAAGAGCTCCACGGTGGCTATTGTAGCTCCGCGAAAGTTGGAAGCTCCGCATTGGCTCAGTGAGCTTCACTAGTGAAGTTTCTCTGCAACGACTTGAGCTTCGCGGCAGTTCTTCGCGGTAGTGCTTCACAGTAGTGCTTCGCGAAAAGGTAGGAGCTTCGCGAAGGCTTGTATGAGCTTCGTGAAATTGGGAGCATAGTGAAGTAGGGTGCTTTGCGAAGGTGTTTCCAAAGTGAATTGCCCAGTGGTTAAGAGGAAAAGTGGTATTCATCAGTGGATTAATGTTTTACTATAACAGAGCATCCATAAACAGTTAAGGATGCATGTATTCATGCAAATGAAGAGACCTACAAGTCTATAAAATGTGAGTGGATTCTCATCCAGAGGAGTGAGCTTATGAAGAGAAAGAAGGTGATCCTCTCCACCGGTAGTGATCCAGAGAGAGAGAAATAGGTCATGACCCTTGGGAAAGCAGTGAGCTGACCCTAAACCTAGAAAAGGTAGTGATCCTGGGATAGAGTGACAATACCCGAACATTGTAATCCACAACTACTGAAGTATAGTGGAATTTGGTATGACCGGCAACCTGTCGGCATATGCTCCTTGGACGTATCCCTTAGCGGTGAACCAAGTAAAATTGTTGTGTCCTGTTCTTTCTTGACTTTCTATTTATATTATGCAACAGGAAATAGAGAGAAAAGTGTTTTTCTTAACAGTGAAACAAGATCAGAACGAGCATTAATTTTTAATTATTCATACCCTGATTCACCCCCCTCTCAGGGTATTCAGCCTTGTGGACCTAACAAAAAATAACAATGGATCATGAATAAAGGTAATCATTTTTTTCTATATAAGTAAAAACTACATTCCTCTTGATCCTTTTATAAAGAGTTGATATATAAACAATAAAAGAGGGTTTTTAAAATAATGTCTCTTACATTAAGTTTGATTCATCATGCAGATTTTTTATCATCAGGAATAATAATATTAGGATCATTATTTACATTATTAGGATGAATTTTAGTGTTCATTGTAAAATTTATATCACCAATTTTCATGTTATATTAAATTACATAATCTTTTATATTTAGATTATATTTTTTGACAATATTCTATTCATTAGTCAAAAATGACTGGTATAATGACTACAGTCAAAGTGTTCATTATTAAATAGTCTCCAAAATAATAACAATAATTCAATATATATATTTTTTTTAATGATTTATTATACATTTAAATATAACCAGTAAATATGGTATTGATGAAAAACTATGTTACAATCACGAAGATTGTAGGTCATATGTATGCATGATTAACAATTTAATTTTTCATCAATCATTATGGAAATATGTTAAGTATAATTTAATCATAATATAATGAACTTAGTAGATTAATTAAAATGTTAATTTTTTATTTATACTTATATATATATATGATTAATGTGTTTTGGTGTTGAAAAACGAATCACATTGCTTCATAGAGGTGGTAGTCCACACTAACACATGAAAGACATTATCATATTTCAGTGAATATGAATGTTGGAAGTAGAATGAAATATTATTCATTTATAATGATAAATTTTTCATGAATATAAAATTTAAAAACTAATTCACTCATTATAATTCATTCTAGAGAGAAGGATATGTAAAATGAATTATATTTTTTTGTATAGCGACAGTCCGCCAAACACAGGAATGATGAATTATTTTTTCTATTTAATAGAATTTGTGATGGATAGAGGTCATGAAACTAAAAAATAACATATAAATATATGTAGTATAACTGATTAAATATTTTTACATGATAAAATATGGTCTATGGGATGTGGAAGAATAAACACAAAAACACTCTATTAAAAATGATATGTCCTCTTCAAACAATATCAATTTTTTAACACCTTAACGAATAATATTTGTACTGTTATTTCCTATCCCAGACCACTAGAATTAGGTTATTGATTATTGTAATGTATTTGAAAAGTTATTTGTTGATAAAAATTGGTTTTATGTGTTACGTACTGAGAAAATGATGTTCCCATTTTGTTACAGATGGAAGGGGGACTCTTGGAGTTTCTTAAAATATTAAGTTAATATAAAATGACATTTAGTTCAAAATAGATCAAATTTGAGTTATTAATAAGTTATGATTATTATGTATAAATATTTCCTCATAAAATTTAAAATTGTATATATTTCGACTATATTTATACCATTATCATTTTGTTTTATCATATATTTATCCCATTTTACTCTTTCCATGACAACATTGATATTTACACTTTGAGGGTATGTAAAGTAAAAATAAAATGAAAGGGGACTCATAAATGGACCATGGTATATATTTTTAGCATTAACCTAATACCTTGGATTAATGTAACATTTTTTGGAAAATTATATCATATAATAGATTATTGTTTTCTCTAACATATCCATAATGTGAGTTTTACGAAATATTCATATATAGACTATAATAATTTCAATATAAAACTTTTATTTTGAAAAATATATATTTCATTATATCCCTAACATGTAAAGGTAATCTATAATTTTTTTCCTTATATTAATTAAATGAAATTATATTAATTTTCATATTTCTAAAGTCATTTTTTTTCATTAATATAAAAATTACTCCATTTTCATTGTACAAGCATTTAAGGTAATAATATCCTCACTAAAAATTAAAATTATTTTTCTATGAAAAAATATATCTATTATCCTTAAAAGGAATATTTATATTAATATATATCCTATATATTACATAATATTAAAAAATATACACTTATTAAAAACAAGATCTTGACATGATTGAGATTTCATTAAATAAAATTCAATAAAATTCATAATGTCATCTATGTGACCAGAAAAGGATATATAAAATATAATTTCATGAAAAAAAGATTAATAAGATAAAAATTCCCATTCATATTTATTCAATAATAATTTTATCTCACATTTCTATCATGAAAACATATTTAAAATGTTATTTTGACTTCATTATGCTTGTATAAACATTAAAACATTATTTGGACAAGCCACTTGTTTTATGACAATAAAATTCGTATCTAAACATCAAAATATTAAATAATACATACTATTTAATATCTATGTCAGAAAAAGTCTTACGTCATCCCAATTATTATTTCATGGATACCAAATTTGACTTTTCTAGTGTTGTGTAGGCTCTTAGTTAACACTAAAAATGATTCTAATATTTATTTTGGAATAAATTTAAATCATTGTGTTTTATATTATTTTTAAATAATATAAATAGTGTTTTATCTTAATTTAGTAATTCCATTAGTTTGATAATTTTTAATATTATTTCTATGTCTTGGTGATATCAAAAGAGATATTGTATTATACCAAAACAGTATTTTCTAAAATTCAATAAAATGTTTAACTTTTTCCAAAATGGTTGAAAAAATATAGTTTTTCATAGAAAATTATATTTTCACTATTCACTATAAAATTAATATTTTAAAAAAATCTAAAAATTTCCCCATAGGATAATTGCGGTATGATGATTTAAAAAATTATATTATTTTTATAAAATAATATATATATGGATGTTCCAAAATTTTATTATAATAGTGATTCATAAAAATAAATAAAAAATGGGTTTTTAAAACGATTTTTTTGATAAATAACATGATTTTAATAAAATAAATTATTATTTTATATTCACTTAAAAATAGATTTATATTGAATTGGACCATTATATTTATTTCAAAAATTATTTATTAATATTCATACACACCAATTCAAGGACATGGTTATAACAGTCACCTTTAAATTTTATAAAACATTTCGTTTAATCTTAATATGGCTTATCTTGTACATTATCAAACATAGTGTTTCCATTTTAAAATAATTGGTTTTAATAGAAAATGTGTCTATTATATACATCATAATAATTGTATTACACAATGATTCCGAGTAATATGTTGTTTATATCAACTAGTTTTGGAACTTGGTTAGCACTCCCTTTAGACTAATATAGTATTGGTTTCATATCGCTTAATTAATGTCAGTTCTACATCATGTGAGTTGGAATGAGTCCCACAACATTAGAATCTCGTACTCTAATATATAATTTGAAGAGCTTTAAACCCACACTCTTATATAGAATGGTCAAAAACATAATCATAACGCACATAAATTTATGCAAACTGAGATGAACCAAAAACATATAAAAAAGATTACATACAATATTGTCATTAAAAACACTATAAAGTCATGGGGTACTGGTGTAATTAGATATTTAATTTATTAATGTTTTTTATAAAATTTATTTTGAATATACCAAAATGTGTATACCCCAACTATAACATTCTATTCATATTATACTTAATAATATTTTTCATAATATGAGAAAATTGAAATATATGAAAGTGTGTGGTCAAAAATCAATTAATTGGAGAACATGACAAATATATATCATAGATCATAAGTTTGAAAAATATGATCCTTATACTATGAGAATATAATCCATTTATATGAACATGTAACATAGAAATAAAAAAAAATATAACATTGAGAAACAACTATTAATCATAACATAAGGATTGGGGCAGAGCATTATACTTGAGTCATAAAAGTGTAAAAAATGATTCAATAATAATGATCCATGAAAACCTAAAATTGGTTCATTACATAACATATAAATTTTTTAAAATCCATAAGATTAAAAACCATGACATATTTCATGATAAACCAATAAGTCATTCATATCATAAAGAACAAAGATAAAAATTTACCCATAACATATTCAATGTGGGATAACCACCTATGTCTCATAGTATTTTAAAATATGAATAATGGTGAATATACGATCATAATCTCATGAGTTATAAAACCATACCCAATAAATTTTTGATAATATATAATTCTTTTAAAACCCATCACATAATAAAAAATGATACATATGGCTTCCACCTAATAATGAACACATTATAAGAGAATCTAATAAGTGAAAAATAATAAATGATAATAGATATTAAAAAAATATTAAAATGATGTCCTAAGAACATTAGATAACTATATTAAAAAATTAAACTAAATGTTCTATAAAATTTTGATATCAATATTTAAAAAAATTATAATATAATTATAATAAAAAATACATTATAATGTGGGGAAAACATTAAAAAAATTCAATAAAAATTTCCAATCATATAGAGTTATAAGGGAAAATATTGAAAGTGTTTAAGAAATATATTTCATTCATAGTTTTGTAAATAAAGCTATTGTCCTTAGAAAATGTCTTATATAGAAAACCATATTAAAATATTAATTTCTCACTTTGGTAAATATAAAAAATATTAATTGAATTTGACGATAAGAAATAATTTAAATTTAGATAAGGGAGAATATAATAAAATATAATTAATATTGGCATAGATTAGAAATATTATTGACTAAAAATAATAGATTAGTTAGATATTCTTATAATAAAATATTTACTTTGAGTTGAAAACAAGAGGGAGGTGTAATGTTACAAATAAATGAATGACCCATAAATTACTATATGATTATATAATAGATCTGATTTTAAAGAAAAATTAAATAATTTTCCCTAAATATAATTTTAGATATATGCACTATTGATTTCAATGTTATTTTAGACATATGCACTTTTTATTTAAATACTTTTCCCTAAATATGATTTTATTCCATATGATTGATTTTTGAATTTGTTTAATTATGTTAAAATTATGATAAAATACATTGGAATTATAGTCAATAAAACTAATTCATATTTACCTTTTTGGTTACTATTATATGATCTCTATTTTTGGTTTCCTTTTTTGGTGATTATATTCAACCATGAATTAAAAGGATACATTTTATGGTGAGGTCAAGGATTTTTTTTGGTTTTTATCTTTTCCCTCGGCTTTTTTGTTGTTCGCTAGGATGTAACATGATTTGTAATTGGGTTTCACATCGTGTAATTAAAACCTAACTCATCATGTAGTTTAAATTAACAATGTGATAATTTACTCATTATGAATGATTTATACTTTGGGTAATGTGAAAATATGATTCTAAATTAAAAAAGTGATTCTTTTTCCATTGTAACATTAAATATAAAAGAATCATGATGTATAAAATATTACATTCTTTTTAATTACTTGATTTTTAGTTTGAGCGGTGTCTTGCATGTGATTTGGGCTTCATTATATTTTTCATCCTTATCATCTAAATTAGATCTCTTACCTTATTCATTTTTCAAAGTCTTCCATCCATTTGGATCAATTCGTTCAACAGTTGAGTAGTTTGGTAAGGCATTTTTTCCCTCTGAGTAAACCATCCCTTCATTTTCTCTCATTTTTGAGATTCTGAAACGGTTTATTGAAGGGATTGGTAATAATATTTTGTTTATTATTTTTATTATTTAGTCATTCCTTGTATTCGGAAGGCAGATCATGTGGTTCACAATCCCCATTGTCAAAGACAGTATGGTTTTTTATGCTCTTGAGGTAGGTGTATCTGTTCAAATGTTCTAATTTATATAATTGGTTATAGTTATTATTGTTTCAATTATATTTGAAAATTAATTTTAAGTGTTTAAATTTAATAGGGATTGGGTCCATGTTTTAAATGGGGAATTTTCTTTAAAAATAGATTAATGAAGATTTTAAATGGTAAATGGATTTACAAACCTGAAAGTAGATTGTCATAAATTTCAAATAGGATTATAAATCTATGAACAAAGATTCTAAAATAGATATTGAAAATCATTGAACTGTGGAAACCTTAGAACATCATGATTGAGACACAGGTAGCCTTACTATGTGTGAATCCACTAAGAGGTAACCTCTTTAATATTGATGATATATGGTGTTAATTGATGTTAGTTTGATTCGAACTTAATCCACATTAACATTATGAGTGGACAATATATATTTTCTCATAGGCTATTTCCCAGCTACTATTTAAATTTTTTTCTTGTTTTTTATTATATGATAGTTTATTTCATGGATGTTTTCTCTCTTATATATTTATATTTCTGTATAATGAACTGATTTTTTTGGCTTAGGAAAACATAGAATTCATTTTCTGAAAACTCAAGGATTTTTTGGACAAATATTTCAAATTTATTTGTTTATAAAACTTATTGCAAAACTAATTTTTTTTTAATCTTGTACTTGTGTATTCTTAATATGACAATATGTATAGTTCTTTTGGTGGTATCGAACTAGTATTTGTTTCTCACACCTTATTCTACCTATGGGAAGCTATAGACATTGTTTTGGAGTAGTTAGGTAAATGGAACAATATTAAATAGCATATATTACTCCCATTATGTTTTTATTTTGATTTGGGATAGTTTGGTTGTGGAATTTGGTCACATGGAGGTTATTTTTTTCTAGACATTTCTTTCCTTCTAGTTTACGTGGTTTGAATCGAGTGTTGTAACAGCCCGAGATTTTATGAAAAATATTCTTTTTTATTTCACTAATGTCTTGTGTTGTACGCTACACCAAAAGGAGCTTGCACAACACGCATCCTTGACTTGCCTTGCATTACACGCAATCACGACCTTCCTCGATAGCGTGTGTAATACGCAATACCGAGTTTCACTAAAAAACGATATGCTATTAAAATATTATTAAAACTAGCCGTTATGAATAGTAATAACCACTTTTTTAAAACTCTATAAATTTTATTTTTCAAAATGGACTTCATTTTTGGATTCGGAATACCGAAATTAGCCTAGGGTGAAATTTTGGTATTTTTCTGAAAACTTTCTATTTTTGATGAATAGTGAAACCACTAAGTGGTAGGTTAAAAACTGAATTTTGCATAAAACATAATTTTACCGCTTCTGTGAATGGAATTTCGAAAATCCGAGAGACACGGTTAATATCAAGGACTAAAATGTGGTTCAATGAGATGAAAATAATTTTTTGGTGAATAGTAACTTTTTACTTTTTTTTACCACGGTTAATAGTAAATAGGGTAACTAAGGGTAAATATGATATTAATATTACCCTAACACATGTCCTAATTCTATTGGACAAGTTTAATTCGACCAAAAACAAACTTAGGAATAAAATATGACCATTTAGTCCCACTTGGATTAGATTAGGACATTTATTAATAATTTATTTAAAGAAGGGTTAAAATAGTTAAAATCAAAGTTTAATAAGTAAATCATTTTTAATATGGGGTTATACATAAGATAAATTCGATTGTAAATATTCATTAGAAATCTAAAAAGATTTCCTACATGATGTTATTTTATTTGTAATTTTTAGACATAAAATAATTTAATTTATTTATGACACAACGATGATGCAGTAATTATCTTATTAATGAAATATTGACATAATTGATGTTATAAACACCAAAATAAATGTAATTTGAGATTTTTTATGAATTACACTAATTTTCTAGGTTACTATGATATATTAATGTTGATTTAATCAACATGGTTCGAACATTTAATTCTGTTATGACTTTCACAAAAATCATATATCAAATAGTGTCAAAATTGACACAAAATAGTTTTTAAATCAAATATTATATTGTTAATTGTTATTGTATTCCTAAAAATCTAAGGTTCGGACAAATGACTTAGATAAGGATATATATATTAATAATAAACAATTTGGGGTTCTTTTGGCATGTTATAGTAAGTTTATTAACCATATAGTGAAAGAAAACAAAAAGACATGGTAAAAGTTAAATTATTTAACTTAGAGTTAAATCTAATTGATAAGGTCAAAATAATATCCTAAACTTGTCTAAATTATATTGGTTGATATTATTTCGACCCATCCCCACTTTAGCTTCGAAATAAGACCCTTTGGAACCATTATAAACCGATTTTGACTTTAATATAAAATAATATTTTGAGATATTCCTAAGGTGCCCCTCTCCTCCCCTATAAAAGGACACCTCCTCCCCCTCCTCCTCACACCAATTTGAGCACTCAAGCTCGGCCAACCCCTGCCAAAATCTCTTCTCCACTTCCCTAGCAACATCCTAGAGGTTCTGGTCTTCCTCAAAGACCAATTCTAGTGCCCTAAGAGGAGGTCTCAAAGAGGCACTTCAAAGAAGAGGTAATTACCGTTACCAATTATTTCATCTTTATTTCTTCTTCCACTTCTTCTTCTTAGGTTGTTTCATTGTGAAGTAATAACATCAGTATCACTCATATACTGATATGTTATTATAAGTATGAAACAACCCTATTTCACCATCTATCCATCCTACGGAAAAAGAAATCACCGCGCGTGCGTACGTACGGAATACCGTCTCCACGCCGTGGTGTAATCTATTTTCCACCACCACCTTACATGGATGGGTATAATGGTGTAAAGAATAACTATACATAGTTATTACAAAATCATATTGATTCTGATATATTGTATAATCCACTCCAATTCAATTCAATATTTATAGAAATGATATCATCGCTCGTGCGTACCTACGGACTACCGTCTCCACGACGCGATGAGATTCATTCTCCATGTTAACCATTTAAGAATGATTATAATGTATATATAAGAAATAATAATGAAATATATGACATTATAAAGCTACTGGATTTATGTATATATATACATATGTATGTCATCTACTTACTTCCATTTCAAGACAATAAGGAAAGAAAAACAGCGTTCATGCGTACGTACGGACTACCGTCTCCATGAACGGTGTTTTTCATTTTATTTATCTATCTATTATATATATATATATATACTGAATATATATGATATATAAATCATATTTTATATTCTGGAAGTAAGTAAATCATTATATTAGTAATAATGATGTCAAGAACAACAAGTCAAAACACCTAAGATAAATGAAACGATTTTACCCAAAATGCTTCTTTAACATGGAATGTATAAAAGAACGGGTAATATAATGTCATAAGTGAACCATATATGATATAATAACAATGAATATGATTCTGTAATAATTCAATAACATGATTTAAATCATTATACAGGAGGTTCGGACACTTACAAAGCAAGTCGGACCTAAGGTAAGGGAAAATATCACAATCTCATTTTTATCCGAGATTGTTTATTCGTAAGTATTTACTGGGGTGTATTTTATCATCCACATCCATGTTTCATAAATATGTAATATTATTTCCATCCACCTAAAATTGTTTGAATTCATTTTTACCCTTCGGTGAGTTTTTAGTAATATCTATGAAAGGAATCTTTTATCGTACGAGTTACTTTTTGACTTTTCCGACAAAAGTACGAAGAATTTTTTTTTTAACTTATACGGCATGAATGGATTTTTAAATAATTATTTCCAAGAAGCTTCCTTTACAAGTTTTCAAGTTTATTTTTAATCAACTTCTTTTATTTTAATGTTTTATGACATGTTATGAAAGGAAAAATGTTTTTGAAGAAGAAAGGATATTTTCCTCAAGAATGGAGTTCAAGTGTTTTATCAAAATTATTTTCCATCTAAGATAATAAAGGGTTCTGTTTTTATCCCTATTATTAAATTGATTTGATCATGTTGTGATGGAATTATTTTTATGAATTCCTTTATCTTATATGAATTGTTTTATGATGTCATGTTGTTTAAGAATCCCATTTTTATTACATGGGTTATGTGATGATGTAAGATTTATGACTATGTGGCACACATAAGAAAGGATTCATTATAAGATGGGTGGGACCTATATCTCCCTCCAATGCATTGGGTAAAGATTTTATATCTCATGAGATAGACATGGCTGAAATGGTAGGTTATACCGGTTCAGTGAAACAGGACTGAAACGAGGGTTACTCGATTCAGAAAGGGACTTTGTCCACTAAGATAGTCTTGGAAATGAGTCATGACTAACAAGAAATGATTTCTATGATTATGTGTGCATGCCACAAAGTTTGAAGTTTCATGTTATGATTATGGTGATCTTATTTTCACTTCTATGATTTTTTCTATGTTAAGATATTATGATCTCTTTTGCAGGTTATGATTTTCAAAAAGATATGATACGATTTTTATTTCTTTTTTATACCCTTACTGAGCATTTGAGCTCACCCTTTTATGTTTTCTTTTCCCCAGGATATAAAGAAAGGTTTTAGGTAAAAAAAAATGGAAGATCTTTATGGGAGATATTGAAGATTTTTCACCAGGATTAGAAGATTATGTTCCGAGTTTCCAAAGACACTAAACTATTACGATCCTTGTGTGTGTGTCTTTGTTATGTACTAAGTATTCTGCAAATGTAATGTAATGTCCATGTACGTCAAGCTTCGGGTCTCTACAGTTGGTATCAGAGGAAAGGTTTAGTCAACCTTTGGAAACTAGGATGTGAGAACTTTAGTGAGATCCCTAAAGATATTTATAAGGTATGTCTAGGGATGTCTCTAAGGTTAAGTATACGTATAGGTTATAGTCCTAGAATTTCGCTAACGATCTTAGAATTTAACCTAAGATGTTAGATATTGAGGCTGCTTTCCCTTTACTATGTTGTCTTCCCTAGCATGATTTCGCCTCTCACAAAATTCTTTTTGTGTTTTAGTTAATAGAGGGAACCAGAAGGAATTCGGTTAACATTGAATCCAATGGACAAATTGGTGACTATGAGCAACAAAATTGTGTAATACCTAGAGAGAAAGATATTGTGAATATGCCGAATAAGTCATCGCGATATATGATTAACAAGGTGAAATTTAGTGGTATGACTAATTCATCAAAGAAGAGGAAGATAAACTATTATGCATGTTCGCATGTTGAGGAGCATAAAGAAAGGAAGATTAAGATTTCTAAAGAAGGGAAGAAGAACCTTGAGGAATACCTCAAATGGAGGGACCGATGTTATTTGTGTGGAGAAAAGGGTCATAGAGTGACAGACTGTTATGGAGTTCAATGTATTATTTGTGGAGAACATGGGCATTACCCAACTCAATGCCCTGACCTAAAAAGTTACTTCTAAATCAAGGAAGGACTTATTCCAGGAAAATAATTGAAGAGGATGGATTGAAGTGTTTATGTATTGGTATTCAAGAATAATGTTGTTGAGGCACTTTTATTGTGTATTAGAATATTTTTGTATTATTGTGGTTTTCAATAATTTTAAGGTACCGGTAACAATGAAAAGTGATTCAAATATTTTGGAAAGCGGATGATATGAGCATAATGAAGGGATAAGGAGAAAATGAAATGTTTGACAGTATTCATGAGCTCATGATTGATATAAGGACTAAGTGATATCATGGTTTGAGTATATAGAATTTTGAGGATTTTGGTATGTGGAAAGTGTTAACTTTTAACTACACTCATGTTTTCACTAAGGTATTCAAGAGAATACATGATTAAGGACTTTGAATGTTTGGAATGTGACCAACAAGACATATCTTATGAAATGTGGGGATCAACGACAGTATTAAATATCTGGTAATCGTTGTCACTATATTATGAGAGTGGACTGCAGTATTATGTATAAGCCTAAAGATTAGACTGGATTATGTTGGACATAAGTTAGTATTGTTTAAGGATAGAAGATTTTCGATATTATTGATGGGATGTTATAGTAACGTAGTTTTAGAAAAAGGACAACCTGCAGGACGGGCGACAGCCCATCGCTTCGGACAAGGCTGTAGGAATCAAACCCACAACCGAAGTGCGACTGGCCTTTATCGCCTACCACTGACCTACATGAAGTCCATGTTTAGTAGAAACTAGTGTTATTATATTAAGCAGTATGATATATGAAGTATAAGCCCATTTTAGGAACCATATATGATTAATCCCACTATAGATCGACTTATGTATATAAATTTTGCTAACCTTTTGAGACAGATGGAATGACCCGTCATTCTATCACATGATCTGCTAACACTTCACGAATAACAAATTCAACTTCATTTATTTAAGAGATGAAGTGGAAATTGTTAAAGGCACAAACAACAGTGAGATTGTACCAAAATAAAGTAAGTATTTATTCTAATTCAAATTCTTTAATATTAGGGAAATGATCTTGGAAACCAAAAATGTTGTCCTAGTTCTCTTATACCTGATGAATCAGATGGTACCTTAGATCGTCACAAATTTATGGATTTGTGATTACTGGCTTTTCCATAGCCATGTTCTCTACCACTCTCCATCAGAACATGATGGTTAGATTTCTCTTCCATATCCATATTTTCACCTATGTGGAAACCCAGTGATTAGTTTATTTGGGTAATCGTTACATTTCATACTTTAGTTTTTAAAGCCAAGTTTTGGTATTCCTTTTTACGATGTGGGTTTCTATAAAAGAAACTTTCGAATAGTAAACCATTTATAACCCCGACGAATTTCGAGGGCGAAATTCATTTTAAGGGGGGTAGAATGTAACAGCCCGAGATTTTATGAAAAATATTCTTTTTTATTTCACTAATGTCTTGTGTTGTACGCTACACCAAAAGTAGCTTGCACAACACGCATCCTTGACTTGCCTTGCATTACACGCAATCACGACCTTCCTCGATAGCGTGTGTAATACGCAATACCGAGTTTCACTAAACAACGATATGCTATTAAAATATTATTAAAACTAGCCGTTATGAATAGTAATAACCACTTTTTAAAACTCTATAAATTTTATTTTTCAAAATGGAATTCATTTTTGGATTCGGAATACCGAAATTAGCCTAGGGTGAAATTTTGGTATTTTTCTGAAAACTTTCAATTTTTGATGAATAGTGAAACCACTAAGTGGTAGGTTAAAAACTGAATTTTGCATAAAACTTAATTTTACCGCTTCTGTGAATGGAATTTCGAAAATCCGAGAGACACGGTTAATATCAAGGACTAAAATGTGGTTCAATGAGATGAAAATAATTTTTTGGTGAATAGTAACTTTTTACTTTTTTTTTACCACGGTTAATAGTAAATAGGGTAACTAAGGGTAAATATGATATTAATATTACCCTAACACATGTCCTAATTCTATTGGACAAGTGTAATTCGACCAAAAACAAACTTAGGAATAAAATATGACCATTTAGTCCCACTTGGATTAGATTAGGACATTTATTAATAATTTATTGAAAGAAGGGTTAAAATAGTTAAAATCAAAGTTTAATAAGTAAATCATTTTTAATATGGGGTTATACATAAGATAAATTCGATTGTAAATATTAATTAGAAAGCTAAAAAGATTTCCTACATGATGGTATTTTATTTGTAAGTTTTAGACATAAAATAATTTAATTTATTTATGACACAACGATGATGCAGTAATTATCTTATTAATGAAATATTGACATAATTGATGTTATAAACACCAAAATAAATGTAATTTGAGATTTTTTATGAATTCCACTAATTTTCTAGGTTACTATGATATATGAATGTTGATTTAATCAACATGGTTCGAACATTTAATTCTGTTATGACTTTCACAAAAATCATATATCAAATAGTGTCAAAATTGACACAAAATAGTTTTTAAATCAAATATTATATTATTAATTGTTATTGTATTCCTAAAAATATAAGGTTCGGCCAAATGACTTAGATAAGGATATATATATTAATAATAAACAATTTGGGGTTCGTTTGGCATGTTATAGTAAGTTTATTAACCATATAGTGAAAGAAAACAAAAAGACATGGTAAAAGTTAAATTATTTAACTTAGAGTTAAATCTAATTGATAAGGTTAAAATAATATCCTAAACTTGTCTAAATTCTATTGGTTGATAGTATTTCGACCCATCCCCACTTTAGCTTCGAAATAAGACCCTTTGGAACCATTATAAACCGATTTTGACTTTAATATAAAATAATATTTTGAGATATTCCTAAGGTGCCCCTCTCCTCCCCTATAAAAGGACACCTCCTCCCCCTCCTCCTCACACGAATTTGAAAACTCAAGCTCGGCCAACCCCTTCCAAAATCTCTTCTCCACTTCCCTAGCAACATCCTAGAGGTTCTGGTATTCCTCAAAGACCAATTCTAGTGCCCTAAGAGGAGGTCTCAAAGAGGCACTTCAAAGAAGAGGTAATTACCGTTACCAATTCTTTCATCTTTATTTCTTCTTCCACTTCTTCTTCTTAGGTTGTTTCATTGTGAAGTAATAACATCAGTATCACTCATATACTGATATGTTATTATAAGTATGAAACAACCCTATTTCACCATCTATCCATCCTACGGAAAAAGAAATCACCGCGCGTGCGTACGTACGGAATACCGTCTCCACGCCGTGGTGTAATCTATTTTCCACCACCAACTTACATGGATGGGTATAATGGTGTAAAGAATAACTATACATAGTTATTACAACATCATATTGATTCTGATATATTGTATAATCCACTACAATTCAATTCAATATTTATAGAAATGATATCATCGCTCGTGCGTACGTACGGACTACCGTCTCCACGACGCGATGAGATTCATTCACCATGTTAACCATTTAAGAATGATTATAATGTATATATAAGAAATAATAATGAAATATATGACATTATAAATCTACTGGATTTATGTATATATATACATATGTATGTCATCTACTTACTTCCATTTCAAGACAATAAGGAAAGAAAAACAGCGTTCATGCGTACGTACGGACTACCGTCTCCATGAACGGTGTTTTTCATTTTATTTATCTATCCATTATATATATATATATACTGAATATATATGATATATAAATCATATTTTATATTCTGGAAGTAAGTAAATCATGATATAAGTAATAATGATGTCAAGAACAACAAGTCAAAACACCTAAGATAAATGAAACGATTTTACCCAAAACGCTTCTTTAACATGGAATTTATAAAAGAACGGGTAATATAATGTCATAAGTGAACCATATATGATATAATAACAATGAATATGATTCTTTAATAAGTCAATAACATGATTTAAATCATTATACAGGAGGTTCGGACACTTACAAATCAAGTCGGACCTAAGGTAAGGGAAAATATCACAATCTCATTTTTATCCGAGATTGTTTATTCGTAAGTATTTACTGGGGTGTATTTTATCATCCACATCCATGTTTCATAAAAATGTAATATTATTTCCATCCACCTACAATTGTTTAAATTCATTTTTACCCTTCGTTGAGTTTTTAGTAATATCTATGAAAGGAATCTTTTATCGTACAAGGTACTTTTTGACTTTTCCGACAAAAGTACGAAGAATGTTTTTTTAACTCATACGGCATGAATGGATTTTTAAAAAATTATTTCCAAGAAGATTCCTTTACAAGTTTTCAAGTTTATTTTTAATCAACTTCTTTTATTTTAATGTTTTATGACATGTTATGAAAGGAAAAATGTTTTTGAAGAAGAAAGGATATTTTCCTCAAGAATGGAGTTCAAGTGTTTTATCAAAATTATTTTCCATCTAAGATAATAAAGGGTTCTGTTTTTATCCCTATTATTAAATTGATTTGATCATGTTGTGATGGAATTATTTTTATGAATTCCTTTATCTTAAATGAATTGTTTTATGATGTCATGTTGTTTAAGAATCCCATTTTTTTTACATGGGTTATGTGATGATGTAAGATTTATGACTATGTGGCACACATAAGAAATGATTCATTATAAGATGGGTGGGACCTATATCTCCCTCCAATGCATTGGGTAAAGATTTTATATCTCATGAGATAGACATGGCTGAAATGGTAGGTTATACCGGTTCAGTGAAACAGGACTGAAACGAGGGTTACTCGATTCAGAAAGGGACTTTGTCCACTAAGATAGTCTTGGCAATGAGTCATGACTAACAAGAAATGATTTCTATGATTATGTGTGCATGCCACAATGTTTCAAGTTTCATGTTATGATTATGGTGATCTTATTTTCACTTCTATGATTTTTTCTATGTTAAGATATTATGATCTCTTTTGCAGGTTATGATTTTCAAAAAGATATGATACGATTTTTATTTCTTTTTTATACCCTTACTGAGCATTTGAGCTCACCCTTTTATGTTTTCTTTTCCCCAGGATATAAAGAAAGGTTTTAGGTAAAAAAAAATGGAAGATCTTTATGGGAGATATTGAAGATTTTTCACCAGGATTAGAAGATTATGTTCCGAGTTTCCAAAGACACTAAACTATTACGATCCTTGTGTGTGTGTTTTTGTTATGTACTAAGTATTCCGCAAATGTAATGTAATGTCCATGTACGTCAAGCTTCGGGTCTCTACAAGTGTATCTCCCTTTTTTTCTTTATACTCTGGTTCTAATTCATAATTTTCTTATATACGATACTAGTTTTGTGGTCTTTGTTTTACCCTACCATGTGATGAGATAAGATGGTTGACTGATCTAGTTAACATAGTTGGTCTGTGAAAAATGGGTATCAGATTCATACTCAGCATAATGTGTGTCTGAACTACCTAGTATGTTTTTATGTCCTGGCTAGATAAGAGTAGAATTGTCATAATTTAAACAGTATATGAGGAAGAGGATCTAGGTAAACTCAATCCCTTTACTGAATATGAGTTCCCATGGGAGGTCATAAAATATTTACTAATTGCACGAATGAGTATTGATGCTCATTTAAATAAATTTATAGGAATTTTATTTTATATAACTTATCTATAATATATGAGGAATTGGTGTGTGTAAGGTCATTGTAAGGAACAAAGTTTTGTGTTAATTTAGATGAACCTATTAATTTTAGAATTTGTTTCATTTTTTTATGGGATTAAAAACTAAATTAAATTCATATTATTTTAAATAATAGTTTTAGATTCTTCATTTTGTTTTGATGGTATTGGAATCATTACATCGATAATTGGTTATTGTATTTTTATTAATTGATATTTTATCCTAAAAGATCTCTTACAAATACATGAGGTGAATCCAATAGGCATTTTCTATCAACAGATCCTCAAATATACCCTTTAAGGTTGATGTTTTGATCTAAAAGAATTAGACTCTGGGTACAATGGTCCTACAGAACCAAGGATGGGTAGTGCATCATTGTTTAAAATTTACTAAGAACCATCCACATATCTTCATTAGTGACAAAGTACCACAAGAGTCAGAGGAGTTTCTCTAATGGATTAAGGAGATATTCGTCTTTTTAAAGTCTCTTAGGGATTCTATGGGGGGTTTATCAATGTATTTACATGAAGGACCAAGAAAAAAATGGTGTGGCTTGATAGTGTAATCTATGTTTCCCAAATTTATTACCCTGGTTTCTTTCGAGAATATATTTAATTAGTGGTTTTATCCTGATACGTTATGTGGGATGAGGAGCCGAGAGATTTCCTGTTTGTGAAAGGGGAGCATACCATTGTAGAGTACTCCACCCACATTGATGAGTTGGTGCATCTCGAACATTATCATTTAAAAAATTAATACTTGAAGCCACATATATTTGGGATGGGTAAGAGAGCCTATGTTCATTAAAATCTTTTTCGTGTGTGACTTTTGACCATTTTTGATGTAGTAGATAAATAATATTTGGATGATGAAAAAATATCTAGGATGATAGGATTGGGAGGAGCTTGAATGAGTGAAAGGGTTAGCCATGGTGTTTGTTCTAGTTAGAAAAGAAATTTCATGAGTGGTTGATTTTCAACAAGGACAATTTCAAGGGCTTTTATATGTAATATATAGGTTATTTTCAACTAGTGTGGGAGGTGTGGTCATAGAAAGCCTCAGTGTATGATGGATCCAATAACTTTTCATCTTTTGGGGTGATCTGGCCATCAGAAGTGTTTAGATGATATGATGTCCAAAGGAAGTAAGGTGGGATTCACTTTTACCAATGGTTTGTGGGTTCATACTAATACTTATAAGAGTAGTGGATCTCATTCTCTCTCTATGGGGTGTCTAGGTGACAAAGTTTGAATGTCTTTATGATACCAACTATTTTCCATAGGAATCTAAAGTAGGGCCATCAATTGTTCGAGGTACAATATTAAATTCATATTCTATGCTACTGATTTTTTTTATTAAGGTGATAGTAATTATTTTATTTCCTCTCTGTTTTATAATGTGTTATTTTTTTTTGAAGATTATGACTCTCATTTTAGATATTTCCATGCCTTTGTTACAGATGTATAAACAAGGTTTCAAATGTTCAGTATGTCAGGTGGTGATATGAGACATTGATGTGGTTTGAGACTTCATAGTTGATGATATTGACATATTTAACATAATCATTAGTATGAATTTGATTATTATCATAAATAAATAGATAAAATATTATCATATTTAGGTATAGTTGTTATCTATAGATGGGGTCACTCAAGTTTTCAGGGTTAGTGGGAATTCAGATCTTGAAGGGTAGGTCCGGTTGTTCCTTATTCTAGTTTACACTCATTCATATTTTTAGAAATGATTCTTATTTTATTAGATCTATGATTAGTCAATAATATTTCTGTTGTTGTTTTTCCACAGCCTCATGTATTTCTGTTTGATTTTTCTAGTTTTTCACAATAGAGAGATGTTGAGTTTACTCTTGACCAATAATGTGGAATGATTATCATTTCTCCACCATCCTTTAAAATGGAACATGAAAAGTTATTAAAACATAAATTATATCATTAGGACGTAGAGGTGAAATGATTTATGCATCCTAGCTTGTCTTATTGGGCTTTATCGATACTCTTTGATAATAAGGAATACATAAGTACTATACCTAGTATTGACTATCAGAAGTTGAATCAGATGGCTATTAAGAACAAATAGCTTTTATAAAAAATTGTTGATATCTTTAATTAGATGAGAAGTTCTCGTTGGTTTTAAAATATTGAACCAATGATGGGGTACCCCAAATGATGATTCTGAGAAGATTATATAACTAAGAAAACATTTTGGTGTCTATAATAGAATTTTGATTTTTTGGTTATGTCATTTGGACTAACTAGTGCTCCTACGATATTAATGGTTTGATAAACCAAATAATACATCAGTTCATGGACTATATTATTTTTGGTTTAAATGATATAATCATTTTGTTGTCAAAGATAGTGGAGGAGGAGTAAAACTATTTGGATATAATTCTTTGAACATTGAAAAAATATCATATGTTTGTAAATCATTCAAAGTGTGAGTTTTTTATTTGGTAATGGTTGTTTCTAGAGAAAGTGATATACGAGAGGGGAATCTCAGCTGATTTTGATGTGGTGTAGCTAGTAATGTCTTGGGACACTCCCAGAATGGTGTTTGAGATCCAAATTTTCATGGGTCTGGTAAGACACTATATATTGTTTTTTCAGGACTTCTCTATGCTCTCATAGCCAATGATAGATTTAACAATCAATGGTGTAATATTTGTTTGGAAGAAAGTATTAGGTAAATTTTTGGGAGATTAATATGAGTTTGAATTCAGCACCTGTTTTGACTCTTCGTGAAATAGGTTTATGTATTTATATTACTTACGATTCTTCTGGTATGAGTTTGCGATGTTTCTTAAGGAAGGAGAAACTGTTTATGGGTTATGGATCATGCCAAATATTCCTTAATTTGATGAAATACCCTACCAAGGAAATTAAGATTAAAGCTATTGTGAATTCCCTAAAAAATTTCCATAACTATCTCTTTAGAGATTATTTTTTAGTATATTATGATAAAAAAATCAATAAGTAAATTTTCACTCAGAGATATATAAACATAATTAAGATACATTGGTTTGATTATCCTTAGACCATTGATATTGATAATGAATATAACCCTCAAAAATGGAATGTGATGGCTAATGTGTAGAGTAGAAAATTATTGACACGATCCATGAAAGAAATTGTTGAATATTGGTATTTAATGAGGTTTTTTTGTTAAAATGATATCGAGGGTGGAGGATTTTTGTGGAAATCAATTATTTTCGTCAATAAATTTTGAATCTAATTTTGATGAGTTGGTTTCACTTGATAATAATATAGACACCTATATTCTATTCGACAATGAAATCCTAAATTGTGTGGATGCCTCTTGAATGTTGTCTCAGTCTCCTAGGGGATATTTGTACTTCTCTAGCGGGTTGGTTGTTCTGTTTTACATGATGAAGGTGTTTTTAGATTGTGGGCACTAGTATTTATAGTATATTAACATAGAGGGATAATCATATTAAACATGATTTGAGATGTTGGTAATGGTGGCTATGTAAGAGGTGGTCAGTTTTAGATTTTGTATCACGATTTCTCACTTGTCAAAGAATTAGGGTGGATCACCAAAGACTTTCATGTTTATATTATAATTTACCCATTATGATATGGAAGTGGGATGATATTTCTATGAATTTTACCATTGGTTAAATGGGGAATCCTAGCGGTAATGAAGTGATTTGGGATCTTTTTGACAAAATCAGTAAATCAATACATTTATTACCAATAAAGTAAATAAAAAATGTGTAACATCTTTAGGATTTTCATATCTAAGAGATTGGGAAGCTTCATGGGGTCCCTCAATAATTTCATATGATATTGAATCGAGGTTCAAATCCATATTCAACATTTTTTTCCATCAGGCAATGGTTTTCCAATTGAAATTGAGCATGAATGATCATTTGTAGATAGAAGGATATATTGAGAAGTATATCTCAGTACTTGAGGATATGTGACTGACTTATGTTCTTGATTTTGGTATATCTTGGGATAAATATTTTTCTTTTGATGATTTTCTCTATAACAATAGTTATATGTTTTTGATCAGTATTGGGCCCTTTATGGATTTTTATTGATGACCTTGTCGACATCCCTTTTGCTGGGAAGCGTTGGGAGAGAGGTCCTTATTTGGACTGAGTTTTGTTTAGGATATGAATGAGGTATTATATTAAATACAAGGTCATTTTATCACGGAATAGAGTCATCATAAATCTTCTGTGTACTGTTGAAACCATTCTCTGGAGTTTGAAGCTTTTGATCAAGTCTTTCACATAGTTCCTCCTTGATTGGGACGTCATTGGTTTGGTAAGCCGTGTATGTTGGAACCAAGGTTTGTGGGTCCCTTTATTATTTTCGGTCAACTAGAAAGGGTGGACTATCAGTTTATGTTATTTTATGTCATGAATTCTATACATGATGTGTTTCATGTTTCCTATTTAAAAGGCTTATACCATATTCATACCATCTGATTTTAGGGGAGGATATTGTTCTTGATCTCGGAATAATATATTTTGACAAACTAATTTAGATTATAGATTTCCATGATATGTTAATGCATTGTAAACTGATTCCCCTTATCTAGGTACTGTGGTATTGTGGAGAATAAAGCCATGAGACATGGGAGAATGACGCGTTCGAGAGGAAACAATGACATACACATTTTTGAAATCCAGAATCATGACTAATTTCTAGGGATATAATTATTTTATTTGGGTAAAATTGTAAATCTATATTACTTTTTTGTCTGGTATATTCTAATATCTATTTTTGGTTTCCATTTTTTATAGGGAATGTATTTTTTACCCTTGATATTAAGAATACCTGTGATGGTGAAGTTGGTTTTTTTTAAATTTATGATTTCCTTTAAATTTTCTATTGTTTTTTGGGATGTTACCTGACATATAATAGGGTTTCACAACATTTAATTCAAGCTGAACTCATCCCATTAGTTTAATTCACATCGTGAGACTTTACACATCGTCTACGGTTTATATGTGATATAATGGAAAAATTTGTATTTTATTTAAAAATGATATATTTTTTGTGAATAATATAATATAAAAGGTATTCACATTGCGTAAAATATTACAAAACATTTAAATCCATTATATGTATAATTATGGTGTTGTATGTGTGTTTGATGCTTTATTCTATTTATCATTCTTCTCTTTTTAGGTAGAACTCTTACCCTACCAAAATCAGTGTGTCTTCCTTCCATATGTATCAATTTATTTAGGGATTGATAATAATGGTTAGTCACTTATTCTCTCCATGTAATCCTTCCTCATAGTTTCTCTCTCATTTGGGGATGTATCACCTTTTGTTGCAGGGATTAGTAATAATATTTCCATTTTTATCTATCATTTTTGGCCGTTAGTTTTTTCAAGTCTTATGATGGCAGATCATATGATTTATAGTTCCCATTGTTAAAAGAATTTATGTTTTCTACACTCAATAAGTGGGTGGACCTATTCATTTGTTCAAATATCATGGATTACATATAGTTCTTATTGATTCCCTAAGATTTAAAATGGATCTAAATGAGTTAAAATTATAAAGGGCATGGGTTAATATTTTAATGGGTGGTTTTCCATGAAAATGGAATGTTTTTTATTTGAAATGGAGAATGGATTTTTAAACCCTAATGAATATTTTCTAGGATTTGAAATTTTTTTCTAAAAATGTGAGAATTTTTTTTAAAATAGTAATTTAAATAAATTTCAAAGAGGGAACCATATGTACATCAAGATGAAGATATGGTTAACCTTAGTGTTTATAACTCCAATAGAAGGTAAAACCATGTTTGTTAATGGTTTATAGTGGGACTCAATGTATGATGGATCCAAAATTGTACCTCAATAGGTTTGAGGTTTTCTAGTACATATTGTCCCATAGGATAGTTCATAGCTTGTAAGTGCATTGTTGTTTTTTGTTGTTTGATAAATGAAAATTTATTTTATAGGTGTTGGATCACATGTGTATTTACATATTGGATTCATTACATTCTTCTTTCTATAATTGGATAACATGGAATGCTATTTTTTTAACTCAAGTATTGTTTGAAAATGGATTTTAAATTGATTTATTTATAAAACTACTTCAAAATTAGTTTTGAATTAGTGTTTGGATTTATTCATTATTATTATTATTACCTGTATTCATAATTTTGTTGTATCCTAATGGCCACTATTTCTTACACCATATTTATTCTTTTCAGTGGTTGTAGAAATTGTTTTATGGGACTCACATAAATAAAGAGAATTTTATAGCATACGTTCTTCTCTTTACATTTTTGTTTCATTTCAGGATAGATTGGAGGTGAAATTTGGTCACATAGAGACAAGTTTTGTCTCGAATTTTCTTTCTTTCTAGTTTAGTCAGTTTGGAATTATTATATCTCCCATAGTTTCTTCCTTCTATTATGGTTCTATGTACTGTTTTTCTGATATATGAGACAAGTTTTTATCTTTGTTTTACCCCTCCTTTTGATGGGTTGACATGGGTGACTGGTATGGTTGACCTCGGTTAGTCATCTACAATACATGAAATAAAAGAGAACAATTGGTAAATGTAGAGAATATCACATTCATGGTAAATTGAAAAGAATAACCATTAAAATTTTGTATTTTACAACGTATTAATCAATTAAAAAGGATAATATAATGATAAATGTAAAACCATTTAAAATAAATGGAAATAATTACATTACAATGAGTCCGGATAATAAAAAATAGAATAATAATTCGACAGAATATGGTGTATGGATCAATGGAAGGATATTAATTAAAAAAATTCCCTTCTAATTTTTAATGTCGTCATATTTAATTCACATGAAAATAGAAATATGGGAAATAAATGGGAATCAATATAAAAAATGAATTAATTTAAATTATATTACAATAAAAATGAATAATTTTCCCAATATAGTATAATGATGTAAACAAATAATGATTATAGCTCAATTAATAAAAATTGGGTTTAAAAACTCTTACCTTAGGTTCACTCATTCTTAGATTCACAATAAAATCCTATATAATAATCAGAGACTCATTATCCATATACTTAAAAACTGTATTCATGTGTGTTAAAATTTCTATAATTATTTTTTATTTATTTAGTTATTTATTATTACTTATTTCTTCATTATATTTATCATAGGTTATTAGTGGTTTCAACTACATTATATATATATATATATTGTAATTATTTAATAAAAAAATAATGGATCATGAGTAAAATCTATATATAATTTTAAAATATAGCTAATAGATGTTACACATTGTGTTATGATATTCCAGGTTCATTCCATGAGAGATTCAAGTATGATTCATTATAATGATATCCATTAGGGTTAATTTATAAATTTTTATCCAACATATAGTTTAGAATTGATAATGATTTATATATTAATAATAATTTTACATACCCATCAATACAAAATTATTTATTGATTAGTATCATATCTTACCATTATTTTTTATTTCATAGAAATCCATGATAATAATTTGTAGCATCATCAATGTAGGTTGTTAAACCAACCTAACAAATGAACATTATAATATCAATTTATGATAAAGATTATTTTTTAATTTTACTAAAATATAAATTATATAAAAATAAAAATATTATTTATGTGTTTTTATTTTGATAAATCACAATTTAAGAGAGTTAGTGGAATAATGTACATACATAATAATAATTATAGTAATAATTAATTACTATTAAAGTATAAATAAAATATTCTCTTGAAATCCAAGTTAGTATCGAAGTATTTGGGGAATTCTAATATGTCTAGGGGACAACAAATCAAATTTTATTCCTATATATATATAATTATAAGTATTGATTCTAATTTTAGTGGATTTTTATAGTGAATTATAGATGGGTCCTATTATAAGTGAGAGAAGATGATATATTGTTAAATAGATAATCCATATTATAAAAGTAATATCATTTTCATTTCAAGATGATATAAAGTGTAAAAATATTTTATCTAGGATATGGGGTTTGTAATTACACCATAAAATAATTATTACAATTTTTCCCAATAATTTATGACTATATCCCTTATTTTATCATTTTTACATCATTTCAACAAGTACCTTGTTGACTAACAATAATAATGAAAACTTATTGGCATACCTCAAAATTAAATTGAATATATTATATAATAATTTTTTTAAATTATTATAATAATTTAATTATATTCAATTCAAAATAGTCATGAAAAGTCATTTTAATATAAGTACACAAAACCAATAAAAACATTGGTAGAAAAAATTATTCATAATCACAAAAATTAATTTACATTTGTTCATTTACCGTGTAATAATAATTATAAAATTTCACCATTTTTTAAATATATAGAAATAAATAAAAATTCAGTAAAATAACTCTCCAAATTAGATTATTTTAATTTTTTTTTTCAAAATTATTGTACAAAACATATTGAAAAAAAGAATTCACTAAAAAATAGTTAATTTTCAAATTATATTATTTTATCATTAATAAAATATATTTAATATTCCATGATTTGATTTGGTTTCTATTTTTAATATATTTAAAAAATACTTGTAATTAAATTTCTTACATCAAATATGAAAATTTTCTATTTTAAATAAAAACATATAGTATATAATAAAATTAATGTTATTAGACAAAATAATTTCTCATGAATATTTCAATTATTATTCATTAATGTTAATTAATTATTTTATAGAGGTAATAAATTTATTTACTTCCCGTTTATTGAATTTTGGATATAAATTTTTTGGATAACTTTTTCGAAATATAATAAATTTAACAAATATAGATAATTCATAAAAGAAGAATATTTAAAATGAATTTATATTTACAATGTGAATTAACATATTTTATTATATTTCAAAATTATTTATTTTATTTTTAATAATATATTTATAATAAAAATTTTGTATTTTCTAATATTTCAATAAACATTTTTTATATTAAATCAAATATATTAATCCCAAACTTATATATGTTTTCTTATATAATACCAAATTACTATATATCCCTTTGTAAGGATTAAATAATGGATATATTATAATCATTAATTTCTTTGAATTAATTCCACTCAAACATTACAAAATTACCCTTCCAATTCAATTAATTTTTATTCTATGTTGTATAAAAGTTTTATAATCATTTGAATGTTTTCATTGAAGGAATATTTTTTTAATTAGAGATTTTCCTTAATGAATATGATATGGGTGATTTCTCAGTTCTAAATATATTACTCTTGTAAATATTTTGTCCAATTTTAATTCATAAAATTTTTTTATATGTAATAATCCATGGTATGAAAAAATCCATGGATTAATGTACTTATTTTGATGTTCCCTTATGAGTGAATAAATTTCATTATATTTGATACATATTGAATATAAATTATTGTTTATTTATTTCATAATTGGTTATAAATTATAAAATAAGTACCTTTTTGAAAAATAGAATACAGTAATCTAGAATTTTACATTCACCCTCACCCCTGGAAAATAAATATCATTTTCATAATATTAATTTCTCACACTATTTGAGGTAGAGAAGTTTGTTATTAACGTGGTCATGAACGAAAATATAATTACAAATGATATATATACATAACTATTATGGGTAATATTTGTATACTCATCATTTCCCTTATAATAATAATATATTTATTTTTTTCATATTTCCTTTCAATTTAGGAAAAAATGAATCATTTAAAAGATTTATGATTTTATAGAGAGATACCATTATGTACATCACTCTAAAGATATTTTTTCTAACTAAAACCTGAAACAAATATATTATAACGAATCTTGATAACATCCAAAAATAAAATATTAATCAAACATGTTAATATGAAATATCAATTATAATATATCATATCCCATGACACATTCATTTAAAACTATGATGTTGTTCATTCAACAAAGACATTGTTGGATAGACTAGTGAACCATTCAATTTTAACTAGGTTTCCATATGTTTTATCCTCCCAATATCAACAAACTATTATCCCAAATAAGTAATCCCCAATCTATTATAAATTGATTCACAATACAATCACCATAATAGAAGTGGTTCAAAAAATACGTTTTATATACACATAAAATAATATCAATTGAGATAACCAAAAAACACCATAAATCATTTAATATATCATTTCAATATTAACGAATATACCTAGGAACCAATATTTTTGTTCCATTGTTGATTAAATACATAAGATAATCAAATTATATTTTTTTCAACATCATAATAACATATTCACCAACCATGATACCCTTAAATAGATATGATACATAATACTCTAAATACTGGTATATATAAAGTGAAACATGATATCGGATGACATCAAATGTTTAGTAAGGGGTAAACATAAGAGATATTAATTGAATTAAATAAGTGCAGATAATATAAACTTGTGATCATATGTATATAATTAAGGTAAATGATCATATTATAATGAAATCATGTCTACTATAACATTCTTAATAAATCAAGAATCTTGGCTAAATGCATTGGATATAAGATAAGAAATTATTCATATGTTTGTGGAAACATTTGTCAGTAATCCTGATACATGAGAACATAATATTGGGAATATTGATAAAATGTTAAAATGAACAAACATAATAACAGAAATCAAACTATTATTAATAGTTAACCACAAAATCATTAATACTATTATTTACTTGGATGGCCTCTTATGAAAAACAAATTGGACTTTCATAAAACCTCGGTGGACTATAACATTTTAGACATGGGGTAACCACTATTTTCACATACAAATCTAATGTTTTCTGAAAAATTACCCAATAAATTCTAGTGTTAAATAATTCATATTCCTCTAAAAAAATATTGTATATATATATATATATATTCCACATGAATATTAAAACATGTATTATTATGTTATTTATTACAAAAATTATGGGAAAGAATTGAGTTTTAGTAAAATTTATACATGACATGATTAGAGGATATGTCAGTATTTTATAATATATATTTATAAAAAGTCCTTACTGAATTATAATAAATTTAAATTTTTATTCAAATAAATTAAAATCACATTAAAATATTATTATAAAATTACTTTGAATAATAATAAAAAACACAAATAATATTTGAAATAAATTTTATATAAAATCAAATTAATTATAAAACAATAAGAAAAAATAATATTTTGGAAAACCATGAAAAAATGGATTAAATTATTCATTTATTAATATATTCAAATTTATGGTCAATAGAAATTATTTAGAAAATTTTTATTATTTATTAATTTAACTCTTTTTTAAATAGCACTAAATTCAACATAATATTACATATTAAGTAACATTTGAATCAAAAACTATTAAAATAACATTTATACGTTGTATTTTAAATATTTATGAATTGAATTGATATTAAAATAAATAAAATC